>CM054410.1:7331250-8670000 GCA_028858755.1 Ara ararauna | reverse complement strand
GCTTGTTAACATTCATCTCGAATTTTTACAATAACAGCAATAATAATAATAGCAACAACAATAATTGCTCATTGACCACTGAAAGACAGTTCATCTGTGTTGTCCTATTTAGCCTCTGAAGGTAAGGGTCTTATGCTTGGAGCAACTTCACGAAGACATTTTGTAAAGTCCTGCTGCTTTGGATAGAAATGTTCATGTTACACCATCTGCTGTTAACTGTGTCTTTTAAAACTCAAATATACTTGTAAGAGAAACATTCAGAATTTGTGTCAGGTGCTGTTCTGTCAAGAAAATAATTTATTTTCTTGTGCACTGGTAAGTTAGGGGTATTCTAGTTATAAGGACGTGAATCTGCTTAGAAACTATATGTTGGATAATATCAGTAATTATAGGAACAGGTTTGGGAATGACATTTTCCTGTTTTTCTGTATGCCTTTTTCCAGGCTTTTATTATTGTATTTTAACCATTGCTTTAAGAAATGTTTGGGGGTTTGGTTATTAACAAGAAATTTCATTCAGTGCTGGGCATGTTTTATTTAGTTTATTTAGTTTATGTTGATTTTTTCAAATATACTTTTGTAGCAGCAAACAGTACCTTTTAAGGGAAAAGAAGCTAGACTTTTGAAGAAATCATTACACTGGATTATGTTTATAAATCAAAATAGTTTCTACTTGAAATATTTTCCAGCACAAAATTAGCTGCTGTAAGACTAACATATAATTTGCAGTATATTGCTTTTAGAAGACTAAAATCTCTTTATAAGAGAAGTTCAGACTAGAAACAGCCCAGGAATGAACCATATTTAATTCTTGGAATATGAGGTGGCAGCGGGAGAGAGAGAGAGAGAAAGACTGACTTATCCAAGCATTTTGAAATTGAAGCAGCTAATGGGGTATTCTTAGAAGTAAAAATGCTTTGTGGATGTCTAGAATTTATGTTCAGATTTGTATCTAAAAAGCATTCGTATAACCTTTGGAATCATTGAGTAACCTCTTAGTTTCTTACTGCTATCTTCTTACATGCTGGCATTCACAGGCTATTGAAAAGAAACCACAGAGTTACAAGAAAATGAGCACTGTATGTTCAGGGAAAATGCTTTAACTTCACCACTTGGGAAGGAAATTAAGTGGTTAGTGATTTGCATAATGTGGGCAGCATCTTCTACAACATCCTTTATCAGAACCCAAATGACTAATGTCAGACCACAGAGTCCTTTTGAAGCCGTGGGGCTGTTTCATGTTCTCTCTGAACCTCTACATAGTGCAAGGTACTACTGTGTCCTGTTACAAGTTTTCATTTTGCACAATGTAGACCTTTTTAATATTTATCAGCATGCTGCCTCTAAGTTGATACATTTGTACTCCACAGAAATTGATTTTCAAGAAATGTGTTTTGGATTTTTCACAAGCTTATGGGGTTTGAGAAATGTATATTTGCATAGAAATAATCTTTAGTGAGCTAAATTTTAGAGTATGTCAAATTTATAACTATCACTACTGTAAAGACATATTTTTAGAAATAGATTTCTGGCATGGTTTATTTCAATTCCATTTTTCACATTTATGTCACCAGCATAGCTTTGGCTTGGTATTTTCTAATGCATTTGTTTTCACCATTCATGTTTTAGAGATTAAACTTTTTCTGTTGCTTTGCTCAGACATTACAGTTTGAAAATGAAATGAAGCAAGAGAGGTGCTTTTGTTTAAAAGGCATCCATTTGGTTTGAGACATGTGGCCAGTAAAGCACACTTAGCTCCTTTTTCATCTTTCAGTTCTAAGCACAGACATATTGCTCTCCTTTTTCTGTTACTTTGCCCATTTACCGAAAAAGGAAGTTCTCTATTTTTAAACCTCGTATACATCTTTAAGGCACATTATGTTTCCTGTGTCTGTTGTTTCATTTCAGAGTAACTGCTGTTAACTTATGCTGTTTTAAAAATGCAGATGCTTAGTACACAATCACAAACAAGTAATAAATTGAATTTGTTTATTTATAGAGACTCCAGTGTTCTATTTAAACAATAGCAATATATGCTTTAAACACATGTAGTAATATGTATATAGAAAACTGCAACACATGATCTAAACTGTTCAGGTTGGGATTAAATTGCCACAGATACTGAAAAGATGTTGTAAATTTATTCTCCAGCTAAAGAGATTTCCATTCTTTAAATGGACTGCATATGCACAAAGGAAACAGGATGAGAAAGGAAAATGCTGTGCATCCCTTCAGCTTTGGTGGGTCCTTTGCATAAAGGCAACATTATTGTCCTTGTCTGATTGGTGTCAGAGGACACATAAGTCATGTTTCCTGTTGCCTGAAGTAAGGAATTAGGCTCAAGAAATACTAAGCAAGCCTGATTTCTATGGCATTTAATGGAAAGATATACTTTTCCCAGAGAAAAATTTCAGCTAAGGTCTCAAAATCACAAACAGGTTTTAGAGTCGTCAATGTGACAGCTTGACTTGGTTTGGAGTAGATGTGTTCCAGGGAAAAGCCCAGTTCCAAGGTCTGGCTGCTAGTTATTGCAAAGTTCTTAAATTTTGCTGTAAATATCATTGTACCACCTGCAGATTTTTGTCTCTGCTATGTAAATGCATTTATCTGTGGTACCTTGACTGAATTTCTGCAGCTGCTTCCTTTTCCAAATACTGTGCCTAATCTTTGTGTATACATAACATGGGCAGAATGACTTGAGGCCAGTTTTCAAATCCCCCTGGAAACAAGCCACTGGTATAGAATTCCCAAGGCTCCTGCTAATGAAATGCCTCTGTGTACTTGCAAAATTTCATTCTGCATTGACTTGTGTAAGTTTCCATGTGAGCTTTAAGCTGTTGCTTCTCTTCTCGTGTCCTAATAAGTGAGCTAACATCAGGGAAGATGCTTGGCTTGTCCCAGAGCACTCTCACCATAAAAAAAAAAGATATCACAGAAGGGCATTTCTCAGTGGGAGAGTCATTTAGCTTTGGACTTGTTCTTCTTCACTTGGCAAATGTGTTGGCCCTTAAGGAATGGTGTATGTGGTCTTCGGATTTGTAGAAGTGAGTTACTGTAGAGAAAGAATGTACGCCTTTTATTCGTAGATAGATAGATAGATATAATATATCTATAGCCTGGTTTTTTTGTTTATTTATGTCAGAAGTTTTAAGGCATTGCAATTTTTTAAGAATTACTTAGGGGTTTTTAGCATATGGAAGAGGGAGGGAGAAGGAGGTCAGGGTATCAGGATTTTCAGTGGCTGTGTTTAGGAACGAATGGTCAGTGTCACACATGGGACAAGCCAATTTCTATATGCTAGCTTGCTTTTTAAAGCCCCAGTAAAATCCACTAAGAAATATTGCCACTGCCCTGATTAAAAATAAAATAACCAAGGTATTTTTATTTTTCATTAGACTATGTCAAAAATGAAAAGATTTTTGGGAATTCATTGCAAAATGGTCAAGGCAAAAGAACTTTTCCATGAAATTCTCTTTGACCTGTTGAAATAGCTTAAACACTATTGACCATTCTTCCACCAGCTCAGTGATGCATGGCATTTTGAATCATCAATTTTCTTTCAAGACTACCTGGGGTTAGCATATCATTACTTGATAACAGTTTCAATTCTAACCCACTGGCAGTGCTGAGCTTTAAGCTGGATACCCTTACTTACAGGCTTATCCAACCCTACATAATTATCTGTACATTTATTTTATTGTCAACTCAGAGACAAGCTGAAGAAACTGTTTGCTTGCTTTAGAACACATTAACTTCTTTATCACATTAATACTGACTCATATCTTATTTCCCAGTTGCAGTAACAAAACCATTCAAATATTTCCCTCACAGGACAGTATCTTTAATAGCTTCTGTGTGTTTCCTATTTTTGGCTGTTTCTGTATAAACAGACTAATCTAATAGCATGCTGAACCATCTATACTTGGCAGAAATTCAGCAACTCACTCATTTCTATGGCAAGCGGAGATGCCAAGGGAAAAAAAATCCTCACTTTTACTGCAGTAAGATCTTCCTTAAAGTTGTCTTTTATAAGTGTAATATGACTATCATTTGAGTTACTGAAGCACCTTGACTGATAAAACCCCCACATTTATTGCAGTACAGTATAAACCAAATAGGAGGGCATTATTCCCTTCACAATGTCCATAGGAATTCATTTACCTAATGTATTCAGTCTCTCTCACCTGCACTGCTTTAAATGGTGGTAAAGCACACACTTAAAAATCATTGTTGAAATGCAGTTAGGAAGGCTGGAGAGACAATCTGGAAGTCACTGGAAAACACTCATGTAGAGCCATCTTGCTTGGGGTATTTAACCATCCTTGTCTCTCCATAGCAATCACAAGCTGTGCTGTAAAGCCACTCAAGAGGTGTCCCCCATTCATTGGCTCTCATCCCAGTATACCCCCATGGCTTGGGTGGATAACTTGGTGAAGTACATGAGTCTACTTCTGGCTGCTTCTCCAAGCCTCAGAATATGCAATATGATGTGTATTTATTTTGGGGCAATGCTGTCTTAAGCAGTCTCAGGCTTCTGCTTCCCTGAGCTGCCCTCTTCATTAAAGTCAGCACTTTTCAATGGTTTATATTTCAGCCAGATTAGTTTCCTGATCCAGTTCATTGCATGCTCATATAAATTCTAGGTCCAGCAAAAAGCAAGGTAGAAAGAAGGAGCCAAAGCTAATGATTATTTAAACCTGGTTCAGAAGCTTTCGTTGTAGCCAAGTGTCCAGCCATGGACAGCCATGGTTCAGTCTCTTTATAGTCAAGGCAGACATCTATACCATCATACAGTTCCTACATTTAATGGGTTGGTGTTCATGATAAATATTTGAGCTGTTGATGAATGTAGCTATAAAAATGTAAATTATGATGGTTTTCTTTTTGTTTTACAACTGTATTAGCTGCAAAGCCTCTTAGAGTGAAGTGGGTTTATTTAATTTTGGGCATTTATCAATACTTACAGATTTATTTATGTAATTGACATTTTTATGTCCCTGTCCTTGTAACATTTGGGTGTAAGAAGCTTATTAAAACATCTAGATCTGAAATAAATTAATCTCTAATACAAAGAGGTTCCTTACCTGAGTTGGCCTAACTGTACAAAAATAACCCACTATTGGACTGTACTCAAATGCGCACTAGTAATGCGTTACTTTAAAACAGAGAAATATTGAAGTCTGTCAGGCTTTCAATTTCCTTGCTTGTGTTTTTAACTGTATTTTTCACATTATTTTTTGCTATAGTAGGCCAAGTTCTTCCCTAATATACCTGTATTGAAATCAGTGGGGAGCCTTGTAATTTTAAGAATAAGACACAGTAAAGTGCTTTGCTGGATCAGGGCCTAAAAGGATTAGTACTGTGGAATGCTTATGGTGGACGTCGAGGCAACTGTATGAATAAAAGTAATTTTAATTGCGCTGGAGCCATTTGGGAATTTTATTCTATCTCTCAATAAAAGAAATAAAAAATAGCGTAGTATCTTACTGCCAAACAGAGAATCCTATATAATATTTCACATAGTTTTGCAAATATTGAAACTATAGAAAACATTTAAAAGTCTGGACTATAAACTCCCTAGGTTTTATTTTGAGGCTTGTGCACATTTTAAAGCAGATATTTGGTACACAAATTATAAGACCAGTAGGGAGTATTGATTTTTAAGTATAACTATAGTGGCTTTATGCCTTTTCTATGTTTTTCATTAAGGCAACAATCTGAGACTTTTTTCTCAGAGACCTGAAGGTAGCTGATGATTTCTTATTGTATTCTGGAAAGTACAATGATGAACAAAGATGATTTCTGTGCTCAGTCTGTTTCCCCAGGAAAACTTGGCATCAGGTGAAACATCTGGTAGAATACAAGCTGTTCTCTTCCAGGTGCACCAAAGGTGGATTTATGGCTATCACTTTTTCCACGTGACTGGATATGAACATGGGTCTCCAGAGTAATGTGTGTAAGGTCTTACTCTCCAGTGTTTAGTACTGGTACTTGGTGTGAAGAGAGGGGAAAACCAGACACCTGCTTTCATCACAGAGGCTCAGGACATCTTTGAGAGGTCCAGGAACTTCACTGGTCCTGGCCTGGAAAACAGCTATCTGAACTAGAACTGCATGTACTGGCACCTTCTTTCCATCAGACTGCGCAATCATTGAGTTTTTAGCAAGTGGAAGAACACTTGTTGGTTTTGGGTTTGGTTGATGTTTGGTTTGTTTTTTTCCCCATCTAATTTCAAAGCATTTCAGTTATGTGCTTGGAACTGAAGTAGTAACTCCACAGATCATGCAGTCTACTCCAGGATGTGAACTCGTCAGGTTATATTGTAAACTCAAATAGGGAGTATAAATGGCATAATGGTTTGCTGTTTCAATAAGATTTGCTCTCAGTTTACATTCTGCTAAAAGCCAGTGTCCTTGGCACATGGCATGGAGGAGTGGTACCCTCTGAGATAAGGTATAAAAATCGGGTGGGTAATGGTGGACCAAAGCTGCTCCTGATTCTACAATGCATCCTTTGTGTGAAAAGACTTTAGCTCAGGTGCTTTAGTTAAATTCAAGTTAGCTAATTGAGTTTTGCTATCTAAAATTGCCCCTATGGTTTCAAGCAGATAGACTAAACCGTAATCAGCTATTGTACCATGTTGTAGTTAATGCTGACATTCATTTTCAGTAGGAAAGCATTCTCACTTTCCAAAGTAGAGACTTATTTGTTGATCCTCTCTCTTTGGATCCACTCTGTAATTCATTAGAAGAATGAAATGTCGGTACTCATTTCTAGGAAGAACATTGATGAAAATAAATGTTCAGTGTGAGTACTAAAAATGAAGATTATACTGTAGGTGCAGGAACGCTTGCCTGGGGGAGTGTACTGCAAAGAGCTTGGAATTGACACACACAGAGGTTTTGTGATGTGTCAGCAATGCTAAGATGTTGCATTTGCCTGCAATAACAACTTTGAAGGTGATCATCAAGCATTCAGTTGAATTTGTGCTCTTCTTTCTAACGCGATTTTGCTTGATGATAAAAATCAGAGTTTATATTCTTACAGAGATTAGGCCACTTCTTCAAGTTGTTTCTGAGCCTTGCGTGTGCATGTTTGCTATGTTGTCCTGAGTTCAGGCTATACTTTCCACATTTCCCCTTTTCTTCTTCTTTGTCTGTGAGTCGAGGTCTTAACATAGCTGATTTTTGAGCCTCAGATAAGATCAATTTTCCTATTGTGTAATACAGTACCTGGCTTTTCTGAATGGCACTGTTAATTGTCATTGACTATAATAGAATATGAATAGCACAGCTACTTGACACCAACTTAATGGTTCTGACTTTTCAATGGTGCCAAGAGTGTAAGGCTGGAGGGGAAAAAGGGTCAGAGGAGAGATAAGAGCTCTTCCAATTCCATTGAAAAATATTAAAGCTTCTGTGTCTTTCAAGTGGTGCTTGTGAGGGTCACCATTTCTATGAAGTCACCTTAAAACTGGAAGTGATTGAGTAATTTATATCACAAAAGGTCTCTTAGAACAACTCCAACCCCCTCCTCCACAGGGTTTTTAGGTTAATAGGCAAACAGAAAGAGGCCTGTCTGGGATGGCTCAAGGAGAAATGTGGACAGTCATATTGTGGATGACACACTCTGCACCAAGAGCAGCATTGCTAACCCTTTTAGCCCTAAGGAAGAATCACTCTTGTTTACTGCTGTTTTGTCCAGCTGGGAGCTCTGGGAAATTTTGTGACTCTCTTTAGTACCTCTTTTAAGAAAAGCTTTCTGTCCTTAACTATGCAGCTATCCCTGCCAACTGGGAATCTGATAATACACAAGACTGCCTACCTAATCTAATGGCAGCAGTTCTCACCATTCTGGGCTGTGAGGGACAGAGGCCAGGAGGAGGAAGGCATTTTACTTCTCTTCCTCTCTTGAACATTAGTGCATTTTAAATGTGTTAAATACCTGCCATTTTTTGTATGGGAGGCTAGATTATAACTTTCGCATGATACCATTTTTTAATATAATTTCCCAGGGATTTCTAAACATCTGGTAATTAAATGAGAGGAGCATGTTGCTGTGCAGAAATGTGGGAGAGGTAGTTGGTGTGCTGATGGAGGTGTACTTTGAATTGTGCGCAGGATGTTTTGGTGATGGGGCAGGCAGGTTGATGGTTGTGCCGGATGAGTTCATTGCACTTATTCCAGAGGTGCTGTAAAGTCAGCCTGTGCATGCATGCAAAGTATGATTCAGCCAGAACATGTTAGACCTCCTCTGCACATGTTCCTATGAATTGCACACCACAAATCCAAAGTCCTAGGGAGAAAAAGGAGTCATTTGTTTGTCTGTTTGTAGTTCTGATGTTGAAGCTATGCCATTAATGTTCAAAGGGGCTGATTGAGCAGAGTAATAAAATATTTGAAATATTGTGGCTGCAGGTGTTTCTGAGGAGGAATTGAAAAAATCAAACTACATAAGAAGCCGAAATAAACTCTATGAAATTGTTCATATAAATATCTGACATCAAAAAAGTGAATCTGGAATTTAAATATTAAGAAAGTATTAGAAGGAGGGAAAGGTCTAGTTACCTTTGTATGTCCAAAAGGACTTGTATCAAAAATTGACAGTTTTCTTGAATCTAATATTGGAAAAACACTGCTAACGTACACAAGGAAAAAATAGCACAGCATTAACTTCAGAGTGGTATTCATCAGTGGCTATTTTGTTGTAAGGATTTGAGGGGGGGCAGGGTTGGTTTTGTTGTTTTATCATTAAGACTGCTGTTTGGGAACAAAGCTTCCAGAAATGGTTGTCAGGGAAAGTTTCTTTATTCTTCCTGATCTAAGTTTTCCCAGTAGATTTCTGTTTAAAAAGAATAAACAAAGAAAAAAAGCAAAACAGCAGAAGTGAGAATTAGATATAAATATGACACTAAGCTATATCTTTTAATACAAAAGAACTCTTTTTTAATTAGAAGCTTGGAAGGACATACCCTTTAATTGCTGCACTTGTAGTTTCTGGGCCATCAATATCCTTGCTTCTTTCATTAATAAACTGGCAAGTCAAGTAGGAAAGCTGCAGGAGTATAATTTTTTCCCTTAAGCTCTACTTAATCAACAGCAGACTTGATCAAACAGAAAAAAGAAAATGTAAATCAGTTGCATTAATTCTGCTGGCAGTAAATAGTAGGAAGAAAGCTAAACATGAAAGAATGCTCATTTTGCAGCTGATATCTAGGGTAGGATTGAATGGGAGAAATAGGTAGTTAACAGCTCTTTAGATTGTGAGTGACTAGGGGAATACCGGGGTTTATGTATGGATTAGTACAGTGATAGACCCTGAGTAGCAAAAGACGATGACTAATTACCTGACAGGGCAGCACTCCATTCGACTTGGTCATTGAAATTAATTTCTGTTTTCAGGACTGGCAGAAAGCAGCTGCAGAATTTCAGTTCAATACTCAAATTAACTAGGAGTCTAAATTATTTCTTTGCACATACAGTATTAGAGGAGTGGGTTACTAAATTGATCTTGATTTTACACACTGAGGCAAGAATTATTCCGCCTTTTTCATCAGAAGTCCATGTCCCCTGAAATCAAGGAATAAAACCTGTGCTATGATAAACTACTTGGCACTGATCTGAACTCTGTCAGACAGTTAACATCTTAACATTCCCTGGAATCCTGGGTGAAAGAATTATAAAGTCTTCCAGGATTAAAGAAAATTTTGCTACCTGCTTTGCTGAGTAAAATACCCCGGGTTGAATTTAGTCAGGTGAATTTACTTCACAGTTTGAATAGGATTATGTCCAGGAATTAGTTTGCCTTATGATGTTTATGTGATTGAAAACCTGCTATATTTGAAAACTTTCCTGACTTTGGTAAAAACGGTGGAGAAGATGCCAGCTGGTTATTGCCAATGAACTCGTAATAGTTTAAGTGAAGGATGGCAGTAGGAGAAATTAAAACCAACTACAAAAAAATCCCAGCAGAACCAACTTTGTAACAAAAAGCTGTAAGCACTAGAAGGAAACTGTATATCCCATAATTCTAAAATGAAGGAATTCTGCCAGATTTCCATGTTGGTACTTGTCTCATTAGATCCACGACCAGCAATTTCTCCTTTGCCAGTAGCAAAGCACCCAGGGCCTTTTGTCTGTTTAAAGATTCCTCATCTTTTTAGTTATTCAGCAAAAGTAACTTCTAAATGTTTGTAAAGAAATCAAATAAATAAATATAAGAAAGAGGAAAAGCAAGAAACATTGAATAAGTATTTAATATTCAGAGGTGCATTTTAGCTAATGAAAAATTAAGCAGGAGGGGGGTGTGTGCCTTTATTCAGCATTTATGCCACATAGTATTCTTGCTGAATAAATGATGTTACTTCCTGCTCTTTCCTGCATGTTGTTTCTCAATCGACACTTCTAGGCAGAAGGATTGCCACATAAACCCAGCAGCTTTTATGCTTACTGTACCTTAGTCCTGTTTGGAACCGTTGTTGTAACTGGTCACCTTAGTAACTAAAACGCTTTTTATTTCCTTTGGTGATGCTAAGCCAACATAACTATGGAAGAATGGATTGGATTTTATTCTAGTTCCATAATGAATTTGTAGAGCTAGCAGTTATTTAGAAAGGCAAAAACAAAACCAAAGAACATCTGTTTAGTCAGACACTAAGCAAACTTGATCTGGAGGTCAGAGAGAGACAATACATTGAGAAATCCACTCCGGCCTTTCAGGGCGTCACATTTCACAGTGTAGCACATTGGAAATGGTTATATAGAATAATTTATTTGTATTGTCAAAAAAAAAAAAATCCATGAAAACAATTTTTTAAATGGAAAGCAAGAACTTAATTTGCTCTCCAATACGGATGTAAGATTAGAATGTCATAATCATATTAAATGGTTTTATTCCCTCCCTTTTAATGTCTTTAATTATCCTTTCATTCTTAAGCTCTATTGTCCAGGTATTATATTACCACTTTGCATATGTTTTGTATTCTGTTTTTGCATTCATGAAAAAAATTTCTTGCATACCAAAAAGAACCAAAAGAATCACAAGACAAAGACACTTGGTCTTAGATATATAACTTTCCTGTTCATCTTGTTGATCATCTAGAGTTCTGTCTCTCTGTTGGTATACCAGGAATCTTGAATTAAATTGCATTTAGACAATTGATTTGTGTTGGCTTTGCACAGAGATGTTGAAGTCATTTATGCTTTTATGTTCTGGAAAATTAATATTCCACATCTTTATGCTAAGCTTCTACCATGTTTACTATTAAGCAGCCATTAATATGAATTCCCTTGCATTGCCATTACAGAGAATGATGTTAATGATGTGCATTTTGTCTTTGATGTGAATAACAGGTAGTCCTGAGTGTGCTAGACCCATGTTCTGGGTTCAGCAGTAGCAGTCATTTTTCTCCTTCTTAGTAGTGGGTGCAGTGCTGTGGTTTTGACTTTCAGCCTGGGAGTAGTGCTAATAACACCGATGTTTTCAGTTGCTGCTCAGTAATGTTTAGTCTGACCAAGGACTTTCTGAGTCTCATGCTCTGCCAGGGAGGAGGGGAAGCCGGGAGGAAGCAGAGACAAGACATCTGACCCAAACTAACCAAAGAGATATTCCATACCCCAGCTTGTCATACCCACTATATAAACTGGGGTTAGTTACCCAGAAGGGCTATAATCACTGCTTAGGTTGGGCTGGGTATCGGTCGGTGGGTGATGAGTGGTTTTATTCTCTTCCCTTTTTACTTTCCTGGTCATTATTATTATTGGTGGTAGCAGCAGTGGTTTTGTGTTATACCTTAGTTACTGCACTGTTCTTATCTCAACTGGTGGGATTTGCATTCTTTCAATTCTCCTCCCTATCCCTTCAGGAGTAGGGGAGAAGTGAGCGAACGGCTGCATGGTTCTGAGTTACCAGCTGGGCTTAAACTGTGACAACCCAGAACTTGAATGTTTCGGATGTGTGTTTGTGATCCAAGTTCTTTTTTCTTATTTGAGCCTGTAGTAGAGCCTATAGTATCACTAATGATAGAGCAGGTATTGGTCTGTGTTGTCATATCTGCAAGTCACTTGTCTACAAATGTCAAAATAGAGCTAACTCTGAGAGCGTCTTTGTGAGAGCAAGCACAACTGCACTGGACATCTCTCAAATGGGAAAACTTGTTTTGGTCAGTGTGTACTTCTTGATGCTTGTCCTGCATGGAGTTCTCTTCATTTTACTCTGTGCTAATTCAGCACCTCAAGAATGCTGTGGAAATTTTTATTGCTCACGAAATATTTTTGTCTTGGCATGAGGCCATTGCCATAGTCAGTAACCTCAGGCAGGCTTGCTAGTAACACTGGTGAGCAATTATAGTCTCATGACCATCTACTGTGAGTTGTTTAATTGTCTTTTGCTTGAAGTTAAATAAACTGAAAACTTCAAATGGTTGGGCACTGCCATTTTTCAAATGAAACTGCAGAAACAGGAAATCTATAAAGAGGGCAAATACCTCACACATTTTCTCCACTTGCTGCTGAGACCATTATTAATGCCACAATTTAAAAATAAAAGATACAGAACATTAGAGCTTTGATGGAAGTCTCATTTCCGTGAGATAGATTAATCTTTCTCATTGATAAAATCTTGGACACCATAGAAAATTGCATAGAAATTTTCGGTCTCGAAACCCAAACCTGCTTTGCTCTTTGCCACAGTGGTAGTGTTTGGAGAAGAGAAGCTAGGATGTCTTTAACTTAAATAGCATCTTAACCTTCGTAAATAAGGATACATACTTTAGGCCATATCCTGTCCTGTCCGCTTGAGCAGGTGCTGTGGTAGAGCTTGCTCATGGATAGGTTGTTTAAGACCCACATAATTAGCATATCATGTCACGGTGGGGTATTTATTAGAATGAAAGTGTTCTTGGGAGGCTGGGTTTCACGGGTTTAAATCAAAGCTGTGCATAGTGGTTTTAGGGCCTTATTCACAGTAAATTTTATGTTGGTGAGAGGTTATGGAATGGGTTTCTGTACCACGTCTACTTGCTGTCACAAATCTTGGAAGAGATATGGACTCTGAACTTTGTTGTGGGTTTTCCTTTCTATTTTCATCTTTTTCTCTTTTTTGGGGGGCGTTGTGGATGTGTGCAGTCCAAAGAAAACAAAGAAAAAGCACCTTACATAGTAATTATTTTAATTCTGCAGGGCTCCTTTATGGCAAGCATGCATTATCAATGTAATATCCTGTAACGGCTGGGACTCAGGGATGAACAGCTATTTAGTATGTCTCAGTTAGAAACTTCTTTCTCAGTACCTGCATCTGATGACATTCGAGTTCTTAACACCACTGGGCATTTAATAAACTCACAGTTCACAAATTAGTGGTAGCAGTGCCATGCGATCCTGGTTTTAGATAGGAACTTCTTCACTGCCCTCCTGAGCAATCTCTTAGGCTATAAACCTCTTCATATCACAGCGCTGAAGTGTTATTGCCACAGACCTGTCACGGCTGTCTTTCTCTTCGATAAGGAGAGAGAGGAGAAAGAATGGGAAGTGACTTCAGCCACACAGTGAATGTGCTCCTAAGAAAATATTTGAATCAAAGAGACAATATCTGATGTTGGTACAATACGAAGTGATTATGTACCATGCTATTTGTACCACAATTTAGTGTGCTATTTCATTGGTTATATCCAGAGTAAGAGTTTCCTATAGGAAAAGGAAAAAAAGTGGACATAAAGTACTATAATGTTCTCGTGCTGTAAGTTGTCTGGAGATATTTGAGAGTTGGCTAGTAGTGCTGAATGGGCAGCAAAGGGAGTACATATACACAGGAACATGAATATTTCCCACTTGGCTTTTATATTTAGTACGTACACAGATTTCTGCTTATGCAGAAAAGAGACTAGAATCAAACAAATGAGGTTGTGTAGGGTAATATGAGTGTAAGCCTAAAATAACTGGCACAGTTATTGCCAACTCCAAATCTGATGGTCTCATCATAAAAGACCTAAGATATGGATGCATGTCTGTAACTTTATGCAGATGAATAACCTTTTAAAGTGCCTAAAATTCAGCCTAATCTTGCTGCCTATTGAACTATTAGACTGTAAAAGCCCCTCCCCAAAGCCCTGGACCCTTACACCCAAAGAAGTCCTGATGGTAATCTGTTTCCCCTTTTATTTTAGTATAGTCCATTCCTTTCTCGAGTTTATTGTTAGAATTGAGCATGTGGTAAGCATGACTGCTTTTTGCAGAGTTAGAGAGAATATTCTGATTTCTATGAAGCAGATATACAGAAGTTGGCATGATAAACCCTCACTGATATCTTCAGGGAGCAAGTAGATTAAACAAGTAATTATACCAGAAGGCTTTTAAAAGTTAGTAGATTTAAATACATTGTATGAATCTCATCTTAATGTAGCCTTTTGTCTATAGTGCTTCCTGCCAAAAAAAAACCTCCTGACAGGAAATAAACATTAAAATAATCTTTAATCCCTTGTCTGGTCTATTACCATTAACAATTGATGCACTTTAATTTTGTGGGATTTTAACTACAAAATGGAATGGCTAAGTAGTGATAATTGGGTTTGGAATTATACGGTCATTTATATCAACAGAAATGCAAGTGGCTGGGAGGGTGATTAATTATTTAACATTTCCTGGCTGTGGATCCTATTATAGAATTTTCTGATATATTCTGCTGTGAACAATTATCAGCAAATGAGGATAAACAAATCTGTGATGTGAAGTCTTATTTATAAATTAAACTATATTTAGAAAATGTCTATTTAATTTGCATTTTCACTCTCTTCTTGATAGTACTGTCATAATCAGCTTGTTTTCAAGCTTTTCTGCCCTTTTGCTAATTTTTCAGGTTCACACTCCAGATTTTGTGCAAGAAAAACAGAGCTTCAGATGTCCTTAAAATAATTCCTATTCCAAATAAAGATACAGCTAATACAGTCGTGGTAATGTGCTTGCATGTTCTGTTCGCCTTTCATTCCCTAATAATAGAACTAGTGCATGGCAATGTCTTAGAATTTAACCCAAGTGTTGACATTGGATTTCACAGTTAAATGCCTCCAACTCATGAATATTTTGGAGAAGAGTACTGGTGCTTCCATTCTTAAATAGGGTTCTCTGGCATTTGAACTTTCTCATGTCTGGTGGATTTGTCCATAAGAGTTAGCATTTCATGTTCTTGCTCTTGCATGGAGACTGACTGTCACTTTGGTGTATTCTGCTTGTGTGTCCTTGCAAATACATATACAGTCATAATTTGTAATTAATTTTACTTTCATTTTCTAACGATATGTTTACTAAAAAAGAAGTATGTGTGTGCTGCTTATCTGACAACATAACACAAAATGATTCTAATTAGTACTTTCTAAACTATTTTTCCTGATGGTTACCCTGAAATTTTTCCCATCCATTATTTCCATTAAAAACACAAAAGACTACAGGCCTTCATTTGAAAACGATCACTAAAAGCACCTGAGTTTCTCCTTCAAGCAGAACTGCTAACAATTGTCCCTGGCAGTCCTACCCAGAAAACAAAATCCAGTTTACATGCTTATATATCAACAAAGAAGAACAACAAGATGATGATAATTATCGTTAGTGCAGTGCCTGGATTGTTAGTCACAGATGAGGACCAGCCATATTAATAAATATGCAAAATAAACCAAAAAGATTGTTCCAAGTCCCTATTGCTTAAAATTTAAGTGTTAATCAAAAGTCAGTGATAGATAAAAAGAACAAGCATATAATGAGATAATATTAATCAATATGGTAGGCCCTGGTTTAGGCATGATTATTTTTTTGATGCCAAAGAAAAGATTAGATACCAAAGAAAAGGAGAATTTTAATGTGGATTATGAAAAAAGATAATGAGATAATATTGCAAATGCTTGTGGGCATATCTGTAAGCAGAATAAGAGAAAGCACGAAAATGCTTGTTTGAAAATTTAGGGATGAAAATTGCTATCTTAAAGTTGATCTAGGGTGAGCGTTGACATGTGGATAGTGAATCAGGATAAACTGGATTAAACTGAAGATTTCTCTGTAGACAGACTATAGTATTTGAGGAAGAAAGGATGAATTTGTTGTGGAAAAGTTTTCTTTCAAAGATCCCAGCATAATGACTGCAGGACCAGAAAGAAAAGGGATGAGATACTTGTGGGTTGGACCCTTCTTGTGGGTGTGTAGGTTAAAAGTCTTACAGTTAAAAGAAGATATTGGCAATGAACCAAACAGAAACAGATTGAGAATAGAAATCTGAGCACAGATGAGAAATAAATTCTGCTGAACTGGAAGTTATGGCAAGTCCAGAGGGCTGATGGGTAGCACTAAAGGAGGCTACAGAAGTGGAGGTAACCAAGCACATTCTCAGCAAGTGCAAATCAAAAAAACTTGATTACAAGATGAAAAAGGCGAGAATATCTTCAAAACCAAGATTCAGGAATCTTGTCCGTGTTCTTTGCACAGCATGTGTGCAGGCTATGTTAATGCTCCCCATCTACTAGTGCTTAGTGTCCTTGAAAGTGGGAGAAAGCAGTTTGGAAGAGGCTATTCTGGCTGCGTCAGCTAACAGTTTGGTGTTGGAAACCATTTTGCCAATGAGGCTGAAAGCGAGGGTGCTGATGTGGGACAGGAGGAGACACCGACTGCCTTGGGAATGAATCATTAACTGTCAACATTCTCAATCAGTTCAGCGCTCAGTACCCCAGTGCCAAAAGCAGTGCCAAAGCAGAACTTAGTTGTGCATGTTGTTTCCTGACTTTAATTAAAGCTAGATTTGTGTGTTAGCCCAGTAAGTCTCCAGTAGCCTGACATGAGTGACGCATGGAGAGGAAGCCTGGTAAGATAGTGAAACAGAAATTTAGGTGTGTTTGCTGTGTGCATAAAACCAGCATAGTTCGGTCAAGATGCATATTAGCCGTGGGCAGGAGCCCACTGAGCAATGTGCCCAGTGTAGCTGACGAACGAAGTGCAGGGCTTGATGAGGTTTTTGAAGCTGGTGACTTGACAAACAGTGTAGAACTATGAGAGAGCCACAGCATTAACATTTTCTTTGTTCATGCCAGAAAGAGATATGCTCATCAACCTCTATAAGTTGAATCTGACCCAACAGCAAACTGTTCAGCCTGGAGAAGAGAAGGCTGTGTGGAGACCTCATAGCAGCCTTCCAGTATCTGAAGGGGACCTATAGGGATGCTGGGGAGGGACTCTTCACGAGGAACTGTAGTGAGAGGACAAGGGGTAACGGGTTCAAACTTAAACGGGAAGTTTAGACTGGATATGAGGAAGAAATTCTTTACTGTAAAGGTAGTGAGGCACTGGAATGGGTTGCCCAGGGAAGTTGTGAAAGCTCCATTGCTGGCGGTGTTGAAGGCTGGATTGGACATAGCCTTGGGTGGCATGGTTTAGTGGGAGGTGTCCCTGCCCCTGTCAGGGGGGTTGGAACTAGATGATCTTAAGGTCCTTTCCAACCCTAACTATTCTATGATTCTATGATTCACAAACATTGAGTTTTATTTGATTTTAAAACACTGGTTAGTTTTCCAATATTGTACATTGCAATGTGGACCTTTGAGCTACATTTTAAGTTTTTCCCATATATAAAGAAGGAACGTCTATCAGAAAACTGTGTTAAATCATATGCTTCCTTTTTCTTTCAATGCACAGCACAAGAATAGTGCAACAGTACAACAGCACAACAGCACTGCTGGTTTTGTGTTGTTAAAATCTTGGCCTGAGTCATTAGAGACAACTGAAGACTTTATTTGGCTGCACGCATCCAGTATTTATCAGGTGATGGTCCATTAGTTAATGTGTCAAACTCAGCAATATTTGAGGAAGTGGCAGTGTGTATAGCACATTAACATGGTTTTTAGTTCACACTGATCTAAATGACCTGAAATCTAATTGTGTGGATTGCTTATATCTTTTAGCACTTGCTGCCATTTATAGCAACTGGTCTTCTTGCTGGAGATATATCCAAGTACACATAAATACCAGTGAAATTTTTATTCCACGTATACACAAGAAACTTTTATTTCAGAAGATTAAAATATCTTAACACTGCATGTAACTAATTAATACTTATAGCCAGAAAAGTGTATTTTACATTTTCAAATGCAATTTCTTTCAGCAGATGCTAATACATATTAGGACATCTGTTTGTATTTCCCTTCAGTCTTTTTTTAACTGCATCTTATTTAAAATACTGTTGTCAGCTGAAATAGTATAGCCTTAAACAATACTACTTGTATATGTAGTTGTGGACTCATATGTCTGCTTTTGAGATGTCTTTCTGCATAAGCAGATTTTTGTTTTCTTTTGTGCAATTGAAAGATGTATAAAAAGTTGTTTTGCTTCATTTAAATTGGAGCAGGGATGAAAAAGGCAGAAAGAAGTCAGTAGGATAAAATGGAATGCTATCCCCACTAGGTAAAGTTGTCCAATTACGCCTGTGTCAGAACTTTTTAACATTTGAATGGCTGGGAGGGGATACTAATTTCAACCTTAATGATGGCTGCTTTAGGAGTCAGCTTTAGGAGTCAGCATCACAACACTTCTCTTACAATTTTAGCACATCTGTCAGCCTGTGGACAGGAGCCCTGGGCTAGTGGGTGACTGAAGATCTTTTTATCCCTGGAGAGCAGTATGTATTCCCTACAAGAGTGGGGAAATAAAAAGGTTGTAAATACTCACCTACTTCACTGCTGCCCACATTTGCCCTGTTGACAAACTGACTTTCACATCCTGCTTTTACACTCATAAACACAAAAATAAATAAAACCTATGCAACTTCTCATTGTGCAATACTTATGGAAGCAGCCCATTTATAATGTCACATATTCCATAATACTGTATAGTCCCTAAGCTGGACTTTTTTTTCATTTCAATAGATCACATTGATTTCCTGTATGACTTTATCTGCCTAATACAAAGTAGGATTGAACAGTTATTTGTCTGGATTTAACCATTCCTTATCAAACATTTATGATTTAGCTATTGCTGCAGCATCTTCTTGTAAGGTCTTTCTTATTTTTATCTTTTCAGGAAGAGTATGAATGTGATACCAAGGCTGTAATAAATCTGTCTCTTGAAAATAAAACATATTTTGTGAAACTATATGCTATGGGGCTGTCAGGGGAGGGGAGGTTTAAGGGGCAGGACAGTCATGCAAGTGGATTGTTTCTAGGATGCTGTGGTCACCTATTAATAAGAATGATTGACTGTTCTGGTGAAGGTTTTCAGTGTACTGGGACTGCAGTTTCCTGGCTGCATGGTAGGCTGGTGTTGAGATGAAAGGCCCAATAGAAAGGAGAGGTTTGCCTAATGAGACCAAATTTATACAGCCATCATGAGGCTGTTGGCTGAACAGAAATAGCACAAGTCACAGAAAGGTCAGCAGGTTTGCATCTTTGTTTATCAAAGTAAAAATGTGAGACCCCAGTCTTTTTATTTCTGTTACTCTTTCAATTTTGTTATTCTTTTTCTATAGGGGAAAGTAGATAATATGTGAAAACTGTGTGATAGTAACTGGAATTGAATTAAATAGGAGCAGAAAGTACACATGAATAGGACCTTTCCTGTGTTACAGCTTATTTTAAATTTTTGTTTGAAAGAAAAAAGCATATTAAAGGTATTCATTGTGTATCCCTGGTGGTTTAATATTCCTAACCAGAGCATTTTAATGGAACATTTTCGGAACAACCTCATCATACTAGAGTAATTTATTTTTCATTACATAATGCTTTTCATTCCATGATTTCAAAATGTTCTACAAAGTGTGCTTTTTGAAGTGCCAAACTAAGTGTCATATAACCCTGGGGAGATGTCTGGGGCTTTTATTGTACCTATTTTGCAGACAGGTAAATTGAAACAAAGAGAGCTTTACAGACACTGTGAATGAATAAAGAAGGGAAGACCAGAACCCAAATTCCTGCCTGCTGAGTGCCAGCCCTAAGCACATGCCCCTTTGTTCAAAAAAAGGAGTGCTTCATGCTGTCTGCAGGGAAAG
Organism: Ara ararauna; assembly: GCA_028858755.1. Lineage (NCBI taxonomy): Eukaryota > Metazoa > Chordata > Aves > Psittaciformes > Psittacidae > Ara > Ara ararauna. Next base: position 8,649,994 of record CM054410.1, on the reverse strand, counting down.
AAGAGAAGAAAACTTTGCAGAAACTCTGAAAGTTAATAATTGCATTGTAAGGGCTACTTAAATGATAGGGAACATTTAATGCAGAGCCATAAATTTGCAGGACACTTACAAAGGAAATATTCTTTTGTTTTTCTCTTCATTTCTCAAATCTGTTTATAGTTAAATTTTTAACCTGCTTAACTGACACTGTATTCTGTCCTATCTTCTTTTTCGTGTCTCTTCACTAGTGCTTTCAGTGACCTCTCTGTTAGTTTCTTTATATAGAAACCTGCTATGCTGTCTTGAATGCATAAGGTCAATAATGATTACCCTCTAACTTTGAAGGGCATCCCCCTTCTCCGCTTGCAAACTATGTCAAACCACTAAGTCCCTGCATCCCATAGTTGCAATTTCTCTTATGAAATGCAGTATCAGGAAAGGTAATTTTATTTCCTAAATAGTAGAGCTTTAGTCCACAAACATGTTAAGCCTGGCAAAGTCAAGATATATAGATATATATATATTTCTTTTTTTCATTGTAGAAAAGTAGACTTGATAGTATAAAATCAATTTAAAACAAATCCACATTAATTAAGACATTCTTGCAATGTATTTCAGAAGAAGTAAACAGCCTGTTCATTTTTAATATGTGGATAAAAAGATGAATTTCTGTCGTTCAATATCCAAATGGTGCAATAAATGACCTTATTTATTTTTTATTTGTAAAGATCTGTGCACACTGTAAATGCTTTAAAGACTTCAGCATGATCTGTACAGAAATGCTGTTACTCCTGTGGGCTGTAGAGGGTATGTATAATGAAAATGTGTCTGTCTTTTGGAAGCAGTGGTCCTCTAAAAATTATCAATAAAAAAAGTCAGTTAGAAAAAAGTACAGAAAAGCTGGCAATAATAAAAAGATGCTTAAATGAAATGAATACTATAGCAGGCATTGACTGTGTCATCGCACAGCTTAATAGCTGGAGTCCTGGTTCAACACAGTGAATTTGGGAAGGTTTTCCTAATGAAAGAACTGATGCATTCTGTTCAGTAGCAGCAATACCTTAACGTTTTTAATTACCTGCTTTAAAAGTTTACATGCCTCAAACTGTAGTACTGCATACCAGGAGGAAATGTATTGGCTGATATCAGAAATGGGTCCTCAGAAATAAATGTGAATAACAGTAGTCATTTTAAAAAGAAATTCATGCAGATATTTAACATTAATAAATGCATACACAGCAATTTATTCTACCTACAAATAATTCAGAGTTCTATGCCAGTATATTCTCAGAAAGCTGCTGATTCGGTTTTCAGTGTCTTTTCCATCAGCTATGCATTTTCAGGATCTGTTGGGAAATAAGATTCCCTCCCTCTCCCCTTCTTCCCTCTACTACAATAACAGAAAGCTCAGAAAAAGGCATACAAGTTAGAAGAAATGTGCATTCATGTAAATAACTAAACATATATAAATTAGCTTTAAAAATTGAATTCACTGAACATGAATAGTCACTTAAAGTGTAACTGGAATTGACTGTGTCATGTATCAGCCTAATAGCTAGAGCGCTGGTTCAATACAATGAACTTGGGAAGGTTTTCTTAATGAAAGAACTGACGTTTTCTGTGCAGTGGTTGCATTCATCAGACCACATAGTGTTCATTACACTACAAAGGCCTGCCAATGTGAATTGTTAGGATCATCTATTAGGTAAACCGAATGGGGACAAAAGATAGTGGAGGAATGAGAGACTTCAGTATCTCTACAGGATAGGGCAGTCAGACTGCTTTGATGACCTTTCACCGGCGCATTAGCATCTATTCACTGAAAGATCCCAAGTTCATACCCTAATTCTCCTAACCAAAACTGGCATGGAGCCAGTGGTAGGTGTGTTCATTCTTACCCTCTGATGTTACAAACTAACCGTATACATCATAGAGCCACACTCTTTAATTTGCTTTGTTTAAATACTGTGGAAATTACTGAAAAATGGACTTTCTAGTAATTCTAATTAGACTCGAAACCCGCCCTGGTTTGTGGTGCTAATTTTGAGAGGTGCCACATACTGGGGTTGATTTCTTCAGAGAGAAGATGAGCCCTGTGCCACTGGGAAATGGGAAAAACCAGACATGCTGATTGGCAAGGTCGATGCTGGAAGGCCCAGCGCTGACTCAGGAGCAGGCACGTTAATTCCATGGGGATTTGCATCCACTCTGTCCCTTGCTTACCTAATAGCAGCATTGTTATGCTGGTTTCATAGGGAGCTTAGTGCTTGAAAAGAGAGACTTTATGGTAAAGATAAAAGTTTTGCTTCAATTCTTCTAACATCCAGTTATTAAGAAGCTTGTCTGCTCTATGAGGCAGCACACTACAAAAACATTCGCAGTTCACAGGCGGGGGCTGTATTAAAGCACATAACGCATTTAATTCTTTCCCATGGATATTTATAGTAGCTGTATTGGTATCATGCTCTGTTTTTTTTCTCACCTGCAGCATTCAAGTTGAAGTTCTGTGAGCGTTCCAAGTCTAAAAGTCCATACCTCAAGGTCATTCCCCTAACCTTATTTCCCACATGTTTAAATGTGTTTATGTAGATAGGTAAAATCTGGTAGCTGCTGCCACATAACCTTGTTTCCCTTGCTGACATCTCCAGTGGATGGAATTGAACATAGAGCTGTTATTTGGGATGGGAACATGTAATGTCAGTCCTGCTTTGAGCGCAAGTGTCCACCGTGCTACTGTGCTCCCTTCCCAAGCAGAGCATCAGCTCTTTTACATCTCCTGCTACAGCCACCATCACTGATACCTTAAAGACAGAGAAGGTATAGAGGAAGGAAATCACCTCTACAGTGCTGGAACTTGCAGTGAATTTTGTGTCCAGAAAAAAAATGTTTAAGAGAGATAATTTTGGTTTTTCATTATTTTTTAAGGTTGTTGAAAATGCTGTATGTGTTTTCATTCCAGAATATATGCCCGTTTATTTTATTCCTGTTATCTCTATGGACTGTATTTAGTGAATCAGTGGCAAGTCTTAACATATTTCTTTGGTGACTTCAATGCCATATCAGGATTTAAGAGCACTTTGTTGCCGTTGGCCAATTAACATTCACAACCTGTAAGAGCAGTATGATGAAAACATGCCTTTGTTGGTATAAAAAAAGAATCTAAAGGCTTTCAGTTTCGTTTGCTTGCCTTTCCCCACCCCACCCCCCTTTTCCTTTTAAATTACCTAATTAGAGTTTTTAATTGTATTTAAACTGAATTGTCAGGCTTTGGGCCCATATGCTATTTCCCAGAAATAGCCACACTTTTACAGATGTATTGTTGAAAAGTTCAACTTTGTGGGAAAAAGAAGCAAGACATGGATAGGCCCTTGTGCTTTGGGAAACCATGTGACATCAGAACTTTGAGAGGTCAGGCCTTGCTGTGCTGCAGTGGGAACTAGGAAGCACATACCCTGAACTAAAACATATCCATTTCTTGGCTCCCTAGGGCAGGAATTGGAAGTGTTCAAAGGAATAAAAGGCCCATATGAAATAGTACTTCCCACTGCTGCTCACTGTCCCAAAACTTCAGTGAAAGACATCATGGTTGCTGGAAATGGTGAAGATATTTCCCTTACATTGGAGGAAAAGCTGCGAAAAAGAAGTTTTTGAAAGTATAAAAATCAAAAGTCTTAAGGGATAAAAATACAAGTGCCTGATTTGTACAAGATCTCTTTTGCAAAAAGCCCAGTACCTGGATAGTTGGCAGAAAGTGGTAGAGAAGAACTAGAAGGCTTGTTTGCAAAACCAGGTATCATCAGAAATTTTGTTGAAGATAAATTAGTCTTTACTGGTATAGTCGAACACCACATATCCTGCTCTCCAGATGCCCCCTGTGCAATAATAGAGTTCAAGTGAAGGATATAAAGAAGAAACCATTCTGCTTAACTGTGATCATTTGAAGAGTCCCCTGGCTCAATCCATCCTCTCTCATCGGCCCAGCCCCAAACCTGGGAGCAGAGAGTAGTGATGGCACTAATGTCTTGATTTATCTTGCAAATCAGTGAGCAATAAAAAGATTTGCAGTATATGCATATTAAGCATCTTTTTAGCTATTACATCTTTTTGAATATCCACTGTAACTTAGGAGGAAATCAGTTTTTGCTGAAGATATTTCACTGCTGGAAACACAGCTCTTATTGTATTGTGTGCTCTCCCCTAAGCATGCAGTGTATGCAAAGGTGACTACAGCTACAAGTCTATGAATTGTTACTTGCTATATTTAAATATCCACAAAAATTATAATAACTTTTTATTGGGCTGAAAGTTAATATGTAGTGTTCTCATTAAAGAAAAATACACTATTTTAAACTTAGAGCTTCCCCAGATTGTATTTGGTTTAATGTTTAGAAAGACTTGAAGATACAATACAAGGCTATTTAAGATTTTCTGCTTCTTGAAGCACAGAGCACAGGGGTTGATCCTCCATTACATTAAGGCTTATTAATACCATTCTGCAGGCGTTTCAAAGGGGCTCCTGAAGAGTTTCTGCAGAGACTTCACTGTGCCCTCTTCCAGATCTTCTGGAAACATTGATAGGTGAAAACGGAGAACTGCAGGCCTTGTTCCCTGTGGCTTTGCTTGGAAATCTTGTTCAGGCAAAATGTGAAATACTTGTTTATATTAGATGTGCAGATGTGCAGAGACCTCCACTGCATGATCCCCACTCCATTCCTGTGACTGGCATGTTTAGGAGACAGCAGTCCCTGTACTATGCTGCAGAATGTGAAAGCACATTTTTCACAGCACACTGGCCATTCCAAGAAGGAAGCAGGTGAGAAGGAAGCATGCCTTATGCACATTTTGCTTGAGGTTTATTTATTTGTTTCACTTTTGCACTTCACTAGAAGCTGGAACCACACTGGAACAGCCTCGAAGCTGCCGTCAGGGACTGGAGAGGCCATGCTGGCCTTGTGACAGGAGACTTAAATTTGCCAAGTTATCTAGCGGGCTTTAACTATTCTTTTTATAAGGTGCTATGGGTGCTTTATAAAAATAGTAATAATAAATATGTCTTGTTCTTCATTGTTCAGTGGGAGTGATAGCTACAATAGGGTAGCCATCCTTTGCTCCTTTGTTCTTTTGCTCCCTTGTCTTGTATGGTTTGAGGTATTTCTTGTGTTGTGTTATTCTAGCTCCATGGGAGAAGGTCAAAACCTAAGATCTAAACATACTTTAAACAATCAAATGCTCCAGTTAGCTTAGGACATTCCTACGGAACAATCACATATTTCCCCTGCATATTCTGTAGCTATAGTGGAGAAGGGGGTGTTCAAGGCAAAGATTTGCGTGTGAAGCTGGATAGTTTACTTTGAGCAAGTACTGTAAATCATCTGTCTGGGGAATGGGTTTGTCTGGCAAGTGAAGAGGGTTGGGTTGTTTTTGTACTTTCAGAAGTTGCATGGCAATTATTTTATTATGGGGCTTCAGTAGGAAAATAACAATTTTACGGTGTGGCTTGTTTTTCCATGGAGTGAAGTTGTTGCCAGTTGCTATTTTTCTCTTAATTAGAGAGACAATTTTAATTATCTGTCAACATCCTCTAGAGCCTGGGTTAGCTGGTCTTTTTCATGCACATGTGATGAAATCAAAACAAGTAAGTAGAAGGTGAGTCTATCACAACTGATAGGAAGTAGAATGAAGCCTAAGAATGAGAATAATAAGCATGCTTGGACTTGAGGAAGAACGAACTCTGTCAGGTATGACGGCTATGCCCTTTCACTCCCTGTATTTCTGATGCAATTCAAATGCACTTGTAACTATACTGAATACTATCCATTAATTCCATATCTGTGTAATGAAAGTTTTCTAACACGTTGAAGTATGGTCAGGATCCCTAATTTTTTATTAAAATGTGATACTCACTAAACTATTTGCAATTTGAGAAAGAGAAGGGAAGTTAGAATTGCTTTCCTCCTTCCCTTTGTATACACAGCTCCTTCTTGCAGAGGTAGCCTACAACAGGGAGGGTTTACCAAAGCTCATTCACAAAATACAAAGCAGCATTGCTGCAAAAGTTCCCATTACTAATGCACAGTGGTGTGATTTATTACAAGTGGAAATTGTATCACAGAAGATGACCTGAATCAGAAGAGCTTTGAGGCAAACAATTGTAATTGTAAGGATGGTCTATATGCATGTACTGGTGTGTGCAGGGGGCGGAAAGCATACTGGTATACAACATTTAATTGCGCAATACTTGTCAGATCACCTGTAATTGAATCAACTGTACTTGCATAACAAAGTCTTGGTCTTCTCAAACTGAAATGTCTTAAGTAAAATGATTTTGTGGTGTTTAAAAAGCAACATAAAAAAATTCACTAAAGACCATTAAGCGGCCTCAAGCCCCACATTTCAGTGTTCATTTGTACTGATTATGGTGTGACAGCTCTTGAGTTTCCAATGATAACAGCCATCTGACTTGATCTGAGTTCAATGGATTTTCACTAAAATAGAATCATCGCCTGTGTGATGGATAGAAAAAGTAAAGCAATACATCCTGATAAATGCTCTGGCTTTTTTCCCCCTTCCCTTATTGTGACCTTGTACAATCTATAAGTGAGCAAAGCTGAGCCCTGGCCACTGCTGCAACGCATCAGGACTTTGAAATTTAAGTAGCTCTGAAACCCATCAATGGGGTGAAGGGAGAATGGCCTGAGAAAGCGATGGATCATGCTTAGAGGGCTCACAGGGAAACAGGGTAAGCTGAAGGTCAATACGCAGACATGTCCTGAAGGAACAGCTCAGACACTCATTCACATTCACATCTCAAAGCCACTGCTGCTGTAGCACTGTGAGGAGAGATCAGTAGGAAAGTAAAATAAAACATGAATTTCAGAGCATATAATTTCTTTGCAGAAGCAAATGGCACAAGGGTACAGTGTAAAATAGCTATAACCTATAGTGCTGGTGCAGTGCCCTCCAAGGAGCAAAAAGCATAACGCCATGGAAATACATTTTTCCCATTACACCCCAGTTGTTTTCAAAGTTTTTCAGTCTGGATAATTGTGGAGAGCATTTAACATTTTTAATATGTCATTGATTGTTTGTAACACATTATTCAGCATGACATGAAAGTGAGCTAAAATAGAAGGGATACAGGCTGAATCCATACACATGCAGACAAGTAATTAAAGGCCTTTATACTCTTTGTATGCCTGCTTGGATACAAATGTGTACAAAACTTTTACACAAGTTTATATTCAGATTCTGATTTCTTAAGGGTTTTGTTTTGAGAAAGATTTGGTGCCAGGTGCAGAGTGACCTGGCTGTAGAGAGCTCAAAAAATAGCAGGGAAAAAAGGAAGAAAAAGAAAATACTAAAATAAAATTAGTACACAAATTTGAACCCTCAGTTACTATGCCTAAAGCAGAAATTGCCGAACAAGTCAAGAGGCTTATTAGCATTTTATGTAAATCAGTTATTACTGTTCTCCACTTCCTTAATTATCCATGTTATTTCAATACAACCCTTTCTTTGATGTCCCAATTCTATATTTAAATAGTGCAAGATTTCTATCATATCCTCCCGCTGAGGTTTGTTCCATGCAAAAAACATGCCAAGAGCAGCTATTTTAGAGACTACTGGGAAATGTTTAATTGGTTAATCCCATTTGAGTTATGAGGGAGTATTGCCATGCACAGAAAACAGGAACATGTAAAGTACTGGCTTGGAGAAGTTTACTAAAACCTGCAAGACTTCCCCTGAAATTTAGCCCTGAAGATGTTTTGTTTCCTAAGTACCCAGTGGGAAGTGATTCAAAGGAAAATCCTTCAAACTTCTTTGAAATACACCAAATGGTTGATTCACAGTAGAAATATTTTTGAATTAAAACGCAAAGTCATTTTTTTTGTTCTTACAGTGCAGGAGGGGTCTCTCTTCATATTTGACTAAGCACTACTGTGGCAAAAGAACAGTGTATTTCAGCCAGAAAAAAAAACCCAAACACCAGACTTTAACAAGTTGTTAATTGTTACCTACTACTGCGAGCAAATGAGTGCCCCTTGGATTTCCATGTTGTAAAGTGATCAACATTGTCTGTGTGAGTATCAATTCCAATCAAGAAATCGACATTCCCTGTTGCCCATTAGGATCAATTCTACACAAAGTAATGCTTTAAAAAATGTAACATTTCTGTACAGCTTCCAATGTCCAACTTTGGACTGGAAAGACTTCAGAGCAAAGCATTGGCAAATATTCCTTTCCCTATTTCAAACATCTGATAGTTTTTAACCATTTTGAAAGCTTCTGTGGGAGGAGTGTAAGAGTTTTAGCACAAGCAATGAAGAAAAAAGTGTGTACTTAATTTGGCTGTAAACATAGTAGAATGCTACAGAGTGGTCAGATAAACGAGTTGATCTTCATAGATTTTAATGGAAAGAAGTAAAATTGCAGACTTTTTTTTTCCCTAATTTTGTGTTAATTCATTTTAAGGGATAAGATTATTTTCCACGTTTACTGAAGATATAACAATATGTATTTATAAGGCTCATAGAAGTACAGGTGCAGGGAATTTTCTTAGTGAGTGAAGATTGGTAAATAAGAGAGGAAATAGCTGATTAAAAAAGAAATCCCCTCTTGTCTTCTGTATGTGTTTATCTTTTATAAATAACATGGTGTTTTTTGTACTGATTCCCAAACTAAGGTTTGGATTGTCCAGTTGGAAGATTTTGGCAACAAGCTTTTCTGTATTCACAATTCTTACAAACTTATGGAAATAGGTTAACTTATTAAAAAATCTGTGCTGGAACTGTGGATTTCTGAGTTTCCATCACTGGGAAGTACATTGTTCCAGCTCTGAAATTATACAGTCTAAAATCATCATCATGTATTTTCATCAGGATGAAATATCGGGAGCTCTGCTTAGTGCAAGGTTTTATTAATGATGTGCTGTCAGAAGCTGGATGCTCTGCATATTTGCATATTAAACAGCTGAGTGAAGAAACATTCCTTTTATTGCTGCAGGGAATAAATCAGTTTAAAGCAAGTTCTCATCATTTATACTCCTTTCAGCTAAGTCTTCTTTTATTGAAATAAATTGTTGAAGTGCTTTGCTCATTCTTTGAATACTGATGAAATTTACCTTGATAGGGCCTCAGGAAAAATAACATTTTCTTAAAGGTGCAGTGTTGTTCTTTCTCTAAATGCAGTCAAACTTTTAGAAATGGACTGCAAGAAAATTTGTGCATCTCTAGCCGCACAAAATCTTTTTTTAGTTATAGAATTTCTATAGGTACTTCAAGATGTTTGTGCAATCTCTGTAGTGCTGTCCACACAGAAATCTTCTGCATGGGAACTTACTTAACACAATAGGTAAATGTTGTATTTTTTTTACTTTATATACATTCCTTAGCTGCTGTTAGTGAATGGGGCCTCGCTGTTGCCTTACATCTGTGTGTTGCAGATGAACATCACATTCTCTTGTCTATGTTCTGTCTGTTGGTGGCAGCCTGAGTTTAAAAGTGATGTCTGGAAGAACTAGAACAAAGTCAGTAACAAAGTAAAAAAGTTTGAGTTTTGTTTCCTGCTCTTTCATCATGCTTGAAACGACACGTACAAACATGTCATGAGACCCTGGTTATCCCAAATTTTCTTAAATAAATATTTTTGAAACCATAATTGGTTAAAAGATGATAAGGAAAAGTTTTGTAGTCTGTCATTTTTCCAGGGGTGAACTAAAAGACAGCAATAGAAGAAAAGTAACTTAAAATTACGTGAACATCTTGTAGGAAGTCAGATGGGAGTTTGGACATTTTATTTAATGATACTGTATGACATTGGCTAGCACTGAAATGTTGTTTGTCTGGTTCAATGAGCAGCAAAAGAGTCAAATTATCTAAGGAAATGTATATTGTTTGTATTCCTATATTTTATTTCGAAAGGTTACAGCAGCAAGCTATTATATGCCTTTCCTATGTCATGTAAAGTATTTTAAAATATAAATAATTTGTGACAGGAGCTTCTTGTTTTTAAGTGGAAAATGTGCATTTAATATCATTAAAATAATGTCAAAACATCCACTCCTAGATGGTTGCCAAGTGAACTGTTGCTTTTCATTTATGTTTTATGTTTGGAGGTTGGGCTTTGCAAGAACATTTCCAGATACTTAGAAAAATAGTGACACATTGCAGCTGTAGTTTATTTTAATTGGACAGCACTAAGTGAGCTGACTTTATGATAAACAGTGCAGCCAGTGGCTAGTGACTGCACTTCTACTTTAAAGATAATGCAGAAAATGAAATCTTTTAAGCTGAAGTTATAAAGAACCAAGCTGGAGTTAATTTTGGAACATACGTCTATGTTTGTCTCAGTGTGTTGTTATTAGGGATACCTGATACTGAAAGTGTAAAATCCTATAAAGTACATTTTTCCTTACCACCTAGCCCATCCAACTATCAAAATCTTTGTATTAATGAGATTTTGGTTTATTTTAATGATTTACTTTGTCATTATGAATTATTAGTTAATATATTTTATGTATAATGTCAGAGAACTCTCAAGCACGATGTATGATTCTGCAATTGGAAATCCTGATAATACTTCTTATGTCTTCAAAGATTTATCTATTGATGTTCTGAGGCGTTATCTCAGTAAAAGGCTGTCATACCTTTGATTTCTTTATTGCTATTCAAAAGTATGAGAGCTTTTCTTAATGTAAAGTGCTTTTTTTGAAGCTATATGTGATTTTTCTTTTTTTTTTTTTTTTTTTCTTTTCCCCCTGTGATTGAATAGTAAATCTGACAGAAATTCACTTGCTGACATTTGGATGTTTATAAGGATGATTTGGTTTAGTGGTTAGACCTATTGTATTTCACAGGGGTGTTGTCAGGCTTAATTAATTATGCTGCAGCAATATGCAGTGCAGGTTTTTGTGCTGGTATCTTCACTGTGGTTCACAGGGAACTTACAAAGCAGGATGGCTGTTACCAGACTGCCTGATTTTGCCTCTATCACACGGTACATATCTTTAATCTGATCTCTGTTTGCAAGAGGATATGTATCTTTTTGTAGCTGAGAGGAAGGGGATCTACCCTATTGGCTCGTTTGCTGTAAAGAAAAATCCTGAAGGAAAAATCCCATCTCAGTTTGCCTACTATCTCCTTCTCTTGCTTTTAAGGATGTTTCAGATGGAAAATAGGTGATGACTGGTCATATTTTCTGTTCTTGCCATAGACATCATGGGTGCAAATGTCATGCTAGAGCAGTTTGCCTAACCGCCCCTTGAGAGGTTAAGAAAACTTCCTAGAGTGTATTGTTACAAATCTTTTGTTTGTTTGTTTCTGGAGAAGTTATAAATGGCTCATGCCCTGGGGCATTTACTACCACCAAAGGGGAACTATTCGAAAGTGTAAGAAACTTCAGTGCTTCAATTTTTTTTCCAGATCATCAGCCTGAGGCAGGATGTAAATATGGGTGAAGAGAGAATTGAACTCCAGAGAAGAGTCCATGCTGGGTTGTTTTTGTAGTACTGAACCACGAACTATAAATCATCTGTCTGTGCATGGGTTAAAGATAGGGAAAGCACTGCATCAGGTGTTCATAATTTGCAGAGTAAAGAAAGATGAAAAACAAAAAGGTGTGAACTCTTAAAAATGTGTTTAAACCATGATCTTTAAAAATTGTTCTTATTTTTGTGAGACAGGAAAAATACCTGGGTTTAGAAGTATGGCTAGATCATTTATTGAAAAGTAGTTTGAGGATAAGGTTGCTGTTTAGGGAATGCTGATTTCTTCTCCTAGCCACCAGAAAAGTTTCGAGAATCTTCTCTTCTTGGGTACTTCTGCAGGAATAAGAGGAATGTTTGGGATCAAGGATACCAAATGAGTCCAATGTCTTAAATGTTCTGGCCTTTGTAGTTTGGACCTTTTTGTTGCTTTTCAATGAGCTGTTATGTTGTGTCAAGAATTGTTGTGCACTGAGGATATATGATATCTTCATGCAGGCTGTGTACTTTGCTGTCGCAGTTCCGGGCATGCAATTTCACTGCAAAATGTAGGGCTCATAGGAATGGCAGCCTAATCCTTCCTGCTAAAAGGTTGAGTTATATCTATGAAAATTCAGTACTGTAATTCTAATTTTTTGATTGCTTTTAACCGAGTCTGGTTTACCTATCCCTCTGAATGACTTTGAGAAGAAAAACTGCTGTTAGCATTGTAGATCTAGTAACCAGAGTAAATTGCTTTGCTGCTGAGAGCTCTGTAGGGAAGGGTGTAGGAGGGAAAGAATTTTGGCTGCAAAAAAATGTTATCTCTTGAGAAGCCCTGCCTATCCAACTGATGGTTTTTAAATGGTGTGTTTTGGTCAGGGCTCATGCCAAGATCCCTTCACGTATTAGCTTTGGTGAGTTGTTACTCTGTGTTTAGATTGCACACAGAACATATGTCAAGTCTGGTGGTACGATGAAGACAATGGCTGAATTTTGTCACGTATCTTTGCTTTATGATAATGCTTGAAACAACTTGTAATCTTGAAAAGGTTTGTCAAGAGGATCAGGAAAGTCCTGGAATGCTTCACCAAGAATAGCTTTCATTTGTTCTACCCGATGCACAATATTCTTGAACTAAAAATAAGCAAAAAGCAGCCTGTAAATCTGCTCTCAAAAACTGATTTTTGTTTGCCACCTGGGTGCAGGCAAGTAGGACCCTGTGTGCCCACACATAGCTTGTACTAATCCATGTTGCTCCCTAGGGACATGGATATTATAGTGGGGTTTGGGTTTCTGAAATAGTGAACATGGGCAGTAGGAGTCTGTGCGTGCAGGAGCTGCAGGACCACTCTCCGTATGTTTTGTTGTTGGAACAATGAAACCTGATCTTGACTGAGCTCTCAGAGTGCTAATTCATTTGAAAATAATACTGTCCCCACCATATGTAGCAAACCCAAACTAATGTGAGAATGATCGGCTGTAGGTTTTCAATGCAGAAACATCAGTCTGATGCTGGTACATAAACTAGCACTCTAAAAATCACTAGAGGCCTCTAAATCTCTGTAGTACCCTTGTTAGAAGATGCCTGGGGATTTGTCATTATTTTAAGATTTTTCTATTTCAGGAGTATAATATAGGGCACAATTTAACTGAAGGTGAAAATAACTATTAAATATATTCTATTAATGTCTACTTTGTTCTTCAGTTGCTTATACTGTGTGTAAGCAGAACTCTTTTCCAAAAGGATATATTTCACTTTGGCTTCTCTTGAAGAAGCACAACCACGTATTGATTCTATACGAGAAAAGAGAACTTGTGACTACCATGAGTTACTTGTAATGTAACTGTATATATCTTAATTTAGCTTATGGTTCCCTTGTCGATACATCATTTAAACTGACTAGTTTTATTTTCCTTGTTGGTCTTCGATTTCTTATTTAAGTTCTTGAAGGCAGTAGTTGAAATTTCTAACTGCAAAACATGGACAATAAAGGAGACTTCCATCAAAACTTAGCCAAAACTAAGGTTCTTATTTTCTGCAATTGTTTCACTCTATGAATTATTATAATTATTATCATGCCAAAGGTTTAAGCAGAGTCCCTTCTACTATAATTTTACTTAATGTGTAGAGTCACAACATTTCTCTGGTAACTTGTACCAAAGAAACAGATACCTACCTAATGGGAGATATCTGTTACATCAGTTTAATCTTTTTTGTTTCTACATTTCATTAGGAACTTTCTATTTGACCTTTATGGTGTTGGATAATGGGAGAGAATCCAAAAAAATACCTTCTGGATGGGTAACTGTTATCTGTGGATCAAGCCTCCTGTTTTATGTGGTCTTTGTGGGTGACAGAGGAAAGTGATTTAGAACTGTATGAGAGTACTATTTCTTGATTTATGATATGGTATGCTATATGACAGGATAATTAAGGCTCTCTTCCTTGTATTTTATAAATATAATTCTTAAATGTGAGCAGAATTTTTGCCTAAAAAAAGAAAGGGTTGTAATACAATCCCAGGTCAGCTATAGCTCAGGGCACTGGGGTGAAGGGTAGAGGGAATATCCAACTGAACCCTTTAAAAACTGTGGTCTTAAAATATACAGGGATTTACGTAAATGAAGTCATATGCATTACAGAAATAAAGATCTATTTGATTTTACTGTAAAGCTTCCTATTGACTTCCTTCACTTGTTCGCTCTTGTCTGTGTCATACCTCGAGGAAGGCTCTCCTTTTGTTCTTTGCATTTGAGATTAAGTATCCTGAGTTTTATCAGATCTTCTCATGCCCTTCTCTCCTTAAAGCATACATAACAGATCTCTGACTGCTTGCAGATACAGTGTGCACTGCATATTATCTTATTTAGGAGATACACCTTTGAAGATACTGTGCTGATATTAAATTATCTGTGTTTGATTCACCTAATTTGAGTGTGGAGAAAATATGGGGAAAATTAACCTAACAAAATTACTTGGGCTTGGCTTTGTAATTTAGTGTAGCTTTGTTTTTGATGTTGTGTATCTCTAAGTATTAGTTAAAACATGATGTTGTGAAAAAAATGAAAATAGCATCTGCAACAAAGACACTTTAAAATCATGACAGCTTCTTGCTTGGAGTTCTTCTTCTGCCCTAAGAGCCACTGAAAACTATTTACCCACTCAAAGTTTTTGGTTGTTTCTTGGGGTAATACCAGAGCTCAACCCGCTGGGCAAAAAGGCTCAGAAAAGGCCGAGGTTAAGCGCACTCAATCCCCTAGGATTACCAGTTTATTTACAGGTTTTTAGCTTAATTGCAGATGCACAAACTATTAAACTTTCTGGCTTCAATCCATTTACTTAGCTCAAAAGACTTTAAGTCTAAGCAAACATGAAACTGAACCTGTCTAGGAGAGTCCATCTGTCTTCAAGGTAGTTTTGCCCTGTGCTTGATTAGAGTAACACACTCCTCTTGATGCCAGGATGCAGTGCAGGCCCTTGGTGAGAGTCTCAAAGAGAATTTGGTGGTGCAGGGACTTGCTTCCAGTTCAGATTGATTCCACTGAAAAATTCTTTCTTTTATGCAGAAGTTTCTGTTTGTGTGCATGTGAGTGTGCACACGTGCATATGTACACTTCTGTGTATATATACACACACACACACACAGCGAATCAGCTTTACCCCTGGCAGTGTTCAAGGTCAGGCTGGACAGTCTTGGGCAACATGACCTCATGTGAGGTATCCCTGACATGGCAAGGGGTCGGAACTGGATGATCTTAAGGTCTTTTCCAACCCAAGCTGTTCTGTGATTCTATGTACAAGCATATATATTCTATATATGTGTATATATGCATATATCCTCTATATACATAGTAGTAGTGTATATAGCATGCGTATATACACTCCTGTATACTATATGTTTTTCTGCACATTGTTTATGTATATGCATATGTGCATGTATGTAGTAAATATAAGCACACACACTATTAGTAATGTGTTTGGCAGCGCTTGTCCACGTGGTGCAGGATGTGACTACATGTTTGTTTTGTCAAGTTGCTCAGATTCTGAAGTGTTGTGCTCAATACTGCTTAGGCCTAGGAGGGTAAGGCAGTTACCTCTTACTGAGCAAAACCATTTTCTTTACCCATAGATAACAATCCACTCTACTTCAAGCAAGTTTTTATTCCACAGTATTCTCATGTCTTATTCTGCTCTTATGTAATTTTACTGTTATGTAAGCTGTGCTTATTTGAGGGATAATCACAGGAGATGTTCCATCATGGAGTTATTAAGTAAGTACAAATAATAGAGTTGGCTTTTAGACTCTGAATAGGCTCTTAGCTGCTCCGTAATTGTATAGTTTCTGATATTGTGAGCAATATAACATGGTACAGAACAGTGTATACTTCAGTAGGCACTATCTGATTTCAGGCCAAATCTTAATGTAGAGGTTTACAGTTGGTTATTGGGGTTGGCTAGCTACCAATACAGGACACAGAAACAAAGCCAATGTTTTCTGGATGAGTCTCACTTTATAAAATATATTGATGTTGAAATATGTAAATGGTTTAATCTTTTTTTGTAAAACTCGTGTCTCTAATTTATTGCTCTAGAGCATCCTGAATGTGATCTCAGAGGAACAATTACTGCCTGGACCTTTCTCTTTAGAAAAAATAAAAAAATCCCCTCATCCTCACTTTACCTTGCTCTTCTTCAAGACCCCATCTCCCCCTCCAAGTCAGCAGTTAAACCACAAAGCTGATCAGTAAAACTTATTTTATTGTGCATTAGAAGGAGCAGAAGTTATTAGCTGATTATACCTATATCAGTTTTTATAAATATGGAAATGTAGATGGTGGTGTAACTACTGAATAGTTACTCTCTTATGAGACTGAATGGTATTTAAGCAGATCATTTTCTCACTAGACTCAGCTTTCTTTGAGTATCAGTTCATTCTTTCAGACGTAAGAACCTCAAAAAACCATAAAATCTGTGTAAATTAATAAAACTGTGAACCTGATGCAAGTATATAATGCTTCTATAAAAGTTTTATAGTAAATTGGTTAGACTGTTATTGAATCCACTCAGCACAGATGGTGATGGAAGACTTCCTTTTGTTTCTAATATATCTGACAGTCCAAAGTGTGTTTATGAGGAAAGAATTCAAGCAATATAACTCCCATATTCTGGTTATGGTGGTAAATGTTAATTGTAGTATATTAGCTAAAACACAGGACTTTAAGTTTTTTTCTTTTCTTTGATAAATCACTAAGTCATCTTACCTAAAACGGCATGCTCTTTGAAAGGCAAACGTCAGGGTGACTGCCTGCTTTTTTTCCCTGTTACACTCACCTATTCTTGGAAAATGAGAAGATAAAGGAAATGATTTTTTACTTAGCAGCCGAGGAGTCCATGGGGTTGTATGTCAAAAGCTGTAATAGAAGTTGACTCAAAAAAATGACGACCACTTAGGATGATTCTTAAATAAATAAAAGAAAGAGAAAGGTTTTAAAGCACACTTGCATATATCAAACTATAACTCAACTCTGAATTAAAAAGGAGCTTCTCTTTTAGCCATATATTCCAAAAATATTACTTTGATGTTCCTCTCATCACTACCAAAATGTTGACCAATGGCTTCTTCCACATGCTAAGTATTGGACTTTTAGGCTGAGGATGTCTTTCTGCAACTACTTTCAGTCAAAGAAATTATTTCTTTCTGCGTCACAGCTAACGAAGGATTATTTTATCATTATTTTCGGAGATTTGGTACCCTAATCATATATCTCAATATTTTGAATTTCATTTTTCCGTAGTTTGGAAATATTAGAGTCTCTTACTGACGAAGTATCTATAACAACATTGTTCTCAGGTACCTCCCTTTACCTTTGTGTATCTTCTCTGTGGTTTTCCTACAACCAGCTAATGCCCCATCTTACACTTTTTATTGAGTGAGTAAAAAATTTGCCCCGACTCCATGTTTAACTTTGTTTTTATATTACTCTTTCTCCATTCTGTCCTTCACCTTTC
This sequence comes from Ara ararauna, assembly GCA_028858755.1. Classification (NCBI taxonomy): domain Eukaryota; kingdom Metazoa; phylum Chordata; class Aves; order Psittaciformes; family Psittacidae; genus Ara; species Ara ararauna. The sequence goes on along the minus strand of CM054410.1, from coordinate 8,632,541 downwards.
CACAGTTATCTGCTTCACCCTTTGACCAGCCCTTCTCCCACCAGTAAACGATTATGACCTAAATGCTTGTCACTTTAGCAAGTACTTTCTTTACAGCAATGCCTTACAGCTGAAGTTCCAAAGAATTTTTGTGTAATCTTATTTAATGGCAAATTCAGTATTTGTTTTTCAGAGATACTGGTTTTCAAAGGCTGAAGTGTTAAGTTTTGGCATAAAACTCAGGAAATTAAAAGCCACATAAATACTTGAAATTAAGAATACCTGGATAAAGCTGTATTTTTAATAAAAAGAGGACAAGAGAACTGGTTTTAATAACTATTGTTTAAAAGTGTATCTCCAATTGCTGCTTGAAATAAGTTATCTTTCATTTCCTTTCTTACCTTTCCTGTGTCTTGTGCTTTGGAACAAAGCAAGGAATCTGAGTCTGGTCTTGGTAACCTAATATACGTTGTGCATGTGAGATAAGTCCACATGAGAGTTCAAAAAAGATAGGAACATTTTAATAAAAATATCTACTTTCTAGGCTCATAATTGGCGCACATCATATTTGCCATGATAGCTTGCACTTAGAGAGAGAGTACTTTTAAAAAACATAAAATCCCCAACACTTTATGTTGGGTATGCTTGAGGATAAATAGAGCTGTTGAAAAAGACACTTAGACACTTAGACATGTAAGTGCAAGAAGCCTCACTTGAGCTTTTAGCATACATGTATGTCTAAACTGTGAAAATGTGAAAGCAAAGGCTATGATTCATAGGGCAACAGTTTTTTTTCATACCAATTTTTTATTAGAATATGAAGTACAGAAGCTCACTCCAGGTATTCCCCTTGAACTTGATTTAAACCACTGGTAGCTCTCTAACACTAGGAGCGGTGGTATTTTGCCATGTATCATACCCCTCTAGTTGTTATTCCTAAATTGCTTGCTTATACCTTGTGATGGGTCCTTCAGTTTCTCATAAATTAATAAGGCACCTGTGAATATTTGCAAGCAGGTTTTAGAGCTCTGAATCTGTTCCAATACAGAGACGGTAAAAAAAAAAAATGAAAGTGGGAGAGCAGATAAAGCAAGATTTCTTTTCCTTAGAATGCTCTTCCAGTATGAAGCAAAATATTATTAATCTAGACTGCCTGCTACTTTCATTTACCATGTAGCTGCTCATGGGATTACAGGCACAAAGGTTTCATAAATTTCAAATGAAATATGAACATTTGTTGTCAAAATACTGTTAAGCTATAAAAGCTTTGCTAGTAGTCATCCTGCTCTTTTATTGTAACATTTATATCCATGGGCGTTAGTGTGTTCTTGGGTCTGAAGGGGAATTTTTTTCCCCTCTTTATATTTTTTTTCACATGATTTTCATCCAGGTGACAGATAACAAGGCAGGGGATTGGAAAAAAACATATTTCTCCTTATTTTTCAGACTATATCTTATCCTTTCTGTAATTATGCAGCATTGCAAGGACATTATCTAAGTAAGCATAGCACTTTAGATGCAATTTAGCATCTAGATGCTTGGAATGCATAACCTTTTTTTTCCAAAGGAAAAAGTAGCAATGTGGCTGTCCTGTCTGCTTCCTTTCTTTCATTGTGTAGTATTCAGCCCAGTGGTGCTAATTGACATAGCACTTGTCACACAGGCATGGGAGAAATAAAAGATAGAAAGATAGGGGACAGTTGTATCTCTACTGCTTAATGTATGGGTGTTTAGAGTCATGCTGCTGGGGCGCTAAAACTTTTACCTATGCGAGCAAAACCTGTCCAACTTAATAGTCATTAGGACTCTTTATGGGAATAATACTGTGCATAAATTGTGGTGTTCAACTCTAACTGAAATTACAGGGAGCTCTTTCAATGTAGGTACTTAGTGGAAAGTTAAAATGAGTCTGTTCAGAAGTTCATGTACAGAAGTCTGTGCTTTTAGATATCCAAATTAGATATTTGTGTTCATAATTTTTTCATTAAAAATTGCTAAAGTATTCAGATTCTACTTGAATAATACATACCACTTACAATAATATAGTCAATACGTTTTGCATGGAGTTTCTATTAGAAGATATATATAGGGTGCTAAAAAAGTCATTCATTCTTTGTCCAAGGCATAAGAAGGGTTTCTATACTGTGAAAAATGATTATGACATGTTAAAACTGTGTAATAGTAAGCAGACACTTCTCAGTGCTGATGGGTGAATTCTGGAAATGCTCTATTTATTTTCCCTCTATTGACTAGTTGCATTCAGGCAAGACTGCCAGTGCATTGACTTGGAAAACAACTGAGACTGAACAATTTCAAACCATTGACATTATACTGCTTCATTTGTGAACTGCATTGCTTCTGCATGCACCAGTTACTTTTTTATGGAGTGCTTGCATGTTTAGGAAGCTTTCAAAAAAGGAGAGATGAAGCTTAGCTTAGCTCAGAAAGAAAGCTGTCCATTTAATCAATTTTATGTTTATAAGACCACTGAATAAAAAGATGGGCAATTTAAAAAATAAAGCCATGTAGCAATTCGTGGGTCTGTTTTGCATGCATTTTGATGAATAAAATTAAAAAAGAAGAAAAGGAAAAGTTTATGGGCTTAGTATTTCTCTACAGAGAATATTTGCAGCTCTTGAAACAATACAATTTCCTGCTGCTACCTTCAATGCAACTTTTACAAAGTGTGTTGTAGTACCGGTGTTCAGAAGAATGAATGAGGAATTAATTTGTGTCTGAGATTTAATTTGTGCCTGTGACTGTCTGTCTCCATCACGCTGATCAAACTTCTTTGTTACCAATTCACATCACTTCTTACTAGCAGCATTTGTGCTATACCAGTGTTGCCTTTGTCTGGGAAAAGACTGTTATTGTGAGGAGCACCAGTATTCTCTTTTATTGAGAACTGAAATAGGACTATTCACTGCTAACTCTGAATTCCTGTATAACGAGCAGAATGTCAGGGCTGTGTCCTGCACAAAAAATGGAGCTGGGATCTGAGCAGTCCTGGTTACAGCTGTGCTGGGAGCTTAATCCCTTGTGTGGATGTGTATAAACTCATCACGGGTTAGTCTAAGTGACCAGTCTCTAAATGACACAGCCTGATGTTTATTCATAATTATTCCCACATCTGATCTGTTAATTAGGCAGGAAAAAGGGGGAAAAAAACAATCCTCCTACTGAGGATATACCTCAGGGAGCCCATGGCCTCTGAGATCTCTACTGAGGCCTACCCTTTCTTAGACTAAGTCGAGGGAAGCAATGCAATCAAAACACTTATAAAAAAGGACAGAAAAATACTGTTCATGCTTTCTTCAGACAAAGACAAGGCAAAGTCACACCAGCTTCCTGCATCTACAGCAGCAGCAGCGTTGATAAGAGCTGCTAAAAGCACATAGCTTTGTGCACATACTTCGTTCGCAGTGTTCCCTGCTCCTCTCAGTGATTTGTTGTAGGTGTAGATGTTTGTAATTTAGGAAATAATTCTGCTTATCTTGTTTATGATGATGCATAGGAGCACTTCACACTCTCCTAACTGCATCACTTGTCTCTTGCTAAGCAGAATAAAATGCAATGCTACATGGAGAAGAAGACTGGAATAGGTCTTTTTGTAGCCCAGCAAACAGTGCAATTCCTTATATACCTGAGGGAGACTCCTGCTGTGTAAAACCCATCTTTTCACCTTTTTGAGAAAAGGCATGTTTTTACTATAACATCAGTTTTACACCTTAAGTACATGTTTAACTCTTTGCTTATGCTATATAGATATTTTGCATTCTGTTGTATGTAATCATAATCCTAAAGCTTGTTTTTCATGAGAGAATGTGGACCATTAGGTTATTATCTACCCATTTTGAAAAATACCAGGGATCTTTAAATGACAGACGATAAACTTAGTTCCCAGTAGAGAGGCTGAGTTTACTGCCTCTGGCTGGAAATGAGCATACTGCCAACTTGATCAAAATGGAAGTTAGTGATATGATTACTGTAGTTCCAGCTGCATAGGCATTTCAGTTCATTATAAGCTACAGAAGTATTTAAACTCCTTAATATAAAAACTCAAAAAATGTGTTATCTTTTCATTAATTTACCTCTGAGCAATTTTCCTATCTGCTGATGTCAGTTATTCTTTGCATAAGAAAGATAGAGCCCAAGTATTTGGGTAGAGACTGATACACCTCAGGTTTGCTTTTCATTCAGCCTCTCCTTTGCTGCAGAAGGAAATGTGGGCACGGAAGCATAAAGCAAGCTGTGATATGCTTCGGTAGGTTCACAGATCTGCAAAACTGGGGACCCAGGACTTGCAGGTTCTGCTCTGCCATAGACCTGTGTGTACGCAGCTACCATGTGCTTCAAATGTATGTCATGAGCCAGTATGCAGGCATTGGCTTTTTGCAGTTGACAATTGCAGCTTTCTCTTCAGGAAGCTTTCATAGCTTATCAACTGCCTTTCATGGGCAGTGTTTGATACACTGCCAATGATTGGATGTTGCATATTGTTTCCAAGTTGTTGACATAACGCACCTCAGGAGTAACTTGGATATACATAGTAGGATAGCCACTGGAGAAATCCATTGCATTTGGAGATCAAATTTTATTTATGTTTTGGCACTAGATACTAAAATAACATAGTAGTTTCATGGTTTTTTCTATAGGTATGAAAATGCATGAAATGCAGACCTAACACGACTTGGTGCAGTTCTGCTGCTGTTCGTCTGAATTTGCCTGGATGGGGTCTAGATGAGTCATTCTTGATCCTGAAGGGTTCCTGGTGGCCAAGGCACAACTGGCTATTCATGTCTGTGCATCTCCAATGTAAACCCCACCAAAGGTGTAGTTTTTAAGAATTAACATCAGAGTGGGGCTTTTCAGCATTTTATGGAGAAGAGGAAGTTAAGAATCTCATTGCCATAATTGACAAAATACATTATCTCAGAAAAATGTTCTGTAGACTATATCTGTCACCATATGGCTCTAGCTTCATCAGTTTAAGAGAGCTGTTTGTGAAATCACGGGCTTGTTTTCTTCTTCCTGTTTTCTGATACTGCCCAGATATATTTCAGTGCTTCCAAATATTTATATTCTGATAGCCTCCCTTGTAAACTTCTCAAATGCATTATAATGTCTTAAGAAACAAAGGCCATTAGAGAAAGAAAGGGCAGGCATGAACTGAAAGGCAAACATCTTAAAATATGTAGAGGTAGGTTGTACATGTGATTGGTCTACTGGGACTCTTTTGAAATATGAAGATAAACTGTCCTTTTGACCTCTTACAAAGTTACGTAATTATTTGGGAAGTTTTCATCTCTCTTGTCATTTCATGGTTTTCTCCTGTTAGTGCCACTCTCTTACTTCACATTAGGAAAAGAGAGAAAAGAAAACAAGCAAGCAAGCAAGCAAGCAAAAGCCCTCTCTGGCTGGGTATCTGAATGTGGAATCCACTGCTGAAAGACCCTGGCCCTGCTGTTAACACAATACTTTTATCCGGTAATCACAGCCTGCGGGAGACAAAATAACAATTCATCTGGAAAACGAGATTAACTCATTTAAGTTAGGCAGTGATCACAGAGAGAAACACGTTGGTGTTATCTGTCTGAACGAAAGCATACAGATTGGAGGGCCATTCCGGTTCAGAGGGTCCATGTAGCAGGCCCAGCTTGTTGAAAGTAATTGGACCCTGTCAGAGTATGCCTTTGTGAGATATGGATATTACAATGGAATTCTATTAATCTCTGGCAAATCCTCTCTCATCTGATAAAGGCTGTATACCTCTGCTCTTCATTACAACAACTCACTCGTCACTTTTATGTGTGTAATGGTGGGCACTGATCTTCTGTGGCTGTGTCACAGGTGAAAAGCAATGTTGCCACTTTTTGAGGTCCTTTAATCTGTGTAGTGAAATGGCTGTAGTGATGCTGCTTATTGATTTGTTCTCATTGTTATGACTTTTTTATTTAGGTTATTTTCAGGGGAAAAACATTGCTGCTTATATATCCTAAATATGCTTGTTTTCTTGTGTTATCAGAGGTATAATTCATAAAGAGAGACTGAATTAACATATTTTTGCAGTGTCTGTGTTAGTTATCTAATCTTTTTTCTGATGTAGAAAGTTATGGACCTACTATAACTTTTATAAATATATTTGTGTTTTAAAACTGTGTACATTTAAATCATAGAGAGAACATAAAATATCCTTTTAATGACCACATTTGGGGATGTTCTGGAGCACCTGCCATTTTCTGTTGGTGTTTATCAAGCCATAAGCACACTGGGGCCCTGTTTCTTGATTTAACCTCCAAAATTTTTCAGTAGTAGCAGTAACTATAATGACTCCTGGAGCAAAAGTGATAGGTAAGGTGTGAGAATGAAAGAAGAGTCACATTAGTCAGCGTTACTTTATGTTGCTTTATTCCTAAATGCAATTCTTAAACATTTTAGTTGTGATTGTTTCTGCTTCCTAATTTTTCCATTATCATTCTAGCTTAATTTTGCCTTATTTCTCCTGCAAATCGCAACATATTAGCTGGAATATCTGTCTGCTGATCATCTATGCAATTCTAAAAGGCTTTCTCAGAGCAAGCCTGGGAAAGCTATGTATAGTGGAGGTAAAACAGAATGCCTTTCAAATACAGTATTTGGTGAAGAGGAACTGAGGAATCCAGATACGTTTCTGCCTCCATGGTGCCAACCATCTCTAAAGAGAAAGGCGGCTCATGGGTGGAGGTGCTTTAAGGGAACTGGGAACCTATGAATTGCAATGGTTTTCCTCTGTCAGATATACTTTTGTCTAAAAGGTTTTTCCCTTTGTAAGAGGAAAAGATCCACGCTAAGGGCTCATTCCTGTTTGTACTTGCCTATGTCTGTGTGGCGCTTCATAGAAATGGAGTCCTCTCCTTTCTTGTTCTGCCCTGAGAATAGTCACACAGCCACAGTCCAGCTGTACATGCCTTGGGAAGAGTCATGGTAATGTTGGTAGAAAAAATTAACAATATTATCTTAAGAAATCAAGCGGAGTGTTAACTCAGAGTTGTTTCCTAGTAAGTTGGACTGCATGTTTGTCACAAATACAAGTGAAATACACACAAGTGTGCACAAGGATGATTGAAAGTGCTTTTAGCATTTCAGTCTCCTGTCATTAGATGCATCATTTTTTATTGGGGGGGGGGGAATATAAATTTTTTTGCATATAAACACAAAAAGATTTCTGGTGGGTTATATTTCCTGAAATGTCACGTGGTATTGCTTTTAATAAATGATCAAAAATTCATAAGTTGTTTGTCATGCTAAAAATATCCATCTGCTTTCACCAAAAGATACAGTGCAGCAAAACCACACAGATTTCTGATTCCTTTTCTAGAGTGAGAAAGATTTAAAAAGTTAAGTGCATCCATCCAGTGTCATCTTAAAATACAATCTTTGCAATATACCTAAGTCTCCTTCATGGTATTGTACACACATCTAGCAATAGAGAGGAAGAGAGAGTGCAGAAGTGTTCAGGTAAGTTAGATGGAGTTCAACATTAATAGCTGAAATATCAGTTAGCAAGGAGTATAATAACATTTAAGTTTCTGGTTTATAATTATAATAATACCATTTTTCAAATTCTACTTATTCACCCATGTCAGATGAGTAATTTTCTTGGATAACTGAGGGAATATCACCGAGGTTTGTTTTTTGTTTGGGCTTTTCATTATTATCAATCTTTGTGGCAAATGCAAGTGAGATTTTGTACCTAGGCTGCTAAATTTTCCTGATAATTTGAGGTAATACTGAATCTGAAAGACTTTGCATTGCATGGACTCTGAATTAGTAACTGAAGGCCTTAAAGATTTAGCTTAAATGTGTTGGGCAACATTCAGTAATTCCTTTTAAAGTTAAAAAGAACTTCATAAACTGTAAACTGTCAGCTTTTCACACGTGTCAGTGCTTACAGAAACCTGGCACAGGTGGAACCAGATTCTCAGTTAACAGGATCATTTAAAAAAAAATACTCAAATGTAAACCATTTTCAACATTTTTTATTATTTCATTGCTTAAATCTTCTGGGTACAATATGTCATCTTGGAAATTTAATCTATATCTTCCATATTATATCCTCAGCTAAGGCCCAATAAGATAGTCATATAAGGCATTTGAGCGTGCATGCTTCATGACTTGAAAGAATGAACTACACTTGTTATTTTTCAGTCACATTAAGTTGCCTTGTCTCTAATATAAAAATACTGCATGTTTTAGCTACACATTTGCTGCAAGTGCTTTAATGGCTAGGAGATTATAAGTGTTAATATAACACACAATTATATCAAACTGCCAGATTGCAAACATTTTTTACTTGACAGAATGTGATTTGAAATACAGGTTTTATTTTGTCTCCGCATATATTTATAGTGAAAATATAAACTATTCAATTTAGTTGTCTTTTCTATGAATGCCCTGGATATTATTTGGTTTGGTACTTGCATTTCCAATTTGTAAACAATTATGTCATTATACAGATGTTGTTCAGTATGCCATGCTCATTTGTGTGTTATAAGTACACTTAGAGAGAAATAAATATGGAGTATTATTGGTATTTTTCTTTATATTCTCACATGCATGAATTTACATGTGCAGACTGTGCAGCTCAGAGCTCCCTGCTGTCCTCACAAACTACTAAATTAAAGAACAAGTTCTTTAATAGGAGGACAAACATCTCCCTGTCTGCTACTCAAGTAGCTGGTAGCCATGTACAAATCCAAAGGGAGATTTAACCTACAAGCATTGAATAAAATCAGATTTCTATATTCAGCCAGGAGGAAGTATACAATGAATAAGCAAATTCAAAACAATTTTACTAAGGGCTAGTCTTACAAACAGATTATTCCTTCATAACTATGGGATGATAGTTTTAATAAACCGTGAATCTCTATATAGGTTACTTTCTGATAAGAACTGTATCCTCTTTCTGTATGTCTTTCTTTTGCTTCACGTTTGCCCTATGGTTAGCTCTTATTTTATTTACCTGCAGATTTATCCCCAGTCAGATACCTCGATGTGCCACCTCATGCCCTTTATCAGCCATAGTCAGTGAGGTTACCACAAGGTAGTTTTATTTGTGCAAAGCCATGATACAAGCAGCTGCATCAAACGTAGTCACAGAGAATCAAATAGAAGCATATGGATTACAGCTAGATTTGTCAAAATTGTTAAATTACCAGGAATTTATGCCAGAAATAAAAATACAGAGCTGGCATTCCCATAACGTGGTCTGTGTCAATTGTCATTTTTAGCTAGTACATCATGAGAGGTGCCAGGCTTGGTAGAAAATCTGAAGATATTTGTTTCATATATAGCTTCTTTTAAAATTCATGTGAACTTTGTAAGCACATGGAGTATCTAGCATGATGGTTTGGTACAGAACACATGTTCAAATTTTGCCATCATATGTGATTGGATTATTTTAAGGGATGTTGTAAATTTAAAATATGGTGATGGTATCATATGATATCACTCAGTTCAAAAGCTGAGGGAAAATTGCATTAATGTAGTATGTTAGCAAAAGGAGTTTTTAATGTAATAATTTTGTTATTTGTGTAACGTAGTTCCATTGCAGTAGTTTTAATCTTACACGTAACATAGTTATGTATTTGGTGGCAAGACACATAATTTAACAATAAAATCAGTATCTATTAAAAAAGAAAAAAAGAAGTGCACGTTTTAAGAAGCTATCCAAATATATTTGCAGCCAATTTTTTATCGTTTTTCTGTTAGCAGTACATCAATCAAGCATTTATTTGCATGGATTTTTTTTTTTTCCAGTGAAACTGTGTGTACACCTTAGTCATTCTTGATTTTGTTCATTTTAGGCACATTTTCTAAGTGTTCTTCTTCAAGCTATTCTCAATTCAATTTGAAGTGAAAGGTCTCTGAATTTGGGTAATTTACATGTAAAAGCTTTACTGTACATTTTATAAAATAACTGTGTTCAGAAAACAACCATTTCTATTTAACAGTATTGTTATTCCACAAGCCAAGTTGCTTTCCTCACTGTCTTTCACTTTTACTAACAATATTTGTTCTTGTCTTAATTTTAAATTGTTAGTGCCTGAAAATGTGTAACTTCCCCCTTTTCTCTCCTTCTATACTGAAGTGACTAGAGACCTCCTGTGATATGTGATGTAGGAAGATTAAAAATGTTTCTTTTGTCAAGGAGAAGTGACATGCGCACAATTCTTTTGAGACTGTCTTTTGTTTTATTTAAATAAGTGATAATTGTTGATGGCAATTTTGAACTAAAAAATCACTGCACTCTATTCTGAATTTTAAAATGAGTTTTTGCATTTTATTGTTATCTGTAAATCCCTAGAAACTCATTCCTGAGCTCCTGAATAGTCTGTCATGTCTTGTTTTAGTAGAATATAGGAACATATGCAATGTTTACAAATAACATGCTTGTAAAGAGAGTCAGCTGAGGCTAGTACAGATTGGGCCTTGAATCAAAATGAGATCTGACCATATGAAGGTACACAGAGAAGGTTTAATGTTATTAAAAGGCAATGCTCTACTAGAAATCCAGGCATTTTAATTGTTCAGGAATTAGAGTACAAAGTTTCTTCAGTTTCATTACAAACCAGTTTGTAATGGTTTCCTCTTCAATAGACTAATTAATCCTTTTGAGGACAAAACCCATCTATTTTAAAGCAGATCCATTGAGTGACTTCAGAGTTAATATTCTGTTCTCAAGAAATATTGAGTATAAAGCTTTATTTCTTACATTAAGACTACTCATTGCTGTATCTTTTTCCTAGAGCAGTAAGCAAATGCCAAATGATGTTTGCTGACAATGAAAGATTTTCTGCTTTGCAGAGTTGTGCTTATCACCACTGCGTTTATGCATAAACTTATGACAAATTTGAGCTGAAGGTTACTGGTGCTCAGGTAGTATTCAGCATGTTCAAATGCCATTTAGACTAGGAAAATCAGCAACACCGCTTTCTAACTGTGTAGCAGTTGCTGTAAATGCTTTGTGGATCACACACAGCTGCCAAAAGACTATTAAATATGAAGATTTTTGAGTCTAGAAAGACTTTAATAGGATTTGGACGTATTCAGAGTCTTCAGAGTGATTTATTTATTTGTTTTGGTTTGTGGAATTAAAAGTGTATGAGGTCAATTTTCCACTTTTTTATCAGATTTCTTTTCTAAATGAAACTGCAACAGTATTCTCCAGCCCTCTGATCATCTTCATGGCCCTCCTATGGGTTTATTTGAACAGGTCCAGATCCCTCTTGTGTTGAGGGCCACAGAGCTGGATGCAGTACTCCAGGTGGGGGATTCACGGGGGCAGAGCAGAGGGGGAGGTTCCTCTCCCTCGACCTGCTGGTCATGATTCTTTTGGTGCAGCATATGATTGGCTTTCTTAGATTAGACATGAGGAAGAAATTCTTTACTGTGAGGGTGATCACTGGCACAGGTTGCCCAGAGAAGCCGTGGCTGTCCTATCCCTGGAATTGGTCAAGGCGAGGTTCGACAGGGGTTTGAGGAATCTGATCTAGTGGATGGTGTCCCTGCCCATGGTAGGGGAGATGGAACTAGATGATCTCTAAGGTCCTTTCCAACCCAGGCCTTTCTATGACTCTATGACTCTATTTACACACTTGAAGGGGAGCTAAGTGCAATTATCAGATAGAGTGATGATGTTTCCCTTAAACAAGGAGCAGCACTTTTCTGCATTAAAATCTCTCTACATGTAGGTTTCCTCATTAAAGTAGAAATTGTCTTTGCTTGTTTTCAATCTATTCAGCTACAGAGTCATTTATTTATTTGCTTCCACTTTTAAGGAGGGTATTGGGTTTTGGTATCAAGAGAAGTATGCTGAGAAGTGGAGACAGATGATATCTTGGCATTCTGCAACTTGTATCATTGCCTCTGAGCACACCAACTATTCCTTCCTGTCTGACGATAGCCCACTGCCTCAAAGAATCACAAACTTTCTGCTGTGTGTGATTCTATTGTCTTAGTTGCTGAAGCAGCATGTATATATTTTATTTTTTCAGAGATACTCTAGTAGAGTAACTGAGGGCCTCATTAAGGGCATCTGTTATGTTAGTTCATATTTTATTCTGATTTTTAAGAGTGCTTCAACAGAAGGGATTAAGTGGGAAAAGAACAGACCATCTTTTTTTTTACTGCTTTTCTGTACCAATTGCTCCCAGTGTCAGAAATACCCCATGATTACTGCTGTGCAAAGCTTTGCAATATGGCTGGTGCAACCACATTTGGCAGTGATTCACAAGTCATTCCAAATACCATTTCACAGCAAATCCTAATGTAGCCTGATGATAAAAAACACTGTAAACATTATACAGGGTGAGACTGCCTTTGTGCTGATAAATATTTCCTTAACATTTTGATGAAGATGCTTTGCTTGCTTTATTTAAATGCAATTGTATTTAATTGTATTCTGTAAAATAGGCATACTGAGGGTAAGGAGACTGGCAAGGTATGGAGGATGGAGCAAAAAATTGTAAGTTTTGGTAGGGATAGAGTATCCTGTGAGACAGTTTGCTTCTCTGAGCCTACCTGAAGTTTGCTATGATGACGTGTGACTGGTACTTGAGTTACTCTGCACTTGGGAGTCTGTGGAAGATGTTTCTGTTATCTTTATTATGATGCACATGTCCTACCAAGCTAAAAATCATGGAGTTTATTGCAACGGTATTCTTGGAGCAAGAAGCACTTTGTGTTTTAATATTGCATGGCTGCTAAACAGTGTTCTCACTTATTATCCCTGAAATGATTCTGCTACATCTACAGGATGATTTTTGAATCAGGTATTCATGTGAATAGTACTGGCACTGTGCACTGCAATGCAGGGAGCTGAAATAGAACCAAATGTTTGGAAGCTACAGGAAAAACCAAGCGTTAACTTCCATTTTTGGCCACAGGGTTTCTCTCACAAGTACAGCTTTTGGTGTGCCTCTGGGGCTGAAGGAAGTGTAGACCATGCTTCTTCTTGGAGGAGCTGATGGGTACATCTATATTTGGAACTCATAAGCTGTGATGTTGCAGAGTGACTTAGCCTAAATACAGAATTGTTGAGCTTTTTGGTGTTGTTTTTTTTCCATCCCCTCCTCCCATAGCAGAAAAAGAAAGTTTTACATCTGATTGAAGGATGAGAGGGAACGAAATGGACAGTAGAGAGGCAAATCCCTATTTGTAGCAGTACAAAGATAAAGGAGTCATCTTTATTTTAGTGCTGGTTTAAGAAAATGTTGCAATTGTCTGATATTATTGGTAACAAGTATCTTTTTATTGAAACCCACTTGATTCGGATGTGCAAGCCTCAGGGCTACTCTTTCTTATCTGATAGTTAATGCTCTGGCTAATATTTTACTCTCAACATTAATTAGATATTTGGGAAGGTGACTGGCACAGTGATCTGGTGCCCTCCTGTTCTCAAGGATAACACATTAAAGCAGTGAACAACATAAGGGCAAAATGTTCCTCTCCTGGGGCCAACTCAAATACCTTATATAGAAAGACAGAAAGAAAGGAAGTCCAGCAAATCTTTTGCATATTGAGAGTAGCATAGTACAAGCTTTCTCCAGTGGTGGGATGATTGTATCTAGTTGGCTTCTGTAAAAATGATAATTTAAAACGTGCCTGTCGAAAAAAAATTCAACTGATTCTACAGAATTTCCTTTCACAGTCAGTTCATTCCCACATCTATCTTTTTCCTTGTTTATAGTGGGAAATAACAATACTAACATCTTTTTTTAAAGCACTGTAAGTTAAAAACTCCATCTATAATTAAGCTTATGTTCTTACTGATAATTCTAAGTATAGATGATAAAAAAATATAGCTGTTTTCAGCCTTTTCAAATGGAATGCTTGTCAAATTTCCTATTTGGTGAGTAGAAATATCCCATTTGTACTCTAAAATCATTGCTATAGGGAGGTTTCAGAAAGTGCTGGCAGAATTATTCCTGTCCCTGGGATTTAATTGGGCCTATTTAGTTTTAATGCCTACAGATAAATAATAGTTAAGAATTACTCTACTCAAATTTGTTTCACTTCCCCATTATACTACAGTGATGCTGCCCCTGCTCTTTATGTTCCCTTCCACTGTCCAAACCTAATTTTGTAAATTTTAACTAAAATGATGAGGTAATAAATCTTAGCTACCAGACACTGGAGCAGGTTAAATTGCCCAATGGAGAAGCTGCTTATTTGAATCATGTCCAGGACATGAGGAGCCTGATCTGCAACTATCCAAGGCCAAGAAATACTAATTTTAATATATAGCATGATATCTCTGCCTTTGTAGTCCTGGAGGTCACGTTAGAAAAGAAGTTCTTTTCTAGAGTTATGGCTATGGACAAGACCATACAGGGATAGTTTCTTTTAAATGTCACTCCTTATATTTTTATACTACCCCTACATTTGTATCCTCATTCACTGGATCTACAGGGCTGATGATCCTTTATTACTAGTAATAGTCTGGTTTGAGAATGCCCACACTGTTTCTGTTAGCTGCTGCTATCAGTCCCTATATCTTGTTTCTGTCAAATTGTATTCGTTACAAGTTGCAAACTGTGGAAGAAACTTGCATGAGGGAAATTGCAAATTGGGAGCACTGAATAAAATTTAATTTTTACTTTCCCTTGCTTTGCTTTAAAACTAAGACATCTTAATCTTTATTTACCTGATGTTTAATGTATTTGACTTGCTTGTCACAGACCTAATATGAACTAATAAAACTAATAAAATGCTTAAAGTCCTCATCTGTTTTGAGCAGATATTCTGCAATAGGAATATCTGATCTGCAGAAGAACACTGTAGATATTTGGCACATTTAAAAAATGATTAATCATGATTATGGACAAATTAATTATAGATACACAAAGACTGAAGGAGGTGCTGAGCACAGATATTCTCAGAAAACCTAGGCATGCAACTGTTGAAAAAAGGCAGGAGGGAGAGAATTGTGTTAAATATGAAAAGATAGTCTAAATACATGTTCTTAAATATGTTCACTGCAACAATGCTACCTCACTTTCTAAAAGCTATGAGATCTCATCAAAAGCCATATTTAGGACCTGAATATTCTTCAGATCCCTCTCCACTGGATGGATTTGAGCAAAATTCCTGTAAAGTTTTTCTAGAAAGTCCCTGGAAAGCCTTGCAAGATATTTACAGTAATAATTCGATACATTCTTTGCAGAAACTGCTTCCTAAAAACAGCTCTGCAATTATTCTTGCAAGGTACTAACCAGGCAGGATGGGCCTTTTCTAAGGTCACCTTTGGTTGTGCTTAATGGAACAGCTGACTTGAAGTATAGGAAGGTGAAACCACTGTTATCACATGTAATAAATTTTAATTCAGTTACCCAAATAAACATTGACGCTTGTATTTTAATGCTTATACTCTCTGACTATCTTTATTTTCTTTTTTAGTTGTGTGTGCTTTAAAAATATAGTTGACATGAGAAATATTTTTCTACTGCAAACAAGCAAGAGAAAAATGAGGAAAATATTGGTTTCATTTGTTTTGTTGGTTTGTTTTTTTTTTTTCTAGTTTCCCAAGCAGTTAAAAAAAGGATACTCACCATTTTAAATGTCTTGCAGTAATTTTATTAACTACCTCTAGCCATAAAACAGTTAAAAAAATGCTCTAGCATCCCTTCATTTGGAACAAAGTGAAGGCTGACATTAATTTATTGAGGTAGCACTGTGGATAAAATTATTTCTGTAGGATTTGTGTATGGAAAAAAAAATGAAGAAAAAGAGCTCTTAATTCTTGAGCTTTGGGGGATAGTGTGGCTTTATATATTTTTGCTGTTGTTCAGCACACTGTTTGTAAAAGTGAGTCATTGAGAGATTAATGGGAGTGGACTCAAGTTTCCCTGGTGGCTGATCTGAAGTCCAACATGCAGATGTGGTAAATGGCATGGCCTCCTTATGTAGACCTTCCAAGGGGAAGTTATTTATATTATCTTCATGTACCTACTTTTGACAGGGGGTTCGAAAATCATTTCAAGTTGTGGGACAGATTTATATCTGATTTAATCTAAATATATTTGCACTTAGTATCCCTACAGTGAGACCTGCAAAACAAAACTGAGCTGCAAAGGGAAAAGATGGTGATGATGATTCAGTATGTGGGATTGCTCTGACCAAGCCACTAAGAAAGTGATGCTCAGAAGTGGGAAGGTGGACAGGGAACAAAGGATATCAAGCCTTTAAATGTGTGCTGGGGAATGGGGTATGCTTTTGATGGTATTAACTTACAGCTGAATTTCCGTATAGGTAATGGAGGTTACTTGTGCTAAGAGTTTGTATTTTCTAGTCTGTGCCACAAGTATTTTAGGGGAGAAATTGCTAAAATGCTGTTCAGACTGAGAACACTTTGGAACAGCGAGACTTCTTCATATCTGAGAGGGAAACAGGAATGAAAAAGGTAAAGAAACCCACACTGTAGAGAAAGCGTGTGAGTTTAGAGCCTAATTATACTCCTATTGAATCCAATAACAAGAATTCCTATTGATTTTAAAAGGAGTATGATTTGGCAATGTTTCTTCTCCTCAGTCTGCGCTAGCTAATGCATAATGGTCTCTTTTAAACCTATTCGTTTAAATCTTTATTGGAGGATAGAGTGCTTATAGCTGGCAGAAAAGGGGGAGGAGAGAAGCTGTTTTATTTATCACACAATTCAAATAAAAAGGTAAACCAGACCATCACAAATGCATTCAGAATTGCAGAAAAACCTATTATTAAGGAATTAAGTGTTTTGCCTTGCTATTCTAACCAGCTCTTTTTGTAGCTTTGACATTCGTAGGTTTGGGGGTTTTTTAGTAGAACAAGACATGAAAACTTATGAAGTCCACACAAAAGTCTTACTTGCCATTTTGTGTGTTGAAACTGGTCTTCGCAGGGGTGTTGTTTTTTGCTTTGGTTTTGCTTGTATTTAGCATTTAGCTTTTAAAAGCCCTTCATGGCTGAAGAGTTTTTATTGTAAACATAAAACATTAATTTAAACATTAAACATTTTACAGCTGCTTTTTAGTACATAAATTTTCACAGACACTCAAAGACAGTAATTTTTGTTTTAATATTTGCCTTTTCCTAACTGCTCTGAAATTATATAAAGAGAGGAGAAAAACAGAATACTGATAAAATGCTTTATGTTCAGATCTTCAAGCTCTAAAAGCAACATTCTTAACACAGGGGAGAATTTCTATTAAGTAAGGGATAAATATTAGTGCTGCCAAAAAAAAGCAAAAATTCCTGCAGTTGGGATTTGGGGTGAAGAGAAAAGGGGGGGAGAAAAGTATTTGTTTTTTCTCCTTTAAACAGTTTCTCAGCAAATCAAAACCGAAAAAGAATGAAGAAGGCAGAAGAACAGCAAGTCAGTCTGCTCACAGACTACAGCAGCACAATCATTACTCTTCATGTGGTATGTCCTTCAAAACAGGGCCTTAGAAAACCTTTTCCCAAGGCCCAAAACAATAATAACAAAGAAATAAATAGAAATCATACAACAGTGTTAATGATTGGAGTTTTGTGGCAGTACAGAAAACAGGGTTCAAAATCCATGGCTATTAGGTTGCCCTGCTCTGGCCGGGGGTGGTTGGTTTATGAAAGGAGTGTGTTTAATTCTCAGCCGTGCAAATTGGAGAAGCTTCATTGATTTCAACGGGTCTGCAGGAAGTTGCAACAGAAAATCAGTTGTATGCAATGAATAGCCTTTTAAAATATTTTCTGTAGCAATTCTCATGGAATTTAAATTCAGCAGAGATCTGCTTAGGAAGAGCTACAGTCAAAAGGCATTTGATGTTATTTTGAACTTTCATAGTAAATAGTGGAAGAATGAATCTGGGAGGTGGTATCTCTGTGTGCAGCAGTGTTTCTTAAGTTAGAGTGATTGGTAGTTTTTGTGTTATATCAATGCCATCAAATGTTTATAAAAAATAAGTAGGTACAGGGTGTTGTTAGATTACAGGTATTGGTCTCTGGTTATAATAAATACCAAGAATGGAAACAGAGAGGATGTATTGTTATAAGCAGTGTTGAAAAAGAACCATACAGGTTTATCTTACTGTAAATGTCCAAACTAGGACTAGAAGTCTAGTCAGCTAGCAGAGCTAGAAAGTAGAAACCTTAGTTTCCAAAAGTACTAGGGCGGAAGAGGCATAATTAAGCCAGTTCTGCTGGTTAGGAGAAGCATTAACTGAGAGAGTGCTGTGCAAATGAAATGTCAGTTGAGGCTTGCTTAGAAATGTACACTTGTCCAATCACGAGTTTGGATATGTTGGAATAGTGGGTAACATTTGATGGTTTTTTCTGATCTTTTCTAAACTTCTGACTTTTTCTTTGTTGGAATAATTAGCAGAGTGGCTGATATTACCCTACAAAACAACTGGCTAACTCAATTTCATCAGCAGTCAGTTTGAATTAAAAAATCTAAACATACTCAAACTGACTATAAATGTATTTTATATGTATGCTTAATGTCCATTTGAATTTCATTTAATGGTGTTATTAAATCTCCATGCAGATAAGTTTTTGTGACACAGTATATAAGTACAATAGAGAAGCATGTTCAATATACTGCTATCCAGCATGCTGGATAAGGTGCTGAACAAATGCATTTTGTTTTGGCATGTCACTGAATTGGTCTTTACAGGTTTGGAGAAAAACCAAAATCAGCAAATTAAGAAGACAACAGTATTGCTTACTTGTTTCAACTTCAAACACTGGAAAGTTTGAAGTTTCCAGGGGCCATAGAGCTGTGCCCTTCTTTCACATTGCTTGTTATTATGTGTGTATTTGTGTTACAGAATTGTAACAAGTCAGTCCAGCGCCGCTTGGCAAAAAGTACCGAAAGCTGGCAAACCATTGGTTTGCTTGGGTTGGAAGGATCTGTAGACGGAAATGGCTGCAAAGGCATTTAGTGTATATTCACTAGTTTTCTTTCAGAAATAGTACTAACTCAACAAAAAGCTAAGTAATATGCAAATACATGCACTGAAAATTTTTTGGTATTAAAAGGAATCATCTGAGAAAATATGGTACTAGTGCTGCATTGGATCAGGTTGGGGAGGGTGTTGGCTCGGTTTTCTTTAGCTGCTAAATAGCACACTTAACCCTGTGCACTAATAGTTTTTTAAGTCTCTGTTTCTCTCTTTTTCCAATGTTCAAAGTAAAATTATAAACAGCATTCAGTTACCCAAATTAAGCCCAAAATACAGGCATGGTACTGCCTGGTCACGCTCATGCTGATGCAGGTTTTCTGATACTCACCAGTCCTTTTTCAATACCATATGAGAGCCATGGCAATTAATTCATTTTCCATATTTTGCCCCTATGCCATTTAAGAAGCATGTGCAACAGTTACTAATTTCTCTACTTGTCTTTGGAGCTTGAGAAACTAACTCCAATATCTGGAAATAGCTACACAGGAAGCGTTATCCATAAGGACAGGTGGCTTGAGCATGGATTAATCACCATTGCAGATTTATTCCATGGAGGGAGAAGCAGAACTGCACAGTGCGGCCAGGTTCCCAGCAGCAGCACAGGTCAGGGAGGTGACATATGTTTTGTAGAAGTACCGAGTCAAACACCCTGCTCATGTTGCTCTCTGCAAGAAAGCTCAATTTCTGGCCACATCTCTTGCAGATTCTCTTATGTTAGTAGTAGTGGACCATATTTAAATATTAAAAAGTAAACAAAAAACCAAACTAAACAAAACAAACATGAGATAAACAGATTTTTTTCTGTCTGGAATGGCTCTGGATTTAATAGCCTGGACAAGTATTTCATGAAAGCATGTTAAAATAAAATGAGTAAACTATCAAAAGTACCACAGGCTCCAAACAAAAAAAAAAAAAAAAGAACTGAAAGTGGAGATCTTCAGACTTTCAAGGATTTTATTTCAAGCACTGTTTTCATAGCTATAGGACACAGATGTACATACGAAATTTGTACATGTAAACACAGATGCCAGCCTAGTAGAAAATCTTTTCAGTGAGGGGAGGTGATACGGAGAGAGGAAAATACGATGGTAGGAAATCCTACAACCACAGAATAAAGCTTCACTACACTCAAGAAATCATTGGAGCTAAAAATACCTTACAACAAAGTTGTAGGAAACCTTATTTAAAATTGCCTTTCTATAAAATTTGTTTTCATACATGTATGAGTCTTTGTATATGTCCATGCATATATGTTTTCTGTGTACATAAATACGTATGTATACCACATGCACATATGATGTGCACAGTTTTATTTTAAGTTTGCATTGTTGCATTAATATAGCATGTGACTGGTTAGAGATAGCTAATATAACTGGTTTACAGAATAAGTGGAAATGTTATTTTACTTGTGCTATTACAGAGTATTTGAATCACAAGCTTCATTATTGTGTGTATAAAAACTGTGTATAACCACATCATAAATACACATACACAGTGGGAATTGCATGTGAGTTGTTATCAGTACTTGATATTAATACTTATAACTTCAAGAGCTAAAATCTTTAAGTCCCCAAAGTTTTCACTGGGTTTAAACAGGTGCCAAACACTGCCTGCAATCTGCTCTCAACTCACTGTGCAGGGACTGTCCAGAGAGGCATAGAAATGTTAGGGGTTTTTTTTAAACATCCTTTTCTCTGCTGCCTTTAGAGCAATGTCTGCTGTTTTTATTGCTTATCATTGTAAGGTTAAAGTGTTTGTATTTCCTCTAATTAGTTTGTAGTAGTCAATTAGTAGTCTAGGTGAGGAAAGATTAAGAACTCTTGTAAAAGAAAAGCCCTGCAACCTCCAGTAACTCTGATCAGCTGTTTTTTATTAATCTTCCTTCATTTGCTTGGCTCCTTTCCTCTAGTAGTTTAACAGAGACACTGAGCTCTTGGAGTATTTGTTGGTTTTACTTGAGCAGCACCTTTTGACTTGCAGACAGCCAGCACGTCCCTCCCTTCCAGAGCTAGTTCTGTGTTGGTCAAACTTGTGGTCTCCATGAAAAGTTTCTTTCTGCTACTAACACCAACAGACTCTGTTTGTGGTTTGTGGTGGGTGAATATTTTTTGACCTCATAAACTTTGCTGCTGTGTCTGCATGTAGTGGTTTTTTAACAGCTAATATACTTTGAGAAAGTTGAGGTCCCAGATAGTGGTGTCCTTGTGTGACAAAAGGAAGCACAAAATCACTGCTCTTCCTCTGATTGAGCTGTTGCTTTGCTTATGGTTTGGATTTAAAATTTCTTTTCTAAATAATAATTTGAAAAGTTATAGAAATTTGTGGTGATTTATGTCTGATTCAGTTGTTAAATTGATATGTGAGAGGCAGGTGGTGAAATTTGATGTTTGTTATAAACCTGTAACTTCACAGAAGCGTCCCATCCAGAATGGCCCTGTCCAAAGAGAGCAGACTTCTCATACACCACTCCTCAATAAATAATTCATAAATAAGTAAATGGATGTAAGAATGAATAAATAAACATTTTGGTAGAAAACAAAGGCACAAAGGGAAGACAGTAATACAATAAAATTAAATAAGTAGTAGTATACACTCAGCAGTATTGGTTGTAATACATATTAAGCCTTGTAATTTTAGCTACTTACTGCTCGAAGTTACATTGCATGGTCCCAGTTAGGCATGCTCTGAGGTTGGCAGTTGTACAGGCAAAGTGATATATATATATATATATATATATAGTGTGTGTGTGTGTGTATGTATGTATATCCATTCTAACCTGCTGAAAGTCCAGATGAAAAAACTTCATGGGTGGCTTCACTGCTCATAACAATTCTTTGGATTTTTTAAACTGAATATTTCAATATTCTTTTGTATTTCCTCTGTGGCCAGGCTCAAACCTTGTCATTCTTGGCATTCATATTTCATACGTACATCCTTTGTTTATTTTACATTAATGCAAATACTGCACCATTCTCTTACCTTTATAGGATTTCTAATGTGCCTTTATTATTGCATATAATAAATGTAATGAAAGCACAGTTATGTTTAATTTTATCCAGCTGAAAAGTAAGGCCGGTATGTGAAGAGAAAAGTATCCTTTCTAATCTTGAATTTCTTCCAGTATATTCTGTGGCAATGGAGTTAATTTATTTAGTTGGGTTGTGTTCAGTTACTATGTAAGTGATAAGTGTTTTAATACTTCAGTAGGTCTTTTTTACACTGACAGTGAGATACTCCATTTTACAGAATGCCGACAGATCTGTTATAAAAATGAAATAGTAAATCTTAATGTACTAAAATGAATTTACTATCCTTTAGGTCTGTTTCCAGGGAAAAATAATTTAGATGGCTTTCAATGTTTTACATATTTACTGGATGAAAACCTAGCTTACCATGTCTACAGCAGAATTCTTCTGGATGCAGCAGAGCCATATCACCTTCAGGGTTCTTGCCTTCTTGTTAACCATTAGAAGATAGTTTGTAGCTGAGCAATGTTAGGTTTTGCTCCTAAAAGAATTATTTTTGATGCAAGCTAGTAAAACTGTATAAGTACAAAAGATCTTTGTGGGGTGTTTATATAAAATAGAGTTTATGACTTTGGTTTTCTTCTTTCTCCAAAAGGAAATTTTTGGAAATCATCATGTATAATAATTCATTACTTACTTATACGAGAGAGACAACAAAGGTTTCTCAAGTGGAAGGAAAATGCAATAGCTTGCTTTGTTTGACCAGTTTCTCTCAATTGTATTCAGGAATTGATAACCTCTTTGGTCTGTTAAATAACAAAAACATCAGTGTGATAATCAGATGAAAATTGGCCCTTCAGAAAAATAATAAATTCCATGGCTCTGTGCTGGGGAATGTGGTTGGCACACTGCTGAGATCACGTGATCTTCATCTGGCCCATTGTGGACATCTCAGATAAGAAGGACTCTGTTAAACCATTCCCAGTTAAAGAAGGAAATGTAAATTGTTGTTTTTACACAACCAAAGCATGTAAAAATATTTTCTTAAATATTTTGGTGTAATCTCTTTGCACAGTATTTATAGAGAAAAAAACCCACCAAAGCCTACTTTATCTGGCTTTGGGTCTTCTGCTTTCATTGACTTGTAACTCACAGGCTGCGTGGCTGGGTTTAGAATTTATAATAGTTTGCAGGTGGTTCTCACTGTTTTTCTTTCTTTCACTGTCTTTTTGTTTGTTTAAAGGAAATCACAGTGGTATGAGAAGAGTTGAAGCTTGTGCATGTAATAGAATGGTTTATCCTGGCAAGGTAGGAAGGAAAGAAAAGGGAAGAGAAACAAAAAGAAAAGGCAAAGATTGAATTATAGGTTCTATTAATTAAGGATAGCAAGTAATTCATATCTGAATTCAGTTACACAATTCTAGTGAGAATAGCATTGAAAACTTACAGATGGGAAAATATTTTCTTAGGTAAGATTAAAATTTTAGTTCCAAGATAAACTTAATTTTAGTTCCAAGATAAACTTAATTTTGACCTTAGTTTTGTGTGAAAATCTCTTTTCTCCATCACGTTTGTGTTAGCGAAACATGTCCAGCAGAGTTTGCCCAAATTTTATACATGTAAGTCAGTCTGATTTTGATGTGTGGGATTTATTTTTTTATACATGATTGTATATAGAAGATTCGTTGATCTGATAAAAATCCTATTATTTTGCAGATGTTTGTTTCTGTTAACTCTGAACTTTCTATATTCTACTGATTATTTCTTAGGAGTTAATCATGTATATATGTTAGTCAACCAATGTATGCATTCTTTCCATCTTTGACATATCCTTGAATATGAATTTAATTCCAGGCCTCCAGAAATATTAAACTGGGGCCACTTCGGAGATTATGAGTTTTCCCTAGCTCTGGCTTGGGAAGTGGAATCACTTTGCAGCAACCTTCCACCAGCTCCGTGTGGCAATGTCACTGCTTGTAGAATTTAGTTCTTACTCAGTTTTATTTTCAGTAGGTGTCTTATTCATCCAGTTATCAGTGTGTCTCATATCACTGCAGGGATGGTTTGTGTCTGAGGAAAAAAAAAACCACTAAATTGGATACCCAAGTGAAGTTCTATGAACTTTTCTCACACTTTCTCAGTCTTTTCCTTCCTTATTTCCACCATAACACAACTGGATGAACTGCATTTGACTGGTGACTACTGTTGTGCAATCCTCGCTCCCAACAAGTAATCATCAACTAATCCCATCTGTATGTCTCCTTGATTTAACAGGAAGGTTCACTTAAGAGCAGGGCAAAGTATTTTTCCCACTCTACAACCCGATGACTCAAATACATCCATGTTTCATGTTTTATCATGTTACATAAATAATCTTATCTACCCCTGCCATATTTCTGTTAGCTACATCATTGCTAAATTTTGTAACAATATGCCCTTTGCAGTAAAATGTCACCAAAAAGTTATATACTGTAATAATTTTCATCTGTTTCATAAAGACAGACAATTTTTAAGATTCATGTTCATTTTATCATTGAAATCCGAGTCTTCCTACATTAATTTATAATGAAACCTCGTGCTCCCTTCTACATTGATCACTAATTTTCTGTCTTCTTGATATGTGTTAAAATAAACTATAGATATAAAGGGCACGTTATATGCCTGACACTGTTGAGTTAAATAGAACATACTTCTGTAACTCATCCCTGTAGTCTGCCCTGGTCTTTGTTTCACAGTGAAAATCCTTGAAACCCGACTGCAAAAGGTGGGCTGCATTTACCACACAGATGAGTCAACATGTTTCTTCATTTCTGCCTCCAGATAACCTGTATAACAGGAATTTCCAGAAGCTGGCCTGCAGCCCACAAAGCTTTTGAATGCAGGCTGCAAAAGCATTTTTGAAGCTGGATATAAAAATATTGCACTGCAGCTGAATATTATTATGTGGCCTCCAAATCAAAATCAATGTTGAAAAAGAAAGGATGTTACAGGTTAAGAACATAACATGAAAACCGATACAAAGGACGTGAACCGAGGTGTACCTCGTTTATTATCCTACCTGACAACAGTGAGTACCAGCTGCATTTGCAAACAGTGAAGGTCCGTCAGAGACTCACAGGGAGATAATCTGTCCTGGAGCACTGGCTTGCATCTCTAATACAGTTAGAGACTGATTTAAGTCATGAAGCAAGGTGTACAGTGTATTTCCAATTGTTTTCATTAGCAGCAATAAACCTATTTGAGCTGACTGCTACAGTACAATTTTACTGGAAAAATGTCAGATTTGTTGACTTTCCAAATACTGGATGATGTTTTCTGCTCTGAGGCAGTCTAGGGGAAATAGCTCTGATATACTTGGAATGGAACGGAATTGTGTTTGAATGTTGCCCAGTGCAAATAGCAGTGGGGAGGAAGGTAAAGCTTCAGAGGTCCCCTGGTAAATTAATTTTCCCTAATTACATTTCATGGCAGGAAACACAGATATTAGAAGTATTTAAATTCTGATTAATCCATAGGTCAGGCAAGAACTGTTCAATACGTGTCTCTAGAAGGAAAGCTCTGTTTTGAAAGAAAAATTAAAGCGGGCAAACATCCACCAGTTATATATACAGATAAATTATTTCAAATGCTAGTTGGAATGGCAGACTATAGATAAATTAAGCCAGTAGCTATAAAATTACCAAAATGTAAATGGCCATCACTAACATCTTTCAAGAGATCTTAGGCAGAATGACTTATTAACTTAGTTTTCTTCCCTCCTTCTTAGGAAACCTTTTTAATTTAATCAATCCTTTGCTAAATGCATGTTAGTAATTGACCAGGACAAATGATTATACATAATATGGGTGCCACAAAAATATTTATATTCTGGTAGGGTGATTGTTCATGCTAGAATAGGATTAATTAGAAAGATGTTATTTTATTCAATTTGCCAATAACTATTGGTAAAGTGTTTTTATTTCACTGTGGTAAAAACGTGTTCCCTTTCTAAAGCCATGTTTCCACTTGCTCTTCAATAATCCTCACCAGCTTCCACAAGGAGCCCAAAGAATACTCAGATGCACAATTACTCATTCAATTTGTGCCTATGTAGCATTTTGGGATCTTTCCCATTTGTTGGATTGTAGTGCTAAGAGCTAGAGCTCCCATGTATCAGCTCTCACCTCTGTCCTTTGTGTAGCTTTTACTCTCACCTCTGTCTTTGTAGATTTTACTCACAGCTGCTCAGAAACAGTCAGTCCCACAGATGAGAACTGAGCTGAACTTTATGGGCACTACACCAAGCCCAAAGAGCAGGATGGTTATTTCTAAGCATTCATATACAGTGTTCTCTCTTTTTCTATTTTTCTCCTTATCTCTTTTTCTCCTTGCTCTCCTATCTTTTCAGAGCTTAAGCTGTGGAAAGAAGATTCGTTGGGTGAAGATTTTCTGGTTCTATCCACGCACCTATAACATTTTATATGGTTTAAGAATCTGCCTCTCTATGTTTCGTTATGGGATTCATGTCTTTGCAGTTCTTCTGTCTGGACATGCCCTGTCTGTCTGCTAGTCTTCTCTGTTTCTGTCCCGCTCCTTCCCCCTGCTTCTATCATCTACCGATCCTCTTTTTTTTTTTTCCAGTAGTTTAGAATTATTGACTCTCTTGTGTACCACACTTCCACACTGTGCTGTTGTTTCAGTTCTAGTCCAGTGTGGAGCCACTTGCAGCCTCTTTTGGGAAAAGCAGATAACACATTACAGGAAGTGAAGTAAGCTGAAAATTATGAGTTTGGAGGCCCACTTGTGAGAGATGCAAACCTGTAACATTCACACTGATGTCATTAGAAGTTGTGGATGCTCATGCTGACCACTTTCTAGAATTAGTCTGGTATTAAAGTAAACTGAAAATAACAAACTCATACTGAAATGGAGTCAATACCCACCCATCTTCTGTATGATTGCGACTATTAAATAACTACAGAAAAACTAATATAAATTATTAATTTTTGACAGACTGCCCCCCAACTCAGAATCATTGGAGGAAGGCACATTTAGGCATATGGCAGTTGTCATTTTCTTTCCTTTGTGCCAGAGTGTAAATGTAAGTATGCCACACACACCCGCATGTATGTCATGTCTCTGCCACACACACCTCAGTTCCATGAACCTGTAGAATAGACAGTTAAGGCTATTTCTAAGCATGGCCTCACTGTATAACAAGGGGCATGGAAAATGTCTGTGCATTTTAATGGTATTTTTAGTTATTTACCAGCTCTTTTAGCCTATCTCGAAAGCACGCTTCAGGTTTGCAAAGGTGGGTTTCTTTGCTGGCCCATAGTGTGCTGTCTACACACGCTATTCTTGTTACAGGGCAAAAATCAGCTTCAATACCCAGAGTTCTGAACTATGTAAAGTTTTGTAGGATTTGCAACTGAGCTGAGTTTCCAGTTCTCTGTCCACGTTAATTTAGAGTAATATACAATGACAATAGTATTGTAAACAGGATAATTATGAATGTTTCCAAGCTAACTGTTTCTGGAAAATATGCCTTTGTGCTATGCGAATGATTGCACTGAATACAGAAGAAACAGGATAAAATTCAGTGATCTGTGTTAAATAGCTTGAATTTAGAAAATTGAATGCTCCCTTTCAGTCTCATAATCGGGCTAGAAGGCATTTTACTTTCCAGGAGCCAATATAATATTTTTTTTTGCAGCACAGATTTTGAGCAGAATTTTTTAAAGCCACATTTCCAACTGCAAATCATTTTGGAAGCTGAGTTCTGCTGCATAGGCTTTGGCTTACAGCACCTGTTGTTTTTTAAAAGATGTAGGTAATGGATAAAGCAAAAAGGGTGAAGCAAAGGAAACCAGAGTTCTCTGTGACCTCTGGGTGACTTCACAGATGTAAATAAGCTGCTTGGGATTTACGTCATCACAGATGAGAACAGGGCTTCCCCTTTGGGGTATAGGCAAGGGGCTCTGGGACTTGTTCTTGGACTTCAGCAAGTAGAGATTGGAGGGGAACAGCTAGAGCACTGATGAAAATGTATGCGTGAAAGAATTTAAGTGATAGGTGAAAATGCAGATTATTGTTCTGATAGGAGTGGTAGAAGTATTTTACTGGTTTCAGGGCTGAGAAGAGCTTTCTTCTAAAGCTTAAGCATGTTGGGTTTGAAAAAAAGGATCTCAAAAGGTCTGAAGGATGGTGATTAATGACCTAATTAAAGAGACATAGTTGGTGTACTTTAACATTGTCTCCCTGCCCTCATCCAACAGAGAAGATTCTCTGAAGTTATGAAAGCATGCTTTTTGTTAGTAAGACATTGTTATACATTTGACACCATCTGAAGGGCAAAATAATCTGTAAATGTACTTTGTAGCACCCGAACTCACTTCTTGTGGAATCCACATGAAGGAGTGAGAAAGACTTGGTTTCCCATTTAGTTCAGAACAACAGGGATTTTACAGAACTCTTGGTAACAATTAAAGGTGCTCCTTGGAATAGGCAATGTCGTATTGCTGGTATTTACTTGGCTTTGTGGAACAGCCACTTTCTGCCGCCTCAGCTGTATTTGTTCACTGTTAATTAGAACCTGCACACGCATTGTGAAGAAAATAGGGCAGGAAAAATCCAGTGTATTTGGCACTCATTTTATTCCAGAAGTTGAATTTCCTCACAGAATCCCATCTTGAAATATATCTTTCTATTGTACAGGCTTGAATACATAAATGGGGAAACCACTTTGACCTATATAAACTAGGAATTATATTTCAAAGATATTTAAATAATATCTCAAAGTGCCATCCATCTACCCTTATTAGTGAATGAATGCCAAGAAATGATTTTTAACTTCTAAGTATTTGCATAAATTGCTAAGCAGTTAAGCTTACCTACTATGTTGAGTATAGTGGCTTATTTTCCATGTGATAATAAATGAAGGTGATTTAATCATAATCAGTAAATTGCCTGCAAAATTTCATTTTGGAGTGAAGCTATTTTAACCTATTGAAATGTAAAAGTACATTTAAGGTAGGTAAACTTTTCCTCCTCATTTAAGGCTTCTTGAATGGGCTGAAATCTTGATTCCCTGAGCCTCAGTTTAGAGATCCATTGACATCTTAGTTCTAAAACGGCTTTAAAATGTGGGCTTTAATGTAAACAGAACAAAAGCCTTAGAAATAGAAGTGTGCACACACTTCTTAATCTTATGATCCTGAAGCTGATACCTCAGGGGCATACTTCAGGGAGCAAAAATCAAGGAAAACCTGTGATTTGTTCTGCAACATGAACATGCTTGTTACAGGCTTACAATTGCTTATGCTGAATGAAACTAGATGGAAGAGTGTGAGGAAGGAGGATGTGTAGTGTGGCGCTTACACAAATAGCTGTTCTCAAAAGTGGGTAGTCGTACCTGTCCTTTTCATTTAATTTGGAATTTCTTGCCTTCGTGAAATGCTCAGAGAAGACCCCAGAGGTACTGTAACCCACTGTCAACTGGAAGAGTGAAAATTATTGGTCAAATTCTGCCCCAGTGGGCAGTTTGGGTGGTGATGAGTGGTTC
This sequence comes from Ara ararauna, assembly GCA_028858755.1. Classification (NCBI taxonomy): domain Eukaryota; kingdom Metazoa; phylum Chordata; class Aves; order Psittaciformes; family Psittacidae; genus Ara; species Ara ararauna. The sequence goes on along the minus strand of CM054410.1, from coordinate 8,603,097 downwards.
CTTTTTTGCCCTGGTGCAATACAAGCTGTATGCAGCCCTCGGTGCTGCAGGACACTGGCTAAGAATTTGTTTCCCTTATTTTGTGAATTTTATGTTTCGGAAGGGAGAGATGAAACTGGCCAGTTTTATCCAAATACTTGCTGTCCAGTTTTCCAGCAATGTATTGTCAATGCATCTCAGCTTTCTTTTTCAGCATTTCTTATCATGCAGCTCTGTTTCTTCCCTATCTGTTATTCCAAAAAGACCCTGAAGCCATGCAGAGAAAATACATTCAGATGAAGATGGACAGTTATATTCTGGTGTCTGACCTGTGAATGCTGCACATAAGAGCTCAGAGACATTAAACTAATTGTTCTTGTTTTCTAGCACTCTGTTACTCTCCCTCAGCCCAGCCCAGTATGTGTAGTTATTTTAATAAAACATGATTGCAGCTTTTCAGCCTTTTGACTAACATGAAGTGTCATATCAGCTTAGCAGCTGATGCATCTTCAGTCTGAAAAATATATCATGCAGGGGGAATTGATTCAGTTTTTAATGGGTCTTTTGCATCTCTGAGTTCTGTTCTCTTGAGATCTTATTTTACACTGTTTTATTTGAGTGGAATCTTTCCATGTAGTTCAGTAATTTAATCACCTAGTTTCTTTTAATTAAGGCATCTTAACTAATTTGATAGCTTATGAATTCTAAATCAGAAATGCCTAGGCAGACAGTCTTTTTTGTTATCCTTATCAATAATATGATACTTAAGCTTCTGTGGCAACAACACGATGTGCAGAGTTTTTCAGTCCCCTCTGTCTTCTGTTAGTGCTCCATATGGTAACATTTAAGTGCGTTTCTCAGGCAAAGACTGTTGTTGCTCACCAGACTGGTCCCTTCAGGTGCTGGTCTCCATCTGTGGATTAATTCACTTCCATCATTCTTGCCACTGATACTGGAAACAGCTGTTGCCTTTTCCTTAGTGGCATGCAGGTCAGGAGATGACCTTAATGAATGAGCAGGCAAGAACGTCTGTCTACTGCCTGCCTGTCTGCCTGCCTTCATTTTGCTAGAGCACCATAGTATAAACTGACCAATTCTTCTGCATGTCCCTTATCCTGATAAAGGTTAGGGTTTTTTTTCATTGTAATGGTTGTAGTACAGATAATAAATGAACACCCCCAGTGGAAAGTGGATCATGTTTGGGAATATAAGCTAGTGCAGTTGTGATAACATTTATATTCAAACTCTCCTCTTTGTCATGTTTAAATAAGGGTTTTTGGGAACAGACATCATCCAAGAGTTACAAGTTATTTTTCAACTAGAAAAAAGTTCAAATCAATCTTAGGTATGAATGTTCCTTTTCACTTTAAAATAGATTAAAAATATTGTTGTTTAAAATACATTCTTTTGTTGCTGCCCTAGAAATTCTGAGGTCTTTTATTGAATCTATCACTCTGTTCTTACTTGGGAAAAACTACTGTGAAATGGAAATACTTTCTTTTTAAGGATCGGATCCTTCTTGTGTTTTATGGCAAAACAGGTTCTTTTGTAACCTGCTCTCCCTGCCACAAGAAAGCTGTAGTCTTGATTTCCTGGCAAATGCTGTGTATTCAACCAGATGTCAGAATCTGAACTTAGTTTGTACCTAGAAAATGTCTGGGGTGTTTTTGCTCAGTGTAGCTATCTGAAACCCTCTGACCTGAGAAGACATCTAATTGAATTTTTGTAGAGACAGGCTACACTATTCCTATTGATCATACATATGAGGGGTTTCCTTGTTTTGCTCTCTGTTTTCAGTGCAATTTAGCAAAAAAAACCCAAAAACCTATTCATTGGTAAGTAGTTAAACCAAAGGGTGTTTACCATCCAGAGATATTCTAGAGTTGTCAGTCACTCAACTTAACTTGCATTTAGTCTGGAGTAAAACCAGTCGGATTTTGAGTTATTCTACAGCGCTGAAGCACAATGAATTTCAGGTGGAGTAAGATCCCAAGACTGGGTGCTGAAGCTGCACAAATTCAGCTTGGAAGTAAGATGGAATTTTAAAATAGGAAGGGTACTAACCCTTGTAAAAAAAAAAGTGCTTGTGGCTATGTGGCACATTTTCCATTACTTGAACCATTAAAATAAGATTAACATTTCTGTATGAAGTGAAATAAAACCAGTCCTCATCATGTCATGAAAAAAAAAAAAAAGTGAATTTTATATGGGAATTATGAACTGAAATTCATTGTGTTTGGATGATTGTAGATAATTGCCCCTTCTGAAAAATAGATCCATGATTAATAAGCTTTTTGACACCTTAGATTTTAAAACCCAAAGTAATACTTAATAGAGTATAGATTTCTCTCTCTTAGCTTCATCATTGCTGTCTGGTTTTCTTTTCTGGATAGCCCAGGCAAACAGCACACTTCACTGGCTGCAGGGGTGTTTTTAAGCAGTCTAATTGAAATGTAGATGCCTTGAGATGTAGATTGTGATACACAAAAAATAAATCCTATTTATTAAAATAAATAATAAAAAATCCTGTTGTTGATTCATGAACTGCATTGGGTTTTTTTTACTTTAAAAGGGGATGGTGCTTACCTACCTGAGCCTTAGGTAAATAATTAAAGGCAGATAGCAAAGGGAGAAGAAGGATGTGAAAACAGAGCTGCTGCCTGTAGTGGAACTGAAAAAAAAAAGATAATCAAAAGATAAATTATGATTAAGATACAACGTTGTGTTATGTACTGATTCTGTAAGATTTATAACACAATGTTTCTCATATTAAAGCAGCATGATCACTTGTAAGATTATATGTGCAATTAAAATACATTTTTAAGGGGGATATCCCTCTTGCAGGTCTGCAGTGGTTCTGGCACTGTGACTTTATCTTTAAATTTATATAGATGTAGAGATATATATTTAAATTTCTGTACCTCTTAGGGATAAATAAATATATTAAAATAAGCTATGGGTTGTATAGTACAGTATAACAATGATAAATGATGTTGTGTATAATTTTTCTACTATTAACATAAAGTAATATAAACTGAAGGACACTAGTCTATTGAGAGAGTTAGTAGCTAATGTTCCATATCAGATGTGGACAATGTCAGGACTGAATACAGATTAGGCAGTGTCCTTTTCTCCCCAGGGGAATTAAACTTCGAGACACCACTGGCTGCCAATGGTTTTACTGCATTTTGTTGGTGCCTGTAGTGCCTTTCTTGGTCTATTAATTCAGAAGCTGTAAATGACAATGTGAGCAAAAAAGCTTTTCCAGTGGGATGCATTTCATTTATGTATTCGTGTATCTACAATACCTTTTCAATCCATTTTGTCACATTAACTGTTTAAAAAATTGGGTAGATTATCTGTACTTTTGCATGAACCTTACCAGGATATTTCCGTATTCATTGGTTTATTTCTTTTTTCTTACTTGGAGAAGACAAAGTGAGACAGAATAACCTAGAACTTTAAGTATTGAAATGGAATTTACCTACCCCCTTATTTGCATAATTTATTTTTAAAATATGCTGTTGTTTTGAGAAACACCAAGGAAACTCTGGAAATATACACACATTCTCACACACTGTGTTTAATTAGAAAATACTTGTTTTAAACACCATTAGAATTTAGTAATTTTTAGGAGTCTCGTGTGTGTATTTCAGTGATTGTATGTTTAAATGTATTTCTAATCAATAACATGTGAAAACAAGATTTGGTTCTAAAGGTTTTCTACCTGAAAACCATTTACTTTCTGAGAATATTATCTCTAACAGGCTAATGCAGTGGGCTGTCAGCAGCTGCGTAAGGGAGTGGGGGCCATGCAGAAATTTGCACAGGTAAAAATAGGAATGTTGAAAATAGGTTTGGAAATAGGTCTTGTGCAGCAAGAGCTGTAAGGTAATTAGATATCACATTTATCATACAGAAAGCATAGTGATGAAATCAGTAAAATCTGCACACAAACTAGATTTTTCTTTAATTCGAAATCTCATTACAACTAAACTTGTCTACACAGCATGTTTGTAAAAGAATTCTTTTACATCACCATGTTTCATTTTGCTTAGGAAAAAAAAGGGTGTGATCTTGTTGCCATTTTACAGTTATCAAGGGAATACTATCTGAAGTATTTTTCACCCCCTCCCAAATCCTAAATTCCTCTGAAGCGGAAGCCTAGGTTTCTTCTATTGACATGCACATTGTTATTCTTCGGGTGGTCTTTGGTATGATAGTTTGTTATGGTTCATAAATTTTATTGTTGCACTAAAAACAGAGTTAGAATATCCTCAATGCAATTATAAAAATGTATTAAAACTGAGAAGGATAAAAATATGGTGCAAGATGAGCTTTTAATGATTGTATAAATGTTCACTGTTCCGTGGAAAAAAATGGAGCTTTTTGTTGTAGGCATAAGAGCGAAAAGCAAGCGTAGGGCCAAATTTTTCTCCTAGAATTATGTGGGTTTTCAGCATAGCAACAGTGTTTTAATTTCTGCTTGGAAAGCTGGAGGTGTTAAGGCTTTGAGAAGAAGAAAAGCTCATGCCCCCTTTCCCTTGATTTGTAATAATATAAGGATATATTTCTTTTCACTGAGATGATGAAAGTCATCTGGAATAATAAGTTGCATTTTGCTTGTTCCTTAGTTTATTACAGATGGGAAATATATATTATTGTGAACTAGACTGCAGAGTCCAAATTAGCATCCTTGGGAAGATACAGGAGTGGACAGCTACCATTGAAAAGATTTGCTGTTCTGTGCTTTACTTCTTCTTGGTAAATGCTGTGCACAAGTATCTGAAGTCCTATTGTCAATACTTAAAGTGAGAGGAAGGAAAACTGAAAGTAGTGCTATGAAAAATTGAAATGCTTGGTCTGACCCAACTATGACAATTTTGGAAGATGTTTTATGTCATTATAGAATTGCAGAGGAAATCTATCCTCACTAATACATGGTGCAAGAGGCTCTTCTATTATATGTGATGACACACAACTCTGTAGTACATTATTCATTCAAGGCCCTTTTTGAAAAGGTCTTATGTTCTATATAAAACAGACTATTATGTGATGCATACGCAAAAGAGGATGGATGTGATATTCCTCTCAAACTGCTTTTATCTGGCACTACCAAATACATATTTTGCATTATTTTTGCCAGTAAAAGAATTTGAATTTAAAATTTAGAATACACTAAATGTATGGCTTCCTAAAAGGTGCTTGTTTGCAAAAATTGAGAGATTTAATGTGGAAAGATTTAGCAACATTGTAAAATATTTTTCCTTCAATTAAGTTTTCATTTCTCTTCATATTGTGGTTTTTAGTACCCTTTGCCAACACTTCTCTGTCTCCTGCTGCCTATTTTATCCACTTATTCTCAGTACAGCAGTATCTACATCATGAATTCTGTTGCTAGTGATACAGTGTTCTCATTCATTTGCATTTAAACATCAATTACGTGAATGTAATGCTTGATAATAATACTTAATAAAGAAAAGTTGAATATATTCCCAGTAAGTTATACTAAATTATGTGATTTTTCTACCCATACATACCCATACCCATTCCTGACTCCATACAATTCTTCCTTATGCTTTTGTGCAATACTGAATGATATGGTGCAAATTTTTTGTGTCCTCTTAATATTGTTAATTTGTCTTCTTAAAAGATATTTCAGTCTCTCCCTGCTTCTGAATATGGACAGTACATTGTCTGGGAGTTCAGGAACTTCACTTTGCCTTTTTGCTTTCTGAAAAGAGCCAGTAATAGTGTACATCATTACAGGAAGCAAATGACAGCTCTTGTATTAAACTTTACATGTGGGTGCCTAGATAAATTCTAGGGAGCCAGAAGGGTGCTAGGGATCAGGGCTGTCAACTTACTCAGTGGAGGAACCTGGACCTCACAGGGAATTGTTGTGTTTTACACTGGATTTGAAATTCTTTGCTTAAACTTACTGTAAGAAAAGAAAACTGATGAAACCACACTTGAGAGCAAAAGTTATGTTTTGGCCTCTGCTTTCACCTCCATATTTTTTAATCGGAACTCTGAAAAATTTCTTTATCACAACCATGTCAGTGGCAATTCCAGAGCTTTGGTGGACTGTGCCAAAAAATGGAGGTAGGGGACTGCAGACTGTGTGTCTTTGGCACTGTCTGATAAAAAAGATGAGTAAATATTTTTTTTATTTAAAAATCTTACAGTACTATTCTTCACCAATCTACTCAAAAAGTCTGACTTCCTTCATAACATCAACTCAACTACAGGCTGCAGAATTTAGTTATAAATATGAAAGGTCTCTGTTGAGAATTCTTTCCTCAGTTTAGAAGCCTTAATTGTACTATTATTGCTTGGTTTTGAAGGAATAGAGCTACTAATTCAGCTTATATCTGTAATGTTCAGTTGAAGATTCAGTGAAGATGAAGCAGTAGGATTCACCATATGTAAAAGCACTGGTAGGAAACAATAAATTAATTAAAACATGAAGCGGAAAAACTAAGAAGCATATAGCTTATGTAGAAGTTAGTGGAATATATTCAAGCATACACTTGACGAGGCAGAACTGTGAAAATTTCTTTAGGAATTAGATTCGCAATCATCGGAATTACTGCTGCAGAGTTGAAAGATAACCTTTTTTGTACAGTCTATAAAAATAGTCACTCAGGACTCACAAAATTATCATTAACTCCTTATCAGTGATAAGCACCCTTTAACCTGTGGTTTTCTCATGACTTTAAGGTATTTAGCAAAGTATTAATCACTTTTCTGGAGTAGGATTTAAAACTAACTGCACTAAGGGGCTGCCAAATAAAGTTACTACAACATACTCTGATACCTATCTAGCCGCACAGTTAATTGAGCCACATTACCTTTATTTCTGTGAGTTTATCTATGTTGTCGAGGTATTTACATAAGTAATACACATCTTTGTTAGAGGCGTAATGCAAACCTGACAGAATTCTCAGCCCTTCCTCTATGTATTTTTTACTGAATGCATTGCTCTCTCAATCATAAATTCAGAGGGTTGACAGTGTCTAAGTCTGCTGCTCCTTTGCCCTCAATTTCAGTGAGATGGGCCATTGAAAACTCATTACAAGCTGTTTAGACTCTGACTTTGACTTTTGCTCAGCAGTGAACAAAATTAACAGCTCTTGGAGGTAGCAAAAAAGGCACTGAGCCAAAAATAAAAATTGAAATTATGAGAAAAGACATTCAATATTATCTCTATTAGTCATGCAAACAAGCTCAAGTCCACAGTACATGTGTTCTGCACATGGCTGTAATTGCACGGCCTTTGTTGCTTTCATCCTTTCTCCCACCCTTTAACACCATGTAAAGAGGTTCACCTGCATAGCAAATATACACCCCAGAATCTGCCTCTGTAGCAGAATTGCTTCATAAATTTAACTATCACTTTCAAAATCCTGTTTTTTTCCTAATTTAGTGCTTGATAGTTTTTTATATGATAATTTTAAAATGCTGGTTTTAGCAAAAGTTGCATTGGTAGGTGGATTCATAGGGAAAAAAAGTCTGTATATGTCTATCTACCTATCTATAAGTAAATCGTAAATACTAGAATCTCTTTTAAAACCAAATTATTAATTTACACTCAAAACAAGCCATTTGTCTTTTTTTCTGATGATGAAAATTAAATTCCTTTAGAATGTGAATGTGAAAAGTATTTACTATGTAGCTTATACTGTCAGTCCACTTTTTTATTTCTAAGCAAGTGACAGAGGATTAGTTTGGATAACAAGTCCAGACTATGTTGATAAACATTTAGGTCCCAATGATGTTTAATTGTGGCTTGTTTTTCTAATAGCTGTAATGTTTACTTCTGATCCTAATTTGTTAGTTTTTTTTTTTTTTTTCTGGGTTTTTTGATGTTCTTTTGTGAGAAATAAGTTGGAAGCCAAATAACATTTGAAATAGGTGCAGTAAAACATTTGGGAAAGTCAGTCAAACAGTTCATGAAACAAAGTTCTGTTTCGCTGGTGCACTACAGTTCCAAGCTGACAAGCAGTTGAGAGAAAGGCATTACATATACTAGAAAATAGTGAAACTTAATGGGTACTTTATGTACCAATTTAAGCTTCACTCACATGCTACATTTCCTTTAAATGAAGTTGCATTCTGTTCACAGCTTTCTAGGTGGTGTGACTGAAGTAAAACCTGGTCAAGTGCCTTTTTTTAGGGGCAGTCAAAGTCAGCTGTGAGAAAGCAAGCTGGAACTTGAAACCTTTCAAATTTCCATTTTTGTTGTCTTAATCCTTAAACCACAGGAAGTCTGACCTTCACATTGGATAAGGTTAAAAATAGAAAAAAACATTATTTTATCTCCTTATCAGTCGTGATTTTGTTTAGTTCGTTATCCCACTGCTGTATCCAGTGATAACCACACATACTTGAATTCCAGCATAATCACAACTGCAAGCATCCATTATGATTGTACTGCTGAATATTACTATACTTTGTTTTTATTAAATAGTAGTGATTACTTAATCTTGTTGGCCTTCCAGAAATGTACTCTGCATACTTGATCTTCCTTCAAAACTGCAGCATTTTGTTCTGAAAAGTTCCTTCCTCACAAGTACTCTGACCCTGTACATTATACCTTATACAGCCAGTAATGGTTACAATAAAAAATTGTCATTGAAAAACAATAAATACAAAAAAATGCTTGAAAGAGTTATTGTGAAGTCTGAATATTTCAAATATTTTCTACTTTTGTATGGCAGTTTTTGTATTATTATTTTGTATTATTTTGTAATACAGATATATGTATTACATGTGTCTTTTTCATTAAGTTGCTTGGTATTTTTTCCCCTATGAATCACAAGGTGCACCGAACTGGTGAAGGTCAGGCAGCAAACAGATTAGCAGCATCTTATACCACAATGTCAAAATACTTAAAAGTGTTTACAGTGCCCACTGACACACAATGAATTTAAGACTGGCAGACTGAAGCAGAAATAAAACTATTCTTATTCTTCTAAGCCAGAAGAGGGTCCTCAGTGGTTTATGGTTGTTTTAAGGTCCATTAATCCTTGAATCATGAGGCCGTGTAAAAAATGACAGCTTTAACATTCAGTCCCTGGGTTTATTTAAAATGTTTTTTACTTCAACACTGTTTCTAATTAATAACAGTGACTGTATGACCTGATTTAAATGTATCAAATACATAGGGATATGGATTCACATTCCTTCATAGGACATCTTGTCATTTATGGCAGCAAAGTGCAGCCTGAAGTGAATGGTGCCAACTCTTTGCAGGGAAGAGCTTACTCTAACAGAGAGAAAATCAGATACTGCACTTTAATGTCTTTTACCCATTCTATTTATGGATTAATTTGGGGGTCTGGGTTAGAGGGAATATAGTTTTAAAGCCAAATGACAGAGCAATTATAGAAGTGTGCATGTATGTGTGATCATACAGCATATGTTCATGCTCAAGTTTTTTACCAACATTTTCCTTTCAAGTCCATTGCTGGTCCCTGGAATATAAGCCCCTGGAAAAAAAAAATCTAAAAAAGCATTGTGTAAAATAATACATTGGAACCTAAATTAAATTTAGTGATCTTACAGAACCTGGCAGATGTGTTCTCATAATGTAAACTGCAGTCAGATAGGAATGCGTTTGATAAACTTTAGCAAAATGGCATGTTATAACATCAAAATACACATTACCAGAATCCACAGGCTTCTCCTTGACCCATGATAAGAAACAAGAGAAGAATGTTGATAAAAATTTTAGGTTTATCAATTCATCATTATTTCTAAAAAATACCAACTTATGTGATACATTAGAAGAGAAGACATTTTCTGCTTACCAGAGTAATTTTCTATCCCTATTAGTGTTCTGCTTCTAAACAGATGTTCACAAGGCAGATGTGTAGTCTTAACCAGCAAATATTTTTAGAATAATCATTTGAAAGCTCCAAACTAAGCAGTGCTCAACTGTCAGGAGCAGAACTAACATTTGGCACTGAGCAGTTCATAGTTCAACTAAAATATCTATCTGGAGAAACCATTAACAGAAAGGGAAGGTGTGGGGAAGAAGCAAGCCGCTCACGCTGAGCAGGCAAGAAGGCATCTGGAAGACACCTTCTTTCTTGCTCTATCTTTACGGATACGGATTCCTTTGGTTGCAACAGGCTGCCTTAGGAGAGGCAGCTGATCTGAAAACCTCAACAACCAGATTGTTCTACTTTCTAACAGAGTTCAGGTGCAAGCCAGTGAAAAGACTGTGAAACATGATCCTGTATTCAGGCACTATAAGATTTTATGTAAGGTTTAGACCAGATAAAGTCACACTACCTATTAGGAATATTGAGCAGATATGGGTTTGTAGATGTTTTCCAAATAGGGTATAAATCTTGAGATAACAGGCAATAAATTTTTCAGTAAGGGTAGTTTCACTGACATTACTGTCATCTGGTCTAGAATGTCCAAAATACAGACATTATTTTCTATATAGTCCTAATATTCTTGTGTGTTTTGTAAAAATATATTTTCTATAACTAAATTACTTAGTCACCATTAACCTGTACAAATTTAAGATGTCATTTTCTGAGAAACAGGGAAGAACAAAACACAAGAAACAAGACCAGGTGAGTGTTTATTCTATGAACAAGTCGTCTTTGCCACTGAGATGCCGCAAAGCTTGGAATTAGAGATTCTGTCTAGAAATAGAATAGGTGAAAACAAATACAAAGGTACTGGGGGGGGGGGTGTCAGCAAGTCTTTATTTAATGAACTTTATGAAAATTGCTACCTGATATTTGGAATCTTTTTAATGAATGAAGCTACTTTTTTTATGTTGTCAGGATTAAAGTTTGCTGAGACACCATAAATCTTGCTTTGGAAATAAATACAAAAAAAAAAAGACTTCAGTTAAAATTAATTTAAGATGAAGGTAAGAATAAAACCAGGCCGTTTGGGTACCTCATGATATGAAATGCTGGAATAATTCTAGTGTTAAAATGACAGCCAGTGTTGTACATTGCTGAAGAGGAAGTAGTATGTTATACAAAATTATGGTACACAGTGATATCCACAGGCAGCAAAGTACCTGCTGACTGCAAGAAGGCCCCTCTCCTGAATCCGTATGATTGTGTAAGTGATCCCTTTCTACCATCAAAAATGGCATAACATCTGTATCATGTGGGCCTAAATGAGGCCATGGCACAGTTTTCATCAAACTTTCCATCTATTGTACGCTAAGGAAAGAAAAGTGTGTGATATAATTGGCATTTTTCTGCAGAACAACTGACAGTCCTTTACAACTTATTTTCAGCAAGTGTTATGCGGATACTTTTGTTTCTGGAGAGTGACAATGCCTCGTAAAGGAGGACAGCATAAAGTAGATTAGCTTTTCTAGCAGGAGTAATGCCATTGTGACATTCTCTTGGACACCTTTTGTAGCGTGCAGGAAAACCTGAGTCTATTTTTTTTTTAAGATAAATTACAGCACAAGAGCAAAAAAAGACAAGTACTCTGTCATCTTGGCATAATGCGAGGGATTTGTGACTATCCATGCGTACTACCTATACTGTGCTGTACATTTACACGAAGAAGAAATATTACTGGTCTATACTGCTGCACCATGTTCAGAATACCATAGTTAATGTAGTGTCCATTAAAGTGTCTTTATTTTCAGTGGCTTTATAACTCCGATAAAAAATCTTTGTAAGCTTTAATAGGAGAACAGGTCAGCCCAGCTGAGAGTTATTTTGCAAAATCTTGAAATGTGAACTTAAAAACAAAACCCTTTTTTGTTATTAGGATAAAACATTTGCACAAATTTATCATGCATGTATTGCTGACTCGTGCACCTATATGAATATTTTGTTAATTGTTGAGGAAAGCAAACCTAGAATCAGGAGGCTTTTTTAATTCATAAACCTGGATTGTATGACACATTTTTTAACTTTCCATGTGCTCATGATATTTACTTAGAAGGCAACTGTGTGTTGTATTTCAGACACTAAAAAGTTCTTGCAAGTATCATAATTTTGGACAGGGATATCTCTTCATTTTTATCTTTGTACTTTAAAGAGTTATAGCTCATTGAAGAAAAACATTATAGGCATGTGAACACTCTTGCTCATGAAAACTGCTGCAGACTCTGCTGTTGAAAAGTGGGGTCGACCCCTTACTGACATGAAATGGTCCAGTGCTGATGATTTCACCAAGACCTCACAATCTTGCAGTGATATTGAACTTAGGCTGTGATTGGAATGGAGGAAAGGGGATTTACATCTTCTGTTCCTGATTCCTGCTCTAAAATCTCTGTACAACGAAGAACGGGATTTCTATCTACTGCTGCTATTTAATGTTAGTATAATTTCCCCTAAGGCTTAAGTTAACAGCAGATGGTTTAGTTTTTCCCATTGCTGGGGCTGCCATTCGTTCCTGTTTTGCCCTTTTTCCTTGACTTTTAAGAAGAGACACTCCTCCTGCTTTTGTCCCATTTTTCACCTCCAGGAGGTGGTAATTCTATTGCTCAAATGGATTCCTGCTGGTTGCCAACACAACCATGTAATTCTGAGGGGAGAAAAATGCCTTATCTGCAGTTTTGATTTAAAGCAATTTCTTGAAAACATAATAAAGTTTCTTACCAATGGCATTAAAGTTAATAATCCTTAATGTTGAAAAGTGGTGGTTAAAAGAAACGAATGAGCACTTGAAGGTTGCACTTTTTTATTTTAGCAGGTAGGGACTCACTTTGAGTTAGATTATAGATAGCTGCACCTAGTACTGGCACAAAGGAGGCAAATGGAGAGAAAAGTTTCTGGGCATGACTTGGTACCCTTCAGAATTTCATCACATAAGCTTGTGTGAAGGCAAAGTGATGCCTGGGAAACTCTTGTCAAGACTTTTGATCCCAGAAGGCAGTAGCACTAAGAATGAGAGGAAGAAACAAAATGTCTGGCTTCTCTCTTCCCCTGCATTAACCAGCACTGCAAAGCACAGAGAGCTGCAACTTCCCCGAAGTGCAGAAGCTTTCCGAGCTCCTTCCAGCATAACTGCACACTTCTGGGCTTTGCTTAATTACTATTTCCATCCTATTTTTTTCTTCTGCTTTTTGCATGAAAGAGCATATGACCTAGATTCAGACACTAGGAAGTACCTTACTCTGAGTCCTTAACAAGCGGTAAAGTGAGACCTCATTTGACTAAGGAGAGGTATTTCATTCCTCAGTATTCTGCATGCTAGTATCTCAATTTATTATAAATGTGTATTTTCTGTAGCTTTTATTATTGTCCCTAATGTATTTTCTTAAAAAAGGCGCGTGTCTGGCTTCTTTTGCTTTAAAGGTTTCCCTTATGTATACATTCACATACATATAAATACATATATATATATGCTTCAAATTCCTGTTTAAATATCGTCTTTCTAAGCTATGTGAACTTAGGTCCCATAAGTTCACACTTTTTAGTCCATGAATCAGCTTCTCTGCTTTTCTTAATACCTTTTCAAGTACTATATTAATATCATTTTATAAGGTGGTGACACAATATTTTGGCTGGGCTTTGGTAGAGGATTAAATAAACCTGTTCTAACTTCACTGAATGTGCATTCCCATTCTAGGCAACCTTGGATATAAGCATGTGAAATAGGAGAGATGTGGCGGCTTTCACTGTTTTTCCCTGTCACTTCATCTTCTTTTTTAAAACCATGAGTTTACCATTACTGCAAGGTTCTTTTTTAATTTCTTCCACTATAAATCCATCAGATTTATCCTGCATTTGTTTACTTCAAACCCATGTGTAGTACTTTACATGTGTTGACAGTAATTTCTTGTCTTGTATCAGCCACGTTAGGGATGAGGCTGAGGTCCTAGCGGTAGTGGTTGGTTTTGCTTGCATTTGTTGTTTCTTTTTTTGCTTTATTTTTCTTTTCCTCCTCCATGTTTGACTCTCCCTGATAGCTGTGCAATGTCAGCAAGCACAGCCAGTTTACAGTTGCTTTTTTTGACTAGGTCATTTGTCTAGATTAGATGCTGCAGAGGTGTGAAGTGCAGCCTTTGTGGAACAGCCCTTGCTAGGACCCCATAAGTGCTGCTCATTTCATGTGTGGGCATCCCGAACTGCGCATCTCTATTCTGGAACACCCCAGCCTGAAAACCTGGGTTAGATGAATGCTAACCTGCTTCTGGGCCTGGTGTCATCGCTAGTACGAGAAGCTTTGACTTAGTGCTTACAGTTTAAAAGCATTGCTTGATCATACAATCATAGAATAGTTAGGGCTGGAAGGGACCTTAAAACTCACCTATTTACAACCCCCTGCCATGGGCAGGGGCACCTTCCACTAGACCAGGTTGCTCAAAACCTGGCCTTGATATGTTTGGTCAAGACAAAAATACTTATTTTGGGAAGAAATGCAGTACAATATTTAAATAATATGCTTTTTCACAATAACTTTGAACACTGCAACACTGTGAGCTGCCACTAATCTGACCAATGTGTCTGAAGTAGCAAGCTCCTTTGGGAGTGCATCTGCGGGTGCGTTTATCGTGCTGGATGCATGAATTCATGCAGAAATTTTTCCATACAAATAATTTCGCAGCAAATAGCAGCCTTCCAATATCTCAGGGGGGCATACAGGGGTGCTGGGAAGGGACTCTTCATGAGGGACTGTAGTGAGAGGACAAGGGGTAACGGGTTCAAACTTAAACGGGAGAAGTTTAGATTGGATATGAGGAAGAAATTCTTTACTGTAAGGGTGGTGAGGCACTGGAATGGGTTGCCCAGGGAAGTTGTGAACGTCCATCTCTGGTGGTGTTCAAGGCCAAGGAGGACAGAGCCTTGGGTGGCATGGTTTAGTATGAGGTGTCCCTGCCTGTAGCAAGGGGGTTGGAATTCAATGATCTTAAGGTCCTTTCCAACCCTAACTATTCTATGATTCTGTGATTCTATGAAATGTATCATGAGACAAAGCTCCAGCTCTCGAGACTTTAGCTAAAGTATTCTTATATTCTGAGAAAAGTATGCCTTCATTTATGAAGCAGTCATTTTTTGGCAACAAACAACCTCCCAGAACTGCTGGTCAGGCTGAATTGGTTGGAGTCCTGTATCTCTTAAATTCTTGCCAGTTGCTGTCTACCAGATTACTACTGCGCTAATTCTCATACAGGCTGTCTGTTAGGAGAATAGAGATTATTTTAGATGTTATGCATTAAGGTTTAAGTTGAGAGATTTAATAGCTATTTATCTCTAGGGAAAGCGGTCTTTCTAACTTTTTGAGTTAGCAAATGCTCCCTGCTGATATCCATTGCTCTTTTACATATGTGCCAGGCCCCATGGAAGTAATTAGCAGCAGGATAAATACCTGGAAGATTATAAGGTTTACATTTTATTAAACATTTTTGAATTTCAATACCTTCCTTGTCATAAAAGCGCTTCTGATAGTGAGCATACATCCTCTAATAATGACAAAAATCATATTACTCTCAGCCATTTTTCAGCATTCATACTATTTTGCCCCTGCAAAAATATTCTGTGATTTATTTTTAAAAGTAAAATTCTGAATGATTTAACAATACTTAACACAGCAGAGATGAGGCAAAATGAGTGAACAATTAATGTAAAAGGTTTTATTTAGTTCTTCAGTTGAATTTGTATTTAAAGACATTTAAAGATCCTTGTAATCTACTTTGTATGAAGTGCAGCTAATTAATCTGTAACTCAGTCTTCCAAGTGACGCTGCTTTTGAAGAGGCAGATGGTCTAGTTTCTTACGACTGAGATTTACCACATTGGTCATCACAAACCATTTTAAATAGAAATAGGCTTTATGGGACTTTACCAGGATCCACCCACATTATTCTTTCAGATTTCTCTACAGATCCTTCTTAGATTGCCAAATTGCCTGGCAGGTCCCAGTTTCTCTGCAGGTTGTGGTGACCCAATTAAATCTAACTGTGCTTTGTTGCAGATGTTTGAGGGGACAGTTACAAGTCAGGTTGATTGGCCTGTTTAGTTGCCAGAAGAAAACAGAGTTTGACTATAGCGCAGGGCAAAGCAGACTGTGGAAAACTGTAATTTATATTTACATCGTAATAGTGCACACAAAGTGTCGGAAAAGGCTGCACCAAAAAAAAAAGTTGTTTTGGGGAAAAAAAAAACAGCCTTTGCCTTTCAGGAGGATTTTTTTTTGTCATATCCCATTTTTCATGATAGGGAACACCAAACACAACACCACACACAGCCTTGTTGGATACAAGTAAACAACCTGTATGATATACCACCTGTAGAATCTGTTCAGTCCCTGTGACCTGCTCATCACTTAGTTTACATAGTAGTTCCAAAGACTGCTATCCGGGATGTAGAGTTTTTCTCCAGCAATCAGTGTTGATTCTATTTAGCAACCTCTTAATTTCAGTTTATCTATTTTATTTTTATTTTATTTTATTTATTTTATTTTATTTATTTATTTTATTTTATTGTTACTTATTAAGAAATTTCAGTGAAAATTAAGTCACACATTCTTCTCTTGGACATTTGTCTTCTACTGCCTGAAATGTAGCTCACAGTTTATTAAACAAGCCAGAAAATTGCATGCTATCTCAAGAATGTGACTATGTGCTGTTCTCCCTGAGATATGCCATATGCTTTGTTATGTTGTCTTAGTAAGGGAAAGGTCTGCTGTTAATGACTGCATTAATGTTATCAGATATTTTTTACTGGGTGATTTTCATAACAGATATTATGAATGTATGCCATGTTCAGTTAGTGCATAATATTCTTGGTGGGGTGAGGAATATCTACCTTCATGAAAATAATGTGTTGTTTCTAATTGAGAAGTCAGTGTTTTGGTGCAAAACACAAAACATGCCGTCGTATTCTAGGGTTTTGTAACAATAGCGTGAGTTCTGCATCTGCTTGATTTTCACAGTTGCAATGTATTAGACAAACCTAATACAGAAATCATGACACAGTCTAATTAAATACAATATCAAAATGTCAATTTTCAAAATAGTTTTGGTTATGAAACAAAAAAAAGTCCACTAGTGATGTATTTGCCTGTAACTATTCACAAGAAAGATGCTGAAGAACACATTTTTATAGAGCTTAATATTGACATAACGTTGAAATCTGTTTTTCCTCACGCAAATCCAGAAAATACATACAGAATTATATATACGTATACAGTATTTTGCATAAGCAAATGCATATTTAATACACGTGTGTTTTACCTTAAAGCATACAAAGATTCCTTTCTCTATACAAAGTGGTTTTTTTTCTGCTGGTTCTCTAACTATGCCATGTTTCAGTACACTGTGTGCTTGAGTTGGTGTTTATTTCTGTCAGCGAAAAGTCTTCTTTTCAGCTGCATTTGGGAGCAGATCAGTAGCAGGGATAAGAAAGTAGAAAATAAGATCTTACAAATAAAGTCACAAATGTTGCCATTTTCAAAATAACAGCAGAAATGTGGGAGCGAAACTGTGAGGTTTTAGGAAGATTTTCACCTTGAAAGGTTTTCTGGGTTTGGTTTGTGTCTTATGTGCAGCATGAAAATGTTTATGGAGTTAAAAACAGAAAGGAAGAAAAATCTCTCTTTGATTAAAACATGGTCTTTTCTCTGCTGCATGGAATGTGTTATTTGCAACAGTTGTGAGCGTGCTTTAGTAAAACCATTATGAACTACTGTGGAATAGGATACCTTATTATGTCACTGATAAAAGTGAAACAATTGAATATGACCCAAGGGTGGATTATTGCCACCAAGCAATGTAACAGAATGTGCATTACAGTTAGTGTAATTGCACAGCTAACTGATTTCCTTTCCTTTAAATTAAAACTGCAGTATGAAAACTACATTATCTAATTTTGCTTACCAAGACATTTAGGAACCGTTTGCAAAGTAGAGCAGACTTGAAGTAATATGAAGAAATAGGGGGAAAGAAACCCTTCTTGCATAAATTATTTTCTATGCGCAACTAAAAGTTATGGACTGAAGAATTCTGTCAAACTAGAGCAAACTTTTCACAGGAGGCAAATAAGCATTCATTGTCCCACAATCCAAAAACAATTATATGAAACTGCAAAAGTCAAATTGGTTACAATTTATCAACATTTCATGAAACTAAGGAAGAAAAGAAGTGATGTAAATATGGTTTCTTTGGATTCTTTGCTTTCATTTGAGGTAGTTTTGTCTCTATATGGATAGAGGAAAACTTTAGGGATAACAGATTTAAAGCCTTGTTCTTTATGCAGAAAGTCTTCTCTTGAGATATTAACAAGCCAAGACTCATTAATTAGCCTTATTCCTATATTTTTCTCTCATGATTTTAAAATCTCTATCCCCTTCTAGTGTGTTACACCCCCTACAAAATGTTCATATATTTTAAAAGCCAGTATCATCTTAAAATACCAACCACCAGAAATCTGAAAGCCTTCCAGGATATTTTGGCTCTTTTTTCCAAGTTGGGAAACGCATAAGACACAAAGTGAAATAGATACAGAACTTGGCTGAACTTTACTTGAATTTTGCCAATGAAAGCTTGCAAAATACAGCCAACTTGGCTATTAAAAAGAGCCCTTGAGCCAGCACTAATTATGTCAACAAGTAGTTCGTGCTCAGTCCTTACTGAGTCCTGCACTTTTATAGGATTGGAGGATGAATGTCATGTATGTAGGGATCTGAGCAGCTGCTTCGTTTACCATTACTCCATTTAAGGATGTGCTAACCTTGCAATAACCTAGTGACATCATCATTTTTCACCTTATTCCTTTCTCATGGGGTATGTCTTCACAATAAGCCCGAGGTGAAAAGGTTTCCGCGGCAGGCAGACAGGCTGCATGACAAATGTGCTGAGGAGTCAAAGAAAATTTTAACCTGCCCTACCTAGCCATAGTCACTTTCTGTACCTAGGAGCAAAGTGATAAATGTTTTTCTTCAAAAACAGAAAGGAGTATAAGGGAGAAGGCAGGGGAAAAGAAAAGGTAGGATATGCTGCACATGATTTTGTGCTAAATGGATCTGCATACCTGTTTTTATTTCCTCCCTCAGGTAAGCAATCAATGTGCCTGACCCCTTACCTCTTGATCTTGGTGTTCATATGAGGGGATGCTCTTTGTCTGAAAAAACTGTGTATTATTTCCGTGTTAAATAGACCTATGTTGCACTCACCTTGGCGACACAAGGGAACTGTGAATTTGGCTGTGCTTCGTTAGCATTTTCATTCCATGTGTATTGTGTCCTGATAATTTAGAAAACATTTTCACACAGAACTAATAGATCACTGTAATTTTGTGAAGATTTCCTCTCACTCCATCAAAATGCCTTTCTTTTCACCAGTAATTTCCAGTTTCCTACTATACATTACATTCTATTCGGTTGTGTCCTAGACTAAAGTCATAAGCAAGGCTGTACAGTTGCTCATCCGCAAAATGCTTGGCTTAAGGACAGTAATTTTAAAATATGATATAAAATTACCTTTGAGGGCAGTATAGATGTAGCTATATAATTTCCGTACCTACTTTTAGTTATGAAACAAGTAAAGATATGATCCAAGAGTTTATATGGCATTTTTCCATAGCGAACTCAGGGACGACACGCAGGTGGCAGAGCAATGAAGGATGAAATTTTCTTCTTGCACTGTTCTGCAGTGGCAAAGTCCAGCCAGAACTCTCCAGCTGAACCAAGTTTGCTGGTGGAAGCTATTTGTGTCTGTCTCTATGAACGTGGGAGTGATCTCTTTGATGGGAAGGGTTGTGTTATTGTATGCCTGCTTGCCTTGCCTTCTCCCCAGTGCAGCGCTCTGTCACGGTGGGAACAAGCACTGTAATGTCACCCATGACTTTAGCAGTCATAACTAATATGCTTATCCTGCACCCAGGCCAGTGACATGATTTCACGTGTAATCTCAGCACATGAACACAGAGTGAACTGCTGTAATAAGCAGGGTAATTTAAACTGAAAAGAATAAAGCAGATGAGTGGAATAGATTTAGGATTAGGATATTAGGATGAATCTTCAGGAGATCTGTCGAGGTCAGGGAGCAGGTGACATGAAGGTACACTGACCAGACCTGCCACGCAGCTCTGAACTGAGACTGCCTCTCTGTGTTTCTCTTAGTTGTAAAGTTTAGCAGACATGGTAATATGCATAAAGTGTGTGCCTGTGTAATGTGTCTATACAACCTGCATTGTAAGAGATACCAGAGATCCAAATGAAGAAAAATCTTCAACAATGTATAATTTTCATGCACCGTATAGTAGGCTTTTCAGATATTTTGTCATATTAAGATTTTAGATGTAAAATAACCGTGATTGAACAAACAGGCTTTTAGCTAATTTAAGTTAGAATAAAAGTGAGCATTTCAGAGCTGTATGGTGGGAATAGCTCAAAAATGAAGTGTTTTAACCCATAGGGATATCATCAGAATGCAGAAAAATCCCTGTAGGAAAGACATTCATAAATTAAAAAAAAAAAAAAAAATTGCCAGACAGAAGCATCATATTGCCAGATATTAAGCTGGAGGTATGTTAAAAGAACCCTGGCCTTGTTTGTAAAGTTGTGAATAAATCTGTTAAAAATAATTGAATTTATATTTAACTTGAAAAACAGGGTAAGGTCTTTTATTCCGCACTTATAAGTTTGAATACACTTTCAGTTGCTCTTAGTTATCTCAAATTAAATCTTAAATTGAGCTTGTGGTTCTGTGAATTAATACTCTGGCCTTTCAGCTCTTTTGCTGAGGTCATTCAAATCTAATGGTAGAAATGGTCACAGGGTCAAGTCTTGGTATGTAGAGTATAGAAATGGTTTAATGATGCCAGCAGATGTTTGCATTCTGCATGTTGGAGTTGTAATGCACTGGTGGGCTCTGTGAAGGCACTCGATTATCACATTATTATATCTTCATTCTATCTGAATTGCGAGGTAGGGAATAAGAATGCATTAAAATAAGGTGAAGGTTCTGCCTTAAACCAACAAAAATAAGCAAAATCACAGTTAATTTTCTACTGATGCCCTTCTTAACTGTCCCTATTGTGCTTAGTCATTGTCAGGGTCTTGGGAGGTTGCATGAACTTAAAAAAATAGGCTGCAGTTGGCTAGAAAAATTGAGACACATAAGAATGACTTTGAAATCCTTTGGGTTTAGCCATTATAAGTCAGAACTTAAGCATTACATTTAAAGACTTTATATCTTGTTCACTATTAATGTCATAATTCTATAAAAGGTTGAAAATATCCATGAATATGAAAATATTAATAACCATGGAGCCCATAAAAAATTGTAAAGTGCCAGGCAGGTTCTCTCATATAGACTCAATGTTGTTAATATAAATAAGTGCAGATTTTATGTAAAAATGCTATGAGAACAGGACATGCATTACACAGCAGCCAGTTTTAAGTATTTTTTGATTATGAAGATATTTAAAAAACAAGTAAACATACAGAATTGTGACTGCACTTGAAAGCAAAAGCTTTTAAAAACAGAATTGCAGTCTTAATTTTTTACTCTTTTTTTGTTTAAATTTGACCTCTATTCCACCTCCCTCTAAAACACATTGTTCCAAAAGGGCTTGTGCTTTTCCACTAAAAACACCACATAGCCAACATCAGTAAACAGAAGGGATCCCAGGACAGCTACATTCCTGTTTGTTTGTTTTCAATGACATTGTGCAAACTCGTATTCCTAGGCTAGAAATCATATATGAAGTTTCATACTTTCACTCATAGCAATTTCATCAATAATTTTGTACTTCTTTTTAAAGCAAATAATGAAACTTGACTAAATGCTGACAAGCCTTTTGTTTTGTGTAGCACCAGGATGGAATATTTACTGCTGTTGTGAGTTTTGTCATCTTTCCTAGTTCATCACTGCCACCTTTCTCCTTGATCTATACAGATAAGTATAGTCAGCTGTGATGATTGTTATTAAGGATGTAGCAGTAACAGCTCTTCACAAATGTACTGTGATTTGAAGCTACTGCATTGTAAGTTTATCCTGTGATATGTTTAGTGGACTCAAAGGGGATGAATATGTGACACTGCGTAGCTCTAAACTGCAGTAACTTCTGAAGTCAGCAAGGGCTCAATATTGTGTCATATGGGACACACAGTCTGTATGATAACTATTTCAAAGGCTACTTCCAAACTATATCTCCTTTCTGAACAGATCTGTGCACATCAGTGTTACCCATGCTTGCTGCAAAGGGCAAAGTGTGTCTGCTGGCTGTTTGCTGTGTTTGGAGCTAACAGACCACAGTAAAGGGGAATGAGAAGCTGTCCTCTGGGTCTTCCATCACTATCATTGCAAATAAATAAATAACCCAAATTCTGATTCCAAAGCCAAAAGCTACCTTCAGGTTCACCTCTGCAGTCTTGTTGAAAACAATGTATGAACTAGCAGAGAGCCCTGTGTTGACTTTTTATTCCCCGGTGCATTTGCTGTGCTGCCATAAGTGCTTGTGCAAGTGCCCATGGAATGGTGAGAGGGGAAGAGGGAGCATCTTGTTCCCTCTGAAAGTCATTGACAAAACCTACATGAGAAGTGGTGCAGTGAAAGTGTTAAAAGATCACTCAGAAAGAAGCTATAATTTAGCCTGCTGTTTTGTTATGTCGCATGTTAGCGCAGAAGGCTGTGGTGAAGTGTGATAAATTTGGTTCTTCTACACTGTATTATCACTTTGTTGTGTAAGTGGTCTAGTGAAAAAAGGTGACAGCAGAACATAACGGACAGTACGATTTAAGTCCATCAATAGCACGTTTTTTCTAATGTGTAATCTTGTTACCATTTGTCAGGCAGGAGATGTAGTTTGACAATCAAGAGGTATTGTGCAGGTGGTTGAAATAATTTTGATGTGTTTGATTCCCCTCCTCCCTCCCACTGCATGCTGATTAATCCTGGGTTCATACATCACACCAAATTGGCAAATGCAGCCTATATGTATGATGGATGTGTTTAGAAAGCTTGGAAGTTTAGTTCGCTGTAACATCAGTGTCCTTGGAGGGAGGCTGTGGATGGACAGACTGCAAATATGATACTATCGCTTTCCAATGCCTCCTCCCTTGCTGCCCCATTTCTTCCTGGGGCAACTGAGCCCTCCCATGTATCACAGGATAAGGTGAGAATGTTAACTCAGACTAAGTGTACACTAATCTAGAAGACTGAAATGAATTAGAGAATGTTTTATTGTAAACTTTTCTGTTGGTAGCCTGTGGGGCTGGCCACCTATGATGACAGGAAAAGGCAAGGAGGCAGTGATGAGCAACTGGAGGATGTGCACTACCCATGAGAAGCAGCACATGGTAAAGTCTTCATGCAGATAAGACTGTCTACCTATAGCCTCAGTAGCAAGTTCTTCACGCCCTGTAGATAGGATACAAATGAAGTGCAAGTATGCTAAAGGTCCAAAGTAATAATAAGTGGCAATCAAATATGCGTCCATTACACCTGTAGATTTAGTTGTCAAGTTTTGTTTTGTTTTGGGTATTTTTGATGTCTTTGTGCAGGGAAATGTGTTGGTAACCACTGATTTATTGGCATTGTCAGTATCAGAAAACTGTAAGTGAGGGTTTTCCTTCCCTTTCCCCTCACCCTCCCCCCCCCCCCCCCCCCCCCCCCGAGCACAGAGGAATCACAAGCAGTGATTCTGATCATTGTGTGAAAAAAAGAAGGGATAACTGAAACAAAGAGGCATTGTGTTGTACAGGCTAGATTTTATCTTCAGTCAGCTAGATTGCAAATAAAACTATAAATATGCATCACCAGAAAATGGATTATTCTTTTATTTTTCTTTAAATACTGTGGGATATCTCCCTTCTTCCGCCAGGAGACCTACAAGGTCACCAAATTAAACCTTTACACAATCCAAAAATTGAATCTTGGTACATCCATTTTCCTAATACAATTTCTGCAATACCTATCGGTGCTGACAGTTTTGGTCACATATCTCTATTGTGCTGTTCAGTTTTATTTGACAGTGCAGGATGGCATCAGCATGTATTGGAGGTAACATCTGAGCTGTGGCTGATCTCTTGGGACAGATGTACTACTTTACCTCCTTGCCATCATAAATGGATGTTTCTGTCATTCCCTAAGATTTCCTCCTGGGTTAGGCATCTTTCTTTAATTATTAATCAAAAGCAGTGTAACAATCATTGCAAACAAATGTATCACTGTACTGAAGCAAGTATGTTAGATGGGATGTTAGTAATATTAGTGGAACAGGATTTGGATGTAAAGGTTATGATCTTGTCTTTTTCACATCTGCTTGATACATAAATTATTATGCTAGTCTGAGTATTGTATTTCCCTGCTACAAAAAAGAGAAAGATAAATGCAGTAGGCTAGCTTTTTCTGCAGTGTTCAAACTGAACAAAGGCCAAGTGACTTTTGCAAAGCCATTCCTGAAATCTGTGACATAGCTAGGGCAAAAATGTCCTGCTTTTGAATGCAACCATATGCTTACCACAGGGAAAAAGAGTGCACGGCTACAGATATGAAAAATCCCATTGCTTTTTGTTTGAGTTGAGATTAGTTTGTGAACTTCTGTTGTCCTTAGTTTTAAGATAAGGTTTACTTGCAATAGACATGTTTTCAGAAGGAAATCTACATTTAATACTTCTTTTCTAGGTGCAAATCTACGTGTCACTGTTCAGTCCCCAGTTTGCACACACTCACACAGGTCTCACACGAGACATGGGATCCTTGAACAGTACCTGGGACATGTCTGCTTCAAATTAAGAATTGCTAGAGGCCAGGTTAAAGAAAAATCTCAAAGTGCAGTAGTCATCATGGAACCGCTTTGTGTTTTCCCTGCAGGACCGAGCATAAAGGCATAGGCAGTGCTTGTCTGTGACAGGGAGCACTGTGCCAACCTTGGGCACACAGACATCTCCTCTAGCAAAACTCTCTGCTTATGTCCCCACGCTGCATTTCCCCCTGTCTCACAGAGACATCCCATCACCTGCCTCCTTTTCTCACACAGGGACCAATTACCAGCTGGAGAAGATGGGGTTTCATCGCTGAAAACTGCTACTCATTGTCTTAGAAATAGAATATCAACATAAAAGACATACATTTTCACAGAAACAAAGTGGTGGGTTCATTTGGTTTCCATTCACAGCTTTAGCTTAATCCTGCTGTTGAAAACACATATGTACAAAGCTGTGGCTGTACCTAATAAAATACATGTGATCAAATCTGAACTGCTTGTCTCTGAGACATTCATTTGATGCATAAATTTAACATACTTTGATAAAACTCTTATTAGGTGTTGAAGATGCTGCCATCTTAAATATCAGACTAAGGATATTTACTGACTCCTGCAAATCAGTCATTCTATTGAAGATATTTATTGAGTTCCAAAATAAATTATCCGTATTTCACTGTGTGTAATATATATAGGCACAGTACATTGCCTCGTAGTGTTTAATTTTTTTCTTCTTGAATTTTTTTTTCTTCTTGAATTTCTTACAGGTCTTGACTAAAGTAAAGTCAGGCTCTCTATTTTAATCTTAGTATAACAAAATCCACCACAAAGAAACTGCTGGCATATGAACATTAGTTCTCATCTGTGTTCACTAAAATTGTCACGTATCTTCTTCAACAACCCCCTTGCTATTATAATAATATATTATAAATATCTGCATTTATTAAAAAAGCATTTGCACAGCCCGTAGTCACCCTTTTAGAGGTGCTGAATGTAGACCCTTATGCTGGAAATTATTAAAGTCCTCATTCTCCTGTTAACCTCATGTCTGCTTTATAGGAAGCAGAGGGCAAAGTTTCCAGAGCAACTGAAAACTGCTCTTAATGAAACTTTGTATGAATTCATGCTTAGGATTATTTGAACAATGTACACTGAAATACTAGAATGATTCCAAATTCTGACTTTTTACCCCCAGAGGGGAAAAAAAAAACCCAACAAACAAACCAAAAACTGTCCTTTTTTAATGAAAATATTTTAATCTATCTGGCTTGATAACTTTTTCTTCCTTAAATACTGCTGCACTTCAAATATGATCACCACACGGTAATGAGGAAGAGGTCAAGGTTCTAGTTTTGCATCTCTTTCTCAGCGTCATTTACAAGATTCAGCCTCTGTAACCTTAAAAATGTGTGACCTCAACCTGGCTCCGTCCTTTTTTATAGGGCTTAACCTCACTTACTGATCCCAGTCTTGAGAAGAGAGAAATGTGAATCAGGTGATGTTTGCAAAGCTTTAGGAATCCATGGCCTATTAAAAAGATGTTTAAACAAATAAGGAAGTAATTTTATCTTGTAAACTTATTCCTACTAAATTGTCTTGATTTTTGTCTCAATATGACTAAAAAATAACTATGTGATAGTTATGGGGGAATGACAGTAATTTCTTGGTAATTTGAGGTTATCTGTAAAAGAATGGGTGTGATAAACTTCTTTTAAATTATTAGCTAGGTCTATCCTTAATGTGCTTTCGATATGATGTACTTAAATGTTATTCCAAAAGGACTTTTTAGCAGCAAAACTAATTACATATTGAATATTTGAATATTTTATTGGTGATTAAAAAACATAAAACCTTTTGGGACTTCATGGAAATAGATGTTTCTGTGTGTTGCAAGACACATGCTTTTAAAAAATGCCTTTTATTTCGGTGAATAAACTCCTGAGTTATTTTGATTTGCCTGAAACACAGAAGATGTGAACTACCGCAACTAGATCCATGCAGTCAGCATCCAAATTACAAGTGCTTTTAATAGGTCCCTCAGTCTCAGATTCATAAGTGACATTCCTGTCTGATGTTACCAAAACGTATGCAGAAAACTATACTGCCTTTCCAGTTGCATTGTGGGATTTCTGAACATCAGCCTTTTTGACAGGATACATGGAAAGTTGGATGTCATATAAATTAGTAATTGCTCTTGCAAATGTTGTGCATCTCTCAGAAGAATTTGTCTGCAACATTTAAAAACCTGTGATAAAACAGGAGAAGCGGTGTAGGATGAAGGAAGAATAAGTCAGGAAGAATAAGAAGAATAAGGAAGGTTTTTCTGGTAACTGGTTGAGTTTGGGTGCAGCGGTGGGGCTGACACAGGAGAAATAACTCCATAAAAGGAAAAATCCTGCAGTGCTTCTGCACTGCAGTGCATTCTGCCCAGTCCTAGGGACAGCTTTGGGATGTACCTGGTTTACATCACTCAAAATTCTCTGCTGGGAGAGGTATGGCTGCACAAACGCTTGTTTGCCTATGCTGGTGACATGTGGGAGCCCAGGGGGTGAAAGGCTGAAACAGGAGCTGAAAGGAGGGCAAAGAAGGCTAATACCTAGAGGATGAGAAAAATCACAAGGAACTACAGATGTCTCTGTAGTTATGTGAGGGTAATTGTCAAAATCAAGGGTAAAAGACAGGGAAATGCTAATGAAAACTCAGTTTCAAAGCTGGGAACTCAAAATTGGATGCCCAGTTCTTTATTTAAGAAACTAACCTGGCATTTAAATGTGTAAAGTGCGTATTTACAAGCTTAAATAAATGCTTATGCCACTGAATTATGAGGAATGGAGCAGGTGAAAACATTCCTACCAAATGCCGGGGTTCACCTTTGCCTTTGCTGCATTGAAAGAGACGGTAAGGGAGATTCCTTGCTCAGGGTAAAACTGAATTTAAATCTCAGGTAGCACAATAAGAACCTAATGAATTGCAGAATGTGTCTCTACACTGGGAAAAAAGGTAAAGGAACATGAGCAACCTTGGACTGTATGTAAATTGTTTCATTGTACCTGCTAAATATAACATGAAAAACTTGAGACTTATAAAATGTCACCTGCTCTTATCGGGCTTTGAAGAGATTACCTCTTCACAGAAGTTTCATTTTCATTTCTTCCAACATTTACTGAAGTGAACGAGGGCCGTGACTCCTTTATTTCCTAATCCCAGCCAGCAACTTGCTTTTTTCAGTGTTTTGTGTCATTTCATATGACATTGCATCAAGGCAATTCACTGCTGCATGCAGTTGAACCAAAAGCAATTTAAGTCAAAAATGGACAAATATGGATGTAATTTATAAAGCTTGTTCAAAGGTCTTTGACACAGCTCAAAGCCTGTGCATTTTTGAGGTGCAGGAAGGTTTTTCTCCTCTTATTTCTGAAGCCAAATTGTGGAGGTTTAATAGAGCTCCACTGAGTGAGTAGCAGACAACACTTTGTACTTAGAACAATCCTTTTGTAAAATGAAAGTGTTTTCACTTTTATTATGTGCAGAAACTTTTTATGAGAAAAATATAGGACCCAATATAAAAACAAGTGTAGCAGTATCAGTGGAACAGCCTAAACCCCAAACATCTTGTTGTACAGTCTGTTAAAATCTAAAAGATCATACAGTGTACAGAGTTGAAGTATGATGGGGAAATAAATTGTATGTTTTCTTTGGCTTCTCTTCTTTTACACCCTTTTTAATCAGATCCTAAATGCTGTTGTTTCTATGTCTTTGGTTTTGGAGTATTTTTTTATATATATGTATATTAAAATATAGATTTATGTATAAATATGTATTTTTAAAATATTTCTAATATATACAATAAGAGGCGCTTTCCAGTTAATACTCTGTGGCTTGCTGTCTCCTTTGCTCAGTCACTGCCATTAAAAGTCCAGATGTTTTATCCAGGCAGTCCAGCCATAAGAGAAAGTCTGTATGTAGGACTAAAAACCTCAGTGCAAGGCCACAGATTCCAATGCAATACTATACACTTGGAAAAGGTTCATGAAAGTGCCGTTTCTTCCGCAGAGAATACTCAGAAAAATCTTAGAAATGTTTCTTTTACCTAAGTGCCAAAGAGTTTCTCCAAGTAATTAGTTCAGTAGCAATCTTTGGGTAAAATAAATACCCAATTTACAAATGTTTCTTCATGTGATTTTTCTTTTTTCTTATCCTAAGTGTTGGACTAATGCAATTCGTATGTCCTTTGCTTGGAATCTCAAGAAACATTTGGAATTGCTTATAAACACATTTCTTTAATTTTGTTTTTGATTAGGATATGTTTCAAAGCACTCAGGTGTCCTGCTATGAAAATTCATGACAGAGATCATGGTTAAGTGCACCTCCGCAGTTGTAAATATTTCCTCCCCTCCTTTCTTATCTGCTTCCACGACTTGTCGCTTTGACTGGGGCAGGGGGGCTATTCATGCTTTTGCCATCTTTTGTCAATTGGAGTGAGCTCAAAATTGCTGGCACAGATTTATTTTGTTATTTAAAATGTTCCTTTGCTGTCTGTTGTCTTTGCAGTGGGGGCTCATGGTGTAACAGCACTGTGAGAACTGTTTTCATTCAGGAGGTATAATGGTCAATATAAGTGCAGTTTGTAAATAAATTTGTTACACTTAATTTTAACATGCATGCTGTGTTTTCGAAAAATACTTTTGTCAAAATATTGCTGTTGCTAAAAATGGACTTAAGGATCCTTGTCAGTATGTTTAGCTGATTTAATTAAGGAACTTATTTTAATATCAGAATAAAATCATCATAGCTTCTTGAGGCAATTAAAGTAATGATTTACTTGCATTCCCCTACATTTTATCTTAATTCTGTATCATTTGCTGTTCTTTTTCAAACAGTAAATATATTCAGTAATTATATCTGATAAAATGTGAGTAGTTTATATTAGATAGAAATGTAATGCAGATAAAAATAGTCTAGATTACATCTAGTGTACATTACACTTATTTTATAAATGTAGTATGTGATGCTTGCTTACTGCATATTTCAGAAGGGCTATGAAAGGGCTTGATAAACTGATAAGCAGCTGATACAGAATACGCTGTTTCACACATCTCCTTAGTTCTTGCAGTTACTTCTCAACTAAACAGGGTTTAAGAGTGCACGGCAGCAGAGCTAAACACTTAAGGAAGAGATGACAGTATATCTAATATGATTCAAACTGTCTGTGATATTTAAGGTATAACCAGCTGGTTAATATTTTAATAACAGAAACTAGTGGTTTGTATAAAGCATTTGTGGAATATTAGATTCTTAAAATAAAACTCAATCTACCTCTGCAGTATTTAAGACTTTATCCCACTTAGGAACTGCTGTTCAGTTAATAGCATTTGAAATGCTACTACAAAATTGTTGGCATTTTCAAATGCTCTTGAGGTTAAAACAAAGATATCTTCAGAAATTTTGCTGCCCTAACTAGAAGCTTCACCTTCACTTTCCCAAGGTGACTGTGCCCCTGGTGCCAGTACCAGGTACCTGTGATAGGTGTGGGGTGCCCAAGGTGCTGGCAACATATGACGTGCACCTTCTTTCTGTGCTTTTCTACTGAAGTCCTCTGGATGTGGGAGTGGTTTGTGTGTGTAGAGGGATGGGGCACGGAGTCTGAGTTTTTACACCCCGCTGTTACTTAAGGGGTGACCCCAACTGACCTCCAGTAGATCATGACATCCTTTATGCCACAGGTTTCTGTCCCCTCCAAATGGCCGGAGGCTGCATTTTGAGTATAACTTTTGCCTGTGTTTGACCTGCAAGACGGAGCTAGGTTTGGAAAGCTGTCATCAAATGGCAGAAAACAATTCCCTGCCAGCTTGAGAGTGCAGTCTAGGACAATCCTCATTTAAGAGTGTTGTCACCATCATTCCTGATAATATATAATGATCTCAACCCAACCCCTAGCTGTGGATGAGGAGTAGGGGTATCCACAGCAAACAGCAGGTACACAGAGGGTATGCATCACAAATAACATTCTCCAAAGGCCTGTGCAAAAGCAGAATATATGTTCTGCCTCCGGACTCAATAGAGCTGACCTCATAGTTGTCTTTACCATGAAGTTTTGGAGGGCAAAGCCCAGTGAAAGACTAAGTGCTGTATTACTAAGTGGTGAAATATTTCTCAGCACTGAACAAACATTACGAGTAACGAATATATTTAATGGAGTGTATTATTTTATTATAGCTAGTTGCTATAAAGGCAGTTAAAGCACAATAAACAAAAGAAGCAGAAAAGCAATGTACTAGAAGATAAGATCTCTTTCCCTTATATCTGTTTTGTCAACTTACATTCATCTACTTTCTGTTTTCTTTGGTGGGCAGTCATTAAGGCGTGAAATAACTGCCTTCCCACATTACCAAGTCATGTAAATTTTGCTTTGGGAATGAGCTTATTTCCGACAGCATTCCTAATCATGGAAGATTGGGGAATAAGAAGAGCACATGAAGAAAATGTTTAAATTCTTAGAGATTACATATTTAAAGTAATCTAATCTGTGGCCTGTATGAGTTTTAGCATATGAAATAATCATAAAAACTCATAAATGTTAGAAAGTTAGCATATCAAAGTAATTGAGAAAAAAAACGGTGGCACTCAGATTGTTGATGCAAATGAGCTATCATTAAATGACGCTCTGAACAAAAGGACTGGAAAAATGCCTTTAAAACACATATTCTTCTTTTGCCAAGAGCTAAATGCTTAATTTTTTATATGAAAGTTTATGAGTCTTTCTGTAGTTTGTTTGTACAGGTTTACAGTATTATTTTTATTTCAAGAACCGTATATTACTAATGGTATTGCTGTCCACTATACTTCTAATGGTGGAGGTACACTGAAGGCATAATTACGTTTCCTAATTATGTGTAATTAAGCAAAACCTAGATGATGTATTCAGTGAGCTGTTGGAATAGCCAAGGGTCAAGGACTTCTGGAATTCTGTAGCATTTCTCCAAATAAGCACATTATACTGTTAAAGCCAAGATACAGTTTTGTGGAGTCTGTTCTGTAAACCTGCTTAACAGCTAAAATATATAGTATTCATTTATTTAGCTGAGCAAGGGTATAGTTGAGATTTCCTCCCTCCCATTTTTAGATTTGTCGTGCTTAACCCAGGAAAAGGGACTTTAAACTCAGCACCATAATGTTCTGCATGCTGACAAGCTAAGTGATATTTATTTTTTCAAACCTTAATCCTTTTGAAACATGGAGAAATAAATATATCCTCTTATCTAGCATATGCCTGAGACTGGAAATAAATTCTTATTTCCTTGTAGTCCTGTACCAATAGTCTACAATGAATAATTTGGGCAGTCTCACTGAATATAATAGGAAGAGCTTCTCTATTACTGGTGATAATTATAAAGCTCATAATGGGAAACCTCCAAAGCCCTACCATCAATCAAGAAAAATAAACAATGGAAAATGATAGGTATATAGAAGTGAAAATGGCAAAACCACATATGGAAATGCAATAGTTTCTTTGAGGTTATAAATCATGCTGGAGTCATAATTTTAAATGTAATTAATATTCTCAGATTAAAACATAACTTTTTGAGGAATTTAGCAGACATTTTTACAGTCAGAAACTGGATGAGTCAGAGCATTGGTAATGGGATTAAGGAGACTTTCACTTCAAGATCATTAGGTCAAATATGACCCAAATCTGCAGTGCCTGGAAGTTATCATTTCACAGCTGTGCAGTGGCCTTTGTAAAAAGCTTTGTTGATTTTGGTCTAGACCCCAGCAGCCAATGGTCTGTGGACCAAGATCAGCCATGCTGTAAGCAGTTTTGTTCTCAGTGAAAACAAAGGAATTTGGCCACCATCATCTCAATACTTGGATTTTGGAGTATTAGAGCATCGTTAAAAATGCTGTGATTTGAACCCTTTCACTAGCAGAAGCCAAGAACAAATCGGCCTTTGCAAGGGAGCTGCCTGCTTGGTATCTGGAAATGATCCCTCCAGATGAGGATGTGGATGAGTGTCATTTACTGGAAGTTTTTCTTTCCTTGTCTCATGAATGCCTATCCTGGAAACCTAAGACAAAGATGAAGCAAAGACCTTCAGAGCATTCCTTAGAAGGTGAATTCCCACACATGCTTCTTAAGATAAAGGCTGATTTGAATGATAACCCCAAAGTCCATTGCCATCAATTTAGCCATCTGCACCAATTTACTGGTAAAAGGCTTGCTGAGGATTTGTAAGTGAATGATATATTAGTTTTGCTATTGGTTGTGATAGTGAATGAAGAATAGGAAGAACCCACCCAGTGAGAAGTACTAGTATCCAAATTAGGAAAACCCTGGGTCTGTTTAAACCATGTTGGTAGACTTTAATCTTATGTAGTCTGATATGGATGAGCTCAGGGGCACACTGGGCATTGTTTCAGGAAGGACTTGGGAAGGAACTGGACCTCCTAGCAGCAGTACATTATGTGTGAACAAAACGCCTGGCTTATTTTCCCATCTCACACCATGGCCCAGAGGGCTCTGGCTAAAGTGCTTGGCTTTCTTCATACATCAGTGTGGGCTTTAAAGGCTTTGAAATGATCTCCACTCCACACAGAGTGCCATTCCCCTGCAAAATTTGATAATGTTCAAAATATGTCTGCTTGTGGTGGTTGAGTTCTCTGTCACTTGGTTTCTCCTCAGTGAGATCTGAAGATGTTCAAGGGCAAGTTTGGAGTTTTCTGAAGTTTTTGTGTCTATGGTGATTGTTGAATTGGCTCTTTGGGCAGCGAGTTAGCTAAGCTTTCCTCCGGGCTGTCTGTGTGGATGATTACTTCCAGTGCACACTCAGGCTTAGACAAATTGTGGACCCAATCTGATTCAGAAGCCTCTGCCTCTGCTGCAGTGCATTGTCCTTATAAACCCAGCAGAAAGGCAGGGTGCACATGTTCAAGGACAGCACGACGCTAACATGTGCTTTCTCACGTGTTTTCCTGATGCTGTCTTGAATATGAAATTGTTAACAATTTAATTTTAATTTTTAATAATTTAGATCTATTTCTCCTAGTTCTTTTACCCATTCTCTGGACTGGTGCCATTGCCTCACCTCCATCTGGACTGTGGCTTATTTACGCCTCTTGGGTCTAAGATACTTACAGAGATTATGACTTGCAGTTTTCTATTCCTTTCGTTTATTTTCCTGGCCACATGCAAACCCAGTTCCATTCTTGTTTTCCACCTTTTCCTGTCCCCTATGGACCCCCAAAACACTCCTAAGACACTCTGTCTTTGTGGAAGAACTTTTAATTGTGGAAATAATGGAGGACCAATGAAATGCCTGTTGCTCTACTCGTAGCAATAATATGGTAATTTCCAGTGGTTTGTTCTATGGATCAATCAGTCAGTGTGTATAGAATTCTACTTTTTAAATTCTTTATTCCTGTTTTGGAGTTCTTCCTTGCTCTTTTCCATATATCTGAGTGAAGGTGAGACTCTACACGATTTCCGCCAAAATCAAATGTAATTTGATGGCTGAGAAGTCTGTCTACAAGGTTTTGCAATGTTGTTTTTTCATACATACTACACAAGATGATTAAATATTTTTCAGAAGTATTTGTTCTTGTTATGAGTGAGCAAGTTATGAGGAAGGTTATGAGTGGAAAAAAAGTGGTGAACCATTGATAACCTGGTTAAGCTCTAGCAATGCATTTTGTTTGCAGTGCTTTGTTTCCTGTGTGAATTTCATTTACTAGGTACACATGACACAAAGCTTTATTAATTGCACGAAAAAATGATACAACTATTATTCCCAGTAACAAATGAGTAACTAAGTTTGCAACAGCGGACAAAAGATAAATGCATGTGTGTGAGATCTGCAGTAGCTATCTGAGCTCTTCCTAAAAATACATTTCAATTGATTTACAACATTCTTGAATAGTTTAATGTGCTGTACTCTGTGTGATATATTCAGATTTTCAGTCTCTATGCATTCCTGAGAAGAATGTCCAGTGTTGTCGTACAGATTAAATGTCCCATGGGGGATAAAAGCACCAGACAATGGAGGACAATGAAATGTTAGATGTAAAAGTAAATAGTAGTAGCGTAAGAAACAAAAGGTCAATATATGCTGAGGACCAGCATGTGTAAAATCAGAATGGTAATTTCCAGTTGTCAGAGGCCAATATGGCAGCAGACCTCCTTCCAGTATATCCCCAGGTAAAAGATCCATTAAGTAGTCTGTACTCCAGGGATGGGCTAGAGTAAAAGAGAAGTTCTGCTCTGATATCTTTACTTGCCTCTTAAAAAATTCATATGGTTAATATTTAAGTTTCAGAAACCTGTGCCCAGCAAGAGAAAGTTCTTCTAAATGACCCATTTGTGCTAATATGACAATCTAATGAAAACTTTAATGCTTATGTTTGCATAATTTCAATTCATTTTTGCTGTTCTGATTATTAAAATTGCTCATTTAAGGACTCTCTTTTGTTTTATTTGATTTCAGCATTCCCTTTGGTAAGAGTTGCAAAAATTGAGAGGAGATGGATTTAATAGACACGGTCTCAGGAATGGTTAGCTAAGTGGGGCTGCAAATACTCCCATTTTTTTCCTTTGTTCTTCTACATATGTTTAAAGATATTTCTGTTAATTTACAATTTGAAAGGTGGGTGAGGAGCAGAGAGTTTGAAAAATAGATTACTGTCTTCATTAATACAGGTTTGACCTACAAAGTCTTCACGTACTTAATGATTAAAAACCAAAGTACTAAATAATAAATTATAAGAATTTATAGGAGTCATCATCTTGAAATTAGCTTACTGAATGTTCTTATCATAATAAATCTGAGTGGGTGTCTAATTTAGTGTTAGCTGACTAAAATTATATGTTGCAGTTTAAAAAAAAAAAGAAAAATACTTTTTTGTCAAGACAAATGATACGAATTTAATCAGAAGTTGTCCAAAAGGCTACCATAATGTGTTGTGTCTACTTTGCAGAAACTTTGGCAAAACTGGTATTGGTAGAATAAAGATCTATTTCAATTTGTGAATCTGTCAGACAATAAAATTTCCTCTAGCAATTCAGTGGTGTTTATGGTAACTGTTCCCTTACTGCTATAGCCAGGCAAAACCCCAGAAAACAAATGGCAAAACATCTGCTCTATCTCATATTAAACCTTTGTATAGCACAAGCATTTGCCATGATCTTTTTATGTGATTGTAGAGCAATCTCTCTTTTCCCTCTTTATCTCTCACTGTTATAACAGATGTTTCTTAATTCTGTCAAAATATATTTCTCCTCACATATGAATAGGAAACCTCACTTACAGACCTGAGCATCTTCAGAGCTGGTAAACTGCTTTAAAATTCAGCTACTGGGAAGTCTTGAATGAAAAGATTGACTTACAAACATTAATTTAGTAAGTCTATTACAAGCAGTCGTAATCAATGTTTTGCTTCAGTCCAGACAGTAAAAGACACAATCCTGAGCTCATTCAGGTCAGTCATTCTGAGCCTTTCTACTATGCCAAAACAAGTGGTTTGGCCAGTGTAGAGCTTAACCTATGTACAGTCACTACTTCTGTTGACAGACCTTTCTAGATAAAGGACTGGGACTCTGGTTTGTAAATGGGTGCTAGAAGCATAGCAAAATAGATTTACGCAGAAATTTCTCTCTGCTGTTTATAAAGAGCAGTGAGAGCTGCAAAAGGCAGTCAGGTTCTACTTTATCCTTTCACTTTGCCTCAGTCCCTCACCCTAATTAATTAGAGGGAAAAATGCCTTCCAGAGAAGAAGAAAATCCTTTGGGATTTTCATCAGGAAGTCATAGCTCTTGCGGTTAAAGGGAAAAGATTTGTTGTTGTTGTTTTAAATATTAAAAATTTTAAATGTGATTCACTAGGACTTCATTTTTATCATTAGTACCAATTCTGCATTGCTAAATGCTGTTGATATTATTTAAGTTTCTTTATGTAAACATAATTTTTGATTGCAGATTCCTAATCAGAACTAGAAAACCATGTGCCTCAATCATTTTTCCCAGAGAGCTCCTGGAGATAAGATTCATCTCTGAAAATGTTGATTAGTCGAGTTTCATTACCTCATTTCAGAGGCTGAAAAAGGCAAAACAAAGATGAGAGTATACAAATTAGATGCATTATTAAATTGAAGGAACTTATATCTCTCATTTTCTCAAAAGCCTTTGGTTTAACAATCTCCTGCATTTGGACCACTGTGATCCCATGCTGTAGCAGTGCACCCAGAGTGTGCACAAAGATGAAGTTCCTTTTGAGTGCTAATCACCATCTATGCCATAAAATGGAGAGTAGCTTATGTAATTACTATGTCACATTGTATAACCATTGTTTCATTGGGAAAGAAGATGCTTGTGAAATCATTTTTGTTTGCCTAATCATTGGCAATCTGATCCAAACTCCCATTGTTTTTTAGGAGTGAAGATAAGCACCACTTTAGGTCTCAGTTTTATCTCCTGTCTTTTATATAAAACCATGGCCAGTGGTGTTTAATTGTATAATGTAGTGTCCAAAGGCCCCATATGCCGGTAGCTGTGCAAAGACTTGTTAGAAGATATGTGTGTCCTGCAGAATCTGCATGCTGAGACTGCAGTTTAGGAGGTCAATCTCTACAGCAGTTGTCTGCATACTTTAGTGCTTTTGGAGCCATTGGAATGACTGCTACTAGCAATTAATTCAGCTGGGTGGTACTGGTGAGCATGCTATGGCTCCATGTGGTTCAGCAGTGATTCCTGACACCTGGGGAGCCAAGATTCAGTGGCACTATTATTTCCTCCAAATGCAAGTACCCATCAAAATGCAGTAATGTTAAAGTAAGCCTACTAACAGCACAAGCTGAATGCTTGCACTATAGCAAAAACAGAGGAAAAAGACACATTAGTTTAGTCAGTATTCCTTCTTTCTATTTTGCTCAGCAAGATATTCAGGGGTGGACTGAATCATGTTCACTAGGTGCCTTATACTTCGCGTAGGTGTAGAGGTGTTGTCACCATGAGTTTCTTGCAGAAATGAGCTCTGGCAGCGTGTTTTATCTGTAAAGTCTACATGACTCACTGTAGAAAATGTAGGTGAAGACTCAGCCCAGAGTATACGCAGAAGGATATTTTGTTCTGTGTCCCTTTTCTTTCATGCCTGTGTAGGGTTAATTAGAGGATACGGTGGTGTTTTCACTGAACAGTAACCCATAAATGAAGACAGACCTAATTTCACGTACTTCTTTTATAAGAGCTCCAGTATTTGTAGTGGAAGATTTGTGATGCACTGATTTTTTTAAAACACTTTTTTTTTCAGATACCATTGGTGTTATTAATGTGCGTATTACTTTTAAAGGCTTTACTTAGCAATTCCCTCATGTTCCAGATTTCTTGCTACTGATATGCAGCTGTGTTGCTGTGTAACAATGCAAGGTCATTTTTATGTCACATATGTAGAAATTACAAAAATAGCATTCAGTCCGAATTTAACAATGTCCCCCTAAGTTTTCAGTGGGGAAAACCACACAAATGTCGGCGCGATCCAGAATTCAGGCAATAACCTCCAGCATGGGCTCTAGAATCACTGGGTTACAGATTTGGTCAGTGAGAACTTTCTGCACCAGGGTGCTGTCTCCTTTTCTTCCTAATTATTTTGTCACAAGTCAGTTACTTAATGCAAATGATCAGACAATTTGTGTTTTCTGCTTTTTTTTTGTAGATTAGGTTTTTAAGATAAAACTGGACACAGATGTTTGTGATGCATACGAAGATACAGAAAAAGGGAACAACATTAAACACAATCAAATTTCTTTGTAAAAATACAATGTTTGTTTTCTTTCTCCCTGCAAGTTGGGGTTTACAGATCCACGTAACATTATGCATTTAAAGAATTTTCCTTAGGATTCAGCCAGCCCATTAAGAGTAGAAGGTGAGAGAAAAGGAGAACACACGCACTTCCCAAATCGACTGCACTTTGCACCCAGGTCTGCAGGCCAAATCAGCTAACAATTCTGTGAAATTAGGGAAATGATTTCTTTTTTCACCTTTAAAGGAAATCAGTGAACGAACAGAGAAAGTAGGGGAGGGAAGATCAAGTACACTTTGAATTTAGTAAAGGCTCGTGGCTGAAAAATATAAACACACAGCCTAGTGGCCAGGTAGCTTGTTGCTATGTTGAGGATTTTTTTCCACATCAGTGATATTCCTCAGTCCTGCAAGTTAGTAAAACCAAGACCACTTGCCATAGCTATAAGCTATCAATAAAAATTAATGTACCAGAGGGAATTGAAAGGAAAAAAAATGTACTTAAGTGTTCAGGGCCATCGAGCCACCCATGCATCCTCTGCAAGTGTATTCTGGCGATAGAGCTGTTATTGTTGCCATGGGCTGCCATTTAATGTTATTTTCCTAAGTAAATGCTTCTGTGCTCTGATCAAGGACATTGGCAGTAAACCAAGACACAGTCTTCAGAAAAAGATGGTGCTGAATGGTATTGAAAACTGTTCAACCAGACCTGGTATCAGAGGATAACTAAAGCCCCTGTCTTTTGAAAGTAGTTCAAACACAGGTTTTAAATCCATTCAAGAAGGGGAGACTCTTTCTCTTTTCCTCTTTCTCTTTTATCTGACTTTTTTTCCTTTTTTCTTTTTAAAAGAATGACAAGAGGAATTAGAAAAAAAGAGTTACATCCACTCTAAGGTGATTTTAACTGAGGAGAATGGGAAGATCAATAATAAAACCAAAATCCCCAAATAGATATATTTCTGGGATGGATTTTTCTATTTTCCTGCCTTTCCAATAGGTTGATTGTTGTTAGACTGAGGGCTCCCCCTGTTAACTACCTCCCCCTAGTATTTTTTTGGGGAGCGTCAGAATATCATGGCTTTATATCCAGCCCTGGATGCTGATGCCGGTGGTGTACTTCTGTTCAAGGAAAGGGACAAGAGGAGTGTAATCACCCCCAGTGTAACCGTATTGAAGTAAATGATTTTCCATAGAGGAGGACTAGTGTTGATAGTGTCATCTGATTGTTTTGACTAAAATGCTAACTGTACTGTATTTGTTAATTGAGAGAGTACCTTTTAAACAAAGAGTGCTGCTGTCTTATCCCCGCTGAACAACACAGCTGGGACCCACATTTGCTAAAAGAAAAAAGAAAAAAGAAAAAAGAAGATATGTAGGGGTTTCCATTTGCAATTATCTGTGTATCGGAGATATACACAAATACAGAAACAAAGGCCAAAACCAAGTAAGTAATGCCCCAGGTTAGTTTTGCCATCAGTCTAGGATCTTCATTTCTTTGTCAGGCTTATTATTGCATTAAACTGCTACAACTGATTCATTTATAGTTAAAACAGTAAAACTGCATTTATTCCAGTAAAGTAACAAAGGGCCCCTGGGGCCTGAAACCATCATGTTGGGTATGGTACACTCAGTGGTTGCAGCACAAAATGCTTTGGAGTGTGTGGCAAAGAGAAATGGGATTTAGCATCATCATTTACCTTTAGGAGAGGGTCTGACCTAGTGAAACCTTGTGCTTTTTGCTGCAGGTGTAAGAAAGCATCTGAGTGCAATCCCTATGGGCATTTATATTTTAAATCCAAGTTTGTTAGCCCAGAACTTTGTGAAGAATCAAAGGAGGATATTACAAATGAAAAGGCTGACCTGGCTTTTTGGTATGTGTTATTCATAGCATATAGACAGTCATGCTTATTTATAAATCTTCCAGGGATAAGTACTTGATTGAGCCATTCTTCAGGGTTATTTGGCTTGTTTTGGTTCTCCACCCACCTTCCAATCCGATAGCTCCCCCTTACTCTTAATGGTGCATTTCATGTGTAGTGGTTCTTCATAAAAAATGCCCATACAGGGTCAGACCAAAGTTCAAACCAGTCTAACATACTTGCTCTGACAAATAACAACAGCAGAAGAAGTAAAAGAGACAGGGAATCAGCAAACAATAGAGAATCTTTCCCAAAATCTATCCCAGCTTCTGGTAATTTACATTGATAAGTCAATTTTTGACTCATAAATTTTTAGCATCCACATTGTCTTGTTGGAGGGATTTAACACTTTAGCTTCATATTGCATAAAGCATTCAGTGACTTACTTCTTTCAAGCCTACAACCTGCTAGTGCTATCTGATGGTACCCATCTCCTGTACTGAATGAGGCAGTCTGTCCCTGTTCGCCCTCTCCAAGCTGCTCATAGTTTTGTAGACCATAAGTATATCTCTGGTCACCTGTCTCTTTGTGAGGAAGAAGATTCAGAATTGAATTGTGTACAGAAGTTATTCTATAGCAATAATAAACTTTTTGACCCTTCTCTGTATCTTTTCAGTACTGTGATAATTCAGGTTGAGGGTACCAGCCTCACAGTTTTCAAGATGCAGGCAGATCATCAATTTATACGGTGACATAATTGTGTCCTTTATTTTCTTCTGTATTCATTTCCTAATAGTTCTCAGATTCCTGTCCCTTTAATTGCTGCTGAGCACTGAGCTGATGTTCTCATAGCACTGTGTTCTCATAGCATCCCAAGATCTTGCTGGTGCATCCTAAGAATAAGTTCAGTACAGGCATGTGAAGTTGCAGTTGGTTTTTATCCATGTGCATCACATGACATTCATCTACATTTAATTTCATCTGCCATTTTATTGCCTCATCGCTGAGCATCATAAGATCTTTCTGCAAGTCTTCACAGTCAGCCTTCATCCTTGCTAGTGTGAATAGCTACCTTTTCTTTTTTTTGAGTAGTGGTGAGGAAGGAGGGGAAAATGTAAAGGCAACTATACAGTCTGCTGCATTGATACAGACTATTTAGAGTGAAATCCAGTGATACCCACTAACAGCAATGTGATTAATAGAACTCATGCCTCAAAGAATGGTCTTGCAACTACATTTTTAATGCATAATATTTGTGTGGGTTTGACATTCAGCAAAATGCTTTTTCTCATGCCTGGTATGAAGTTAAAAATATAAATGGAATGCCCTAGATTTTACTTATGCATCTGAAGTTGTTAAGGAGGTAAAGGAGGATTGAGAGATAGGTAGCCCAAGATTACATATCTCCAAAGTACAGTCCCATCGTTCACAGAAACTTCTCCTCCTGTCGATTGACTCATTCAAAGTTGGGTTGATTTTGGTAATTCAGAATTATATATATTTTCATTGAATAAGCAGATGTTTGTTTCATTGTCCAAGGGAGAAGTCATAAGGTTTACTTTATGATCTTGCATCTGTCATGCACATGCACAAATACAAACATTCCTGGCAATGGATTTCCTAGTACAAATTTTAGCTAATGTTGCAGATTATAAATAATTGAAAATTGTGGTGGAAATGCTTCATCTGAATTTTGTGTTAGCAGTAGCTAATGAGTATTTGGGAGAATGTCTGAACTGTTGCTTAAAGGCTTGTCGCACTTTTCAGTGTACAAAAAAGGCCTGCAGACAGCTTACACTGAAATTTTGAAAATCGTAGAGAAAAAGAAGTTTAACCAAAAGCTTTTACAGCTGTGTGAGTTCCACAGCACTGAATTAAATTAATAAATGAGAGCTTAATATCAATGAAAAGTAAATGCACATCTGGATTTTGCAAATCTCAGCATTCCGGTGCATTAGAGACTCTCCCTGACAATTGTGATGTCTTCAGTGGGGTTTTTAAGATATCTCTAAACCTGTGTACATTAAAGGCTCAGTATTGTTTTGTTACATTTCATTTTAAGAGAGAGAAAGTACAATTATGTTTGGGCTGAAAAATGGCTCTCTTTGTCATTCTAAAATCAGAAGTATGAGTGAAGACGACTAGGACTATAATCATCAGGGTTTGTAGCATTTTAACAATGTGAAGTACCCAGTAAATTGTGGGTGTTTTCCTTCAGTATAGTGACAACAAATATGCTTTGCTAGTCCTTCCAGGCTTTTATTATTCTGCCTGTGAGAAAGTGTTTGCTCTGATTGTCTCTAATTTAGAATTCTTTATCTTTCACTTGTCAAATCATTTGTATTGAGTTAAAAGTAGCAAGTTAAATTGACATTATCTGCACAAGATAAGATTTGGGCTTTTGCTGGTGTACTCAATTCCTCCTCACTAACCACCACTTTTTTTTTCTTCTCTTGATACTCAAATTTGGGTCTTTTGTCTGTCCTCATATCTCCTAAATTTTATACATTAAATTTCATTGCCGGCATTCTGAAAATCCAAATAAATTATGCTATTTGCAGTACCATCATCAGCCTTCTCTGTAACCTCAGAAAAGTCAAGGAGAATAGTTAGGCAGATTTTTCCTTTCTCAATCTCTACCCGTTATTTTCTATTACGTTACAAGTATGTGTTTCTTTCTGCCTGTCAGAATGGCTTTTGACTGTTTTTCTTGCTGATGTTGACAAGGTGATTGACTTGCAGATTTCTATAGCAGTTTTAGACCCAAAAAAAAAAAAAAAAAAAAAAGGACTGTTCTTATATTCCACAAATTTGGTTGTTTTTTTTTTTTAGCTGGTTGAACTTCAGTTGTTATTTGTGGCCTACACATTTTTGACAAGAATAAATCCTACAGTATCTAGCCTGACAGACCCAATTTTTGTTTTGAATTGCCTCCTGCTTTTCTAGTAGTAGGAACAGTGGTAGTTGTAGACATACATAGTCAATGGATGACAGCGAGGATATTGTTATTGTAGTATTTAGTTTAGAGAAAGTGTTAATTTTGTATTTCAGTTGTTTTACATGTTGCCAGAGTATAACTGTTCTTGATTCTAGAGTACTGAAAAGTAAAAGCTCTGGGCAGTTCTCCTTCAATTCTTTAGCCACATCTGGTTTAGTTGTTAGGTTTTGTTTCTCTTTATTGGTCTAGCACAAGTCTGAAGGGGTTTATCCTCCAGACATCGTTTTTGGTATGTACTTTTAAGTCTTATAAAATCAATTTTGGTGAAAATCAGAGTTTTATATTGAATATAATAGATTAATATTTTTATGTTCCTATTTAAGAAGAGAACAAGGCTTATGGGTGGTAGTTCATTAGCGTGTAAATATAGTATAACTTCCTGCATAATTACAGGTTTTTATAATTTTTATAATGCTTTTTGCTTATTTTCCTTTGGATAATTTTCAAAGTACTATTATTCCCTCAAGAGATCTCTAAGAGGCAGAATTTCTGGCTATTAAATATTTGCCATCCCACAAGCAGCAGACTGAGAGTGCCTTCAGGTTATTTATAACTGGATTTTATCTCAGAAAATTAACTAAAGAAGATAAACCAAAATTCTAGGGGAAAATGCCTTAAACATCTCATATATTATGCTGTGCTCAAACAGCTATTTTAATTTTAACAGCCTGGCAAGCCCAGTGGAGCTCTTTTTCTGGTTTTGGGCGCAAAATAAGATAGCACTTTTTGAATTCCTCCAAGAGATCATCTAAGTGCACTTAAAGTGGAGGCATAAAATATGAGTTTACAATGTGGTATATTTAAGCTTCACATGTTAGTTTAATTGATTTTCTATGTTTGCTAATTTTAAGACCCACAGAACTCCTAATTTGCCCTTTAAAAAAACTAGTG
The DNA here is from genome assembly GCA_028858755.1 of Ara ararauna. NCBI lineage: Eukaryota > Metazoa > Chordata > Aves > Psittaciformes > Psittacidae > Ara > Ara ararauna. Next base: position 8,558,929 of record CM054410.1, on the reverse strand, counting down.
CATTTTTAAAATGCTATATTAGCAGCCAAGGACGAGTTGATCTGTTCTATGGGAGGTTTCACTGTATACTGTTTTTTCTCATGCTATAACCCTTTCCTGACCACTGGCACCCTCAGTTCTGCCAACAATTTAGTAGATATATACTTCTATATCCCTGCATAATCCTATTGCTTTCACTGGGCCAGTCCAGCAGATAGGGTTACGCATCTGACGGGTGTTGCTAAATCAAGGACAGTTTGTTAGCTTGGATTTGTGGATGGGCTTTTTTGTGAACAAGGGAAATGAGCCTACTAATGGCAGAGCACCTCAGTTGGATTGCTTGTGAGGATTTAGGTGTCTGATGTGATTAAGCTTAAAATAACAAGCTCATTTTCTTTCTAACATCTGTTGTATTTGAACTTAGGTCTAGAGGGGTGAAAGGTTATTGCAATAATTTATTGTACCTTATAGTACAAGCAGTGTCTAAAAAAGAATGGTAGCTGGAAGGCATGTTCTATTCTTACTTCAAGGAAAAAGCACTATCAGATTGCAAGGACTAAAATAGTTGTAGTTTCTAAGTATGCCTCATAAATAATATGATGAGAAATGGGTTTTCAAGACAAATTTTGAAACTCAGAGTATTAGCTCCTTTTCTTCACACATTTATAATAATAATGCCTAGCATTTATGATTATACAATTATTATGCGCAACTGGGTGACCTTTACAGATGACAAAACTATTAATTATTTCCTCTGCCTTTTGCTTTTAATTATTCACCTGTGCAGAGTAGGATATGGACTATAAGGGCTAGAGTAGATAGGGATGATTGGTTCATATCGATGTTACCACATCACAGAGAGATCTTAACATTTGCCTTCAGTTTGCTTAGGCTTAGATATTACCGTTAAAGAAAATGGCTTCTTATGATGCATTATGGAACATAAACTGAAAGTTAAAAAGGAAGTTTTCCATGACAACTTGAAAAATTTTAGTCAAGGAAGATTATAAACTCTCTGTTCTCGTAGGGACTTGTTTCTGCAGCCCTAGCTGCATCTGTTCTTCAATAGAAAAACTAAACTGAACTTCGAATTTTGACTGAAAATTGCATGTGAAAATTAGTGATAACAGTATCTGCCTATTTAAATTTCCTGCTTTGAACAAGTGAAAGGGTGGCTAAAAAACTATGGCTCAGTGTTGCCTCCTGCCATCAGTGTTTTCTTTTCTAAATTATCTAGTCTTATCAGTATTTTAATAACTTTTGCTTGGAATAAACACTTTCAGCTTAGTACAAGGGCACACTTTAGCTCTTGAGAGTATACCAATTAGAAAAAAATAATATTGATTTGCTAATAAAATATTTCTTAATCTGTTAAAATATCTCCTACTGTAGTCTAGAACAAAAATTGTGAATTTAAAAGAACATGAAGAGTTCTTGACCATTTTCCCAGTGAAAGTAATTATTGGTAGCATTGCACAAAGTTTATGTGCTGCACTTTCTAAAATACAGATTGCATAGAAAAATTCCTGAAGGTGCGAGGAAGGGAAGTTAGCCACACATGCAGATTCAAACTGAACCCTGATATACATAACCCCCAATTTAGAGGTGGGGATTTGGGTGGCTGGAACATCATGATAGACCACTGTTTTGAGATGTCTGCTTGCCATTAATAGGGTTAATCTACATGGCACGAATTTACAATATTTCCAATTGTTACTACCATGTATTAGAAGCAAAAAAAGGCTATTTGTTTGAATTATTAAAAATTAGAGGGTTTTTTATCTAAGCATTGATATTTTGTACCCAAGAGAGAAAGGTCTTGTGAAACTGTGAGTTCCATGCTGTGGATCACAGAAAGTGCAAGGCTTTCCCTGCAAACATGCATGTCGCCTGTGTTTGTAGTGCCTCAGTGCTGACCCATGTCTTTTTATAGCCTCTGGGGATACTTGGCTCCTTTAGGAATGTTACCAGTGGGCAGTGACCAAGCTGTGGATCAGGAGGACTGCACCTACACAGACCACCTGCACCATGGGATGAGTCGGTTTGAAGCGTGTTGATACCAGGCACTGGTACACACGGAAGAAATCAGACTAGGTATAAGGGATCTCAGGTTCCCAGATATCCAGAAGCCTAGCTTCTGCTCCACATGGACTTTCTGACAGCCTGAAGTCTAAATTATTTTCCAATATGGAAAAATCTGGATGAAAAGAGCACATGACTGTAGATACCTGTCATAGGGAACATGTCTGTCCAATGCTTCGGTTTAAAAATCAAGTGTATGAAGCATAGATCATTACGTAAATTAATGCAATCAGCTTTTCAACTTACTTGGGGAGTCCTGTGAGAATCAAAGAAAAATTACACCTTAGGAAGTGATTGTCAATGCCTGTTTCTTTGCAGTGTGCCAGTCCTATGATGCTCCAGGTTCAGGTCTTGAAGGTGCTATCTTAGTTGACGTAGGTAAACTTTCATGAAAAGACAAAAAAGAAATGAAGACGACTTCATCAAATAAATAAAGGAACACAAATAAGTGCTGTTGTCAGCTTTGCATGTATGTATCCCTTTGGCTAGTTAATATGGGTCTCTATAAATTTATGCCATGTTTTTGTCCTTCAGGTCATATAGAAAGACCCATCATCCAGCATATGCATTTGACTAAGACCTCTCAAACTTCATGGTTTTCCGTTTGTCACTAAGAAAAAGAAAAAAGAGAAGAGAAAATAAAGAAAGTGGGAAGAAGAAAGTAGCACATAAACCAAAATAAAATTCATATTTCTTTTGTGTTTTCCTGATGGATATTTAGTTCTCTCCCTACACTTTTGCATTAAGGGTTTTGCTGAGTGAGCTAGGACACTGCCTCTTTAAGTGTTTAACAGTAATTGGTTCATGTCCTGGTGTTCATTGAAAATCCTAGACATTTCATGGAAAATCTTCTTAATGAGGGAATGAATTTTTCATTCACATTAGAAAGCTCACTCTGACAAACAATTTCTAAATAAAACTTTGGCGACATGACATCCCATATTGGACTTGACAAAGAGGACAGGTGCATTAGAATAAAACTGTATGGCGATCCTTCAAGCTGTCAGCCATGAATATTTTATTTCTTAATGAATCATCTTTGTGAAATGAACTTTCTTGTTGTAGTGTCAGTGCCATTTACAACAAAAAACCTGCTCCTTTTAAAAGGTGAACTCCTTAAAAATGCTGATGCCTGCATAAAATACTTAACCCTAGACAAGGTATTCAGTAAATTTAATAGTGTTTTCTTTTTTTTTTTCCCCCTAGCTGTTTGAAATACAGTCTGTACTATCAGGTGTGACTGTCAAACACAACCTTTTGCAGTTGCAATTCTTTTAACAAAGCCATTATTCAAGGTACATTAGCAATGAGGTTGATCGACGGGGAATCAATTTTGATATTAAAAACAACAGCATACTTGCTTAATTATTGTTTTGGTGTCTCTATTTTTGATTGTATATTACATTTGTTTAGTACTTGTGCATAATAGCAGATTTATGTTAAAGACTTTATATATGAAAATCATAGGTATAACAGACAGCAGCCACTTACCCTCCTGTTGTTTCCTGCCATGTGAACAGAATAAATCGTGGGCAGTTCTTGTTGATATCTTTTGGTGTTTTTTCCCCAGAGGTTTAAAGTGAGTGCTGGTTGTAGTGGGTGTGGAGGGTGGACAGTGCCTCCTGGAATGATGCCCCCCAGTACTCAGGTGTTTTATACTGTCCCCAAACTCCCTGTTTCTTTATTCTAATAGAATACAAATGTCAGATCAGTTTATTCTTCCTTACAGTTTACTTGTCAGAGTAGATTTGAATGTACTGGTTTTGCTAACAGTTTTACATTCATTGAGTTATCTTAGAAGCATATATGTTTCAGCATTTTCCTTTTGTTCTGCGAAAGCAGCTTGATTTGGATTCTCTGGGGAAAGCTCAATTTTTATTGATATTAAAAATACCCATTTGATTGCAAACCTCAAAGTGGACTAGATTCAATTTAGTTTACATAATGGTGTCTTCAGGGACAAAGATTGCATGTCCTTTGTGGCATTAGTTTGTGGATGTTTGTTCCTAGCATGTGTCAAGTTCAAATTACAGGGTGCGTCATTTTAGTTGTAGGCTAAATGTTTTGACTTCAGTAGATATTATTATACTCATTGTCTTCTTAGTCCCTGACCTGTGCCCTTGGTGATACGAAATAAATATATGATGTCTTGTCTGCCCATGCTCCCATCCGGCACAGTAATCCCAATGGAAAGATTCCAAAAGATCAGGTATAGGTCCCCGTTAGTACTTTTTTCATTACCTCCTCCTTGCGTTCCAGTTTATTACTGTCCATGATGGACTTTTATCCTTGTATTAACTTTCTTTTAACTTTTTCAATGGCCTAGCAAGCACTAATCGAATAAACTTTAAAAGATTGCTCCTGATTAAATTATTTTTTAATAATGAGTTCCTGTTACCAGGGAATACAGAGTTAAAAAGGTGATATCACTAAAATTAATTAGCATAAGACATGCTGGACTGGTAGAAGTGACTGGATCTTAATCAATAGCAATATGATTACACCCATGCAGCAATTATAAATTATTTAAAACAGTACCCCTAGGTTACTGACTAGTTGCCTTTAAATTAAATTCTCTGTCAATAATTGATGCAAAGAATTAATGTGAGAACACCTTCAGTTACTGAAACTTTTTTAAGGTGGCATAAAATATTGAACTGTTGCCTGTCATTAGCAGCCATCCTGTCTCTTTTGCACTGCATTGTTCTTTACTAAATTGGTTGAGAAGGACCTCCAGAGCATGAAAGATGACTAATGATTCTGAATACTGTGTTCACTCTTCTTCTAAGGACACTGACACTGAGAAATATAAATCTCATGTGCGAGAGGAACTAGACACTGATGAGACTGGTAAAGCTCCTGTTCCATCTCGCTACTGAAGCAGTGAAACAAAAAATACTCTTGCTTGCTTTTTAGGTTTTGTTAGATGAGGAGTATAAAAGGAAAACAGACCGGAATGTGCTGATGTGTAAATGGTGTTTAGAAGACTGTTGATTTGTTACGAGCAGCATAACATTTCTTTCTGCAAAAAAAACACCATAATGCCCAGCCATATATGAGTAAAAAAAAAGTCCTTCTGTCCTCTTCCTTGGTATATGTTGGTTATCTACGGTTTAATGTATTGTACCAGCTGGGATACACGTGATTTTACTTCTTCCAAGTAGCAGAAAGAAAATATAATAATTGCAGTCTCAGTAACATTAGAAACGATGACATACAAGTTCAATGCATCTGGTGCTGAAATCAGCTGTAATCTGTGCACTGGAAGGATGTTCACATGTGAGATTGAAATCAAAATTTGATCACTTCTTTTGTTAATGACCATTCCTTTTGCTGTGTAGAAAAAAGATTTTTAAGTAATCAAGTAAGCATTTTCTAGGTTATTGTGGCATAATTTAAGAGAGGTTGTTTATAGAGAGCACCATATTCCCATGTATATTTTAAGACTCAAAAAGAACTTACCAGTTCTAGAAAATATCAGGATACTTATAGTGACATGATTATTGTGAAAATCCTACAAAATAAAAAGAAATTTGAAAACATTATTAAACCATAAGATTTTATCTTATATAAATCAGAATTACTACTGAGGTATTGACATAAACTCACAGAAGCCAGGAAGTTCAGCGATGAAGCCTGGAACAGGCTTTCAGGTTTGCTCCTACTTTTTGGCTTTTGCTTGCTTTCTGTGGGAAGCTGGCAACACCACACTGACATGTGGACACAGTAGAAATAATTTAAAAAGAAAATCACTCTTCTTGACCTCGTTTTCCAGTTTCCTCCTGTTTTTTGCTTTATGTCTGTTATTGCCGCTATGAAGTGCTTCTATTTAACAGTGCTGCTGCAGGGATGAAGATTAGTATCATGCTACATAAATTACACCTTGGTTTAAATCTGTGTTTAAAAACACAGATTTACATATAAGCACTCAAAAATTACACTTTGGGGATTTTATTTTATAAACGGACACCAGAATTTTATCTTTTTTGTTTGTAGTAGCAGTAAAAATTGCGTGTCAGTGAAGTTTGTTATAACCAGTGAAAGGCTTTTGGTGTATGCCATGAATAAATACAAATCAGGGATGGGGAAACTGCTAGAAAAGAGGAAAATTGATCTATCTATTTGTGGAGGTTTTGAATGGTGTAACTGAGAGATACTGAATGTTTACTCATTGTAATATATTATTTCTCATTTTCTAATCAGAATCCTCTTTGACAAGGTTTGGGATAAGTGAAGTGAATGCAATATATAGATCACTATTTCAGGGGGAAAAAAATACAAAATAAAATCCAGGTTCTGCTGCAGACTCCATGGAATGGGGAGAAGTGCTTCTGCCACTGTTCAAAGCCTTTGGTCTAACACTCTTGTAAGAGTAATTCAGCTATTCTGCATATTCCCAGTAGGTCTTCTGAATTTTGATGGGGGTATAGAAGCATGGAAATCATGAAAGTAAAGGCATTATGAGGTCTAGAAATTTATAATTTACTGGTAGAAATTTGCGTCCACTGTGAAATTGCGCTTTTTAACTTAAATACTGAAATTTAGGAGCACAAGAACAGTTTAGCACTATAAAAGACTCCCACACAGATAAGCAGCTGAACCAAAGACAAATGCAGCATAAAAAAGCAGTGGTCAGTTGAAGAAATAAGGAACTTTTGACCTTCAGATCTCTCCATGCAAGTGAATCACTCCACGGCCTCAGGCGGGTCAATTACATTTCTGTGCCTTGCTTTCCTCATCTATGGAAAGCAAAGGGTAATGCTACAGGGGGTGATGTGAGAGTTACTTGGTTAAGGCCTGGTTAGTGTTTTGAAAGTGAAAGGCTAACTTTGTTACCTTGCTTATCACGCGTTGAAGGTAACTGAAGGACTTTGCTTAGTGCACAATTGGTCCAGCATGCAGTATTTCCTGTTTTTTAACTGAATTCTAGAAAAATTTAAATTACATTTTTATAATTACAGTCAGATTGCAAAATGCCTTAAATAATAGGTTTAAACTCTCCGTTCATAAAAAAAGCAAACAGACAAAAAGATTCATGGAACCTACTATTTGATCAATTAATCGTTTTTAACTTATGTTAAATAAGAAACAAGGATCTCATTTGCCCACTAGTGTTTATAGTGTTTGATAAGAGTTTGCATTTTAACATATAGGAACCTCAGCTATTATGAGCTGACTATGCTGACTAAATCTGTTTAGTCAGAGTTTCAGTATAACTAAGCAGTCCTATGTGCACAGGAAGACACTGTCTCTATATTTACTTCGATAGCTAGAGTTTCGGTATCTTATTCATAAAATAACTTCCATCTATATTGGATTCTCTATAATTAAAACACATACCAAGTCAACAGACTACCAGCACAGTGTAAATTCAGCAGCTGATGCTTTGTTTCATGTAGGTGAATAGTACGGGTGTAAGAGTTTGTGGTCTGTTTGTTGAGCTGCTCTTTCTTTTTCTCTTTGCATGCACTTCTCTTTGCTGTATTCTTTCTGTTAAAAGTCTAACATCCTGTGCTGGCTGTAAAGCCAAGTGAGATTTCTCCTCACTACAGTGCAACTGCAGTCTCTCCCTCCAAAAGGATTGCTACATCTCTGCAGCTTAGTGACTTGGAACCTTGTCTTCACTTGCTCATTTTTACTCTTCAATCCTTTGGCACTTGCAGAGTGGGAAATTTAACAAATGCTTAGAAATCTTCAGTCGTGCATTGGCCCTGACTTGTGTGCAGGAGATTTTGCATATATAACTCTTAAGTTGATGAGCAGTTGCTCATTTTATGGATTTTTAAGCAAGCATGGAAAATATTTCAAGTTAGGTAAAGATTTTGCTCTTGTTTGAAATATGAAAAATTTCACTCCTTATATTCCTTCTGTATTTTATTTCACCTCCACACATAAATTGCATTTACTTTGGGAAACAAAAATGAGGTTGAACTGGGAAGCTATATTTCAAAACATTAAATAACAATATATTTGAACAAGAAAATAGAAACATGAAAGAATAAAAATTAAAAGCTCCATAAATCCCAGTTCATCCTTGTCCACTCCTGCTGAGCAAAAGATGACCCCAAAAGAAATGCAACTACTGAAGCAAAACGGCTATTCATTTCACTGATGTGAAAATTTCCCAAGTGGAAAATAAAATCTTAGGAGCTGTTTTGGTTATATTTTTCCTGTACTTGGGTTCACCATACTTGGAGGTAATACATGGTTTTGAAGACAGTCTTCTGTCATACAGTTTGGATAAATGTTAAACGTCACCGCTATCTGAAAATTCTCCTTATTTTCTCTCTGCAAAATCAGTTAATGTGTCCAGGACACATTACTGTGACCAGCTCAGGCATCGAGCTTGCAAAAGCTACTCAAGTGTTTCTTCTGCCTGAGTGATTCTGTGGGAAGATCTGAGGGAGGTGGAAAATGCCTTGTTAAAGTAGGATGAAATGAAATCAGAAAACAGAAAAAAAAAAGCCTGATTGAAACTATGTATGACAAGAAATGTAAGAAATCAGCCTTTTAGACCTCACAAAGTTCTCCAGCTTTCCATGGCAAAGATGTTTTAAGAAACTGATGACTAAATTTGTCCAGGATTTGTAATTTTAATTCTGAGAATTTTCATTGACAATCTGATTAATGGGTTGTTTCCGTTTATCGTCTATCTTGGGCTAGTTTTACAAAATACACAAAAAGCGTACTGTTCTGAAAGATGGTTACGTGACCAAAACGAAAGCACATGTGAACTGCAAAATCCTACGCCCATCAACACCGCGGCTTCAACCATATTCTTCCCGTAACACTGTACCCGTGCTGATTTACGAGAACACATGTGTGTATATATGTACATGTGCGAGAACTTGTGTGTGTTACGGACCAATGTTATCGCTGTTCACGAAAATAATCAATATGCTTTGCTCCGCTTGAGTTGTTTCCTTAATGATGGCACATATTAGACTGGTGTTAATGTGTAATATCCGGCTTTGAAAACCACATTTCAAGGTCTGATGAATTTGCCAGAGGTAAAAATGTATGAAAAAGAGATATTAACTTGCCTGATAAAAGTAGTAAACAAAGTCTGTAAAATTACTATCATTATTTTAATTGTCTAGTTTTTGAATTAAAATGCAGTTGTGTATTGGGTTAGGAAGTGATAATTTGTAAAGTTTGAGACTCTAAAAGAGAGAGCAGTTTCTGCTACCATTAATATTAATTTTAATTTCAATGCATCATAAGCACCCCTCCATGAAAGTAGTTGATAATAATAATAATAATAATAGCTAATAATAATTATTGCCCTGAGAAGCAGGTGTTTTTTTTTCCTGCTTTTACAGAGGGAAAACAGGTCACATACAGAGAGCAAGACCATCTCAAGATGACTGTTTCGTTCCTGTTTTCAGAGAGATACTTGCTTAGTATTTCACAACGTATTTCCAAACATGAAAATGTGGCAAATGTTTCCAGCAGAGCTCCAAGATACAAGAGTTAGAAGTGCTGGGGGCACCAAGACATTAGCTGGTGAGCCACAAAGAGTTCACCTCCTTGAAGACAACACTCCACCAGCCATGGCTGTTTGAAGGTAGCAGAAGGGTACTCTGCATGACAGAGGCATTTTGGGGCAGGGGAAGGTCCATAGAGTGCAGACAGTGGCTGACTCCACTCTTCCTGAGGTTTGGGGTGATGCCCTGGGTCACTGGAAAGCTGCACATGGATGCATTCCTCCACTTTGTCCTTAAAAGACTTTCTAAGCCAAAGGACCCAAAGCCTGTGAAAGTCCCTTCGGGCATTATTCTAAGCCCAGTGTCTGTTCGGGATGGATTTTACTCCAAGCTGTTTAAGCGCCTCATGTAGCCTCTGGAGGTTTGTCCTCACACAGAAGGAGCCCCCGATAGATGCACGGTGATGGGAGGCTCCTACAAGATAATGCAAATCCCAACCAGTTGTCACTGGGTCTGCTGCACTTTCCAGCTGACAACACTTAGACACAGCCCTGCAACAATCCCTATTTTTCCAGCTGTGCAGACATCCTTGATGACATTTTCACTGATGCCATGGGAAGTGCTGATGGTCTGTACACCACTGAAATGCGGCGAGCAGGCTGGTGGCAGGGGTGGGATCAACTGTCATTGCCAGAAAAAAGCAGGAGGGAAAGAAGCATTAGTGTCAATATTTTAAAGAGGATTACAAAATAGAGAGGAAAAAAGATAACAAAAATATTAAAGATTCTCTTGCCATTACTGTAGGGGAGGGGAGACACTAACCAAGCTATCCGTTACTCGTCATCCAAGATGTATGTCTTTCTTTAGCTTGAATTCTTACAGGTCTTCCCCATAAATACTTTTGTCTCTCTCTTGGGCAGCTGTAGACTCAAGCCTGGTGTATTTACAAAAAGTAACACCAGGAAAACTGGCTTAGGCCTTCAGGCAGAGCCAAAATTTTAGTTAAAGGAGAAAAGTAGAGATGTTCACTGATGTTTCAGCCTCACTGGCACAGTGTCCCCAGGCTCCATGGGGGGAGCTCACTGGTGCAGCCACCTTACATGAGCTCCTCATTCTTTAAACCAGGGCTTCTCCTGGTGTGTGATGATGGCAACGTTATAGATTTTGCTATAGATTTAGGTGTACAAAGCGATATTCACTCTTGTGGGCCTGTGGTCACATAGAATTCTAAGTGAACTAAATATAAAAACAATCCCTATAGTATTTCTGTGAAGCAAAGAGAATTTGTGGTTGACTTTGTTTGCTAGGCTTTTGTATTTACTTCCTATGAATGCTAGAGGAACTGAGCCCAGTGGTCTGTACACTCACTAAAATGAAGCCTGATTATTGTTTAATGCAATTTCAAATTGTGTATTCAGTTTTCATATGACATAACTCAGGCTTATTGATTACCCATATAATTTATCTGATCTGAAAGGACAGACAATACTGCATGACTGATTTACCCAACTAGAGTGAAGTGTAAAGGCTTGCAGGTTTAATTAGTTGAAAAATTTGTGAATAATTCTCATCAAGTCTGAGAACACAAGGACCAGTTTGCTGATGATTTGTGAACAAAAAGAAGAGTTCAGAAAATTAATTTGTTTGTTGGAAAGTTGAATTTAGCCCTATGTAGGAGAGATGTTGCTGTACGGTGAGGGAAGCTAGTAGAGAACACATTCTGGTAAGATGCTAAATTTGTGCAATAAAAGGATGGCCATACTTGTATTTAAATGGACAAAGTAAGTCTTCTGTTATAGTTGCAAACATTTCAAGGAGGAGCAAAGGAACAGTAGAAATATATGATTTATATGTAGTAGAAATATGAAGAAGATTCAGAAAGGAGCTGCAAGAATGGCATGAGGTGAGAAAAGCTGGTTTGCAGGAATATCTGTACAACTTTCAATTTATTTAACAGAAATACAGACGAGAGGTGATTAGGATACCATCAGTAAGTACCTACCAAGGAAGATTTCAAAAGAGCGGTTCTTTCAGCTCAGAAAATCAGAATAAGGTCCAGTACTGGGAGCTTTATCCAGGGATAGACTGAGGACATCCAGCATTTTTAATAATAAAGGCAAATAAGCATTAGAACAACCTATGATACATTCAGCTTTGAGAATTCAAACGTCTTGTGAAGCCTTGTGAGAAGTTGCAAGTTGGATGCGGTAGTCTCTTGGTGGCATTTTGTCACCTGCCTTTTGTGAGAACTGGGGAGGGTTATCTTAGAGATTATTTTTGTCCTTATTATCTGTGAATACAGGAACCAACAAAAGGATAATAAATAGATCTACAGGCCAGCATACAGGGTGGGTTTATGCATCTTCATTCTGCAACCTGAGCAATTTCCGGACTGAAAATACTAGTGGAACCTTATATTAAATCAAAGCCAGACTGGGTGACAATGTATAACATTCTTTGTCTCAGTATAATTCAGGGCTATAGTGCTATCCTTATGGCCATACTGTCAAAGGTGATCTTTCCTGAAATGGTATGTGTGGCCAAGGACCAAAAGAATCATTGAAGGACAGAAAAATCCCATTTAAATGCTATTGCTCTGCAATTAGTTAGGATATTTGCAGTGCCAGCAGTGAAGTTAAGGCAGTCTTGATACAATAGAATCGCAACTTCAGTGGGAAAAACATGCAAGCTATTTATTCATACCTAAACCCCCGTAGCTTCAAGGTAGTTACTACACACAGAGAAAGGAACAGCATGGATATATAATGTACTGCACTCTCCTGGCACTGAATGAGAGCTGGAACTGATGGCACCATATGGCCCATTTATAGCCTAGGCTCCAGGAACTCTGGAGACCACAAGAGGCCCCATTCCCCACAGGGCTCTGCCTTCTGAAAAGATACCTAAAGCCCAGAGTCAACTCAGATCATGTCCCCTAAGCCCCAGCATGCAGAGGCAATACTCTCAGCACTGCAGTTACATTGAGTAGCCTTTTTTTCCTTCTTTCTGAATATAGCAAAGAATTGTATTGGGGATTAGACACATGACAATATGGAGTTAACGCTGTAAAGACCATCAGTGGTATAGTGTAAAAGGTCTGAAAAACTAGTAGCAGCTCATAGGATTCACAGGATGCTCAGAAAATGGCCATTGGTTTTTTTTGGTTTGATGTTTTTTGCATTGACACCACTTTCTAAACTGACTGACTTCTTTTTTTTTTTTTTTTTTTTTTGTTTTTTGCTTTTTTTTTGCCTGAGTATTCTGCATCTCCAATTTTAAAGTTTAAATAGATCTATACTTTCCCCAGGGAGTTATGTGCAAGCTAATATTAAGATTAAAATCTTTTATGTTTGTTCTGTAGCTTGAAACAGAAAAGTAGTGCATAGTCTGTTTTATCCCACTGGCTCTCTAAGGTTCAGGTATTAACATAAATACAGCCCATTAACACTTGTTCCTCTCTGTCAGGACATAAATTAAGTCTGCAGGTGTTCCATGAAGCTTTACCCTTGGTACTAATTAAGCCTTGATAATTAGGTTTGTTAAATTCAGGCCTTTAAGCTTATATTCCCTCTTTGGGTTGCCAAAATGGGGATTTGCAATATACAAGGTCTGTTTCTCCAGGTTTTCTGGGTTTTTTTTTCATTTTGTTTTTGTTTTCAACAAAACCATAGTCATAATAAACTCTCCTTTAGTTAGATGGTTACAGATTCAAAACCTGTGAAGAACTTGGATATCAGCTTGTATTTACATCAGAACATTCTATTTTGCTGGCTTTTTGGCAGAGCGCAGTCATTGTAATGGAAAGTTTCCAGTCCATATGTTAAACACACAGATGCTTCAACTAGATAAATGGCTGCAGTTCCAAATGAAGCATCAGTCAAAAGTATACAAGTTGAGATCCTAAAATCATAATATTAAAAAATATGTTTAAAAACAATAGCATTTCATTTAGCAAACATATCCCATATTGCAATCAGACTTTACTCACAGAGAAAACAATATAGAAAAAAATTCTAATACCTTTGATTTTTGTCAAGTGTTTTAAAAGGTTATGGTCACAGGTCATATGTGCTCAGTGCTAAATAAAAATAATAATTAAAGCAGTCTAGTTCAAAGGAATCCTCCTGGGAATAGGGTTATTTCTAACACATACACAGAACATTAAATATTCTAATCAAAATGGATTTTCTTGCCAATTAATCTCTTCTCTTTTGTTTCTCCATAAATATATAGCCCATCAGATCAAATGCTTGATAAATGTCATTTTTCATCTAGAATAAATGAAACCACAGCTACAACTCTATTAGAGGTACTTTGACATTATTCATTGCAATTGTGCTAACTTAATGCTAATAGCTTTAATGATGTTATTATCTATGGGATATTGAATAAATTCATATTTTTAATCAAAACATTTTTTAAGGCAATAAAATAAATAAATTAGTAAATGTCATTAGAAACTTTCACCCACATTACATTCTCATCCTTCATTTTATTTAGTGTTTTATTGACCAGAAACACACACTTAATCCTTCTGGGGCAAGATCTATATTTTTGGTAAGAAAAAGTGTTTTATTCATGCAGTCAGTTTAAGATACGTAATATCATTTTTAAGTCTTGATTTCTAATAAAATGTAGTTTAAAGTTTGAAAAAATCTTTGGTTAATTTTCTTCAAGGAATAAAAATTACTGACAGTGTGTATTTAGACTCTGCTACAGAAAGGATTTAATACAGAGTGGCAGGAAATAGGAGTGAGGACTTTGTAAGACTATTTTCAGGATCCAGTGTGGCATTCAGATTGTTTTCTCTTTGAATGGTTCTGCTATAAAAGAACCCCACTGACTGAGAGAATAGGCAAAGTATATAATGATTATCATTAAAAGGCATCACTTCTTATTGCAGAAAATACTAATCTCACCTTGTAATTTGCAGCATTTCTGTATTTAAAATGAGAAATATAATGATACATACCATATTTCATCGTAACAGTGTCCTAAATACTCAATTAATTGGCAGATTTTTAATGGTGACCCCATTGAGGCATATAACGATTGACAAAATACTGTAAGAGAGAGTATACTTGATAGATTCTACTTATTAATAGGTCAAAGTCATTAGGGAGGTAATGTATGAGAGAAGCTATATTCAACCCCTAGATGTTTTGATTTTTTAGAAAAGGGGAAGGCTGTGAGATGGGCTACTAGTGTTTAAAGGTTTTTAACTAATAAGACATGGGGTTCTGCAGAATTTTCCATGTCAAGGAGGGAGAAAAGTAATTTGGTTTGGATATATAATTATTGCAGTGTTTTTAAGAGTTTGGCTACTAACTAGCAGTCATAAATCTGAAAGTGGTTGAAAGCATAAAATAAATTTCTTCTTTCTTGTGTGCACCAGCTTGGCTTCAGCATTCACAGTTGTGCTTCTAAAACTTCTTTTTTCAGTAATTCAGGAGGCTTTATTTTTTATTAGGAGCTTACACTTTTTTAGGTTACAGGAAAACAGTCCTTTTCCTTTTTCATGCCCCCACTACTGCATTCTGGTTAGAAAAAAGGTATAGAAGAGTCCCAAGACTTTGCTGAGACTTGGCATATGTCTGAGTGAGGGACATTAGACATTCATACACCCCACTTTCTATACAATAACTGGCATTTCATATTATATTACTGGAAATGTTATGAACGAGGCAAAGAGTCATTGCTGATTAAATATCTCAAGGTCAAAGATATGACAACTTTTTTCTTTATAGTGAAGTCTTACACTGTACATTGTGCAGCTCCATGTGGGAAGGGAAGATGCTGCAAGGGCTAAAAGGAAGGATGGAAAACTGGAGGTTAAGGCATTTCAAAATGTCAGGCAGCTTGTTATACTGCAGTATATCATGCTATCCCTGGAGACTACTGCTGAGGCCTAGGCCAAAGCTATAGAGAGAGCAGAAAGTTTGACATGAGCTTCCAAATTTTCTCTTTAGCTCTCTTCTGCTGCAACCCATATGCCATGGTTAAACCATCAGGCTTTGCTCCACTGAGACCTTAGGACAGAGCAACTCAGTATTTCCTTTTCAGAGAAAGTGACTGCTCGTTTCCTTAGCAGAGATCTATTTTCCCACCCACTGTCTTCTTAGAATTAAAATAGCTGCTTGTTTTCCCTAAATAAGAGGTTGTCTCAAATTGCATACCTCTTGTTTTCCTGTTCCTGTATTCTCAACTCAAATATTAGTAGAATCTATCTGTAGATTTTACGGAATTATGGAAGATATTGGTATTTGCATTATTCCATTTTTTTTTTTCTAACGGTGTACAATCACATCTGAAGCAGAAGCGGCAGTCGTGAACATTCCCTGAAAACCCCACATTCTCAGTTTCATCGCAATGTATGCCTGAAATGTATGAGAGCAATTCCAACTACACATATCCAGGCTTTCATTCCACAAAAAAAAAAAACATCTAGTATACTATTCATAAGGGCAATGACTTTTTCCGTGAGTTCTCAGTCTCACATGTTCAGTAGTTCATTACCAAACAATGCAAATATATTAGATTTCAGCCTAGTGAAAGTGCAGTGAAAGAAGAAACCCACATTTTTAGCTCTCTACATGCAACCAAGCACTGAGATTTTTGTTGTTGTGTAATAACATGGTAATTTATTATTCCCATTGCATGTATCACAGTTGTGCAAGAGAGAGAGAACATGCCAAAATTGCTGTTTGTGAGAAATTGAGTTATGGCCAAGTATAGCTAAATGTTGTGGCCAGAACCTCATCTCACTTTCCATAAAGCTGTCCTGAGAAGCAGCTGAGGGTTTTTGTAATGTAAGAGAGTTTTCAGATGTTCTGTAGCTGGCAGCCAGCACTTTTGTAGCCCACTTCTATGTATGCCTGGATCAGGAGGGTACAGTGCATTAAAAACCTCACATGCCTGGAACCCAAGCCAGGTGTCATGATGTGTAGGAGTACAGGGGTGCCTATTCCCCATGAATTGTTTGTTGCATTCAACATAACTTGGCAAAAGCTCTAAGATATGTTCTGCACCAAACTGTATTACTGTCCTCATGTCTTCCAGCCTGACTAAACTTAGTGTCTTTGCAAAGTAATTTTTCATTTCACCGTTTCCTTTGAAGGATATTTGCATGACTGTGTGTAGGAAAAGAGAAAGACCAAATGGCTAACAGGCTTTTTTTCTTTTCCAACTGGGAACCTTATAGTAATATCATTATTGCTGTTACTCCTATAAATGGAACATTGTTTTAGTATTGGTATTAGTGCTGGTGTTTGCAGATAAAGGTTGTTGAGAATTCAAAAAAGCCCTACAAGAATGAGAACTTTTATCCAATAGCAAAAGAATAAAGAAACACTGTATTCATGAGGAAAAGGTTTAAGCTATCCCTAATTTCAAACCCATATTCACTTATATTTGGAGAAAACTTCATCTAGAAAAGGACTTTTAATCTTGGAGTAGGACATACACAGTAAGACTGGTGACTGGACTGAAACTGGAGAAATTGCAGTAGTAAAACTCTTAAAAAAAAAAAAAAAAGGAAAAAGAAAAAAAGAAGCAGTGTCATTAAGCACTGTAACAACTTGCCTATGAAGGTAGTGACTTCTCCATCACTTGAAGTCTTTAAATCAAGATTGAATGTCTTTCTAAAAGATACTGGTTGTAGCTCAACCAGAAGTTATGAGCCATTGGCTTGATGTGGGAATCCCTTGGCTAAATTCTGTTAAACAGAAGGTCATACTAGATGATCATAATGATCCCTTCTAGCCTTTAAATCTATTACTCTATTAATCTACTCCAGTCATGAAAGTGCCATTTGCCCACTCAAATTTCAGATCTTTTGAGCATACATACATTTCAATGAGCCAGCCTGGATGGAGGCTACCCTGAAAATGTGCACACAGCTCCTTCTGCTGAACATCTGCTTTAATGCCAACCTGAAGCATTTTCTTCTTAAAACTTAATTCCCAAAGGGAGTAGGCTGCTTATTTGTACAATATAAATGTGTGTTGTGTTTTCTTCTCAGGCACTGTAGCTGAGATACATAAAACTGTATAGTTTAAATCACAGAAGGAGCCATTTATAATTCTTGTTCATTTTGTACACAAATCCATGTGATTCCATTAGATATGCAGCACAGCCTGTTATGCAGTAGTGAATGGAGATCAAGCAGTTCTGTTTACCTATGAAATTGCCTATTAAAATTACAATAACTACCATAAAAATGACTTTTTTATGTCTCTCCTCTGAGAGGAAGTTTCAATTTACTGGTTCATGTGAAAATATCTTGCAAGTAATTGTAAATATTTTAGGTAGATTTACTCTGATATTACGTGATGTGTCAAATTCATTGAAAAAAACCCAGTGAGATGTTAGAGACACAATCAAGCTGAAATCTATTCAATTATTGAATAAAGAGGAATTCATTTAATATACTGTACTTGTATAAATTTCCTCCTTACAAATAGTTATGTAAATCCAGGTTTGAAAGTTGAATGTACTCTTTTATTTTTAAAAAGGCCCCAAAAAAGTTATGAAAATGGTGGAAGAGGTGGAATAGTCCAAGGCAGTCGCAAATTAATCAAAATTGAAGTCAAAGCCAAGTTGCAGGACAGAGGATGCTTTCTCTTCCTAGTAGTGTTCCTTTTATCACTTACTTATGGATATAACTTAAGATTTTCTGACAGGCTTTATCAAAAGAGGTCTCAGCTTAAATTTTAACCAACATTTCTGTGCAAATTTTACTTTCTTATTTGTTCATAGATCAGTTGCACTGTCTTCCATGGACAGACTCCCAGTCTTAAAGCAGATCCCCTTCACTTAGTTCATAACCCGAACAAGCCAAGGTTAAAGCCAGGCAAAGCAAGCAGAACTGCTCACCTGTGGGTAATCTGCTGAGCCTAATGCCAGATGAGATGCAGGTGAAACCCCCACATTAATTAAGTGCTCTCAGATTGCCAGTTCTCACTGTTGGGCTTTTGGTTGGTAGCTGGGAGGGAAGGAATAGCCAAAGATCAGCTAAATAGAGGCTGGAGAGAGAGGTGGTGATGGAGGGTTGGGGGGTTGCAGTTAGGAACTTGTCTGGGGAGGGACTTCCTATGGGTTTTTTTAGCCCTTTTTCTGTCTGCTTTGGGCTACCTCTCAGGATAAAACCAGCTGTGGAAAAGTTGCTTACAGGCTTGAACATGGTAACTTCAGATTTTCTTGCTTTGTTTTTGTTGGTTTGGGTTTGGTTTTGTTTTGTTGGTTTTTTTTTTTTTTTTTGAGGGGTGGGGATGGACACTTCATCTCTTTGCCACCCAATTAAGCCTTTTTTTGTTCACTATTTATGGAAAGTAATTAGTGAAGGTGTAAAGCTGAGGGCCAATTTTGTTTGGAACTGAAATGTTCCTGCTTCATCATGTGAGACTGTCGAAAGAGTCAGTGAAGAGGATGGTTCACACCTCTAAGAACAGATATTTTTTACCCAAGGCATTTTTCATATCTGAACTGGTGTTTTAAGTGCTGTTCACTCAGCTTCTGGATGGCTGAAAGGGAATGTGACCTCTTTTCCAAGGTGAGTCGTTGTTTGGTGCCTTCTTTAATGGTATATGTGGACAGTGGTGAGAAAAGGACATATGCTGCCTCTAAATTTAAATGAATAATATTCAGATCCTGTTTTGTACAGAAGTCTTCCAGAGATGTATGCTCACTGTTCAGCTGTTAAGATTGTTATTAAACTTTATGGACCATAAACCCCATGGAAACAAGGAAAGTGAACAACTATGCTATTAAAATAGTGTCAGAACAGGAGACATATTTCATAGCTTCAAAACTGTAAGCCTGCCCCCATGCAGCATTTCAGCTCTTGTAGGCTGCCTCAAACTAGTGTTTATTTAATCTCTAAATTAAATGCAATATTGCTAATACATAAAGCCTGGAAAAATATGTTCCTTTTAGTTTAAAGTTCAGCTTCATAAATCTAGCTTTGCAGGCTGCCTTCTGAAATGGGAGTTGATTTTTTTCTTTATTTATTTAAATATTTGTCAGACATCCATCATCTCTTAATATTTCCTGGCATGGGAATCTACTTAATTCCAAACTAAATCCATCTTGATTTTCACTAAATGCGTCGACTTGCTCAGTATAACAGAGTCCTTATTAGGGAAGACAGACAAACAAGGGGATAAAAACATCCTTGGCACACTCTTGTGCGGGTGGGAAGAAGGAAAGCAGAGATGCTAAATGTGGCCTCACTCAACAGGAAAATGTATTTACTTTCAAATATATGTATTTTGAGAAAGAAACTGTCAAGCTCTGGGTGTGAGTATGCTTTACTGTGTTAGCAGACCTGTCCCTTGTATGTATGTATTTGCCTTGCAATGTCCTCCTGCAAATTGCTTTTGACTAGGCCAAGGTACAACAGTTTAAATATCATTTTCAGGCAGGCACAGCAAATTTCTAACAACAGTGCTTTGAAAAAAAAAAAAAATCCCTAAAACTTATATTGCAATATTCTAAAGGCTGGGGAACATGTACATATGTAGATTTGTGTGTGATTTTGTTATTTTTGGTTTTCTTTTTTACCCCCCCACCCTTGCTGGGGGTAAACCCATCCATTCCCTCTTCTTGGAGTTGATTAGGTCTGTCCTTACAAATAGAATATTTTAAGGTAGGTGATGGTAGGGTCTAGTTTTGGTATTTTTGGCCTAAGTTAAAAGTTAAGATGCTATGATATTTTTCTGGGTTTTTTTTTTTTTTGGCTGAAGTAGCAAAGTGGGGCTGCAGTAGGAAAACAGAAAATAAATTTATATAACTCAAACTTTGTCCTTGGATGAATGCTACTTATTGGACACTACCTGATCATGTGATTCCATGTTCCTGGTTTCTCTGTTATTTGTGGGTTACTGCTGTGTGGAAGAATGGGGATCTTGGGGGTGTTCTGTCTTTCTGGGGGTTATTTCAATGGGGTTTTCTATTGTGTTTTTTTGTTTGTTTTTTTTTCACTTGAGCATCCAAAAGAGATTTCAGGATCTATAAGCAGGTAATCAAGTTTGAAAAATAATGATGGAAATTTAATATTTCTTCTTACCTTCCCTATAATGATGATTAATAAAAAGACAGCTTCAGTATGACCTGTCCCTCCTCCTCTGCACACACTTTCCTTTTTCCTGCAGACTGCTAACGACTATCACTGTAATTGTTAGGTGCTGCTGATCATAGGAAAGGAATGTATTTCATGCTGCTGTTTATTCTGGGTCTATAAAGCTGATATTAATGTGATTCTCCTATCTGAGTTGATTAATTGCCACCAAATTAGGGACTGTGCTTTGAAAGAATTTATCCTTTTTGTTTTCTATTCATAGCAAACATGTTAATGCTGGCAAGGGAAGTTTGTTACCTGTTTGTTATCCTGGTTTGTCGCAGATGTGACCCTCTGGGTAGGGTTTAAAATGTTATGCACCTACACCTTTAAGCCTTTTTTCATGTTGCTGGAAGGTAATTTTTCCTAAACGCCTTGCTAAAGTGTATGGTGAGAGTGTTGCATGTAAACAAACCCACTATATAGGCCTTGCTGTCAATGACGCTGTTTAGTTGAACTTATTTGGTGCTGGTTTTTTAAAGAATAATATCATCTAGTGAGGCATGCTGAGATAATTGTTTGTAAATATGCCAGGAGAAACTAATGTAGAAAACACTTGAAACCAGTTCTATGTAAATTGGAGAGGGAAGCTGAGTGATACATCTGTATATCTATAGATGTATATACACATTTTTTTAACTAGGCCAGCAATTCTGTTAAAATATGAAAATGTTAATGCCTAAAAGAGTTCCTATGCCAGGAAGACTTGTGTTATTCCCCAAATGCTTCTATTATAAATCATCTTGTTCCTTAAGTGGTCATTATGTTACTGTATTTTATAGGAACCTTTCCAAAAGAAATTTAATTACATTGTCATTTTAGATGGTAAGAATAAGCTGCACAGTATACAGCTCCCCAAAAGTGAATTCACTTTTAATGTGCCATCTGTTGCTACAACACTATACAAAGATAAATAGTTGGAAAAGAGAAAGAGAACTGACAAGACAGAGAAATGGGATTTGATTTGCTCTTTCATCACACACATAAAGCAACATAAGCTCAATCAATGCACAGAAGTGAAAGCTAATACATAATGGTGATTAGTTCTGAATTTTTCCCCACCTATTGTTTCAAGTCCTAATTAAGAAAGAGAAGATTTGAGTTAGTGTAGCTCCTTCTGCCTACCTGGACTCAGCTGTACCATGTCAGGCTCTCTATAACACGTATGAAAAGGTACCCTGCAGAAGGTGGGCTCGTGTATAAAGGCTCAGTTGCCTGGCAAAAGGGAGAATCAACATGAACAAATGAAAGCCCATGCCAGGAAGTTTTAATCAGCACTTTTTATGAAAGAGATTTTGTTGGATAGTTTGAGACTCTTTACCAGAGAGATCCCCTGCTCTAATATCATGCTTTTAGGAGCTTGTTAGGCAGCTTAAAGCTGTGATTAATATTTAGCAAAATGATATATGGAGAGGCTTGAAAGCTGAGGTTATTTACTATGTGTAATTAGCTTTGGTTATTATTTGTAAAAGATGCATTGTGGATTCTAAGTAACAAAGCCCAATAAGAGGGTTTTATTAGTTATGAACTTCAGTTAGTATCAAAAAGATGTTCTGTGAAGCCCATTATTCAAATGTTTGAAAAGAAATATTGAATCATATTATAAACATAAAGCATTTCTTCTTCAAGCACATGTGCTTCTATAAAGATTTTCTGTTGAGATAAGTTTGTCTGTTCCTACTCTTCGCTTCCCTCCTTATGTTCAAAATGAGCTACTTTGCAGAACATCTGTGTGTAGACTCCAAAAGCTTAAAGGAACAACAGGGTAAGGAAATGAGCATTGTTAGTGGTGTGAAATAAATTCCTCCTGACACTTTAAGGTGACATTGTTTGCTTCAACAGGAGGAGATTAAAGAAAGAAATTCTGCCTTTCGCATGATAGGAAATATTCCTTTATTATCCAAAGTATATATTAAAAAAATAATAAAAATAATAACTTGGCACTTCAGCAATCTGGGAAAAGAAGCATGTTAAAGATGGTTTAAATAAAGTACTTGGCCCGTGTATGTGTCCTTTCTCATCACCACTTACTTTTTAGGGTCAAATGATAAAAAGAGACCTAGATATGTAGATTTTGGTATATGTGGAGGCTTCCTCTGAGAGCTAGACACTTCAGGCAGTTGGAGACTTCATAAATAACTCAAGATGGAGATTGTCGTTGTGTTTTGTTATTATTAAAAGAGAGACAAAACCCCTTTATAGTGAGGCAGGCTGGGGCAGATACGTAGACAGTTACTTTGCTATGGATATTGTGGTAGAATTGGGTAATCGGAAAGTTGTTTTGTACCTGATTTGAGAAGATTTAGAGCAGTTTCTATCCCAGGTAGCTTTCAACACCAAAAGATCCTTTGGGCATCTGCTATGTAAGTAAATTTTAACTTGGCCTTGAAAAAATATATGCAATTTTCCTTGGAACATTCAGCTTATATATCTCTCTGCCATTTAGCTCATATCATCTGTGTTTCAAGAATTCATTAAATCTGATGGAATTACAAGTGAAATGATGTGATAAAAATCTTGGTTCTGATCAGGCTCTGTCCCAGGAAGAAGGTATTTTTGTGATATTTCCTTTGATAGTCAGCTGTTTTGTGCAGAAAATGAGAGTTGGTGCTGGTGATTCTTTCTCTTAGCTTTACTACATCTGTAAATCCTTCTATGCTGATCATGATGGTAATTCCAAGGAGCACTCTCTGACTTTTTTACTGAAATACATGTGGGAATAATAGTGTTTTGTTGTGTCTGATCTCAGGTTGGCTTTATTATGCAAAACCAGTGAGCAGCTTCTAGTGCTCAGAGAAATCCTAGTGGAACATATTAACGAAAGCATGTACAATCACTCTTTACTGGCTTTCAAACCACACTAGCGTCGTCCTTAGTTAGACTGAACATGCTTTAGTTTTGTTTTACGTTGTTGTTTAATTCTGGGAAAGAAGTGGGTTTTTTGTATCTGCTCTCAGTCTCATTCATATTCTCCTCCTCATTTCCCTTTCCTTCTTTCTTTCCTCTTTTTTTTAATCCAGATTTCTAAATCTGATTAGTGATGACTACAGCTTGACAAATAGGCTGTGTTACCAGCCAAATTTTGCATTTATGTCCACTTAACCCTTTTTAGCAGAGGAATAATAAAAGAAAGCATGGCAATAATTTTTTGAAGAATTATATGCTCTTGCTTAAAAAAGAAAAAAAGACAAGTTTGTGTTGGGGTTTTTAAAACCTTATAATAAGGCTATTTAGCTCTGCAAGAAGAACACTACTTTTGAACAGACATTAATGTGCTGTGTCAAAACAGATGCATACAGGAGGCAAAAAGTGCCTTGTTTTACCACTTTTCTTCAGTGATTAACTGTTGCTGACAGTTCTGGTTTAGTTCTTGCCATTTAAAATTCAGAAGACTGGAAATATTTATCAAGGTTTAGACAAAATTAAAAGCTTGAGATACAGCCTTAAGTATTTAGATAATTTATGAATTCTTTAGCTTTTCAATGGGCATAGTTGATCGGTATTAAAATTCAAAATATGTCTGGTTTAGTAGCAAACCATTCAGACCATCTAATGTACTAGGAGGATCCTGTTAAAATATTTGAGTTAGTTTTTGCATCTTGATTTTTGTGGCTGCGATTTTGGGGTTTTTTTAATTTTATTTTGTTTTGTTTGCTCCTGCCTTCTCCCTTTTACTTCTGGAAGGGGTTGGTAGGCAGATATGGGTTGAAATAACTTGAAATAACTTTATGCTATAAATAGAGAGATCATGACCATATCCAGTATTTGCCTTCTGGGTGAGGTAAAGCCTGTGTGGCAAATCTCTTTTTTCCAAGGTGCAGGGACAAAAGAATATCTTTTTTTTTTTTTTTTTTTTAAATAAAGCCTTTTTCTTTTCCAGAGGCGAACTTAGTGAAGAGACCTTGGTTTTAAAGATGAGACTTCTGTGTGCATGTGTTGATACTTTTGCTCTAAGGAGACTTGGAAGGCAAATCTGATAAAGGAAGAATAAACCTCTGTTATGATCTTGCTGGGAGCAACCTAGTTGTCAGCAGTGTTTGCAACACTTAGCGTGTATTCAGTTCTGTAAAGCATCCCTTCAGACTCTGATTTCTACTATCCCTTTAGCAAATCTAGTACCATACAAATCTGTTAAATATTTTTATTGTAATCATTCCTTGTAGCTGCATCTTAGAACTGTAGCTGTATTCCCAAATTCCTATGTGTCGTTCTGTTTGTTTGACCTTTCTTATCAATGCTACACTGACTCTCACTATACTCCTACACTGAGACTCCATTGCTAGAGTAAGAGCTAATGGTTTCAGCAGCATCACTTTTTCTAGGTGCAAACTTTTTTTTTTTTCCCTGGAAAAAGGGGAATATAACCCCCATTTTCAAGAAGGGCAAAATGGATGACCCGGGGAATTACAGACCAGTCTCACCTCCGTGCCTGGCAAAATCTTGGAGCAGATTCTCCTGGAAGGCATGCTGAGGCGCATGAAAAAAAAATAAGGTGGTTGGTGAGAGCCAGCATGGCTTCACTAAGGGGAAATCCTGCCTGACCAATCTGCTAGCCTTCTATGATGGGGCTACGGAACTGATGGACAGGGGTAGAGCAGTTGATGTCATGTACCTGGACTTGTGCAAAGCGTTTGACACTGTCCCACAGGACATCTTTGTCTCTAAATTGAAGAGACATCAATCTGATAGACGGACCACTCGGTGGATAAAGAACTGGCTGGATGGCCACATGCAAAGTGTTGTGGTCAATGGCTCAATGTCCACCTGGAGACCAGTAATGAGTGGTGTCCCTCAGGGGTTGGTGTTGGGACCGGTCTTGTTCAGCATCTTTGTTGGTGGCATGCACAGCGGGATTGAGTGTGCCCTCAGAAAGTTTGCCGATGACACCAAGCTGTGTGGTTCGGTTGATATGCTGGAGGGAAGGAATGGCATCCAGAGGGACCTTGACATGCTTGTGAGGTGGGCTGATGCCAACCTTGTGAAGTTTAACCATAACAAGTGCAAGGTCCTACAGCTGGGTGGGAGCAATGCCAGGCACAGCTACAGGTTGGGCAGAGAAGAGATTCAGAGCAGCCCTGCAGAGTAGGACTTGGGGGTTTTGGTTAATGAAAAAATGAACATGAGCTGGCAGTCTGTGCTCGCAGCCCAGAAAGCCAGCCATATCCTTGGCCGCATCAAAAGGAGCGTGACCAGCAGGTGATAGGAGGTGATCCTGCCCATCTACTGTCCTCTCATGAGACCTCACTTGGAATATTGTGTGCAGTTCTGGTGTCCTCAACATAAAATGACATGGAACTGTTGGAACAAGTCCAGAGGAGGCCATGAGGATGATCAGGGGACTGGAGCACCTCCCCTATGAAGATAGGATGAGAAAGTTGGGGCTGTTGAGACTCGAGAAGAGAAGGCTGTGTGGAGACCTCATAACATCCTTCCAGTATCTGAAGGGGGCCTATAGGGATGCTGAGGAGGGACTCTTCATGGTGGACTGTAGTGATAGGAGAAGGGGTAATGGGTTCAAACTTCAACAGGGGAAGTTTAGATTGGATATGAGGAAGAAATTCTTTACTATAAGGGTGGAAAGGTACTGGAATGTTTTACCCAAGCAAGTTGTGAATGCTCCATCGCTGGCGGTGTTCCAGGCCGGGTTGGACATAACCTTGGGTGGCATGGTTTAGTGGTAGGTGTCCCTGCCCCTGTCAGGGGGGTTGGAACTAGATGACTTTAAGGTCCATTCCAACCCTAACTATTCTAAACCAAAAACTGTTCTATGACACCTTAGTGTCACTTCCATGTCATGTTATATGTGTTGAGCTCCTATCCTATGGCACCATATATCTACATTACAGCATTGCTGTATCTTTCCAAGGGGGTGGCTTCCAGGTTCAGTGGAGGCCTCAGAGAGGATGGAACGGAATGGTGTGGTGCTGCTAGGATGTTGTTGCCATGGTGCGATTATATACTCCCACCACTGGGCAATGCTATGGGGTGATGCTCACAGGATGCCCACTGGGTTGCAGCTGAGTCTGCCATGGTCCAGCTTGGAGTTTTGAGGAGATCGTTCTCTAGGAACAAATGTAAGTCTGGTGCCTGCTTTGTAAGTAATTATTCCACCTTCCTTAGACTACTTTTGTTTGGAGGAAGGTAAATCTGGCTTACTCGCATTAGTAGTGTTGCACTTGTACTGATGGGTTAAGAAGCTGTTGTCTTTTCCTCCAGAGCCATGTTTTACCACTGGAAAGCCTTACTCCAGGGAAGTCCGTGCTGCTGTAACTTAGTGGCTTGGTGTCTCTTAGAAGGTTTCTCCTCAGGTTTATTTCTTTGTAGTTGATTGTATGGCAGGTGTCTCCCTGGGGTGTGAAGGTTAGGAACTTGTTTAGTCCTGACTTGGCAGGCATTATTAGGAGGTGAACATAGAAGAGAAGGAGAAAACAAATAACTTGCAAGCTAATTGTGTCCAATTAACAATTAGATTTTTTTTGAGTTAGTGCAGTGAAGAATATTCCTGACTCTGTAGCTTATGTGCATCAGTGCATCCAGCTGAAGCCTCTTCTATAGTCCTAACAAAATTAGCTTTTTCCTTCATAAAAAGTGTAACAGCGGAACACCAACCTATGTATTTACTCTTTGCTTGCTTTGTTTTGAGGCTATGTTTAAGCTTGGTTAACTGTCCATGTTCAAGATTTTGTATATATTTAATTTTTTAGCTGCAGTAGAACACAGTAAAAGTGTGTTTTGCTGTTGAAAGGCAATGTTTCTGTTCCTGAAGTAATGACAGTGGTATTGAGATTAAAGTGCTGTAAATATAGAATATAACGGGACTAAACACTGGGATGTTATTTTAATTATTATATCTATTTCAGTTTCTTAGGTGCCAATTTATGAAATGATCATACTAGATAACATTGATCCTCAACTTTTTAGGAGGCCACAGCAAATTATATGATGTAATTGCCTTGTGTAAAATCCAACAATAAAAATTGGGAATAGGTACCATCATATTGGCTTTTCTTGTACTTCTGACATGCAGACATGTTTTATGACTGTGCTATACAGATACAAGCGCTGTAAACCTCCATGAAATATGTTCTTTTTTTCTAAGCCTCTCTGTGGTTATTCTATTTGTCACTTTTTTGTATCTCCTCTTACTCCGGTAGAACACAACTATACGGGGTTTATTATGTCTGCAGATCGCAGTGCCCATCCACAAAGCATGTATCTGTAATCAAAATGGTGATACAGCAACAAGAGGAAGATCTGGATTTGAGACAGCTCAGACAAACAGCGGAGGGGATCTGGAGAGATAGTGGCCCTGTTAGTTGGAAACAGGGACACAAATTCTGCAGGAGCAGTGTAGGGAAATGCTTTACTCCCACCAGCGAAATCCAGGTGTACCTTGGTTCCATCCTGCTAAAGAAAAATAAATATCCAGGCATTATAGCACCTGAACATCCCCTGCCCTCTGGCCACTGCAGTCCTTGGTGTAAATGACGCTATTCCTTGCTTGCAGGACTGTGTTCTGCCACTTTAACCTTTGCCAGCATAAAACTTTGACTTTCATAAAATGCATTGAATTTGAACCTGAAACAAAGTTGGTTTTTTTTCTTTGTCTCTTTCTCTAGCTTGTTTTTATTCTTTTAAAAATGCTTGAAAGCACAGCTTTAAACTAGTATGTTGATGTGCTTTCAGCAGTTCTGCTATGGATGGTCCAGTGCAACACAAGGGGTTTGTTTTCTTGAAGAGCTGAAAAATTTAAGAGCAGGAGGGGGAGGAGGAGGAAAAGGGGAGGATGTACATAAATGTTTGAGGCAAAAATTATGGCAGCCACAGGGCTGTGATCCCTTTTGTGTCCAATTTCCAAGCATGTTTCTGCAGTCCTGCCCTTTAGGAGTTCTTTTCCCTCAAATGTAGTTCTCTTTACAGGATGATATCTTTTTTTCCACAAGTACCTGAATGCATACTGCATGTGTGGAGAATACGTTTTGAGGCATCTGTGAATGTTTTTGGCTATTGCAAGCCTTGTATTGTGGGCTATTTTTCATTCAAGTCCTATAGTATGAAAAACAATGGACTTCTTTAAGAGATCAGGTAGTATGTGCTTACAATTGAGTCAGTATCCAGACTTGGATAAAATAAGGTAATGACTGTAGGTATGTGCATTCCAGCTTGTGCTTTACACAAAAGCTTCTATCAGGAATTGAAAAGAGAATGTTAATCGCTGTGGCCTCTGATTATGTAGTGTATCTGCCTATAAATGCATTTTCCTTTGTATATACATATTTACATAAAATATTCTTTATATGTGTGCTCCACTAAGCCCAGAAGTTTGGTGGCAGTGTTTCTGGACCTCTGTTTCTGCCTGCAATTTCTTCCTGCCTTCAAAATCTTCTTGCTTGGAAGTAAATAACCGATTTTGCTACAGATGTCTTAGTGGTGTAGAGAGTTGTTACAGTAATTGTACCTACTTCCAATATGTATGAAAACTGAGATTTTCTGAGAAAAGGTTTTGACATCTTCTGAAAAGATAATAACTGTGTAGGCTAACAGGGAGAAAGCTGTACACTTTGCTTCCAGTTTGATCACTTACTTTATATCTGTGCATTACTATTTCTTTAATGTTCACATATAAAATTCAGCTAAATGTTTTTCCTAAAAGCTGCAGGCAAACTCCTCTGAAAATACCTAGTTAATGAACTTGAACCTGAGCTTTCTCCATCAAAGAAATCATTATAGACAATGTGTTTTAGCTTTTGGCTTTATTCAGTTTAAATTCACATTTTCTCTTCCATAGGAAGAAGAAAGTGCATCTTTAAGAGGAGGTGTTTGTTAAATCAATATATACTTGTTGATATTGCTAGAAATTGCCTTTCTGCTTTCAAATTGCTGAACAAAATACCTGAGTAGGCATAATGTCAAGAATGGAAATAATCAAAGTGTATTTAAGACTTGCTAAAAAAAAAATCCATTTAAAATGTAGGAATGTGTTTTTCAGGCATTTTAAGACCCTAAATTGAAACACAAGTATTGAAATTATTTTTTTTCAGAGATTTAGACCTGAAGTATATTTGCATAGCCACTGAGTGAACTCTTTTTGTCCTCAGCATTTAAGTTTTCTGGCAGTTCTGTATTTTAGAAGACTCCAGTGCCCCATAAAAAGCAAATACTCAAATTTTCAGTTTCTGTGTACTGAATATTTTCCCTTCTGCTGGCCTTGTTTTTATAACTGTGATTTATTTTTAAAAAGAAAGAGGGAGAGTAAGTGAGAAACTAAAGAAATGAATGGAAGATTTTGGAAAAGGTCATTAAGCTGGAATCTGATTGATACTGTCCAAGGTTAAAATAAATATACTGATACATGATAGAGGGGAGGTGAGCTGGGGCCCTGGCAGTGTGGCTACACTTTTCTTGTTAAACTTAACTAAAGCACTGCCACCCAATTTCATTAGCAAAAGGATTCAGAAGGTAAATGGTTGTGGTAAGAATGACTAAACTACTTCAATCTTTACCGGTCAACAGCTACAGGGGACTCTCAGAGGCCACTTACAAGTGCTGAGGCTCCAGTTTGGTCTTGACAGCACAGACATCTTTATTATTCCTCCAGAATCATGAAGTGTCCGGCATTC
Source organism: Ara ararauna (assembly GCA_028858755.1). Classification (NCBI taxonomy): domain Eukaryota; kingdom Metazoa; phylum Chordata; class Aves; order Psittaciformes; family Psittacidae; genus Ara; species Ara ararauna. The sequence goes on along the minus strand of CM054410.1, from coordinate 8,528,705 downwards.
ACTGATCATCTTGAAACAAAAGTTATGAAAACGTGGTCTAACAGTGATTCATCCCAAGTAAAAGATCAAGAGTAGCCTTGGAAAAATAACCTTTTAAAACTGAGGGTTTTATATATTTAGATGGGCTTGGTTTTTAGTCTTTTTAGTTTAGAATAACTACAGTGAACCCATCAAGAGTCACTGAACATCTTGCCAAGTATTAAAAATGAACATCTTGCTTCCTGGGGTGCCTAACATTGCATTCAACCCCTGTAGAACATTCTGGGAAAACCTGCTGCTTCTACCGTCCTGCTGGTGTCTGGTCTGAAGCTGTGCAGAGCTCAGCAGACAAAAGTGATGTTTGTGGCTGTTCTAGCAAAACTGGATCGCAAAAGGCAGGGGAACACCCTTGGTTCTCAAAACTAAGCTAGTTTTCACTCGCTCACATGGTCTATTAATGCTCCAAGCAATTAATGTCACCTCTATTTTGTTTGTATTGATCCTCAGCGTGCTCATTCTCTCACACCTTGTTCTGTGCCAAGTTGTGGGCTAGCCTTTCTGCATCTTGTCCCGGTCAAAGAGGAGACAAATGTTTACCAGAGCACAGTAATTTGAAGGATGGAGAGTTATTTGTAGTGATATACTACTGTCCCATAGTATGCCCCTTTATCCCCACCATTGCTCCTTGGGGCCACAAACTTGTTGGTAAATATCTGTCCTAATTCATATTAGGAAGAAATCTGATCATTATGAACATCAAATCATTCTTTAAGGCCTGGAGTTTGTCAGTCACGATGATCAAGGCAGTGTGTGTTTCAAAGTCTACTCAGTTTCAGACAGAAGGAAGCTTAAGAGCATTGTCTCATCAAAGCTTACAACCATACGCAAAGGTGAAGGGCATACTTTAGTGTATACTTCATAATGGGAGATTATCCCTTCTGAGTACACATGGATCTCCATTACTGTCCATAGCCACTGAAGTCATTGCTCCTTCCTGCCATCCACAACTGGCGAAGGCATGAAAAGCCGCCTGCAACTTTTTCCAGAGTGAAGTTTTTAAGACTTCTATGCTCTTATTTAACAGAGTCCTTTCTTGAAATCTCAAATGCTAGTAGCTTGATACAGAAACCAGAGACAGCCTCCTGCTGAGGTGACTGTCTTGAGAGGGGATGCCTGCAGCGCACCTGATCGGGGGGGAGGCTCTGCATCCAGGAGCTTCCACTCGGAGCAGCAACAGGCACCGAGGGAGCCTCAAGTCCTTGACAGGGCTTGCCCGGGAGCCGGCAGCTCAGCAGACACGAGGAGCTGACTCAGAGGGGGCGGCGCCAGGAGGAGCGGCACCAGCCCTGACTGGGTAAAAACCTGCCCAGGGAGGGCGAGCGGCCAGGGGCGGGGCAACCAGGGCGAGCAAACAGGGTTGGTTCGAGGCAGGTCGCGCGGGCAGGCAAATGGGATGGTGAGCTCTCACCGTATGACATGGGCTCGGCCTGGGAGCTCTGCTCTGGCTGCCTGGGTGGTGGCCAGTGTAGGCACCCAGACAGAGCCGGTGGGAAGGGAGACTGCAGTGCAAAGCTCGGGGTGTAGAGAGCGCCTGCACTGCTCTCCTGAGAGGAGGGTGCGCAATGGGCAGGGCTGCACTTGGTGCTCCCTGGTGGAGGTCCTCCTGCAGCAGGGGCTGAGCTGCGGGAAGCTGTTACTAGGCTGAAAGGTGTCAGGGAAGCTGAGAGGAAGCAGCACTGCTTGCTCCAGGGCCAGACTGTGCAGGGGCCTCAAGTGTCTGCTGTTACTCATGCAGGAAAGGAGGCAGCTAACCCAGGAAGCTGGGAAATGGTAACAAAAAAAAACCAACAAGAAAAGGAGGAAGAGGACAATCAAAAGCAAGGGGCTTCCTCCTAAATCTGTTTTCCCCACACAGAACCTCTTTGCTGTCCTGCAGGGGGCTGATGTGGAACCACACTCCCACCAGGAACAGCTGGCTGATACACTGGTAAAGAAGATCTCTACTGGTGCTGCCAGGAAAAAGTGGCAGGTCATAGTACTAGGGGTCTCTACTCTGAAAGGAACAGAGGCACCCATCTGTCGGCCTGACCCAGGCTCAAGGGAGGTGTGTTGCCTACCCAGGGCTCGGATCAGGGATGTTGCAGAGAAGCTGCTTGCTCTAGTCGGTCCCGCTGACTATTACTCACTTCTAGTGATCCATGTGGGTGCTACTGATAGAGATAGCAGTAGCCCGGAGAACATGAAGAAGGACTACAGAGCTCTGGGAGAGGTGGTTAGGGGCTCTGGAGCAGAGATTGTCTTTTCATCAGTTCTCCAGGATACAGGGCAGGACCTCAGAAAGGCTAGGAGGATTGGCCAGGTTAATAAATGGTTAGAAGGGTGGTGCTATAGTCAGGAGTTTGGGTACCTTGAACATGGGACTTAATTTAGTAGGCCAGGTCTACTGGGACCTGGTGGAGCTGGCCTGACAAAGAAAGGGAAGAGTAGATTTGGTAGGAGGCTTGCCAGACTGGTCAAGGATGCTTTAAACTAGATGTGTTGGGGGAGGGGGGCATCATTCCATCCCAACACACCCAGTCACTTGCCAGCACCTCTAGTAAATGTTCAGAGCTATGTAGAGATATTGCAGCTGCTCCAGCCAATGAGCCGGCTTCAATTGGAGCTCAGCTCAGATGTCTCTATAGAAATGCCCGAAGCATGGGGAACAAACAAGAAGAATTAGGTATGTGTGCACGTCTACAGGTGTATGATATCATAGGCATCAGAGAAACATGGTGGGATGGCTCCTATGACTGGTGTGTTGGAGTGGAAGGTTACAGGCTCTTTAGGAAAGACAGGCCCAGTAGGCGGGGAGGGGGAGTTACTATTTATGTTAGGGATAGGCTGGAGAGTATGGAACTGTGCCTGGGGACAGGTGAGCAGTCAACAGAGAGTTTGTGGGTGAGGCTTAAAGGGAGAATAGCGATGGGAGCCATTATTGTGGGGATCTGTTAAAGACCTCCTGACCAAGAGGACTCTGTGGATGAAACGCTCTATAGACAGATAGGAACAGCCTCACGCTCGCCGGCCCTTGTTCTCATGGGGGACTCCAACCACCCTAATATATGTTGGAGGGATGGTATTGCCTGGCACAAGCAATCCATGAATTTCCTCAATTGTGTGGAAGACAGCTTCCTTCTGCAAGTAATAGAGGAGCCGACAAGGAGAGGTGCCATGCTTGACTTCACCAACAGGGAAGAGCTGATTGGAAATGTGATGCTCCAGGGCATCCTTGATTGCAGTGATCATGAGATGGTCAAATTTGAGATCCTCAGGACAGTGAGAAGAGTGTGCAGCAAGCTCACTGCTCTGGACTTCAAGAGAGCAGACTTTGGCCTCTTCTGGAACCTGCTCAGTAAGATTCGATGGAATATAGCCCTGGAGGGCAGGGGAGCCCAAGACTGTTGGTTGTTATTCAAGGATCACATGCTGCAAGCTCAGGAGCAATACATCCCTACTAGAAGGAAGTGCAACAGGAGGGCCAGGAGACCTCCTTAGATGGATAAGGAGCTGCTGAGGAAAATTCGAAGGAAAAAAGAGGCTTATAAAAGGTGGAAGCAAGGACAGGCGGCCTGGGAAGAATGCAGGGATGTTGTCCGGGAAGCTAGGAATCAGGTTAGGAAAGCTAAGGCCCACTTAGAATTACACTTGGCTAGGGATGTTAAGGATAACAGGAAGGGATTCTATAGGTACGTTGCAAATAAAAGACAGACTAGGGACAAAGTGGGCCCTCTCCAGAAGCTATATGGAGAACTGGCTATCCTGGATTTGGAGAAGGCTGAGGTTCCTAACGACATCTTTGCCTCAGTCTTCACCGGAAAATGTTCTGACCATACCACCCAAGTCTTGGAAGGCAGACACAGGGACAGTGAGAATGAAGACCCTGGGCCCACTGTAGGAGAGGATCTGGTTCGAGACCATCTTAGGAACCTCAACGTATACAAGTCCATGGGACCTGATGAAATCCATCCGTGGGTCCTGAAGGAGCTGGCAAATGAAGTTGCTAAGCCACTGTCCATCATATTTGAAAAATCATGGCAGTCAGGTGAAGTTCCCAATGACTGGAAAGAGGGAAATATAACCCCCATTTTCTAGAAGGGCAAAATAGATGAGCCAGGGAACAACAGACCAGTCAGTCTTCTCTCTGTGCCTGGCAAAATCTTGGAGCGGATTCTCCTGGAAGGCATGCTAAGGCACATGAGAAACAACAAGGTGGTTGGTGACAGTCAGCATGGCTTCACTAAGGGGAAATCCTGCCTGACCAATTTGGTGGCCATCGATGATGGGGCTACAGAACTGATGGACAGGGGTAGAGCAGTTGATCATCTACTTGAACTTGTGCAAAGTGTTCAACACTGTCCCACAGAATATCCTTGTCTCTAAGTTGGAGAGACATCCATTTGATAGGTGGACCATTCGGTGGATAAAGAATTGGCTGGATGGCCGCATGCCAAGAGTTGTGGTCAATGGCTCAATGTCCAGCTGGAGACCAGTAACGAGTGGTGCCCCTCAGGGATAGGTCTTGGGACTGGTCTTGTTCAACATCTTTGTGGGTGACATGGACAGTGGGATTGAGTGTGCCCTCAGAAAGTTTGCCGATGACACCAAGCTGTGTGGTTCGGTTGATGATGCTGGAGGGAAGGAATGGCATCCAGAGGGACCTTGACATGCTTGTGAGGTGGGCTGATGCCAACCTTGTGAAGTTTAGCCATGACAAGTGCAAGGTCCTCCAGCTGGGTGGGAGCAATCCCAGGCACAGCTACAGGTTGGGCAGAGAAGAGATTCAGAGCAGCCCTGCAGAGAAGGACTTGGGGGGTTTGGTTAATGAAAAAATGAAGATGAGCCGGCAGTGTGAGCTTGCAGCCCAGAATGCCAGCCATGTCCTTTGCTGCATCAAAAGGAGTGTGACCAGCAGGTCGAGGGATGTGATCCTGCCCCTCTACTCTGCTCTCATAAGTCCTCACTTGGAATATTGTGTGCAGTTCTGGTGTCTTCAATATAAAAAGGGCATGGAACTGTTGGAACAAGTATAGTGGAGGGCCACGAGGATGATCAGGGGACTGGAGCACCTCCCATATGAAGATAGGCTGAGAAAGTTGGGGCTGTTGAGACTCGAGAAGAGAAGGCTGTGTGGAGACCTCGTAGCAGCCTTCCAGTATCTGAAGGGGGCCTATAGGGATGCTGGGGAGGTACTCTTCATGCGGAACTGTAGTGATAGGAGAAGGGGTAATGGGCTCAAACTTAAAGAGGGGAAGTTTAGATTGGATATGAGGAAGAAATTCTTTACTGTGAGGGTGGTGAGGCACTGAAATGGGTTGCCCAGGGAAGTTGTGAATTCTCCATTGCTGGCGGTGCTCAAGGCTAGGTTGGACAGAGCTTGGGTGGCATGGTTTAGTGGTAGGTGTCCCTGCCCCTGTCAGGGGGGTTGGAACTGGATGATCTTAAGGTCCTTTCCAACTGTAACTATTCTATGATTCTGTAATTAAGTGTCCAGGGTTATTTAGAATAATCAAGTTCACAAACCTCTATGCACACTGACAAGTGTATTTATATGCCTCAGGAAAGTCGAGGACCACTTTTTTTTTTTAATTTATCATAGATTTTATTATTTCATTTATAATGCTATAATCATAGCATTATAGGAGAAGTCTTTGATGCGATTTTTCAGTTTCAGGACATATCTTCTACAATTATATGTAATAATGTCTCTATATTATTTGTGCTCCAGTGCTGTATTTTTGTACTGTTCCTCTTGCAAAAATCAAGTTAAGACTGTAGTGGTTTTTAACAGTTCCCTAAATGCAGTATTCCTATCTCATGCAGTACGCATGGCTGCAGCATTCAAATAAAACTAAGTGATAAAATAGCATGGTAATGTAGTAGCCACTTTGCCTAGAGTTATCTGGCAGCACAGGTGGCAGCACAGGTGACAAACTGTAGTAGACCATCCTATGTTGGTGGAAAGCAGTCATCTCTACTGTGTAAATTAATTAGTTTTGATGTTTTCATCTCCATTGTTTTAGCATAGTTCTGTGTCTTTAGAGTTTCACTCCTACAATCTGTAGCCTCAGGTGTGACATAAAAACTCGTGTTTGTTTTTTCCATTGATTCCAAAAGTGATTTGGTTCTGAAAGGATAAAGTGTGAACAGTAAGTCAGCAATTTTGGAGGTGATGAATTCTGTTGGTAAGGCAACACAGCCCAATTGCATTTCCAGAAGAATTCAAAGTATCATCTATTATGTGTTTACAATAAAACTTTCACAATATCTGATAAAATCTTACCTCTTTAGAGGGAGATGGTGGCTGGAAACATCTTGTCGGTGGTTTTGGCTGTTTTATGATTTCTTATGTTTGGTGGTTTATTTTTGTTTGTATAATCTGTGCTACAGGCACAGTTAGGGCCCCATGTGTTGTGAGAGGTTGTGCCACAAATGTGTGATGACTGTAGGTGTGGGGTTTTTTTTCCCCATCATTTCTAACAAACTTTGGTCACAATCTTGTCCCCCTAAATATGTATATATATTTGTATATATATATTAGGGAGCAATGTTTCTTTGCTGTTACTCTTGAGGCAATCTGGTATTTGCAGTATACCTTCATGCTACTTTTAGAAATACACTATGCACACCTATATATGACCTCTGATGTTTGTTTATCCTGATTTATGAGATCCCATGCATACTACAGGGAAGAAAAATAAATATGCAAAGTGTCAGTAGACTCTTAATGGAGTTACCCAGTATTTCTTCACAGAAGCTGACCTTGAAGTTGCTTTTCATGCACAAGCCAAAATATGTAAATTAAGATCTCAAAGTGACAGTTCAAAACATGTATATAGTTTGTAAAGTTCTTGCCAAAGCCATGGAAACTTCATGTTCTACAAAGGACATTCATCAGTCTTTGAAACTGTGGGTAGCAAAGTGCAGAAAAATAGCATTGCTCAAGTGCTCAGAGTGGAATTTGGTCAAAGCACTAAATTTCACTTCAGTAGGATGAGAAGTCTGCCAAAATATACTCATGAAATCTGTGAACATACTGCCAGTCCCATGTAGAGCTTCCAGCTCCCTAACAAAAGCAAAAACTAAACTGCTATCAAAAATTGACTGATACGTGCCTAATTTTCTTTAATGACATTTGCTTTGCTACTCTTCAGAGTGTCAGAGATGGCAAAATGAGGACAACCAACTCTTGTAAAGTGAGATGAGAAACTTGCAGGGCTTCCAGCTCCTCTTTCCTAAATAATACTAATACTTTAAACCCCATTTAGATGTTACTTTTGGCTTATATTTTCCAAGCATTGTTTCTAATGGTTTCCAGTTCCAGCTCAAAACTTTTCTATAATATTGAGGATAGTAAATATTTTCCTTTCAACCCTGTGCTATTGTTTGCAACATTAAAAAAAAAAAAATCAGTACAATGAATTTGAGTTACATTTGTGATTAGTCCCTGTCTACAGCAACCACCACATTTGGCACAAACATCTTATGAAAGCATTCTTGCAGATAGATAAACAAGCAGATATACTGGGCTGGTGAACAGATGAGTGGGAAATAGCTGGGTTCTCAATGATAAATCTGTTGTGGGTTTGAAGAGAAAATTCAGGCAAAACATTTGGTAATGTGCTAGTGCAGAGGATTAGGCACACATTATAATTGATGTCACGAGCACTAAAAAGACATCAGGGATGTAGTGCATGTTGATTATTTCTCCTTTCTGTTTATGTTAGTTTCCTCTGCTTTGCAGCTGTATGGCTATGCCAGCGAAAGCCCCTGAGACCGAGCTGTAGCCGCTGCTCTTCTGTAACTGCATCATTACCTCACTCCAAACAAAGTCCTTTTTTTGTCAATAGAGGATGAAAACATTATTGGATTCAGGAGCTCATAGTAGTCCTGTATGTAGCTAGGGATGAGGAGGATAGATTTATGAAATGGACCATTTCAAATGGCATTATCTTCCCACAGTGAGGTACACCTTTCATAAATCACAGGAGAGCACTTGGAAAATAAAGCATTTGTTATTCCTGCCATATATTGTATGAGCATCCTCCACAGTGTGATCTTGGGGTGGGGGGGAGAATCCTCTGTTTGTGTTTGTTCTTCCCTAGTGATTAGGGCTTTTTATCTTGCAGTTACAGGAAAACTCAGAACAGCTTTATAATATGCATTTTTAGTTTACATTTGTTTACATGCTTCCAATATTGCAGGGTATTCTCTGCCTCATTAGGTAGCAGGCAGTCAGCTTGGGAGAGGAGTTCAAGTATAGATGAAAACTTTTTATTTGTTAAGGCTGGTGTTAGTGTTGTGGGTATTTTCACTTCTTAAACTCAATCCCCCTATTTTTGCTGCATTAATAGAGCTGCCTGATGCCTTTTTAAGTCAGCAACAGCTACATATTGCATTGGGTAGGAAGAGGGCTCTTTATGTGTTGTCAGAAATTTTTTTTTGTATTTTCACAACCCAATTTTGCAATAAATTTACCCAGTGAGTCTGATGCCGCTTGGGATAAAGACGGGTCTCTATTTAACCTGTAACTAGCCTGATGTGAAAAGTCAACATTTATTACACGATATTATTTGTGTGATATTTTAAAATCATCTCTTCGCTCTGGAGAGGAACCTTTTGAGAACGCTGTGAGATAGCAACTGGTCATTACTTGTAATGAGCCAAGGAGTAAGGCCTTGATTTTGGGAAATGTTTTGACCAGAATTCATAGAAAGATAAAGGTGATGGTAGTGCAGCAAAATTCCCTGTGTTTAAGAACAGATTAAAAGAAAGCATCAATGGAATATTGAAGTGTGTTTTAAATGGAGAAAATTATCTAGAAATTAAACAACCTGTATTGTATTAAAAAATGTCTAATTTGAGACCTCCAGTAGTCAGAAGCTGGGAAAAGTCAGACTTCATGCTCCTCTGTACTAGCGTAATTCTGCCTCCTTGTGTATTTTTTTAAAATCAATTTTTTCTATGACACCCTCCCATGGGTTTATACCCTGTTGGCAGCATTTCATATTGAAAACAAAGGGCAAATTGTAGAAAAGCAAAGGGTGGCATTTCTTAAGCTTCAAGTGTTTGACTTGGCTACCTGGTGGGTTTTTTTGACGTATGAATGGGGGGGGGGGGGGGGGGGGGGGGGGGGTGGGAGGGAAGAGTGAGTGTTTAGTGATTTTTTAGTATATATCTTTTTTTTTCTACTAGAGTACATGTTAAAATGACAGACGATCAGTATTATTTTATTAACTTGTAATTTGTAGATGACTGAAATGTATTTAATTCTTTATAGGCATAAAATGCTTTTCTCTTGGATATGCTTACAGAAGCCTTTATTATGACCAGAGCATAGATGAGAGAAGCCAATTGCTGCCAACATGAAGCTAAAGCTTCCCCTGCAGTGGAAACTGAGAGATCAAGTCAAGGTCAAACTCACTATTCCTGAAATTTCTGCAGACACCATTATTTAGATGTAATGAGCCCTGCTTGGATCCGGTTTGGAAAGATACTAAAGCTTTAAACATTTAAGTTAGGAGGCTCTGGTTACATGCATGGGTATCTGAAGCCTGGATCTGAAGGCTTGGAATTTTAGATGTTGACTTTCCACGGGGCTTAGGAGAACTTGTTCTTGTGATAGTGAAAATGTCTTTTGCTGAGGGCTATGAAACTGTTACCAGGAGTGTACGCTTACCTGGTCATGGGCGCTACTCTACTGGGGCTTGGGGTACATCTCGTGTATTCACTGAGCACATAGATATGCAAGGAGGGGGAGAAAATGCATTTTATCAGCCATGCAAAAAATGTGTATTAAAGCTGTAAGTGGGATACAATTCAGCAATGTGCCACGCCATTGTTTTTTGGGGTGTTTTTTATTGTTGTTTTTTTTTTTGTTTGTTTTTTTTGAATGAGTAAACAAGTCATGATTGTGGCTAAAAAGCCACACTCTTTCCCATAACGTGGGAGGCTTGTATAGAAGCTTGTTGAATACAGGTAGCGGCAGCTTCTTGTGGGAAATAATGGAATCTTCTTTTTTCCTGTAGATTTCTTAAAAGGCTTGATATATAATAATATTGGTTATGTCATTACAGTAGAAGAATTGCTTTTCTAGCTGAGCTGAGGTATTGAACAGTAGTGTATATAATGGATAAAAATGGTTCTTCTGGATAAGGAGACACAAGTATTGTCACACCCATTTCGAGGTGTGTATAGAGTATATTTGTCCTTTTTCTTTTTTTTTTTTTGACATTCATTACGGGGGCATCATGTGTGAATTTTGTCTCTATGCTAATGTCAGGCTTTGAGAATCTTTACACTACAGCTGTGATCAGGAATTCCCCATGTGCTCTTCTACCTCAACACCTTGTCAGTGAATGGCAGATAGGAATTTTTACCTGTGTTAATATACGGATATCGCCATTTTGTTTTAATGCTTCAGTGTTTAAAGCTGTTATATGAAGCTGGGATTCATCAAGAACTATTTTAATAGAATTTTCAGGTATCTGCAGTGGCTCTGATTTAAATGGATAAGCAACACCTATGGGCAGATGATCTTTCTGCACACGGAAATTAATTACAATTCAAGACTGATGAACTTTTATGAGCTAGTTAATTTTTAAAAGATGCTGTGTGTGGTTTATTGAAATTAAAAGAAAGTGACAGCTTTCTGCCCCTACACTCATAAAATCCTGTCCTGCATATAATAGTAACCTAATTTAGTTCAAAGATGCTGGATCTCTTCCCTAACACTTCATCGTGTTAAGGCCAGTTGAAGGTTTCAGTGCACTTCAGGTAAACAGAAAAACTTCTTGCTGGTCATCCATGTTATGCTGGCTTGTATCAGTAGAGAAGCTCTAAACTCCTACTCTGTCCTTTGTCCTTGATTACCCTCAAAACCACTTTTTGAACAAAGTGAAGTTTAAATTCAGCATCAGGTTACAAAATGCCCATTTATAGAGTGTTATGAATGAATATTGATTATAAAACAGTGTGCCATATACCACAGGATTGCAAATATTTTTAGGGTGTAGATCTTCTCCTGGTGAAAAGATTTCATGGGCCACTGCCCTCCCTAATTATGACTGCAGGACGCAGCTCAATTCCCATTCAAAATGGGACCACAATGTCTTTCATTTGTATTCACATACCACCCTTGTGGGAAAATGAAGTAACAGCTTATGAGAAAAGGTGATATTGTGAAGGTATTTATGCTGGTACTGTCCCAAGAATCTGGCTATGGGCTACTTTTATTTAATTATAAAAAGCTACTTCAAGCTATACCAGGCAGTGCTCAGAAATACCATCCTGAATTTACTACTTCTGTTACTACTGTCATGAGTCTTCCTTCCCCTCAATGACCTTCATAAACCCACAGACCATAACTTTTCAAACCTGTTTTATGGTCAGAATTTTGCAGGAACCTCTTTTTTTGGTTCTGAAGTTGCATTTCTTTATGGTGGTATTTACCTTCCTTGACCAATATCAGGGGATTTTGTAGCAATTTGTGCCATGTCTGTGATACCTGACATAGCAAAACAGTGTTTTATGACTGTTGTTGGATGGTGCTAACAATACATGCCAACCAGTGTGGATCACAAAAAGGAATCTTTCTGGGGTTCAAAGCCTCAATGACATCTTTTTAAAATTAACCTTTCCAATAGACAGGGGAATAACCTATTTGCTAAATACTTAAACTATATAGCAATGAACTGAAAGAAGTCCAATGAAATGAGAAATCGGGGTGTCACTTTTCATACCCAGGAAATGATTTTGATAAATACTGTATTTTTTCAGACTACTTAGATTTCTTCTTTTTGCTTGTGCTTGAAGCAATAAAGATGAAAACATTGTCATTAACTTAAAAACTAAGAAAGAAAAGGGGAAGAGGAGTGTGGAGAATAATTCTCCTGCATTTATGTCTTACACTATAACTAAATATCTGCATCTGTTGTAGGAGAAATGCATTGAGGTTTTCTAGTAAAAGCTGAGATGAGAGTGAAAAGGTGTTCCCTTTTATTTTGTAAGGTTCTGTTGAGGAAACATTTAGTCCAGCCAGCTGCTCCAACTGGATGTGGAGACCTCATAGCAACCTTCCCATATCTGAAGGGGGCCTATAGGGATGCTGAGGAGGTACTCTTCATGAGGAAATGTAGTGAGAGGACGAGGGGTAACGGGTTCAAACTTCAACAGGGGAAGTTTAGATTGGATATGAGGAAGAAATTCTTTCCTGTAAGGGTGGTGAGGCACTAGAATGTTTTGCCCAGGGAAGTTGTGAATGCTCCATCGCTGGCAGTGTTCAAGGCTGGATTGGACAGAGCCTTGGGTGGCATGGTTTAGTGGTAGGTGTCCCTGCCCCTGTCGGGGGTTGGAACTAGATGATCTTAAGGTCCTTTCCAACCTTAACTATTCTATGACTCTATGATGTTCGCATGAGGAATTTTAATTTTCATGCTTTAATACAGAAATCTCAAGTTTCCTGGGTGAATTAGCTCTTAATGGATTTCTAAAATGTGCCACCAGTGGCGTGGGGGAATGTAGTTTGTGCTGAGGCCAGAAAACACAGTCTGTAATCTGATAACCTGTTATAATAAAACTAGCAGATAACACTTTGCATTGCTCAGTGCAGTAGTTGGTCTGCCTCATATCCTACAGTCTGTGGTACTAAAAAGTGCGATGTTTCACCTGTCAACTGTTCATAAGGGTTTTTACTTCCTGTGTATTCTAAACTGAAAACCTAATTTCAGATCTAGAAATGTGAAGTATATAGAAAGTGTCCCAAAATATCATTAGGCTGCTTTCACAATCATTTCAGGCCACTGTTCTTTGGCAGAGTTCAGGCTGATTTACCTTGAAGTGGGTATATAATAATGTCATTGACAAAACACTAGCAATTAACCATTTTTCTCATAGGTTACAGCTTTGTGACCAAGAACAGGCTGCAAGAAGTCAAAGGAATGAACATAATCTGCTGTTCTTTGGAACTTGGCAGGGAAAATGTGTAGTCACTTAAACCACTGATCTTGTGGGTTTTCATTAGGTTATTTTACTTTAACAAATAACAATGTTGTCTTGATCAGTTATTGTCTTCGTGTTTGTCTGTGGTGTCTAGGTATCCACTGCATTTTCCTAGGACAGACAATTTATTATGAATTTAAATGTGCACCCATATGTACACATACTTGTGCTTTTCATTCTATAGCTATACTGCAAATGCTTATTCAGATGGATGATACAATGCTTGTGTTCTATTTCACCAGATTGCAGCCTGGAACCTGCTGATTTGGTGCTATTTTTATTGACGTCTGTGCTTTTACAACAGAACTGGTTTTGCATGTTCATGCTTATTCTTTAGTTTGCCTATGTGTTTGTCAGTCACTGCCTCCCACCAACTTTTGAACTCAGTCTCGTTTCAACCAAATATGTCTGAACTCTCAAGATAGCAGAGTTCCTTCCAAATTACAGAAAGCTGACAAATAAGCAGAAATCACAAACTCAAATTAGTACTCTTGCTGCATGAAAGGTATCTAAAAATCAGCTTTTACATCTGCTGAGCAGTGGCTGGTTGCCAATTGGCATGTATGTGTCCTGGCCATCCGGACAGCAGAGGCATAGCTCCAGGCTGGCCACTGTAAGCACTACCTCCAGCCAGCTGCCAGGACAACACATAACTAAAGAACATGGAGGGAGCTGAGGACATCTGGGGAGGTGATTCAATAGGGACCCCAAGAAAAGTGTGGTTATAGTGCTAAGAAGATACCGGAGTGGTTGGAGGCACTGCAGATGGGACTGAGGACACTGGGAGGGTAATGAGGTGCTTTGGGATGGATAGGCAACCTATTTTGTCATGAGGAGTGAATGCAGTGAACACAAAACACACATTTGTTCTGATTACAAGTATGTTCATATTCTAGCTTAGCCTAATTACTGCTTTTGACTCAGCTCAATGCATAACATTGCATGACATGCTGTCCTACTTTTAATTTCACAGCTGAACACTTTTCTATTGTTTCCAAGCCTTGCTTTGCACCATCTGGAGGACATGCAAGGTGTTTGGCTGGCCTGCAGTACTACCAGTTCCTTTGGATGACCCTTTGGGGAATATCAGTATAAACGTATAGACCAAATATTTTCCCCTCAGGTGCTGACTATCCATTTTCTATAAAAAGTGTGGCTGGTGTTCCTGAGCTGTTCCTACATGTCAGATATGATTCACCAAGATGATGAGATAGGCCAGTTGGACCTGGTAAAGACATTAGTAACAACAGTTGCAGCCAAGAATGTGAGGAACAGATGAAAGTGTGATAACTAATTTCGTAAGGGGATAAACAGCTTAAATAACCTAAAGTTAGGTCAAATGTCTTCTTCCTGAAAGTATCCATCCAATTCAAGATAACTCAATTTTTAGATTGAAAATGCTGGGGTTTTGCAAATTTTAGTGATGCTTAGTTGGATTTTCTAGGCATAAGGAAAATCCAGTTTAGTACAAACCCTGCTAAATTCTTTCCTTTTTTTTCCTGTGTATTTAGCTTGTGATTAAGTCTGATCTGAAGACACATTTCAGGGTATATGATGTCTGTGGCCTATGGTCGTATTGTTTCACGCAGCTTTTTTCTTAATCACAAAGGTGAACTTATTCTCCTCCAAAGTTTATATCAATATTTTTTGAATCATATTTCAACATTTTTCACTTGGCTGTGCTGATGATGATCATAGAATCATAGAATAGATGATACTACATAGATGATACTTCATCTTTTATTTTCAGCTGTAATTTACGACATTTTTATGCTTGAAAAGTGGTTTACCTTATAGTATGGATAGGTATGCTCTACCATTGGCAGCTGTATATTAAAATTTCAAGCCTTCTGAGCTGGGCATGCTCTTATTAACTAAACACTCTTAAATGTGTCCCAGAGATCTGTCCTGTGACTGCTGGGCTGCTCTGTGGAAAAAAAAAAAGGTGCTCTTTCTGAAAGTTGATTGGTCTGTCTTTAGAATTGCCTAATGTCACCTCTAGTACACAGTCTAGGAGCCAGAGTGAGTGACCCTTGTGGATGTGGAATTGGCAGATAGAGGTGTTGTGCCATTTTTTCACTGCATTTAATTATATATAATCCTTGGTGATGAAGATCCAAAAGACCATAGTAATAACTCAGTTACTTCATTGATTTTTTTTTTTATGTGCACTTATTGCCCAAGTAAGAATGGCAGAGTTAAGAATTTAATATGAAAGCTGTGTTGTGCCTTAAAAGACACATGAAAATATATACAGCATTTTTGTATTTAATAGTTATGCCTGGCTTCAGTGATTAAGGAAGACCCTGAGCTTAGATTTTATGTCATTTTCTGAATCCATTAATGTGCTTAGGTTTAGTACTGCCAAATTTCTTTCTCTGTTTCAATAAAAACTGTGGGAAATTCACAAAACTGTTTCATTTCTCATGTCATCAAAAATTATCCTACTCTAAAACTCTAAATTATATATAAGTAACAGTTGAAGAGGAGAGTCTGGCATTAGGTAATATGGCTTGTATTCTAGCTAGACTTATGAGGACTGTTGTGCCCAAGGATTGTAATGGAAACCACTTGCCAGAAACTTTATCACAGTGATGGGAATAAAATCTTTATGCTATTTACTTCATTGAGTACCAGAAAATACACATGTGCTAGAATCATTTGCATATTCTATGCCACACATACAGGTCTACTTTAAAGTATATGACTAGATTTACTGTACGGGACTACTACCATTCTTTAAATTTATTCTTTGGTATCTTGGTATCTTGAGAAACATGGCTTCAAATGTATGAATTTAGAAAGAACATGAGAACAAATCTCTGACAACAAATAACTAGAAAGAGTAGAAGTCAATAGTTTTCAAGGTCTGTGACAGAATATCTTGGTATATAATAATTGTTGTTATGTAGTAGCTGTAAGATTTATGATGTCCTTAGCAATTCATGCCCTAAGAGTTTGAGATTTAAAAAATATATGCCAGTGTGTCAAACAATACCTGTTCTCCTTTTTTTTTTTTTTTTTTTTAAACTGCTGGTACCTCATTTTGTGGGTATATTATAATTCATGAATACAATACAGTAATATCCACTAAAAAGTCATTATTTGCAAAAAAATCATCTTAACATATTATTTAGAGCACTACAAATATTTTGTCTCAGTTCCACAGCTGGTGACCCTTGGCAGTCTTTTGGTATCCACCCTCCAATTGACAGTAAGGGGCAGCTATTTATAGTTGTGATTATCATACCTTGAATTTATTCCCTCCCAGTTTTCTTGAGTCTTGTGTGTTGTTCTTATGAATGTCCCTGCAAACCAACAAATTTACAAATGCTTTTGTCTGAGCTGTATTTTTAAGGTGCAGGTTTTCCTGGCTTCTGTTCCTTGAAGCTTTAGTTTGGAAGCTTAATATGGTTTAACTTCTATTTTTGGTAAGTGCTACAGAAACTGGGAGGTTTCTGCTGATGTCCTGACTGATGTCCTGACTGATGTCCTGACTGATGTCCTGACTGATGTCCTGACTGATGTCCTGACTGATGTCCTGACTGATGTCCTGACTGATGTCCTGACTTCACACCACTTCCCAATGAACACTTGTCCATTGTCAGACCCCCTGGTGTCATTGGTTACTTCTCATGTGTTGTCAGTGTCGTTGGCTTTATCTGCTCTGAAATGGGGATTATGAAGAAGGTGACAGTTCAGGCTTAGGAATATCTATGGTGAAAGGGAAAGTCTTCAAAACATATGTACTTTGTAGCAGGTATGACTATAACTGGGCTTTGGCAGTGTGACCTTGGAACAAATGGGGAGTCGCTGATGTGCAGTTAGGTGTGTGTTCATGAGTTGACCAATAAATTTATACAGTGCAAAGATGCCTCTGTGAGGTCAAAGAGAAAAGCAGTCTTACCACGAATCACTGTGGTTGCCAGTCTGGTTGGCAATATCATACTTGTCTGCCCTCAACCTGTCATTTCAGAGAAACCATGGATTTGTTTGTGAAGAATAGAGATGTCACAGCTCCTGGTGACTGAAGGTGGTATTTTGTCTGTGAGAAGGATGGGAGCCAAGCGCTGCATACCTCTAATCTTTTATCTTTCTCCTGTGAAGCCTCAGTAATTCATAACACAGTCACGTTATTCAAGAGTGTTTCCTTAGGCAGATTCTATCTCTGAGAGCTTAGGTCGAGGGATTTTCAAACAGTCACTTGATTTATGTATGCGAACATGTAGCTCATAGAAGAGTTTATTTTACAACTGCTTTAGTACTATGCACTAGAACACTTCTAGTAATTATAACTCACTAAATGTTCTTCTGTTCTCTACCCTTCCATCATGTATAAGTGGATTTCTCATAATTTTAACAGTTTGGTAAAATTGCATAGTGAGGAAGGTGACTGGTGCTCCCATTTTTGATTTTTGTTCTGTGGTTATGGTGGGTTATTGTCACTGTACCAGCAGATAGGATTTCAGCTCTCATGCCTTTGTCTTCAAGTTTTCACTTGCGCTGCGTATTTGTATGTTTGTTACTGTGTGAACCATTTTTGTGTGAATAGATTTAAATTGTGCCCATGTAAGCAAACAAGTCCTAAAACATTATCTTTTCATAGCTTGAAGATTTAACTTTTTTAAAGTCAAATGTAATCCAAACTTATATTTCAGCCCATCATTAATCTTTAGATGAGTGAAATATCATGTTGTCTTTTCAAGACGAGGATTAGCTGACTGAATGTTCAACCACAGTTGCTTTCTGTTTTGATTCCCATTGAAATGGTCTTTTTAATGTCACCTTTAATTTCATCAGATAATGTCATCAAAATAACATTTACTCTCTTACTGCAAATTCACTGCATTATTTGTTAGCGTAACTAGACAAAAAAAAAGATAGCATGAACCCCCATGGAAATATATGCTTCCATTAAAAGCGGATACAGTTCATAGAAGCTCTATATTTAATTTGAAGTTTCAAAGTACTTTTTATGGAAAGATTTTATGATTCTGAAATACTTTAAAAGCACGTTTTGATAGAACCTATAGCACCCACCAACTTACTCTGATTTTGAAGTTATCATTCCTTTGCATGTGTAAGTTGAACAAGACATATAACATAGTAGCAGAAAGAATCTTAAGTCCACCACCCTTTAACTGAGTGGGGCTTTCATGAATATTTGTAGTCACGAATTGCAAGACAATTGACTTTGGTTTCTAGAACAGATTGCATTACAATTTGATGCCATTTTACCTGTGTGGAAGAGGAGATTATAAAAATACACTGAAATAATATCATAGAAGATTTCTGTCACATTGCTTAGTGTTTGAGACCTTTAAGATAGTATGTGTTTGCCTTTTTGTTAGAAATTCACAGTATTTATCAGTACTTTTTTTTTCTTTTTTTCCTATTTTTGTTTGTCTCCATGAATTAGTTATTTTGTTTTTTTTGTTTGTTTTTTTTGTTTGTTTGTTTTGTTGTTTTTTTATTTGAAGTGTCTTCTCACCCTTTGAAATACTGAATGCTGAAAATAAACCCACCATCTTTCATGGTCTATAGCCCCTTAGCAAGGAATTCAACATCACAGGGATGTCTTTAGAGTTCTGATGATCTGCAGCAGTCACCTCTTGATGATTCTATAGATGCTTTTACTTTTTTTATCATAAGTTTAGAGAAAGCATAGATTTAGATTTAGGGTTAAATGTCCCCGAAAAATAAGGCATTGTATGGGGGAAGGAAGTTTCTGTATCCCTGGGAGAATAACCTTACTCCCAGGCATACAAATGCAGGTATTGTCAGATGAATGTTCAATAGTCACAACTTTTACCTTTGAACTCAAGAGAATGCTATAAAAACCACTGCAGAAAAAACAAAAAAGCATTTTCTGTTCAAAACCAGCACTTGAAATTACACCAGGAAACAAATTAGCAGAGTTTCTGAAGTCCAGCTGCTCAGATGTGCTGTATCAGAAATGCCACTTTAGCAGTAACAAAACTGACATTTCCATGTGGTTTCTTAATATGACTCGATGTTAATTGTGTTGTGGTAGCAACCCATTATTGAGGTGAGCAATCATCATCTTAAAGAAAAAAAAGAAGTAAGCTTCCCCTTCCTCCAAAAAACCCCTATTGCAGTTAAAATGTTCAGGCTGAGCATAAACGTTGTCACATTGTAAAGTTGTTCAATCAGAGAACAGTGTATATAGACTCTACCACACTGCTATTGTGATGTCTTCCCAGCTGAAGCTTTCTCAGGAGGTTGAGTAGTTCCCTCTACCTTTAAAGTTATACACCAATATGAGGATGTAAAATAGGGAGCAAATTCTAGTGTTCAGTAGGTAGGACCATTTAACCATCTGTTAAGTCCTGTCACCTCTCCTGTCAAGTAGAAGGGGCTTTCCTGCAAAAAAGAAACTGAAGATTGCAATGAGATGAACCTAGTCACAATGGCAAGCTGGTATAAAAATAATGTTATACATCAAAAAAAAAAGAATAAATATCTGGGTTTAATGCCTAATAATAGTTATGGGTCCCTCAGCAGTGTGAAAGCTATTTTTACCTGATCATGCTGAAACCAGTATTGATTTATTCAGTCTTCTGCACATTATGATATGCACTAAAACTAAGAAAAGACACAAACGTATGCATATCGCTTTTTGACCAAGTTAGTGCTTTAAATAGTCATAGAATAGTTAGGGTTGGAAAGGACCTTAAGATCATCTAGTTCCAGCCCCCCTGCCAGGGGCAGGGACACCTCACACTAAACCATGCCACCCAAGGCTACGTCCAGCCTGGCCTGGAACACCGCCAGCGATGGAGCATTCACAGCTTGCTTGGGCAAAACATTCCAGTGCCTCACTACCCTTACAGTAAAGAATTTCTTCCTCATAGCCAATCTAAACTTCCCCTGTTGAAGTTTGAACCCATTACCCCTTGTCCTCTCACTACATTTCCTCATGAAGAGTACCTCCTCAGCATCCCTATAGGCCCCCTTCAGATACTGGAAGGATGTTATGAGGTCTCCACGCAGCCTTCTCTTCTCCAGGCTGAACAGCCCCAACTTTCTCAGCCTGTCTTCATATGGGAGGTGCTCCAGTCCCCTCATCATCCTCATGGCACTCCTCTGGACTTGTTCCAACCATTCCATGTCCTTTTTATGTTGAGGACACCAGAACTGCACTCAATACTGCAAGTGAGGTTTCACAAGAGCAGAGTAGAGGGGCAGGATCACCTCCCTCGACCTGCTGGTCACGCTCCTTTTGGTGCAGCCCAGGATACAGTTGGCTTTCTGGGCTACAAGCACACACTGAAGCTGGCTCATGTTCATTTTTTCATTAACCAAAACTCCCAAGTCCTTCTCTGCAGGACTGCTCTGAATCTCTTTCCTGCCCAGCCTGTAGCTGTGCCTGGGATTGCTCTGACCCAGGTGTAGGACCTTGCACTTGTCATGGTTAGACGGAAAGGAGGAAAATTGTTATTGTGCCTTGGTAAAATTCACTTTCTAAAGTTGGTAGTCCAGATCAGCACATAAGTGACTGCCATGTAAATTTTCCCTTCTCTCTTCTTCCTCTCTTTTTCAATACAGCATCACTTTGAGTGAAAAATATATGTCTTCGTTCCTTTGCACACCCTTTTACACTTGTGTTACTAAACCAGAAAATCACATACTTTCAAATATAGCTTGAATACAGTCCCACAAGCATTAAGCAGTCTATTGTTGAGTCAGACAGTTCAGGTTGCTCACGTAACTGGTTGGTTTGTTGACTTTTGTTTATGTGTCTGAATATTCTTTATATGTCCTCTTATGCATTGTCTTCATACAGTTTCTCACAAACTTATTGATTGATTGTTTTATTCTCTTGCGGGTGAAAAGTAATGTTTTTGCTAATAGCATTTGCCAGAAAAATATGGTTTATTTTAGGTGTCTTTTAGGAAAAGTTAATTTCAATTAGTTTCTCTTTGCAGCAAATATAATCCTTCTAGTACCTAGCATTTATTTCTTTGTTCCATTTTCAGAGTCTAAAGAGAAGAAAAAAAATATACTGCATACTCAGTATTTGGGTGTTTCATCAAGTAAAAATATACTTTTCTGACAGATTTAGTAACTTAAAATTATATGATAGAGTGTAATGAAACCCATATTGCCTAACGGCTGAAACCTGTAAGATAACTCGCTCCATCTTTTCAACTCTAATGTTTTAGTTTGTCAGAAAGGAAATGGGGGAACACTGGGAGTTCCTAATAAATACTTGCCTATTACTGTATTAGTACAAATACACCAGAAAATTTTTGAAGCAGCTGGTGCAAAGGGAAAAAAGCTGGGGGGGAAAAAGGGAAGGAAAGGGGGAAATCCTTGAGTGTGCAGAGAGTATCCAAGCCTTTTTACTGTCCTTGCTTGTCAGAGAAGTTGCTTCTTCATTTAACTTTTTTTTGTCTTTTCCAAATAAATATGAGCTGCTTCTAAATATGATGATGATAGCAGGTGGTATCTCAAGCAGAAATTATTTTCAAGCTGACAAGTATACAGAGCACAGTATAACTACATGTATTTCAGGAAAATATCATGCACGTCTGTTTAAGGATTCATTAACATGGTATAGATTAAACCCATTGAAGATGGCACAGATTGTTTCATTTTATTACATTCAATTGGGTTGGATGTGTGCCATTTGTAAAGAGCAGTATTAACACAAAAAAAGAAGTCTGGCACATTTGTCACATAATATTCCCCTATTGAGAATGAACTGTTTCCGAACATCAAAAGGTAGAAATCTGTTTTCCCCTTACCCTCTGCCATATTAACTGTGAGAAAATATGACTGCACATATCTTGATAGAAAGCATTTGAGTAGCCCGTTTTCTGTGCCCAAAGTAGTCTCATTTAGTCTAATAGGGAGACCTTTGTATTCTTCATGATGCCAGGTTTCAAGTTCATCAGCCTGCTGTCATGCTGCTTCTCCCAGATCTCAAAGCTCATCCAACTCACGCTGTCCCAATTGGAAATCTTGGTCCCCCAGAGCCTTTCCTGGGATCAGTGATCAGACATGGGAGGGAGAGCAGTGGATGTGTTCCTGGAAAAGGGGAAACCTGGGCAAGAGAGACAGACAGCCCCTCTCACAAATGAAAGGAAAAAGCTGCTGTTAAAAGGAGGATGGTCAGACAAAGAGCGAGATTTAAATTCATATAATGTTGCTGTTTATAACATGAGTACTTTAGACATCTGTTTAAAGTCTAGTGTTCTAAATGAATGGGAGTCTTCCCAAGACCGGGCTTGTAAAGCTTTATCTGTTACATGAGTGCTGCAGATTGTAAAGATGTGTCTTAATCATCTGTCGCTTGTGTCTTTAATATTAAAGTTGGTAGCAAAAGTCAAAAAAATTATGTACATGGGAAATGGTGGCATAACCAAGGAAAAAAGGATTAAAGGAGAGGTATGTGTATATATTCTAGATATACGTATTATAAATACTTCCTTTCTTTCTGTACTGTTAAAAAGTCCTTGTAGTGTGTGTGTTTGTGGGGAACAAAACAAAAGCAAATTTTCTGTCATTGGCTTGTAACTAAACATTCAAATTTAAATTAAATGGTGACAGAGATGCAGCATATTCCATATTGTATTTTTGATTTCTGCTGGAGGATGCATTTTCAATGTATTTTCACACTGTCACTTTCAGATTAATCTACATTATTTTTTGGAACTCAGCCTCTCACACAGAGTTTATATTAATAATTTGTTGTCCTGGTTTATTTCACATTGTGATTTGGGGAGGGGGGATTTGATTTTATTAAATGCGAAATTCAGAACAGGATCATTTCATAAATCAATTCTCTAACTTAAGTCTAGCAGCCAGGATGGAGCAGCTTTTGTTTTTTCGTCAGTCAGGTTACTGGTTCTGTAAGTAAATGACAGAGAAAAACTGTGGGTAGTGTGTGAAACATTTTTTCATAGCATACCTTCAGTGGGATGCACTGAAGAGTTAATTTGTTTTATTTTACTTTATTTTTTTTGTTGGTGCAGTTGGGACTCAGCTGTTGTTCCCTCTGGGATTAAACAGCTGTCGGCATTGTTAATGACATCAAATTCATGCATTAAAATTCTCTCATTCCTCTCCATATAAAATGTGGATGTGGAAGGCACTGCCATATCCCCCTTTGTGAAGGAATGAAAATCCAAGGAAAGATAACAGCACTTATTACAAAACCACAGACCGGAGCTTCTGTTGATGGAATCTCGTAATGAGTAATTAAGCTACTTTGCAGAAGTCAGCGCTGTCACGTTTGCAATTGGGTATTTCCATTCCCCTGTGGATACAGCTGGGAAAAGACAAGTAAGGTGATAAAAAAAAAAGGGGGGGGGGGGGGGGGGACACACACAAAAAAAAGAATTGTTCTAGAAATATCATCCTCATGAAGCTTGGAGGTTTCAATGCAAAAATGGCTGTGAAAATATAGCCTACAGAAAAAACCTGTATAGTTAAAAGACACTCCATTAAAACACTTGTATCATCTGATAAACAAGAAACAATGATTTTTTTTTTTTTATTATCCTACAGTCTCACAAGGATATGACAATGGCAGGTTTATTTCTGGGATGGGGTGTTGGCTTTTTTTTCCCCTGAGCTTTTTTCCTCTATAAATGAAAGTTTCCAACTTTGAGTGTTTAGTTCTGAAAATGTTATGGGAAGCTTGTGGTCTTCTGAGGGGGAATTGTCATTTCAGGGGAGAAAAGGATTGATAGGGATTTTTTTTTTTTTTTTTTGCTATAAAGTTCAAAACATTACTCATGCTTTTAGAGTGATAAGTAATTCTTATGCCCCTAAGAACTCCAATTATTAAAAATAGTCCAGAACATTCAGTAGTTTGAATACACAAATTCCCTTTTAGCTACTTTCTATGTTTTTTATAGTTTGTTAGACAATTAACTTTTAACTTCTTTCAAGTACCTTTGTTTTTTTAGAAGCAAAAAAATATTAAGCATCAAGCATAGATTTCTGAATGTCTCTATCCTATTTCCAAGAAGTCATTTATGTGCAGAAGTACCCTAGTTTTTTAATATTCCCATACATCAACTGTTACAGTGAAATAAAATTAAGGCCAATGAAGAAACCAGCCTGCTAACAAAATAAATTGATAAAGTAGTAGTTTATTGAGCTCAGTAAAATGCATTGAAATATGTAGGAATAAAAGTTGAATAACCAACGTGTGGATCAGATGGTGAAATATGAGTGTCTTATGAGCCAAATTATTATATGTGTTAAATGAGTAATAGCTGTAGTCTCTAAAACATAAAACATGCCTTCTTAAAAACTCTCTGTGAAAAAAAACTATCACTGTCCATCATATTTGAGCACTGTCCATCATATTTGAGAAATCATGGCAGCCAGGTGAAGTTCCCGATGACTGGAAAAAGGGGAATAAAACCCCCATTTTCAAGAAGAGCAAAATGGATGACCTGGGCAATTACAGACCAGTCAGTCTCACCTCCGTGCCTGGCAAAATATTGGAGCAGATACTCCTGGAAGGCATGCTGAGGCACATGAAAAACAACAAGGTGGTTGGTGACAGCCAGCATGGCTTCACTAAGGGGAAATCCTGCCTGACCAATTTGGTGGCCATCTATGATGGGGCTACAGAACTGATGGACAGGGGTAGAGCAGTTGATGTCATGTACCTGGACTTGTGCAAAGCGTTTGACACTGTCTCACACGACATCCTTGTCTCTAAATTGGAGAGACATCCATTTGATAGGTGGACCACTCGGTGGATAAAGAACTGGCTGGATGCCTGCATGCAAAGAGTTGTGGTCAATGGCTCAATGTCCAGCTGGAGACCAGTAACGAGTGGTGTCCCTCAGGGGTTGGTGTTGGGACCGATCTTGTTCAACATCTTTGTGGGTGACATGGACAGTGGGGTTGAGTGCGCCCTCAGCAAGTTTGCCGATGACACCAAGCTGTGTGGTTTGGTTGATATGCTGGAGGGAAGGAATGGCATCCAGAGGGACCTTGACAAGCTTGTGAGGTGGGCTGATGCCAACCTTATGAAGTCTAACCATGCCATGTGCAAGGTCCTCCAGCTGGGTCAGAGCAATCCCAGGCACAGCTACAGGTTGGGCAGAGAAGAGATTCAGAGCAGCCCTGCAGAGAAGGAATTGGGGGTGTTGGTTGATGAGAAAATGAAGATGAGCCGGCAGTGACTGCTTGCAGCCCAGAAAGCCAACCGTATCCTGGGCTGCATCAAAAGGAGCATGACCAGCAGGTCGAGGGAGGTGTTCCTGCCCCTCTACTCTGCTCTTGTGAGACCTTACTTGCAGTATTGTGTGCAGTTCTAGTGTCCTCAACATAAAAAGGACGTGGAACTGTTGGAACAAGTCCAGAGGAGGCCATGAGGATGATCAGGGGACTGGAGCACCTCCCATATGAAGACAGGCTGAGAAAGTTGGGGCTGTTCAGCCTGGAGAAGAGAAGGCTGTGTGGAGACTTCATAGCAACCTTCCAGTATCTGAGTGGTGGCTATAGGGATGCTGGGGAGGGACTCTTCATGATGGACTGTAGTGAGAGGACAAGGGGTAATGGGCTCAAACTTCAACAGGGGATGTTTAGATTGGCTATGAGGAAGAAATTCTTTACTGTAAGGGTGGAAAGGCACTGGAATGTTTTACCCAAGCAAGTTGTGAATGCTCCATCGCTGGCGGTGTTCCAGGCCAGGTTGGACATAACCTTGGGTGGCATGGTTTAGTGTGAGGTGTCCCTGCCCCTGGCAGGGGTGTTGGAACTAGAAGATCTTAAGGTCCTTTCCAACCTGAACTATTCTGTGATTCTAAAAGCTTAGAAGTTAATTTTTGCAAAGCCATATGTTTTGCAAAAACCTCCAATTTATTAGCAGAGCCATGGATGGAGATGAAGGCACTACGTTTTTGGTTGAAACATTGCCAATGTATGAAGCACCCCACTGTATTAAATAATGCACATTAATGTCGTCACTGTTATAAGACAGGTTTGTTTAACATTCTGATTTTTAGTGTGATCCCTATGTGACTCCCAGATTCAGTCAAGTGTTGATGCTGGAGGTCTAGAGTGTCTTTTTGTAGTTAATTTAATCATGGTTGGCCCAGAAATGGGCCTGTGTAGTTCTGTACTGGTGATTTATATGTTATTTCCATCATTATTTAAAATGTGCCCTTCTGGAACTAATGTGTGCTTTATCATTAATGTATAGAAATATCTTGTAAAAATATTTTCCTATTAGCTTATGTTTTCAGAAGAGAAAAATGAATCAAATAAATGGTAAAAATACTCCTATATTTACATGAACTCTAAGCAGGCTCTGCAGGTCTTGAAGTGCATTTGGTTTCCAGAAAATGAAGGCTTGTCCCCCTGTCTGTGAGTGCCATGTAGTCCTTTGTATAATTATAATCTTAGAAAATGAAGGCCTTGAGGGGACAATCTGGGAATGGTGTCAGAAAGAAGTGCTTTAATTCTGTGACCACACAGCTAATCTTTTGTTATAGTCAAAGTTCTCTTACTCCAAGTGTGTCACAGTGTCATCCTTTAAAATCCTGGATGCATAAAGACAAGAAAATTCAGGGGTTGATAGTGTATAGTAGGAGAATTTGGCTCTAACTTCTACAACCAAGAAGCCGTAAAGGATTGTAAACCAGGGGGTGAATAAGTGGTTATGAGTGTTTTCTTTCCCCACCACAGCTGAATGTGTTCTCTATCCGCATTTTACTACTGCTAACAATCTCCAGTTATAAAAAGTCTTGTCAGCACAGCAGGGATGCTATCCTGATCGAAGTGGTTGGGTGGAAGAAGCTGCTTGTGGATGTTGTGGTACAAACATCCTGTGTAACCTCAGGGTGCAATCCCATGCTGGCCAGTTCTAATAAGGATGTTGATGGTCTTAATCTCCCTCATTCAGTTCATCCCAGAAGAAAAATCATAGACTGAAATGGAAAGTTTTCATAAACCAGCGTCCTTCCTTGAGTAGCTCAAGTGCTAAAGCTTCTGAGGTTAACTCTTTAGCAAAATGATTTTGAATTATGACTTGGAAAACACCTAAAGCTCTGGGTCTCCTTATAGTCTTGGGACAGGAGGGAGAAAAGAATGCCAAAAATGTCTTGATTGTCTGAATTGGTGAGACACATGTCGAACTTCAGGAAATTGAGTAGCTATTTGTTTTGCTAGTAGAAAGACGTAGATCCCATTCTGCTATGTAGACGAGAGTTTTACCTGTAGTCTTTGTGGCATATATGTGATGAGACAGTCTAAACCTTTTTTTAAATTGATGAGTTGGAGCCAAAGAGGAGCAAAATGAATAATTTGGGGGTGTGTTTTCCATGTCAGGTACAGGGGAATGATTTCCAAATGCTTTCACATCCAGTCACTAAGCCTACATGAAAAAACATCCTCCAAAAATCACACTTTATCAGACATACCCTATTAATTAGAGGAACATGTCTAGATAAAAAAATATTCACTAATAGTTGAATAACTGTCAATTATTTTTCCCTCATAGTTAACAAGAACATTCCCATGGGAGTATACATAGCTCAAGTGTATATATGTATTCTTGGTGGATAGTATAGTAGTTGCAAATCTCTCATTATCTCAAAGACCCATATTACTCTGAAAGATGTATATTTAAAAAGATGCTGGCAGTAACTGCTGCTGACAACCAGCCCTATTTGAATTAGACTCCCTCTGTGGCATGGTGTAGGAAAGGCTCTGTACATTGATCTATGGATTTTTCATTTGCTTTCAAATAGTCCTGCTTGTGTGTCTGCAAAGAGTGAGTAAGCAAAGTTTGAATCAGTTTGACTTTAGAAGCATAATTCTGAGCAATTACCTTGGGAAAATACACCTCCTTTTGACTAAATAGATCTGTCAGAAAGAGCCAGGGTACAGTATGCTGCAGCTGAAATACATGTGTGCTCTAGTAAACCAGACCCAGCCAATTAAACATCAAAATGTTGACTGCATTCAGTTCACAGGAAGACTTATGTAAGTTCATTTTCATAGTGTGCGTATGTGTCTTTAGACTTTAACTGACAGATTCCCACAGTGAATAGACTAGGGAGTTATCAATTATATGGTTAACTGTGCACTGCAATTGTATGCTCTGTGGCTTTCTGACAGAACCAGGAAGAAAGTGAGAGAAGTGGAATAATTCTGGTTCAGCAAGGCTGTAAATATTTCAGCCTAGGAATCTAAAATCATTGTGAAAAGATGGAGAAAATGATCATTTTAAGCCTGACTGCTGCAATTTCATCTGTTAAGAGCATGTGAAAGGCCTCTTTCACTCACAAGCAGGAACCACAGTGTACTGAGATTGGTTATTTGGGGGCTCAGTAATTTGTAGCCTGATATTAATTTCAGTCATTCACTTCTAAGAGCACTGAATAACTTTTATCTAATGATCTCAATGTACTTTAGAGAGCAGTCAGTAGTGTGTACAAATCCATGTGATTTGTTAGAAAATAGCTGCTCTATCTACTTTTTAAATCGTGTGTGCTCCAAGCACAGCCTTGAGTTGTTATGTGACAGTCTGAGTGACTTTTATTACTGCTGTTTTCCATCCTTGTGTATGTCAATTTGGCAGGACGTTTATGTTCATTAAATGTTTGCAATTTTCATCGCAGCGTGTAATGTACTACTGCTTCCAGGCCATCACCGATGTGTTACTTTGCTCCTGACAAGGAGCCCATGTCTAGTCTTGTCAGGGTGGCCATCAAAGCCATTACACTTGTTAAGCAAGCTAGGCAAGGGCCCAAAGCTCCAATTTCTGTTGGATGGTTCCTATATCTGTCACTTAATCTTTCTTCCCACTGTGGGCAACTCTTAGAATTCAGGGAAAATAAGTAAATAATCCATGTACGTAGCAGACTGAAGCGACTCAGAAGTGTAATGCAGAGGTTTGGAATGTGTCATCATGGATCCCCTTTTTGTGGTGCCCTGTCTTCAGTCAGGTCCCTCTGAAATGCTTTCAGATCTCTTGTTATGCACTGCAATTTGGTATCATAGATGTGCTTGTGGATACTTACAAGTGGATTAATTTCTATTTTCAACATAATATCTTTCTATAGCTTTTTTTGCGATATGGTTGTTGGGTTGTTTTTCTTTAGCTGAAAGTGGAATCAGCCTAGCTATCAAGGATCTTGAGCAAAAAAGGTATAGGATACGCAAGCTCCAAGTGTTCCAGGAATTTTGCTCTACTTGTTTTCTGGAGCACTGTATGCCAGTATGCATGTAGGCAACAAACAGAGTGTAACTTCAAACTGTTAAATGCGGTTGTGTCAGTGGGTAACCATATTCTTAGTGGTATAATAGGAAGCTATTTATATTAAATATGAAATTAATACTGCCTTCTGAGACCAGGTATCAATATATTTCTCCTGCAGTAAAAGGATCCCCATGTCTGAAGGGCTTGAATCAGCCATTAACACTTTGATTCTGGTTGAGTTCTAAAATCCAAAGATTCCTGAACTGAAAACTCTGAAAATCTGCTCTCACGTTGTTGTTCTCACTTGAAACTTAAAATTTCTGGGAACCCTGTAGAATCTTTGGCCATTAACCTCATACGGGTCTTAACACTGATTTTTCAACCAGTTTCTAATTTAAATATTTTTTAAAAAGTACAGTATTTCCATTTTTCTGAGTTTCACAGCATCTCTTTATAATGTTGTGCAGTCTCCTTGCAGCGAGTCTGACTTGTGCAAAGTGCTAAAAGGAACATTGTGTACCATATAATAACAGTACATATAAAAATCACATAAACAAGTAGGAGAACATCTGAAGCCAGGTCTTAATGTACAGAAATCTAAGTATTGGCATCTAGTGATTGAGCCCCACCAGCAAATTGGAGGTGAACCAAAGAAAGGGCAGTTGTCAAGGTTTAGGTGGCAAATTTGTGCTACTAGTGCTCTTATTCCCAGGTGCTCTTCTCTGTCGATTATATGTTTAGATTCTGTTTTTCTGGTGCTTTCAAACTATACCTAAACAAATACCTATTATTAGATATTTGACTGCTAGCTTTTCCTGGGATTTTTTTGTTGATCCCCCACACCACTGCTGATGAATGTGACAGGACACCCAGTGTCCTTATTCCAGTCTATTGATGTGAAAGGCAAAAGTAAAGTGGAAGAGGCTCATGTTGCAGGATGGCCCAAGCAACATGTCTTTATATGCTCCCATCTTAGAAAAATAGAGCCTTGGTATAATCATCATTAAAGGAGCTGGAGTGTTAATGGACTTTCTCAGATTAAAGATTTTTTCAGGTTTTTAGTCCTTCACATTACACAGAAGTATTTAGGATCCCCTACTCTTTTAGGGAATCTCATAGCTTCTGCATCCTCTACAGCTCGTAGCTGAAAGTAAGAGTAGGGGAGAAATAAGTCTTTTTCTTCATAGCCCTCCACCTGGAGACTCGCAAATAGGCTGGATTTACCACAACAACCCACATATCTTTAATTTTTAATTTTTGGAAGACTTTTCCTTTCAGTAAGAGATATCTCATGAAGGTCACCCAATGAAGAGCTCGCTCACTGCCCATTTGCTCAGGATTTTTTTTCTCTCCTCCCCCCTTCCTAATTTTTTAATATAAATGCACATTTTCCCCTCCTTTTGGCACTGAAATGTAACTTTTGTCGGAGAGTGATGTGTGTTCAAATGACACATTTTCCAGGCATTACATTTGATAATTTTACAGAGATACCGGAGTTACCTCCTAGCAATGAGTTAATGTGACAAAGGAAAATGGGTTTGTTTGGAGGAAGTGGAGGATAACGGCGCCTAAACTTTACTATTGGTGGCGGTGGAGGGGACGAACAGGAGGCATGGAAAATTGCTTTTTATAATTAAAAAGGGAATCTCAGATGTTTTATATCTTGAATATTTACAATAAAACCTTCAAGTGCTTGTCAAGAGGGTAATGTGTCATTAGCAGGAGCCTTTGCCTCTCCTCTCCTCTCGGACATGACAGTGCAGCAGGATAAGAGAAGAGTAATTATGGTTCAGCAGGGCTGCCAGGTGTGATAAATGAGTAATCAGCACACAGGAGCCCCAGTCCTCAAAGGAGGACTATTACAGTGTTATCAGCTGCAGGCCCGGGTGTACGGCATCCTTGTGCTGAGACCGAGACAGGGCCCTGGGCTGCTCAATGCAGCTCCCCGCCTGCCAGCCCTTCGCCGGCTTCCAGTTTGTCGCTGGCTCCTTTGTGCAGCTGCCACGGGCATGGGAAGGTGGTGCAGAGGAAGGAATTAATGGAAAAGCAGTGCTTCTCGTGCTTTTTGCTAATATGTACATAAAACATTGCTCCATTCTCCAGGTGAGACGATGCACTTGTGCCTTTATGGCTTTCCATGACAAGGAGTTGCAAGAAGACAGTCTCCTGTCTATGCTTTTTTTTTATTCCCCTTCTCATGGCTTTGACCTCTGTGCATGTGTACAAGTGCCTGTGTGTTTGTTTCTTCTGCTGCACCTTTAGTTTTAGCTTGGCTGTGCTGGGATAGAGCTTTCTCTCTCTCGAACAAACAAGATAATCAGCTTGCTGGTGATACCAAAGTCTCATTAATGTCAGATCACATATGCTAAACTGCAGCTCTAACTGTTTCTTTCTCATCCTGCTGCTCAGAGCATCCTGGTGATGCAATTCCTCTGTTTATTATTGCCGGGAATGGTTGCATATCAGAATTGAGTAAACTGATTAAAATTAATCAAAACTCAATTCAACCAATCAGTGAGACATTGATCCTTGACTTACTTACTGCCTTTCAAGTTCAGTGCTACCAATGATAGCGCTGGAATAGGAATAATTTAAAAAAAAAAAAAATCTTAAAAATAATTCTTGTGGAAAAGAGATGCTTTGCCTGCAATAAATTGTTATTAAGGAAAAGGACATAATGTGCCTTGGAAAAACCAGAGGGCCAACTCTTCTGATGCAAGGTTATTTTTACAATACTTGCTTTTTTATCGGTTGATGTATTTTAACTGGAGCCCTGACAATAGTCACAAAAAATTATTGCTCTGGCATGGAGCTACTTATCTGACAAATGCAATGTGAATGGTCTTGTTCTTATCAATGAGATCAGATTTCAGGAGGGAAAAAAAATTAGTACAAGGAATGAGGCGTTGCTTTGTTAACAGATAACCTTGCAGGCAAACTCGCAAACCTGAATAAAAGGATGTCTCTATGAAATAATCTGTGCATAAGTGCAATCAGGTCAGACTGTAATAGACAGCGGGGGGTGGAATCAAAAGGGGGAAAAACTCATTTCATCACAGTTAATGGCAAGGAAAAGAAGGCAAGGAAGGACTTTCTTTGGAGCGGAGCTGTTGCGACAAAAACCAGGGTTTCAGCGTGTCATGCACCATTTGCTGTTGCACTAGTGCTCTTTTCAAGAGCTGTGAAGCCATTATTGTAATGTGAAAAAAGTAGAAAGAAATACTCCCTCCTGGTCACTGGAAGGGCAAATGAGGTGCAGGCGCTTCCCCCCCCCCTTTTATTTTTTCTTCCCCTACACTATTTGTGCAGGGAGGTTTCTAGATTCCCCCTGGTAAAGCTCCACTGGGATGCAGGAAAGATCACATTGCCCTTATAAACAACAGTTCTTGGCACTGTTTACCTTCTTTTGTGACTTTGCTGCCTGTAAAGGAGGATAGGAGTATTAAGAGGCCCAACTACAATGAACATTGACCCTTCTTTTGTCTTTCAAGAAGCAGAAGCTTTAAAATATTTTCTAGCTAAAATTTTACAATGCTTTTCTGTGGTCTCGGTTTTTAAATAATAAAAAAAAAAAAGCTCAGTACATTCCTGTAAAGTTATCTAGTGGTGATAATAAATCCAATAGTCTGTGGATTTTGTGTGTGTTATTAAAAAGAGAAGAGAAAGAATCCTTTGTTCATTGGCATAATGCAATCCTGTCTCTGAACAGTTCTAATTTGCAAACCAAGTACTTTGTAAATTGTGGAAACCTGGTTATAACTTGAAGGCTGAATAAAATGGGTCATCTTATAACTGAAAGATAAATATAGATGTATAATAGTGCCACAAATGTCTTTTAAGCAAGAAAAAAAATAAATAATAGGTTTCAGAACTAGCTCATTCTTGTATAGTTTATGGGTAAAGCAAGATTACACATATAGCCCTGCAGCCGATTCCCAGGTCTGCTAAAGTGTGAAGAACAGGAGTGACATTCCAGTCTTCAATAAATCACTATAAAAATGTTTATGAACCCTGCAATTTACTGTCTTTTAAATGCAAATTGAAAGGGGCATCGTCGCAAGTGTAAA
This sequence comes from Ara ararauna, assembly GCA_028858755.1. Taxonomy (NCBI): domain Eukaryota; kingdom Metazoa; phylum Chordata; class Aves; order Psittaciformes; family Psittacidae; genus Ara; species Ara ararauna. The sequence goes on along the minus strand of CM054410.1, from coordinate 8,495,420 downwards.
GGAGACCTGCAGTGGCCTAAAGGAATTATGAAATGTTGCAAAAGGCTTCTGAAATTGTGTGATCTTAAATGGTTCTATTTTAAAAAATGATTTCCCATTTATACTTCTGTGACAGCTTTGTTAATTCATTAAAAGGATCTCTCTGACTTGCAGAAAGGTGTTTATGAGTATTATGCTTCACAGAAGTTGTTCACAGGGGCTTGCAAGGTGTTGCAGTTTAGTTTGACAGGCATTGGCATGAAGTTTGCTGTTCCATGTAAAAGTAGTATGGAAGGCCATGGGGGTTCAGAAATGCACAAAGCAGTGATCTTGTCTGACAAAATATAGGTGAAGTAGGAAAGATTTCCTGCCTTTTCCCAGCTACTCCATACAGTCATCTGCTGTGAAATTCCTAAATGGCATAAATGAACATGACCCATCGCTGGGTGAGCAGTTCAGCATCCCTCAGCCCACCGTTAATGAATTCCAAGTTGACTGAAGAGTGGATCATCTTTTCTGTGCTGTAACTTTCTTTGGTTGAAAAGAACTGATTTCTACTTACAAGTTTATTTTTTTTTTTTATCCAGAAAATATTTCTCTCTGTGGAAGCCAGCTTAATCCCTATGTATTAGGCATTAAAAGAACAGTTTTCATCAATTGGATGGGTTGCTTGCTTTTTTGTTTGTTTGTTTGTTTTCTTTTTGTTTTGTTTTGTTTCATTGATTGGTACATTTTGAGGTTTGGTGGGATTTTTAGCTAAAAGCCATGATTTTCTGCATTCACCTAATTGCCACTAAATATTTTTTCTTTCTAAATAAAATATTCATTGAGACTGTGGGATATAAATGTGTACAGTTGGAATCCTATAATTGTTTGCATAGCTTAGAATCCTCCACAGGATACTTGATCAGTTCTGTTTAATGACATAAATAACCATGATGGGCTCACATGATATTCATGCTATGTACAAGGAAGTATAGCACTCAGTTTATATCATCCACTGCCACTGATATTTCTCCTGGTTTCCAAATCTTTATACTCCTTAAGAAAAAAGGTAAGGGTATCTCATTTCTAGCAACCCTTAAGTTAAATACACTACTTTGGCATTGTCTGATTATTTAGCTGTCAGAAATGGTTGGAGAATGGGCTGTCAGGCTCCAAAGTCTGCATCACATCTTCTTGTCCAGCCTAGGCAGCTTCTCAGCATACATGTGATGGAAGATCTTTGGAACCAAAATGATGTAAAGAAATCAGTTTGGAAGGTGTGGGTATTCGCATGACTCCTCCTGTGGAAAATAATACTGCTTGGCTCTATCACGCTGGAGGCTTTCTAACCCCTAAATAGAGCAGTTGTAGTTTACAGCTCAATAGTACCCTGACTGTATTAGTGCTCATTTTGTTGTCATGCAAAACCGCTGAAGCACTGTACCTTTTCCTGCAGCCGTGTGTCTGCCTGGATGTCATTTTTGTAGCCGAGTTTAATTTGTAGGTATCATTGCTTGACAGGATTAAAAATGCTGTAATCCAGTGTTTTCAGAACAATGAACTCCTCTCTGCTGTTAGAGCACTCACGGCCTCGCCTGCTGTTTCAGAGCTGCTTATGCCATGTGCTTACAATGTTCAGGACCTTGTCTTCAGTTGTTCTGATCCAGGGTCAGCCCTCTCTGTGTCCCTGTGACCATAGTTTCTGCTTGTGTGTGTAAAGTTAAGGGGGCAAAGCTGTGATATGCAAAATGTTGTGCATGAATGCAGGACCAGATTTTGATACCCGGGATTTGGAGAGGGCCAGAACTTATTTTGCTTTTCAGTAGTGTTCTGTGCTCATTTTTATATGAAAATATCTGCTCGTTGTTTAGAGCAAGCTTTTGAAGAACTGAGGTAATCCCCAGGAAAATGACTCGTCTCTCAATCTTTGCATTGCTAATACACCCATTATCAATGCCATCTTGGCAACAAATGTAGACATTTAGGAACTGTACTGTGTATCCATAATCTCACAAGCTTGGAACTTATGCAAAACCCTCAGAAATCACATCTGTGTTCCTTCAACACTGGGAAGGATCAAAGACTCACCTCTGCACAAAGACTTTTGGTAGCACTGGATCAAATGGCTTGTCACTGTCTGTACAACAGCAGGCACAATGGAGAGTCAAATGGCAACAGTGATACGTTAATGAGGGAGCATTAACATGGACCTGTTAAATTCTCTTTCTAGGATAAGATTTCATTTCTACATTTTAAGTAATGTGCTCCTCAGTGAAGAGCAAGGAGCTGACACATCTTTTTCATGGTAACTGAAGGCAAGAGTAGCTGGTACATTTGCCACACCATGGTTAGCCTTGACATGTTGTACTGCAGCCCAGGCGAATGGGAGTGCTTGTGCACAGTAGACAAGTCCAGTTATATCAATACTGTGTATGTGTCCAGGTGGAGTGGATCTAGAGAAGCTGGGACTTGCCTTGCTATTGAGAGGAAGATGCTCTAACCATTGTGTGTATTACTTGTGTCCTGTATGTAAGACTGGCTCCTAGCTGAGCACTGGCAATGAGCAAAGAGACTTGAGATATGAAAACAATTCTCATGCCCAAAACTGAACAGAAGGAAAATTCGGAGTACAGGCTGTCCTGTTTCCTCTTGTTCTCCCCCTAAGATGAGCAAAGGTTGCTAAAACAATGATGACAATGCGGTTTGACCCTCCCATTACTCTCAACCTTTGCCTACAAACCATCTGCACTGAAAATCCCTGAACTCCGCCCAAGGAATTTGAACTTGGAAACTGTTGACCTTCCAAATATGATGTAGTTTCTGGAATTATTAGCTTCCTAGTCCTTATAATTCTCTGATCTTTTAACATGCAACAGCACTCAGGCCCAAGTACAGCAATCTACAAGAACTAAGCCAGCATCCCTTCCTCCTCAGGCTGCTCACTGGTAGAAGCAAGTGGTCTCCAGTGCATTTATGGCTGAGCTCTGCTTTGCCAATAATGAGCTCTACATAAATGACACATGCAGGCTACAAGGGGGAAGAGCAGCTGGTGGACTTGGGCAAGCTGGGAGCAGTCAAGGATTTAGGAACAGACTGTGTCTCACATCAGCATCCCATCCGTGTTTGGATGGAAAGATCCAGAGCACAGTCCTTCAGTCAGATGCTATTTCAGAAATATAGTCCCTGTTCTGGTGTTCATACCAGGATAACATATTTACTTTGTTAAGTTATCCCAGGTCTTTGGGACCACACATTCAACTTCTGGCCTTTTAAGGTACTTGAGCTCATTTCTGCATGTGTAGATTGAAACCACACTTTTGTTTGCTATCTGTGGATGTTTATGAGTTCCTGGCATTTGTCTTAAGTATAGGGTTTTGCCCCTCTGTCCTTGGGCAGGAATTTTTCTCCTGCTATAAATTTGCAGAGTGCTGTGTATCATTTCCCTGCTGACTGCCACCCTAAACTTCATAAGAGATTGTACTCCAGTGGGGAGGCGATTTGTATGTATATTTTTATAAAACACTTCGGGGTCCTTGGGGAAGAAAGTTGTTATATAAATGTATTTCCCAGGGGAAAGTAGTGGAAATCTCATTACTTGGAACATACAGCATATTTAAAAGTAGGTTTGACAAAACACTAGAAAACAGAGGAAACAATCCTGAAATGGCATTGGGATGGTCTAAATGATCTAGCAGATATTTTCCATCTCTAAAGTTTGTCTCATGATTTTATTTAGTGCTTTGGAAAAAGGGCTTGAGGAATGCTAAAGCCATGCACATATAAAATATCCTTCAGCAGCAATGTGGCTTATTTTAATAAAACCTTTAGCAAAACACTGTGGTTTGCTTACTTGCTGATTTATTTTAGGTAGCTCAAAACATTTATATTAGTGATCTCTTTGAATTTCTTTAGATGGTGCAATGGATTTGTAGCAAAACGCAGCATGTAACTTGAGCATAATCTCTGAAGCCAAGTATTTGGTGCCAAACAAAATTTTTATGTGTAGCTTCTGTTTTAAGCAATTACATGGTGTGTAATGCACAGTAGAGAAATTAAATAGAAGTACATTTTGCCCTAAGGGATTACTGTAGCTGTTGGATTTTTTTAGACAAGTTTTGCCCCTCATACAGTAAGGTTCCTGTAATAAATCACTTATATAATAATCTTCAGTATATTAGCTAAAATTTAAAAAAAAAAGGAAAGAAAGAAAAAGGAAAGAAAGGAAATATCAACTGAAAACAAATGGTAAAAGCAAACGTGTCCTATAGCAAGAAGGCATGGGTTACATGTTTGGAGGAGGGTGGTTAAACAGTAGTTGAGGAATCTAGCAGATAGAAGCCATTCTGAATCTGGCCTCAACATTACGACTTTACTGCAATAAACTACTTATGCAATAGACTGCATAGATGTCACTGGAAAGCAACCAAAACCATTCATCTGAACTGTTTCTCAGCTTGCTTAAATGATGGTGATCTTCTCTCTGAAGGGAAAAATTGTGAAAATGCATCAAGAATGCCCATGCAGAGATGTTATGAAATAAAACTAGTGCAGTCTTTAAAGATAAACCATTTTTGAACATGGAGAAAGATTAGTGTTCTGATACTTCAGCTTTCAGAAGTTAGTTATTAGTCTTCAGCCAAGTTATTCTAGCTCCTATTTACTACTGAAATGAAAAGGGTACAGTGAATAAGTCTTACCTAATTGCCGTATAAATTGGCCAAATGGTTTTCAAGACCATTTATTTTTAAGATGTCTTGTTTTGACTGCCATAGCTAAGATATAGTTTTGTGTTCCTTTACAATAAAATGACAAGTACAACCAATCAAGCTGCATCGCTGTGCAATATGTCAGCTCTTTTCAACAGAACTGATTTCCAGAATAACCTTTTCCCCCAGACATTTGTTTTCCTCTGATTCCAGCGATGAGGCCCAAAGGGATTTCATTCAGAATGGTTGTGACTTCCAGCTTTGTGAAGCCATAGGAAAGGTAGAAGGAGTGGCAGATATCAGAAACAACTGATTGAAATACAAACACTAATTTGTCATTTGCAAACTCTTTTAAGAAGCAGTAGCAAAATTTTAAAGGAAGAATTAAATAGTTATGAGAGCATGGTATTTTTCAGTAGTGCCTATTGTACATCAAATAATTTGCTACTTGTTCGTGGACATCCACTCTTTCTGCTCTGTATCACTTTGTTTCTCTTTATGTCCAATACGCAAAGTGATAATTTACGCTGAACCTCTTGCAAAGTGTCAGCCTTTGTTATAGATAGGTTCTTCCTTGTCTCCTTGCTCTGTATGGCCATTTATTTATCATGTGAGAATTAGCAAGTATCTTAACCTCCTCTTTTACCCTTATTTCCCTACTTTAAAAACCCAACAAACCAAAAAAACCCAACACGTTTTTAATCTTCGTTAATATTTTCATGCTAGCATTTGTAAAACACTTCCAGATCTGTCCTGGCCAAGTCCCACCAGTGCGGGATCAGCTGCCCAATTGTTACAGTGTTTTGTAATAGTCAGTGCTTCCTGTCTGAAATAAAAAAATGGCATATAATGTGGGATCAGCCTTAAAATTATAGTCTCTGGCTTGTTCCCGTGCTCACTGAGCACCTGGGAGTTCAGTCCTTTCCATAACTAGTTGTTTTCCTGCAGGGAGTCTCTCTACACCACCTCCCTCTCCTTCTGTAATCTCAGATACCCTTCCTTTCATTCACTTCTTTAACATTGAAAAAAAAATGCAATAAAAAAAAGAAGAAAAAAGCGATCTCCGCAGATCTGAATAGACGTCAGTGGGGCTGAAGAAGTCTTTTCAATAGTATATCTTAATGGATATGTTGGGGTATTTTTCTCAGTTTTGCCACAGAGGTGAGACATTTATTTATTTATTAATAATTTTTGTGATCTAAACATATTCAAACAGATTATTTATTTATATATCTACTGCAGCTCAAATTGCTGCTTTTAGGGTTTGAGAGAAGTGCCAGAGAGTAGTTATGTAGTTTTACTTGTTGCAGTCTCCACTTGCTTGCAGAGGTTTGGTTTGAGCCATTCTTTTTTTGTAATAGATGGTTTGGATGTGGTCATCATTTCCTTTAGCCACTTCTTTTTCTCTGGTGCTCTTGGCTGAAAAATTCATACAATATGCAAGTGACGCTTGATGAGTACAGAGGAGCCTCTGATGTAGACCTCAGATTTTTAAGCACTTTGGTAACCAGGTAGTTTTACAGAGTAATATTGTATTTAATGGCCTTAAAACAAAACACTTGCATCACTATAATTATATATATGTACTACAAATATTGCATTTAAAATTATTCTGATGTAGAATTTAGTCTTTGTTTTCTTGTTTCTATGAAGTACAGTATATCTGATACTATCTGCTCCTATGTTTGCTGCTTTACATGATGACTTGGCAGTAAAATAATAAAGACATACTGTCTTTCACAAGGTATTTTTCAAAGATCATAAAAATTTAAATGAAAACAAATGTGTAAGAGCTACCAAGACTTCTTTCTCCATTTGTATAGGTTGTTGTTTTTTTTCCCCTCTAATCTGTTTCATAAGTTCTGCTTTCCTACACCAAAGACTTTTTCTAAGGGTGTGATCTGCATCCCAGACCACGCTGCATTGCAGGCCAAGCAGAGTATTCCCTAACCCTCATTTAGTGTTTAATCATGTAGTGTATGCTGAACGGTGAAGACTATTTTCAGATTATTAGTATTTTTTAAATGCATAAGAACTATAATGCCCAAGCAATTCATTAATGACAAGGAGAATGAAAACTCCAGAGTCTCTGTGAAGGCTTGCATGCAGTGTGACAAGCACACATGCTAAATACAGTGCCGCAACTGCATCACACACATCAGACCAGTCATCCATGGCAGTGATATTTAATAAGGAAAGAGTGATTGTCGTGAATAAACTCAGTGTGGATATTAAATAAATGTCTCCATCCCTCATGCCTATTGCCAGTATCATGGCTGTTTTATTTACTTTGCTTTCTGAGCTTACATCAGGGGTTCCTGTTGAAATACAAGAGACTATTACACTGTTAAATACTCCACAGAAAACCCTGTCTCTCTCTTAAAATGATGGCATCTGCTGGAAGCAGGAATAGAAGTACAAGAAAGCCCTAAGAAAAGGCAAACCTGGAAACTGTACTCAGCAAAGGCTTTGTTGGTGTTTCCTTAGTTTGATAATTAATACTTAAGTGTTCTTGAACCTCTAGGGAAGTCTGTAGTCCTAGAAATGAGATTGTATTGCGCTGCTTAATTTTACATGCTGTCAATGAAATGAGTGGCAGGCAAGTGACTGTCTTAACAGGTCTGAACATTAAAGGTCTTAACTTTTTCTTCCCAGTTCGAGCTTAAGCAGGCTTAAATTCAGGCTTTTGCATTAGTACTTAGACAACCCATGCCCTGAGCAGAGGGACTTTCCTGGCTGCAGTAAGTCCATCACCTCTGTGCTCAAATGCATCGATGTTTATGGTAATGAGTTTTGCAGTCCATGAAGAATTACTTGGAGACCACCTATGTAGTACACTTGCAGGTAACTGTTAGAACTGGCTTTAGTGAGTACTGAATTGACCAGTAATCAAGGTTTTCTTTCCTATCAGTGAGGTCCCTGCCCATGCAAGGGTGGTTGGAACTGGATGATCTTAAGGTCCTTTCCAACCCTAACTATTTTATGACTCTGAGGCAGTCTGATTCCTTTGATGAACTGGCTGGATGGCCACACGCAAAGAGTTGTGGTCAATAGCTCAATATCCAGCTGGAGACCAGTAGCGAGTGGTGTCCCTCAGGGGTTGGTGCTGGGACCAGTCTTGTTCAACATGTTTGTCAGCGACATGGACCGTGGGATTGAGTGTGCCCTCAGCAAGTTTGCCGATAACACCAAGCTGTGTGGTTCGGTTGATATGTTGGAGGGAAGGAAATGCCATGCTTGTGGGGTGGGCTGATGCCAACCTGTTGAAATTTAACCATAACAAGTGCAAGGTCCTACAGCTGGGTCGGAGCAATCTCAGGCACAGCTACAGGTTGGGCAGGAAAGAGATTCAGAGCAGCCCTGCAGAGAAGGACTTGGGGGTTTTGGTTGATGAGAAAAATGAACATGAGGCGGCAGTGTGCGCTTGCAGCCCAGAAAGCCAACCGTATCCTGGGCTGCATCAAAAGGAGCGTGACCGGCAGGTGATAGGAGGTGATCCTGCCCCTCTACTCTGCTCTTGTGAGAGCTCACTTGCAGTATTGTGTGCAGTTCTGGTGTCCTCAACAAAAAAAAGACATGGAACTGTTGGAACAAGTCCAAAGGAGGGCCACGAGGGTGATCAGGGGACTGGAGCACCTCCCGTATGAAGACAGGCTGAGAAAGTTGGGGCTGTTCAGCCTGGAGAAGAGAAGGCTGCGTGGAGACCTCATAGCAGCCTTCCAATGTCTGAAGGGGGGCTATAGGGATGCTAGGGAGGGACTCTTCATGAGGAAATGTAGTGAGAGGACAAGGGGTAACGGGTTCAAACTTCAACAGGGGAAGTTTAGATTGGCTATGAGGAAGAAATTCTTTACTGTAAGGGTGGTGAGGCACTGGAATGGGTTCCCCAGGGAAGCTGTGAATGCTCCATTGCTGGCGGTGTTCAAGGCTGGATTGGACATAACCTTGGGTGGCATGGTTTAGTGTGAGGTGTCCCTGCCCCTGTTAGGGGGGTTGGAACTAGATGATCTTAAGGCCCTTTCCAACCCTAACTATTCTATGATTCTGTGATTCTATGTAACTCTTCTGGTGCATTACCCAGTAGGGGGAACAACTGATTGTCATGGGTTCAGCAGCAGCAGTCATTTTTCTGCTTCTTGGTAGCTGGTGCAGCGCTGTATTTTTGATTTTGGGCCTGGGAGCAGCGCTGATAACACCAGTGTTTTCAGTTACTGCTCAGTGATGTTTTGGTCTGACCAAGGACTTTCTGAGTTTCATGCTCTGCCAGGGAGGAGGGGAGCCGGGAAGAAGCAGAGACAGGACACCTGACCCAAACTGACCAAAGAGGTTATTCCATACCACAGCACGTCATGCCCAGGATCAGAAGAGCAGAGAGCAGAGACCCGGAAGGGTGGGGGTGCACTGCATGGTTGGGCTGGGTTTTAGGTGGTGAGAAATTGTATTCTTTCCTTGTATTTGCCTTGTCATTATTATTATTGGTGGTAGCAGTAGTGATTTGTGTTATACTTTAGTTCCTAAAGTGTTCTTATCTCAACCTGTGGGAGTTGCATTCTTTTCGATTCTCGTCCCCATCCACCTGGGAGCGGGGGGAAGAAAGAGGGGGAAGTGAGTGAGAGAACGGACTGCATGGCTGACTGGACTTAAACCACGACACTGTTTAACAAACATCTTTATGAGCCAAAGCTCTTGGAGGTGTGTGGGCACTAGTTTCAAGAAGATAAAGTATCTGTGCATTTTCAAACACTGTTTTGAAATGGGTCACCTTTACACCAGAGTTATTTTCTGGTTAAGTGTCATCAGAAGCAGTTTCTGAAGGAGTTCCCAGCCCATTCCGCTCTGTTTTGGCTCATGCAGTGTGGAAAACAAATTGAAAATCCTCCTCATGCTAAAAGAAGTTTCATGTTCCCAGTAAGTAAGGGGAACCGCTATGAATGAATACGTACTCATATTATTTTAAGATTTCTGTTATCCAAACATCAGTGTTCAACTTGTGAGCATTCAGTAATGAGCTGTATTATGAAACAGGCAAACAAACAATTGGTAGGTACTACCTTATTTGAGTCAGGAAGAGTAGGTATGGTATATCATTATGTTCCCTGTGGAAGCTATTTCAGCTTCCTTTCCCCATTCGCCTTCTACTCTGTAAAACTCAATCCCATGTGAGAAATTAAAATCTTCTATGAGCATGGCAGGGACATTAGGAAAACCAGGCAGTCTATTTGAATACTCTCATAACCATAAACATATATTTTTTCCCATTTGTGCCGTGATGTACTCCATTCATATTCTAAGTGGCAAGAGCTTTTAGCTGTGATTGGGCCCAGTCCTCAGTGGACAAACACCAAGTGTATCACGTGGCATTTATTAATCTAAAAATGTTGTCTTTCAAAACATATCTAAAAACATGTGGGAGTTATGTGAAGCAAAGCAATTGCAAGTTCATTTGTTATTTCAACAAGCTCATTTCTTATGATTTCAGTTGTATAATAGATGTGGAACTGTTTGCAGATTCTTTGTTGTCATATATTTTTCATTTGGCTCCTTCGGTTAAAGAAGCACAAGACTGAAGCATGCTGTCCCCTCAGAGGAATGGATGATGCTACGTATCTGTAGGGTTCTTTCCTTCCCTTATTCTTTTGTCAGATGGTGTGTGATATGCTTTTCAGGCAGTAATTTAGAGGCAGTCTTTCTACAGTGCTCACTGGGGATGAAGCGATCATCTGACATGCCACTTTTAGTACGTGGGGTTCCTGGCTTGCAAAGATGTAGGTCTCTACTTGGGCAAGTGCTTGCAGAGTTAGTGAATCACTGGGCTATGTCAAGCATGAGAGATTTCCAGCAGCTTCTTCAGTAATCCTTTACTAGCAATTGCCCTGTGATGGCCTGTTATGTTAGTTACTCTTAAAATGGATTTATGAAGTATTATTTGTACACAAGAAGATATTTATTCTACAACAGCTCAATATACACATTTCTCCATAGCATATTTTCTGTTACACTGGTGCTCTCTGAGGGGGAAAATACATCACATATTTGTTACTTGTCATTTGTAGTTTTGCTTTTTATCTTGTACTTTTTATTTTTATGTGCTGTCTCCAACCTCTTCCACATTGAATAGTGTGAGTAATTTTGTGAGCTGAGAACCAAGCTATGGTTAATATGGGTGGCTTTTCTACATATAACAGAATGTTCCTACCTCACGAGGTCCTCTTCCAACTTCTGAGTGAGTGACAAGGAAAAATAAATATGAATTTTAAACAATTAGAGGTACGATTGAATTGGTAGCTGTGTAAAAGATGACATTAGTGCCTGCCTTTGGAGATCTATTGGTATCAGGTCACAGAAGGTTTGTAAAGAAGAAAGTATTTGATCTTCATACAATGCATGTAGCTAGTGATAATTTGGCTGTGGCACAGCTATATGTCTATGTAAATTTTATTTATATGAGTAAAAAGAAACTGTGCAATGGTATGCAGTACATATATTTTAACCTTACAATCGTCTTTTCATTGCTGCCATTAACTTTAATTTAAAATAATGCAGGTCAATATGATGAATTGAGTGGCTTGTTAATTATATCCTTTGCACTCAGAAAGAATTCGTGAGGTCGGGCTTATTAAATGGGTGGAGAAGGAGAGAAACTCACCTGGGGCTGGTTCTGAAATGGGAGTTGTGTGGGTTACATATTGGTAGAAAATGTGTGCAGGTGGAGAGACGAAAGCTTTCTTCATTTGGCACTACACTGCTTTTCCACCAGAGCTGGTGGGGATGTTTGGGCAGACTGAAGTTTGAGCGTGGGGTACAGGCACAGACACATCCATGGCCCACAAGGCTGTGTGTGTGCATTAGGAATGGTAACATTTGCTGCTCTAGCTTCTGGAATAATTGCAGAATAACCATATCTTCCCTATGAATGAAGTACAAGTATACTTTTATTTTTCTTCCCTGAAGATATTCTACTTAGTTGGATTTTGTGTAGGAGGGATGTAATTACTACCTCATCTGTGAACCTGGTCAGCATTATTTTTTAATTTCTCAGTTCTATGTCTCAGAAAATTTAGAATAGGATAAAACGGTAAATTAACAGTTTGTAGCCTGTTTTTATAGTGATTGGATTTTTGGTAAATGTTTTGGGTTTGAGGGTTTTCTATGCACAGGAGAATGTTACAGGCATCATTCTTGTCTGATAGGGTTTGCTGTAAGCAGTAAAGTTGAGCTGACAATTCATTGTCTTCTGTTAGGGATACTGGTCAAAAATATTTATTGTGTACTCTATGATGGCTTCTTCTTAAAAGGACTAAATATGAAAAGCCAAAAAAGTAGCTTCATATGTCATATTCTCACCAGCCCATCTGAAACCCTATTGAGTCGGCTTTGCTGGGAGACATCCTGTGTTTTATTACCTTGTAGTCTTCAGAGCCATGTTTGAGGCAGTTCAGATATTTCACTGCCTTTTTACTTAAAGGGTGTCAAAAATCCCTTATTTTTCACATATTTCTTTTCCTTTTTTAAAAGTGTCAGAAATATCATATTTCCGATACAAGCTCTAAACCTGTGGCCCAGGGTGGCCTGCCATATCTCTGTGTCTTATCTGTCAGCTGTGCCAGAGCTGACATGATGTACTTCAGTAACGTGGATGATTTAAGACATGAACAACCATCCATTAAAAGGAGAGCTGAGCTACCAGGGTTAGCATTTTAAGTCAGCCTTTGAATCAGACCAAAAACAAACTGAAGCTTGAAAATAGCTAAAGGGAACTATAAGAGCTAAATGCCCAAATAGCAGGTGTCATGAAGCAGCAAACAAGCTTACAACCCAGTTCTTGAAAAGTTGTCCAGGGAGTCCTGTTTCACTACTTCATGGATGAACATATAAAATGTCGAGAACAGCAGCTGTGCAAAGAAAAATAACAACCTGATAATCAGGCTCCTGTTGGCATTAAATAGTCATGAAAGTCCAGTGATCCAGGGTATCATAACTACAGTGGAACATGAAATATCCCCCTGTGGCAGCATAAAATTCCTCCCATCTTTAGGAAGGTCACAGGGGAGAGCTCTCCTGATCTTCTGATGCTAGCTAGTACCATTATTATTTTTTTTAATCCTAATCCAGACACAGCTATGTACTCCTGTATTACCTAGGCACCTGTGCCTATGTGGCTAAGTTAGCTCTTAAGAATTTGGTTGCCATTTATATAATATTTGTATTTATAGCTGAACCTTTATGACAACAAAACATGCAGTTAAAGGACTGACATTCTTACAAAGCCATTATCAACCAATATATCATCTCTTCTGTCTTGGCAGAGTGCAGGCTTGCTAGTGATGCTCACAGCAAAAATACTCTGAAAGGATGCATCTCAAAATTGACTCACTGCTGATACTTTCGTTTTTGTTTTCCTATGCTGCAATATAGCACTCATAAAACTTGCACTGCAAGTAATCTGAATATTTGTGGAAATTAATATCTGTAACTACCTCTGAGCTGGGATGAGCCTATTTGTTCTCTTTTTACCATGAAATTTATTCTTCAGTGCAAAGTATGTGTTACAACATAAAAATGGCAGAAGCAAGTGGAAGATAAGAATGCTTTTGGACAGAAGTCTCTAACTTGATCAGTTCCAGGACTCTGGCAAAAAGTGTGGGCTGGGCTAATGAGTGAGTAATCGTATCAGGAGAAAAATCATGGCTTTGGACTTTATAGAATTGGAAAGGCCCTGATATATTTTGCTAGAGTTATGTCATGTGAATATCATCTCTATTCCACTTCACTTACCCCTCTCTGTCAAGCTCTTGAGTTGCAAGGCAATGAAACTGCATGAGAGAGGCTTGGAATCACTTCTTTCAAATGATACAAAACTAATCTTTAAATCTGCCAGGATTATTTTTTTTTTTTTATGTTTTAGCTACTAAATTCATGTCACAGTGGAACTGAGGAAGAAAAAGCAAGATGGTTGTCAGAATTCTGTGATATTAACTTCCATTACTTCACAACCTGCTGTGAGCAGAAATGCTTAGATGTAAAAGCAGATGAATCCCTGCTAAGAGGGAAGGTGTTCCAAATGTGTGGTGTGGGGTTAGTATCAAGACAAAGTGCCAGTATGGGGAGGGGGAAACTGCATGTAGGCTGTGCTGTAATGAATGGCTATTTTACTGCAAGTTAGTTTGTACAAAATGAAAATATTTCTTTCTAGAACTTAATGCAAAACCAACCCCAACTGATTCTTTTTTCTCTCCAGTTGAAGATCAATATTTTTATCAAGACAGCATATTCTGGAAAATGCAAGGACCTCATAGGCAAAGATACTAAGTACCTATTGTCTTTAAAATATTTTTAAAATTAATTTTAGGTATTCAGAAATATTGAAAACAGTGTTTTGTTCAAGCAGGAAGCAATATGAAATATTATGCTGTCTGTTTCAAGTTCACTCACATGGTATATACATAAATATAAGTCTTATATAGTTACACCCATTAAAAACTCCTTGGATATACTGAAATGCCTTGCAAGTAAGGAGGGAAGATTTTCTTCCACTGATAGCTGGGCTAACTCAATTGCAGGTCTTAGGACTTTTGAGTCAGAGCTTCAGGCTTTCTCCTTCTTAACTAAAAACTATGCTTAAAATTGGAGAGGGGTCAGCCAGAGAATATTAGAAGAGGGAGAAAAAATGAATGATAAAAGAGAGGGGAAAACCTCAGCCGTATAAGTAAATGCCAGTTGTTCTGCACAGAAGACACTATAAACTGGTGGAGGAGCAACAGAAAACAAGAGTGTGAGCCTTTAGATAATACATTTAATTCAGGAGATCTTGGAAATTGTATATTTGAGAATACAATTTAACACTGAAATGAAAAGGTAAAAACTGGTGCAAAAGATGTAATATAGTATGCTGCTTAAAAATGCATTGTTCTGCTTCCATATAAATGTTATACTGGAAAATCTTTGGGAGGGGTAGCCTGCCCTTTAAACCTTTAGGCATTTATGGCCTTAATTATAATTTTCACCAAGATTTTGCATATTTAATTTTTCCTTTTAGAGCTTTCAAGAGTCTCAGTTATTAATTCCACTGAGGATTTATAGGTCCTCTGAATATCCCTTAAGTATAAAGATTGTAGACTCATCAAATACTGTTTTCTTCCTTTAAATTTTTATGATTTCTATATCAAATACACAACTGCAAGTTTAGAGTTGAAAGTGGAATATTTATTGCTTGAGGTACTCTCTACGTTTCCAAACAGAAAAATAATTCCTCTGTGATCTGCGCTGAAATCCGCATCTTCTGGTGTGGTTACAGCATGCAGAGAATTTATATCTAATTCACAAGAACAGGTAGTTGTTTTGCAGATTGCATGACCAAAACAATAGCATTTCACCTAAAGATGCTATTTATAAAGTGAACTACCTGAAATGGAGAACAGTGTTAACCAGAAGCCTATGAATAAGTCATGGAGCCTAATTTTCCGTTATTACAGTCATTGTTTAAAAATGCATGTCTACCCAGGACTTTGTAATGATTTTGTATTGCTTAAAAAAACTTCTACATTTCTTTTTTTCCCCTCAGTTATTCCATTATTTCATTAGCATTTCTCCCCCCCAGTGTTTGTAAGGCTTCTGAAGACCCAATTGGACAAAGAAAAAAACACCCACCACCTTGTTTTTTGTTTGTTTTTTTTTTTTTTTTTTTTTTTTTATTTCCCCGAGACTATCAATGCTTTAGATATTTTTATGCTGCTTTCTTCAAATGCTTTCATCATGTTATGCTTTGGCATCCATAGCAAAACCCATTAGCTGTGACAGGTTAAGATGCCTCTGCAGACTTCACCACAAAGGAACTGAGTCAGTGCCAACCATTATTCCTTACAACATGCTACCCCATCTCTCAGAAGGCCAAATCTATAACTCTGCTCTTAACTTTTTGGTCCTGTGGGGGTAGCTACTTTGAAGAATGTCCTCAGTTGCTTGGTAGAGTATTTTTCCAGTCCTGGCTGTACCATGGTTTTGGTTCATTAAACTGTAGACAATAAGGACATTCTTCAGCCACTCAGCAGCTCTTTTTATCTGCAGCATATATGTAATTGTTATAGGTTTAGAGAGTGCTTGTAGATGAAAGACATAATATACTGATTAATTTTCACCAGTTGTGGAAACTGCACAAGCAATATGAGCCAACCTGTACTTTCTGCATATCTTTGCAGTACTGACCAAGTAGTTAACCAGTCCTCTTCAGCATTTCTAAGTGGGCCCCAAACTTATTTGACCCCTTGCCAGATGTTGCCACATAACATGTGGTAGGATTCATATTCCAGATCAGAAGGTCCTGCATGAGGATCATAGAATCATAGAATAGTTAGGGTTGGAAAGGACCTTAAGATCATCTAGTTCCAACCCCCCTGGCATGGGCAGGGACATCTGCCACTAAACCATGCCACCCAAGCTCTGTCTAACCTAGCCTTGAGCACCACCAGAGATGGAGCACTCACAACTTCCCTGGGCAACCCATTCCAGTGCCTCACCACCCTTACAGTAAAGAATTTCTTCCTCATATCCAATCTAAACTTCCCCTGTTGAAGTTTGAACCCGTTACCCCTTGTCCTCTCACTACAGTTCCTCATGAAGAGCCCCTCCCCAGCATCTCTATAGGCCCCCTTCAGATATTGGAAGGCTGCTATGAGGTCTCCACGCAGCCTTCTCTTCTCCAGGCTGAACAGCCCCAACTTTCTCAGCCTATCTTTATACGGGAGGTGCTCCAGTCCCCTGATCACCCTTGTGGCCCTCCTTTGGACTTGTTCCAACAGTTCCATGTCCTTTTTATGTTGAGGACACCAGAACCATAACAATACTCTAAATAAGGTCTCACAAGAGCAGAGTAGAGGGGCAGGATCACCTCCCTCGAGCTGCTGGTCACGCTCCTTTTGATGCAGCCCAGGATACGGTTAGCTTTCTGTACCATGTCCATTAGTGTCACTGAGAATGACCTTCACAGATCCTCATGATGGATTTGTCATAAAAAAGTGTGGGCTATACATTGATGTAATAAATCCCCAGAATCCCCTCCCACTTAGAGATGGATCACATGTTTTTGAGTTGCAGGCTATGTTTGAGGACACATTTTGACACTCATAGACAGTAGCAATCATGAATTACTGGCATGGTTGGGGCAAGAAATAAAGCATAACTTCATAATTCCCACACTGATGGCTTCGTTAGATGAAGCTGAGAATGAAAACACCAGTACGCAGACTATATGCAGCATGGCTAAGGTTAGAAAAATTAATCTGTTGGAAACACAGGAGGTAGAAGTTGGTATTTCTGATATAAATAGACCAGATTACCATAATTCTGTCCCCCTCCTGTGACCCCAGCTTGCTACTTTGTGGGATTTTTTTGATGATAGTACAATTTTGCAGTGCTCTGTTATTCCAATTCCACATGAAGGATGGAGCTAGTCTCCCAATATAAGGATGTCTGCTTATGGATTTGACAGTGCATAATCTGATTTCCATTGAAGAACCAGCTGCACAGAAAGGCAGTAGCAGGGCTTGTAAGGTAATACCTAGCCTTTTGGTAGGCTTTCTTCCCCAGAAATCTCAAATAACTTGAAAAAGGTGCACAAATATATTATCCTTGCTTAAAGAGGGATCAGATGAGGCACAGGAAAACAAAGTGATTGCAGATGAAACAGAGACAGGGCTGAAAATAGAATAGGTTCAGCCATTCTGAATCCCCATTTGGTTCCTTTACCTGTAATTTTTCTAGGCTTCTTGTTTTTAATGCCTCCTATCAAAGGGGGTGTAAAAAATTCCATATGGTGAATATTCATGTAGAGAATAACTGATCACAGAGACTTGGTTCGCACTTCTGTGGGTCCTTCTTGTAGTGCTGAGCATCTACCTGCAGAGCCCTTTACAGGTTGCTGTTGTTGCTTCTCTGCAGAGAGCCAAGCGATTTGATTGGAGGCTCAGCGCAGCTACACCCTGCTCAGGTTGACTGTGCCCATGGAAATGCCAGCTGCTGCTGAAAAGATGTGATCTCAATCAAGTCTAGAAAGCATGAAACGTGCCCCTTTTTTCTAGTGTGCTCCATTCCCTGAATAACAAGGAAAGCTAATTAAAATGATGGCAAATGAATTGCACTATCTGCCAGTGCAGTGATGCCGACTCCTCTTTAGCATTCTCTTTGCTTCAATCCACCACAATAAATTCAGATTAGGTATTGAAACACCCAGTTGAAAAATATCCTTATTTTTGCTGTTGCATAACTTATATTCTGACACATTGTGTAAGATTCTCATACAGGGAACCCCACAAACCACTGCAGAAATATGAAGAGAACGAGAATTAGGTTGTGATAGCACTTATCCAATATGAAATTTGGACAAATGTGTAGTAGATGGGGTTTCCTCTTTTGGGAAGGTAATTTTTAATTATCCATCCCACTAATATACTTAACTGCCTTCATAACTCTAATTTTAACAACCTCACATTGCTAAAAATCCAGTTAATTTTAATTCCATTTTTGAAGTCCAACAGTGCTCTGTTACCTGCCATAAATGGATTATTTAGCAGCTTTAAAATTATATTGCTGGTATTAAGTTCCTGGATGTGGGCCCTGGAGTTTTAGGATGGACAGGCCAAGCTCAAATTCATTAACAGTTTAAGAACTAATAAGCTTAAACCAAATTTTAAAATGCTGCTTAAAAAAAACCCCAAAACCCTGTTTTTTTTTATGTTGTAGATACAGCTCTTACCCAGGCTTGATAAATATCTATAAAGTAAGGGGAAGCTGTGCTAAAAGGAGGATGAGTGAAAAATTGTTTCCACGGACATTTGTGAAGCTGAGACTCTAAGGAGAATGACGCTTTGACTCTCCAAATGAGTATCACAAACAATTGTTATACAGACATGAAATCTATTGTCTGTTTCTGAAACTGTATTCAGCCCGAAAGGTATTCTTGCAGGTCTCAAAACGCTGCTTATATACTGCATCATTATTTCAGCAGGACTTTTATTCTTGCAGGTTATCATGTAAAACTGTGACTTGGTCTGTGTGGGCTCCCAGTGATCTCATTTTCATGCTAAAGTAAAATTATTGCTGCTCTTTACTTCAGTGCATATAGCATAGCCAACCCTTCTAAGAGAGGATGTGGATCATCTTTTTGTCCATACAACAATCAACAGAATATCTGAAGTCTATGACTGTCCCATTCTTGTCTGTTGAGGACAGAGGGATTGAACGCTGC
Source organism: Ara ararauna (assembly GCA_028858755.1). NCBI lineage: Eukaryota > Metazoa > Chordata > Aves > Psittaciformes > Psittacidae > Ara > Ara ararauna. The sequence goes on along the minus strand of CM054410.1, from coordinate 8,476,511 downwards.
ACCTACAAGATCTTTTATTGCGGCTAGTGAGGGGGAAATAAAAACATAAAAGTTCTTTGAAGTTCTGATTGCATTTCTAGGCTAGCAAAGATGAAACAGGTTCCATAAGAAATGTTTAAATCGAAAGAAAATTATACAGGAGTTACTGAGGGAAAAAACAAGCAATGCAGGAAGGGTGTTTCTTTACCTTAATATCTGAGAGAAAAACTGCTTCAGAAGTGTTCAGAGGGAGTTGGTTGCCTGGGATCTGTGAATTCCTGCTGCCTGAGAATTGCATCTAAGGTGTGGTTTCTGCTCAGATGTTCTTCAGTGCCTTACCCCAAGAAAACCGCGCTGTTTGTCTGTTGTTTTTTCTTGGGACTCTTGAGTCCAGGATCAGATAGGTGGTTCAGTTTTCACTGAAGCCTCACGTTGGGTCAGCACAACTGAGGCAGGAATTTGCCATGGAGGAGGTGTGAGCAAGCTTGAGACTAACTCGAGCAATCAAAGACAATAGTACCATGAGGTCACTCAGGAGGGTTTGATAGCTCATGCCCCACATCAATCTGCGATACATGTTAAGGCCTTGTTGGGAAAGGATGCAGAGTGGGAAAGGCTTTCTGATGAACCACAAGGTATTGTCTGTGGGAAGGTAGGGCAGTTCACTTGACTAGCTGAGATTGAACTTGTACAACAGTATAGACATACCCTGTGACTTTAGGTGATCTTAGGAAAACATGGGCTCTAGCAAGTCAGCTTAATTATTCTTATCTATGTTTACAGACATAAATAGATATAAGAAACCTAGCACGCATCTTATGAATTATCAGGGGATCAATTAATTAAATGTGAGGGTACTTTTGGATTAGAAACTAATTTTTTTATACTAGTACTTTTTCAATTAATGTTTAAAATGTGTTAAATAATTAAAAAAAAAAAAAAGAAAAAAGATGGATATGCTTAAGCGTATTCTGCTGACAGTGCACTGAGTCAGTAGATATTTCATGGCCAGTACTATGGCTTGAATGCAGATGATTCATGCAGACTTCAGTCACACTTGGTCCATAAGTCCTTAAAAGTACTGAGTCCATTTTGGCTCAGAAGTGCTATCTAAAAGTTTACAAGGTGCGAAGTGTTTATTCCAATGTATGAATGGAGAATTATGCTTGAAGATAAAAGTGGCTACTTGAAGCCTGGCTGCCCATCAGGAGAAACACTGCAAATGAAAAAAGCAGAGGGAGTGTTGAGTGCTGCTGCTTTTAGAGCACACAGAGCAAAGGGAGCATCGCCAGCCTATCACATATTTCAAGGATGGTACGGTTGAATGTACAGCCTGATAGCTAATGGCCAGAATGTCATGTTTCTAACAGCACTTGACTGTTAGTCACTTTGGGCTGCTTGACAGTGGAGTATCCACTCTGACTCTGTTTACTATGTCTTATACTTCATTTGTTCTTTTTTATTTTCACCCTTTGGTTGGAAATCAGGACTGAAGCAACGAGTCTGCCCTCCTCTGCTACTGAGGGAATCTTCATTTTCTTTCAAAGCTGCTGCACTGAGCAGAAGCTTCCTCCATTTAAAAAACATCAGCAGGGCTTTCATCATGGGCTGTCCTGCTCCCTGCTGTTTGCCCTGATGCAGCAGAGGAACATAGCTCTCTTAGTTTTTCACTTAGCCTAGGCTTTCAGAAAAAAATCAGTGGGGAAACCAAACAGGCCATTTTCATTCTATGCCATCTGTATTTAATACTTTGTTAAGGAGATAAAGCTGGGAGCTAGCTGTGTCAGTCTCTCCTGAAGGTGCTAGAGATGACTTATCTTAACGCAGGTGAGGTGGGAGTCTCAGAATTGCTTTGTTTTGGCATGTTTCAGTCTCTTTATTATATTCTTTCCTTTTTGCCCGGTATTCATCTTCTGTTTGCTCTCCCCATTTAAGAAAGCATCTAACTGCTTCAATGAAGGGAATTTGCAGTGTTTAACAAAACACATCTCTGAGAAGCACAATAAAAAATCAAGGGGTATTTTTGTTCCAAGATTTCATGGATTCTGATATGCTAGAATTGTCAGTACAAAATCACTCTAGGACATGACAGTATATATCCATACATTAAATTAGTTGCATTTAAATAATAATAAAAAAATGCCTTTTGAACACAATGTGGTAAAAGTAGAGTATATTGTGATCCATTTTCAGGTTTTCTATTTAAACATGAAGGATTTGACTGGCCTGCTGGCCATAAAAGGCTGTGAGTTAGAGTCATTTGGCTACGCTTAATCCATGCCCTGGAAGCAATAAAGAATCGTTCCCCACAGTATATTTTGTAGTATTTTTGTCTTGTGGTTGAGGGTAAGCTGCAGTCATGAGATAACTGGGTGCAAGTTCAATTCACATGCTAACTCTTATTCCCTGAAGAGTACTGTGGAGACATTATATTAAAGCTTTCTCCTCTGTCTATGCCTCTGAGCATTATTACCAGGCTCTGGAGGGATGTATGGACAGCTGTCTTCTTCTGGAGTGAAGTCTGTGTCTGAGGCTCATATAGCAAAGTCCAAGGAAAGATGAATCCCAGAAATTTCTTCCTCTGCTTTCCTTTGTTGTCCAAAATTAATAATGCTTTATATTAAACAAAGCTTCATTCAAAATTCTCAGAGTACCTTGCCAATCCCTGCTCATCATTTGAATGCGCTAATCACTCATGAAGTTATTAAATGTAGCTTAGTTATTTTCTATTTTTACCTTTTCTTTAAAGCAATTAATTACAGATATCCTAGATAGGATTTTTAATTAATGAACCTTCAGTGTTTTCTAATATTATAAATAAATGCTTCAATCAAAATGAAAATTCCTATGAAAGAAAAACAATTACAAGTATCTATTTTAGTCCCAAAATAGCCGTGTCTCAGACGGCACGTGCTGGCCATCTTGTTTACATGATTGTAGACGATAGCTTTGACCACAAGCCAGAGTGTAACTGTTTTTCACATGGTTTTGTCTGTGTTTGGCATGGTTTCCTTTTTATTGGCTGCATGATATGTTATCTGTCTTCATTATTCTTTAAAAGTACACCTTGCCCATCAGGACAAAACACAAACTCATCTAAGCCATGTAGTCAGGTGACAAAAATCACTTTTGCAGTTTAGGTGTAAACTTCTTTCTACATCTGACCTTATACTCTTGAGCATGGAGGTTTATTGACTCTATTTCCTACTGGTGTGCTAGTTGCTGCTAACAGGGCCTACTTTTCGCCAATCAATCCATATAATTTTGCAAAGAAACAAAGCATGCTGGAGGTGTGATTGATTTACACATTATTTATCTTTTTCTGCCCAGTTTAAATTGGTCAGCCTGATCCTATTCACATGATAAAAATTATAATGTCTCAAATTACTTACTCAATAAACTGTGGGTTTGTCTATTATTAGTGATCATTAGTGTTATAATACAGCATAGAAATTTAGAGCAAATTAACTACATATGCAAGCTGCTGGGCTCATCTGCAGTTAATCATAAGCATACTGTTCAAGTGGGCAGAGGATTTTGCAAGAATATTTCCAGGAAGAATTTGTGGGAGGAGAGCTAAATATCCTTGGGTTGTTATATTATGTTTTTCCACTCCATAATCTTGGTCTCCCAAATGAATGTTTATCTGAGATGTAGTCAATGACTGAAAGTACAAAAGAGAATTATAGCTCAAATTAAAACAGCATCTCATGCTGCCAATTCCAAGGCCCCAAAATTTTATGACCATAAATAATGAATGGAAGTTCCATACTGATACAGCCCCCGCAGCCTCCCCTGCAGACTTGACAAGGCTCCTGGTTCAGTCATTCCCCTTTAATAAAGGCTGTCGTAGCGCTGCAACAGAACGATGTGGTGGGATGTACAGCCTTGCATGTTATCAGATGATGACACACACACTGAGCACCGTGAGTTATCACTTCCAGTCACTATTATTTCCTATGAAAATAATAGCTTCCAGTCACCGTGGGTTGCTCTGAGATTGCATTCATACTGATGTAGATTAGAAGTGAAGGGATTTCCTGATAATTACTGGTTTGTCTGGCACAAGAAGGCACAGATGGAGGGAGGTTTAATGTAAGAAATCATTAGAAAACAGTCCTAGCTTTCTGCAGTTTGCAGTGTCTATTCTTCACCCTTAAATACCATTGTGATCTTCAGATGAGATTCGGTGGCAGAGGCTGGCTGGTCATCCTGGAGACCCTTAAAAATCTAATACAGCAAAGATGCAACATAAAAATGTTTGAACACGAACAGCTCATGCACCTTGGAGTGCTTCCCTCAGGTCCAGGTCTGTGAGCATGGCCTGGGAACAGCTGCTTAATGGCTCCTGGGACCCTCTCCATGGCAGGTAGCCATGGTCAGGGTAGCAGGATGATGGTGCTGGTGCATTATGTCCTTACACAACAGGAATCTGAAGGCTGTGATTGCCACTAGACCAGTTTCTGAAAAGACTGGCCTGTTTTATTGTTCTTTTGAATGTCGTTGGTCAGATGAATAAATCTGATGGGAAATACCACACACCCTGGGCCTGCCAGAATTGTGCATGCATAGCAGGTCTGCATGGGGGGAATTAGCATGCTTGCTCTTTCTAGTAAAACCTGCTAGGTATCTACCATTGCAATACAACTGGAAATAGCTTCTCCAAACCCATTAAAAATATTTCACATGTAGTGCTGTCAGGAACTGTTTTATGAGCTTCTGCTTAAACCTTCAGGCTGCAAAATCTACATGTGCGAGCACTCAGTCCAAGATGCAAGGTTTTCCAAAGTATTGTTTTCTTCCCAAAGTTTTAATGCCTCTGTTTATTTGGCTACACTGTAAAACTGTCCTGAAGGAGGTTAGTGTGCAGCTTCAACACTTTGCTAAATGGCAGCTACCTACCAGCTCATTTTGATTCCTCATGTTGACAGAGGTCAGAGTGAAACTCAAACTCCTTCTTTTGAAGGCACCAGGAGACAGTTTAACTGCTCCACTGCATCACAGCAAAAGACAGCAACAGGAACATTCTTATAACTTCTTAAAAAATCATGTCCTTTTACATATTTTTGTTGAAAAAAAAAAAGTTTTAAACCTTTTTCTATGACATTTGACTAGTGCAAGACAATTTTTCTCATCCATCTGTCCTAGACATGAGTACCTTTGGCATACTTGCCGGAAGCTCCAGCAGCTTTATTTCTCTTTCTCCCTCTCATAACTAGCCGCTTAAGAGTCCATGCCCTCACCAGGTATCATTGGCAGCAGCTTACCTGTGAGTGGTTCTTTTTGCTGTCAGGGAGCCACATATCATATATTTCAGTCCCAGCTGAGTAGGGAGTGTACTGATGGCAGAACACCAAGTCAGTTAGCTTTATCTCTGAGCTTCCCACCATAAGCACTGACTTCAGGTATTTCTTTTCCCACAAACATCCCAGTGCATTGGGTTATCCAGCTCTTGGCGGGGAGCTGGGTATGGGGCTGCAGTGGGGAGGCAGGGTGGCTGTTTGGCCCTTCTTCTGTATGTAATTTTCTCTGGTTAAGCTGAGGGAAGCTTTCAGTTGTGCTGCTTGCTCTGTAACACAGATGGAAGTCCTCAGTTCGAAGCCCCACTGCCAGCCCCCACGCACATGCTGGCACACCTGGATAACATCTCTACCTGTTTACAAATTACCCCAATTTTCTGCTTGATTCAGCAGTAACTGCTTACCCTCCCCCATGATGTAATTAGGCCTTCAGAGTTCATGTGTGCCTATTATGATCTCTCTTGTGTTTTGCCTCTTTTTTTTTTTTCTGTAGCCATAATCATATATATATATATTAAAATTTTTTATCAATTGTTCAGCTAAATTATGCACAGTGGGCCATGCCGGCCCTCCATTAACATAAAGTATGCTAAACAACATGTTTTCTTTCTGATAATTATGCTCTAAAGCACCAACTGCTTATTCTAGTGAATTTACATTCCAGTTTTTCTTATTTCTTCAAACTTTAAGCCATCTTCATGGCAGGGCAAGTGCTCCTTCTGCTGTTAGTGAATTCACCTAATTATCTTTTCTATTATCATCAGAACTTCCATCTGCCTAATAGCCAGCCACTTGGTGTTGAAATGAACTATAATAGTCCACCCAGGATGATTGTTTTCTGACCACATAAAGATCCTTCCATCAGTCGGAACAAAATACTGCTTCCTAACCCCATCAAGGAGTAAACTGCATGGTGCATACAACAGAGCTGTGGAGACAAGTGGTTCGCAAAAGCCTGCCTTCCCGCTTTGCTGGAGTGCTGTTAGCATCTGTGCCAGCCTGACTGCAGCTCTGAACTTTTGCTTTGTCAGCCATCGCTGAAAGGGTTTGCAGGCAGCGAACATTATACAAAATTAAGGTGTACGAAGCAAAACTCTCCCAACCCATACTCCCTTCTTTGGCTCTTGAAAAGCAACACATCTCTGCTCTGCAGGCCGAAGGAGCTGTTTGAAATTGTGAAACAATGGGGTAAAAGTCCCAATAACTTTTCTAACTGTCATTTTAGAGGGATTTTAATTTTGAAAACATTGACTTTTGTCTTCAGGTTTCACTGGATATCAGACATGAATATCCTGTTTAGGATTTTCTAAAGCTAATTCATTAAACTTCTGATGAGACTTGTGTAATGAAAAAGTATATTTTGATGCAGTACAGTCTGCTTTTGAAGTGTTACATAGCTTACGCAGCTAAAAATAGGTAAAGCAATTCTTTGGAAAACTGTTAAAAGCAATGGGTTTCATTTTACCTTGGGTAAGGGTGAGTAACAACCTTAAGAAACTAGAACAATCTCTTTCTTTGCCCACAAGATCAAAACAGACATTGTCTCCTAGATATGAATGTTGTGGTTTCTTTTTTTTTCAGTGGTGAATGAGGTAATGGAAATATTATTATTCTTTAGTAGGTTTTTCTACCCAGAACAAGAATATCTGACCATAGAGATGTGATATTTAAGTGTAGTCATTACCTTCTGTAAACTGCCCTACAACACCATCTCCGCAAACACTTGGGACAGGAAAATCTGGGTTTTGGTCCTCATTGTATTCCTCTGAAATCTCTTTTTATTCAGAAAAGAGCAATTTTCAGAGGAGAGGGGTTGAGTTGTTTGTACAGCCTTGGACTTCTAATGAGTGTTCACATTATTTGAAACGAGGAGAAAACAGTGTGCAGTACACTGGAAATTACATGCACTTTCAGAAGAAAGAAATCTAGATCAGAAAGAAGCATCAAAAAAGCTACCAAACCAATCTTTTTATTTTCATAAAGAATTATTTCAGAGTATTTCAACAGTATCTGTGTAAGTTTTGTAATGAGGCTCTCTCTCTTGGACTTCTCGTTTTCATGCAGTTGCCTGAAACATTTTTAGCTTTCCATAAATTTAGGTCAAGATTTAGTTTTCACTAGTTAGAACAAAAGCAGAGGTATTCTAGCACAATGGCAGTTGCAAAGGCAGGAGGCTGACTCATACTACAAACAAGAAAATAATATGGGTGTCAATTTTGAATATGTAGAGTGGTGTCAGCGTGTGAATGAAGATCCAATTCATTTTTATGAAACTTTAGGCTAATTAGTTTTATAATTTGCACAGTAAGGTAATGTAAATGTGTTGCTCCTGCTTGTCTTTTTTCTTAATCCTTTGAGTGGATATTTAATCTTTTTTTATATATTAGAATTAAAGCAACTTGGAAGATATGAATAATTAATCTAATTATATGCCGATCACTTTAATTTCGTTAATGTTTTGGATAAAAAAACCCCAACATTACAAATTGGTTTAGGTTGGAAAACCCTTTTAGAGGATTTTGTATTTCATCAGTAAGTGCAATTTAGAGGATACAGGCTCTGGAAGTGCAACATTAAGTTTATCGTTATGCAAATGGCCCAGTTAATCCAGGAGTTCTGGTGACCAGATTCTCAAGGTGTGCTTCATGATTCATAGCTTGAATTTAAGAAGTGAAATTTGCCAGTTAAGGAAAATGAGCAACCAAAAGCTATAAAATATTGCAGGCTAGCAAAGGGAAACATAAAGAACCAGTAATCTGCTTATCTCCTCTGTAGACTGAAGGACAACAAAAATTGGAGGAATGAGTCTTGCGTTATCTACACGCACCAAGGACTGTGTCTTGTGGGGTAGAGGACAGAAAACCAACGTATCTACAATGATAATTAGGTGTAACTCTATACATAGTACGAACATGAAGTTATACATAAACTGAGATCTATCTAGTTTGCATACATTTGAGCACGACATGCATATGGAGTGCTGACTGCTTAACTTGTGGAAAATATAAACCCTGTACAGATCATCACAAGCGTAGGAGTTTGTATCTGTCCTATTATGGTTGGCTATTTTTAGTGACATCCACAGAGTTCAGATTCCTTGGTGTTTTGCAAAATTTCCATTTTTCTTCCTTTAATATGTGCATTATCCTCTGTTTGTAGAATTAGGAGCTTTGAGCTAATTCCTTGGCTCTTCCCCTGCAGCTTGCTATTCCTTACTATGTGACTTTGTCTTCTAAGGTTGGTTTTGGGATTTTTGTTGGTTTTCTAAGGGAAATGGAAGTACTGATCATTACAGTAGAATTAAAAATAGCTTCTAACAGCTTAGCCCGAGATACGAAAATAGTCTCTCTTCCGGCTTATCCTGTCAAGTACAATGGGAACCCTAGTAAGGTAACATCTGTGAAAATCTCATTCTGGGTTTGTGTCTCTTTTTTCAGAATCCTTCCCTTGTGTCTGCATAATGTAATAACTGAAATCAGATTGTTGATTTTTTTTTCATTTCTGATAGTTTGCCACTGAGCTTTCAGGAAAGGTCATTGGTCTTAGAGACTTACTTACCCATATGATGCTTCACTGTTTGATGATGTATTTATATGTTATTGCTTAGGAAAAAGGACACTGTAACTTTAAAAAATTTGTGGACGAATTTATACTATTATGAATGTTGATCTTCCTGTGCACAAGATTTCCATGTGTCTTCCCTTGTTTGGTGTCCTAGTGCCTAGGAATTTGTCATTCACAAGGACAAACGTAAACTTTCTGTCCTGTGCTATTTAAGTTAAGGAATCATGCTTGACTAGTGAAGAAGTGCAGAATGTATTGTGGTGGACAACCCAGCTGGACAGACCGTGAAAGAAAATAAACACCTCTCAAACAGGAATACCTTTTTCTCACCCTACTTCTCTGGTAATGGCTGTGACATCAGGCATAAAGTGAAAAGGTAGACACTAGTATAATTTTAGAGGCCTGGGAATGCATATCTTCATAGAATCATAGAATAGTTAGGGTTGGAAATGACCTTAAGATCATCTAGTTCCAACCCCCCTAACAGGGGCAGGGACACCTCACACTAAACCATGCCACACAAGGCTATGTCCAACCTGGCCTTGAGCACCGCCAGAGATGGAGCATTCACAACTTCCCTGGGGAACCCATTCCAGTGCCTCACCACCCTTCCAGTAAAGAATTTCTTCCTCATATCCAATCTAAACTTCCCCTGTTGAAGCTTGAACCCGTTACCCCTTGTCCTATCACTGCAGTCCCTAACGAAGAGTCCCTCCCCAGCATCCCTATAGGCCCCCTTCAGATACTGGAAGGCTGCTATGAGGTCTTCACGCAGCCTTCTCTTCTCCAGGCTGAGCAGCCCCAACTTTCTCAGCCTATCTTCATACGGGAGGTGCTCCAGTCCCCTGATCACCCTCGTGGCCCTCCTTTGGACTTGTTCCAACACTTCCATGTCCTTTTTATGTTGAGGACACCAGAACTGCACACAATACTGCAAGTGAGGTCTCACAAGAGCAGAGTAGAGGGGCAGGATCACCTCCCTCTAGCTGCTGGTCACGCTCCTTTTGATGCAGCCCAGGATACGGTTGGCTTTCTGGGCTGCAAGCACACACTGCCGCCTCATGTTCATTTTTCTCATCAACCAAAACCCCCAAGTCCTACTCTGCAGGACTGCTCTGAATCTGTTTCCTGCCCAACCTGGAGCTGTGCCTGGGATTGCTCTGACCCAGGTGTAGGACCTTGCACTTGTCATGGCTAAATGTCATCAGGTTGGCATCAGCCCACCTCACAAGCGTGTCAAGGTCCCTCTGGATGGCATTCCTTCCCTCCAACATATCAACCAAACCACACAGCTTGGTGTTATCGGCAAACTTTCTGAGGGCACACTCAATCCCACTGTCCATGTCACGAACCTGCCTTTCCTAAAGAGCCTGTAACCTTCCATTCCAACACACCAATCATAGGAACCATCCCACCATGTTTCTGTGATGCCTATGATATCATACACCTGTAGACATGCACACATCTCTAATTCCTCTTGTTTGTTCCCCATGCTATGAGCATTTGTATAGAGGCATCTGAGCCGAGCTCCAATTGAAGCCCACTCATTGGCTGGAGCAGCTGGAATATCTCTACATAGCTCTGAACCGTTACTATAGGTGCTGGCCAGTGATTGGGTTTGTTGGGCTGGAATGATGCCCCCCTCCCCAACACATCTAGTTTAAAGCATCCTTGACCAGTCTGGCAAGCCTCATCTCAAATCCACTCTTCCCTTTCTTTGTTAGACCAGCTCCACCAAGCCCCCAGTAGACCTGGCCTACTAAATTGAGTCCCATGTTCAAGGTACCCAAACTCCTGACTATAGCGCCAGTCTTCTAACCATTTATTAACCCGGCCAATCCTCCTAGCCTTTCTGAGGTCCTGCCCTGGATCCTGGAGAATTGACAAAAGACAATCTCTGCTCCAGAGCCCCTAACCACCTCTCCCAGAGCTCTGTTGTCCTTCTTTATGTTCTCTGGGCTACTGCTATCTATATCAGTAGCACCCACATGGATCACTAGAAGTGGGTAATAGTCAGTGGTACCGACTAGACTAGGCGGCTTCTCTGCATCATCCCTGATCCGAGCCCTGGGTAGGCAACACACCTCCCTTGAGACTGGGTCAGGCTGACAGATGGGTACAAATATTTTGGTGGTTCTCTCACTTCCTCTTGGGTTCAGGACATCACTATAGCATAGGCCCTCACGGTAGGAATAAGACCTGATTCTAAGGGATATTGCTTCAGGGATATTGATTCTAAGGCAAAGGTGCTTCAGAACCTGGACAGCTGGAGAACAGTTAAAGCAGAGATGAAAGGGGAATACATGACTTTCACTGTCGCCAAAGTGTACAACACAGCCTCCCTGCAGGCTCTACTGATGGCAGGCTGAAACCTGGGGATTTGATTTGCATGGGACAGCTTGGGAAGGAGGATATCCAGACTCCTGGTGAGTGTCTCTGTTTCTGCTCCACACAGCCTGGTGGGAATGGTCCATACCAGGACTGGGAGGGAGAAGAGAAGCAGGTCTCTGAGGATGTGCCAGAGCACATTCCCATGACAACATAGAAGATTTCTACACAAACATCGATTCTGAAACTTCTTACAGAAAGTCTGGGTGTTTCTATGGTTTCGTTCATAAGGGGACTTAAAAAATATTTACCCAAAGAGCTAGAAGCACTGCTGGAAGTTCCAGCACTTCCTCTCTCCCACAGGTGTTTATTTTTCTAGAGTATTACAATTTTGCTTTTGTGTGGTTTATCTCTGTTAGTACAACATATAACACAGGCTTTGCAGAAGACTATAGGACACAATTTTGAATAGACACAACTGCTGTCTATTTTGAATTGTGAGATACACAGGTGTAGGCAAGAATGAATTATGTTCTAATTTACTTTATTTTCTCATCACTTAAGCATTTTTAAAGTGTTAAAGCTAAGATCTGCTGGACCAGGATCCTTTTGTAACTTGTTGCTTGCCATCTGAGCCAGGGAGTCCTCCCAGTTTAAGTAGCCATTAGTGAAACCAGCAGATGCCATGGCTGGAATTGTTCTATAACCCTTCCTGTCCACGTTTATCTGCCTCTTCTCTCAGGTTAGCAGGTTCCTCTTTCTTTTCCTGCAGCTTTGCATGCCTCTGCCTTCCCGGCATTATGTTTCCCTCTTCCAACACCTGGCATCGTTGTTTGGTGCCTGGGAATTTCCCAGTCTCCAAATGAAGTTCCCTGCAGAGAAAAATAGCTCTTAACTTCATCATAGCAGTCATTCAGTCAAAGTGCATTAGTTCAGATTAACACTATTGTCTCTGGTCTGGTAAGTTCATGCTAAAAGCCTTATCAGCAAAAGCAGATATGCAAAACAGAGGTATAACACCTTGTAAAGTAACAGCTTCAACATATCTACAAATTCTCTACATCATCTTTTAAACTAAGTGTATCTGAATTTCCATGAAGAAGGTAAGCTATATATAACTGATGACTTCGAATTAGTTTCTGTGGATTTCTAAAGGAACATCTATAGAACTAAGTTAAAGTCCCCTTCTTTTAAATTCTGTATTATATTTCTATGAAGAAAGTGTGTATAGTGAGTCTCCCTGTAGCAAGTTAATGTTTGAGTATCATCACCCTGACTGAACCCAGCATGGGAGCTTGAGTGGAGTAGAAATCAATGAAAGTGCATTAGGATGCAGTTGTCGCAAATTATCAGAGGAGAAAGAAGACAACTGTAATTCACTAGAAGTAACACTTTACCAACTGCTCTCACTAAGCATTAGTTTAGTGTATTTTCAATTTTAAGGCACTTTCTCTGGAAAATACTTGGTCCATAATTACAATTATTATCACCATCCTGAAATTTGTGGAATTTAACCTAAACAAATTCCTCAAAGCTTGCACTCAGTTCTGATATGCTCCATCCTATTTATCCTCAGCTTCAGTGGCACTTGTGCTATGAGGATCATGCTTCATCTTGCAAACACAATATCTTTCTCAAAGAAAGCTGCTATGAGCTGCTGTACAAACACCCTGGGTTTAGCAAGTCAGTGTTTGTATGTGTCCTATTTTGCTCATGGTCCCCAGCAGGACAAGGTCACTGCAGAATTTCTGTGGGGGACAAATCTCTTCTGTTTTATTGACAGTCATCACACCCAAGGTTTCGTTACATCCCTGTGACAACCTTAACTGAGTGGTCACAATACCGGTTGCCATCCAGCAGTCATTTTTGCTCCCAGCATCTCAGATTTTGCCCTTTCTTTGTCTCGTTTGCTAGCAGCAAATTATTGGTAGAATATAAAATTACTGCTAAAACCAGTTAAACATTCCCTAACTGAAAAAAAAGGTATTTTTCCTCCATGAACACTGGATATATATCTAAACATTTCTAGGTTACAGTTATAATTGTCTATCTGACGTAAAGTAGTATTTGCATTTTGTCATTCATCAATTTTTTTTCAAGGGGTATGATCACTCAAGGGGCTGGTTTATGTCTTTCATTTCCTGGTTATCCAATCAGCTCCTGCTCATACCAGCAGGAAATGAATGCTATTATCAAACCGGAGAACAGGATTTATGTGAAACGCGAATGGGATGTCAGTCAGTCGCCTAATAGCAAAGCGTTCATATCCCAGTAACCACCTCACAACTATCAGTTTGTCCTGATGCTCAATAGGGGATCAAAGGCTAAATGATCACCAAAGCAAAATTAATCTCCATGCCAGGCGTAGTGATTTAACTGGTGTTAAATCTGTACTGTGTGGTACAGCAAGTAAGTACCATACAGCCTCTCACTCAGTCTGTCCAATAAAATGGGGAGGAGAATCAGGGAAAAGGTAAAACTCATGGGTTGAAATAAGAAGTTTAATAACTGAAATAAAGTAAAATATTATAATATTAATAATCATAATTGTAATGAAAAGGGGAAAAATGAGACAAATAAAACCCAAGACAGATAGGTGGTGCACAGTACTGCTTGCCACTTGCTGAGTGATGCCCAGCCCAACAGTGAGCAGCAGTCGGCCCCTCACAGCCAACTCCCCTCAGTTTCTATACAGGATATACAAAAGTAAATCCTAATACTGCATTTAAAGAAAGCAAAAAATAGGTGATATGGAATACCGCTTTGGCTAGTTCAGGTCAGCTGTGCTGGCTGTGCTTCCTTCTGGCTTCTTGTGCCCCTCCTCACTGGCAGTGCATAAGAGATTGAAAAGCCCTTGGTGAAGGTAAGCACTGCTCACCAGCAATTAAAACATTGGTGTGCTGTTGGCATTATTCTTAGACTAAAGCCAAAACACAGCACTGTACCAGCTACTAGACAGAAAATTAACTGTCTCAGCTAAAACCAAGATACTAAGTCAGTATGGAAATCCCCAAGGAGTGTGCCCATGTGTAAGAGCATATCTGAATAAAAAATTTACCTTGAGTGTACTTTTGATTCTGCTCTGCTCTACACAGGACACTCATGTCAGTAGGTTTGCCAGGCTCACTGAAAGTGAATTTATTCATAAAGAAGTAATTTTAGAGTAATAAACAGGTTGTTTCATATCTGATTACAAGCTCTCCCTGCACAGGCATGAGATGAAGCCTTCCGTATCAGGAGGACAGGGGTAGTCTGGTTCAGTGATAAAGTTACAGAGACCAAAGACTGTAAAACAGGGGGTCAGGCAGTAAAGTTTTGGTTTTTACAGTGTAGATGAGGGTAAAAATCACTGGCCGGGGAGGGGGGAGATATTTGAGATTTGAAGAATTAGGGTGATAATTGGGACTAAAGAATCCAAGGTGTGATGGAGATTGGTAACTGCTCTGGTATGATAAAGGACTATACGTAAAGGACTGTATGAGAAAATGTCACCACTTCCCAACTGCCTTTCTAGGCTGCTTCATTTATGTCTGGTCAAACTTAGCATGCATTTCCCTTGATATGAATAGGTGTGGACAGGTCTTCGGTATCTCTACCATCCTGACTGGACACTGAACACCTGCTTGCTCTTTTGTCAGTTTCAGGTTTTCTCTTTTTTCTCCCCCCTCATAAAAAGAATTTGGAGTACCTACTTTCCTAGACATACAGCTTTAAAAGTCGTCTGGCTACCACTTTTGTCCCTTAAGACTTCTAATATTTGAAGGAGGAACCTTGCCAAAGTGAATCACCTTCATTTCAGATAGTGCATGTCTGTGCATTACAAAATGCCTGTGCAGCATATCTGTATCACTTTCTACATGGGTATTGATTATTCTTGAGGATCTGATCACGGACCATTTGATTTAGGTTCCCTTTTTGAATATATAGCTTATTTTCTGAATCCTACTGTTTGCCATAATTTTCATCCAGGTTTCTTGTGGTCTTCCCTTATAAATGCTTTGATATAAGCATATCCTTGCCTTCCTGTTGCCTGGAGAAACTTACTCTTTCTGTTCCATGCCTTCAGAGTTTTTTTTTTTTTTTCTAGTTTGTCCTCTTGTAATAGCAGAAAAATTTATTTCTTAAAATCTGATCCACTTTATAGAATCTAGGATTTATCTAGGAATTACACCTCAGGCAGTCAAGCACAGTAAGCCTTTAACATGAATCTGTTCATGGATAGATGTGCTGATACCGCTTTCTTGTCACCTTATCATGGATAGCGTGATGCAGAACACAGCAAGTCAGGAGCTATGAAGATTGAAGCAGTTCATAAAGTAAGAGTATAATTAAGTGATTGAACATGGACAGATTCCTGAAATAATGATAGAGGAGAGGAAAGGAGACAAAGAAGTTTGGTTTGTTGAGAAATGTAGGAAATGTGTTGAGAGGAAAGATGACAAGTATCGCAATCTCCTTCATATATGTTTCTGCTAAAACCAGAATGATATCCGTGAAGGATCTTGAAAATTGAGTCCAAATTTGGTTTGGATCCTACAGAAGACATGGCATGGGGGCTGCTATATGACAGTATGTTAGATCTCGTAGCAGATTTCCCTGGAGTATGAGAAAGTCAAAGAAGTCCAAATGGACATGTGAAGTTTGTAAAGAAGCAACACTGAAGATTGATTTAGTAACAGATGTGTTCATGAAGAAGATTAGAGAGAAGTGAGTTTAGGAAGAAAATCCAAATATCAATATGCCTGCAGCTCTCGAAGTTTATGTTAGGCTACTGAGACTGTTAATCAGATTTCGAAAAACCCAGACAGTGTAATGCATGGTAGGTTGTACTCTACAGCATACAAAACGTGCTGCACAGTTTGCTTTGTGCAGAAAACATGGTTATATATGCAAGTAATTTCCATATTTCTGCTGCCTTATTTTTAACCCATTTAATGACCTTTATGATCACAGTTCAGTCAAGTAGCAGCAATTGTGCCAGCAACAGCATTCCAGCTGGGTTAATGAATACGCACATGATTTCATGAAGGAATATATCTTTTTTGACCCAATTTCAACCTTTCGTATTTCAAGCTGTTTAATTATAAGATATATTGGTTGGAAACAAACACCCATTTATGCAACATTAAAAGTTTAAACAAATTCCATATGCAATTATCTCAGGCACTGAGTGTCTGTGATTGGTATATGTAGGTAACAAATTAGTGGCACAGTTGATAAATGCCTTTCACAGAACAGATGCAAATAACCAGACTTCTGTGTTCCTTGAGTCTGCATGATAATAGGTTCTTTAAGCACCCTGCTAAGAATTAGGAAATTAGTCAAATGGGATCATATTTAGGTTGAGCTAATACTGCACAGCTGAATTTACCCACCATTATCTGCGGGCATAATTGGAGACAACTGTTTTTTGGACCAGCTGTGCAGGTCACAAAAGGATAATAATGGGGGCCCAGCCTTGCTATGTCAGATTGATAAATGTTTATAGCATCGTGTGACTGGAGGAGCTGGCTTTAAACAGGTACAATTTAGGATTATTTCTTTTTTCTTTAAGATTCCTAGAATTGAGCACACCAAATTAAATTGTTCATCATTTCTACATACCATGAGTCAGTGTAATTGATAGGGAGAAGAAAGAAAAGGTGTGTTAAGAGGAAAAATATCAAAGAAGTGTCAGATAAAACTTTCTCACCACACCTAATCTATTTTGCACCTTTCCATTAGTTGCTTTTCCTGCTATTTTCTCACCTTTCTTTTTCCTAGGTGGGTAGCTTTGCATAATTTACGCTGATATTGTGGAACTTAGAGTGCCACTCATGCACTTCTGAATTTGTAACTGGCTCTTTTTAGCATTTAGGCTTAATTTGTTTGAATAGTTATTCTTCGTACTCTGACAAATATTTCTTTTAAATGTTACTTCCAAGTACAGGTGTGTACTACGGCTAACCTATAAATATGTTAACAGCTACATTTTGTTTAGAAAATGTGATATTAATGTGAAATGTATCTTAGCTGAATCCATTAGTCACAAACAGGTAAATAGAAAAGCACATTCTGATTTTAATTGCAAAGAATATGTTTCATACTAAATGTCTGTCCTATTTTTTGCTCTTTTTAAATGCACTATTAGGATTTACTTTTGTGTGTCCTACCTATCTGCTGTAAATTACACTTTCTTTTTACAAAATTAATAATTTGCAGTGAAAAATAGAGAACTTTAATCATCTTAACTAGGTATCACTAAGGTTAAAATTACTAAGAAGTAAAATGTTGATTCTGCTGAGTACTGTTACTGTAGCACAGACCTTGATTAAGCTGCTATCATAACAGAAAGAGGGACAGGTAGGAGAAGAGATCTAAAAGGTGAAGAAGGGGGGTTGTAATTTTATTTTACACTAGCCATCTTAAATGTGCTCCTGCTAGTGTTCCTCGGCTTCGCAGGTTTACATCTGCAGTCATGGCCAAAAATAGTTCTGGAGACCAGAGCATACTGCAGTGGTGATTCTGCCAGCAGTGCAGCTAAGGAATATTGGCTCTGATTTCACAGTGCAGCCTCTTCTTTGCGTCTGCTGGTAGGCTATTTATCCCCAGGTCCTGAAAACATAGGGAGATTTATCAGACAAGGTAAATCTTTACCTATTGATGGCACAGACTGGCTGAAAGGTGAACTTTACGCTCATAGGGATGAACTTTGTGCTTTAGGGTGAGCTGTGGGCTCTCCTAAAAACTACAGAAGTGACAAGGGGGAGGCTGCTTCTGTCTTTTGCTTCTCACATTTGTGTGAGAAAGCACCATCAAGCTGCATGGATCTGGAGTATGCAGAGGTTCTGACTTTGGCCAAGTGCAAATTCACTTAAATATCATGGGAAGGAGGTGGGGGGAAATGGAGTTGCTGTAGCAGTAGCAACTCCAGGAGCCTTGTGTCTGCAACTGTTCTTCAGGCATGTCAAGTGGTTGTTGTTCCCCTCCTGATGCACTCCACTGGGACTCTTTGCATGAGAAAAGTATTACATTTCCAGCTCATTACTGGCATGCAACACGCGCAAACTGTCTAAAGTGTATAAATGGAGCGCCTGAAGAGTGTTTTATTATCAAAGTAATTGCTGTATTTCCTAGATTAACATTTGTTAGTGCAGTAGACTGAAATCATCACCAGTTATCTTATCTGTGAGAGAAATTTTATCTTTCTCAGGCCTCCGATATTCATGAACACAGCAGACGCTGATAACACCAGCTATTCCCAGGTTTTCAGTCTGCAGAGCAAAATGATCTTGCTTTCTCTGCTCAAGATGGCATCACATCACTTCCTCCAGGACCATACTTTTATAAAATACATCACAAAAGACCCTCTACTGTCAGAATTAGTATTTCAACCACAACCCAAACCATGTTTCTAATCTGTTCCTTTCTAAATTAGTGATGTTTCTTGATGGTGTGGTAAGGGGGAAGGGACAACAAGAGTTGTAAAATGTTTTTTATTGAAACTTAAAGGCAATTATTTCTGAATTCCCATCTCCTTAATTAAAAGTGTCACTGTTTTGTATTTAATCAGTACCTAACAAGCCTTATTGTGAAGCCAAAGAGCTAAACAATGTCTGTAATAGGCTGGGAGGGTTAGCTGAACTTTGTTTAAATATAAAGAGAGTAGTGCATCTGCTGAAGAACTAAGCCCTTTCAAAGTTTAGGACACTCACCAGTGCCATACAGCATAAATCACAGTGCAAACTGTGTGATTATACCCTGCAGGGAAATAGACTGTGTGTTTATGGGGCTCTTCACCAAGCACTTAGGAATAATCTGATATAAAGCAGCAGGGGAGGAGAGTAATGACAACTTCAAATTAGTTTAATGAATGTTTACATTAAAAAAGGCTTTTCTACAAACCTGAAAACACAAAGTGACGGTTTCCTCTCCACACAAAAGCCCCCTCTACTTTTTCTTACAGTACTGGATGGGGGAGACATTGTAAATTTAACTCTTTTAGTACAATAAATCTTTATAGTGTCTTTATGTTCAGTGATTTGCTGTCATTATAATGAGAGTTGCTAGCAATCCAATTATAAACAGCAGTATCTGGTTGGTAGCTCATCTATTTTAAATCACACTGATCTCAGGGAAAAAAAAAAAAAACAACAAAAGTTGAGAATTTTATTCCCATGAAATAACAAACATCTCAAAATGAACTTTGCCAGGTTTCTGTGGAACACATGCTTAGTACGTCTTTGGCTGTATTCATTCTAGAAGCTAATGTGAGGTTTGAGAGATTCTTTTCACTTCAAGCAGTATGTAATGAGTTTATAAAGATAAAAAAGGGAGGAAGGGCAAAGTAGAAAAAAAATAGAAATAATGCAGTGCTTCTAGTTTTCTTTTCAGACTCAAGGCAAATAATTTGTCAAAATTCCCACATATGCACAAGGCATCATCGTATATACACTGAACTCTTGGGTAGTTTGGAAGAGTAAATAGCTTGTACCTCTGAAGCAGTTAAGACCCTTCTATCTGAGGATTTACTGTGCATTTCAGGTCCGGCATTGCAGGATTTTTCATTGCCAAAACATATCTTCATGATACATTTTTAAAACTATTTTAGTGGGGCATTTCAAGTTGCATCAGGTGGAAATTTGGTTTTTGACTTAACAGAGTAGATGCAAAGTTTTCCACTGAGAATTCTGCAAATGAGTAAGCATATATATATATATATATATAAAAAAAAAAAGAAAAGAAAAATAAACCAGCTTATTTTTAGGTTAGAAATAAAAGTTCAGAGGTAGGTTAGAAGATAACTTCCAGTTAACTCCAGTGTTTTGAAACTCCCTCAGCAATTATCTGTGTGTGAAATAGTTCTAGGTATGACTGTTACCGTACAGACTCTTACTGAAATATTTTTGTTTTTTGTCCAAGGATGTGAAAAGTTAATAACAAATCAAGTGCATGTTTTTATTAAGAAGCATGTGTGCTTCTCAAGCAGCCATGGGAAGCCCTGATTTTAGACACTAATTTGTCAAATGCTGTATTTGCTAAGGGTTTTTCTTATACAGTATGCATCCCAAACAATACTTGTTCTGTAATGGTTTCACACAGAAGAAAATACTTTTGTTTGTATGTCAGTCCCACATACTAAATAGTATATGTATTTTAAATACTATTATATATATAGTTATTGCAAATGTCACTGAGATCAAGATAAAGACTTTGCACTCTCAGAAGCTGTAAAGAAGAGCCCATGTTCTTCTTGATAAATAAATAAAACCACATAGCACAGGTCCTGCAACAGCTTTTCTGTTTATCATATGCTAGAGGTGATGTGGAATATCTTTAAAGTAAACCAGATACAGTGCTAGTGAGGAAATCAATAGGGCGTCTGGAATGAAGTGTGATTGACGTTTGTAAAGTTGTTAGAAAACGTTGCAAACTGTTAGAAAGAAGTGTCAATAGGCATTTCACTTCAAAAGAAGCATTAAAATAAAATGACTGAGGCTGTGTGATGCTAACTGGAAGTTTGGAAGTCCCTCAGGTTGCGGAGTGCTCATTGTAGGATATGGCCAATGGAATAGCAACAATTTCTGCATAGGTGTGAGGGGCCATGTAATAATTTTTTCTTATGTTCCTCTTAAGCTACATATTTAGCTTTGTCCATGTTACTGCATGTTGCAACCTACTCTAAACAGCCAAGCCTCTGGTTTCTTATAATAGACTCCTTCCTGTTTTGTCAGTGCAAATATGGAGGCATTTTACTGAATGTTTAACTATTAGAGAAATTATATTTAGGAAGCATATTAAGAGCATATTAGAAAACCACAGCACTGATCTCTCTGGGAAATTCCTGCAGCAGTTTTTGGCAAATAAAGTCCCATGGAAAATCAACCTTGTCCATTTTACTGGTGGGGGTGGCATAAGCCGTCCAGGATGGGTGTACTGCAGGTGAAAGCTGGGTAGTTGTGTGTTTTACCAGTGAATTACTGTGTACAGTAGTTCAAGTCTTCCACAATCAGGACCTGATTTTCAAAGAAGCAGAGCATCCATCCTGTCACCTATAATCAACTGAATCTCTGTAAGCAAGTCATAAAATTACTGCTGTTAGAGAATATTTCTGAGGTCTTTACAGGAAGTATATTTAGGAAAGCTAAAGCCCTGATAGAATTAAATATGGCCAGGGACATCAAAGGCAACAAGAAAAGCTTCTATAGATATGTTGGTGATAAAAGGAAGACTAAGGAAAATGTGGGGCAAAGTTGCTTTATTATCAATTAATCTGGGGGAGATTCCACTACCCTTGATGCTGGGAAGCACAGGTCCCCCCTGTGTTAGACCCTGTATATGCAGGATAATATGTTATGTGCCCCTGTCCTCCCATAAAGACAGGATGCAGTCTCTCCATCTTCTCAGACATGTGGGGTGGGAGCTTAGTGCCCTGAGCCTATTGTCTAGCCTTTGTATTTCAGGCAGCTTAGTGTATGCTGTATCCAGTAAACCTCTCTGTGGGCTGTTGGGTGAACGTATCTGGACTGGTTGATTTTAATACCCAGTTATTTTAACAGAAAAAAGGTGGACTGTATTTGTGTTAACCCATTTTCTTGTGATAAGACTTTCTCAAATACAGCACTCTTCTGTATGCACATAGTTTAATGTAATTAAATATAAATTACTCTGTTTTACATGCTATGTCTACTTCAGTTTAAAGATCTTTGTGAGTAATTTAATCATAATTTATCAGGAGATCACAGACTGATACAAATTATCTGAAATAATTTTTTTCCTGTTATGCTTTTACAAATGACTCCCTTATGGAACATTATGAAGAAAAGAAAAGGGGGTATTTTCTCACCTAGTGGATTTCTACTTGAGACAGCATGTATTTGGATGTAGAAAATCTTAGTGTGCCGCACTGGTATGAAAGCCAATATGATTAATGTCATTTTGAGTTGCCAGTTCTTTAACTCACTCTGTGTAGACACTGTAAATTTCACATTAATCATTGCCAAGCTGTGGCATGACCAGCAAATACCAACTTTAGTAAGAGAGCCAAATGACTGGGAACATGTTCAAAACAGCTTATTCTACTGGCAGATAGGACTGCTTAAATGAAATAAAAAAAATCCCAATTTGCCATAAAAACTCTTCATATGTACTTTTGTTATTCAGCCATTATGCAAACCTTAAGTATGCAGGGATGGATTATTTATCTTGGTTTATTGGTATGTATAGACACACGAAGAGTATCTGTCTAATAGTGTTTTCTTATGTACTTCATTGTGCTAACAGGAACAGTCCCACTATCACCTGAGGGAAAAATGCTACCAGGAAGACTTAACTTTGGGAAAAATCAATTAGAAATTGCATGTTAGTCGTGCTCAGTAAGCTGTAGAAAATTGACAGGAAACATGAAGCAAGTGTGGCCTTGTGTTTTCAGGAATTAACACAGGAAAAGATTCAAAAACAAGTAGTTTTTGAAATCAGTCCTCTTTGTGGATTACCATCTTCAGGTAGCTAATACATACAGAATTTTTGTGCTATTAAAGATCATTTTTTCTCTTTCTAGTTACTATTTGCTTAAGACTGTTTTGCTGGGAAGCAAAAATGGAAAAAAACCTGGATTTATCCAAAGTTTTGTAAGCATTAGTCTCTACAGCCTGCTGTCAGATACAGGCAGAGGAACCGAGGCAAGATGACAAAAGTCCTTTTCCTCATGCAGATGTGGTCAGGAAGGCAATGTAACCCTGTCCTTTTGTCCTCTGCTCCAAGGATACTTGGTGCTCAGGGTATATTAAATCATAAACCCTGTAACAAAATCTTACCCCAGTCAGCTGCAGTGTATGGATTTACCTGCAGGGCTCCAGGTAGTCTGGGTAGGTGACCATGGTTGTGCTATGGCATCCAGACCAAAGGGCTGGTGGCAGAATCCTTGGCTCCGATTATAAATAGCAGGAGCAGATTGTCTGAATGCTGAGCTGCACTTTCCCCACTTCCTCTTAGTAAATTTGATTTCAGGATTCTCTCTGGAAAGGGGAAACCCAAGTCAGCAATAATCAGTCAGTGCCTTTTACTATACATGCCCAGAGATAAAACTCTGCAAAACAGAAAGTATGGTTTCAAACTCTTTTGCCCAGCTTCTCTGTTCAGATGTGCTTGGCCCCATTTTGCACTCCTGAAGAGATAACAAGATGCAGAAAAGCTTCTATAAAGCGATAGGTAGAAAATCACTGATTCTTCAACCCACTGCGTTTTCAACAACCCCTGAGCATGAGAGGAGTGAAAAGGGCCAGGTTTCTCAGAAATACAGGGCCTGCAGAGGAGTCAAAGGGGAAAATTAATGTACAATTGTAGCTGTATTGAGATAGTGATAGAAAAAGCACATCTTCATTTTATAATTTTGCTGTAAAATTATCACAACACCCTCCTGTGGTTTCCCAGCTGTATATGTGTGACCCTGCAAAGACAAATTCAAAGACATCAGGTAATGTGATGCCAGTAGCCAAGCTTGGAAGCTGTCAAGACATGCAGTTTGTGCTGTCTTTTGCTCTGCCCTGTATCCAGCACCAGCAAAGAACTAGATCTCCTCCCCAGAGCTTTTTGGTGGCTCTCTCCCTTCCTTATAATTAGTAACTAGCCAACAATATTGGTGTAACAGGAACTCTTTGAATTATTTCTTTCTTTGTCAAAAAAAACACGTTTTTTCTCATTTATAATAAGTTACAGAAATGTGATTCTGTCCTTCAACTGACATGCTCCAGCCTGGATATCCCCGCTTAATTTTAGGTTCCAATGTAGCTAAGGTAGGAGCTGTACTTCTTGGCACCCTCCAGCCAAGGGAAAGCAGTACATACCTTCAGGCACCCAATAAGATCAGAATTGCCCACTAGAGGTGCCTCTTTCCTTTCTCCACTGATGGCGTGCAGGGTATGTAGGATCTGAAATCAGATGCCTTGTGGATGCTTAAAGTTAGGTTGGACACATCATTGCCTTTACACGTAATTTAATTCGATGTGGACTTCATTGGAAAGAGGATTTGATTCTATGTGTCAGGTTGGCTTTTCATGTTTCACACCAATTTTTGTTTATAGCTTTGTTTTAACAGGTGAAACTAATGGCAAAATAAATAGGCACTGCAGGAATTTTGCCATAGGCAGTTTGAATTGCTGAAAAGGGACAAGAACAATTGTATTGGATACTGAAAAGTTTCATATTCAAATAGTGTCCAGATTAAATAGTTTTTCACTGCACTCTTTCTTGTCTGAGTGAAGTGCCTGAAGTAAGCAATGAATATTTGAGATGCAGGCGCAAGCAACTGATAAGAAAAATACAATTACAACTAGCCCTAAAGACATTGCACTTAAAGGGGGATCACACTTAT
Organism: Ara ararauna; assembly: GCA_028858755.1. Classification (NCBI taxonomy): domain Eukaryota; kingdom Metazoa; phylum Chordata; class Aves; order Psittaciformes; family Psittacidae; genus Ara; species Ara ararauna. The sequence goes on along the minus strand of CM054410.1, from coordinate 8,451,989 downwards.
GTGCATTTAGAAGACAATATTAATAAAACACTTAAAATAACTTCATATTAGGGAATTAGACTGTTATTTTTTAATGAAACTCTGGGGCCATTTTATCCAGACAGCGTTACATTTTGTTCATATAATAGAAGTCCAGATAAAACAATCACATTTCGTTAGTAACTGGAAACTGTGAATTTTAACAATCATGTTAAATAGTTATAGATAAATAGAAAAGTAGATTTAATAAATTATAAAACTTTACAGTTAAGAACTAAAAAGCCATCTGACTTCAGAGAGTCATCTGTTCCTCATACCAGCACTATCCCAGCACAGCTCACCCAAGGCCTCATCCTGCTCCTCATGCCTGGGCCACACAGCCTTAGGGCTGCAGACCCATCACCAAATCTGCTTCACATGCACCCCTGCCCCACAGCAGCTGGAGTCCTCCTCAGCTGAGGAGAATGCAGTGGGACTGATGCCAGCCCTTCTCATAGCTTGAGCGGGCAGTGGGAGCTGAGCTTACAAGGCCAACAGCCCACTGCTGTTTCTCCCTAGATGTCTCCCTAGATGTCTCATCCCCCTAGACGTCTCGTCTCGTCCCCCTAGACGTCTCCCTAGATTTCCATTCACACGCCCAGATCTTAGACCTCTTCTTATTGTTTTCAACTGTTCAGTTGCTTTTTATTCCTATTTTTGACTGTTTGGAGCAGTTTTTCACCCTGATTTTCCACTTGTAGCAGGCATGTTTATTTTCCAGCAACCTTTTAGCATGGGGAAACACTATGCTCAGCAGGTACTGGTATAATGACAACACTGTTGTGAAAAGGAATTTAAATGCACATTTTTGTTATGGTAGTATAACCAAGTCTTACCAGGAAGTTTGATCAGATACCCAAATCCTTTCAGCTGAGAAATTAATTAAAAAAATAAAAATAATCTATGACTTAGATTTCCCACAAATCAGTCAGTGTTGGCATAAACCTACTGCTCAGAACTTGAAAGTTTTGCTTGACTTCATTAAAACCAGTATTTGATGTCACTTTGCTAAGTGTCCCTGTGAAAAGCCGGTCATTACACTTTCTACTGAAAGAACATGCATCAGCATTTGATCTTGTGGTTTTTTTTATAATGTTTCTGTGCAGTAGGAGGAATATTTGCTGTTTGCTATATGCATTTATTTAAAATGGTGATTAATGCTAATAACTTTTAGTCTTTATAAATAAGATGTAGGAATGTAATACTGCTTAGTGTAGAAGTCTTTGGGAGTTTATTCAGAAGACTATAAAAAGGAGTGTGGTTATTTGTTCATAATCATTCCAAGGTTTCTGGCCTTTGTACATAAATCACCAATGTTTTCTTCATTCTTCTGTAAACTGACAGTACATTTCTTCCATGTCATAATCGGGTGGGTTTCAGTTGCCTTTGATTTGCATTTTCATAGAAAGAAGCGCTACACCCTAAATAAGCCTTACCCTGAGAGCCCACCTTGCTCTTTCTGTGGGATTTACGTTGGTTAACCACTTGCTGCTGTTATAAAACACCACATCTAGAGCATTATCATTTGTGAGCTACTTTGTGGTGGGCAAATGTGAGACAAACACAGGGAGGGACTGTAAAACGTGGAGTTAGAAGTTATGTCACTGTTCTCCAACCCTGGACATACTTCACCTACAGTTTTCTTTATACTATAACAAATAATGGCCAACAGAAAACGGTGAGCAGTGCACTTGTTGTGTTTTCACAGCCAACATGTGGTGCAGGGGGTTGTTTGCAGACAGACCACTTTGTTTGTGTCGGCATCTCTCCTTCATGTTTGCAAATCAGGAGGTTAAATGCCTGCATTTATGTGCTCCAACAAATAATTAGAAGCTGAGCATTGGAACTGCAAGCAGCGCTGTCTCCTGAGGAATATTATTGACTGATTTTATTCAAAATTATCTTTTCCCTTTTTTACTCTGAAGCATTAAAAGATTTTCTATGAGCATGGCTATTGAGGTAAGAATGCCCTAAACATTAGCTCTAACATAAACAGGAGGGTAGCAGCTTTTCAGAGGAAGTGGTTGTGTGTTCTTGGCCTTGTGCTGTGGGTTGCTTCTTTTTCCATGGTTGAGCACTACTGTTTCTTTTTCTACTCTGTCTTGGCATTTGCTGCTGTTGCAAACATCTATTTCTTGAAACAAATGATATCCACAGACCAGCCTGCATCATCCAGCAGAACTGCATTTTGAACACTCCTGTTGACCCTACTTTCAATGACATTGGGAATCAAAATTTGTGGAAAGAGGGAGGGGAGGATGAGACAATACTACTGAGAGTAGTTGTGTCCTTTTCTTTTGTCCCTGCTTATTTTTTTCCATTTTGGTTTTGACATATCTCTTAGCCAAGACCACAGCTACTTGTTTGTGTAAGAAATAATGTCTAAATGGAGCAATTGATTTGTGGATGTCATACGAATTTGTTTTACGGTATTACAAATGAGTTTATGGCCATCAACACAATAAGTGGTATATTAGCAGCTTTAGCAGCCTGCCAAAACCTGATGCAAAATTTGAATGGAGGTAATAAATTCATGCTTCTTGCTGGGTTTTGCTGTTGTCCATAGTGTAACTGTCCAGTGGATAAATGAATGGCATACTGTCAATCTAGACACATCAGGAGGACAAAATATTATTTTCTTTTTAACTCATTTTCTGTTTATCCATTCCTGTGTCTCACTTCCTATCTGCCATCTCTAGCACATGCAGCAGCAATCTGCCACTCATGAAGTGTGAGCAATATGCCACTACTTGCCATATATCCAGCATCCTGTGCTGCTGAACCTCAGGCACCCTCGACTTTATAGGTGCAGAGCAGCTCCATCTTGCCATTACCTGTGGGATAGAATTTATGTATGCAATAAAGGGTTCAGCAAAAATCACAATTAAAAGCCACAATTAGCCTCAGAGTGGAAAGACATAAGCAGTAGTCAAGCCATGTGTACAAGGCCAGATTAGGAACTCTTCGAAAATGGTTGTTTTCAGGGTAACACAGAAGCACCTCTTCCCTCAGGACTGTCTGCAGAGTCCTAGAAGCCCTGGGGGATTTTTTCTGTGGTGTTGGGAGATGGAATTTATTGGGGGTTTTCTGCTGTGGTAATTTTTTTTCAGGGACTGCCCTGACTTATGAACTCCACAAGTTTTTGGATAGGTGTCCTGACAGGATGGCCCCAGGGGTGCGAGAGGGACTTCAGAACACTCAGGAGGCACCCAACCTCTGTACTTAGTTAATCCTCTAAGATTGCAAGGGTCCAAAGGCTGAATTTCCCAACTGTTTTGTCCATGCTCCCCTGTCCTGGCTGTTACTCCTGCAGGATGCAGCTCATGGGCTGCTTTCAGTGTGGGGGTGAGTGAGCTGGAGCAGCGGATCATCATTGCATTTTTTTGTCAAAGATGGAGTTGCTAACTTTAGGCAAACAGTGGTTAATCTTTCCAAGAGGGTTGATTTATAGCCTGGCTTCTAAGCATTTGAATTCATTGTTACAGCTAATGGACATCTCATATTGTCTTAAATCACTGGCTCCTCAGTGTGCCAAAGAGTAATAGAAACCTTAGAGCAACCCTAATTTGGCACCTATGTTTCAAATCAGTTGCCAAAGGAACTTAGAGGGGGGGAAAAAAGATCAATTGAAATGTTTTTCTGAGTGCTTTCCCTGTGAAATGCTTTGCAGGGCTCGAACTCCTGAATATCATATGTAGCATATAGTACTTTAGTAAGTTCATGCTTCATGCTAGCTACATGGTAACTTTTCCTTGTTAAATGAATTTATCTAATTTACCATAGAGGTAGATAAGTATTGCTTTTATAAGCACATTAAAAAATATGTGATAATGCGAATTTCTTTCGCTATGACACCACTGCTATTCTATGTGATGAAATAGTTGACTCTGTTAATGAATGATTTCCTGTAGAAGTTATCACTGTGTAGAGTATGGTCAGTGACTTTACATGGCATGATTTATGGATGTATCGTTTCATTTACATAAGCAACTTCCTGCTGTATGTGCCAGTGGCATGTCATATTATATTGTATCTCATTTCCTATTATGTGAGAAATTAATATGGAGCCCATGAGTGCTGGGTGAAGGAACTCTGTGCTTGGCTGTTGTCTGAGCATGGCACACACATCTCAGTGGAGCCAAGAGATAAAATCCTGTGACCTGTTTTCTGGATGTTGATACTATAAGAACACTTCTGATCCTGTCCTGGAAGACCATCTTCCTTTGAAGTAGCTGCTTCAGAGAGGTGTGGAAAAGGCTCTGCCCTCCCTCTGTGAGACTCACTCATTCAACCATTGTGCCTACATTCAAACCAGTACAGCTTATGTGCTACAAAAACACAAGTCTTGGCTGATTTCATTATAACAGGCACAGGGATTTTAATGCTAAAAGAAAGGTCTGGAGAGTTTAGCCTTTAATAAAATAACCTGAGAAATTTTGCAGGAAACCCATGATTTATCTTGCCCAGCACTCTTTGACGGCATAGACTTTTTCCTATTTAAGCAAGACCTTTTCTTTGTTCTAGGAAAATACCAAGGTGATCATTGCACTGTATAGCAGATTTTTCTCTTGAAAAACTGTCTTGCACATGATTAACTTTATGGTACATAATAGAGAGAAAGCTGCAAGGTGATGGTTAATGGCATTTGAAAAGCCATTGTTAACTTCAGCTCATAGAGATTTACAGGGGTTCCTTAACATAATCAATATGCTGATTAAATTGTTATAAATAAATGTTTATGAGTATCAGTTCTTCAGTGGAATAGGGACATATTTAATATACATATCTGAAAAACTTCCACCTCCCCCTTCTATGTTTATAAAACCAGGTAAATTTTGCAAGTAATTTTGCTTTTGAAAAGTAGGCTTTTGTTTTGAAGAAAAGTTTTCCCAGTGTAATTTGCTTTTATATATATATATATATACACACACACACAGGCATACATGTGTTTGTATATATCTTTATTTCTTCGTATATATGTAATTCATTTCCCATACCATTCTAATTTTTGTGCAGGTGGCTGAGTAGAGCAAAGATGAATGATAAAGTGATGTGGCAAAATGCAAATGTGACACACTGAGAAAACAATGAAAAGACATGAACACTGGAAAAAAAGAGAGCAAGCGGTAGCAGGAGTGAAGTGGTTAAGGAGGTTGCCGCAGCAGGAAGCGGATATAACTCTGTTTTCAGTGTGCTCATGGGAACCGAATTGGAAAGTGTTGTGGTAAAAGTGTGTGGAAAAAAAAAAGAAAGAAAAAGAAAGAAAAAGAAAGAAAAATGAATTAAACTATAAATATCCGTTTTTCTTTGAAGTTTTGTGACCAACAATTAATGTTACTGGAAATCTCATAAGGAGTTGTTGTTTTATAAACTTTGGTTTGGCTGAATGATGCAAAAGTAAAGAGAACATTACCTCATCTCCAAAGGCGGTTTCTCTACATTGATTTTTGAGCTCCTGTGGCAGGTGTAGACTAACTGCAGAAAAACAGCCTTGTATTCCTTTCCTCTGTTAGTAGTGCAAGCTACAGAAGTGCCTTTAAAATGACATGAAGGAAGAAAAGGTGTCTTTATAAGGACAGTGTCCATACATTACAAGTCCTGTTACTGAGAATGAGAAAGGAACATTTATTTTCTGTGTTTATCCACACTCTGAAAATCAGACCTCTTAGAAGAAATTAAAACAGCAGGTTGTTGTTTAAGCTGGGTTTTATTAGATTAAAATTCTAATAACTTCTAAATGAGTACTCCAATAAATAGGGTTGAAGGTCAGAAATTATTTTGGGGGATTTATCTGCAAAAAAAGTTTTTTCTGTTCTCTAAATAAGACAAATGTAGCATTAGGAGTTCTTTTTTTCCCCCCCAATAAACAGCTAGCTGTTATATTCCAGCTAGGTGCCATGTTCTCCCTGTAAAGTAGAGGTGTCATTTCCAGTGAATATTATATTAAAAGTCTATTTAAAGTTCGTAATGATGTTGAAAAGCTGGAGATTCAAAATAGATAATCTCTATCATCTCCACATTGAGCAATTTAGGTGAGTTTGTTATAACAGCAATGGTTGTAATTGTGGTGTCTTCCATTTATTTAGCAGATTTTGTCTCAAAGTCTTTTACAAACTAAAGTAAGCCCATTGTAAAAATCTATGGAGAGATGTTTTTAACTCAAGAGTGTAATTAGCACATTGGTGCAGTTGTCAGAATTACTCTCTCAAATGTATCTCTCCCATGTGCAGTAGCACTTTTCCTATGTGTCATTTAGCTTGGTACATGCCCATCCCAGACCTTCTGAAAAGGTGGCACAGATTGTATTATGTAATATGGTGTAACATCATGATTGTGGTGGATGCTCATTCTCAAAGAAGTGTAGGTTGGCGGCCTAAAGCGTAAGCACATCCTGTTATTCCTCGGTCTGATGTGACCAGCATCCCTGCAAGAAGATGTGGCCAGGAACATAGCTCCTTTACTGCTACCAGGCCACAGAGTAAGACCAGGAAAAAATCAGATTTACAAAGCCTTCATAGGCACATCCTCTACAGATCCGTTGCAGGCCTACAGAGCAGGCAGGGATGCAGGCTAGCCATCTTAGTATCAACCTAGTCCCTTGATAAAGGGATGCAGAAGAAACTTTGTTTAGAAAACCTCACCAAATAGCCTGCCTCCTCTGGCCTCACAGACCTGATGCCTTGCTTTATGCTATGCAACATACTTGTTTTGCCAACGTAAGGTGTGTTTCAGACGGTGAAACTCCTTAAATCAGGTTTTATCTATTTCTTACTAGTGTGCTATGCAGCTTCTAACAGCAGAGGACACGGTTGCTGGAGTTCTTGTTTTGCAATTTTTCTGAATTGGCTGCACAACTGTCAGCATCGTGTCCGGGTGAGTTTATTCCTCCAGTGCTCATATTATTTGCTCTGGGGGCCCTTGTCAGCTCACATTCAGCTTGTTTGCAGACAAAAACTACCAGCAGGGAGTGAACTGCAATTGAAATTGAGATGCTGAGCTACTGTACAGACTCGCAGTGAGATACGGCTGCTTTGTATACAAGTGTCTGAGTTCTCTGGGACTGACTTTACTGTTGTTTAAATAAAATCCAGTTCTGATTGGTTTACTGAAAAGCTCTGCCTACCCTCAAGGCCCTGTTTTGCACTCAGACTATTAAAAAATTAGCTGGAGGCTGTGTTTGGAGTTTAATTCACTCCATCACTTTTCTTCATATATAGACATATTTCCCCCTACAGCTGCAATATGCAAGAAGTAGCTTTAGTGCTGAGACATGGTCTAACCGAATCAGCCTAAAATATGTGAAGACAGTAGATTTGAATCAAAGTTCAGGAGAAAGAGAGAACTTCTCGAGTTGATTTTAGATTAATTTTTCACCAGGGTATACTTCAGTCATGCAAAACAGAACTGAGGGAAGGAAAATCAACCTGGGACTTCCATCTAAATACAGCTGTCCTGTAGCACGTCATTAAATACAGTTCTCCTATTGCTTTCTGCTTTTAACAAAGGAAATCTTTAGAAGTTTTTGAGAGAGAGGAATATGTATGGATAAAACACTGGGTGGAAATCTGAGTGTATTAAAGCCCCTGGGACCATCGCAGTTGCCTTCACCATACCCAGTTTTCTGCTGTACTGTTTTTTCTTGTGTTTTGTTGTTTTCCATGTTGCTTCTACTACAACATTGCACTGCTGACATGTAAATGAAATGTATATTGGAATGAATCATCAGGACAGAAAAGTCCTAGGCTTTCTTGAATGCACCTCTAAGCATCTAATCTGCATCTAAATATCTTTACAAATCTTAGTCTTAGTGAGAAGCTTAATACTGCTTTATTCGGGCAAGCCTGGGACATAAATGCCCAGCACTCAACTTTCACTTTTGATTGCATTTGCACACTCATGCAAATTACTTGCACTACCTTTAAGAAAGTGTTAATCTGATTTTCAGGCAAGGATTGTTCAACTTCAGTTTGTTTGAAAAGCGGCACATTAAATGAGGAAGAGTGCTTCAGTGCAGCACCAGGCTCTCAATAAGGTCATACATAACAATATAGTTTACATTAAATGCAAAACATTTTTTTTTTAAATCAACAGAATGAAGTATTAGTAGGAAAAAGCTTTGGGGGAGTTTATTTAGTTTTTCAGTTATTTGCAGCGTGTTGCATGCTATGATATGACATTGACAAAAATTAGTCTTTGTGAATCTTCAGATATTGTTTCAGAAAATAACCCAGACATTTTCTGCCAGAAATTCTGTGGTATGATGACTGCAAATTTCATATGAAACAGTATTTGCATCAAGGAAATTTTGCTGGTTTTTCTGTCCACATCACTGATACTATCATGCTGAAAACATAGTTGTAGAAATTACTTCAGATTATGATAAGCTTGATATGTTTGCGAAAAGAATTATGTGATATGGTGTCTGCAATAACACAGATATGAGACTTGATGGTCAAGGAAGTCTCCTTCACATTTCCATGCCTTTAGTGGAAAAAATGGTGTTTGTTTTGTTAATCGTTACGTGGCTAATCCAACTTGGCTACTTTGATTTTTAATCCTGTCAGAGACAAGGCTCTCTTTACCCTGGAAAACAAATCTCAATGGAAAATGCACCTCATTTGGCACTGAAAACAAAGATACAGACTAATTGAATTCCAAGAAATGTTAATACTATTTTTTCTTCTACTCCTGCAGAACAATATCTTAATTCTTGATGCTTGTCTTTGGTTATACTCTGTCACTAACGCTGAGCTAATGGGAGATTCGATCGAATAACAACAGCGTTCCTTTATGGCAGACCTTATTTGTATCTAGCACTAAAGGTGGTCTTTCTCTGCATGTGTCACTGCAACTAACGGCAGAACAGTCCAGCAATTAATACAATTCCTAAGTAATAAATCAGTTCATCCAGTTCTGTGCATGATATAGTCATTATGTGAAGGAAAATTGAATCCATACTATCGTTTCTGGTGGGCTGCAGTTGTCTAATGAGCACTCTAGGCATTTTAATATCCTTTGTTTGCATTTGGAAAAACATAACACTGTCCCACTGAGAACCAGAAATCCTCTTGTGTTCTTGTGAACATGACATTAGAAAATGCAGTGTGAAGAGATTTTAATGTTGGCAAAGAGCATGGAAGAGGCATTTTACAATGTGCCACCACTATCCCAAGAAGAAAGGAACAATGCTAATCCTGAAAACTTGCTCAGAAGTGTTTAAAACTCTTTGAAGACATTTTCTAAGTACAAGGTAATTGACATATGGCTTACCTTTTAAGAAATTTGAGCAATTTAGCTATTTGTAGATGCTGTCTGGCTCATGTGTTGTCCATGCAAGAGAATAAATCCTATTCAGACTTGTGCTCTGATAAATGAAGAATGACCAGATTCTCCCAGACATGTTTGCATGATTGGAACTATGAAGGGTTAGGGTGCAGTTCCGATACCTCATGTTTCTCTTATCTCGTATTCTTCAGATATCCAAGTTAGTGACAGACCATGATATTGTAGTAAACTGCAAGCCAGAAAAATAGCAAAGTGGCATAATGATTAACTGCGATGGAGAGGTGGAGGTGGAGTCTTCAGAGCTATGGAGCCATCACTCTACTTCCCCTTCTTCATGCATGATATAGTGTGTTAAATTTGTGGACCAAGGGAACAGAGCCATGGGTAATGCTTGGGGGAAATACGTGGGTTGAGCTGTTTAAAATTCACTTGGATTGTAATCCACATCTGAAAGGAAGCAACATCTTTAATTAAAGTTAATGAAGATTGTCCATTACTTTCCAGGTGGCAAAAAGGGAATATGAGTTCATGATTGTGCACCAATGTGTGGTCATCACTATTTAGTTATAAACACAGCTTGGAAACAGTATTTGTAACCTGGCCTGAGCTGTAATTCCTGCAGCCTGATCTACTGTGTTATGCACCAGGAACAGCATGTGTTTTATTCCAAAGGAACTACAGAAATAAAACCTTAAGCTCTGAGAGAATTGCAGTTGTAAAGCCCTTCAAACAGCAAAGGTTTTGGTTTCATTAAGAGGCCATTTCACAGTTTTAATTGTTTAGAAATGTAGTTAATAACTACATATCATGTCTGGGAAATATTAATTACTGAATAATTCTTGTGTAATCCATGTGATATCTCACATAATTCAGCCAGCTGAATATAGTGAAATGGTTTTAATAAAATAAATACAGGCTACTCAACGTGTAAATGAGATAGTTAAAAATATACACTAATGGATCATTAACCTCTCTTGAACTTATATTCTCAGTGAAAATCACATTAAGTGAATATAGGATTATGGCAATATAGACCTGTTAAGAAATTATCCCAGTAAGGGTACTAAGCTGGGAGATACTGCAGTAGGGAAACCAGGAGAGATATGAAGCACTTCTCAAAGTTCTGTAGACTGAGGGGGAAACTGGGATGCTGCTCCTGCTGGACAGAGAGACATCTGGTTGGCCGTTGACAGGGACAAGCATCTACAGGAAATGAGAAAATGCTTATTTTCTCTATCTCCGCTTCCCTGCCATGCCAAAAAGGTGTCCTTGGCAACCACATACATGCACCAAAATTCTTCTTTTCTGTGTACCATTCATACTCTGCAGTCTCTAGATGAGCTGCACTCAGCTCGTCAACAATGGAAGAGTTAAGAAGTAAGATAGGTTTGTTTGTTCACAAGGTCTTTAAAAAAACTTCTAATGAGTGTATTAGCCCTTTAGCCAGTCTACTAAGCATAAATCTTTCATTTTTTTCACCTATGTGACAGCTCTATGTGTGCCCCTCTGCAGAAGCTAGCGCCCATCCCAAAAAACATCTGGCTTTTTCTGCCCCAAAGAGACCCAGCTTCACAGGGGACTGAAAAGATTGGAGCCAACACATATGTGTTAAGCTGTGAGGTATTTGCATGGCATCTGCCCACACAACAACTCTAACCATTGTTATCTGCCTTTCAGTTTCACAAGCACAGGATTTTACTCCTAAAAATAGCCAAAAGAGAGCCATGTAGAGCCACAGCAAATAGGACTTCTTTAAATCACTTTGATCTCTATCTGCAGTTGTGTGGGTTTAGAAGTTACAAAGTAGATCTTGGTATCAAACATACCTTTGGCTTTGGTAAGTGTCTCTGGAAAGAAAATGCCATGTGTGAACAAGAGAGGATGCTAAACCTGGGCCATTGTCAACTGTATGCCGATTCTATGCAGCTAAGACGTAAGTGAATTCAAAATCATCTTGGTAAGGCATCCAAAATGTAGTTATTTTTAACTAGAACACTACATTGTAAAACTATACCCTTCTCTGCATTTAATTTTTCATATTTTAAGTACCCAATTCTTTTTATAAAGTTTTGTCTCCATTAAAACCAGAACTTGATGTGGAATAGTGCCCCCTCAGCCATTCAGAAATAAAGCAGTGGGGACCACTAACTGTGGCTGGCTTTGCAGCTTTAACTGGCCTTTATTACCATAGCCATAAATAGCAAACCGCCCCAAATATTACAGGAGTTTTGTTGGCTTTAACCAATGAAGTAGAACAAGACCTCTGAATACCCCATTAGTTCCAGTGCTGTGCTTTGACGACTTTGCATTGGCAGCTCTTTTTCTATACAAGTCACTAGCCTCACCCGTGTCTCTTAACAAATACCGTTGACAGGCACCATTGCAATTTTTCTGCATGTTCTGACAGTTTAATTCAGTACCTCCTGGCTAAGCAGCCAGAGCCTGAGGGGGTAATTCAGCACCTTGGCATCACACTGCTGCAATTAAAATAATTAAGGGAGTTGGGATGGGCTTACAGAGCTTTCTGTCTTCTGCAGCCTTGTACAGAGAGTGCACTTTCCTATTCCCTCATGGAATGAATGCAGGAGCTTCGTTTACAATATGCTGCAGTGAAATTTTTTAAGAAGATGCTTATTTCCAGCCTCTATTTGCAAAGCTGTGTTTATGCCTAAGAACTTCTTTCTTTCTCATATATAACCCAATTTCCTGTTGGTTTGTTTGGTTTTGGGTTTTTTACCCCCTTAAATACAAGGGGACAAATACTTTATATTCCAGCTGTGATTTCTTTTGATTAAGAGAGGTGAATAGCCGCTTGGCTGCATAATCTTAGTCAAATCATTCACTTCGGTGCTTAGTAAGGACAACCAAGCGTAGCTGTTTAAATTGGTAGGTTTCATTTCTCTTACTGAGAAGGAAGGATAAAAATGAAGAATGAAAGCTGTTTTCCTCTACCTTTACTATTAAAGGCAGGGGTTTGTGTGTCTGTGCATATATGTTTAGAAAATCCAAATATATATATATAATATGTGCACGTATAATGAAAAAGGTTTCCTGTTTTCCTTTGTTTATGTTTCTTGTACTGGGAGTATCTGCACTACTTGCACGTGTAAGAATCCTACAGAAACACATTTTGCTGAGCTGCATATCCTGTATCTCTTTAAACCAGGTGATGTCCTGGTTTTACTGAATGGAAACCTCCCTTAACACTTCTAGGCTTGTATTCTACCTGGGAGTTCACCTTTTTCGTGGTATAAGTGAGCCCCAAAGGATGGAGATAAGCATTTGAAAGGAGCTGTGATAAATATCAGCTGTGTGAAGTGAGCAGAAATACTTCATGGCATGTTCAGCTCATCTAATGCATGCAGCACACGCAGGTATATCGCATGCTGATCTGAGCCACCTTATCTGCACATACTCTGTGTGTGCCTGATGCAGCCTTTCCCTGGATAACTGACACCAAGCTCAAAAAATGCTGCCCCTGTATTTTATCAGACCCTGAAACATTAATCATGAGGAGGAAAAAATAGTCTCAGTCCACAGTATTGCAAAAGATGTGTTCTGTGGGCACAGGCCACATGTTTTCCACAGCTTAGGAGATGAAATAAAAATCAACAGAATAAAATCGAATATGGTAACCCATTGACATCAGGCTGATAAGCAGTGCCAGGCTATAGGTTTGTAGCTTAACACCTTGAACTGTTCCTAAACCTACCCCTTAGGGACATGGGCTGTCACTGGAAAATATTGCCTTTCCTCTCCATGCTCACCCTTTTCTCTGTGACTGTTTTTTGTTTGTTTGTTTGTTTGTTTGTTTTTTCTGGTAGTTTTCTTGACTTTATCACTTTCCAGCTCAGCACCATTCTGTAAGGCCAGGAAGCCAAGGCTCGTAGACATCAGCTGAGGCTGTCAGGGAAGAAGAGGGGCTATTTTCATAGGCCAGCTGGGAATTTGGCCAGCCAAAGCCTTAATGCCACATCCATGTCCTTCACAGATTCCTGAGATTACAAGGGGGAGCAAATTGTGGCTGCATCGGGAGGTGGCCTCTTGTCGGGTGACTGTGCAATAGAAGTCTTTTTGCAGCGCTCTTGCTTGGGTAGGGAGGAGCTCTGACAGTTCTTCCCTTGGGTCTTTTACGTTTCAGCTCATAGGCTTGAGTTTAATATTTTTCTGCCTTTGGCAACACTGCTTTCCTGGTTTTAAAACGTGCTCATTCTACCAAGGGGGTGACCTGATGGCTGAGTGCTGTTTGGCTGGGCAGTGTGGATGTGTGTGTGCAGCAGGCGCATGGCTCTGGCTCACTCTGTAATCCCTGCTCTCTGCGTGCAGCACTGGTATGATGACCATAAGTGATCGGTGTCTTCAGGAATTCTCAGATTCCTTCAAGCATCAAATAAAAAAATGAGTACCTAACAAATTGCTACGCCCAGTGGAGATTTCCTTGGGGCTGCTCACATTGCTGTCTGACCCTTGCAAAGCAGTCTGTTACGAAAATTAAACCCCATTAAAAAGTTGCTTTTTTTTGTTGTTTACCTAAGATATTAAATAACAGATACTATAATTTAAAATATTCTTTTGAAAGACAAAGGTGTATCCTTGTTGTGTGTTGGTTGGGCATGTTCTCCCAGGGCTGCAGCTATAGCGCATTGCCTCGCTAGACAAGACCTGAACGTTCAGGTGGGACTGGCAGGTTTCTGCTTTTCTGCTCTCTGGGGTTTCACATCTGTCGTGTAAATCTTTCAGGAGTGAGGGGAAAGGAAGTGGGTTTTAAAGCTCTTATTTGCAACTGAAGTTCCAGATTACATGTACAAATGGGTTGTGAGTTTCTGCCAAAGCACTTTGAATTATTTGGGATAACTAGTATCAGGACAATACCTAGGTGACTTATAGGTATGCAGGGACATTACTTGTTTTGCCCTTAGCTGATGCTTAAGGATTTTAAAGTTTTACTGAAAGGAGTGCATCCTGATTCCAGTGCATCTACTACACCTCCAGAACATCGTTACTATTACCAGGTCTACACTTACAGTGAAAATGTGTAGCCACTTTAGTTAGATTTTCCTTTCATCTTCAGAAAGGTGTGCTTAGGAAATGATAGCTCTGTGCCTCCCCTATTTTGCTGGTAAGATCTTTTGCCCATTTCCTGCATACTGAGAATCCTCCCTGGTGTCAGCTAGTGATGCAGTGGAAAGAGGAAGAGTCATCTACCATGTTCAGGCTGGGCCTTTCCTGTGCACAGTCTCTCTTGCTTCCAGGAAAGCTGCTGTAACTTTAAAATAGGTTTTGTAAAGCATTTCTATATTTCTACCTACTGTAGAAATAAGAGTGTCTCTTGAGTTTAATGGATCAAACAGCGGTGATGGGTTTTATGGCTCTTTTTCACTTTAGGGCTAAGGGAAGAGAGAGCAGGGCAGGTTGGTTTTAAATTCAAGGATTTATGTTGTTAATCCTCCTGGCTAATTATAATTTATTGGATCCTGATAAATTAATATGTAGTTGCTATTCAAACACAGAGAATAGTGTAAGGCAGGCATAAACAAGTCTTGTTCATTTTTAATTTATTTCCACGAATGGAGAATATTAAATAAAATGAACACTGGGGCATTTCATGGGAAGTTTCATTTTCATTATTTATCTTCAGATTTATGGACTTCATATACCAATTTTCCAAACATTTCTCCCTCTAATGAAAATCATGTTGTGACTTTGAGTCTGCTGAACACCATGCAGAAGCAATAGTTGTAGTGTTCTTTGTTGTCACAGATTTCAGGAGCACTGTAAGAGTGTGGATGGCAAAGAAAAACCCTTGACTGGTTATTTTTAATGCTGTGAATTTAAGCATGTATTAAAGTGAAAGGCTGACATCAATAGCATTGTGTGCATTTCTCTTTGAAGCTCTTGAGTATGTTTAAGCCCTGCTTGGCACGTTACCAGCCCTGGTCTCTCTCTGGCAGAAATTGCAACAATCATGAAGAGGGTGAGTGTTTGTAAAATTATATCTGTATAGTGAGAAAATCATGGAGTTATGGGATGGCCCTGGAGCACAGATTGCTAGACATCCAGGAACATGAGCATCACACAAAATTTATCTTATTCATAAATAGCATCCATACTTTTAGTAATTACAAGGTTGGACAAAGTAAGATGAATCTAAAGCAGTGACAAATATCTCAGATTGGACAAATAACATCTATTGTATAAGGGGAAAATTATGATGAACCAGCATCTTCCATTTACAGACATGAAACAGACAAAAATACCTGAGTCAGGACTGAACACATGCTCCTGCAAAGCTTGCCTTGACTCCCTGTTTTCTGCAGCATAGAAAGCTTTTGAGAGATCCCACTGGTAATGTGTAACAAGGACTTACTGTACAGAAATGTGTTGACAACTGAATAGCACTTAGGGCACTTTACCACTCTGCTTTTAAGCCAAAGGTAAATTCTTCACTCTGCCAGTCTTTCTCAGCCTTATTTGTGTTTTCTTCTATAAACCTGGTTTTCAGCAGCATCTTCATTAACACTAAGTAAATCTGACCATGTCTGGTTCCAGAATGCATATGATTTCCCATCAAGAGTGACTCTATCTTCTGCAAAATAGAAAACGGAGACTGCTGGACTATTAATAAAATTTTTGTTACTTCAAAGTATTAAAATATATAATAAATGCCTGAGAGCATAGATTGAAAACTATGGAAAGCAAGTGTTTTGGCCTTTAAAAAACTTTGACTTCTCATAGTTGATGTGCAGCACTTGGTGCTGCTGTCTTTGGCCACCTTTGAGGTTCTACAAACTGTGTTGTTTGGGAATTTTATAAGTTTTATTCTGAGGAAGGGATAAGTTGTCTTTTGTGGGTTTTTTTTTTTTTGTCCTGAACAAAATTGATCTTTTAAATCAAAATTTAGTCACAAGATTTTCATAAATGAAAGTAGATGTGAATCTCGTTTCCCTGAATCATACAGGCATTCCCGGATCTTGTTTGGGGTTTTTAAAAGTATTTTATTAAGCAATCTGCACTCATCTTCTTGCTCTTTGGTAAAATTTCCTAAAGCATTAAAATTATTTAGTACCAAAATGCCTTATCATCACGAATAATTTAGCCTAAATATTAGGCTTTACAAAAGGGTCTGCTGCAATAACACGGTATGGCTGCCATAGCAAACCCTTTTCTTTTAAATATAGCTTCCAATGATTAAAAAAGAAAGGACTTTTAGGAGTTCCTTGACTAGTACAACCACTTATCCTCAGGATGTTTACACATCCTGGAATTTTTGATGGCAGAGATATGTTGAAATAATCATTTTCAAAGACAATCTTGTTACACTAACATAAATTCCTAGTGCAGAGTAATTCTTAGGCCTTGAGGACAGGGACCTTATTTCAGTAGGAAGATACAGAATCCTACATAACTAGTACTTTTTAAAACATCACTTCTATTATAATCTGTTCATGTAGTTCAGCTATGGTTTTACTTCTCAATTTACCATCTAATTGCTGATATTTTTTGTAAATGTTTTCTAAATTCATAACCTGACTTCCAGCTTGAACTTCCAGCTTTGAATTTACCAGTTCCCAAGATCTCTGCAATTTCATTTTCCATAGGGAAAAGCTAGCACTGCAGGAAATAGTAGTTTGAAATCAGTCTGCTTCATCCAACATTTTTCAGGCAGCAAAGGCTTCTGTCCAAGTATTAGATGACCATATAATGGCATCAGAGGATTCTGGTTTACAAATGTCTTGGTAATCAGTTCTAATTTTACATTTCCTGGGTATGTTGGGCATCGCCAGATTCAACATCTCTTGAAGGTTTTGATTAGAGTTATAGAAAAATTTAGACTGGAGGGGACCTCTGGAGGTCACCTAACCCACACTCCTGCTCAGAGCAGAGCCAGCTTCCTCCCTGTGCATCCTAACAACAGCAAGGAAAGTATTTCAAGAGGAATGCTGGATTTATGCTTCTGCTCAATCCCTTGTCCCCATCCCCAGTCATCAGTACTTATAATTAAACTCTGCCTGTCCCAACCTCTGTCCATCAGGTTTTGTTTCCTGGTAACAGATAGGAAATTGTCATTCAGGTCAGGCAGTGTATTATGGCTCCAAATCTAAAGTTGTGCAAGTGTGCATTTGCTTTACTGATTTAATTAAGTCTTCTCTTTTTTGCCACAAACTTGGCTTGTATGGGCAACTATGCATGCATTAGTTTCCATTTTTGTTAGGTCAGGACTGCAGGTCCAGTGAGAGATGTGGATTTGCCCATTGTATAAGTCAGCATGATTATGATTTCTCAATGACTTGGATAGTGGCATATAAACTTGTTCAGCTCCATTAAAATCAGGGTGACAAGAACTATCTAAGGCTCAAATTAACACACATGTGTCATGCCCTCGTAAGAAAACTGTGATAAAAAAATGAAGAAATAAGAAGTGGATTTAAAAACACATTCACTACCTCCATTAAAAGGGATAAGTCCCAACAAAGGGTGCAACAGGATCCTGTGGAATTGTCTGGATTTTTTCCTGGGGGCTGTTCCTGAGGTGAGGGGGAACGAGAAGATTGGTGAGTCAGGAGGCTTCTCTGCCAGCATGGGCTGGAGCAGCAGCCCTTCTTACCTCGTCCTCGTTAAAGTATGTAATGTGCATAATATTCAAGCAGAGTATGGAAATTCTCAAAATAGAACTGCATGTATTTAATTAAGTACTTAGATTTCTAGGCTACAGTCACTATAAATATACTGTGCACTATGACTGAAATAGGAAATCTGTTCAGAAGGAAGAACGTGAGAAAAGTGAGTTCAGAAGTGAGCAAAGTCGGTAAAGACATTGGGCATGGGGAGCAAAAAGATTATTAGCCTTGTGCTGCAGTCAGTCTGCTTCAAGAAGAGGTCCCCAACATAGGTAAATGGGACTAGAAGGCTGCTGAAGATGGCCAGTTCTCAATTACCAGAAAAATTAGCTGTTAAGGGTGGCCATGACCAATATGGCTTTGGCTTAAAACTTATTTTGCTGCTAAACAATCGTGTCTCAGTAGAACAAAGTTAAGTGACTGAATTATGGAATGCAAAAGGACTATGCTTTAGCTGCTGCTGGGAAAATAAATGCTAAGGCAAAATGTTTGCACTGGATTTGGATGTTATGCGCTTCTTTGCTTAATTTTCAGAATATTTCATGTCAGGAATGCTTTTGGAGACTTAATTGTCAAATTAAGTAAATATGTATTGAGAAACCTGGGATGGTATTTACCCAAAGGTTTGGGGGAATAAATACTTCTGTTTCAGTTCTTGGATAAATGGTGCGTTTCAAGACAAAAGCCTTTCATACTTACCAACAAAAACATTCTTAGTGCGAACTGCTGCAAGACAAGTTTTAACACTATGTCATTTGGGGTCTGTAGTATAGTGCAGAAAGCTATTACCATTGTATTTTCCCATTGCCTGTGGATTTTGGGATGAATTGTTAACTCAGAGAAATTATTAAACTGAATTCTACAGAATTCCTAAAGGCCAGCAACAGGGGTAAATCTTTGTGGTTTTGCCTCAAAAGTGTTCATTTGGGTGTCTGACTTTTGAGAAATTCTTATGTTTTAATGAATTAATTACAGAGCTGATTTTTCTCCTTTTCTTTTCAGCTTTTTTTCTAGTCCCCAACATTAAAACAAGCAGGACTCGTTGCTGAATTCCATTATAAGTTACACAAAATAAGCAAATCTAATATGATTCCTACCTGTAGAATTAACATGAAAATCTATCGTAAATGGTTAATGTGACATAACTCATGCATGAATAGAATTCTGCGCTGTCTAAACTATGTAAGCAAATACTGCTGTTGGAACCAACTGACATTTAAATAATCTCACATTTTTAAAAGACTTTTTTTTTGACCCAACATGAATAGATTACACTGAGAAAGTGGAGGTGGTGGGGAGGAACTACGGGGGCTTATTTCCAGCAAATATTGAAACTGTAAGGTAGAGTTCAGTGGGGAAAAGGAGGTTAAATCAAGAGAAAGCCAGCTACCCACCAAAGCAGCGCTTCGACTTTAATAATAAATAATATTGAATGTTGGGATATTAAAACAATTCATTCTTGGCAAAGCACAGGGAGGTTTTATTCCCCCCAGTAACCCTGGCTTGAACAAAATACTACTTATAAGCTGCAGTTTTTAATATAGCATCGTGTTCCTACAGGTATAATAAAATAAAAACATAAAGAGTATTAATTCCTTTAACAGGGGTGATTAATCCCAGATGTGGTGTGCGTGGAGCGGTGCGGGCAAGTGTGCTAAGCGGGTGCAGGTGCTGATGGGGCTGTTGCACCACACTGCACATGTTCCCAGAACACAGCTGTTCTGCAAATCCTCTGCCAGTTGCTCGGAACCCTCTCTGAAGTTGTACTGCCTCTGGGCACAATTAAAAGCTGTATACTGTGTTTCATAACATGGTGCTGGAAGTTTAGGCCGAGCCAAAAAGGAAAGAGGGGAGGGAAAAGAGGGGGAGAACCCCTTGTTAAAGAGGAATTAACCTCTTTACCTTTGCTATTGAAACAATAAAGCTTCTAAACGCCACATAAAAACTCCGGTATTAAGAGAAAAGATGCCACATGGAGCTGCAAAACAAATACTGTCTTTATCTAATATTGATTTTCAGTAATTCATTAAGTAATATTAATATCTAATATTGGGTAAAATTGGCCCAGCTTCTTCCCACCCCCTGTTTCTTATGTTTTCTTCAAAAACATATTTTCTGGTGGATGTGAAAAGTAGCTACTTTGGCACAAGACTGCATGTGTTTCAAAACTGTTTTAAGTGCAAAATAATCTGAAGCTAAAATGTGTGGTAAAATAGTTGGGATTTCTGCTGTCTTGTGCACTTTGAACTTTTATGATCACTTTACCATAGCAGAAAATTGGGAAAAGGCTGATTTTACAAGTATTACAAATGTGGATGTTTCCTGTGAGCATTCAACAGAGCAGTCTGTGCTGGCAGGTCAACCATGCTCATGTTGTTCTGCATGCTTGTGCAGGCGAACTGTGTGGTCCCGTGCTGTGCCCGCCAACCACACACTGTCCGAGCTGGCAGGGTGACTGACTACAGTGTAAAGGAGGGTTGCACTACCAGTATCAGTAGGGTTGGCATGTCCTCAAAGTGTCCCCACTTCTGTTCTTTGTGCTCTGCCTCTCCAGCACAGGGAAGGGATAATGAGCATAATACCTTAGTGTCCAAACAAGTGCCTACACTTGGTAGAGTCTCACAAGAAAGACCAGTTGGGTGTATGAAACAGAAGTGTCCTGAAAATTATTAACTTACTTATTTTTGGGTATAAAATAGTAGTATCTGCTTTAGAACCCCCTTAAACAATCATATAGAGGCCATCTTGAGAACTCCTTTTGATGTTAATCTGATGGGTGCTGTTACGAAGTGCTCTCACACTGTAAATTTGGAAAGGATTCATAGGTAAAAGGACAACTGTGTGTCTCATGTCTTGTGTCTCCTGCTTGGTGCACAGCAAGTCCTCACTCTGAGCTTGCGTGTAGGATGCAGGGTTGACTCTGATTTAGCTGCAGTAGACTTCATAGATTCTCACTAAATATTCAAAAGAAGGGAGGGGGAAAGATGACTTAGAGTATCCAAGAAGCGTGTCTATATAAGCATGCTTCAGAGCCAAAAAGAATTTCTTCCATAATTTCTGTATGATGTGTCAACCACAGTGTGCACATCTCCTTCTAAAGTGAATTTATAATCTGTCATTAAAGGAAAATAGAGGATATTCCTGTAGTGAAAAGAACTAAAAAAAAAAATCTCTGGCAGTTGTAATGGTTTTCTGATGCTACAGATTAGTGCTTGTTGGGTGATATGTATGTAATAAAACATAGAATTAATGTTATATAACTATATGCTATTGACAAGCAGTAAGAAAAGAACATAAATGAAGCAATAACATGATCTGTTACCCTTTCCCATGGTTGATATGCATGAAGAATTTATACATAGAGAAAATACAAGATTTCATTGAAAGAACTTTAAACAGAGAATAGTTGAAATAACGTTGGAATTCTTGCATCATTTAGCGTCTGTGTCCTTGGGCTCTAGTTCAGGAGTGTGCTTACCCTTAATCCATCCAGAACCTAAACCTGCATTTGAATCCCACTGAAGTATGTGGGTCTTGCTATGATTTTTTTTCATTCTGATGAACAGGATGGCTAACTTCCATATCCATGGTTGAATTTGACTGAATCACAGTTTTATTGGAACGGAAAGAGCTTAGAATATTACTATTTATTGTGTTTCGTGTTTATTATCCCTTTAAATTTCTGTACTATAATGTGATTTTTCAGTGAATAATATTAGCCAGTTGGATTAGAAATCACAGCTATGAGGGGATATAAATGCTTCACAGTTAAAATAATGCATATGCATTTAGTTTGTTCTGTTCCTGTAAAATCTATATCCATTTGTCCAGTCCAAATAATTCAGATACTCTTTGATTAGGGAAGTAAGTAACGTGCAATTGATGTAATGCCATGCAAGTAATGAACCAAGCACTCTGAAAGTGTTTGATTAAAGTAATGTAAATGTGGCATCAAATTGTGAAAATATGTATGCCATAAATTATAGGTAGATATGACTCTGAAAAGCTTAGGTGAATAAACTCTGGTTGTTGTGATTGTCTTGTTAGATTACTTATCTGTCACTTAATTTCACATTTAATATCATGCAGTTATGATATGCTTCAGTCTTAGCTTGATTTTATAAACTTTGGCTAGAATCCTAAAGTAGGGGAGTTTTGTAGCCTGCAGCCACATGTTTCTGGTTTATATCTTGATTATTGTGTATCAAAACTTTTAACCAGAATTACACGAGAATGAAAACAAAAAATCAGAATAAACTTGTTACTCAGTTGTTAGAATGCATCTCTTTCCAGGAGAGGTCAGAGAGGAAAGAAACTGGGAACAGACAGCTGACTTCTGTTTCCACCTGCTCAATAAAATGTTAACTTTAATAAGATACAGCAGTCCTTGTTTCTTTTCCAGTCCATTTTGAGTTTGTTGAAAGTTATGGCAAAGTAATTTTTTAAAGATAATTATACTTTTTAAATGTTAACTTGATTTCAGAGCAGTAAACACACCTTCTGGTTATGTAGGAAACATATTAGGAACATATGTCATCTACCAAAAGCCAGTTAGCTGCATGTGGTCATAGTATTGATTACAGAGTTCTCCTGTACCTATTGAAAGGTCCAGAAAATGCATGCTTATTTATGCCTGCTCATGTACAATAAGACATGTATGAAGTCCTTGCTCCCATTGCAAAAACTTTTTTGTGGACGTCAGTTCTCCTGAAATGTCTGTTGCAGCCTATGGCAGGAAGTGAGGAATTTGCCACCGTACCTTCACCTTTCACTTTGCCATTCTGGCTAGCAATCTTATTACTGGTTTTCTTTCCAGTGGCAATTTTCATGGCAGTTTGGGTACCTGTGGTACTTTTCAACTGCTTTGATATCTTAGGACAAAGGCCTTATTAAATACAAGAACATGTTCGTTATTTATCAGTCCCTTGTTAGTTTAGGGAAAATTCCACTCCTCTACCATGTTATTGTCAGGTCTAATAATCTCCATTCTCTCTCTCCCCTGTTGTTATTTATATTGAAAAAAACGGTGATAAAAGTGATTTGGGGAATATGGACTTTAACTTAAAGCAAAAACTATAGTTATAAAAATGAAAAGGTGTGTCTATGGACACATACTTAGACTTGGCCCATAAACACAAGGCATCCATTGACATTTACAAAGTACGGTCAATGGCGGTTTTGTTTGACCAATACACAGTCTCGTGTTTCACTAATTGCCTTGTTGATTTCAAACATCTGAAACTTTAAAATATTTCAATACATTCAAGAATGTCATACAAAAGCTTATATGTATAAAGCAGTTATGGACTTCAGTGCAACCAGTTATTCCTGTGTGTTTTGAAATTAATGAGTCTTCTGCAAGCTCATAGAACAATACCAGGGGAAAAGCTGCAGCTTTATGCTATTTTCTATATTTGTACACGATCCAGGATTTATGACATTATATTTGTACAACATTATAGCCAGATCATCAAATGCATGAACTGTTAGTGAGCTTCCTCATAGTCAGTCTGACAGTATTCCTTCTTTGCAGTTGGAAAGTCAAAAGATTAGCTTTGAAGGAGAAAAAAAAAATCAATATATGGCAAGTGTATATCGAATGCAAAGGCTGAAACAAATTCTCCAATGGCAACTATATATGGGAGTAGGTCTATGTTTTTCAGAAGTTTTAGTTTCACAGTTCAGCACAGCAAGTACATGTGTATTTGGCTGGTGATTATTTTGATTGTGGAAGGGATTCTTTATTTATTGCCTGAAGATGAGTGGCTATGTAGCCTGTGACACTTTTTCACGCAACCCCCAAATGAAATGCATCAATTAGATGCAGAAATACAACTATGTAAGACATCAGGCTCTAGTTAGGGCTGTGCACTCACTTGTGACGTGCTAAAGTGTTTTGTTATTCTGAACTACATGAAAGATGCAGCCCAGTGCTATGCCATTATCAAAGGAGCATTAAGAGTGCTGCAATATGACTGTCTGTGAGAGAATTTAAATCTTTCCTACAGTAAAACTCTAAAACTACTTGGAATTCAATAGGGTTAAGTCCTAGGCAAATACTTGCAGAGTAACCCGAGATAGAATAGATGA
Source organism: Ara ararauna (assembly GCA_028858755.1). NCBI lineage: Eukaryota > Metazoa > Chordata > Aves > Psittaciformes > Psittacidae > Ara > Ara ararauna. The sequence goes on along the minus strand of CM054410.1, from coordinate 8,427,978 downwards.
CTGTTATCAGTCATTGAGTGTGTTTTGCTGGAAGAACAGAATGAGCACAAAGTTTTTTCTGGCGTTGGGAGCAAAGGGTAGATTTGAATTTAAACTTGATTTCCTTCCCTTGACTGATGTTCATTATGCTGGTTAATTACTTATAAATGTAATTCCTTTCCCTGTATCAGAGATACAAATATAAAAACAGATGCAACTTAGGGACTGACCTAGCATAACACTTAGATTTATCTGTAAGTCCAGAGTAGGCATACTATTTATAGCCATATGAAATTAAAAAATAATCCTGCTGCAGTTGTACATACTAGGTGCATTTGAACAGTTATGATAGGAAACTTAATGGTAGCATGTACATACTTAGAATCCAGCGCATAAAACCCCACAGTGGTGGTGTTAAGAGAGTTTCATATTGAAGCTAAAGAAGGAGTAGCAGTACTCTGTTTTCATAGCACACTGTGAGCAAACATTCATTGAAAAGACGAGATTAGTTTATATTTTTTGTATAGAACCATCTGATACACAGTTAGGCTGACTTCTCCCACAGTAAGCAGCGGTTTTGACTGTCTTTTGTGCTGGGATTTTTGCATTCATTTGAACCTGAAGTTCAAAGTGAACTTGTGGGGTCGAAGTGTGAAACCGCATGGGAATGAAACTGAAAGGAGGCATTCACTCGACCCCCCCAAGTCAAAACTGCCAGCCTGAGCACCGCTCGTGAAGCCGTCTGCCAGAGCCGCCCTGCTTCACGCAGACCGTTCCATGGGTACTGCTCCTGGATAAGCAGGTAACCCCCTCACAGGGAAAAACACACAAAAGAAGAGGCTGTGTTCAGTGCTCAGATTTACAGCTTGGGTCCTGGAGTGCTCGAGCAGCCGCGTTTTCTATTAATTTAATTGGATCATAGGTTTTCAGCTCATTTCAGGAGCAGATCTGTAATATTCACTCTGTGCTTGCATGTTATCTTCCCCGTATGATGGTCTTCTGCAGTTCAGAACCACTGCTTTAGCTATTTGCAAATCTCCTTTAAAAATGCATGTTAAATACATGTAAGGCCTGCACCTGCAGTGAATTAAGGTTAGAAAATTACTATTCTAATATCTGTTTTTAAATGTTATAGGGTTTGTAACTTTTGCTCTCTGTAGATTGATTGAATGTGGCATACAAATACTTAGGATATTAACTGTGACTAGTTTTTTCTTGTGTAGTGCACAAAAAGGCAATTTAATGAAAGCTTTTAAAGCTGTATCCTTCACTTTGTGTTAGAGCAAGCATTTTGTGCATTTTGTTCCTGAGGTTTTCCTTCCTCTGTTCGTAGTAAAAAGAAATCTTTGGGAAGTGAGTGATAATGAATATCAGTTAACAGATATGAGAAGCAAGGAAATAGTTCTGGCATTTTATATATTTTGTTTTAGAATGTGAACTGAATAAGCCAGAAAATATGAAGGTTATGATTAAATTGCCAGAGCAGTAAATCCTGACTCCCGTGGCCTTACACTGGCTGCACAAAAGCGGCATTGTTATGCTGCATGGGGAGAACTGAGGTTCCACACAAAGGTCAGAGTGACACTGCCGGATGGGGGAATGTTGTTTTGCATTCACAGATAAACAAGGTTAGCATCCCACCAGCTTGACAAAGAAACCCTTGCATGTTTTATACCAAAGCGTTGTGAGTGAGGATCTTGCAGTTGTTCTTGTGTGAAGTGCTAATGCTGTTTCGTGTTTTAGCAGTGACTGTTATCCCAGTATTTAACCTTCAGAGGTGATGGGAGGATTTTTGATAGAGCTGATACTGTGTATAGTAGGGATTGTTGGTTTTGCTGTTGTTCTGACTTGCACTTGTAGTATGAGTCTCTTTTGAATAAAAACTGTACAAATAGTAAGTAAAGTGTGGGATCGACAATGAGAAAGCTTGATGTTAAACCTCTAAGCTCTAGTACTCATATAAATACGCTTTGCATGCATTCATTAAAATAAGAAAGTAGTGCCACTTAGTAGATTCAGCTTTCTTTGAGTGTAGGAGTTGGAGAGAGGGAGAATGGTATTAAAAGGAGAATATTTTAGTCTACGCCAGCTCAGGGAGATTGCCACTAGCAGAAAATCCACAAGGGGTAGAGCTGTAATGATGCAAAGCTGCTGCTATTTTCATTTTATTATGAGTCTTGCTGATTCAGAGCATCCCAACATGAATTACTATTAATATGGTCTTCTCAGTCCCCTAAAGGCAACCATTAGCAAAAGTAGGTATTGCTATGTGTTGTGGTGTACAGCAGCAAAACATACTTTTTGGTGGCTACCTGGCTGAGTCTAGGCTTGTGAATACAGCTGACTCGGGGATGGTTGAAGACAGAAGCAAGGGGTGGTAAGGACAACTAACGATGGAGTTAAATAAGGAGAGAGTTCTACATGCCCGTATCACATCATGCTGTGTTGCTATCCCACTGTACCCGGGAGAGAATCTGGCATGGCTTTGCTGAACAGGTCTTCTGGCTCTGGACACTGCTGTCCAAACCACTCCCTCCCGGAAAGTAGAGCCAGATGACAATGCATAAATGAGAAATGACTTTGTACCATCAGTTTAAAAAAGTGAAGGTTTTCCTTTTTGTTTCTTCTTCTTTCAACAAGACAAAAAATCCCAAGTCCATGTAAGGTTAACCCCAATAAATCAGGCTGAATTTTTTTCCAGATCTGTTTGTTTGTATATTCAGCCACTGCTGCATGGACCCAAGAGAGATTTTTCTTTATGATTTGGGCTATGTGACCTTGAAAATTAAAAATTTTGGAATCATGTACATCTCCTTTGCTAGCCAATCTGATGACACATTAGGATGCTATTTAAAAAAAGAAAGAAACAAAGCGAGAAAAGTCTGGGTTTGAGTGAGGATCTGTATGCAGACTGAAACAGCAGTTAGGAGGACCTTTCAAAGCATTCTCTCATTTGGAAACAGCACTAATCCTTAGTCTTTAGTGGTTGTCGCATCACTTCATCACATCTCGCTAGACTGAAACTCAGTGGATTTTGAGGGGGGCTTAGTAATAGGATGAGCACACATTGTTGGTGCTGTTGAAGTGTAATTCTATGTCACTATCACAAAATAGTAATAATCTGAGGAATGAGTAATAAGTAAAAATGGCAAAAGTTGCCTTTTTGTTAAACCCTAAAATAGTGAGTGGGAAAATACAGATGCAAATTTGCATCTGTAGTGAACTGCACTCATGGCGGAACATAAATTTGAACTTATTTTACTGGGGTTAGCTCTATCAAGTTTTTGTTCTTCAGAAATGTTAAGGATTTGTGCCCAGTGTTGTCCAAGCAAATTGTGAAGTATTCGGAAGGGGAGACCCACCCCCTCCAAGGCCACAAATCAATTCTTCAGTGATGGTATATTAAATTATAACCTTGCCATGTTTAATGTCACAGCAGAAGGAGCTGCAGAGGCACTGTTCCTTCCAGCTCTATGTGGGTGAATTAACCAAGTGAATGTGAATCTGAACTTTCATAAAGCTGATGAGAGTGATCTTGCTGCTGTCTCCTCTGGTGTTACTACCCTATTTTAAAGGTGTACTTTTCCCCCCTAGATTTCTTCATTGTAGTGAGAGTAAATGGAAGTTTTTTCAGTCACTTGGTTTGCGTGGAGTTTCTTTACAAATTGAATAATGTAGTTTTATACTGAAAAAATCCTTTATTTGCTTGTGTAAAATGCTACAACACTCCTTCTGAAATAATTTTAAATCAAGCCTTCCCTAACTTATGTGAGAACAGGATCAGGTCCTGAAGGGCTTATATTTCCTTGAGAAACATGACTTCAAAAAAGCCACTATGAAGCTCTGAAAGAGTTAAGCAAATTCAAGGCTCTGTGAGCCAAAATTCACTTTTCAATGTGCTTGTTGTATTTAAATGTCAATCTATTTAAAAAGGAGAGTGTCCCAATTATTTAGATGGCCAAAAGAAACAGCTCCAATTCTTTATCACATAAATACACTTAAGCATGATTTAAAACAGATGAACAGAGAACTGAATTAGTGTTTTGGTTACTCAGCAGAGCCAAGTGTAGGCCTCCTTGGCACTGGCTGAGCCTGCTCTATAGCTTCAGTCCCAGAGCAGTACCAAGTTCTTTGAAGACCGTGAATAGCCCTGGCAGCCATACAGCCATGCAGGGCTCTGCTCTCGCGCTGCCGCCTGTCACCCTCTGCTCCCCAGATCCGTCCTCACTTCTTCCTTTATGCTTACTTTTCACATGGCTCTGTGCAGAGATAAAAGCATGTTAGCGAGTGCAGAGAGCAGGTCAGTAGCTGCTGCACCTTCGCTATAGCCAGCGTCAATTTGGGATGGCAAGCTCTGAAGTTCCTTTCCAGCTAATTTGTTCATATAATTAAGTTAGCAAAATCATAGGTTTTATTAATCTAATAAAATGCATTTCATGGTTTGGACTGTCTTTAATCCTTTGACCTTTGAAGTCACTCTTTATAGTCTTCAGATTGCAGTAATTTATTTTGGTTGTTTCTGTTGGGAAAACAGTTTAACAATCTGCTTTCGTTCCAGTTTTACATTTTTTCCCTTAAAGGTAAATGGGATTAGTAAACATCTGCTTCTTTTGAATATTTACAAACTTCACAATCAAGATTTAACAATGCCAACAACATTAGTAGTTTAAATGCTTATAAATATTCACAGACAAATACAGCATTGAGACACACTGTGCAGGTGTTTCTAATTTCTAAGAGTTTAAAAGTTAGCTGTTAGAACAAGGCTTATATTTTATGCAACTCAAAATATATTTGGTGATATGCTACATATGCTTTACACATTCTAAGTACCTTAGTTAACCTACTCTCCCTACCTCCCAGGGCACTTTCAGGAGGAAAACATTTGCTCAATTGTATTAAATGCTACAGAGAGTTGTGCCTGTCAGTATAATTTTAACTAAAACACACTAGCTTGCTAACTCTATGTGTAATTAAATATATGGAGTTAAGCACGAAATGATGTAAGTTTATATTTGCCTGGCTTTTGATAATGGTTTAGTCCAACGTTTAGTGCTGCAGGCCTGGGAAAACAGGAGTCAAGGCAGAAGTTCTCTGCTTGCTTAAATGCTTTCCAGCTCCTTAAGATCACTGAATACTACTACTAAAGTTATTTCGAATATTCTTGTGTCCCAGAGGAGAGTGTTAGACACAAGGGGATTTGCTCCTGGTTCCATTCAAAGATTTTACTTTTAAAGTATCTTTTCTTTACTAACTCAGTGTAAAACATCTCTGTGCTGAGGCTGCCCTCAGAAGCAGCTCAGCTTTGCTGTGTATAAATCAGTGCACTCCATTGCTTGCACTTGTTCTCAGAATCTAAATCCCGATTTAAGATGGGAGAAATACAAAGCAGAACCACCCTGAGAAGAAGCAGGAATCAATGAGGACTCAGCAGAGCTGTCATTTGTCCTCTGCTCCCTTGTCTTCACCAAGAGGTCCAGCTCCCACCAGAACAGGTAGGTGGCTTTGCTCTTTTTGGCCACACTTTGGGTGTTATGAGAGACTCCCAGGCCCCTTTGCAAACTTTCTTGCTCTCTATTCCCATTACTCCCCATGCAAGTGTGGCAAGGAGACACTTCACTCTGAAGTATTTTGCACTCATGTTTGGTACCCAGACAAGGTGCTATATGTCGACAGGGTTATGTGCTGCAAAGAAAGAAAATTCACTGAAATGAATGCAGTTCCATGGGGTGGATGATTCTCTGTGTGTGTGGAGCAGCAAAGAAAATGTTCTCTTCCTCTCTTAATTTGCAAAGTCTTTGTAAGACTTCAGGAATGTAATCCCTTTGCATTTCACATTTATTTACACTTCCAGGGCACAACCTTATCAGTCACAACCTTGATTTGTCTCTTTATCTTACAATGAGTTCTGCTCTGTTTCTTCCTTTATCATTTTTTCACAGTGCCTGCAGCAGTGGCTGCATATGGTCTAAACCCTGAAACTTGTGTTTTTAGCAACCAGTTCTTTAAGTTATACTAATAATGAAATCGTGCTTAAGAGGCAAACACTGCTCTATCACCCCATTCAGCCATCTGGCTTTGCTGAGGGAGAATTACTCCCAGCAAATCTACCCTGTTACCAGGGTTAAGCACAGGATTCAGTTAGCCTTTTTCTCATGTTGTTTCAACTGAAAAAGGCTTTTCCCCAACATGCCTAAAGCCTCAAAAGCTCCCAGTGGTGGGTGGGGATGCTGGGGATGGTATGAATGTCCCACAGCCGGGTGGAGGGGAGAGCCCGCTGTACTGCCTCAGTGTTTTCTGAAGGAAAACAGCAAAACCCACGTCTAGCTTTGCACCTGGACAAACAAGGTTTATCACAGGCTCCCCACCTGCCTGAGTTCCAAAAGTCTGTCCTTGTTTACCTGGAAGTGACCCAGGAGCGGTGGCTAGACAGCTGCTTAGAGCCCAGACTTGTTTTTACCCCATATTTGCCATTTCAAGGGTGCTCCCCTGGCAGTGCTGAGACCACATGGAGCGGAGGTCACAGCGCAGGAACAGGCTTTGACCACAGGGAGAGGAGGATGAGCTGCTCCATCCTCCTATGGGAGAAAACCAGGAGCTGGGGTGCTTGTGGCACCATTCACAGCCCTGTGATGCATCTGGGAAAGTGCAAAACCAATCCTTATTTTCCTGCTTGACATTGCCTGGTGCCCTTCAACTGGTTTGGTGTCCCAGACTTCTCAAAATGATTCCTTGTCCTAGGTAAAAAGGACAGTCTCCTACCCTAGTTAGATAGTTAAGCTTAGTTACATGTGCATGAGTTGCAGGTTAGTTGAGGATGTTTTTGCATACTATATGAAGTACCAAACCAGCATCTGTGGGACTCCATTCAGATCTCAAATGTTTTAAAAAGAAACAAAGGGCTGCATGCTCTGTGAATGGAGAAATCAGAATTTTATGCTAAAAAAAGTTAATGAAGTTGTTCATATAATAAACACGCATGGCAGCAGTGCTGTGGTGCTTCTCGTTAAAATCAATATGATTTCCAAAAAAAGATGCTGTCTTGCAAGTACAAAAATTGAGCTCAGCAGCCATCTCTTCATTTCTTTATGTATTGTGTTGGGGGTACTGCGCCTGGCTTGAGATGAGATAAATACAATATGAAGAGCTGATTTTGTAGACATATATATGTAAGCTAAAGAAGGGTGAACAAAGTATTTGTTGCAAAACCAATGTAAAGAGAGAAAAAATATGAATAGTTAGAAAACTAACACTTCCGAAATGGAATTGTTGTGTTTTGCCTTTTCAGTTATCTACTTATCACACAAAAATGGCAACAATTTTAGCTCCCATTCTGTTTCCTCAAGACAGCCTGCCCACAGCTTTTCTAGAAAATGTGGTTACCAGCTGGTATAGCAGTTCACAGTGCATTTTCTGTTTTGCTTCCAACAATCTGGCATCTCATATCTATATCAAGTTGCAATTTACCAGGAAATATATATATATATGCATTTATATATATAAAGGAGTTCTAAATCATGTTAGCGTTTTTGTTCTTTAAAAAAACAAATCCAAACAAGCCATGGAATTGAGCGCCTACGTTTCAAGAGAATGACTGTGGAAGAATAAATAATGGGTTCTGTTTTAACCTCAATTTAAAGATTTTAAAGTGAATATGATCAAGAAAATAAAAATTATTCTTGTGCATTTTAAAGTTAAATATTCGCATGCTTAAACATCCCTGAAAGCTTTCACATTATTATTTGGGAATGTTCTGGTTCTTTATGAGGTTTCTGTCTTTCTCTGTCTCAGCCTGACATAATTGGCCTCTGACCCTACCCTGGAGCAGTACTGCAGAGTTCTTTATAATGTGTTTGTTTGTGGTTTGACTCCTTATTTTGAACACCTTCAGCTCAAGGTTACCCTAATAGAAACAGGGTGTCAACATTGAGTGGGGGGAGGATGGAGTCTTCCACACCCTGCCTTGCAGTAGGATTTGAAATGTGGGTCTTAATGACTTCCAGGTGTACCCTGATGTTGCACATATTTGGCTGCAATCCTGTAGAGACTGGGTTTCTGCCTTAAAAAATACAGCAGAAAACAAACTTTGAAGTTTTGAAGATTAAATTGGTAAAAATAAAATAAGTCAGCTCTTCTTGCATTCCAAGAAGGGGAAATGTTTTCCACAGGCTTTTTCTATAGACTCTGTATTAGTGTTGGAAAAGTGTTAGTACTGCTAAATATTCTGGTGGAAAACTAAAGGCACATATTTCTCTCAACTTGATAAATTTTGCAGCACAAAACACAACTTGAATGAATTCCTTAGCTGCCCTACAAGCATCTTCAGATACCCTAGAATTGTTTTTCTTGAATGCCTCACATTTTAAGAGCCATAGGTTGCTTTCAAGGAGTCAATTAAAGTCTATAAAATTTGATTGTATAATGACTGGGGGCTCTATTCACAATATATGACCTAAGAGCTGCGAAAGTATGCCTCTCACATTTTACAAGCCTTCAAAGGTTTCCTGATTGCTCATGAACCCCACCTTTCCAATGTATGAGGGGATTTCTCTCACCCCATTGTTATAAGCCCCAAAATGAATAGAAATGTAAATCTGTGCTTTCCAGGGCAAGGAAGGTGGATGGCAAATAACATCTGATTTTCTTCAGACTGCATAAGTTCCTGCACCATGGCTTTAAATGGGAGAGCTCTTAGGTATGTCTGAATTAGAAATAAGTGATGACTTCTCAGTGTGGTATTACAGTTAATAAAATGCCATCTAAACAGCTTAAAAGGAACACTGACTGCACGGATACACTGCGCTCATTGAATCACAAAATAATGTGGGCTGCCAGGATGTATGTGGAGTCACTAGGTGGGAACTCCTTTGCCCTTTGGGTATCTGCATGCATTCCTTCCCTAATACCTGTTACCTTTTCCCAGCCATAAGCTGCATCAGTGATTTCCAGTCTCACATGCAATGCTGTCTTGTCCCTTTTACCTCTTCTTTTTTAAGACTTACGACCACTAAGACAACATTTCCAAGAAATGTCTTGTGTATCTTCTAATCCTCCACTGGTCAGGTGGATGTTATATTCTTGTGTTTATGTCTGTTTGCTGTAATTCGTGTCTCCTGTTCTTGCTTGCTGTCTTCAGAAAACATCACAATGGACACAAGGGTCCAAATTAGCATGCTTTATCTGCTTTACACCACTGTGCAAATCTATCTCAGCTGGCCATTTACACTGGTTCATGTCTCCAGAGTAGAGCAGAAGAGCCATAGCATATTGGTATATTCAGTCTGTTTTTGTGAATAACAGAGCTGGATGCTACTGCATGCAGCTGGATGCAGCCTGACTTGGTGGAGGGGAGGAGAAGGGACCAGAGTCCTGTCACACCAAGCCTTGGTGCAACACTGGCATTGCTAATGGGACAGGACAGGGTACCCTGGTATCCTATCACTCTTCCAATGAAAAATCCACACCCAAATAATATTGCTCATTCTTTGATTGGGGTGTGGTAGTCAGGCTCCTACATTTACTACTTGCGTTTTCATTTTTGGGCTGCCGGAATATGCCTGCCTGTATTTGCTATCCTACTCTTGTTGCCCTGCGGTACCTAATCTTGGATTAGCAGTTTCTGCACTAGTACCGATGTAAGGAAAATTAAGAGTATAGACTTTAATGACAGGATAAATTAGCCTTATGTAGCCATTAACAGAAGTTAGAAGTATCTGTATTTCTATGTTTTGATCAGATATCTCCACTGTCGGCATCCCAGCTGGTTGCAGCTCTCGTTCATGAATAATCACAGTCACAAGATGACATCAGAGAGGAGAGAAGAGGGTCAAATAGCTAATGATAAGTGAAAAGGGAAAGTTTTTGGCAGAGACAGAGCTGTGAGTGCTGCTGAAATGGAGGCTGGAGTACCCAACAGTCGGGGAGGGAGATAACACCAGTGGACAGCTTTACTGCTGGGTGAGGAGCGCAGAGTGTTCTCTTTACTTCCTCCAATTAAAAATTTGTGGCCAGCTTTTAACGTCAAGTGGAACTGCCTGGTATTTTTATTCTCTTCCCGTTTAGGGCAGTATCAGTCTTGCTTCTTTATATTTCTGAGTGGAAAAAAAACCCAAAAGTGCTTGGTTTTGGATTGTAGCTTTTTATTATCACAGGCCAAGAATAGGGGAAATGAAAAATCATCTTAATTAAAGAACACTAAAGTCTCATGAAATACATGATTCTTGGTTTTGAAGCGCTTTGTCAGGAACTGTCCACAGCCATTATTTTTAATTAGCTTATCTTCTAAATTAACAAATGAGTTATTTGCATATTTTTTTTAATAGGGAGTTACTTGATCATTCAGCTTCACTGTATTTTCATGTTATAAGACAAGCAAGTTATGCAAAAAAAAAATCCAGGCAATTTGATTAAAAATACATGGTCTCTTTTCTTCTCCTTTCTTACTTTTTTATACAGATTGTGTGAATTTATACAGTTATCATCCTCTGAAAGAATCTCTAAGCATTTCACAGACATTGAGAGAAGACAATAAAAAAACCCAGGTCCTCTAAGTAATGTGGTCATTTAAAAAATAGCTTCTATTTCAAATCGTAATTAGAGGCCAAAAGGCTAGACCTGAAAAAATTCAAAAAGACTGAAATTAAAAAATTTTGAAAGACTCTCATTTTCACTTAAAGCTATATAAAATAATATTCTTTCTCAATAACAAAATCAGGGTTCCTTACCAGAAGATGGTTATTAAAATAAAAGCTAATAAAAAATCTCTTCTAAAATGATAATAAAAAAGGGGTTTGATTTTCAGTAAATTGTATCTTGTAGTAGAGAAATCTTCCTTTCTATTTCAAGAAGTCCTCTTAAATGGTTTCTTATTCAGGGATACACCAGAAAAACTCCACTGTCTTCAGCTTGGGGTCTATACGACAGAGTCAGCACCATGACAAACCAAACTCCCCATGAATGCATTGGGATAAAGTCACTCCAACAATGAGAAACATCCACATTTACCCTGAAAAGTGTCAGTTAACCGTGCATAACAGCTCTTCCAAGCTTTTGAAACATAGCAGGGAGCAATACCATACACAATGGAAACAGCCAGACCCAGGGGAGTTTTCTGAGTTGGACTTTCCCCAGGACAACAGTGTCTACACCCTTATGCTTAAGAAAATTTACCTTGAGACTCTTAACAACCACCAGGAATTATTAGTCACTGTTTGTCTTGAGATGGTGGGTACTTCCAGCCATATACTGATCCTTGGTCAGATGGCTTATGAAATTTTGCTTTCCTTTCTTAATCTATGTCATCATTTATACAACACACCCAAGTTGCTGCAGTATGTACTGGGGTCTGACTTTAACACAAAAGTAAAACCATAGTGTGAAGGTAGATCAGGCATTTCCGATAGGTTGTTTGTTTACACTGTCGGCTTTTCTTTCCTTTTCACAACAGTGCAGAATCATGCCAACAACTTTTTGTGGATTTACAGCATTTCTGCCACTTTCCTATAATCATATTGTTGAAGTTTAGATCTTAGTTCATTGTATCTGTGTGCTCCATTTACAATTAACTCAGTCTGGTTAAATTAAAACCCTCACGTCTGAAAAATAAGATCATGTTTCTCAAAACTATGATACTTTATTTAGGAATCTACAAGTGACTGCAAACCCTGTATTCTAGTTATGTTAGTGTAGTAAAAGGAGTTAGTAATATAATGTGAATTGCAGAGTGAAAAGAAGACGTTGGTGAACAAATATACAAATATGTAACAAATGTCAAATGTTATGTTGCATGCCAGTAATCAAAGGCTGTGTCTGCATGCCTTCCTGATAGCAGTGGCAGTGCTATGTGTTGTCTCAAAGGACACTTAGACAAAATTCAGTCTCCTAATTATGTGGCTTGGGTGAGAACAACTTAGGGGATAAAAAAAGGTGAATACACTTAAACAAAGCATTTTGTAGTTGTTTTAAGTAATAAAACAAATGCTCATACCAGCTTTAGCTCCATAATTGCCTTGAGCCAATCTTCCTGTTTCTTCCTTCTTGGTGCCAAGTTGCATCACGAGGTAACAAGTCATGAACTCACCATTCATTATTATTATTGTTTTTGGAGCGACAGGGACCGGAGTTGTGGTTGTGGTAGGAGGAGAAGTACATTATTGAAATCACTTACAGTAAAACCCCAGTTTTGAATATCATTTCACTTCCTAAACAGGAAGTGTCCTACTAAAAACAACAACAAAAGAGAATGCAAGTGGAAGAGTATCTCAGCCCATCATCTGAAAAAGGGCCATAGCACAAAACTACATGTGGTTTGTACGTGGGTTTGCTTTTCAGCCTGAATTATGAAGACCTATTTAAACTTCTTTTCAGCAGCTTTATAAGGAGGTCTCCTACTTAGCTGTCAATGGAATATCAGCTGCATTCAGCAAGTCCTCATTTGTTCCTGCCTTGGCAATAAAACCCTCCAGTCCTGAGCACATCTAATGACTTTGAACTCAATTTTCTAGCGTGAAGCTAATCAGTTCTTGCCTTTTCACCCTTCATACATAAGTTTTTGTGGCCATCTTTTCCTAGTCAGGATTCTGGTAGTATTTTTGGTAATTATATTATTGATGATTTTTCAAATGTAGAGTCAGCCCATAATTTGACCACCAACTTTCCATGTTTCGGTGATCCAGATTCAATTCTAACTGACTGCTGGAGTATTGTAATTTGTAATTCAGAATGGATTAAGCCTACAGGGTTAGGCAAACATCCCAAAGATTCAAATCTCATCTTGATGACTAAGAATAACCAGTTTCTGGCTCTTACAAGGTTTTACATATCAACAAAGCTGTGCGTTTGCATTAACGGCTATCACACCACAGGGGCCTGCTTGTGTTTATCTTGGGAGCTACCAGAAGCTGAACATTTAGTTTAAATTTGTTTAAATGCGACTCCTGTTGAAATCAGTGGCAAGCTGTGTGCACATATGTGAGTTAGAACTGTGCCTAAGGACTGCATTTACACCAGTTTTTCATATCAAAAGTTATGTCTTAGAGAAAAATCAGGTGATAGATCAGAAAATTGCATACATGAGTAACAAAAAATCCATTAGAACATACATTTTCTGAGTCCACCCAATGTACTCTAAGTAAGAGAAATTGTTACCATTTTGCTGACATCTTGTGACTGTGTTTAAGGGTTGCCTTCCAGTTGACATCAGTGGCCAAAAATTTGTTCCAGTGTGGAGGATAGGCAGTTTTTTCCTTCATACAACTCATAACTCAAACCTGAGAAAACGGTTGAGTGGGAATGTCTCAGTTTTTGAAACAGTCAAAATGGTTTGGGCTTTTGCATCTAAGTTTCAGATTCAGTTTTCGCTGCATTTTTATGTTGGGATGACTCTCTCTTGGATTCACCTTCATTTTCACATTTTCATTCCATGGGTGAACAAGCTGCCAGTTACATTTGAAAAACAAATCCTCCTTAACAAGCTGAAAAGCAAAGTTGCTAAAAGATAGAGTTACCAAAATTGTAGAGTTTCCAAATGAAGTAATCTTAAACACAGTTCTTGAAAATGCAGTAGAATATTGTACCAGCTGCAGCAAAATCAGATCATCCCATTTACTTTCTCTACTGCATTTGGGGTTCAGTTTTACCTGCCCAGGAAGTTATTCTGTAAAATCACATCCCTTCCCCATATCACCACTAGTCACTACTTAGGTCTTTCAAAAGGATTCTTGCAAACACTCACCATAATTCTTAATTCACTGTTTATCCTGTGTTTATTGTGCTCAGTTTCTCTTCAGTGCAAAGGAATTTCCACATCTTACTGCCTGTTTACAGAAATGATCATAGGTCCTGCAAGCGAAGGCATACAAGTGAATGTATATATTTTTCCACTATATTGTTGGTATCTGGAGGACGTGGGAAGATGTTTTGAATGTGCTGTAAATACTTGTTTTAGTTTTTCAATAAAAACATTATACTTGTGACTACCTTGGTAGCAAAGGCAGGAAAAGTCTTCACTTGGTTTGTTTATGAGTCTTTTAATTTCTCCTGCTCACTCTTTCAAAATACTGAAAGCTCATTGTCCCGAAAATAAATAAGAAATGTTGGGGCGTGAAAATGCTTTTAGCTTAGCCATTCCTGTACCGAAACTTCTCTGAATGAGGAGCGATTCCATTATGTTGAATGAAAGTATTGTTACTGTCAGTACAAAAGCCTTTTTGGCCCACTTTTTTCTCTTGAGTTTCCCCCAGACCTTGAAGTAAACACCTGTGTGAAAACCCTGCTCCAGACGCACCAGTCTGAGAGTTTGGCCTATCTTCTTCTTTCACTTTAACTTTCATGTATTTCTTACCTCACTACTTACACCTTTAAGTCAGGCATCAATATTGTTTATTGTTTTGCCGTAACAAACTGAGGAATCAGCTCCCTCTGTGGAGTTAGCAGCTTTGATCTGGTGCATCCACAGTCCCCTTTTGTTCAGTTTGGGCTCTACCTTTACTGGTTTTGGTTGTTTTGTTTTGTTTTGTTTTGTTTTGTTTTGTTTTTTAACCATAAAATATTGACACAAAATGACTGAATTGAGGCAGGGTTCTTTAAGAGCAAAACCCGATAAAATGTCTACATTATGAGAAAACACTTGAGGGACCTGACAATATAGTAATCACAATGGGAAGAGCTGGAGAGCTGCTTCTCCTCATTTATGGAGGTTTGCTCTCTAATGGCATTTAGAAGTTTGTTTTACCCTGTCTTGGTGAGAAGAAAAGGCAGCTTTAACAATTCTGTCTCCTTCAGCAGTGCATTTGAATTTTTGTTGCCTCCCTTTGGCGTGCTGGTCAGAGGTCATGGAGAGCAGGATTAGTTGACCTGTGTTGACAGAGCGGGTGATGGATGAGTGGAGTACAATGCACAGCCTGTTTGTACCGAAGTGGCAGCAATGCATAGGCAGACTTACACCTGCGCTGAGCCAGAGAGAGAACATCTCCCCATCACACTGGTTTGCTAAACCACAACTGGCTCTATATAAAGACTTACACACTGAATTTCCCTCCCATAGTCCTGTGCTTGTTCCAGGGGTAAGAGACTAGCCATTTGCTTTTTGTTAGCAGGCTTAATGCAATAAGGTCAGATGGTTCAAATTCTGAGTAATTGCAGCAGGTTGCACTAAACAATGCTAAATCTATATTAAGGCACACATCTTGTGTGAAAAATTGGACTTTACACCCACCAAAACTTCCACCCTTGATTATGTCTCTCCTGCTTGTAATAAATTACTTATTACTGGCGACACTTTATTCAGGGGTAGCAGAGTTAGTCCTGCAGATCCACTTCTGTGACTGATGAGGTGAATACAGCATCCTGCAGGTTTTGTACGCAGTCTCTTTTCAACTGCACAAAGTCAGTCTGATGCTTAAAATGGACCCAGAAGCATAGAGTCAAGCTTTGTGGAAAAACATGTTATGGAGAGCCTATGTGACCACTACTCCTTCTCCAGTTTAATCTTCTTTTCAAGTGGATAGGTCCTGGCTGAGCTGTCAGTCAGGATGGGCTGTTGGAAGGGAACCAACACACACTCAGTTTCTCTTTCTCCTTATTATTAGCAGTGAATATTATCCATGATAGCCAGGAGCATAGAACTGGTGACAGCAGATCTTGTGGAGTATCTGTATCCTCTGTGTGGTGCATCCAGGTTATGTGTTGAGTCAAAGGGTGGTTTGCGCTTGAGCCAGTAGAGGCATCTGGTGTAGATCTGTGAGTTTATGCAGGTCTATTGGCCACAAACCACTGTGTTGGGGCTTCATGGAGATTACAGCCTTGATTATAGCCCATTAGTGAGAGTCATAACCCTGAAAGATATGTGAGGCTGGGGTAGAGTCAGACCTGGCAGAGCTCAATGAATTGAGCTGGCTGGGTTGATCTCAGTGGTTGCAAGGCAGGCATTTGACACTGATGACACAAAAATTAGTTTAGGAATCAATATTCCAATTAAAATTAAACAACCTAAGAAATTAAAACAGCTAAATTCACATTACTGTGAGCTGCAAGATTTGCCAGGGTTCCCTAAACAGAAGTAACAGGGTTTGTTTCTTTACTTTTAATAGCATTACTTATACCCTGTATCCATCAATTTTACTGAGACAGCCATTCCAGATGCAGTCAAGTGTACTCTTTGGGGGAGGGGGATGTAACAGTGAGACCTACATGGGTAGAGTTAGGCTGGAATTCAGTTTATGAAAAACATATAAAAATAGCAATGTGTAAAAAAATCCTGCAACATGTCTTTATTTACAGTAGGGCTGGGAGGTCAAGACTGCTATTGTCTGATTGAGTCAGGAGAATTAGTTCAGCCAACACATGCATTGCCCTAGAACTTCAGGAATATCCAGAGTCAAGAGCAGACTGCCATACAAAGCTCTCAATCTGCTGTAGACACCAGCAAGTAACTCAAGATTATAGTTACGAATGCTTTCTCCTCAGCACATTTATGTCTGTTGTATTAACTTCTGATAAATATGTCCCATTTTCTGTAGCCAAAATGTTGGATCATGCTCATCATTAATTTGACATCTCTGAAATCACCTTTAGAATGAGATTGAATCTTTTTGAATCCAAATGCTGACTATACGTTCGTTTGCCACCTCTTGGTAACTGAGATATCACCATGCTTTTTCAAGTGTGAAAAGTAGCAGCTGCTTTGTCACTACTAGTTAAATACTTTTGAAGAAGAAGCAATACATGGATTACTTTTTAAAGTATCATTTCTGCTTCCACTTGCCTGTTATTTTGTGAGACAATATGGAATTAATTTAAAAGATGCTGCTGTTAGAAAACACAGGAAGGGAGTCATGGTGGGACCTGTGGGTAGAGGATGCCTGCATAGGTAGTTACTGGGGTAGAGCCATTTCCAAACTCCAACACAGCTTACACTGCTATTTTTCCATGGCCAAGGGACTATAATCAAACTTCCTTATGGATGACATTCAGACTGTCTCATTTAGACTACCCTAGATATTTAATTTGGATGCAATTCAGAAGACCTAAGGGAGTTTAAAGTCAGGTGAATCAGCCGTGGTGTTGGATTAGTTGCTTTTTCTTAGTGTTGTTTTGAATCCGTTCCATCAGCCAAAGTTCTAGAATAAGTGGGTTTTTTACCTGTCATAATTGCACAGCTGCTACCCAGAGAAAGTCTGAGTATGATGGGTTTTGGTGGCTCATCTGGAGTCAAGATAGCAGATGTGTCACAGTCTGCACAGGCTGTCCTATAACCATGACACCTTTGTAGCAATTCATCTGTTGCTGGAAATGGATAATTAATGTGGCTTTAGCAGTTTTCAGAAGAAGAAAATGATTTCTTATTAATACTTTTGATTTTGTCCTGGAAGACTCATGTGGTCAAGTGGCTAAGTGTGGCTTTGATCCACATAATTCTTGCCCTTACTGGTGATGCAGTCTTACCGGTATGGATAAACTCACTTTGTATATAAAATGATTGCAAGAAAAGTGACTGATCTCAAGCTCATATGCGGACCTCTCATACCCCATTTTTAAAGGATCTGTTTTCCACTTGACCATATGTAATCCTAGACTACAGCACCTTGGATATATGTACAGGTAGGCGCATACACAACTGCACATTCTGTAACCTGGGATGAAATTGTAGCTTCACTCAAGTCAGTGTTAAAATTCATATTGCCTTTACTGGAACCTAGATTTCATCTTTTGTATGAGGTAATTAAAATCAAAGGCTACTTACTGAAACAAAAGCTTGACCTTACACTGTTTCCCAGTGTGAATAATAAGAAACAATGACCGCAGTTCCACATCAGTGCACATTATTAGAAGTCATACAGGTAGTCTTCAAGGTGTGTTTAAGTTAAACTGGATATGAGTGCCAACTTCATGAAGAAGTAAACACTATATGAGAAGTGGACAAAGCTACTCATATTTAAAAGACCAAAGTGCTTGTTTTAACAGTAATAATTTTCATTCATGAAGATTTCATGCTATCATATCCTCAGAAGACCTAATTTTATTACCAGAAATGAAAAAAAAAAAAGCTTATAAAATAAATAATAAATTTTCTCAAGATTTGTCACTTTTTTCCATCGACATAATTTCTTATTAATAGGAGTACTGCCAGTATTTTTGTTAAGACTTACCTATTTCTTTGCAACAGTTTTTTTAATAGGTTACCACTCTTTCAATAAAAACTGAAGAAATATGATTAATGACTTAGGGAGACACTAGGGGACATAACTTTCTGGAAAAATTGGATCACTTTTCCTGCTTCTCACAGTTGTGAGTGGATAATGGCTATTTAGATCCTGTCATGTCTGTAGTTGCCACCATAAATAATCTCTGTTTCCAAGAAATAAAATTCATATTACACTTTTAGTTCTAGAAAGCTGTATTTTGTAGAGGCAGAACTTCTGTTATACATATGTCATTGTTTTCATAGGAAGCAGTATTCCCTTGACATTTGTAAGATATTGTCTATACAGTACATGTCATCAGATCATCAGCTTCATATATTGTCTTCCCTAGAAGAATTAATGCATCTATCCAAATGCCAGTGACCACTCCCATAAGGAAAAAAACAGAACAAACGAAACAATGCTATAACTGACCATTCCTGGGAAAATCCTGTGTATAAGAACCATTTTCCAAAGGAATTCCTAAGTCAAAGCTGCTAAATCTGTGCATGCATTGAATAAAGAAAATAAAATCAGCAAGTAATCCAAGGAGAGGAGAAGGCACTTTTGTACTACAGCTTATCTCACCTTAGGATAAACGACTAAATTAGGTCAGATGAATAGTTCTCAAAAACTGCCTTTTTCTTCACTGTCGGTAAACAAAGTCTAGACATTAAAGTAAGATATAGACACCTATGTCAGTAACATCTGAAAATAAAGGGGTGATGCATACTGCACATTACTGGTACCTCATGGCCATGAGCTTGGCTTTTGCTGTTTTGACAGCAAGAAGATGTCCCCACAGTGTTGGGTGGAAATCTGGTCCCTCTGAAACCAAGTGGACTTTAGTCCAGAGATTTGGGATTTATTCCCCTACATCAAGACACTGATGTACCTCTGTGTCCTGTTGATGGCTCTTCACATCTGTGGTGACAGTACTTTTTTGAAATTTAGGGATAATTTTCTCTTCCAGTTATCACAGTAAATACCTGTTACAATTATCACCTATAATTTGTTTGGCCTTTTTTGTCTCAAGGATGAAATTGTTGCTGTAGTTGCTATATTTAATGTATTTGCTGATAATAGTTTCTCTCTCCCACATGTTGGGCCCATCTGTATCGGAGTTTTATTTTACCAGAGCAAGTGAGCAGAACCATTACTTACTCTTGTCAGATCCCATTTCCAGTACATCGTTTCACTTCAGCCACCATGGATTTTATATCCATATTGTATGAACAGTCTGTCAAGTAGTTTATCCTTTTCTTGAATTGTCAAGATCACAGGAAAAAGTCAACACTGATCTGACTTGTTCTTTTCAAACGTATTTTGTGGAACGCTTTACCATGTGATTCAGATAGAAATCAGTTTTCAGTTGTTTTCAGTAAAGATAGGCTTTTTAATTCTTTATTTTCCTATATTATAAACATCTGTTCAAAAAGGGAACACATTAAATATCCCTCCTAGCATTAGACATATTGATTGAAAATTTGTTCTGAGTTGACTTGTCAGTAATCCTGACAAGTTTTCCAAGAACTGATAAAATGAGTCCTTGTATTGCTGAAATGAATTTTATGTGGATAGATGTTTATGCTTTTAACATTAACAAAGCTTCAAGCTGTGCCTGGATAAACAGAGGTTATTTCTTGTAGGGAATTTGAGTTTATTTGTTTATTTGAACTACCTGGGTATTAACCTTCTAACCTATGCTGACTACCTGAAGACACAGTGTCCATAATTATTATACAGAAATGTTAGGAATTATTTTCAGTATTAATCACAACAAAACGGTGAATTGATTTTCTTTCTTTGATGTAATGTACTGAACTGGGGCAAGCCACATATCAGCAGCAACCTCTAATTCTAACCATAAGCTGGGTAAAACAAGAGTGAGCTGTTGCTTTCCTCAGGGACCTCTCCTGATCCTCCGAAACTGAGTTTAAACACTGATTATACAGATATATAATTACACAGTGAATTGTGATGCTTATGAATAAGTGGGATCATTTTGTCCAAAGTTGTGTGTAAGGATGAAGTACAAAAACTGGGGGAATTTGCTCTAATATAAATGTAACACCTGTCCACAGCTTACAGCCACAGCATCCTGATTGTTTTAGCTGACTGTGCTAGAACAGATAGATTCACCATTTAACAACAACTCCCGAGGTACCCTCCTGATAAAGCTACAGTAATCACGTGCAAATATATAGGTTATGGCTTTTTTGTGCATACCAAACCCATCATTATGCTGCTGGATGTATTCACTGCAATTTAGGTTTACATCATTTGGGGGTGGTTGTTTGTGGCGGGGGTTGTTGAGGGATAAAGGGAGTTCGTTTCCAAGTGTGCTGTGGTGGTGATGGGCTGCCAAATTAAAGTAAGAATTCATAAAGGGGTGTAAAATCATGGTAAAAGAACAAAAAGAGACTGAACAGGTACCAAGAACACTTCTTAGCTTGGTATTTCTTTAATTTTGCATAACTTTCACTAAGTAAATATGCCTTAAAAGTGAATAAAATTTTATTTCACTTTAACAAGAGAATATAAAAGTTAAAAAGGTCACTGTAGTAATAGACTAATCTCAATTACCAGGGCAGCCAGTGAAACCCACAACTCCCACCTAATCTCATTCGGTGCACATGCAGTGCACCGTTTGATTTCCAACACGGCTAAATGAAATTATAAAGCAGTGTTAAATTTATTAATCATTTAATTAGCTAAATGTTCCTGCAACTACTCATGAGATGAATGGCATGTCATTTTCTAATGCAATTTGCCTCTCAGCCAGGCAGGGTCAGGAGGGAAGCTACTGGCATCTTAAATGATCTTTTTTATATTGCACCTTCTATTAAGGGACAGTGTGATATGGCTGATTATATTTGAGTCTTGTACACAAGGCCAGGGAGTTTTCTTGTTATAATAACAGGTTATATTTAAGCCAAAATAAGAATGGTGAGATCCGAGGAGTGAACAATTAACCCATCTGTGACTGTATTTCTCACTGTGGCTTTGCAAGGCAAATCTTTTTCATATTTAACAAGCCAGTGAACAGTGTGGGAAACTACACCAGCAGGTATTAAAGCAATGCTCAATCTAGTTTTATTTCTTTAAATTTACTCAGTTGTGAAGGAATTTGTGGACTGAAAACTCTCCCAATGCCAGGTTAGTGTAAGCCTTCTCATTGACTCAGAATTTATTTGCACTTTCCCTGTTATTGCATGAGAATCACAGCCCTTTTGCTGTTCTGTACATTCAACAATTGCTATTTTTTTTTGCTAGTTGCTGAGCTGGGACGTTCAGCATGTTTGCATGTGCATGTCACACCAGGTTGATAGGATTATTACTTTTATTTTCTGATGTTCTATTCTATAATTATTTTTCCACTGCAAAAATTAGTGACTGGTAGGATTCAGCAGATATGTTTTGATTAAGACTAGGAGATGAACTCTGCTGCTTGGAGTGAAGTAATAGAAACCTTCAAATGTATTGTACTCGTGAGAAGTTGAAGCTATCCAGTAAAAACACATTGAAAGCAATGGTGTTTTAAAATACTTATTTCCCCAGGTTCACAATAGAATATAAATATTCTTTATGTGTTAGCAGTTTATTTTTAGTTCCAGGAGCATTGCCTCCATGCAGTAAGTATCTATGATGAACTCCAAGCCAGTGAGAAGATGCATGCAGTTTTGTACAGGCTGAGGCCAAAATGCCAGCAATGTGTCAAAATATTTGTCTCTATCAAAATTAAATGACACAGCTAAAAATAAAGTAAGAGGACCTACAGCAGGAAGCAGTGTGAGATAATCTTAGCATAAGTTGCAAAAAAAAGCTAGCAGTTATTATTTATAGTACATAAACATGTATAGACACTAGGAAGCAGGGCCCCATTGGCTATGTACCTCATGTGCAGCTAATAAATAACTGTCCAGGAACCAGATTCACACTACTTAATCAAGGTTTCTAAGATACAAGATGTCATCCTTGGAGTTGTACACAAATCCAGTGCAGTGGCTACCACCAAAGGGTCATTCAACTCAATTAACTTATAGCTCAGCCTCTGAAGGTATCAGATAACTCCACTGGTAAAAGGAAATAAGCGCAACCATGTTTGCTCCAAGGTTCTTGTTTAGATACCTACACTAACTAATCAGGATAAGCCTTGATCTATATTATTAGCCATTTCAGATGGGCATGAGACAAACAAGTGAATCATAAAAATGGTAAAAAATAAAAAGTCTCACTTTTGGTGGGAAGTTCTAATCTCATACTAAAAACAGGGAGCTGTTTTAATTTCATTCTTTAATGTGAAGCCCCATAGCACAACCCAGCACATTTGGGAGAACTGAGAGACTCAAGTGAACTCTTTTTCTGTTCACTAAATCCTTTCTTTTTACTTTTTTTCCTGCTAGCTTTGCAGATAGTGATTTATTTGTGTGTTATTTGGAAGGTATAAAGTGCACCCCCTTGCAGGGAAAGAGCAAAAGACCAAATGTTGAGTCATGACTTGGGCAGGAGCATGTGCTGGAGAACTGCAGTGCACACCATTTCCCTTGGTACCTTGCACCTGTTCTTCATTAGTACTAATGAATCCAAGAAATAAAACACTTTGTACTAGTGAGCCATAGTGTTCTCTCTTGGCTGTGACTTCACTGTGCATCAGATTAAGTCAAAACCTTTTTTTTTTTTTTTCCCTAAAACTTTTATTTCTTTTCCTGGGACACTTTGTGTCTTGGGATTGGTCACTTGGCACTTCTGGGATGTGGGATGGTACCCCATTAACTTCTTTTTCATTAGCAAAACTACTTTTGTTTTAAACTGGGAGATGTGGGGCTTCCCTAAGTGCTTTAATCCCCGGCCCACACCAATTTATGTGTTTTTCACTTCCCCATTTGTAAAAGATGTATGATCATGCTTGGGAAAGTGTTGCATAGCTAAATCTCCAGTGCCTATATAGCACCATAGGAACCCAGGGAAGAAATATAGCTTGTAAGTCAAAGTTGTTATTAACACTGTTGCTTGGAAATTAGAAGTGGTGTCACACAGAAACAAGAAGATTTGGAATAATATATGTGTGTTATTCTTTTTCTGTTTTTCTACTACTGTAGGTCAAGTACATTCTTGCTAACATATTTTTAGGCTGTCCATGGTAAACTTGCATCTATTTTTCTCCCATTTGCACACTACAAAATCATAAGTTTAGAAAGCAGAGATCTGCAAATGGAACAACTCAGTTGAGAGATGGCCACATTTTAAAATTGTCTGTTTTCATGAAGGCAGGGTTTCTTATGGCCAGCACTTATTGCATAAAGTTGTTTCTTGCACATATTAATAGGCTATGTTTATATGTGCGTGTATGTATATGCATGGCTATGTATACCCACCACAGCTTTTCATTTGAGTATCTTAGCACATCTGGTCAATAAAATGTGAGCACTGCAGTGTGTGTACATGACATATTATGCACTACATGTTTATGAAGAATTTCATTGTACAGTTTTATCTTCTAAATATTTGGCACAACGATCTAGTTAGACACTTTACTCCTAGCAAGATACAAAGCAGTATTCCTCTACTTATCCGAGTTCAATGCAGGTAAATGCAGGCTACTGTGGCTTCATACATTTGGTTTCCATTCACATTTTTTACCATGTTAAATATTTCTGGTTAACCAGTTAAAACGGTGAGATGAACATGATTGCTTTTAGATTGCAGCTATAACACTGAGTGAATTCTATAATAAGAAACCTTTTTTTTTTTCCTGACAAGCTGCCCTTGTGGCTGCCTGTCTGACTTTGAGGTCCTCATTATTGTGGGTTTAAATGAAGGATGTTCATTCAGGCAGGGAGGGGGAGGCCAATAGACCTCAGTGCTGTTATCTGGTCCTTCTATCAGGCCAAGTGACAGGCTTCTCTGGGAAGAATGCAGAGCTCATGGTGAAGACCTCAGCCTGACACAGAAGGTGACTCCCCTGACTCTAACCTTGAAAGGAAAAAGTTCCCACTTTATTAAAATGAATTTCGAAAGGGCCTCTCTGACAGCTGCATAATTAAATATTGGAGTGTCAGCGATAATTTATTCTCCTCGCATTTGGTGGTCAGAGCCTGCTCACTGTAGGGTCAGCAAGCACAGTGACAGAGCCAAGGATACAGTGGATTACGGGGCCCTTTCACCACACGAGTGAAATAGGAGACTGTAATTTTTGTTTAAATAGAGAAAACAAAACGGCAAGGGGATGAGCAGGCTGTGAAATGCTCTTAATATCTGCCTGATAAACATTGTTAGGTGTAATGTTGAAACTTGTGCCAAAACTGCTTTGTCTGGCAGTGCAGTGGACTCCAGGCTCTATGATTTTTCACTGACTTGCCTCTTTTAGGAGCCAGCTTGCCTGCTAGGACCGGTTTGTGCTCTCTGCTCTAACATGCATGTTAGGAATAAACCCAGCAACAGTCAGTACAATGTGCATCCTCACCCATAAACATTTTTTCTGTAAAATGATGTAAATGTCCCTGAATATGTATGAAACAAGTCAGAGATGGAGAGTGTAGAGGGGTTCAAATTGATCCTGTTAGCATTCGAAGTGAAACACCGGCCATGAATATTCTTTTCAGAGGGCAGTGGCTGCTTGAAATCAACATTTAACAAGCAGTTTTCTCAAAACAAGTTTAAATAAAATGGTTGTGTGCCCTTATGCCTAGTCACAAAGCAAGAAAGGTCACACTGGGGAGCAGAGCTTTTGGCTGATGGGCATCTCCTTTGGAGGAGGTTGTTGGGAGAAGGCTGTCACTTTTCACTCTCAGATTGCTGGTAATTGAAGCTGACATACCAAAAAAATGCCATTTTTGCACACACAGTCTTTCAGCAACAACACATTGCTCACACAAACAAAATCATTTGCAAAGACATTTTCTTTCCCTCTTTCTTGCCTCAGCTATGAAACACCTATTTTCCACATTTTCTTTGGAGCCTGCTTGAGTGGATATGTTACTAGAGCTCAGGTTTACTATTTTTCATCTTAATGTCATGTAGCTTTTAGCAGCTTTTACAGAAGAAAGATTTACTGAATTCCTTCAGCGCCTTCATAGTTACTGAATGAAAAGTTGACCTTATTATAGAGGATGAATGCTGGTTTTGTGGCTCAAACACTAGATGTGAACCCAGCATCCTCAGCTTATTTTTTAAACTACCTTTAAAACCATGAGCCAGATAGTCTTTCTGTGACTCAGTTCCTCATCTGTAAAATGGGAATAACAGTGCATTTCATGGGATTGCTGTGAGAATAAATACTTCTGTGTTTATACTCAGTTTTTATCTTGCTAAGCATAAAAGAAAATCCCTACTTGTGTTTCTGCCTTCTTGTTTGAAGAAAGACCATGAAAGCATCTTTGGCTGCTTGATGTCAAGATACAGACTCTTAAAATGACACTTGAGCATCTTTAATGTAATTCTTTTGGGCTCCGCACAGGCATGCTTCCGTTGCTTAGATCTCTGTAACCGCGTATACCTCCTCTAGTTACGTTTGCAGTATGTTTGTAATAGGGAATTTTCTCTCTCCACATGGGAAGGATGTTTTGTTTGTATGACATTTTGCTCCTATTAAATAGTCATGTTCAAATATGTTCTGAAGTGGTTTATTGAAAATTTGATGGTCTGGTGTAGAGGGAGCATTTAACATCCATATTTAGAAGTAGCAAACAAATATCTATGCTGGCATGCAAGTACACATATATAGTCATATGTCTGGTATTAGATTTCTGGTTTTGTTGGTTTGGGGATTTTTGCAAGCCTGGTTTGTTTGGAAGTCTCTAACTCTGCAGTAGTGGCTGCAGTGCAAGCTTCAATTGCATAGAGCTGGCTTTGTAAAACGGGATTTGTTTCTTGGAGGATGAATTGCTTCTGGGTAGAGTTTTGCACCAATACCTACAGCTAGAGCTGGTTATGGACAAGTGTCAAAGAGCCCAGTTGACTCACCTGCAGGGAAGTAGGGTGCAACTGGTCCCAGCAGGGGGAAGAGCTGCCACAGGGATGAGTAGTCAGCCTGCTAGGCTTGACAAACATATTGGATATATGTCATTGTCAGTCGAGTCAGGCTTGGGATAGGGCTGTAGTTTGAAAATGATAACCAAGCTTCATAAATCAGAATGCTACCACTGCAGTCAAACTTCCTTGGAAAGTCTTTGAATTTGGGTAGTGCATACTAATAAATTAATGTCAGCACTGACTAAATATGCCAGCTGAAGCTGTGCAGAGGATGCTTGCTCCGGCAGAGGTCCCTTAAGGATGGCTGAGCAGCTTCCGTCGGCAGTACCAAGCAGAGAGACTGCAGTATTGACTAGAACAAGCTGTTTCTTTGAAAACAGAGTGATTACAAGTTGACCTAATATTTTTTGGCTTTCAGTATAAACTTTATAGGCCTGATTATGCAGAAAGTATTAGGCTGTGGCATGGAGCCTAAGGCAGGGGGTAAACTCCTGGTGCTATTGGAGTCAGTGGCAAAACTCCCATCAGTTCAGCCGGATGAGGATTTCCTCCAAAGTTCACAGCGGGATAATTAGTGTCAGCTCAGTACTGGTAAAACACCAGCAGATCTGTCCTCCTTGTAGCTTGCAAACTTAAAAACAGCTCAGAGCTTGGCTGGAGTTGTTTTTAGTTTACTTTGAGCTGTCTTCAACAGTGTATCTTCAACAGCAATATCTTCAACAACAGAACTTTAAAATGAAAGTCCATTATTACTTTAATACCATGCACATAGATTTGAGTGTGGGGAATTTCCTCTACATCCACTGACCTTCCAAACAACAGAAGGAATGGCATTACAAGAGTAGTGTTAAATATGGTAGCTGTAAACTAGTATCCCGAACTCCATTTCAGCTTTGCTGTTTTGAGCATTGTGTAGCACACAGGCAGACTGATCCGCTCACACAATATCCCAGGGATTTCACTGAGACTCTGCATGTCAACAGTAATCTATCTTCATGCTACATGACTCAGGATCAGGTCATTAGTTTATACTTAGAATTAAATATTCAGTTTGATTTTAGCTCTGCAAAATGAGAGCAGAATATATAGCACCTGATTTCAGAGAGCTTTTTATTTTTGCAAGTCTCTAAAATAAATAGATGAACAAAAACTGCTTGTGCTCCTGTGCCCCTGAAATGATTATATTTGGAATGTTATTGAGATTACAGTTTTCTTTAGATATCTTGGATTATTTTCTAAATCCATTTCTAACCCCATTTCTCTGTGGCACTTAAATAAATGAGAAGAAATTGAAGATTTTTAATTTCTAAGAGAAAATGCAAAATTATTTCCTAAGCTCCTCCTTTCATCCTCTCACACTTCCTCAGAAAAAGAATATGATGACACCCTGATAGCTATGAAACCAAAAGAGCGCTGATTTGTACTTTGTGGGGGAATATGGTCTGAAATTACATGTCTAATGTGTGGCAATTTTTAGCTGAATATCTGTGCCTGGTTTCCTACTAAGGCAGCATTTGCGTTGGGCACACACAGACTGAACTGAGTAATTTAAATTTAATTGAATCTTTTATGTAGGCATTTTCCTTCTAGGGAACCTTGGCCAGTTATTCGTTTGTGAAACTTGCAATAAAATAGCAAGACAGCTCGTCAGGGATGGAAGGAAAGGGATAATATTTGAATTATGCTGACTTTGAAGACATTGCTTTTTGTCCGTTCCTTGATTTTTAAAAAATACATGTTCTGAAGTTTAGCATTTAAAGATTTTTTGCAGAACTTTAAAAATTTCTTTCAGTGACTTCTTTTATCTCAAAGCACGTATTCTGTGGATGCCTGATAGATAATTTATATCACATCCAGGTTACTGGTGGGGGGATGAATACAAAGTATTGCAGTTAGAATTGTGTTTCCTTGCTTTTTTTTTCTAATTTGTCTGTTTTGGGTACCTTTTTTCCCTGTAAATGGAAGCCACCTAAAATGTATTTAACTAATCACTGTTAATCTAGCGAAAGAAAGGCAATCAAAGCACAGGTCTTTAGCTGGGTTAGTTTCTGAAAAAGTGAAGCCCCCATTCTGCAGACAAACCTTGACTCTTTTTAAAGCTCTTCTGGAGTGATTACAAGGTCGAAACATGATGGGTTAAAAAGCAACACAGGACTATGTGCTTGGGTGACTAAATAAATCAAGATATGTTTTGTCTGGAGTTTAATTCAAAGGCATGTAGATTCTCTGCTCTGAAACTAGAAAGTTTCCATTCTTAAAGTTTTAAAAAATTATTTTTAATTTGCATGATTTTAAAAGAAACCTTTAACAGAAAGTGTCTGCCAGCAGAAAATTACCATATTGAACCCAGGGAAGCACATAGTTCATCATCCCTTGCCTGACCCTGCACTGTTTACTCTGTTGGGGTAGGAGAAGTGGCTGGCCAAGCTCTACTGGTCAGAGTGTATTACCCTGTCAGGGAGAGGCGAGGCTACTCGGATTCACCCTGAACAAATTACATACCTCACTACATCTCTGAGCAAGGTAGCAGAGTTATAACTCAGTCTAAGCACCATTCACTCTTCTATTACCTTCATAACCAAGGTCATACTAATCAACTCAATTACCAGTCCTCTTGGACATTTTCATAATGTTTTCTGCTAGTTGCTCTCCTGTGAAAATCTCCCGGTCTAAGCAAATTAATGCCATTTTTATAACTATCCACATTTCAGGTACAGTGATCATCTTTCAAAAGGCTGCTTCATGTCAACAAATACTTGCTTTAAACAGCAACCAATTGTTAGAACAACATGGATGTTAAGCTATATTCCTATCTTGACTCCTATATTGTGAAAACAAGTTTAAACGTACCTTAAAATAAAGATGCACGTGTCAGAAATTAACAATAAGCTACATTAGTGCAACTTCTAAGAATTTGATTGCAGTTCACACAGGAAGACTTATCAGAAACCTTAATTTTCATGTTGCTTAATTTTTGGAAAGTCCTTTAAGTATCACATTTGGCATTTCAAATACAAAAGTAATCTCAGGATATGATTCTCTAATTTTTTTCTCAATGTAAGTTTATGTTCCTAATTTTTGTTTCTCTGAATTTTATTCTCAAAAATTCTCCCTATACAGAATTTTTGGTAAAACTATTAATGCTTTAATATTTAATTTGGAAACTCCTAACATTTGCACAGGCACATCATTTAAAGCCTTCACAAAATATTTGTCTATCATCAGGCGAAACAATAGGAGGGCACTAATTTTTTATTAATTTCTATGTCTTAAGGGCTAAATTGTTCCCCTAGGCAGATTCTCCCACTGGAGAAATTAATTTAGTCTCTCTTCAGGGCTTTGGTGTTCAGTGGAATAAACAAGGCATTTTGAATTCCTTCTAATTCTCTGTGGGAGCTATCGAGACTCATCTCTGACACAGCTCTGAGATCTCACCATTGCATGGTTCTGTTGGGTACAGATGTTTCTTTTCCCTTAGACCAGAGTATTCTGTAACCCGTAAAAAAATGCTTTCGGTTAACTCTGTATCCCATTAAGTTATTTTAAAATCAGCTCAGTGAATTTATGGGGTGTTTATCTTATTCCTAGTCACACCCTGTCTTGCTTTCAGTAGCTCAGATGCACCTATGATCCCCTGAACTCCCTTGATGCATCCTGGGGTAAGAAAGAGGGTAAACGTAGACGCAGCTGATGACCTTGGCCATATACTTAGAAAGGGGCTTGTCCACCCTCATCAAGCTAAACCTATTTCTCTATTAAGTGGCTTGGCTATTTCACAAATTCTGAAAGTTCAAGGAAGCAAACTGACTTTGCTCTTCTCCGAAGTCTAAAAATGCACAATTGTAACTGGCATTTGTTACCTCTATAAAACAAGACCTGCATTAAAAATTAACGTATCTAAAACTGGCATTTCTGAGCCCCTAACTGAAAGCAGTCTTTCTGCATAAGCATGACGAAACACAATTTTCATAATAAGGGCAAGGTGAGTGACTGTCAGGCAGTTTGCATAACACCAGTAGCCTGGTGCAACATCCAGAAGAGTTTTAGCTAGCTGAAATTTTAGTATATGTGATGTCCTATGCACTGAACTATGAAGGCCTGAAATATTACGTTGATATTATAGCAGCATAAAAACTGATCTACTGTAAATACGTTTTTGCTCTGTGTTGGTGCTGTTGCTGTTAGCATTTAGTGAGGTGGCTGACTCCAGAAAAATGACAAAACTTCTTTCCAGGGGAGCAGTCTGGAACTAAAAGCATTGTTAAGAAGTGGTTAAAAGATGAACCCATGGGTACCTGAATTAATCAAGGCTCCTCTGCACATAGCTAACTTTTAAGCACCTGATTCTGGATACATGAGGGTTTATTGAGTGCATTACTGCAAGTATTATATAATGTAATAATGTTAAAACAAAATTGTGCAGAGATGGGTCTTGTAGTTGTAATAATCATATGGGTGAAAATAACAGTGTTGCCAGCCCCTGATTTACTCTTTCATATATTAGTAGTGCTTGCCTTACGCTACCCTTCATAAACAGTCTATGTTTTTGTCTTTTTCATCTCTATTCAGCAGTGTCCATGCTTTAATTCAAATGTGAACTTTCATTACTATGTGTGCCCCAAAGGATGTGTTTACTGTTATTAATAATGCAGAAGGTTTTAATTTTTGCTTCATCCAATGTAAAAATCAGGGCACTTTTCCACTGAGAGCCCATTTCTGTCGCCTTATTCAAACTGCTGGTTGTTCTCTATTTAATATTGCTAATACTCTTCCAGCTTTTTTAAGTATTTTGGTAAAGTTGACCAGAAGTCATTTTACTTTTATAGTCATTATACTGATGTAGAATTCTCTTTTATCGATCAGTCCTCAATGTATGACTATAATCATATTGAGTGCAATAAGCAGTAGTACTAGGGATTTTGCTTCTTCATCCTGTTTTGTTTGAAGTCTCAAATGTAGGGCCAATTTTCACATTCCTTAAAGAAAGAGTTGCTAAAATGAATTCAATCATAGAAGCTTGTAAAATTTGAAATCCCAGGAAGCTAATTAGCATTTCCTTTTAAGACTGCTTCCTGCTTTTTTATGTATATATATATTTGGACCTCAGATGGGTTTGGTACCTTTCCAACATCAAGATCAGGTAATTTTTTTAATTTTTTTTTTGTCCTGCAGAACATCATAGCAATAAAAAAAAAAAAAAAAAGGAGAAAAAAAGCCAAAAGCCTGCAGTTGTTCCTTCCATCCCCCTGTACGCAATGATCATATATCAAAATGGTGCTTTAAAAATTGTGGTTGTGGTACATTATAAATAGGTGCTTCACACTCAGATGATATAGTCACACTGAAGATAGAGTGATGTTGTGTGATATTTCTGAGTTTTCCAGCAATAAATGCAGCATTTGGAAATTAAATGCCTGTATACTTTTATAATCAGTGCATACTATAATGCACCAAGCTGCTCATTTGTTCATGGGTTGTGTGATATACATTTCACTTGCTTACAGGAGAAAATGCTGCATAAAACAGCTATATGACTAAATCTAAATACTAGCAGTATGACCTCTTAACAAATATCTTTGCACATCACGTATCCACTTTATAATCATAAAAAGGTGCCAAGTAATAAAGAGAAAGAATAACTAGAGAGCCTTATCTTTCCTTTCTAAATCTGTATATTCAAAGACCTAGGTGAAACATTAATACCTCTGCTTTTTTATCACACACTCACAGTGTAAAGTCAGTTTGCACAGTTTCTCACTTCCTTTACGGTGTGCTCCACATTACACTCTGCATCAACGTTTTGTGCCTGTGTGCAGATTTTTATTTTTAAAGGAAGTGTACAGGCCTGTGAGTTGATGGGGAGCAGGGGGGATAAGGGAATAATGATGCAGGTTTTAATAAAGAAATTCTTCCCACAAGGGAGGAGGGTAGGGGACTTTGGCTTTAATAAAAGAGAAAAAAAAAAGATCTTCCACCATCAAGAAAATAAAAAGAAATAATTTAAAGTTCAATGTGTGCACTTGAGATGCTGCCACATGTGAAAATGTGGCTTTTGGTATTCTTTAAGGGTCCTCGGAGTAAAAAAAGAGAGGCTTCATTTAGTGGGATTCCCTGGAGTTGCTCTGTGGGACAGGAAGGTAGAACAGTGAGTTTGTGCATTGTATCATAGTCCCAAGTTTAAATAGGATAATCTCTTCAATACCAGCAGCCAGGTGAATGATCTTTGGTACATGGGAATCACAGTTATTTTTTAAGAGTATCTATGACAGGATGCTGATAACTATCTGTTATTAATGAGTCGTGGTTCATGCTAGCCAGATTTTTGGTGGTATTTTCACTTCATAAGTATTCAAGTACTGGTGAGAAAATAGCTGATGATTGTCAGGTTTAGGTACACTTTCCATTTGCTTTGCTGTTCTAAATCATTAGTCAAATAGTATTTATAAACCCGTGCTCAGCAATTATGGTACTTTTCTTGAAATGAAACTTTCATCTGATACTCCCTGTTTTTTCTGAGTTTCTCTCTCCATGTTTTATCATTTCTCATTCTTTCTTAAGGCAAGTAAAAAAAACCAACTTGCGTGATATAGAACCTATAGCACTGAGTTTACTAGTGTCTATGTATATGTATATGATAAGCAGCTCAGAGAATATTCTTGTGGTGGATTCATATGTGTGATGATCTATAGTTAAATCATATTGGGGTTCCATTAGTAAGGAGTAATTGTTTTAAGGACTGAAGAATTTGTAATCTCAATATATTTCTCTCTTTAATAGCAAGTCTCAGGGTAGTTAGTATCAGTACCAGTACCCAAG
The DNA here is from genome assembly GCA_028858755.1 of Ara ararauna. NCBI lineage: Eukaryota > Metazoa > Chordata > Aves > Psittaciformes > Psittacidae > Ara > Ara ararauna. Next base: position 8,395,030 of record CM054410.1, on the reverse strand, counting down.
TGAATAAACTCGAGTACCTGCTGTAGGTGACTGATATTGGTATTTCTTGTTCTACCCTCACCCAAAGGATAAGAAAGTGGCTCTAACAAAGACCAGAAATTGTGGCAGAGACTCAAGAGGGTCTTGCTTAATTTCATGCCAGAAAACTCCCTTGTGTCATTGTAAGTTCCAGCTGCAAAGCATGCTATGAGCAGGTAGAGCAGTAATGCTTTAAACCAATTGTTCAGAATTCATGGAAGAGGTGCCATGAATTGGCTTATTCCCCATACAGAGCAGCAGGCTCCTTAAACCTGCCTCTCTTCTGCTATCCCAGAATAGATACTTCATTCTACTCTACCAGAACTGGACAAACAGAACATCTCTGTGTTATGGAGATAGGTATCACCAAACTGATACCTGCCTAGGGACACTATGAGAGACCAAAGAAATGCACATTTTAATGTCTTTTTTACCTTCTTGTTCTCTAGGGCTTTTTCTTTTCCTTTTTATTTCCACTGTTAATGAATTTTCACAGTACTTCTCACATGGATTTAGAGAGCTAACAGCTGTGAAAGATTGTTAGCCCTGTTTTGGGTGCTGCTAGCTGGTTTGCAACTGGTCACTTTGACTCTGCTTCCCTTGTTTTAAGATTGCTGAGAGGATCAAAAATTCATTCTGCAAACGTGGAATTTATCTGCAGTTTACCTCCACGCCATGACTGTGGTTTCAGGTACAGCATACAGGGGCTCTCTGCTAACGTTGCTCATGTGGCAAGAGAGAAAAAGAAAGGGACATGTCCTCAGTGATTTTTTTCACATGCAGCGTCTGCCTTTCATACTTGTACTAGGTGGGGCTGACCTGGATTGCACCTGTCCTTATTGCTGTTTGCTGTGTACACAAGATTTTTAGGTAGCACAATAATAATATTAGTTATGCACAAAGTGCTAGATATCTTCTTACTTCTGGTAGGCTCTTAGCAGCAGAGAGCCTTTTTACCCTTCATTTACCTCAACAAGGGGAGTCGCTGTGGTCTTATGCAAATCTTGCCGTAATTACCTACGGCTTTCTCACTTCCACATTGACTGGCTGCACCAGCGCCAGAGCTTCCACTCCACCTCTGCTAAGAAACTTCACCCATGAGCTTATCCTGTACCCAGAAGTGTTTCCTTTGCTCTCCAAAATGACCACTGATGCCAAGTTCATTCTGAAGCAGCTCCAAGCCCTGGTTTGGTCTGACAGCACAAAATCTTTACTTCACATACAACAGACCACAGCAGTTTGTTTTCTGGAGCTGAGGAGTTTATTTTCAATATTGCAAGTCTAGAGAAACTCAGCTTGTTGACCACCAGGGCAATAGTGTATCTGTACCCAAAGTGGAGGAGTCAATTTGTGATGGAGTAACCTTTATGTCTTGATGGAGGGGTGAGTGTGTGAGGTTTGTGTCAGACTAGGAATATGTCTGCAAATAGATATTTCTGATGGGTAATAAAGTCACTTAAATGTACACTCACCCAAACTGGACACTATAAGTCAAAAATTATGCTGTTTTAATGAGAGCTTTGTAGTTAGGTTGTTCACTTGCTGGGTGAAATTGTCATTAGTAGAGGAAGCTTTTATTAATTCCCCTTTTTATATAAAAGGTATAATGAATCACTAATATTCTTATAGATACAGACCATGATTATTTCTGCTTCCTGCCTTGCAAACATCTTGTTTCAAATTAGGTTTATCTGCTGTCTAAAACTAAATACAATGAATAGATGTATAATAAAAATTTTTAATTGTCTTAGCATATGTTGCTTTTATTAGATGAGAATAATTGCATTCATGGGATCACCTACAAAGTCCTTTAGAATATAAAATTGAAATGGCTTCACACTGAGTGCACAAGTCCTTCTGAGCCGTGCCATTTTCCCCTTCACTGCCTCTTGTCCCCCTTTCGCTGTAAAGTTCACATTGAAGTGTGACAAGAGACACTTGACAACTGACACATGCTGGATCTTATCAGCAGTGAGTGCAGTCATGGGCCCTGACTGAAGAGCGATTGTCATTTCTACACCATTTATTCCTCTCCTAGCCTCATTGCTTGCTTCCTTTCTGAGGAAATTTTCCCTGTTAAAGTACTGTACTTGTCGTTCTTTTTTGGTGCATGTCTCTGGGGTTTTTTCCCTTTTTTTTTTTCACCTTACGAAAGGATTTTGTTATGCATTCATCCCATAGGCAAGCCTGTAACAGACTTCTCTAACCTCTTAGTGTCAGGACTGCTCTAAGCTGATTCAGGCTAATAAAAGCAACCCAACAAAGCTTTGATGGTGTCATTACATCTTCCTTAAATCCCCTTCCTTGCTAACATCCAATAATTCTATTACCTCTAATCAATTCACAAGCTATTTTATTTGAAAGGAAGAGAAATCAACTTCCAACCATGCCGGTGCAGTTTGCCCAGCATTCACAGAAGGTGATGATGTTTCTGCCATGGCTTCAATTGACTCTTTGAGTTCTGGGCTATTGAGCAGTCTGAACTTTTATCTGTGCTCTGCCAGCCCAAGCCAACAACAGCAGAAAATGGCTTGTTGTTGCCTCCTGGAAGTTCCTCCACTTCTACATGACACAGTGTGTCATTTCTGTAGTGTAGATAGAATAAGCAGTTGTAGATGTAGAGTACTGAGGATAAGGAATCAACTTATTGCACGAGTTATTAAATGCAGGAGATTGCCCAGTCTGTTTTAAATCCATTGTTCCTATAATGCTTTGCATTTGGAGCTCCCTTACTTTTCCTTTTTTGAACGAGAATTTCACTGCTATTGTTTTAACTTACTGCAGCTTTCACATGTGCTCAATTCACCAGGGTGATTTTTGGATACTGTCATTAATACTGCAGAGATGGCTGAGCAAGCTCTGAGGCTATGTTCATGCATCGTTGTCTAATGGGGGTTGTGTCGGCCAAAAAGCTTATTGCCCCCGGCTCACGTCAAGCTGCATGTCACGATCGCTTTGACACAGCTGCTGCCACCGTTGCCCTAACATAGTTCTTGTAAAATAAGCCTGGTATCTTCAGCAGCTTAAATAATAGGTCTCTGCTAGGGCAGTCATTAATTGAAACGAGTCTGGAGTGATTAGGTGAGCAGCTGGGGCTGCAGATAGTGTAGGGTAGTAACTGCTGGCAGACAGGTAGTGCTGAGCAGCAATATGTGGGGCCGAGATGCCAACATCTCTACCTGACATGGAAGCAGCTAATAAAGGACTTCTGAACATAGTCTACATGATCCAACTTGGCTCCCCAGAGCAATTTCAGACAGACCATCTATCCACAGAAATTTACCCTGTTTAGCATCTTGATCATGTGAAACGTAAATGTACATCATACATCAGGATGACCCAGGAGCTTGACACTGAGCAGATGAATAACACCTGGGCCTTTACCCCAAGGAAACTAGGGTGTACTTAGAATACCCTGTCCATAACTTGCTGCTGAGAAGAATCTTCGTGTTCAGAACCAGGTAGATTTTATCTGGGTTAAGGCTTTTCCTTGTTTCTAATAGACTTTTAAAAAGTCTGCTGCTATTGTCACGTTCTTGATGAGAAACATACATCATTTCATCATACACTGGTTTGCTTCTTTATCTCTTCTGCTATATGAAAGGCAGAGGGGTGGGCATCCTGTTTTCTCCCACACTGTCGTAGTTGTTGGTTTCAGAATAAGTTGAATTCAAGCTCTGAGCTGCGGAAGAATTCATTGCAGTCCACATGTTGGTAAGCATTTACTCATGCAGAGCCACTGGGATGACTCAGCTAAGCGTGGGCAGCAAACCAACACAAGATAGGATTGCCTGCACACTGTAGCCAATATCTATTTTGCTTGTTAAGCCATGGCCTTGGCTGTTTGGAAGTATGAGGGCTTTGCTTTATATCCTGTATGTTCATATAGTAAGAACAATGCATGTCTTTCCTGTAAAAATCTGTCAATCCAATATAAATTACAGAAGCTTTTCAAACCATGGTTTGGCAATGTTGCTTGCAATTTCAGTTGTTACATGCAGTACACCTTGTACAGCAGGATTTCATTGTTCTCAATTGCCAAGAGAGATTTCTAAGTGTACCTGACATGTAAATGACACTGGTGTCACTGCACATAAACCTGTGGTTACGCTTGTGTCTGTTCCCATGTGTGCTACCTCCAAACCTGCACGTCATGAAAGTTCACAGCCAGGCTAAGCACCGGCACATTTCAGCTCAGGGCTGGCCATGCATCCCGGCTGCGGATGGTGGCTCACCCAGCCAAGCAGGCCCTACCTCCTGTGGGTGATCCCCACATGCGCTGCAAGTGTTTGTCATGCTCAGGATGTGCAGCTTGCTCTAGTGCAGCTTTCTCACAGAGCTCACAAGCAGAGAAAGGATGGGCTCCCCTGCCTACGGTGAAACTAGGTGATTTCCCTGGAGGGGCAGCTAATGGTGGGGTGCTGGGGGTAGCTCATGGGAGCCCATGGCAGTACCACCAGCAGATGTTCATTCCCTGGTGCTGAGTGAGAGGCCAGGGATGGCAACCAGAATAGTTGATTCTGATTGAAGTGAAATTGAGGTTTAGAACCTGGATAGAGGTGGTGATTCACAATACTATAGCTGAACTATAGGTTTTAATAATATTAACTGGTACAATGATAGAAGAATGCACCAACTTCTGTTATCCTAAAAAAATAAGAGAGAGAGCTTTGCAGGGGTGTGCTTGTTCCAAAATACAAATTTGAAGTCAATTAGAATTTCTTTTTTGGATCGTCTCAGGAAACAGATAGGTTTAAAAGTGCTTTTAGTGCATGCGAATAACAATCCCGTCAATGTGTCTGGCCATGAGAATCCAACCTCAATATTTCACAATACCTTGGGTTTTTTTAAACTTCTCCAGTACACCAGCAGGTAAAAAGTACCCAGACAAGGTGTTTAAAGTCATTCAGAATAGAAATCTGTAGTCTGTTGAATTAAACTCTTCATAGCAGAATCCCTGAACTTTCAGTCAAATATTCTTTTTTATTATGATTTATGACCTGAGTCATGACAAAATTCTGCCTTACAGTTTCAATAGCCTTCAAAGAGAGAAGAGGTAGACAGGCAATTTATAGGTTGACAATTTCCTTAGGTCTGTGTACTTCTTGTTTATTTACAGATAATTTGCTTAAGTATGCAAAGATCATGAGAGGATAGTTTTGTTAGTAGTGTTTATAGATCAATCATAGTTTGATTACTGTATATCTATCCTGTTATCAAATACATTTCTCATCAAATATTAATTAGGATTTCACACAAGTGGACAATGCTGTGGAACTTCATCACTATCATGATGTTTGTCACTGTAGGTTACACATGAAGTGCTTTCTCTAGTGTGTCACTTCTTTAAGGCCCACTATGAGCAAATGTAATTTTCTTTGCATTTTAATATAGATTTTTAGTTTATTGAATCAAAGTGTTAGAATTTTTCTTTAAAATAATTACTTACTAGCTTTTCCAGTAACAGCACATTTAGAACAAATGCTTCTGCATTTCATAATCAAACATTAGAGAAATGCAAGTCCTGAATCCAGTTATGGAGTTAGGCTTGGTGGATCCATAAAATCAGAGAGAGGAAAGTTAGAAAGATTGCAGAAAAAATAGAAAGAGAAAGGGAAGGAAAGTGGAGAGATAAGCTAGACAAATTGGATTTGTTAATTAGTTAAATCACCCATGGGATCAGAATCTGGAGCTACCCATGGACTGCAATCAGCAAGGGGTTTTCTCACCTTTGAGCTTAACATCGGGTATAAGAGAGAATAACATTTTGATTATTAAGATTTAAAAATCCTGCCCAGAGGATAAGGTGGATTTAAACCACCATAGTAATTTTTAATCAATTTGATTTCCAGATTCTCTATGTTGTAATATCAGGGAATCCCAAGCAGAGAAGAGGTTGGTTTGGAATGGATGAACTGTAAGGAAAGGAGATATAAGTAAGGAAATGAATTGCAAGAGAAGAAGAATGAAGATCAGGAGGGCAGACTTGCAAGAAATTGTGCTGTATTAGGATATATGTGGGATGATACTCTGTTTTGTTCCTGGCACAATGAAACTGCTTAAAGGGAGGAGTTATTAGGTCTTCTTGATCATTATACTGAATGGGGAACCTGGAATGCAGACATTTGGGAAAAGAGAGGTTTTGAGGAAGAAGCTGACTTACTCATGTAATAGTACTATTTGCACCCAATGTAATTGCCATTGCAGTTCTGGTATAGCAAGTTATGACTTTACAGAAGCAGGGAATGTAAAATAGCCTTCTGGGTGGTGAAGTCTAAATATATGCAACAGAAGCAGCAGTCGTGGTTGTGTGTCATCTGAAGCAGTCTGAAGAGGATGTTGTGCAGACAGTGCTGCTGTAACACTGTGCTTAAAGGGCCAGGTTTGACACCATCTCGGTACTTGGTGCTAGTACTGTTCAGGGTCTTGTTGCTCACCAGTAAAACCAAAAGAAAACGTTGTTGCTGTTTTGGGAAATGTCGAGGACAGATTGCTTTGACATTCAGTAAAGCAGGATAAGACCCTGTGCTCATTATCAACCTTCTGTTTTGTGCTGTTATTTCTTTGCAAAATGATAGAAAATATTCATCTGAGACATGTGTTGAAGCATTAATCAGGCCAAACCCATCAATTCAACAGTGATACTATATTTTATGCAAACAGAACACTGTTGCACATTATTTCTGCATTAATTCTTCTCCCTTGTCCTGTATATTTTTGTCTTTCTGCCTTCTGATTAGTATTTGTTGAAGATATCTATGCACAAATAGCCTTTTTTTCTTCTGCCCTTCCTGCCCACATATTACAATTGAGCCTAAGTGGCACGACAAGCGGTTGCTGTAGAAGTTACTGAGATATAAACAGAGAGACGCAGCCTTTGTTATCTAGACTTGAAGGAGGAAATGGAGAGTGGGGAGGGCTGTAGATTTTTATTAACTTGCAGTTGGAATGGATTTGAGCTGCAACAGCAGTGGAAAGGTATATCTTTACCTTAAAGTGTCTCGCTTAGTTTTCTGTGTTCATATGAGCTTCGTTTTACAGTGTGCAATTTCTTTTGCAGATTTCCAGAATTCCCTTTTCAAAAGACTCTTACAAAGCAGCAGAGCTACACCATTTTAGCAGAAAAAATTACAAATTACTAACTTAAGTGCTTCTTAGAATAATTTTCTTTTTGTTTTGTGTGATTTCCACACTTATAAAATCAAACTTTCACTTAAATGTTTATACACTAATTCAGTCGGCTTAAGCCATCTGCTAGTGTGGCATCTGCAGAGTTGTTTTGATGCATACTCAGTATTGTTTCCTTCACACATCTTGTAGCCCTGTGTTTTGGTTGCAAAAGGATCCTTTTTTTTTTCTTTTCAACACAAAAGAAGTGCTGTTTATATCCCTGGATCTAATTGCCAGCTTTTTTTCCAAATTCTACTTCAAATCAACTTCTTATGCCTCTAAAAATCTTATTCTGATTGACATTTACTTTTCAACACCTGTATTCAGTCTTATCTTGTTCTTTTATTATACTTGCCTTTATATTTGTATTATCAAAAAATCCTTATCATTTGTGAAGAGTATAGGTGGGTTTCGAGCATTAGTATTCATACTTGCATGTTAACAACTGTTACAACACGTACCAGAGGGAAAATATTATTTCTTGTAAATGCTCAATAATTACAGTCTTTATTGCATCAAAACCTGTGTTTTGACAGATAGTGGAAAGCTTTCAAAGCTTGTGTGGGATGGATGACAGATAGCTGCAGGTGGAAAATATTTTTTTTTAGGTATTGGGTTTTCTATCACTGGTACTGTAAATATTCTTCCAAAATAACATTAACCTTCCAAACGGGGTTGGTAGTGTTCAATGATAATATCTGTATTAGTAAAAGATACCTAGGAAATCATTCTTAATGATTCCATCTAATTAATCTATGGTTGGGACATTAATGTCTCTTTTCATTAAGTTGGGAAGTATGAAAGACTAGAAAATTACTGCTGTGCTGGATTTAGTGCTCTAGGTATAATTTGAATGGATGTACTAAATTCTTGGTCACAACTTGCACTAATGCCTAGTCTAAGAAAAATTAAGAGGAAGCTTATCTGCTATTGCAGGTTACAGTAATACCTGGACGCTTCTAAGCCATTTGCAGCATATGCCTATGTGAGGGGATTGTTTTATACATCTTATGATGAATTATCCAGTTGTTTTCAGCATATGTGAATTCTTGGTTTTTTAACCACTAGCTCAGAAAATTAAGTATGATGTTAGGTTTTTCCTCTTTTATTCAAGTATGCTCTCTTCTTGGATAAACATTTGCATTTGCAGTTAAGCTGTATGAACCAGTAGTCCACTCTATTGCAAATGAGGTCATGAGAAGTCTCAGAAAGTTCATCTGAACTTGCAGTTCTTTTGTTTGGAGCATAGATGTTCTGATCAAGTTTGTGCTATAGTCAACTGGACCAAACAGCATGATTTGTGCTGAAAGCCTAACTCATGTGTTTTAAGAGTTTAACGAGCACAATAGCAATGTTGCCACCTCACTTGAACACATCCTGGGTTTTGTGTGAAATGTCTGAGCCTCTGCAGTTTCAAGTGCCTGTTGAGTATTAAGATACCTCAATAACTTAATAGGATTTTAGGTTTTCAATGAGCTTGAGAGTAAACCAGTTGTGTTTATTCCACCTTGTTTATAACATTTGGTCTATTGAAGTCATTGGCAAGGCTCCCACTGAGTTTAATGGGATCAGGATTGCAAACCTAGAGAGAAAAGGCAAAGGGATATATGATTTCTGTCAACTACATTTAATATTGCATCTAAATTGAGGAGACCACTTCTCTTACTTTGAGGCTATGGGGATACTAAAGTGTACTTGACAGATGTCTTGCCAAGGGTTCGAGCTGATTGCTGAGAAGTAGCTCCCAGCAGCCCTCTCTCAAATCGACATTGAATGCAAGTTGGGCTTGAGCATCACTCCATTCAGAATGATTAAACAAGGCAGAGACAAACTATCTGACATCAAGCGCTGCCACCTTTTATTAGCCCCTTACATCATGCAGAAGGCCAGGAGGCACCAGCCAGATATGTGGGCAAATATAAGATATTCAGATTCCAGCTATGCTTAACTGATAACACTCCCAAAAAACAAATTAACTGTGTCTGGCTCCTGGAAGGGTTCAGATCTTACCCTTTATCTTTTTCTCATGATTATGTAGATCTTCCCAAGCTGTAGATTTTAGCACCATTTCAGATGACCAGTAACTTTCTGAAGAATGATTCTTTTCCAAGAAAAAGTCCGAAGAGCTGAGACAAATGGATTAATTATGTATCTGAGCCATTTGTTTCATAGATAGAACTCCCTATGGAATGCCATTCCTTGAGAAGTCAGCAGGGGTCACTTAAGTTCATTATTTTGCAGCAAATTCACTTTGGACTTGTCATAAAATAAGAGCTAAAAGTCCTTTAGGTATGTATCATTTATACCACTGAGTGTTTTTTCATTCTATAATCTAAGTAGGCTGCAAAAAAGCATTCAAAAGTATGTAAGGAGAGTTAGATAGTACAGCACCAATACAGCATTTCGACAGAACATAAATATATTTCACGTTGCCAACTGAAAAAGATTACGTCACTTAAGAGTATACTGCACTTGAATAGAAATTTATTGTCAAAAGAGTATTATCCTAGAAGGGCATTGTGGCAAAACAGGAGATAGAGATCTTACAGACCATCATTTTTACCTGTATGAAGCAAATGGAAGAATACTGAGATGGAGTCAACTGGCTGGTATTGAGTGAAAAGGATTTTCTGTGCATTTCCTAGGAAGCCAAACACATTTCCATTCCTTCTACTGAAGAGAGCAGGAGAGACGTGTATCCCATTGAAATATGTTTCTCTCTTTGAGTGCCAGCACACATTCACATTCACACTGTGGAGGTGAGTGCAGCTCCAGCTCTCCATGCTCCCCAGGATTAGTGTATACACATCTCCCTCTGTTCCGGCAGCCCCCACTGAGCAGTGCAGGGGATGCCCTGTTCAGCTCCCTGTTTTGCCTTGGCCTCTGGATGGAGCATCTTAGATGTTTCCTCAGGAAAGTTTTGGCTGCATTTTTGGAAAGGGGTACAGATCCAAATATTGCAAAAGCTAGATTTCCAACATTGGTTGCTTCTTAGAGGTCAATTTAAGGAGATAATGTAAACATAAGACATATAGGTCTATTTAAGGAGATAATTTAAAAGGAAGGCCTATGAAAACCTTGTGTTCTCTAGCTGAAATCCTGGAGTTTTCTATACATTTGTTCTGTTTTGCAATTTTTTTCATGTAGGACAAACAGTTTATTGAAGTTCCAATGGGATTCCCTCCTTTCCTCAGTTCTCAAGATGAGTTCAGCAGAAATTATCATGAACAATACAGCCACCAGAGGAGTAGCCCAAAGAAAAAATACCTTTCATTTTTGTGGTGGGCATGATGTTAGCTTGTTTGTGACAAGAAAATCATGCTGCTGTCAAGAAAAAATGTGGACATCCTAACCTCTTTGAAGCATTGAGTGGCATATGTGGGCTTGGAAGTGAAGTTTCTTTAGTGCCAAGTTTGTACCAGCTAGAACTGACAGTGGTTTATAAATATCTTGCAAAAAGAACAGAATGGCATGGGTTTCCACCTACATGATCCAGGAGACCTCTGCACCCCCGTATTAGCTATGCAGAGCCATGGCCTTCTCTAACCTATTTTTTAATCTACCTGCCTAACTTGATCAGGACACAGTTTTTTTCTGGATTTGTCATGTGTTGGCATTGCAGGTTCATGCTTTTTGGTTAGTGCCAGAACACTGAGCATAGCAGCAGGGCTCTCTGGGCTCTCATTGCTCATGCTCCCCTTCCCTTGCATATTATCTGTGGCTAGATCGAGTGAGAGCTTCAAGAAGAAGTAAATGGTTGTTGCAGATTAGGCTGTCTTTTGCCAAAAGAGCTTAAGAGGTGCATGCCTTACTATAACAGCATTGGAATCATTAGTGCTGCAGCACAGGTTGCTATCCAGGAAGCCTAGCTGAGGGTGGAAAGAGCTGCTTCAGGCAAATGAAGAAGGAAGCTAAATACTCTAGTCGTTTCAGAGATAAAGTATTGAGGATGTTGCATAGAGGTAATCAGGGACACATTATTTGTCAGCATAACAGATGTAAGAAAGAGCACTGCACAGAGAGGAAAACAGAGTTCAGCTGAATACAGGTCTGGCCAGATGTCCAAACACACACCTAAGCTGGTAGAAATAGGAGCAAGTAATAAACACTCTTCAGCAAAATTCAGGATGCCCCAATAATGTCGTTCCTCACCTTATCTCTGCTGTGGAAATTACACCTGACTTTCTTTGCTCCCTTTATTCTGCTATTTATTAACCTGGTAAGGACTGTTCTCTTTTTACTTTCTTCTGTTGGGTTTTTTTTTTTTTTTTTTTTTTTGGTTACTTGGTTTGTTGTTGCAGTTTGTTCATTGTGTGATTGTCTTAAAAAAGCAAAGAAAATTTGATCTGGCAACTGAAAGCACAGAGTTGCAAAGGTGCTTCGTAGTCTGATGAGGTCAAGAAGTATCATTGGCTGAGTGCACAAAATTCTGTTACTAAATGTGAATGTGATTTGTGTGTGAGGATCTCCGTGAGCAGTATAAACCGTGTGAAAGGCAGCTGAAAGAGCTGTATGCTCAGATACTGCTCACTTGATATTTTAAGTGTGTAATATTTTTTTATATATATACAAATATGTATGTAGCATGTATATGTATTTAAATATATATGTACACGTTTGAATTTCAGTGTTTGGTAGCATTCTAGAAAGATAACCTGCTGCTGGGCAATATCACTTACTGTCTGTAGAATTACTGTTGCACATGAACTGATTTCCTAATAACAATCAAAGTGATCATTCAACCTATATTTTGCATACCTGGATTTAAAATGCGAAACAGCAACATACTTCATGCAAATGGCGACTCTGCCAGTGTTCTAGAATGCATGTCCAGAGGAGGAAACAATAAGTTTATTCTTCTCCCCAGTTACACCTTTGTGAAAGGCTCAGTTATATCTCCAGCTATCATATTGAACAGGCCCTAAAGCAGCACGTTAATGTGCCTTTTAATGCTTCTTAGGAGTAGATCAAAAGAAATGTCAGGTGCACTTTACATTCCTCCTGTGATGTGTCTGAGGCTGTTAGTGCATCACCTCTGCGAGTGATGTTGTTCCCAGGACACTGCCTCCTGAAACGCTCCGGGATTTTCCATAGCGCCGCTGCACCTTGTGGCTCAGCTCCACAGTTTGATGAAGCCAGTAGAGTCGTGCTGCTATCACTGAGAGCAGGTTTTGGCCTTTTCTCGTCAGTGGGAGAAAAGGGCTGTTGAAATCAATCCTGTAGAAAATGACTTAAAATTCAATATGCTGGAAAATGGAACTTAATTAATGAGAGCAAACTTTCAAGCCTTTGCTGTAAACTGCTATTATTTTGTTTGCTTGCTTGAGGGAATATGTCAGAACAGTGTTTACCTTTTCTTAGTACAAGCTTGGCTGTTCTACCCATCATTTATTTTTACGTGATTAGCAAGTGGACTTGTGGCTCTGTCACTCTAAACACAGGATACTAAAAATGTGCAAGAGACAATTTTCCTTAACAAGGATAGCAGCATCATTTCACTGGTCCTGTGCTGCTTGGCTCCATAACGGCGTGGTGACTGATGCAGTGCACTGTTAGCAGGTGGCTCATATCAGAGCGTGGGGTTAATATCAGCCAAAAGATTGCAGAGTCTTATAGTGTGTGAGACACAGCCAGGATGTCCTGGACACCTGATTTTATACCAGATACTGTGAAAATAGAATTGAGCCTCTGAGGTTTGCAAAGCTGAGTGGATATAACATTAAAAAGGAAAATGAACAGCAAAGAAAAGGTGCCCTGTGTCAGATCCTGGGTCAAAACTGCAAAGCAATTGACAAGGCTAAGGAAAGGATGTGAGAAGGAAAGGAAACACATAGGGGGAAAGAAGCAGCAAGGTAAGAGAAATATTGCAGTTTGCACAACAACATGGATGAGGACAAGACACTGGAATTAATGCAAAAGTGGGGAAGCGGTGAGAAGGGTTCAAGTTTTGTAACACAGTTCATTTCTATATGTTTTCCTCTTTCAAATGGATACTTTAAATAAATAGTGCTTTCATTTCCCATGAGGCAGAGGTGAATAACAAGTACCTCATCTGGGGACGCCGATCTCCCCAACATCAGTCATCTGCTTGCAGCCTTACACTCGGCAGTGCTTTGGCTGAGCAAATTAGCCTGAAGTGTTGTGCCCTTGGCTGGCAAATCCTTTCAACCCGGTTGAACGGACAAAATGAATACCCAGATTGTTCCTACGTCTGTTATTCTCTCGTGTTTATCTGGCTGAGCTGTCAGTCAGGCCATTATAACTGTGGTGCACACTCAAATGACTTGTCCACTCACAAAAGCAGAGTCTGTTGATGATAAGCTAAACAAAACTGGAGAGTGACTGTTGACAGAGTTGGGGGATCTTGCAAATGTCTCAGGTAAAAACAGAAGTGTGATTTGGGAAGGTACTGAAGGAGCTTTTTTTACTTGTGCGTAATTTTCAAGTGTTCGCTGGGATTTGTTGGCAAATGATAAATGGGCATTTATAATGAACTGGGTTCCTCTCTACTTTAAACAAATTAAGCAGCACGCAGAAGATTTCTGAAACTCGAATGTAAGGGTGTATTGCACTTATAGACTTAATTAGCTTGAAAAGACATAATTTGCTCACACGGGCTTTGCCAGGACAGAGCATAACTGCCATCTGCTATTTGCTGTCCTCTCCCAGGCATCAATGGGATGAGTGACAAGCACCCACAGTGCATCGGGTGGGCTATGCAGGGCTTGTTGGGGAGAGTGGCCTAACCTTCCACAGGGTCTGGACACAGCTAACCCTGGGGTTTAATTACTCTGCCTCATGTTTTCAGGTCCTATGGGTTTGAACGTGTCGAATGCTTGTTCCTTCCCAAATAGGGAGAATATTTGCACAAGGGGTGTTCATCAGTTTTATGCATAAAAGGAATTGGGTTTTTTTATCCAGCAAAGCAGGGAATGACACAGGTGAAGTGCTGTATTAAGATTTATTTACTGGCTTTTAATTTTTCTGCTAGGACCTTGAGTTAGAAGTAGGACTCTGAGCCACTTCTGAAACTAATTTTATTGCAGTGCCTACCTGCTGAATGTGAATATAGCCAAAGCCTTCTTGGTCCTCATGTTTGTGATCATAATTAACAAGCTTAAAGTTTACAGATTGTAAATGTGAACATTGTCTCAGATGTTTCACCAATGCTGATCTGTATAACAGAGAGTGTTTCCTCCAGCTCCTTCCTAGTCAGAGGAACTCATTCAGTGCTGTCTTGCCAGAATAGTTTTCTCCATTATTCAGCATCTTACTTTCTGCAGTGGAAAGGGAAAAGAAAGACTGAGTAAAGCTGCAATGGTTTAAATACTCATAAGTGTCATGAAGAAGCAGAGGGAAGCTGAAGTAAAGAAGGTCCAATGCCTTGCCGAGAGTTTGTTACAAAACACAGTTAGTGAGGGAGATGCCACTGAGAGCATGGCACAGCATGGCAACATCTCTTTTATCAGCAGCTGGTGCCTTCAAAATCCCACCCCCAGGAGCCTTGTTGACGATAGCAGTAGCCTTGTGATGATAACTGTAACGGATGGTACAGTTATTTTTCATCATATGCTTGTTAGTCAATTTATTAGATTCCTAATATACTAATGCACTTATTTGGCAGGCATCTCAGCAAACGAGACTTGCAGTGGAGTGTACTCATTCAAAGTCACGGTAACTCGCAGGTTGCTGATTTCTCATCAGCACTCAGAAGATAATTTGCAAATATGCCATTTATCATTATGCGCTTTGTAGAAGCAGATCTCATGAATGGGATAAACAGTCTAATACTGAACTGTTCCTTCCAAAACACCATTACCAGCTTCTAGAGTATTGTGGTTTTTATACATTGCACATACTGCACCTCTATGTGCATCTGAGTTTGCATGTGCTGCTAAAATAGCTTGGGGACAGAGTTTCTTGAGGATGGCTAGTGCACTTATTGATCTCTCTGCTGAGGGACGTGGAGTTTGAGTAGGTTAGACTTGTCTAGGAAAGATATAATACTTTTATTTGTAATAGTTTAACAAGCACTGGGTATGTGTGGACTTTTTCACAGTGGTGAAAAGCCACCACTAACTTTCCAGCTTTCTTTTTCTCACTGGAAACATAAGCATCTGTGAAAAGCCACTGGTAAAGCCAACAAAAGGATTATTCAGAGATTCAGTGGTAAGGATTAGATGGCAGAGGTTGCTGAAGGAGCACTTTTCTTCCACACCAAAGACAACAAGCTGTATGGATGCTCTGACCTGTACTGCTGTTTGCCACTGCATTTGACTTTGCATCGATGACTGCTTTTTATTTGCTTGTTCACTTTTTACTGGGAAGTAGTCTAAAGTAACAGGACCCATGCGATCAGTCTGCAAATGTGATTCCAGTCTCCTCTTGTGACATTCAGGGTGCAAGCCCTGCATACAAATCGTTGCTACTTATTTTTGCTTCTGCAGATGTGATCTTATTAAATGAAAGGTGTAACAAGAAGCTCAGCATAGGAAGGAGCCCTTTTGCCAAATGGCTCTGTGTGTTTAGCTCTCCGAGTGCTTTCCAGCAGGGCTGAGAAACCATGCAAAGATATTGATAATTGATTCCGTTTTATATAAGTTAAAAACTAGCTTTTCCCTCCTAGTGTGAAGGTAATGGGTTTTGTCTGTAGAAAGATAATAATCCTATGAACCATTTCTACGCCCTCTATTAAAGAATAGTACAGCTTGCACTTGAACATAATGCCCATGTCAGCTCAGCTTTTTAAGCATTCATCTTAAAAGAGTCTTCAAGGACTGGAAAGAAATCTTCCCTAGACACCAAGCTAAGTTTGAGAAATTTAAAAAGTCATGAAGATCCTGTCAATTAATGTGTTTATTCTTATACAGATACTCTGGAAAAAGCATCTTCACACATGAAAGCTGTTTTCTTTCGATTAAAAAGTTGTCATTGCATTTAGTTTCCATAGGTAATGCAGAGGGGGATTTTCTTTTTACCCATTTACTGTATTGGGGGATAAATGCATCACTTTTTTTCTTCTTACCATTTTCTTCACAGGAACTTTCATTTATCACATGAACAGAAAATGGAAGAAGAACAGAGCTAAACTGAAATCTTGCTTCCAAATTTGTATGCAGGAGGTTACTTGATTTATAAGCTTAGGTAATTTCATTTTTGTTCACACTCCTTCAATTGAAAGGCTCCCACAAACAGTGTTACAGCACTGAAGGGAAGAGATGGGGAAATTTATCAAGCTATTTTTCAAATTATTTTCACGTAATCTGTCAAAGTCATAAATATGCTAGAAAGGAAACATAAAGAGCATGTTGAAATAGAGAAGCATGTCTGAGCGAGCAGCCGGACTGCAGCATGGCCAAAGACATGGGGACTGCTCTGGGCTGCAGCAGTATCTGCCCTCAAATCCGGTCCTGGGTCTAGTGGTATCAGATCCCTAATTGATGGATTATAGGCTGACAAAATGAAATAGAAAACATCATTAAACAGAAGAAGAGGTCAGAGGAGAGGGGACAGGCTTCCCCCCTCCCCAGGTCTCTGTTGGGGTTTACAAATGGGGATGGTGTGGAATCTAAATGGTGCGCATCCTTGGTCAGGAAGTGAATCGCATCCTGAGATGGGACTCCATGCTCTGGAGAAAACAGCCCTGGAGCATGCATTCCTCATGGAGAGTCTTGGGAGATAATCTTGGCAAAGCAGGGGGTAAATAAACAGAAAAGCAACTGAGATTGAAGGAACCAGTCTAGTAAGAAATCTTTAATTTCTAATGAGCTTTAAAGGACTGGAGAGAGTTGATTTTTTTTCTAACAAACCAGTTCAAGTACATGCCTTCAGATTATAAAAGTACCTGAAATTGCCTAGAATATCAGCATGCATAGCTTGTTAGTATTTACATATATTTACATAAGAAAACAAGTGAAAGATCTACAGTTATTTACAGTCTACATAGGAGAAGAGAAAGGCAGCATAATTGTATTTCCTAAAATACAGTAGTTGAATAGTCAGCACATGCATATTAAGATATATTTGCATGATAGAACGTAAATGTTTTAAGACATACCTTTTTAACTCCCTATGCTAAGGTATAGCATAATAAAGGTAAATTTTTTTTGTGTGTTTTGTTTCTAGTCTATTTGCATCAAGTGCTTCAAAATGTTCACTAACACAGCGGCAGCATTATTTAACCTGGCAATTAAAGCAACAGTACACACAATAATTTCCTACTAACTAGCAACAAGCTGCTGGTGAATGAAATATCTATTGTTTCTCATTATCCATTGACCAACATACAGGGATCTCTCCTTGTAAAGGCAGTGCCTAAGCTATCACCATTAATTATATAAGTAATATAAATGAGACTCTACAGTATGTACTAAATGAAATATTAACAAGGACAGTGTCTTTTAGCCTGAAAGATGCAGTAATAGGGCACACTTTAGAGCAGCCTACCTATGAAAATCACACATACATAATACAGGAGTGCCTGGCTTACAGCTCTAAGCCTAGATTTTAGAGGCCTGTTTGCTAGATCAGTATTATTGCAAAATACATTCCCTTCATTAGGTTCTGGAAGACAGAGTTAGTAGTTGATTCCTTACCACAATATGTCCCCTATCATAGCACCCTGTGGTTTTTCAATGCATTGTATTACTGAAATATGTGTGTGTCTGTGTGTGTACGTGCATACATGTCTGTATCAACAGATGAAAAAGTCTTCACCTCTAAAACCTAAACAGCTTGTTAAATATTTGTCCCAAAAGGTCACTTGCTTAAAAAGCATTGTGTTGTATGAAGGTCTTTTTTCACTCGTATCTAAAATCAAAGTCAGTCTAGAAAGTTAGTCTGTGCAATGAAAGAGGATGCCACATGTCAGTATTGTGATGACATTCTTTGAAATACCGAATGTGAAAAAGTCTAAATTTTGAGAAGTAATAGTATTAAAAAGCTATATAAAATGTACAGCATATACAGTATGGTATGTATGCATACATTTATATAAAGTATATGTCTAACTAAAGCATGGCAAAACCATAAAACATTTCAAGTCAGCATGTTAAAAAAGGAAGTGATTTCAACAAATTCTTATCTACGTATACCCAAACACCAGCCAGCCCTATTCTGATGATTTAGTTGCAGCAGCATATCTAATCTGTTTTTTTGGCGGGATATGTTTATTGTCAACAACCTGTTTGCTCAACTCTTCAAATTACCCCTGCCCTGAAGAATCAGCCCTTAGCTGTCAGGTTATGTGTTTTAGGAGGATTTTCAATATTCTCCATAGGATTTCTATTTTTGACAGTGGCCAACAAGTCATTATAGGACTCATGTTTATATAAACATACACCACAAAATCTCAGAAAGCAAGTGGCAGAGATTTCAGGTGTGATCAGCTCCTGATAGTGCTGCTTGAAGGCTGTCTCTTACATGTTCTTTGCTTCTAACTCCACTGGCCAGTGTTGGCAGATAGGGCAGGGAGCAAACAATGGACAGCAGCATAGTATGGTCAACCTGATTGTATCCTTAGTCCATTACACTCTGAAATGAAGATCTGTAATTTTCCTTAGGGATTTTTCCCAAATCCAGAAATGAGCAAAGTGTGCAGTATCACACCACTGCTCCATACTAGCCTGAGAGAAAAGCAAAGCAATACTGGATCGTAGCAATTTGCATGCAGTGCTTAAAACTGCCACTTCAGTGGAGCAGTGTTGTCTTAAAAGTGTAAATCAGGTGTGAATGGGAGTTCAGCAGGCAGGAGAGGAAAGTGCAGAAGTGATCTGCTTGGAAATGTGATGTGTGTAAAAAAGGACAGGGAGAGCAGCCTGCGGGGTGTGCTGCTGCTCCTGCTGTTGAAATGCTGGTTGGGCAAGGTAAAAAACCATATGCTTCACTAAAGTTTTTGGGCTTAAGATGGCTCTTTGTCAGGCTTGAAAGAATTTTCAGAAGCTAATTGTGGATTTTTATAAGATACTGGGAAAAGGAAGGAATAGGGCGCTGCCTGTGGGAACCAGCTCCCTTCTAGGTGCTGTGATAAAAGCATTTGGGTTCCATAGACATAGGTGTCTGGTGATGCCTTAAACACTGTATGGTTTTATCTGAGATACCTGTGAGAGGATGGCAAATGCAATACCAGGGCTATGTGAAATGTGTGCTTTTCTGAAGGACAGCTGTAGAACGTGGGATATCTGAAGGCAGCTCAGATGCCTTAAGACCCTGTTAGGCAAGTGAATCCCACCATGATGGCTCTGTCTAGCATATGTCAAGGGTAGGAGAGATGACCTGGTGGATCATCCTTTCAGGGCCTGGTTCCCTCTCAAGCATCCATATTTGAAGAATTCAGTGGTGTTTTGGCTAATAAGAGTTTTAGCAAGTTTTCTAAGCTGAGCAAAAAGAAACTGTGTGAGAGAGGGAAGAGACTGGAATAGGGCCTGGTATAGCAGACAGCTTCCCAGGTTAAAGAATTAAGTTTATACAATAGAGAAAGATATGCATGATTTTAAAAGGTAATCACATTTTTGTCAGCCATTTTACCAACCTTGTTCTACATCTTCTACACACTTTAACAGTGGTTTATAATATAACACTTTATACTTACACTGTGCTTTTCAACAGTAAGTATGAAAGCACTCCATAAATCTGAACTCATCCTCACAACAACCCTGTGAGGTGGGTAAATGATAGTACTATCTTCATTTGACGGCTGGGAAAAGTGGGGTACATGGGGTTGAAGTGACTTGTCCAAGTTCATTAAGGAAGAAAAAGTTGCAAAGAGAAAACCAACCCGCTTCTGATTTGATGTCCTGTATTGTATTTCTTTTTTTTTTACCGCCTTTGGAATGATTGCAGGCAATCTGTTTGACACTGGATGTTGGAGGTTAGAAGTTTTCAAGCACTATCATTGCCATAATTGAAAACATATGGGGTGTTGCATAACACAAACAACATGGTGCATTATCAAAATACATTTATTACGATGGACACATTTTCTTTTGCAAAGTTAAAACTCAGAATGCAAGTTAAATATAGCTGCATATATTGACTAGTTGAAATAATCACTAGGTCTTAATGCCTCAGCAGTTGAAAACAAATCCTCTTTCGTGAACTACTGCAGTTCCCTTACTCAAAGAACATAACACACTTATCTTCTATAATGTATGTAAAGAACACTGTAAATGTGTAAAGGTCTTAATGACACTAAGAAAAGTTACAGCTTGAAACCAACTATGCCTTGCAAGTAGAGAAGCTGATGGAATTTTGAGTCTTTGTGTTTGGGAATTAATTGAAAAAGGAATATATCAGAGGAAAAAAAGCAGATGATATAGATTTTGGGTTATCCATTGTATTATCTTCTAAGAGATGCTTTGCTGGTTTCAATGTGGTGATAGGGGAAGGGGAAGTGATTGAGAATAACCTGGTTTAGATATGGCTCAGTGAGACCTTTGAAAAGACTGTAATTTCAGACTCATTTCAGGTCACATTTTCCTGCTGGCATTTGGGTGGAGATGGGACCTGAAGTCAGCTGAGCCCGATTTGTTTCTTAGATCATATTTGGCAGCTCCAAAGTTTTATTTTTTTTTAGCTGCAGATATGATTTCAGTTTATCATACTCACCCAGAATAGCAAAGGCAGGTCTCAATTTCATATTTCTTTGCTGAAAAAGCAATCAGGGAATCCTGTTTTCTCACAGGAGACTAATACATACATATTCTGAGTGTTACTCATAAGATAACTGTGCATCTGGGATTGCTTTGAGTATAAGGACTGCAGGAGGAACTAAACAGTTCTCCCGTCATCTCACACGCAAGATGAAAAGTCGTTCACTGCATTGTACAAAAAGTGACTATCCCTCACAGCTCTAAGTTACAGGAAATAGAGCAAAGTAACACCTGTCATTGAGAAGTAGTTCCCTCAGCCATGACTGGCCTCAGCCACAGCTGATACCACCAAACAGCTCTTACAACTGCTCCTAAAACCACCTCAGGTACTGAGGAATCCCAAAGGTTGAATGAGGACATGAGTATTTTAGATTTGCTAGTGTTTTTCAGAAGAGGTCATCACGCTCTGCATTGTTTGCCAGGAATTGGGTTTGATGGGAAATACTACCAGTTCCATTCATCTGCTGAAACGTTTTAATGTTGCAGAGAAAGGAATAAGTATGTTTTGAGAAAACACTACACCACAATCCCAGCTAGCAATTCCGTAAGGAAACAAATCCATTCTGAGGGCAGTTTTCTTCCAGGAGGTAAGTCAAAGCTTGGCTGCACCTCCCTTCATCCGCTCCCTCTGAATGTCAGTGTAAGGCTTGCAACAAGCAACAGAGCTTGTCCTCACCAACTACAAATCTGTGGACTCCCAGAGAAGGCAATGGACCTGTGTGGATTTACACCAGGTGAAGATGAGGCTTGAGGAATATAAAACTGCATCTGTAACTTTAGGGTTTGGTTTGGACAGTTTGGAACTGATCAAAATGGAGATAGAGAGGCTCCATGTCACTCTGTTTGTTATTCCAAGGAGATTTTAGGTTTCACATCAAATCAAGAAATGACCACTGCTTAGAAGTTAGCTGATGGAGAGATTTTCCCTCTCTAGCAGAATGGATTTGAACTCTTCAGGGCATTTTTCAGAGGCACAGAGAAGGTATGGGAGACCCTATTGGTTCCATGACCTGGAATATGTTCATGCTACCTCATCTTCACACTGCTGTGTAACAAGTTATGCCTCTACAAATGATATGTTTGCAATGCTTTCATGTGTGTCTATTATTTCTGTGTCCTAACAGACCCACATGGTGTGTTTGCTTTGTCTAATAGTCCTGAGATGAATAACAGGAATGGCCTGAAGAGTTTTAAGGAAGCACTTGCCTTTTTGTTTCACTTAAGCTGCTTGCTTTGACTTGTCACAAATTCTCACCTCTCATGTCACTTTGAATTCACCTCTTCACACTGGCCATCTTTTAAAATTCACTTGCTAAACTTATCCTCAGGCTAGCAAGATAAAAGGCCTTTATCCTTAATTTTTTGTAAGAAAATAAAAACCTCCTTTTCAGGGAAGCTGATCCCATTTCACTGGCAGGCATTGTTTAGCACAATCTGTGTGCCCTTAACAGAGTTTCGAGTGGATCTTATTCATCTGTAGTTGATACATACACAGATAAGTTATGGCTTTGTTTCTATTATTTATATGCTTGGTATGTAAACTTGCTTCGGAGCAGGAATCTAATTTTAGAAAACAAACATGCATTCAAAACTAGACATATCTAAAAACTAAACATTAACTGCATAATATGTTTTCTTATCAGGACCATAAATGGTATCTTAGACTACTAATGGATGCATTACATATATTAATGAGGGGTTTACTGTATACTGTATCCCCACAACCCCTTTTCTTTTACTATTAAGATATTCAATATTAATTTGTATTCAGTGCCATCAGTTACAAATTGACAGCTAGCAGTTATGAAATAAATGCCTATGAACTACTATAAATGCCTAGTAACTACTTAGTATTTTCATCTCAACAAAGGATTTTGGAAGGCTGGATAATTTAGATCTTTGAGCCTCAACTATAAATAAACAGCAACTGCTGTATAAATCCCACCCTGCTGCAGTTGAAGATTGTATTACAAAACTGACAAATGATTTGCAGAAGAGAATGATGAACCCTTATTACTAAGACACTCTTCAACTTAATCCAAAACAAGATTCCCGGGTAATTTTACGTGCACTAGAAAGATTGATAGCATGGTGCTTGCCTAGCAGCTTTCAAATGTTTGACTGGATCGGAAATGGCATTTAGGCATGATTAAAGATTCAGTTGGGCTTCTCACAAATTCTTTATCCTGTGTATTCATCATTGCAACCCACTGCCTTTGTTGCAGGTTAAAGAAGGCTGACCCCCAGCTCTGGTGATTAGCACCCTGTACAACTGACGGACGTATGGAAAAGAAATGTTTAGGTTGCCCAGCGCTTTTAGCATTGTTTATCAGTTGAGATGTTGGGAGGGGGGCATTAATCACAATAGATCACGGAGAGCCTGTGACAACTGACAGGCTCATTGTTTAAGACATTTTTTAACGAAGTTGTTAACATTAATTATTTTATATAGTACTCTAATCTTCTTCGAATTACGTTCTGACATGGCACAAACCGCTTGGCATTGAAAGTCATTCAACAGTGATTAAAGTGCTCTTTTTATCATTTTAAGAATGTTTCATCTTGTATCAGCATTATGGAATTGTTTACTAATTAGATTCCCTAACATCCTCTGCTGTTGTATTCTGATGATATGTGAACAGGAAAGCTGATGAGCAAAAAATTAAAACTTGTTATGAAACTGTCATAAGGCCCAACATATAAAGATATCATTCAAAAGACTGTGTTCATGAGGAATAAACAATATTTAGTGAGAAACTAAGCAGTTTCTGAGCCTAGCTCAGCATGGCTGGCAGTGCAAGCATTTTGCAGTTATCTGCAGCTCTGGCTCTTCCGGGAGGTTTGTGGTATCTGAGTGGTAGATGCAAAGGAGATTTTTGTCCCTTGAGGACCTTCCAGTTCTGCATGATATATGCAGGGCTCCTAGGCATCCCACTGTGGGTAGGAGGTTGGGTAAGAGACCTCCTGACATATCCCCATGATTCTGTGACGCTCATTCCCATCTGTCCATGAGCAAGTCACTTAGGCAGATCCTCAAGTGTCTGAATGCAACTAGTTCACATTCAACAAAGTAAATTAGATGCTTAAATGGCTTTGAGAATCTGGGATTTACCTTCTGTTTTGTAGTTTTGCCATCTGAAGGAAGCTCCTAGGCTTGATGAGTTTGTCCATTATTCTGAGATATTAAAGCTTTACCCTCTGTCAACGAAGGTATAAACATGACTGCATTTCTCTTAAGGAATAAAAAAAGATATTTTTCCTTCAATGATAGAACCATTGAACTTTCTTCATCCAAAGCAGCCAACACGATTGAAACGTCTAGAAAGAAGTAAGGATATGCACAGCCAAAAAGCAAATGGCACATTACTTACATCCAGTTCGCAGTGAAACACTGGAGGCATCACAAGATAAAGTGCTTTGGGCTTCCAGCCACATAATCTTTTATCACTTAAAGTAAATATCCTACGCTCACACGGGGAAAACTGTTCTCTTCTTTTAAGTCTGTGTTGTGCAAGGTATAAAGCACTGCTGTTATACTGTGGGGCGTTTTCCTGCCTGCTGAGAATTTTGTTTAAAAGTCATCAAATTTGACTCATTTAAAAAGATAAATTATTGTTTGGTTTGGATTTTAAACTGCTCTGATAAACTTCCATTTCGTGAATTAACTGAATTCTATTAGAGCTAGCATGAGTTTAGCTTGGCTGGATGGATGCTTTTCAGCAATCGCTTAAGGGCTCTCACTCTGCATTGAGCAATTTAGTTTAATTTTACCTTTCTAATAAAAGTCCAGTTGAATTGCTTGCAAAAAACTAATGATAATCTTTAGGGGCTTTGAATCATTCTAAACAGCTGAATACAGTGATCATACCTGTGTTGTGGAGCTTTATAGGATAATTCAAATAAGCATAGGAATTTTATTGTTCTCTATTCATATTATTTTTAGTAGAACTCTATTCCATTTCTCCTACTGCCTCTAGGATACTTTGTCTTTTTTTAAAAAGATACTGGTTTAATAAGAGGATTACTATATATTATACTAACTTTAAAACTATTTTGGTCTTGATAAATATATGCCTTTCAAAATACTTAATACAGACACTTTTGGTTTACCTTGTGATGGGAGATCATTTTTAAGCTGTGAAGTCATCATTATCAGTTTAATCCCATCTTCTGAGAAAAATGCATGTCTTGCAAACAAATATGCCTTCCTTTGCTGTTACAAAATTGAGATGCCTCAACCAAGGACAGCCGGGGCTTTTCAAACTGCTTGCTTCCCTCAAATGATGAGAATGCAAAGTAGAGGTCTTCTTCATATTGATCTCCTAACAGCACCCTGAGTTTTCTTGGTTGTGACAATGAAAGGCCAGATAAAAAGGACTGGAGGAAAATCACAAGAGATTGAAGCCTATTCTCTTTCCCCATTAAGTTATCCTAATGTGGCAACATCTAATTTCTCTTAGTTTACTTTTTCAATCATACTTGGCAGCCTCTTTATTCTGATTCCTATCAGCTCATAATTAGTTACCACAGAGAGCACTAAGATGTACATAAATAATCATAAGATGCCAGATAAACTCTATTGGTTTTAAATTGGTGTTGTGTCTTGCTTTATGCTCTCACCTATTATTTTTAATTAGAGTTTATAAGGTAGCTTCTAACCCTCTTTTAAAGCTATTCTGGCACTATACTTTTAATGTGCCAGGGAGTAGCCCGTCACCAGTGCCGGGGTGCTCATCCTAGCCTTGTGGCCTCAGTATCCAGGTTTCTGTTGGAGAAATTTGGAGAAACACATTCTTCCTGTTTGAACATAGTTCACTTTATAAGAAAAAGGAAAAGAAAGGAAAAGAGGAAAATGAAAAGATCTCCTGATCCACAAAAGCCTCCAATCTATCTACTCCATTTCTTAAAGCATCAGAAAACATGAGAAATGGTTGTTACAGAGCAAAAAAACTCCGAACACTGGAAAGCCCTGCATCTCTGGGAAATCAGAACCTCTCTCTGCCTGCAGCAGATGAACGTTTGTACAAGGCAGTGGTGACAACTGCCACAGTGAAACTGTTGATCAAAAATATATGGACAGGTTTGGCACCACTCCCAACTGCACTTTACATGATAGGTCTTAATTGGAGTGCCCAGGTTAATTTTGTACAAGAGGTTTAAAAAACCCAAACAAACAAAATACATACATCAGCCTGCATTGTCCATCAGCATAAAGAAGTGGAGGTGCCCGAGGTGTATAGCGTATTGTCTGTGTTGCAAAAAGAAGCCAGCGAGTTTTGAGTGGCTGCTTTTAAACCTGGCTCAACTGTTCTGATTTTGAACACCGCCTGGGCAGACCCTGCCCTGCTACATCAGGCCAGACTTGCCCTGCTGCCAATCAGTTTTTTATTGAGAAGGGCCATAAGAGCCGAGACTGGGGCTGTGGTTCAGGATTGTCTTTTTTTAAGAGAAAGGAAAAGGAAAAAAGTCCTTACTAAGGTGTTTTGTAACTGAGTGCCCAACAGGCAGGCAGGGAGCATGTTAGGCATGGTTTCAGCCTTGTTCCCAGGCGGGTTACCCTGTCAGCCGCAGTGATTTCCACCGGTGCTTTCCTAAGACACAGCTTCAACAGACTACAGTCAACATGACAGTGATAAAATATATATCTTTATCTGTATTAATATAGGGGTTTTTTTTCCTCTCTCATTTTTTGTTCTTTTTTAAATTCCAGCAACAAGGAGCGGCCACAACTGTGTACTGCGCCACGGCTGCGGAGCTGGAGGGCCTGGGAGGGATGTACTTCAACAACTGCTGCCGCTGCCTGACGTCGCAGGAAGCACAGGGAGAAGCGACGGCTGCGGCCCTGTGGGAGCTGAGCGAGAGGCTGATCCAAGAACGAATTGGCAGGCAGTCCAAATAACAGGGAGCTCCTGGAAGGATCAAAACACACGAGTGTGTGTATGCTCGAAAACTGCCAACACTGGAACCTGTCCAATCTTATCATCTAGAGGGTTTCCATATACCTCAGATACAGATTAACCAGTGTTAAATGAAATAATAGCAGTCACAACATAGTGAAAAATGTTAAGTACTAATGGGAAATGGGGAATACTGTGGGTTAAAGGGACAATGCGGCTTCCTGGGGCTTAGTTAGTCTCAGTTCTCTTTCTTTTGATTATAGCCTCTTCAAAGTGTAACCCAAGGAGGCATCTTTTGTCTTATTTTAGAAAAGCAATGCTGCAGATATTTTCTGTTGTTCTGATTGAAGGGTAGGTACTTAGCCTAATATGGGATTTCCTCTTTATTTTGATAATTACTGTCTGTTAGGCTTTCGGTATTGATTGGGAGATGGTAGCTCTGTTGATTCTTTTTGCCTACAAGGATTTTACTGGGTGTGGCAAATGAAAAGATTATTAAGGAAAGAAATCTTTCATGCTCTTGACTGCTGGCTGCAAATACATCTGCACTGTCAGGAAAAAGAAGGCGCAAGGAGACATCTGAACAGAAATGGTAAAGTCACAGCTAATTAAATCTTTCTGGGTTTTGTTTTCCTAAAAGATTATACTAAAAACATATGTTGTAAACCATTCCCTAAATACTGTAGAGTTAGCAAAGATGAGGATGTCTCCTTAAGAACACACAGAGTGTAATCAGGGGTTTAAATGGTATTTCCATCCATTTCTCAGTTCACAGTTTTAAGGAGTTGGGTTTTTTCTTTGAAAGTTCACAGTTTCTCAGTTCTGCTGATACAGTATCCCCTTCCAAATATCTTTTTTCTAACAATTTAAATTCAATAAAACAACATGCTTGAATATTGTAATCTAAAGAGAAAGTTTGTCTCATTTCTGCTAAGTCTTAATTCCAAATTTTTTTTTTTAGAAAAGAAAACTTGAGGAAAAATAAAGAGCTTCTTGTTGATGCCAAGAAAACGCCGTTTTTTTCTTGTTTCTTTCTGAGTTCTGAGTTCATTTTTTGTATTTTGTGCTTTGTAGCTGTCTTCATTCCAGAAGGTTGTCATAAGTCATCCCCATTTCAGCATCACATTTTCTGTAGACAGAATATAAACAAATAAATAGGACACATTGTTAATAGAAGCTTATTTGGTCCCCTTATTACATACAACTTACTGCAAACAGTTTGCCTTCCATGATTTCTTTTGTCTGAAATCATTATGCATTTGAGTGGTTGTTGAATAACGTCAAGGCACATGTTCACCTGGAAGAAGTAGCTATAGCATCCTCCCATCAAAAACCCTACCACCCTTACGTAAGGAATTATGATGCTGTCGAGTAAGAGATCTATACCTTACAATAACATATTATACAATTTGGTTTGACTTTATGTTTTTGGGTTTACTGCTAATTCTAATTTAGTGTACGTTCCTCTCAGGTAGGTGGTGTTCTGTATTCTCTGCACATAAGGGTTGAAATATCTCTAAGTCGCAGTCTGTGAAGTTAAATTTCTTAATGGACAAGGGGAACCTGGGAGCCACTTCACTCAGATCTACAGTGAATTAGCTAACCTGGCTTTAAACAGAGAAAAGGCTTTTTCTTTTTCCCAAAGCCCTTGTCATCCTTCAAGCTTCTGCCCAAGCGCAGCCTGAGCCACTCACTATTTGACCACTTCCTTACCTGACGCCACTGTCTTTCCTAAAGCTGCACTAAAGAATATATGACCTACTTTACACCTGCTGCATCACCTGTGTAGCAAGCAGCAGCTTTCAGTAAATAATCCTGCTCATTTGTCTTCCTCTACTATCTGCAGAAAGTCTCTTCCCCGAGGCCAGCATATCGTAATGCTCCTGTGCTGAAACATTTGGTGGACTAAAATAAAAGGGCTGTTTCAGAAAGAGCACCACCTCTTTTCATGTCTCCTAGAAGTTCTGCCCAGGCTGTACTGCATGGACCAGATGCTGGTATAGTGTAATGTGTGAAAACTAGTGGCATGGTCAAAGTGTTTGCAAGTTGAGGAGATGCTTACAGTCAAATTCCCTGTGTAGTCTGGAGTTCATCTGGGAAGAAAAG
Source organism: Ara ararauna (assembly GCA_028858755.1). Taxonomy (NCBI): domain Eukaryota; kingdom Metazoa; phylum Chordata; class Aves; order Psittaciformes; family Psittacidae; genus Ara; species Ara ararauna. The sequence continues at coordinate 8,366,190 of CM054410.1, read as the reverse complement.
CTGACTAACTTCTGGCACCTGTGCAACAGCCTTCACAAATGCATTATTTTTCTTTTTTCACAACCAAACAAAATTACTCTTGTGTACATCCATACTTACATAGATCCAGTATACAACAGCAAAGCTTTGAATCAGAGCTTGGTGTTGCTGGGTTAAGCAGAGGTGGTAATTAAGCAACACTGTGAGCTCTGCACTCCCCCAAAGGCCTGGGCCTTATGCTCCATTTAGGCAATCATTAATAACCGATAATGAACACCCTGTCATTCCTTATTGCTGAAATATTGCATGCTTTTATGAGAACTCACTACTTAAAGAGATCGCCTGCCTTCCTTCAAAGAATATCTGGGAGGTGTTTTTCCTCATTACACAGCTCACTATTTCAGTGTTACGAGGTAAAAGCATTCTTAACGTTAGCATAGTTTTTCATTAGTATGAAGCAAGCTAACCCCCTTAACATCATTGAGTTGGTCAGGTTCCTCTGCTTCCTGTTTCTGGTTAATAAATAGTTATTGTCACTAGTACATTACCCTGTCTAGAAATCCACTGTCACAGTTTTCTCCAACTCAGATAAAATTACTTTCTCTCTTTCTTTCTTTTTATTTCAGTCTTTATCTCATTCTTTCTTTGTCTTTCCCTCTCTTTCTCTCCCTTTCTCTCCACTTTCCCTCTCTCTCTCTGTCATCCTCTTTGTCTTTCACTCTCCTATGTTGAGATAGCCAGCATAAAAAAGGTTGGTGTGTTTTTGTTTTATTCCTGTTTTTACCATTTTCACTCTAAATAAATGGCACAAAGCTGCAGAACATTTGCTTCGATTAGAAACACTTGTGAAAATAATTTTTCTTGCACTCTCATCTTGATTTCAGCGCAGGAGGGATGTGCAGGGTTCACTAAAAAGGAAAAGCAGCAGAAAAGAAACAGACTCCAAACCCTCCATTTTAATATCCTGGATGTGTTTAAGTCGTTGGCTTTCAAATATACTTTGGTGTCAAATTTGGCACATTTACAGCTGGTCAGATTTATTTATTTGAGTGGCTTATATTTTTCCGGTTGATTTACCTGAGGCAATGTCTGTGTGAATTTCTCCACAACACATTGACTCCAGTGTTCACTAAAGGTAGTTAAGTGATCCTGTGTCTAATATTGAAGCAAACCCCATTAACCTTAACCAGTATCATATCAGCAAAACAAAAAGAACTGAATAAAGCAAAATAAATCAGGTATTTATAGCGCTTGGAGAAGATCCAACAAATTTACATCAAGCTCCTAATAGTCTTAATAAGCACTCACAAGTCATCCCCATAAAAAAGGAGGCAGCTGGGTAAGGGCTGTGTCTCTGTTGCACTGCTCAAATCTCACAGCACTTTCTGAAGCGGAGGCGTTGGAGGTCGAGGCTGCAGAGCATTTCCCACCTACATGCTGAAGGGTGTTGCTTTAGCCTCTCCCCTCTGCTTTCTTTCCAATATCAACATGTCCCATGTTAATAGTGATTGTTTTTTGTGCACATATATATGCCCTGGATCTACAAGTGATCTGTAGATCAGTAGGTGAGCAGTCAAATCCCCTTTTCGGAAATGAAAAGCCACCAGATCTTAGGGGAGTGGAGGTGCCATTTCAATCAGTGTCAGCTTTTGCTACTGTCCATGCAGATGTTGCCATAATCTGCCCAGAAAGGTCTGCTGGGACCTCTACTTCCAAATTATAGATAGGGTGAACCAGCACAAACCCATACCAAGTCTTGACTTCCTCTCCCCCCCCCCCCCCCCCCCCCTTTTCTTTTGACATCTGGAAGACAAATTTCAGATATTCTCAGGCCAGGTAGGGATTTTTATTAAAGAAAGTCTTTCCAGCAACACAGCAATAATTTTACTTATATCAAGGTTGAATAACTCCTTGTCAGGTGTTAAGCTCATGACCTTTCAAGCCAAACACACTTATACTAACCAGTTTACTATTGGAATGATCAATATCTTGTAAGTGAGAAAGTCTAAACAGATCTTATTTTGTCCTTTGGTATCACTTGTGGCTTTGGAATTGATCATTATATGTGGCTGGGGAAAAATTGCCTATACATTTCATGCTCTGTATTTATCTTGACAAGGTTCTCTAGGATTATATTTTCATAATCTGAATGGCAGTGGAACAGCTGCTCAGACTGTGCAAGCCCTTCTTATCAGGCTGAATTTAAGCTACGGTAATTACTCTTTCTCCTTATGTATTTCTTTTTTAAACAAGCGTGTACTATGCATTAAAATGTATGGTTGGGGCTGCAGGGGGGCATGCTGGAAGCTTGGAAAATGCTGCTAAAATGTATTTCCATCCACAGTCACTGGTGTAGGATTCTATTTTATTCTAAATGTAAGTCCATGTCTATGGTCTCTGAAGCAGGATCCCAACCTATGCAGGGAGCACGTTGTTTTATTAACAAATCTTTTAGAGTAAGAATGTCCTGAGACTGGAGGCAGTTTAGGAAAACTGTTGGCAATACCCAACAGTAAACACACTGCTGACCAAATCCCTGAAGCAATCTCTTTGACATGAGGTTCCTTAGAGAAACCCATCCCCAGGGGAAGCAGCCAAGCCACCGCCAGAAGCACAGCTCCCAAACAAGGACCTTCACAGCCAATGTAACTGCCTGCTTCAGCCTGCAACCACAGAGACCCGTGCTGGTGCCAGCCACTGAAGATGATACAGTGATGGAAGCATTGAAATATGGCGCACAGATGCATGGCTGTCTGCTGACATCTTCCACTGTGGGATGAAGGCAATGGGAAAATATAGAGATATTGTAGAGAGAAAGAATATGCTACTTTTCTCTTGATTTTTATTTTTTTCCAGTGCTAACTATGTTATTTACTAGATGCCTTTTCTGGGCTGTGCTTTTTCTTCTCTCCCCCAACTCTGTTGTGTTTGCAGAGTACTTTCCAATGGGTGTTTCGTGAATTAGCTTCATGCTTTAAAAGAGAAGATTGCTCTGGCAGAGAACAGCATAGTTGTAAAAGTGTCAAGGTGTTATGAATGTCCTGATGATAGAGCCCAGTTGTTATCTGCTGGGTAGAGAGGGAGGATAGCTAATGATGTGCAGCATGTAAACCGTTTGTTGCTCTAATCCATCTGTGTGGAGAGGAGTGAAAAAGAGGGACGAAATCCTGGGAAAATTACTTGGACAGCTGGAGATAAAGTGTGTACTGATGGAGTCATCCAGAGGTAGCTGTCAACATGAGCTGTGTTTGCATATAATCCAAGCGATGCACAGTGATTCCTTTTGGTACTTTTTTTTTATGGGGTTCATGTGTCTGTGCACAGACCTTAATTACTATCCAGTATCTCCTAACAACTGGGCTCCAGTTTTAAGTGAGGAATGTGATTTTAATCAATTCATGGCTGGGTGGTGGAGAGAAGTACTACAAACAGACCAAAGCAAGACATACGGATTCCTTTTTCAGACCTGAATTAAATGAGAAGCAGTCATTTTATTAATTCTACTGTGGTTTATAGACCTTTTATATGGAACATTACCCATACAACTTCACTATCTAATTAAAAAAGGCTCTTATCAATTTGCTGGGCAGTTGCTTATACAAAAAAAAAAAAAAGAAAAAAAAAAGAAAAAAAAAAAAGAGGAAGAAATAATATGGCTTTTTTAGAGCCCCAGAAAATCATCTACCCTAAGGGGGTACAGAACAGATCACCGAATGCCCAGTGAGATTATTTTGGCTGGTTATCTTCACTCTTTTGAAAGACCTGTTATGAAAGCTCAATGCTTTGGGACTGAAGTCTGCACCGTGCGCATTGTTCATATGGAAACCTGAAGCGGGTTTGATGCAGTGCCCGTGGATATGTGAGCACAGTCTAAATTAGGGGCTTTGTACATTGAATTTCCATGATCCCTCCGGGCGAAGCAGGCACCCTTTCCCTTGCACTGGCATTAACCTTTAACAGTGGCAGTTTGAGCAGCTCTGTAATGTTCTTAGAGGGGATTGAGAAACGCGTGTGGTGCTTGCGGGCGTGAAATGTGTCAGCTTTTTGCAAAAGGATGAGAAAGACAGCAAGGGCATGGAAGCCACGCCAGTCCCGACTCTGATCATCCCATCAACATGTAACTAATGTCCTTAAAATGGACTTTGCCTTTTGCAGGCAGCCTGAGAGGAAGGGCAGAAGACATGGGGAAGGTTTTGGAGATGGGTACTGCGTTTCTGTACACAGCCCTCTATGCTTTGTGCTGCTGCCTGGTCTATATGCGGGAAGCAGCTGAAGCTGTCCCAACACCTGAAAAGCAGCATCACAAGAAACCAAACAGGGGAGAAAGAGGAGAAAAAAAAAAAAAAATGTCTTCTAAACCCGTTGCACCTCCATAAACCCTTACTTTATGTGGCATATTGGATTTTACAAGCCCAGAGTCTGCTGGGAGCTGTCTGCCGAGCACACAGTTAGCAGTGATTGAACACCAGCATTTTAGCATTTTGACTTAAATCCAGTGTAAACTTGTAAGTGAACTGCTGGCCTGGGCTTGGTCTCTGGTGGACAGCAGTCAGCAATGCATCACAGGCTGTGCAGCCCACGGAGCGCCCGGCCGGCGGCCGCAGGTCACAGTTCAAAAGAAGTCTGAAATTTCACTTCAATGGATCCTGAATTACCTCTCATCCGAGGGAAGGCTTTATTTCTCTCCCTCACTTTCCCTCCCAGCACTGAGCCAGCATGGCTGGAGAAGAGATGAGAAAGGGAGACCATCTCGAATGTACCTGAACTACAAACAAACCAGAAGTATTTTCCTTCCAGCAAAGCTGTTCCTTTAATCTTTATGAGCAGGAGAAATTCATGCATTACAGAGGCACAAAAATGAAAAGTAAAAGGCGGGTGGGAATAGTTGCATTAGAATTAAGCCCTGTTTTTAATATGACACCTGTCAGACTTATTGTTAAAAATATGGAGAAAGGCTCCCTTCAGAAATAATAACATTGCAGCAGGGTTAGTTATACACAGTGAGTCCTGTCAACAGCAGCAATTAGAAGTTGTTTACCGTGGAGCGAAATAGCTCTGCAGCATCGGGCTGCATGGACGTTACATGTTGTTGCAGCCCCAGCCAAGGGCTCACAGATAATCCTCTCCTTCAACACAGCCGCAGCCGAGATGGGAGATTCTTCCCTGCAATCACATTACTTTCCTAATGACACTCTCACCCAACCAGGGATTTACAGTCAATGAATGGTGTCACCAGGTTTAGGCTGCTGAACAGTTAAAGGGTCAATTTACGGCATGTTAGTGGGTGGGGGTGAAGGGCAGGGGAAGTGGGATGACTGGCAAAGAGAGCCCCTGATAAACAAGAGCTGTCAGAGAGCCCTAGCCTGCAGTGGCGACTGGTTCTGTCAGCTGGCTATTAAAAGGCATCCTTTCCCCTTGCAACCAAGCCCCTCTGCTGGGGCCAGCACACTGCTGCTGTGGCCACGCAACAGAAATCCCCTTGTGCCGCGGCTGCCAACTGCAAGGCGGTATTTGTAAGTCACCCAGCGCTGGTAGTTAAACTCAGACCACAGAATTAATTTCATTTATGCCTTCAGCCAGATTTCAAAGTAAGGCTCTGGAGACACAGGAGAAATTAATTTATTAAAAAGCAATAGCTTGATAATGCACACGATGATAGAATAAATGAATCTGTTCAATATCTTATAAAACAGTTGGCAATCACATAATAGAGCATTCATTGTCAATTTAGTAGCTTGTCTCATTAGACTCTGCAAATAGTAGTAAAATGGTGTATTATTCATGAACCAACATGCTTTAATTACTTTTAGTGCACATTTATTTTTTCAAATGTAATATGAGTTAGATTCATCTATAACTGTAACTCTTGATGTGGCAACACAAACTGGAAGAGAAATTTTGTGAGCACAGGAATCAGTTTCTGGGAAGTTTGTAACATTTCAATATGCTATGAAAGCAGGTGCTAAAATGCCAACCTCAGGTATCATCCCAAAGTTGGATTATAGCTGATAATACATTAACAAATACAATATTATTATTTGATAATTTTATCAGAGGTAATTTCATGTTTCATCCTTTGCTAGAATTTTTTTTTCCCCTGCCATAAAGCAAATCCCTAAATCTAATGTGGTTTATTTGTTGGCTTTACGAATAGAAATTGTCTTGTTACCACTCCCTCCCTTCTCAGCTTCCCACATACACACTTTTCACCAGCTTAATTTGCTATGAAGATCTCACATACATGCACCCAAGGTCAGTGAAAGTCCACTGCTCATTTCAATTAAAATGTTTCTCACGATTTATAAGTAATAAACTGATCTTGCCTATAATAACAGGTTTCCTTAAGTCACTCTTGCCACTACTAAGTATAATGTTGCAGCACATTGTTGATTTCTATGTACACAGAAAAAAAAGAGAACTGTAAAATAAGATGACTTAAAAATGCAATTAAAGCATAAATCTTTACACCCATTAACATTTAAGGTCCATTAGATTACTTTGTCTTTTACGATATTAAATGCTAAGATGTTTTGCTTTTGTTCTGTAACAGTATATTCTAGTTCTATTTGTAATACAAATGTAATTTAGCTCCTAATAAATCTTGGCTTTAATTGGTTATTAAGTATATGCTACCTTGTCATAAATTTCAACCACAGGATTCCTTTTTCTTCCCATTTATCTCTCTGGCTTTGTATTCTGTGGTCAGGTGCGGGGTTTCACACCATCATCAATGTTTAGCCCATCTGAGCATCTTTCCCCCAGGAACTTGAATGGGGACATCACCCTAACACTGAGCCCTTCAGTAGATGCTATGGGAGATCTAGAGCTGGATTTCACCCCTTGGGAGCAGAATACAGCCTTGTACCTGCCTGCAGTGGATGCAACCTTTAATTGGGTTAACAGTTAACCCAGGTTTGAGGCTGAACTCCACAAGGACTTCATCGGGCTCTCTCATTGCCCAAGGGGAAATGCTTTGCACCATATTTGCTCTCCTTGCAGTGGCTACAGGCACAAGTGGCTGGCCTCTGGTGTGGGGTTTGTCTCTCCTGGGCTGGAGATGAGGTTGTGGCCTGCTGTACAGCCAATGCTAGAGCTTTGACACTTACTAAGATTGCAGAGGGTATAAATCAGGGCCAAATTTCACTCTTTTGTCCTTGATGTTATCTTCTGTTTTGAAAGGTGTCCAAACTGTGGCTGCACAATTATGACTCTTTTCCTCAGGCCTCAGTAAGCACAATTTAGGCTAGTTTTTATTGGTCACCAAGGATGAGTTTCTAAGGTTTTTTAGATTCAAGAACTGGGGTAATAGCATTGTGAGGGCATGGCCCAGTTTCCTTTGTAATCCTGATTTCAGTTCCCAATGGTAACCTGAAGCCATGACTGGTTAATCCTTAATTCCTGCCACAATTAACATCTCATATTCAGGCGGACTTCTTGAGATTTGTAAGGAAATCTGTCCCCAGCTAGGTCAGCCCTAGCTGGTCTCTTTACTAAATGGAAAGGGATCCTTCTCAGCTTGAGTCAAATACAGTAACACCTCATTTAATGGGGCAATAGAGCAGAGAATCTGTTATGCGGCTCTGGTCGGATGCAGTACGAGTCAACATCCTTGCAATTAGAGCTAGTGAGGAATGCAAGCACACAAACTCATAACGTACTAATGAACTATTTGAGCAATTCTACAGGTATTTATATAAGGCTGAGACAGCATTGCTTTGCTGAAGAACTACTCCTTCTCATGTATTCCCAAAGAAGCTTTAAGTGAAGTGAAATTTCTTTGTGTAAATACAGGCAATGCTGAGAGACCTGCATTTTCTGCCTTTTCCTCTGTGCTTGTGGCTTTTGAGTTGTGCTGGCAAACAAAAGGGGCCTGTTCTGCAGTCACTTCATTGCACATAAATGCCTGCAAATGTCAGTTTGCTGTCTCCTCCCTAACATTTTTACACTTGTGAGCGCATAACCACACCATGGCAGATGAACCAGAGAACAAGTCTTTTTTCTCTCTTTTCCAGCACCTCTATACCATCCTACCCAGCTCACAGTTATCCTGGATTTGTCCCCTTCATTTGCGCAACTCTGTACTAAATCCCATCTGTCCATTTCCCTGTAGCATAATCTGAAAGAGGACCTCAGCTGAGTACATCATGCCTTTTTATAAGTCATGACAGGTGATTTCCAGGGCAAATCCTCTTCACCGAGAGCCCAAGTACATCAGGCTGTGACCAAGGGTGTCTGAGGTACAGCAGCAATCCTACCTGTGCCCCTACAGAAGCATTTCCCAGAGCAAGGTGTAAGGGTAAAGCTGTTGTTTACACCACCACATCTCTGACCTCATTCCTGAATGTTCTTGGGAGTTACCAACACTTTATATGAATTATTGCCTTGCTGTATCTGCTTTATATCTGAAATCAGGTGGGTGCCCTGTTTTTGAACTACTGAAAGAGCTTAAATCCCCAAAACATGAGCTAAAAATGCCATTGCACAAATAGGCACTCACACTTAAGCCCTGCACAAGCCATGGAGGGCACTGACCATGCTTACCCAGAACTCATGCACCACTGGACTGTGATGCATGCCATAGGGATTGCTGAGCAGGTCTTAGGATTTCTAATAAGTCTTTACATGGCTTATTATCTCATTGTGTAAATTGCATATGGAGCACTTGAAGTGGGCAGACTTTAACAAACAAATAAAATACCACAATTTGTCTTCAAAATAAATAAAGATCAAAATGAAAAACTCATCAATGATGATCAATTGAACCACATGTCAAACTTGTACCAGCCAATTGGTCAGCTAGTCATGTAAATATTTGTTTCTTGTCCATGAACAAGTAGAAATTACAAAAAAATTAAAAGAAATAATTTTTTCCAGAGCAAAAGACAGTCTTTTCCTCGGTGGTCTTATTGGCTGATTAATCCATATGTTTATTGCACTTTGAATGAAATGCAATAGTTCTATCTGAATAACCTGATTAGTCTTAATTTCCTAATTTTTCTATCAGTTCCGTGGCTTTTGAACCCTTTGCAGTTTATGATGCTCAAGTACTGTCTCATTGCAGAACAGTTGTTCACATGGATGTCATTACTCCTGAATGTGAGCTTAATGTGACCTTTCATACAGATCTATATTCACAGGAATGCTCCCATGAATATATAGATATACATGTACAAATATGTGTTTATATATACATATATCTCTCTCATACACATATATTCTTATATGCATAAACACTTTAATAAATGATTTGCTTTAAAATGCTTTTGGTGTTCCCTCCCCCCCCCCAGTCCAGTGTCTACATTTTGAATACCCTGAAATCGAGTACTGCTGAATCACTTGGACTGTGATTCTGGACGCAACCATGGCTATTTCTTCTACTGCTTTCTCCTCTGCCCCACCATCATTACGCCCTCTGTCTGAATCCACTGCAGAAGTTTTTCTTCTGATGAGACAAGAAACAAAACAGATATATAAATTCACCTCTTCACCCTTTGGTTCCAATTTTTTCACTGTAATATTTTAATTGGATTCCTGCTTGTCTGATTAGTTATTTTTTATAAATTAGATTTAGCATAGAATTTTATGCTTTTTTTTTTTTCACATATACTTTTCATTTTGACATGCTAGATGTGTATCTCATGGTTACCAAAATAAAATATATTTATTTTTGCAGTTTTCCAAAGAGTCCTCCATATTTAAGCCAAGAAGAACCTGAAAATTAATGCAACCATAACAAGGCAACAAAGGCAAAGAACTTGGAATAAGCAGAGGACAGGTCAGACACTCACTACTGAATCTGCTCCAATTTGTTTTGGAGCATCCATTAGTGTTTGTGGATTTGATAACAAAATACATAAAAATGGATCTCCTACAGAACTCCTAAAACAACCCATTCATAGTTAAATCTGCAACCACAGTTAACTTTCTGGAATCACATTGCTGGATATCACAAAATTTATTTGCAAACTGCCTTGAAGTGTGTGCCTTACTTATATCATTGCACATAAGTCATGGCTTATTAAGATATAAGATACAGGCAGCAACTCCTATACTCCACTAACCATTAGGAAAATTAGTTTTCGCATTCTGGAAATCTGAATGTCTCTGCAAAAGACAGTAGGTGAAACAAGCAAGCAAAAAGCTCCATGATGTTAGAAACTGCCTAAGTTGCTTTAAAATGATCACTGAGCTAGCAAGAATATCTTCCACTCCTCCTTAAAATTAGTTCTTGGCTCCAGATCTATGTTAACATATTTGATATACTTTCCCTGATGACCCTGGATGCATCCGGAGGTTGGTGCTCCAGAGTTCCTGGCTATCTTTATTGCCCCTAACTCACTTTCTCTCCAAGCGTCTTTGTCTGTGCCAACAAAAATATTTCTAGTCGTTCTATCTTCAGCAGCACACTCTATCAGTGTATGACAGATGAACAGTCTTTTCTGCTGAAGAATGGGACCAAGCTTTTGCTGCCTGACAATGGGCTGGATGAGTATGTTGAAGTGATTGCAGACCAAGGTAAATGAAGGAGTTGCAAAGAACAGGAGAGCATCTTAAAACTGTTCATGACAAGGGTTTCCAAGACAGCTTAATGAAAGAACCATGTGAACAAACATTCACACTTGAAAAATCTCTTGCCCCTCAGAAAGCTGTGAGTTTTTTGTTTGCATTTTTCAGATGTTTCTGAGGGCACTACTGAGCCCCTTCTTCAGCATTTCACACTGCCAACACATCTCAAGCTTCACCAGAGCTTCTCTCAGGTGTGCTTGTTTCCTCTGATTTTCTTGGAATTGACATCTGCGGCCGCAATCTTTTCCAGTGTTGCTGCTTCAAGGCCCTGGTGCTGCTTCAAAGCCTTGGTGCTGCTGCTTCTTGCTAGGAAAGGTACTCTGTGAGTGCAGACCCCAGGGTTTGCCACTGACCATCGGCTTTTTCCTTACTTTCTGCTGTCACCACCTCTGAAGCTGCCACTTACATCTAAACCCAAGCATATGCCGCCAATGAACCTCTCATATTCATTGATCTTCCTGAGCACATCAACCTGTCTCTCTAAATCTGCACTCTGATTTTTCAAGTAATAGAAAGAATCCCTCTGGATAACCACGTAATCATCTCCTTTTGGCTCCTGGTCAGGCTGCCTTGTTATTTCTCTCTCTCTTTTCCTGAATGAGGAAGGTGATAAAAACACTGCCTTCCCATTTCAGTCTTCTGGAAGGCTTCTTGAGTGCCCCACCAGCCTCTCCTGGCTTCCAGCTCTTTGAAGGTGACTCTAAGTTTCTATATCTGCAAACTACCAATTAAACAGAACCAGCAACCAGAGATAAAAGTCTAGCCTGGGTGAAATCCATGGCAAAGGATATTTTCACATTTGCAACTGATGATAAAAAGTTAGAGATGTAGAGCAGGAGGCAGGGGAACATGCCAGGTATCGCCATCCTTATCAGGGCTTAGATACCCATGGAATAACTCTGTAATTGCTGTGGGACTACAGGCTAATTATGATATAATTATATAATTATATATAGGCATTTATATGAGGTGAAGAGGTCAAATTTAGCACATTATCATAAATTCACAAATCAGGATCTTTATTTTAAAATCTTTGACTGCCTGGCCTTTGATCTTTGAACTGTTTGGTAACTTCAAGCATCATTACCCCATAATGTGTGCCAGAATGTGCAATTAGTGTGAGTATAGTTACATACGGTATGATATTTGTATCATGTTTAATACAGCCGGCCTGTGAATTTGTATGCTCTGAATAATAATGAAATCCAGGTTTAATTACTGAGTTTTTAAAAATGTTTTTAATATTCTGATACAGGCACAGCTAAACACCAAACAGCGTAAACAATATGAAGCTGTACAGCTATTAGGCTAAAATGTGACATTATCCATCCATCTTTGCTTTTCCATTGCACCTACCAGCCTAGTGTATAAGTGATATGATTTATTTATTTTGTTTATTTAGAATTAAATAATAAATAAAAGACTCCTGCACAAAGCTCTACAAACCCTACCACACCATTAATAACACCATGCGATCCCAGCTGCATTAGCGTAATCCTTTTGGCAGGAATTCAGACAAGTCACCTCCAGGAATGCCTTCCTGCCCCTTTGCTGATCGGGGAAGAAATCCACAGCCCTCTGTAAACCAGGTGTCTTTTGTAGTGGGACTGGAAGATGTCCAAGTGTGGCATCTAAAGCCAGTCCCCATCCTTTAGGTGGGGGTACTGCCAGCCACTCCTCCATCCCCAGCAGGAGCCAGGCTGGGTACTACTGCTCATCACAGCAAAAGCATCATGTATTAGCTCCCAGCACTCACTATCCCCTTTCGGCCATACGGACAATGTAGCACTTAATGAGTGCTTATTCATTTAATTTATTCACACTTATGTCTTTATCAGGGCCACCACTGGGGCTCTGCCACTCTCCCAGCTGTAGCAGGGGCCTGGAGGCTGGGTGCAGTGCCTCCAGACCCACGGCTGTGCTATGCACCCCGTTGGCATCAGAGGCTTCAGAGCAGAGACCCTGAATGTGGGAATCTCATTTCACCTTGACAAGCCTTCCAGGCTTCCAGATTTCACAGGGCTAGGCTGCAGGACTGCAAAACTTGTGCTGACCTTGCACAGCAAAGCTAACTTCAGCATGTTCTTAACTATAGGCATGTGAGGGGATGCTCTGATGGGGATTTTTTACATGCTAAGGAAATGGAAGATGCTTCTCTAGGTTTCTGCTGCAGTGTTCAGCATGGTCTGAGAATCTGATGTCTCACACAGAATTTGGTATATCAGAGAAAGTGCATGCCTTTATTTTTATCTTTTTGTCTAGGTATAAAGTTGTCATCAGCTCTTTTGTTTTTTTATTTTGCCACGATATTTTACTGTTGTTTGTCACACTCAGAAAGATAACTGAACAGGTAACTTCTCATGTGAAATGAAATGGAAATAACATCTGTCTACGGGAATCAATTTAGAAACTACCTATATATTTTGGGGCTCAGACAATAGGTATTTCCAAAACTATTGGCCTTCTAAAACTCTTTGAGTGTAAAAAGATGAAGAAAATAATAATACCTGGATGTGAGCTATCATCCATCAATCAGGAAAACTCACTCAGACTCAGATGCATGAGCCAAAACGAACTTCAGATTGAAATGAATGTGAGACAGGCTATGTTGTCTGACTTGCTTGGGTTACTTCATTATTTATCTCTTTGCTTCCATTTGTTCTAATGATCATAGCCAAGAAAGTCTCATTTACACAGATCACTTTTTTTTTTAAAGACTACTTTATACCATGGTTGGAATCTGCACTGTGCTCTTTCTATTCACAACTACCAAGAGTTAGGGCTTCTTTCCTTACAACTGGTCCAGCTGTGTGTTAAACACATGTTGGTGCCTTACCTATGGAGCAGGTTGGATCTTGGCCCCACAGAGTTTGCAATAAGAAGCCCAGCTGGTCTCTGGTCACACACCTGTCTGTGACTGAGACTTCTACCTGTGCTGCGCTGGCATACATTGAGACAACTCCAGGATAGATAAAGGAAAGGTTAAAAAGACAGAGTTTAATGGAATGGATGCTAATGGGTCTGGCCTTCAAGTCTGGGATAGAGGATGAGAGAGATTTGCTTCGTACTTGCTTTGTCTCATCACTCTTGCTGCTCCTGCAGCACAGCTGCCTCCTTCTCCTTGTCCCCATCCTGTTACCTCCAAAAAAAACTCAGGCGGGCAAGTGGGTTTTCCTAAATGAGATACACCTAATTAGTATCTAGTCGTAAACTTGATGATCAGACAGATTTTCACCTTTATTAGCTGCCATATGCACCCGTAGAGCATTTTAGAATTATACACATTTCATTAAAAGCACCATCTCCTTTGCTTTGTTCTGTAAAAGACCCTTGTAAGGATACTTGTTTATTCCCTCAGTCAAAAGGAGAAAAAATTAATAATTTCCAATATTATATTAATACAATTTCAACTAATTGATGAATGACTTTGCAGGGTTATATTTATAATCTGTACCATGTATGCATAGCAGTAGGGCAAAGCATTGTGCACTTTGCAGCTTTCTATGATCAGTGAGTGGGAACATTGTTGAGTTTGACTTGGTGTGGAAAACCTGGTGCAAGGCATGTGAGGAAAGCCACACTACCGGTGTGGGAAAGACACCTAAACTTGGGGAGCAAATGAACCGCTGTGAATGCCTGGGGCTGAAGGGAGCCGGACATGAGAGCTGCAGTGCCATGGGACAGTACTGACTGTGTGCGGGCCTGGGGCTCCAGGGGTTTGCTCCAAGGGCAGCACGAAGGGGACCATGGACTTCCAGGCAGCCGCAAAGCCTGGGGATGAATTCATCATCCCTGCCAGCTCATCCGGAAGACAGGTAAGTCCTGTGGCACTCGTTTTGCAGTCACACAGGCTGAACACAAATAGAAAAGCAAGGCAAATGTATTGCCCAAAGTCACACTGTAATTCACTAGCAGGGACAGGATTAGGCCCCTGGAATTTTGTGTCTTTCTCCCTTCTTCCAAATGCCATAAACACTTCACTACAGCAGGAATATTTTGAAGTCTTGCAGGGCTCTGATGCATGCAGATATCTCGGTCAGACTGCAGCACTGCGTGTCTTCAGAGTCTGCAGAATTAGGGATACATAAACATTGCTAATACCTCTCTGCAAGCCAGAGGGTACTTGTGCTTTGCTGCATCTGCCATCAGATTTGGTAATTCAAATTAGGAAAGAATTATTTTCTTTTTTTAACCTGGCAGCTCCTACTGCTTTCCCTTTCCGTGACTGTAAAATTTTTCAATCCTTTGAGGATAACTGCTGAAGTAACATCTAGCAAATTCCACACCGTGTCCAGAAAGAAAGACCAGACATGTGCATGGTGCAATGCAATGGCTGATCTGAATAAAGGTCGTTTAATACGAGACACGTAAGTGTCCCTGCACTGCTGGCAGCAGCGAAATGCTGCTGCTGTGATGGCTGGAGGCATCAAGCCTCTTCTTGTGAGCTCTTGTTCACCCAGATATGAAGCCCCTTGTTAACCTTTGTAACATCAGCCAGCTTATCTTGCTTCTTAAGTCATCAGAAAGCCTCTTCACATAAACAGACAACAGTATCCTACCCCCTGGTGACCTTGTACACTGGGTGCTCCGCAACAAGAACAAAAAAGAGGGGAAAATGTTGTCAGTTCGGTGCAAAGTGGATTAGGGGAAAGAAATAACAGCAAGCTGCACTTCTGAACAGTTTCATCATCTAAGGTAATAAAATTGAGGATAAAATGATGTTTGCAGTCTCAGAAGTGTGAGATTCTTTAAACAGCAGTATCTGAAGAAAGCACATTAGTTAATTTGTCTCTGCACACTCATGACGAATCATATGCACAGCCTGCCCCTCCACCCTGGGACAATGTGGAGAGGATTTAGGCAGCCCTGAGAGCTGCTAAATCCCTCTTGCTGAGGAAGTCCTTGGAGTCCCATGTACTTGCTAAAGCCATCACAACGGGGACAGCCCTGCGTGCCGTGTGCATGAAATGAAATAAAAGCTTGGTGCTGGGAGCGTTTGCAGCACAGAGGGAAGTGGTGGGGAAGGACTCTTCAGCAATGGGAATTTTCTGTTTGGGGATGGAGGGCTCCTGTCATGTTGCCAGGATAAAAAGGAAGAAGCAGATTTATGGCTGGCTATTGAAAGGCACAAAGCAGCTCTTGTGGCGAGAAGCAGCACGGGAAAGGTAGCCCCATGGCAACGGATCACTGCATGCAAGGCAAAGGAGATGGCCAACATATGGGTGAAGCAGCTAAAGGTGAAGAAGAAATGCAATTTATCACATGCTTCAGCCATTAGTTTTGCAGCTGATCATGTGGCTATTATAATCATGTGTCTGTATGTCTGCATGTCTGCATGTATCAAAGAGGTGCTGAAGGTTTTGTCAAATCCTAAATCATAAAGAAACTCCAGACTTGGTCAGGTTTCAATTACGTTAGATATAAAGAGTTTGCAGAACATTTTAGTTACTTTATAAACTGGACTTTGTGTGTGTGGATCATGGGTTTGCCAAACCTTTGCACCACCGCCTTCTCCTAAGAAAAACAACAGCCTGCCTACCATACCTCACATATACCCAGAGTCTTACAACATAAGATTTACAAGCTCTCAGAAAGGGAGAGGCTCATTTAAGAACAGGCCATCACACACAAACATCAGGAAAAGCTGGAGGAAGAGAAGAAATAGTTTGTTTTAAGTATTGCTAAGCACCATCCACGATTACGAAGGAAGTGCCTACCAGCCACCAGCTGAAATTGCAGCTCTACCATTTGGTGCTCAGTTTTGTAGGTTTTAACTGAGCATTAACAATCACTGCGTAATTGAACACCTCGTTCAGTTCATTAGCTGATGGCTGTGCAGTGCTGTCAATGCACATAGTGCAAGCCAGGTGCTAAGTATTATAATTATTTGTTTCCTCCCCAGCGTTTAAACCATTGGCGATTCTGACTGCTGGAGGTGGAGATGGGATGGGGCCTGTCCCAGGAGCAGCTGGGCACTCTATTGAACACAGAGAATGTCGCGTTTCCCTCCTGGAAATACCAGTGCTGCAAACTGGTGCTACTCTTGTCCTTTTATTCATTCCTCACATGCTCACTGCTGATGCAATGAGGAGCTATATGAAATCTGCTCCCTGCTCTTCTCCAGACCTGCCCAGTACACCTCAGGGGTTCAAAGGGTTCAGCTGTAGAAAGCTGATGCTTGAGCTATTTTTGATGCCCTGATTGACAAAGATGGAGGTTCAGCTACATCCTGTCCCCACTGCACAGCTGGTGCTCAGAACATCACCCATCAGTGCCAGCTCAGCCTTCTGCTGGAGGCATTACTTGCTGACCACTTGCCCTCACAGGGAACTTATAAAATCTGCAGATCTTGGACTTTTCCTCTTTGTCTTTATTTAACTTAGATACTGACCCACAGAGTTCTAATTAGCTAGATTCAAAACCAAGCTTAAAAAAATGATAATGAGTTTACTGATTATCAGGTATGAAAATAAGGTCAGTCGAAAATGTATCAGTGCTTTAATTAAACATCAGTGAACTTTTCAGAGTGAGATGGAATGACTATTAATGGTTCCTATTTTTGCTAAACTTCCCTTCTGTGGCCTGTTACTTCAAGGTAGGGACTGTCCCCGTTTGTCACACTTCCGCTCATGTAAATTGCCTGAGCGAGATCAGTTTTCGCTCTACTAAAAAGCTCTGCAGGATGAAAGAAAGGTAATAAGTATGTTCCTTGGTGCCCACAGACAGACCTACTTTTTATTTCAGGGCAAACTATTGTCAGTCAGCAGCATGACTTTGATTTTGTTGCTTCTGCACGCTGATTTATTTTGCATACACAATGTCTCGCTCTGTGTGGTTTATTTGTATTTTTGTCCAGGCTGCAACTAACATTACCAAACTGATATATGTGTGCTTTTGTTGCAGGCAAGCTTAAGACCGCGGGAACTGCAACAGCGGATCAGAGCAGTTCATTTGGGGGTTTTGCTTTGTTTTGCTTTGTTTTGCTTTTGGTTCCTCCCCCAGTGATTTTGTTGTTCCAGCAGAAGGTCTGGCAGCTCATGGTTTTCATCTGAGCTTGGAGGCAGCAGCCTCACAAAAGGAGAGCTCCCTGAAGAACCATGTCTTCTTCCTAGTGTTGCCACTGGAGCATCTTTGAGTATTTCTAAGTGTCTGATATTTGTCCTACCTTCTGCCTAGCAATGAAAGTGTCCTTCATGATAACACACCAGTACTCTGTAATTTGCCCACGCTTACAAAGTACCTACACCATATACACAAATGGCAAGCTGCAAGCAGTTGGCTGAGACCACCAACTTATAGGTCACTAGTTAGGAACTGACTAACATGTAAAGGTTGACACTATGGTTTAAAGGGAGGACTCAGTCTATCCCTTCTCTAACCTCTATGTAATCATTTGTCTTTGGGGAAAATTGGGTGTAAACATGCCTTTCAACCTGGTAGCATCTTCTAGTGACTTCTTTTTCAAATAAGCAAATGGTCGCCGTCAGTACAAGTGTGGGGAGAAGACATGGGGTTGTGTTAGTATGTTCTGTGAAAGGTTAAAAAAATCCTAATATGTGTTGGGAAATGAACTAAACTGAAGTAACCCCCCAAACCCACATGTCACACAGTCCTTTTCCCTAAAGGGAAACACGTCTCGAAGAACTTTTTAAAAACAGACCTTTTTTTTCTATTCAGCAAGCTAATCTGAAAGTGCATTTACAATATCACATGTTAAACATAGAGCTATAATAAGAAATTAATATTAAAAGATTTATAATGATAATTAAACCACAAGAGCAATAGGCTCTTCTCCAGCCTAAATACTATGATGAACAGAAAAAAAAATAGGGCAGGGCACCCAAAAGGATTTGGTTATAATAAAGAGAGTTTTTACTCAAAAATACATCCATCTCCCTGGAAACTTGGTTTTCTCTTCCTCAGATCACACCAGAGAGAAGAATTCTCAGTGTGTGAAAGCTTCCAGAGTGCCTATAGCTCATGTGAAGCAGCCATGTTGGCAGACCCCATCATGCTCTGCCATAAACTCTATGCCAGGTGATTTTAGTGGTGCTGTGGCATTTTTCTGCTATTTTGCTGCAGTGTGCAGTCATTCTCATGAGGCAATGGCCTTATAGAGGGTCTAAGAAGCCAAAACCAGCTCCCTGGCCATAGGGACAGCATGGCAGAAGCCCATCGGAAACATGCTGCCCTTTGCCACCTGCATAAGACAAAACCAAGCTCTGAGAAACCACGCTTAGGTGTCTCAAACTGGGCACCAAAAGTAAATGGAAACTAATGACCTTCACTGCTGTGTGCCTCATTTCCTCATCTCTACAGCAGGGCTGATGTTTCCTCCTCTCGTAAGGACACAAAATGCATTCATTAGCTTCTGTGAAGCCCATGCATGATGGGTAGAGGACAGGACAGCAACATCAAGGAGGAAGCACATTGTGCAGAAGGCACTGCAGTATTTGAAGACTTTCTGTGTAACGTCTGAGACTACTTGTTGAGTGATGATGGTAAAAAGAAATATTGAGAGACTACGTATGCCCCACATAAGGAGCCTGTGACTGGTGATGGTGAAAACACAGACACACACAAGGCAACTTACAGTCCAGTATGAAAGCAAATCTGAAGCATTTAAGAACTTCAGTTTTCAAAATTGATGTTCTTTTGATATGTCTTGGTTTGGGTTTTTTTTTTTCAGTTCAGATAATCTAGATTTCTTAATGGCAAAAGGATCCTCCATGAACCATCTCATCTCCATATGCACTCCAGTACTGCAGACAGAAGACTTTGGTTTTGCAGTTCCTGCATGCAACCCATTATGTCTTCATGAACGGTAATATTTTTTTGGAAATGAAAGTAGAGTCCCTGTACAGTCTTTATAGAATGGAAGAGCCCATCCTTTGGTAACTTAACCCATGGAAGACTGACTTCTTTATTAAAAACCTTTTCCTTATTCTTATTTTGAGCTTGCCCATATTCCCTTTGTCAGCTAAACCAAAGTGTATTAGATCCCTTGGCTGCTGCAATAGGTGAGCCTACGCACAGTAACCTTTCTACAGCATGGGACTAAGCCTATGAAGTATTAAGTGCCTTCAAGGTCCACTAGAATCAATGGGACTGAAGAATGCCATATCCTTGAAGTGCTGGACCCCAAGGGATGGCTTCTTCTGGGATTCACTGATTCTGAAGACAGGCAAAATAAAATATTTAAAACAATCTGACAGGCACAGGCTAAATTCTTTTCCTTTTGTGCTGAAACATAATTTTTTTAATATGCTGTGAGCATGCTGTGAAAGCAATCTTTCTGCGTGTTTCCTTAGTGGGGAGTGTTTGCTCTCTGTGCTAATCAGTCTCAAACACTATGACTGATGCAGACCCAAAGCATTAGGAAAGTTCTAGTTAAGTTCTGTAATATAATGTTTTTTTTTTAAATAAGATAGAATTGTTGGTGAAAGAGGAGTCTATCAGGTACCTGCTAAAGGAAAGGGTTACTGAAGGGACATACATCAGCAGTATGTACTTTACATTCTTAGTTCATTGGTTTCTACAGCAGTTCGTGTTCACAGTAATGTGAGGCAGTTAATATGGGATCTGAACATCACTGGACTGATAAGCCTTCATACTGACTTGAAAAAGTAATTTTCAGTAAGCTTTGAGGGGAAAAATTGCATTTAGTGGGGGAAAAAAAAAGGGCAAAAAAAAGTTAAGCCATTCGTGCATCCTATTTTATTGAGTATGTAAGTAATAGACTATGCAGAAATTGAACTTTTGATCCATTAGGCTGTGAACAGGGACAAACCCTGCTGAGTTACTGTGGGAAAGTTAGGCTTCCAAATAGAAGTTTCACAGTATTTTTCCAAAATCTCATTTGAAAACAGATGCCAATACCACCATTTAAATGCAAACTTCCATCAGAAAGGCTGGGAACAAGGTTCCCAATCCAAGGCTCTGCTCTCATGTATCACACTCCCACTGCCACAATTAGTCATTCTCAAACTAACTTTTTTAGCAACTATTGTGCAAGGCGGTGGTAACATCCTTTCCTAAAAGCTTAATGAACAGAACTGTCCTTGTCTACTTTGCTCCAACGATTGCTTCACACCATGAGCCAGGCCAGGCAAAATAGATAACTTGCAAAATGTTTAAATTTTTTTGACAGAAAGATGGTTTAATCCCCAAACAGACCTAATCATCAAGTATTTCTTCTAAATCCCCAGTCCTTGTTCATTCAGTACAACCACATATGATTATTCCTAGCTCTTTGTTGCTACAACCTTTCACCTAAAAAAAGTTTCTCAGATTTGGATGACCATGGTGGTAAAAGCTTTCCTTTTGCTAAAGGTGGATTTTGCAGGGTCAAGTTTGAAAAACACCATCTGGAGAGACATGGATGAACCTTTTTGGCCCTTTGTGTGTGCTGAAATCATAGATTTCAGGGACCTTCAGCTGTGTTTCCTAACAGGCATCACAGGCCCAGAGGGACAGATTGCTGAGGTTAATGATATAGTTCAACACCTAACTGCTAGGTAGCTACCACCAGTCTCCATTCCCAGTGTGACCGGCTTCATAGGAACTTTAAGAGAAGAAAGAGGTCCCTGGGGAAGGATTTGCCAGAAAATACTTCTAAGTGGCCAGAATGACCCATTTTGCTGTGCTGAAGAGGGCTAGAGGAGATTCTATATTCGAAATAATGCAGTGGGCTCCCAAGTATCTCCGGGGAGCTGTAGTCCCTTCCATGGCAGCACAAATCCCCACCAGAAACCCCAGTGACCTCACACCAACTTCACATGCTCTGAAACTGACCATGTGGCTCTTTCATATCTCACAGCCATGACCCCTTGGAAGAACAGTGATGCACAAACCCTTTACAAAGACCTCGCCATGCCACACCTCACCTGCCACCCACTATGCCCACTCAGGCAGCACCTCCTGCCCAGGATCTCAGGGATCTGCTCTTTGGCTTCTCCCCCTCCTGTCTCATGGGGTCTGGGAACTCATTGCTGAGCTGCGGCTTCAGCCTGAGGGCGCTTAGGACCGTTTGTTGTTATTCTTGGCATTTGTGTCTAAGCACTTCAGACTTCTGAGCCCAGGAGTGCAACTGTAATAACAGCAACGCCTAAGTCTCTTTAAAACCTAGTGAGGGGCAGGAGATGGGGAGGATAGGAGGGAAGGAGTGGTTAAACAAGCCCAGGAGAGGCTCGGGCACAAAGGAGGCTGAGCTGGCAAATGCTGAGTCCCTGGCCAGGAGCATTCTTGAGGGCCCACAGCTCTCCAGGTGGGCAGCACCAAAAAAAAAAACCACATGGGCAGGACATGGGCAACAAGAGAAGAGCTTGTGCCGAACATAACAAACACCAACCTGAAACAGAAAAGGATCTGAAACACACAGAAAGACCTGGCTTTGCATATTTGAATTAAGTAATTATTCAGGCTTCCCAGCTCCCAATCTCTCAGAATTCTGCTCAAAGAAAAACCTATGCACTAATCCTCCTCCTCCATCATTATGCAATATTGCTTAGAGTAAAGGAAGTTTCCTTGCTCATTTCTAAATATACTTTTTTGTGGTTAGAAAATTGGAGAAATGACATGGCCGACCTTACTAAATGTGAAGGGCTCATTTGGGGAAGCATGCAAGTTAGCTGCTGCAGCAGACCCTTATCACTTTGTGGTAGGCAATTGGAAAACGCCTCCCCTAGCCAGAGTCACATTGGGTTTAAATTGATCTAGACAAGCGAACCACAAAAAGGGCTTGTGGGTAGCTCTACTGCTAAAAGCATGGGACCTGGCACTGGTGCGCTGTTGGTTAAAGCAGTAATTTGTCAAGGAAAAGGGAGCAGAGTAGCCTGCAATGTGAATGTCATGTGCAGATTTTCAGACACAAGGCTTTGTGTGGAAGATGAAGAAAATACTCAGTGACCATTTTAAACTCAACAACCACTCCCAGTGCAACGGGAGTTAACGCTGCATCAGACTTTCCATTAATGCCTCTGTTTTCGCAGGGGCTGTAAAACTGTGCTCGAGGCAAAAACTTGTGAATCGGCGGCTTGGCTGAAGAGCTAACTTTTCTTTTTATATGCACCCATTTTCAGAGTGGTGATTTATAATAATTCTTGTGCAGATCTATATATAGTTCTGATGTGGTGAAAGAGGGAGCTGGGAAGGGAGGTAATGCAAAGCCTTGTGCCCAGCTGCCTGGCGCTGCTGTTAGAGGCCAGGTGAGAGGATGGCGGTCTCTGAGTGGTATAAATGTGACTTAGCATTCCCAGGATGAGTGACATTGCTACCTAGGATAAAAGAGGTGAAATCTGGGCTTCTTTTCTACTTATATGGTGGCCTTGGATAAGACATTCATGAGGAACAAAGGCATGCTCTCCTTTTGCCCCTGGGAGTATCCCACCTGCCCATACCCAGTGTGCGTTGTCTTCATACATGTGGGAGAGACACAACAAATGGCTAGAATTATTTCCCCAGCTGATCCTTCTCCTGTGTGCATTTGCACCTGCCTGTTTTTTCTGCAATTGGCATTCCTGTATCTAAGAGGTAAATCTTCAGGTAGAGCTGTGCCCAGATCCTCCATAATGAGCCCTTACAGGTAAATGGAAATCCTTGAAATGTGGGATCACACAATGGACAAGGCTTTTGGCCTTAGCCAATTAAAAGAAGCTTGATCAGCCACCCTCTCCTCTGCTGTATAACCATACTGAGTCTCATACCTCAGATGGGACAGCTGGGCAATGGGCTTATAACCCTCCTGTTACCCCTTGCACTGAGCTGCTGCTAGGTGAAATGGTCTTTGATGTCTAGTAAATTCCTGACTATCTGTACAGCTTTTCTGGGTGATAGGTAGCCTGGGACACATCAAGTTGTTCAGTGTATTTTAATATAGTTTCCTCAGTAAGATCATACTGTCTTTTACAACAGCTCCACTAATCACTGCAGCCAACTGACAGCAACTGGACAGATTTATGAGGACATAGTATTGCCACTTGTCCATATCATAGACTTTGAATCTCATGCCCTTCCCCTAAACAGCATGTTAGCCCACATTGTAACACATTATCCAAGGTTATTTTCCCTCAAAGTATTTTCCATACAAATAAAAATATAAGGTTTTTTTTCTGTTTTCTTTTTTTCTTTGCTCCTTCACAGAAATAGGCTCCTAGCTGGTATTTATCATGATAGCTAAATTAGTCAATACCTTTAATACTTGCAGCACATAGAAAATCACTTCATCAGCTGCACAGTTTGAGCTTACTGGAGAAGACTTTTAAGAAAGAAACAGAATGAATCCTAGAATAACAGTTTCTTTCCCCTTGTCCCTCCAAGGCACCAAAGTTCAAGGTATTTATTTCTTTCCTTGTGTACTGAGAAATCTGTGATGGTGGTTAATTGAGCGCTAAAAGCCCGTACGACTGCAGTTTCACTAAGATGCTGTATTATTGTTTTACTTCCAATCCTAAATTGCTACGAGGCAAAACAGGACGGAAACAACGGTTCTTTGGTGATGGAGATTCTGTACTGAAAGAAGCAGCATTCTTGTGAAAACAAGAGTATAATTGCATAGTCTGGATTCTGTGTGGTCTCTGCGCAGAACAGCTAGATGCCATAATCATTCAACAAGAAATGAGGAAGAGCGTACCCTACAAGGACAGTATGCAATGTCACTATAAAGAGGTATGTTGGCTTTCTTGGTTGAACACTACAGGAGGAAGAGCTGGCTGGTGCCTTTGTAGATCCTCAGACTTTTGCCTTTGGAGAAGACTACAAGCAGCCCTCAGTAGCTGCTCAGGTGTGTTTTGCAGTCCAGACACAACAGGCAGAAAAGTAGCATGAAACCACATTTATTACCATTACTGGGTCAGGCTCTCCCTGCAATGACTGTCCAGGATGTGAGCCAGTCAGCAAGGCTATAACTCTCAGAAGTGGTAGAGATGACAGCTAGACATGTGCAGCTGCATAAGGGTGATGGGTGAATATGTCCAAGACACAGACCCATGGGAACCCTCTGCCATCAGTGAAAACCTAAAACTTTAGTGTTGTCACTCCAGTTTAAAAATGGAAATACCTATGTAGTGAAAAACACTCTCTGTGGAAGTTTCGCACAAAACACCCTTTGGTTTCAATGAGAGGATGATCTCACTTGAAACTTTTACAAATGTGTTGGGATGACAGTTGCTACCTCCCTGTAAGGTGCCTTTTGCTGCCCTCTTTCACAGAACCAACACAGGCTCATAAAGACATTCAAAAGTCCCTTGAATGATCAGTCAGTCACAGGTCAAGATGTCAGGCATCATTGAAATAATCATTAATTAATAAATAATGAATACATTTTCAGAAACTTTTCCTTCTTCCAATTTTAAATCAGTTTTTCTTACAAATATATCTTGTAGTTGAATGTTATAAAAATGAACTTTTTCTTCAGGAATCTCTGATTACCTACTTTGTGTTTTTCCAGCAGGTTGATGTAACTGGCTCTGGCTCTAGAAGACAGCCCAGCCTTTGATCATCTCAGTTCCTTCATTATTACCTGAGGGAGCCATCAGGAACTCTCTCTCATGTCCAAAAATTATCTAGCCTATCTTCTTGAATTTCTTTATTCAGTGAATTTGTTTTCAGAATTATTCATATTTGTTAAGAAGAATCACGGGCACTACAAGGTTAAGTTTCCCCTGAGCTATGTTGGCTCACCACCTTGCAAAGGGTTCAAAATGTGCACCTCCTGCTCTGTAACACATCAGAGATGAAAGCCCCTGCTGTCCCTTGCACCTGAAGAGACTCAGGCAATACCCCAAACTGGTGCACTTTGGTTCCAGAGATGATGGTAGAACATGGCACGGTAAGCTATTTGGCACCTCTATCCCTTCAACTGCTCCATCTAGCACTTCAGGGGGGTCAACATCTGCAAAGGCTCCTGGAATAGATCCTGCAAGTGAGATAGTGGCACTTCATTCAACACAGGTTTGGTATTTCCTGGGGGCAAAGCCTACAGGGCTGGGCACCAATGGGCGCAGCTGACTCCTCACAAATACATTGCTTCAGCAGCACAAATCATCCAAAGACAGGGACTACTGGGTATTTTTTCTAGTTCACATAAACTGATCATGATAAATGACTTTAAGACATTTACACTTTCCTATTTCAAGAACGAAGACTCAAAAAATGAAGCTTTAATTCAAGGTTTGGAGGACATTAAGTTCTTGTCACCCAGCTGTGCACCCCCAGCCTGCATATTGCTGCTGGTAAGTACTCATCCACCACTTTCCACTACCAGGATGCTTGGTCTGTACCTTCAACGTAATTAATTTAACTACCCAGGGCTGCAGGCTTTTCACCAAAGCCTTTCTCCTCAAAAATCATGGATTCACATCAAAACAGCATTATTTCCTTGCTGAGCCAGTTGTACCAACACTTGTTTCTCTGTGGCCTACTGCTCTAACATCCTCATCTTTTCTCTTTAGTACCTGAGTTCAAAAGCCATTTTCAGCAGGGTGACACAGGAGACCTGTGTTTGTTTTCCAATCCTAACAGACATCCTGTATGCCCTTGGGTCATGCAGCCACTCTCAGCCTTCTCCTGTTTACAACATCATAATACACGATTTGTTCCGGTTTGCATGCTGCATCACTGCAACCTCTCTCTCTCCTAGATATTCCTTTCCCCCTTTCCCTCCTGGGTAACCTGACTTTCACATACCCAACAAACTGCAAGAACTTGGGCTTCCTGAAGCTCCTGAGATATAATTAGGAAACAACAAAAACTGTTGATGAGTTGGTATACGGCTAAGCAAAGGCAGGGTTTTTTCTTTTTTCTCAGAAGGTTTATGTGAGCTGTTTCTGGTTTCAGTTCACATGGGTTCTTTCACCTTCTGAGTTTCTCTTTGACGTTCAGGTTTCTGCCTTTTTTTCCACCTGAAGCCAAAAAACAACAACAACAAAAAAACATTTTTAAAGGTAAACAAACTCTTAATTCTAGAATGGGACCATTTCTAACTTGTCAGTTACTAGTTTGTTCAGTACTCAACATCCTGATACCTATTCCTGTTGAAAGCAGTTATGCTCAGAGCACAAGGATGTTAGTCCATATACCTGGCTGTCATCAACCATCTTTGATTATGACTAAAACCAGAACATGTACAAAAATAGAAGCACCAAAATTCATCCTCAAAATGAAACGATTACAGGGGAGGGTTCATAACCGAGGTTCTTCTAGGCTTTCCATGGGACAAATTTCATTATCCTAACAAATAGGGAGCTGACATCAGTACCTTCAAGCTCTGTTTGGTGCAACTATTGTCTTTGGTGTAGTTTCATTTTATTTTAATTTTGTACCAAAGTTTAATACATCTGCTACTGTTTTGCACATAGTTAAGTGTAGGTGCAAATTATGAAGCATAATTAATTGCCCATTAATGAGTTTTTGCAGAAGATTGGACTCTAAATGCTAATCTGTGTTTTAGAAAGAATGCCAAATGATATCCACGCTGCTTACCTGCTTCTTCCTGACTTCTGTTTAACATGAGATTGGAAGAATTTGGCTTTAATGTTAATTAATGTCTTCAATTAGCGTTCATAATGTGTATTAGGCCTCAGCCATTTCAATTTTATGATGAACCCACACACGAGATTTGCTGATTCTACAGTTAGTGAAAACAATCTGTATAAACTACATTTCCATTTATTTTCCAGCCCAAAATAAACCTCTTTCCAGAACTCAGTCTACTGAAGTTTCATACCTATATGGCTACGTTTGTTTGTCATCTTTTCTAATAAACAAAGCAACCAAAACAGCAATCCAGTGCACCATCACACAGTCCACCAGTGAACAGAGGAGCAAACCACAGGAGGAAACAGGCAGAAACAGATGAGTGGGGAGAAGATCCTCGGGATGTTTCTCCTTCTCCTTCCTGCCCTCTCCTTCATCACAGCAACACTGGAGGGACCTGCCATTCCGTGAACAGGCAGAGTGAGATCACAGAACACACAAACAGTCAAATCTGTGCAGATCCCTTTAAAAGGCCTTTTTGCCTATTCCCATATGGTTGAGTGATAGATACTGTGCAGCACCCAAAGCTGTGCCACAGGTAAAACCTTGCCTACCTACCAGCAACTTTGCTCCAGGGCCGGGCTAAGCAAAGCAGGGAAACACTCAAACCAGACCAAGTGCTTTGGCCAGCTAATTATTTGTTTCCCAAAGGATGTGCATGCTTCCTCAGGCCCTTACTGCCCTTGCCTTTGGCTGTACCTGTAAGATCACCTTATCCCACCTTTTTTCTGGGGTTATTTGCATGTGAGACACAGCATTTGTAAACCAATATACACACTGGGCCTCACAGCGCAGTAAGGGTGGACTGAGCTGCTGCTTCAGAACCTATCTGTCAAGGTCGATCGTGCAGGTTTCCAGCTGGTGTCCAGCGCTGCTACCTCAGGCTCTGCTTGCGAGTCATTTTTGCACTTGACATTGCATGCTGCTGGCTGGGAAGTTTACAATCTGAGCATCTAGACCTATCAGTAGAGTGTTTTGCTAAATTATTTATTTTGCTTGTGTTTCGTTTGGCTCTCCTCCCCAGTGAGATCAGAGATAAAGCATATTTCCTAGTTGCTGCTTGCCCCGGCCAGCTGAGGAGCTGGGCTGGAGTGAAAGCAGCTGTTTCAGAGCAGCATGCATGGCTTGTGCTCATTCTCAATTCCCAGTGAGCAGGATCCTTCAGTGGTGATGGAGTAGCTCTGAGTTTCAGTCTATCTGTCACTGCTCGACTGTTTTACTGTGCACACAATGCACTGATGGGCGACATCACTCAACTGCAACAAGTCCAGCTACAAAAGCAAGTAGCAGCAATTTGTAGCCTCAATGCAGCCATTTAATCATTTCCAACACTTCCCTGGTTGCCACTTTGGATAAACTAACTTGAGAATTAAGAGCAAATATTTGACTCCCCCCCCCATAATTTTACACAGCCTTGTTTAGACTGTATGGTACTTAACAGGAGACCTTTGCCCCTTGGTTAAAAGCTGTGACCAGGAAATCCCACCTCCTCTTAATGAGTTTTTTTGTTCAGCTTACAGGGAGGGATTTGCACTCCACTCTTGTACTACAAATGCTTTGTCTGCTTGGCTTTTTTTATTCAGCTGATGAATAAAAAAAAGCAAACGCCAAACTCTACACGTTTCAGTCTCCATTAAGACAACAAAGCGATCTAAATGCATGTCCTAGCAACGGCAACAATTTTTTTAGGAGTGTTAGAAGAAAGAAAACATGGTCATTTAAACTGTGGTGTTTTCCATAGATATTCCTTCATGCTTTTGTCAAAAAAAGCTGTACACTTTTGACTATCAAAATACCTATCTCTAAGTAAAAGGACAGACAACATTTTTGGAATCAATAGCATGCTCTTTCTACCGTGAAACAATCATATAAGCAGCTCAGGCAATGGCCTTTGTCAAATTTTTTACTTGTTTATGTCTTTCAACCACATGCTGAGACCTCTCATACTCCACTGGCCTTGAAAGTGTTTTCACCTTATTTTCTTTTTTTCCTGTGTGCCTCAGATAACTCTTGGCTTCCTCTAATCTCTTGTTTTTTCCTTCTAACCACACTTAATAACGATAGCAGACACTGGCATCAAATTATGAATAGACAGAAATGCAGAGGATTCAATGCAGTCACAACAAGAGACAGTTTTGCAGGAATCTCAAGATATTTGAAATAGATGGAACAATGTGTATTCCAGCAGAGAGAAGCAGAAAAGGCTTCTCTTTTCCAGAGAGCAAGATTAAACCCTGTGCGTGCCTCTCTACGCACAGAAGTGGAGTAGGAAAGATTCTCCAGCCCGTTACACAACCATGTGTAGGCTTGCTAGGCTGGTTAAAACAAATCTGGTAGAATGGACAGGGAGACTCATTTATCAGGAGCATATAAGACAGTATATTAAGCAAACTCTGCTGCAAGAGAAGGATAACAGGCGTTTTTTATGCTGGGCCTTGTTCTGGCTGTGCAGAAGATGATGGCTTGGAGAATTCTGTTGACTTTTGGGCTAGTGACTGTCAACCCTAACTGCCTTTTACAGGCCACCAAGCAGTGTTAGCATTTGCCTTCTCATACGAAAGCCCCTGCAAATCTGCATCAGTTATGTTCTTGGCAGATCCCTTGGCATCACTAGTTAGACTACATGCAGGTGGGGACCTCAAAGAGGCCTTGACCAAAGCCAGTGTATCTATCTGTGGTGCTCATGGCAGCCTGAGTGATCATCACAGGTAGCTCAGAAAAAGCCATGTAGCTGCAGTGATCAGGTGAGACCAAACTATGGAGACTTAGTTTCTGCTCAAATATGATAAACTAAACAGAAAAAAATGAAACTACTTTAGAAAATTACAAGGTAAAATTGACTTTTTGACTCATTACATTATAGTTGCCAAATATGCCTGTATGGCAAATGTTAGCTACTCTGCGGAAGGGCTTGCTTATATGCTTTAGATAACAACAGTTCTTTTCCCCAATGTGTTCTGCTAAAGTTATTTCAGATTCAAAATTAGTTTTTCTTCTTGCATACCCTACACTGCCAAACCAG
The DNA here is from genome assembly GCA_028858755.1 of Ara ararauna. Classification (NCBI taxonomy): domain Eukaryota; kingdom Metazoa; phylum Chordata; class Aves; order Psittaciformes; family Psittacidae; genus Ara; species Ara ararauna. The sequence goes on along the minus strand of CM054410.1, from coordinate 8,336,090 downwards.
ATCTTCAAATATGAGTCTAATATAACTGACCCGACATCAAAATAAACATTATACAAAGGATTTTAGAATGCTTTACATCAGCATCTTTATAGAAAAAGAAAACCAAGAAATTGTTTTCCACTATGGCTAGAAAAACCTGGATGAAAACCTACCATTTATTCTAATGAGAGATTTCTGGCTGCAGGTGTTATTTTCAGGGTCCTGAACAGCATTTGCTCTGTGTATGTGATCAGAGCTGCTAAAAAGGGAAATCTTCAGGGAGGATGGGTGAGAGAAGGAAATAAATATTTCAGTGACAAAGGGTTACCCACCACCACCTTTTGGGTTACTTCTTAACTGTTGCCTGCTTGCAGGTACCAAAGCCTTTGAACTTGCCATGGGAGAAGGAGATCGTTATGGCAGGAGAGCTGGGGAATGTCACAGGTGTGCTTTACAAGTTTCTGTACTACCAATCCCTGGAGACTCTCCCTGTCACCCTCAGGCTGCAGAAAATCATCGACCTCAGGCTAAATCCAAAAAAAGATGAAGAGTCTCAGGGCTGCACTTTGACGTCGCTAGCTTTTGCTCCTTGAAACCAGAAGCTGAAGTCAAATCTCTAGAAGCTCTAGTCAAGCACACAGTGCTTTGGGACACCTAGGATTCAGACCCTGTCCTGTGCAGACATCTGTGTAAGCAAAGCTTAAGACCATTTTGCCTTATGCATTTTGCTTTTCTGTTGTTGGGTTGGACCTCTTCAATTGAGGCTCCATATCCCCTGTCATCAGCCCCAGGTGGGCACCCACAATAGTGCCTTCAAAACCTGTCAAAACATAGCAAAAGAAGCTGCTTTCTTGTTTTCCCATGATGATGAGAGAACTCACCCAGCACCCTCTGCTGTGTTCAGGTCTTTTCTGCTGCTGGGCAGAAAATAATGTGTCTCTTACTGGAGGAGAATTTGACTTAAAAAAAGAAGGATTTACAATTCACACTGTAATCAGACCTGCTTCTCCCCTGCCAAATGCTCCAGACACTGGGATTAGCTTTATACCGCTCACATTTTACTACCTCGTGAATCTTTCATACTATCTGGACAGTGCTAAATCTTGCTGATCGGGGTGGATGCTGCACCCACCTGGGAGCATCCCACAGTTTCAGCAGGAAGTCCTTTCACCAGTCTAGTGTGTGAAAGGGGAAGCAATTAACCCCATCCCCCTGTTCCAAAAGAAAATGCAGACTGTATTTCTACCAAAACCAAATCATGCATACTTGGTAAATGTCAGCCTCTGTTGCAGTGTTTCAGTTGTACATTGCCAGAAGATAAACAGACACTAAGCTTTTTGGCACCTTCCAAGATCATAGCACTTTGCACATGCATGGGAGCAGAATCACAACTGTCCCAAGCAGCTGAGGCTCCCAGTCTGGTCCATCTGCCTTCAGAATAAGATGATTTCAACAATTTTGACCCTGTGCACATTTTACCACAGTCTTCCCCACCAAATCAGCCCGCAGAGGAGAAGCATTTATGGGACAAAATGGTTTCAGCCCAAATGCTCTGGGAATCTGAACAACAACTAATCTGTAACCTGCTGTAGATGCAGATCATGAGTTCTTGCACTTGGTGAGGGTGGATTGGAGAAGCACAGGCAGGAAAGTGGGTGATCACCCAGAGTCTGCTCAGTGTTGCCTGGCCGAAGATCTGACAGCCATCAAACACTTTTCCAGATACGAGCCTAAAATATGAGGCTCCACTACGCCTCACATAATGTTTTCGGTGCCCCTCAATTAGAAACACTTTCTCACATACCTACTTTCATAAAATCACACTCATCTCTGGCAGAAAGTTTTGCAATGATTTTTTTTTTAATATATTTTCAGCTGTAAGCAGCAGAAAACCCCCTTCAGGCACTTCACTAGACCTTTTATCCGTACGCAGGAAAAAGAATTGATTGATTCTGAAGTTAAACGTTGGCATCTGCTGTTATTCAAAACCAGGACCTTGGATACACTCATCCACCATGCTTTCAGCTCAGCCACCAGTGTGCTGCAAATGAAGACAAGCTGTTGTCAAATGAGAAATGCAAAATAGTCAATCTGTTTGTCTGTTTAATGTAACTGGGAACATAAGCTGCTAAAAATGCTACCATTCTGCACTGTCAGATGGGAGACACTCTCCAACAAACGAAAGCCTAATGACCCATTTTACTCAGGCGCTCTGGAGTTCTTCCTAATGGTATTTTCCATATGCACTTCAACATGCTTTTAACTGAAACTGCAAATGGTACTATTTTCTATCTAACACAAGCGTGTAATCTGTGTAGCATTTTTTTTTTCCTCTGGCACCATGAAGGAATGCTGATGTTCAAGGCATCTTGAAACAGTGAGCATATTGCTCAAGCATCTGATGCTCATCTTCTCTTTACACCTGTCATTGTACTGTATTAAAGGAAAAAAATCAAGTCATTAACCATGATAGATATGTTTTTAATAAGAAAGTGTTGCGCCTCACCAGGCAGATAAATAGCAAGTTTTAAGATATCTTCAGAGGCTGAGCATACAATTACAGAAAAAAGTTAAATATGCTGGGGACTCTTCAAAGACTGTTATAACTTGTAAAGATTAGGGGTATATCAATTACCCAAGCTGCACATCTTCAAGAATTTTCTAGCATTAAAATTGCTAATTTGACTTTTCCTCTGAAAGTTCCCCATTCCCCACAGATAATTATGTGTGAAATGTTGCCTAAACAAAATGGTGATTTGGCCAAGAAAACAAGCGTGGTCCATTTTCAAGTCAAAACCAGTGAAAACTAATGCATATATTGTCAGAGCAGGGCAAGAAGAAACTCTGCAGATCTTGGCCATTTTATTAAATATGCTTCAGGTTTGTATAGTAGTAATTTCATGTGTCTGGTTTCAAAACCCACATAACTAAGGTGTTTTTCTGAAACAAAACAAAACAAAACAAAAACAAAACAAAAAAAGATATAATATTTATTCTCTCTTCACAGGCAGCATAGTACTAGCCAGGTTTTTTTTCTCCTTAGAAAACACGGCAGCTCCAGTCTGTTGGCATACACACAGGATGTGCTTCTTTAAGCCATTATAGTGTCAGATCCAGCTTTATCTCCACCCCTGCTGTTATCACATTGATATTTTGTTAATTATTGACACGAGATATGCTCAGTCATAAACTGAAGATCCCTTGAAATGCTCTGCTGCACTGAGACAAGCAGCAGTGCTCTGAGGGTGCCTGCTCCCCCCTGGCTCCCTTGCCCTCAGGGTGCTGATAGCATCGATTAGCAAGCCCCCAAAAGCACTGAACAACTTCAGGCTCTCCTTTTACACCTGCAGAAAAAAAATCCTATTCATTTGGTTTCCTCTCCACCCTCCAAAACTCACATTCTTTTCCCTGTAAGGTTGTTTGCAGCCTAACTGGGACCAAAGCAAAGGGACTAATGTGTCCCTGGGGAGGACTGGCCTGAGATATTGTTGCAGAAGAAGCCTGTCCATCTTACCACCACGGATGGGCCCGCTGCATCCTCAGCAATGGATTCACAGGGTCCCACGCAGCCATGCTGCACACTGAATTCAGTGCTACTTAACCTTTTGGAGAAGTGTTAGAAAACATAAAGGACATAATTATAGCTTAAAAGAGGGGGGGACTAGTAGTCTGTGACAACGTGTCAGTGCTTGGGATTTGTGTGCTCAGGAGGGAAAGAGAGAGAAAGAGAAGGAGAAGGTGAAAAAGTGAACGACAGAGGAAAAGAGTATTTTATGCAGGGGGTTAATTTAGTGGTCAGTCATCTCCAGGATTATTGAGAAATTTAATATGATCTTTGAATTATCCACTCAGTAACCAAGCAGATTTTTAGTAAATCCTAAAAAAATGGGTTTGCTTTATTGTAAAGAATCTGGAACCTAAGAGAGAGATTTCAGGGAAGGAGGGGAAAAAAATCTATTACTCTTTGCTTGCTATATGCCTCCCTCCTGCATAAATAAATCCCCAAAACCCAACATAAAGCCAAAACCAGGCCTTTCCATCACAGATCAAAAGTCAAGCAAGTAGTGTTGCATTGCAGCTGCCTGAATTATACTTGGCCTCTGAATAATAAATAGGGAATTTCTCGAACCACAGGCTCATTAATGAGCACTAATTCAGAACTGATGGCACAATGTTCAGTAATTTAAGTAATGTAGACAATGAAGGTTCTCAACTCTGGTACAAAGAGTGACCTACAGAATCTTGCAGAATGAGTAATTACAGCTAATATCCATTTCAGCTTCTATTAGAACATCCAATAAAACAAGGTCATGACAACAGGCAAGGATCACATCCCGGCAAGCATAGCAGTGGGGAGAGATGGAGTCACCCTGGAGCAGGTGGATGGTTCCTATTAGCTGGGCTCCTCAATGAATAAGGATGCTGACAGCTCCCAGAGGACCACGGTCGGTGGTGCAGTGGCAGTGTAGGCAGCTCAGGGGATACAGGGGTGGTTTTCAAGAGCACAAAGGTTAGGAGGAGATGGGGTTTGTTTTCACCCATAACTAACAGAGGCTCAAAGGACAAACCATGTGCTACTGGCTTATTTATGTTTTTAACGTCTCTGATAGTTTGGCATTAATGTATAGAGGGAATGATTTGATCATTTAACAACTGAGGATGGACCAATGACAAGTCGTAACATAGGAAAAAGTTGATAGAAACAGGACAGCAATGGGTGCGTATAGTGTGAAAAATAGTTGAATGAGCAGCAGCAGAGCAGACTGAACTGCCTGGAGAGTTTTCTATTTTGTACTGATGAGTGTTATTAATTTCTGAGAGAGGATGGAGAATATGGTCAAGAGAGGAAATAAAGAAATTATCTGCAATTTTTTTGTACAGTAAAGGAATAGGTGGCTGCCTGTTAAAAACAGTTTCTGGCAATCCTCACAAGACCTGGTGCTTTTACGAAATTGAAGGAAGGCTTATTTTCTTCTCCAATGTGCTAAAATTTCACAGAGACATTCAGACAACACAGGGCTATTCAAACTGATCCCCTCCCAGAACAATTCATAGGCTGGAAATTGTTTCTCACAACTATCTGGGCAATACTGAGAAGCCCAGAGGGCATTGCAACCAGAGCTAACTGCCTAACAAATACAATTCACAGCAAATGGTTTGACCAACTCAAAAAATCAACTCCTCTGGCTAAATCTTTGGCCCTCATGAGAATTCATTGTGTAGCTAGAGAGATGCAGTGTGGACATGCCATGAGCTCTTTTATGAGAGTATTTCCTTGACCCTGGAGAATAGTCTGGCTGAAAAAAAGCTGGTTCAGAAACATCAGAGCTTGGTCTCTGCTTACCAATGTGGCTGCAAACAGCCATAATATGGTCAACATGGCTCTGAGCCACAGGTGTGGTTCTTGAAGTTATGAGGTACAAATGTAGGAATCACTGTGGCCACCTTTGGGCACTTGTCTCTACCCTTCCCTTCAAGTTTTCCTATGTTCTACTCTGTGTGTGGGTTTGGACATACAAAGATGTCCCATGGAGGGTGCCTTGACATGGCGTAACTGCCATGTATAAAGCGCCTTGGAGACATGCTTGGTGCTGCCCCCATAGATACATCAAGGCCTGCAACAAAATGAGAAAAAAGGAGTATTTCACTGAAGAATTAGGAGTCATAAATCCCTTGAGTGGGCATGAGAAAATACATATTTTTTTCATGAAAACCAGAACAAAAGAGAGCCTGTCTTTCATTTACACCATACCTACTGTGTTTTGCTAATGGTGCTTTTCTGGCAGAATCAGGGTTTGGACAAAAGCCTTGATCTCTCTAGAGGACTGATTAAATGCTGGATTTTGACAACTTAAAAATGGGCTTTGGTGCTTAAGTCCCTGTGGTAGGGACTGATCTTACATATTTTTTGCACTACATAAACCCCAGCATCAAAATCCACTTAAGGGCTGTATTCCCACATACTTACACTTATCCTCTGTGCCCTAAACACCAGTCTTCACTTAAACATTATTTCATCTCCAGTTGAAAAGCAGCTGCCCTGACCTGCTGGTGAGTCCAGCAAGGTACAACCCTCAGTCACTGAACTCCTGGAAAAAAACTTTTCTCTGTATATTTTTCCTTACATGAAAAAACAGCCTCGTGAAAAGCTGCTGGAGGACATGGGACATAAGAAAATGATTAGGACCTTTGCAAGAGGAGAAAAACATCTTTAATAACATTAGAAGCAGGAGGAGCAGGCGAACCAAGACAAGACCAGGACCATTGTGGAGGCACCAGCATAAGCCTGGGAAGCCGCCCCTGGGCTGCCCTGCTGTGCCATCCCAGTGCCAGGGCAGAGCTATGCTCTTGTGTTGATTTCTGTTGACTTTAGTAATATTAATTGAAGCAGAGTTTTCAGGATTGGTCCCAGGGTTGCTGTAGGATCAAAGGAATGTCAACAATTTTGATTACTTTCAACTATATTAATTTCTATACTGGCTTGAGGAATTTTTCCTGCATCGCTTGAGAAAAGTACCTTTAAGAGCAGTGGGTTTTTTCCTTTTTTATTTTTTTTTGGTATACTATCTAGTAAGAACTTCTGCTTTCTGTTAAAATGTGCTGATAGATATTTCTTGTCTGTTTAGCTTTAACAGGCCTTGGTGAATGCTTTAAAGTTTACAGCTCAAATGATTATTTAGTAAGTAAACCTTTTTTCCTCCAGATTTTGGTAAAATACTACATAGTTAAAATATTTTATTTGGATTCATACCTCATTTCAAAGTGTTGCTTGTAATACCTGACAGGAGCTGAGCTTTAGTTAGCTATTTCTCCTTTTTTTTCCCCCCTTCTTTTTGGAAGAAAACAAGAAGTCAAACATCGCTTCTGACACATTAAGCATGACTACTGGGAAATTAAAACAAATGCTGGTACAATTCACAGGGGAAAAGGAACTTAAAGTTTGTTTATAAATTTGTTCCCAGCTCCAAATGCATGTCATAAATTAATAGGTCATCAACATACTGTATTTAGTTGGCAGCAAGTAATTTTCTCTGAAGATATGAGATAGAATATAGCCAGGGTAGCAAATTGGGTGAAAGCAAAGCATTTTGAGTGCTTTGTAAAATTCATACCGGACAACTTCAAGCTCCAACAAAATGGAAAATCTTTCCTGTCTCTGTACTTAACTCCAAGGATTTAGAAAACTGACTAATAATGCAAATACCCAGAGGTTAATAGCCTGCTGCCATAGCTGGAACGCACGCCAGCTTACAGGAGATCCATCACACACATATCCGGACAGTTGGGGAACATGCAACCATGGACCAGGATACTCTGAATGCCATCAGTGCCAACATACTCATACTGGGAAAATTTGTTTCGAGGCAATCAGGATCATGACCTTACGCCTCATTGGGCTGGCTTCTGACAGCCTAATGCAGATGAGACTAATCTTTTTGTTAGCAGGTTGAAAAGTATTCTGCAATCCCAACTGCAAAGCCATGTGTAGTAATTTGGAAAGTCACATATTCAGCTGGGTGGGAAGTGGCAGCGTGATTAGGCCTGGTGTCCTTGAAGCAAAGCCTCTCACATTTTGAGAGAGATTTTCTCTAATATAAGGCTAATTAATCACCTCAATTTAAAAACAAAAGGAAATTTTCCTACTCCCCTCTACAAACATGTCCATACACACAGCAAACTCAAGAGCAAAGGAAGCTTTGAAGAATATCAAGAGCTGGTGGTAAAATTAAATGCATTTCTTTAGTTCCTGGTCTAGACTTGCACTTTTTCGGCCTGCAAGGTACAAGTCACCCAGAGGTGGTGTGAGCAGCACAAGGCACAGAGCAACCTTCAGCCCTGGGAGCCCTTTCCCAGCATGATGCCACCATAGATTAGTGAGTAATTAAAGCAAGATATGTCCTAGAGAGCTATTGGCTTGTGTCTGAAGAGAAAAAGGTGCAACCTGTCCACACAAAGCCCAAATCACAGGCTTTATTGGGGTCTGCTGAAGGGCTAAAAGAAGAGTATGGCTACAGGGCCAGGCAGGTGGAGGGCTATATGAGCACACCCACTTGCTCTGGTCTTCACTATCAGCCTTTCACTTTAAAACCCACTGTTTATTATACGTATATATATGTGCTCGTGCTTTAAATCCTTTCAGAGACAGGACGAGGCAATATTATCTTTGAGAAAATGCAGATCCTAACTTAGTCTCCCAAAAGGAAAATTACTTACTTGAGCAATTCTTGGTCGTTATCCAAATAGCCTTGTCAAATTATTTAAATACCGCATTGTGATATTATTGAAGTTGGTACCAAGTTACTCTTGGCAGAAACAAGTGTTCACTGGCAGGTGCTGAGTAGATGAGCTGTTACTGCTCCAGCTCTCTGTGTCAGCAGCACAGCTGGCTGCTGCAAAGGATTTTAACCAGGGAGCTCAGCAAAATGCCCTCCCAAAATGGGTTACCTTTCTTGAGGGCTTCTGGGGTGATTTGTTTTTACCTCTCAGAGGCTGGTTGCCTTCCTGCTGTTACACTGGAACAATGGTAGTTTTTTTTGGGGGTGGGTGAGAGCGAAGCATCATGAAGTTGCATTCAGCACAAAAGCCACCCACTAAGGAAGATCTTTCTCTTCTGTCTTTGAACAAATTCAGTATGTAAATCTCTAGAGAAGAAAATGGAACTCAGGAATTTACCTGCTCTTTATTAAAAGGGAAGGAGGAAAAAAAAAGACTTAGGCTTATGTATTTTTCATTATCCAGGACCCACTCTAGCAGTGCATGCTTCATGCTTTTGCCTCTGCTATAATTTTAGTTGGTAAGTTATTTAAAATGCAAGAATTCAGCAGTGATTCACATATGCTGTTTCAGAAAGAAGTTCAAAGCTAGTGATACACTGGGAGGGACAGGAGGAGGTAGGACAGCAGTGGAGGAAGCTTGGTGTATTTCTTGTCTTGGACTTTCAAATTCAGCTCTCAGCACAGGAAGATCACCCATGTTTGTATGGTGTGGGGCTACCACCCTTGCCTACCCACAGGCAGCGCTCCCATGGGACCCCTCTGTCTCCTCAGCCCCATGGAGGGTGGGGAGGGGAAACTGGTGATGTCCAAAGACTATACACCAACTCCTGCCGAGAAAGCATTCACAAGCAACCTCCTCTTGAATGCTGCAGCAACATCCCTGTGTGGCAAAGACAGTGAAAGACCCTGACAACAGCTTCCTGCTGTATTAGCGTGCATGGAGGAATGAGATTGGGTTCTCTAAGCTTGGCTGGGCAGCTGTGAAGTAGGATCTGTTAGATCATTTAGTCCTCACATCCTCCAAGAAAACTCTTGCCCCCTTAAATATCTTGTCAAAGGTTTTGTCCAGTTTGGCTGTAAATGTCTCAAGTGATGGTTTTTCCATCACTTCCCTTGGGAAACCATACCTTCTTCTAACAGCTCTTGGTAACAGACCATCTCCTGCTATTCAGCCAACATTTGGTTTGGCTCAGTTTCGTCCCATTACTCTTAATTATATCTTCACGTACCACATTGACATGTTTAATATCATCAGAACATTTTTGAGAGTTAAAATTTGTATCAGCTAGACAAGCAAAAAGAAATAAACAGAAGATAAATTTTTCAGTGGATATTGCTTTCTATGGGGAAGTCTATACTAAATAAACCACATTCACAGAAGGAATTAGTAAACAGGCGAAATGAAATGACAATGAAATGAAGTGACAACTTTGCCACTTTTCAGTTAAACTGGGATGACAAGTTTGTCACTTTTCTTCTGTCCACCTTTACCCTTGGGGTAATTATTTCAGTGTTGCTGTGCAATAAGTTTCACTTTAGGCTCCTGGAAAACTACTGTGGCACAAATTCTGTACCAGACAAAATGGCTACAACTGCATCGACCTGTATATTTTCTAGCCAAAAATTTTCTTCTGCATTTCTATCCAAGGATGCTTGCTAGGTTACAGGATACAGCACCCCTGCTTATGTTGGAGCAGCACACTGGCTCCAGGACTCCATCTTGTCATGCAAATTGATTATTTCCACCCTTCAAAGGTCCACGCCTGAAATCCTTATTATGCGTTTAAGTGCGATCTTACTGAAAGGCTCCAAATCTCTCTGCCAGAAAACTCTTTTTCTTCCTCTAGAAGATCATAGGGAACATGCCTAGATTGTGCTTTAGTGAGGTGAAGGCAGAGACAGACTTAAATTAATATGTCTGGGAATAAATTATTTCTAGAGTGTCTTGAGCCAGCATCACATGAATAGATTACCATGGAGCACTATGGGAAGCAATAACTCACCTGAAAATCATAGTTTAAAACAGGAAAAAAATCTATGAAAGCTGAGGATAACTATCTAGCCTCTTACTGTCAGTGGTGACAAGTGCTTTGCAATCTGCAAAGTACCTCAGGAATGTTGTGGGCCACTGTGTCTTCAGAAGATCCTGGTTTATTTCATTTGGCTGGTAGCAATGGCAACATCAGCACCTCACCAGCCAGCAAACACGCCCTAGGAGGCTGGTAGGCCCAGAATTATCCATAACTATTCCTATAGAGGAAAACAGGAGGTGCCCCATACCAGCTCTACTTCTGCACTGGGAACAGAAAGTCGTATTGTGGTCTCGTTTGCAACTGCCAAAAGCAGCTTTCACTGGTCAGGTATTTCCCCAAGGCTTGGGCAGACCCCAGGAAGTGTGAGCATTGCCACCTCCAAATTCATGGGGAAAAACTGCACCAGCTGTGTGCCTACTGTGGGACTAGAGACTGGGGTTCTTATACATAAATTTTGGGCCTTTGATGCAAAACAGCAGGATTAGTGCCACCTCCACTTTTCTTTTTGACATGTGTGCCAGGCTCTGTTAGATTAGCTCAGACATTTTAACCATAGTCAAGAAACTTTACAGATTGTGTTTTAGGACGAAAAAATCACCTGGGTTTCACCTCTACTGCCCCAATACCATTTAAAATTAAGAAGTCACTACATTAATTTTGTCACTAAATAAAGCATAGAATTTTCTTCTAATTTGACATAATAAAGTAGAGAGCTAAATGCCTCTTGGTGACAGAAATGATAATTCTCTGCTGGCCAAAGGAGAAGTACAGTTTTGCAGGCTACCTGGTGCTTTAAACTTTCCTATTCAAATCACATAGCTGAGGCTACAGAGGGAACCTTAGTTTGTACCTCAGCCTAGAGGTTTTATATTTAGCATTCTGTGCTCTCGCCTCACTATACATCTGTACAAGTCTATTTAAACTGTAGAATAAAATATATATATATATATTTAGGTATTCACCTTGATCACACCTCATTCCTTTCTTCTGCATCGCCCTCTCCCTTTTCTGCTAATCTGCCTACAGCTGTGAAACTTGAAAAGTGCCTTTTGCATTTGCCCCCAGTACAGTGACATGGCTCAGCAAACATGAGTAGTGCCTTGGGAGCTGCAAGGCATCATCCTATACTCTGAAGGTCATTACAACAGCGATAACGATGTTCTTAACACCTCACCTGGAAAGTCCAATGCAAGATCTTCATTAAGTATAAAAGTCTACATGAAAACAGACAGCTCTGTGGCACGCATGGCAGAGGTAGACATTTCCAAGGCACAAAACCAGTAAAGACAAAAGCATAGCCTCCTACACACAGTGATTTCAAACTCCACAGAGTATAAAGGGATGGGAGAGCAATGGTGTGGTTAATGTGGTTAGCATGTGGCTGCCCTCAGTCAGAGCAATATGGGGGGGAGCAGTATGGTGCATCTTCAGCACCTTCTCTCTGTGCAGTAGTGGTCATGCTTCACCAAAGCAGGAGAAGAGACAGGGCACACTGGACATACTGTCAGGAGGGGAGATGACAATATCATGTATATGATGTATGCTAACTGTCTCTAATGTGGCCAGCTTTGTCAGCCATCATGGAAAAGGCATCAGCAACACGGCCTTCAGCAAAGGATAAACAAACTCTCAGGTGACCTTGGCTGCATTCTTCTGTTGTCAGCCTGGGACAAAGCCCATTTACCTTCATCCTAGATAGGATTGTGACTTGAGCAACAAGACCAAAGCAATCTTGAGTGCATCTCCAGGTGGCTGATGGTACATCTGCTGCTTGGAGTACAGACATGCACACAGAAAGAAGCTTATCTGGTCTCATTCTGTCATCCCAAATCTAACCCTCTCTTAGCAGCCATAACTGACAAAACTAAATCTGACTTAGGTATCTGCATTAAGAGTTCAGTTTAACACCTCAATTCCTTTGAGATACAGAACTCAGGTATTTGGAAATAAGCCTAGGAAAATCATTTGCTTTCTCCTGAGTGCCTACCTAGGAAAAGATAAAAAATTCTTATTGAAAACAAAACCACAGGGAAAACAAACCCATCCCAAACCAAAACCCAGACCTTTGTTACCGGCTACACTTTGTCAGCTAGACACTTTGCACATATGCAAACAAGGTCAAGCTTTGTCAAGATGTCTGGAGGCTGTCTAGACCCGCAAAAGCCACTTAGTCTGCTAAGACTTCTCCAGCAGTTTTGGAAGATATCTGTGCATCCTTCTGCATTTTAAATACTCTGACACTTTGAGAAATCTGCCCAAAGGTCCGGTTGCTGCTGCAACGGTTATAACAGTTTGGGGCACTTCCCATGTGTAAATACCAAATCTTAATATTTTTTATACAGCCCAGTACTAAAGTAACCTGGAAATTACTCTTGTTGATTCTGGGGAAGATATGACGCTATATGATGATGCATTAAATGTCTGTGCTTTGTCGTAAGACACGTTTTCATACACGACTTCTGCAGGGCTTCTGCTGCACTTCAACTAATTTTCTCTACTCAGCAAAAATAAGCTCCAAACAATACAATACCACTCTCATACAGCTGTAATCGTAACCTCAGACAACTTCAGTCAGAAGCATTTGTTCCACTAAAAAAAAGTTTCCTACTTTATTTGTATAGTTCTATTTAAGAATATAAGACTTATTTTAATATTACATAAAGAACCAAGCAACTGTTTGCTCAGCTGTGGCAACAAGAAATAAGAAGAAGGTACATATGCCCAAAAAGATAATATCTGACTATAAAAAAATCCCAGAAATTAGTTGTGAAATGAAGTGGAATATGTGAATGGCTAGGAAAAACAACTAAATTAATTTACATGGGCAAAATAAATGATACATGAGAGACAACTGCCACAGTACAGTTATTCTCCTTATTCAGAATAAATAGGATTGGATATGCACATGCATGTGTGCATTTATGGGCATTTATGTGAGGGATATTTATTAAAATGTTTAATGAAATTGCCACGGTTGTGTCAAGTTGCACACAGCGGTTTGCAGGCCTAATCCTGTTCATGTTAAAGGCAGTGGAAATAAGAACAGTTGACTAATTATCACTCTGTAAATGCTCCAGAATATCCATATTGAATTCTAACAAATTACTAGAACCTCAGGGAAAGAAACAATGCTAATTAAGATGAACTTTAGGTGTAAGATCTAATTAATATGATCTTTACGTGAAACTTGTTCCAAATGAAGCAACTTTAAAAGTTATACGAATAAATGCCTTGGGCTGTATAGCACTGAATAAGTCAAAAAATAAAGAAACCTGTTCCTTAAAATCAGCAAGTTACAAATCAAGATATTAACATGGGCGCTTTGTGACTGCAAGAGTTTGCTTCAGCAAAGATTCTGATTTGCTTTAGCTCTGAATGCAACTCTTGGGGGAATGATAGATGCTGGGAATTGTTTCTAACTGGTACCACACAGATATGTTTGGGGGCAAGCAAATGGATTGCAAGAATACACAACTGACTTTTGTTTGGGGGCAAATACTAATTTCAAGGTCTTATAAAAAATGACGTGTCAGTATTAAAACAAGAACTTAAAATTATGTCTTTGGTAACTTAAAAGATTTTTCTCTTGTTTCAAGGAAGTCAGCAAGGTTATGAAGCAGGAGAAATTTGTGCGCCATGTCAAGTAAATAAGATATAGCAGTGCATGTATTGCTTGTGCATTCTTGTATGTGTACACATCTGTATGACTCAGGTGGATGGGGACTTAAAGCAAAGTAGATGATAGTAATATTTTGGAAAGACAGGGAGAAAAATGAGTCTCACTATACTATTTCTCTTCTCCTTCAATGCAACCCTTTCCACTGAGCTGTTTGTAAAAAGCCTGGCTGGCCAATGCCATGTATAAAGCATCAGGCCCTGTCAGTTCCAGGGCACAGAATCACTCGCTTGTGGGCAAAAAGGCTTTAGGAATGTGCCTTCACACAGGTAGTGCTGGCCCAGGGGATTCAGCTCCATCAGCCTCCCCTAGAGAAATGAGCTTAAAATTAGATGATGGAGTTCTCCATGACACTGGGAAAGGGACTTTCCTAGTTTCTGAGAGCAGTTACTCTAGAAATATGTTTAACTCTTTATTTCTTAGAGTCCTGCTGCATTCTCCATCGGGCTAAAAGCTGAACCTGCTGTGAAACCCGGAGTAGAGCTCTGGACCTCTCCTATAGCACCTACGTGCCAGATGGACCTAATCCGCTGGCTGGAATCCAGAATCTCTGCGTGAATCCTGATCCCATTGAAACTACTGGCAAGAGTCCCATTGGTGTTAGTAAGGTCATCCTCTGGTCTCTGCATCAGCAGAGCTTTTGGGAGATGCTTCCATATAGGATTTCTTTTCTGAATGAAACTGAGTTGACTGAGAACTGACTTGTCCAAATTATAATAAAGAAAACAGCAATGAGAAAAAAAAATAGCCTATGGGAAAACAAAACAACTAACAGTTACTCTGTTCTGAGCAGATATAATAAAAATATCAGATGCAATAGATGAATGTACATTAGCGTTTTGGCTTTGCCTGCTAAAGTGGAATTCCTCACATGCTGACCTCCTGCCCTCCTCCTACTTCTATTTTTCTCTCTCATCACTCCATGAGAAAAAAGGGGGAGAGGAGAAAGAGAGAAAGAAAAGCACCCAGAGACAGGGGGGAAGGGGGGAAGGAGAAAGCATACAAAAGAAAACAGCAAAAGAAAGAGTGGAAAAAAGGGTGAAAGAGAGCAACAAAAAAGCAAACAAGAGTGAGTGGGAAAAGGAAACAAAAGAAAGAGAAATGAATGCACTGCCAGTTGGGTTTTTAGGGCTTGTGAAAGTTATGGGGCCCTGCATGAAGAAGGCATTACATTTTTTGATCTGCAGCCAGATTCTTAATGAAATAGGAGGGCAGCAGGGAGGCTAATGTGATTCAGCATCTAAAAGCAAGCAGTTGCATCAATAATCTTTAGCACTGGCACTTGTGCTAAGACAAAACATAACAGAGTTTTAGAAGACAAGTTGTCAGTGTGATTTGGGGGCTTTTCAGTTATTCAATATAACTCCATTAGGTTTTGGAAGCATAAACAGGTAGCAGGGTTTTGTGCAACTAATACTCTTAAACCAGTATGTAATTAAAATTGAGCCCTGTGGAGAATAATTCTACTGTACATTAGTAGAGGTGACCTCTATTTTATCAATCTCTAGTGAATACCACTATTTGTTTTAGCTTTACACACTCTCAGTCTAACAAACATAAGTATGAAGCAGCAGACTGTAGAACTGAACAGTGCGCACTTGAACTTGGGCTGGTTTTGACTGCTCTGTGCTAAGCTCTCATTTCTCAGTGAAAGCAGGTTTAGAAGAGTGCAGTCTCTTCCACTGCTGCCTAACTTCTGCTTCACTTGTCTGGGAAAGGTTTTTTTAAATTTATTTTTATGCAGAAATATTTTTTTTTTTTAATGTGCAAAACATTTGGGTAAACTACGTCAATGAAAACTTTTTTTAATTCCTTCAGTTGGAATATTACGCAAAACTTAGACTGACCTTTAAGGAAAAGCTTTGCAAGTCTGCCGTTGTAAAGAGTTTGGGTATGATGAAATTCCCACCAACAAAGACATCTCACTCCAAGTTAGTCTATGCATGACTTGATTCCCCCTTAAATCCCCCACATAGAGCACAAGCTGTACCTCGGGCCTTGTTAGAGTCTGATGCAGGGAAGAACATCAGCACTGAGGGCTCTGATCAACAGGGTGCATTGGAAGAAAAGGCCATAGACTTTGTAGTATCAGGAGTAGAAACTGTTAGGACATGAGTTAAATACATTGCCTTTTCAAAAACTTTTCTGAAACTTTTCTGAAAAAAAGCTACTGAACTTAAACTCCTGCGGCTGCTGGTCACTGGGCAGAGTTGGCTTTCCAAAAACAGCACCCCAAAAAAACTCCTATGTTCTTGCAAATGCATCTTCTCACTGCAGAAAAACATCAGGTATGAAGAGGATCTGGTCCATAAACACTTGACTTTAAGGTGAGGAATTAGCCCAAGCCAAGCAAAGATTATGTTTCACAAACACTTCAGCAAAGCCTGGAGCACTATTGAACAAGTTGAGCAGTATAATTACTAAGATGGAAGATGCCAAAGAAGGAGTGCTGGAGTCACAGCATCGTGAATCTTAGTTTCTCACTTAACCATGTAAGTCAGCGTACTGTCTCAGCAATGAGCTCTTAACACTGATCTATGGCAAGTACTTCCCACAGGCCAGTTCTCAAAGACACAACTTAAAGGTGCAATTTTGGTTTTATCTTTTCAGGTCTCAGGATGTTTGTCTTCTCATAATGTAAACCATCAACATGTAAAAGTGACTCTGACAATAATTAATTTTTCTGAACTGATACAGAAAGATCTGGGAATGGGAACAGTGAGAACAGCCAACAAAAGCATATTTTGCAGCACCATTTTCCCCATTTATCTTAAATACAGCATTTTGTTCACTGTTCTACATGCCTATTTATATTAATATAACATAGTAAGCAAATTCTGAACTAAAGAAAAAGATTCAGCTAGTGAGATAGTGTAAGGGAACCTGAAATATTTTACATCCCAGGCATGTAAACCCCCTCATTTCTACACATTATGCTTGCAGAGACATTTTTTTTTTATTTTCTCTATTTCTTGCCATTAATGTGGTTCGATTTGTCTGCTGGTCTCCTACACCAGCACTGTTGTCTGTCTTCTCCATTAATCTTCATAAATTTCAAGTAATACAATGGCCTGGCCTCAGACCTCCAGGGAAGTGGCAATTTAAGAGGGCAAATGTTTTGGGGAGTCAGTCTGAATGCCTAACGTGTCTTACAGTGCTGTGGCAGAGCCCAGGGTGGTGATGGAAGGGCAGGGGGTATCTTAATCCTCCTTCTTATTTTGCCTTTTTAAAGTGTACCAATTTTTCTAAGTGTTTTTAAGTTCCCAGGAAGGTCTACACAATTTAGATTGTGTCAGGAAAAAGGATGCAAGTATTCATACATAATATTTGTTTAATAATTATATAGGGAGAAGTATTGACATTGGATATCTGTTGGTACCTGTTTGGTGCACTATGCCTGCGCCTCCAGCACTCCCTAAGCCCCATCCAGGGGCGTGAGGAAATCACTGTAAAGAAGTTTCAGAGATCTCCAAACTTTGTGCTTTAATATTTTTATTATTTAAAAAAAAAAAAAAAAGAAAAAGAAAAAAGAAAACTACACAGCTTGCAGCTTGGTATAATTGCAGAAAATTATACAGCAATTAATAACAATTTACATGACAGCCCAACATGTGATAATAGGTATAAGGAACAGTGTAAACAACTATGAAAACATTGAGCAAAAATTTCCACAGTGCAGAGCTGAATGTCCCTAGACAAATCATTTTCTTCTGTATTTCATCTGGAAAAATATCCTCCCATACACAAAGACCATCACAGTTAAGGTGTACGGTCCAAGACCTAAAGTGGAAAACGCCCAGATTTTGTCCACTGGGTTTATTGGATGCTTAGGGTCTGGCATTTGAGGGGATGTCTTCTCTGGTCACTGAATGAAGTCTGCTTCTGGACCATTTAATTCCATGGGTGTGATATGACACAGTATAAGGAAAACAAAGAGAGCTGAGTTTAAGCTCATGGAAAACTAACTCTCTCTGGAGGGAGCCAAAGAGGTAATAAAAACTGTTCTAATGATTTGATCAGCAAAACAAACTAAAAGCAAAGTTTGGAATTAATGAGAGCTCTAGATCAAAACCATGGATGATTTTCCTCTCATTAGTGGTTTTTATCATCAGATGTTAGCATTGTTTGAATGAAATTCATTCAAAGACAGCAAATAAAAGCAGTATTTGGTAAAAGAAGCCATGATTTGGGTCTATTAACAAACAGAACATCTTGCTAAATAATTCCTTTACGCACTATTCAGTAATGATGTAAAACTGGTGCCTTTCTGCTGCCTCAGTGAAACAGCTTCAGAAAGATCATTAAACTGTTTTTTTGTGAGGCAAGCTAAAGAGAACGACCAAAACGTCTGTTATAAGTCTATATTTGTATTCAACTCAATTAGGCCTTAGGATACAGATGAAAGCAAAGCGCAGTTGCCTTCGAGGCTGTTTCAAAAGCCTAACTTTCTAAATAAGCGGCTTCTGAAAGCCACTTCGGATGGAGGCTGCGACTTTCCAAGAAGCGTTGCATCACTGCGGCCCGGATCCGACTGACGGGCAGGAGGGGGAGACACTCGTAAAAGTATCAAACAGCTGATCTGGGTGGATCCTGGCCAGAGCTGTCGCTGGAGACATGCAGCGCATTGTGGAAGGAATTTCGGTACAAACGAAGCCGCCGCAAATAACAACAAACCCTGTTCGTCGTCGTCCCCCCCCCCCCCCCCGTTCCGCTGCTCGGGAATTCTCCTCCCTGCCTTTATTTTTTCGCTTTCCAGCAGGGCCCCATGTCCCAAGCCCTTGCCAGCTGGCTGCGGGGAGACAAAGCCACTCTCTGAAACAGCATCGCTGCGCTCCGCAGGGTTTTCTGCTGGTGACAGATGCCTCGCAGGCACGGCCCGCAGTGCCCAGGCAGCCCGTCCGCTTCCAGTCTCGGCTGCGCTACTGCATTCCCGGGGAGGTTCAGCTGGCAAAAGGACTGGGTTTGTACTCAACTCCTGGGGCTGGCTGGATAGGAGTGTTTTTCTCTCTTACAAGAAGAAGTTGGAGGAAGGCGGTGGTGGGATGCAGAGGAGCACCCCCACCAAGGGGCTCTGTGCGCAGCACCTCTTCTAATCTGCCTTTCATTCCCGCATCACAGCTGGCACCTCCAAAAGATTTTTGTCTATGTAAAAAAACCCCACAAATGCTCAGCTAGCTTCTCAGCGGCAACTCCCCCAAACTGATTCAAGCAAATCAGCCTCTTCCAAAAGAAACATGTTCTGTCAGAAACATTTCACCTGCTCACTAAGTATATTCACTACACAGAGCCTTTTTATAATGTGCTAATTTATTTTTAGAAACTGTTTTATATCGCAGAGCACCCTGAGTGCCTTTGGCAACTTCAGGTACTTTAGAAATAAATGTATTATTATTCCTCTTTGGAGATTTAAACTGTATGTTAAGTGGTTAAAAGTAGCCATTACATGGTTGGTGGCTTTTTCTTTTATTGGTTTTCCCAGTGGCGATTTTAATACTGAATTTTATTATTTTTATTAATTTTATTATTTATATTGCAGCACTTAGGCTCTTAATTTAGGAGTAATCAGTTCCAAAAAGAGGAGCTGGGTGCCTGACTAGTAAATGAGGTGCCTAATGCTAAAGCTGCAACCCTGAAAGCTCCTGAGCTCTTAGGGCATTAAAATAACTTTCTGATCTAATTCTTCCAGTTCTGCTCCCACTCCTTCCCGGGAGACCCTCAGTCCTCCTGGACTGAGCCCTTTAGCAGCAACAGGACATCCTGTTGCCTGGGTTTCCTGAGGAACTTAATCTAATTGGTAACTTTCAAATTAGACTGAATGTACACATAAAGACACAAACTACAGTCTCTCCAAAGAGAGCATATGGTGTACCTCTTCTTTTTAAAACTGTGGGTAAAAAAATCACATGGTGTGCAAGGCAGGCCAGATTCATCACCCTGCTCTGGAAGAAGGCAGCCCATACCTCGTAAATGCCCCTTCTGCACCACATCCTGGACTTGCCCACCACACAAGGGCTTTGTTAAGCAGGTTTTGAAGCCAGTTCCCTGGGCAGAAGAAGCCAGAATTCATTAACCCTAAAACAAAGCCCCGGATAACACTCCTCTGCAGATCAGTGACTGAAGAGGAAAAGCCAAGGCACAGGCTGTAGGATCAGAGGAGCCCCACTTCTTGGGAAAGACATAAGTTACTGCGCTGTCAACTATGGGGATGAAGGACCTCATTGAAACTCTCGGTATGGCGCCTACACCATAGAGACATCAGGAGGTGAAGACCAATTCTATTTTCATTATCTTCCTTCAAGTGAATACCCAGCTACCTATTCATCATGTCTTCAACAGACTCCTCAGCCTGCCTGGGCTCAGATTCCCTTCTGCTCTGTGTCCTCTATGCCAAGACAACCCAACTTCAGGTTTACAATTCCCATCCCAGAAGCCAGGTATATAAAATGTGTGTCTAGAATACTTAGTTTTGTGGAGGAGAGAACTTTTCATGAAGTTTGAAAGGCAATTTGGACAAGTTTTCTATCTTGGAAGGACTGAGAAAACTCAATTCAGGCATCTGAAACTGATTTTTGCAGCTCCTGAGTCCGTTCAGGCATTCAAGCACAGTAAGAAAACAAATACTACATGGCAACTTAGCACACATAGTGCTGGAATTGCTGTTATGTTCAGGTGAAAGCAAGACTTCTGCATGTATCTTTAGAGGAGTGACTCAGATTGTGAAGAGTCACCATCAGGCTAGTTCTTACTGCAGTCAGGTAATCATTGCTCTTCTTTTGAAAGCAAGATCCAATTGCCATTACTGAATACGTTGTTCAGTTTAAAAAGTTACCATCTACTAACCCTCCTCATGAAACCATCAGTCAGTGTGAATGGGAAACAGACAGCTGATTAGTTCCAGTGGACTGCTGTATGGAGAACTAGTCTGTGTCACTAAATCCCTGTTCAACCAGTTAACCAGATTACTAGAACTCCAGCCAAGTGCAACATTTAGTGGGCTGCCATTACCAGGGGGTCAGTGCAGCAGAGATATGTCTCTGCAAAGATGGAAGTTCCTTCTGAGCCTCTTCAAAGAGCATGAAATTACTTTGTACAGACCTCTGAGGTGTGTTTCCTACCTGCCAATGAAGCAGTTATTCAGACTGAGTTCAGTACACTTGGCTAAGTAGCCAGTTGCAAGGGTGTACCTGAATCCATTCTTATTCATTAGTTAATGATATTTAGGCAGATGTCTGAGATTAAGCAAGTCTTAAAATGTCACTACAAGACATACATATAGACTTTTATCTGCAATCAGGTGCTTTAGTAGCAAATAAGGCTGATGAACAAACTCTACTATTATATTTATCGCTATAAAATTATAATTATGCTGCTGTAATTATATCCTTATAATTAAAGGATAAATAACAATATTCACAAGAAGGCCAGCTGCCAGAAACAAGAGATATTTTCAAACCCATGGTCAGCACCATTGGCTGCTCTATGCTGAAAAATCCCCTGGGCACTGCTGGGAGAGCCAACAAGAAATCAGATCAGCAAAACAGGGAGCAGGGAACAAGAAAGTCTTGAGATTGGCCCCGTCAGTGATCACAAAAATCAGCAGTAATATCTCCACTGATTTTGACAGATGCTGGCTGAGACGTTGCATGTAAAGTCCCTGGCACTCCATTCAAAGCTTCATTAGCAGCAAAATTTCATAAAGACTACAGAATTTGATCTGGAGGCAGCCTGCATAGAAATTCTGGGCACCTGGCTTGAGCATTGCTCAGTTTTCTCCAGTTTCATCCACGGTGCCATTATCTATTTAGTTCTGCAAGTTTTTAGAGGAATGCTGCAATCTGAAACATATCACTTACAGAGAGCCTCAGTTTTGGCAGCCTTTACAAAACTAATGCCAACCCAATGAAAATATCCCTCTGCTTGTTTGCTTGTATTATAACAGCAAGAAATACATTTTTGTAGAGGCATAATGAAAATATGCTCAAGACTACACCAACATCCCTACACAGAAAACCTAATAGTTGAGTTTGGTTTAGATAAGTCAATTATTTGCAAAGGGACTGTCAATATTGTGTGCTCATGGTGGTACCAGCAACATAGAGTTATCCAGCAGGAATCACCTGCTTGATTTTTTTAAATATCATTACACAAGTGTCCCCATCCCCGTCCGTCCGTCCGTCCCCCCGCTGTTTTTGTATGTTTTCTGGACTGTGAAAAGCTTTCTTTAAAATGTTCACTGTATTAAAATGAAAAATAAAAAATCAAAGGCTGCATCATTGCATGCCTTTAATGACCTGAAGATATCAAAATGCTGTTTCGAGGCTGTACTACATACAACAAAAAGAATTGTGGCAATCCTGCAGCAGAGAGATTCTCACAGTCCTGCAAGCTCTTAAATCTTTGAAGCAATCCAGTTTCTCTAGCAGGTTTCTACATCTGGTCTGGCTTTGTTTTTATTAACCACTAGCTCAGCTAAATAACAATGTCCCATTAAGTCCTCAGTCAGATGTTAGTTCAGTGTGGGGTTCTGGCCATCTCTGCAGGGGACGTGGCCTATGCTTAGTGCAGGAGACCATTACCCATGGCTGCTGAGTGGGTGTATGCTCCAAGGTTTCAGCTTTGTGAAAAGCCAAATTTTGGATAGAAGAGTAAAAACTCATGCCTGACATGTCAGGAAGGTAACAGTTCCACTAGGCACTGACTGCCAGATTCAGCCACCTGAGGACTGAATGGCATCCAAATCCTATGGTTTGGGGTCACCCTGCAGCTATATCTGATGCTAAATGTGTGCTTTTCATGGGTTTCTATGGTCTAGACAAAACTAAATGTTGACATGCTATTTACTGTTTTGTACAACAGCATTAATGTTGTTAAACACCATGTCTGATCCTATAAACAGTAGGTATTAATTTATTTTATATTCACCAACTGTTAATTAAATGTATCAATCTCCAAAGCACACTCACTCATCACAATTCACCACAACTACATAAATAAATTGGGTACCCAACATTCATTTTCCTGCACATCACTGCAAACAAAGTCTTGTCAGCATGCATTTAAAGGTAAATAGTATGAATTTGCAAGCATAGATCAAAATCAGTTGTCAGCCCCTGAAAAACTACTCCCCAAGCAAATGCCTTTGAGTTTTAGGTTTCTGATGTATTTAATCAGTGAGAATATAAAAGTTTTTGGAAGGTATCTTCCCCTTGTAGCACATTACCTTTGCACCTCCACCATGAGCTGCTGGATGAATTCCAGCATATAAGCAGAATATTGATATCAAAACAGGAATCTCAGCTTCAATGACTACAAGCCTTTTTGTGTATTTTTGCAGTTTTTCAGTTAACCTCAAGGCACAAACAGACCTACAAGCAACTCTGGTAATGAGGGTTTGAGGTTCCACACTTCACTCAATTAGTGACTCGGAGCATCCCTGTGCCCCAACTTACACGACTCCAAAGTGGTATTAAAGCGGACATGACTATTTTGAGGGCTATTATGAAAGTTAATTTATATTTCTAAGGTTAAAATAAATACTTATATGATCTTCTTGGTTTCATTGATACACTCAGACATTTGGTAAAACCAGTTATTAAAAGAGTTTTTTTTCACAGCAACTTGAAAAATCAAGCAACATCACTGCTTTACATTTAGACAAAAAGAAAAAATGCAATCTTTTCTCTCCCCCACATGCATGAGCCTGGTTATTTCTCAACTGAATTATTTCACTAGAAATCCCCCGTGAAGTCTGATCCTGTGCCACTAGAGCAAATAGGAGTGCTGCCATCCACTTGTGTGAACAAGAGAACACCCTGTGTTTCTGCAGTGAATCTGAAGGAGTGTCATACCTTGCAAATCAAGACTAAAAAGCATTTATTACACCAATTTTGGTGATGAGGACTGAAGTTGTTTGGTTCCTGACTCAGAGGAAAAGAGGGAACATGGTAGGTACCCAAACAAAGGAAGGTGCAGGGAGGTAAAATGCCTGATGGCTGCACCACTGACTCACTGTGCACACTGGCTCTGTCAGGAAAGGGGAAGACAGCAAAGGGAAGCCTGCTTTGACTCCCTGCTTTGCTGTCATTATCTGAGAGTGCAAGTTGATTGCTGGAAGCCAACAGCACTGGATTTCCCTGCTCCCGGAGAGCTACTGTCCTTCCCTCTGCTCCCATCCAGCTCAAGTCCTACTCCCAACACTTCCCTATGAGTACGTCTGACTTAAATCCACAAACTGCCCTCCTGTGGTGTTTTTACTCATAGGGACATCATGGGGGAGATCTCGGTCCCCTTGCTAAAAGAGGCAGTCCGAACAGCATGAAGTACTGCAGAGTTGCGCACACATCCAGACACATACCACTGCCAAATGCTGTCAGAAAGAGAACTACTTTTGATTAATGGGAAAGGAAAGTTAATTGTCATTCAGTATAAATGTCAGGGTGGAAACCCAGGGAAGAAAAAACATCACTTTTCAACAAGAAGAGAAGATTTCCATGGTGCAGCCTAAGCTTACTGCTTAATGCAGATGAAAAAAAGTATTATTCTGATCAGCTCCTTGGGAGATGACGATATTTTAGCTTTTGCTATCTCAGGGACTCGTCGTGTAACTCTCTGATGCACAAAGCTCACCGAGTTTTTTACATTTCTCTGTGCTGGATCCACAGCTGGTGTAAATCACTGTGACGGCTCTGACTTTGGTGGCATCCTGCCAGTTTACTCCAGTGAAGGATTTGGTGCAGAAATGTTTCCCAGTGTATAAACTTCTGGTTATGATAGACGGTTTCTGGGCTCCAGCAGGGATTGGTGATCTGAAAAGGGGGTTATGGGAATTGGCAAGATATGAAATGGTGTGGGAGAGCTGCAAATATTTAATTTCCTGTGAAATAATTCTCTGGTGGCTATATGTATATGTGTGTGTGTGTATGTGTGCATGTGTGTAGTTCAGCAAGTTACAGACTAAAATGAAATGCTTTCCTATTTCCCATGAACCACTCACAGAACCAATTGTCTGCCCAGGAGGATCAGCAGGCTGCTGAACTCTGGTCTGTTTGCCCTAATACAATGCCTTCAAGACCAAATTGACTCCTGAGATGTCTTCCAGCTCCCCGGCTGCAAAGCCAGTTATGTGTTTAAGGAGGAAATAAGCCAGGGAGGAGCTGGACCGGTTTAACGCCTGTAGAGAGATTTCAGACTCATGCACCTGCCTCTCCCCATGCCCACAGCCAAATTTAAACACTACAGGCCCCTCTGTGGAGAAAGGGGCACAAGTTAGGGCCACGGCTGTTCCCGGGCTATAAAAATAGAGACGGATGCTTGCCTGCAAGGAGGAAGAAATGTGAGGCTTCTTTGAAAGCTGAGCGTGAGCAAGTCCTGACACCTCCCGGCTCTTCACCTCGCTGGAAAAAGTTCGTGTGCCTTCGGCGTGCACGTGCGTGGGGACACACACACCCGGCACAGAAAACAAAAGGGAAAGCTAGAGAGATGCTTCTAGCAGGGCTCAAAGAGGAGAGGGTGTGTGTGTGTGTGTGTGCTTCAGAAAAGCTTGCAGTCAGCATTGTTTGTTTTCAGCTCGGTTTGATTAAAAATCCCCAAACCAACCCCCCACAAAAAAAACCCAAAACACCCCACACCGAATTCCTCTTTGGAATTAACTGGGAGCAAAGAGAAAACTGTATGATGTGCATGAATGTCTCCTTGCCCCCTACTCACAGAGAAAGGAGTGGAAATCTGTTGGGCGGTCTGTTTTCCACCCAGGTGGACAAACATACAGGCAGGAGAGTGAATGAGATTTGCTGTTTCAGAGAAAAGCGAGGTCTGCAAAACCAAGTGGAATTGCTGATCCCAGGTAAGAGGGAGCACTCCCTTCCCCCTCCAGCAAATCAGCACCTTCTACATCCCCTCCCCTCCAAATTTTAATTAAGAAATGAAGGAAAAATACAGTATTTTTATATTGTCCTTTCAAGGATATCTCTGTTTGCATAGTTGGATCCCCCTTCCTCCACACAGCACTAACATTAGTGTGACCTTTTCCTGCTAATTGGAAAATCTTACGGAAATAAAGCCTGTCAGAAAATGAGAAGTGTCTCCCCTTTAGGCTGGCCAAACGACCTCAGAGGGGGAAAAGAAGTTCTGAATTTCTGCTCCTTCTGCACACACTGCAAAATCTTTATTACTTCGGAGAGCCTTGAAACCCAGTAATGCCCCTCCAGTGCAAAGAGAAGTAAATAAATTTCTTCTTATGACCACTTTGGAGAAACACACAACCAGATTTACTCAGCAGGGATAGATACTGGACAAGATAATGAAGAGAGAATAAGAATATGATAGGGGTTTACAGCCTCTTCTGTCTCTTTAAAGTGTTTTAATCCTTCAGAAACAGGATATCGGGTCCATTTCCTTAAAGATACAGTATCCCTTCTGGGACAAGTAATGTTATAAAAACCTAAGATGTAACATCTATCTCACAATATTGATTGGCACTTTAGTGTGATAAAAGGGGTTGAACCTGAAGGGGAAAAAAAAGAAAAAAAAAAAAAAAAAAAGGTAAACTGGGATTACTCTTCGAAGAATTCACAAAAAGTCCATGTAACACCAGGTCAAACTTTCAAAATACTTTTTTTTTAAGATGGAATTGAACCAAGTGCCATTTCAATGATTGTCTAGGCAATTCTCTTGATTTTTAAAGCATATAGATCCACATTTGTAGCTTTATTACCAGCTGGTGCTGAAGCTCCAGCCCCAGCACAAAGCACTGTGAATTCTTATTATGTTCCAGCAGAGGGAAAAAAAGGAGAAATTTCAAATAAAGAGATATGCTTTCGATGTTAAAAGCAAATAAAGAAATTCAATTTCAAATGACTGTCCGGTTCATTTATAAAATGCTCTTTTTAGACAGCATCACCTGTTTTTCAGAAGAGCTTTGAATGAAAACAGTGAAACAATTGTCATCATATGGATACACCTACAGTCATTCCTGAATTACTCAGTTAAAATCACAGACACACAAATACTGCAAACAACTATTCATTTGAGTGGCTCTTACTCATATGAATAGTCTCATCTAAGCCTGTAGACCTATTTCCATGGGTTAGTGGGACTGGGCTTGTATTGTATGGTGAAGTTAACAAAGCCTGGTGCAAGCTCTGGACAGAGAAAGGCTGCTTGCCAGCAGCACACACCAAAGAAAGGCAAACTCTTGATACCTCTCACCTTTGCATCTAACAGTGCAAGAACAAGTGCAAGGCGAGATCTCATTTGCCTTCAGGCAAGGCTGTTCTGCTTATGAACATTTCCTAACCCAGCGTGTTTCATACAGTCTGCTTTTCCAAACCGGGGGAGACAAGCCCATCAGGTCTGCAGGTTGTGCCTCTCAGACCCAGCTCTGCAGTGCATGCTCATGAGCATGCAAAGACGCTGCACCTGAGGGTAGGAGCATAGTTGCAAGAGAAGACTCAGTGCCTTTAAGTCTTACAGCCCTGCCCTAACCAGCAAGTTTTTTTTCCCTATTTGAGAAACATTTGTGGCTAGCACAGAGTGCTGTGAACATCTACCATCTTGAAGAGGTAGCATCTTCTTTGCCTGTCCTGCTCTAGGATCTCCACCATTTCCTTGCCTGAGCAGAAACCCATCTAGCAGCTACCTAAACAGGACTCAGCATTGCTGGGAGGGATGTAACTCAGAGCAGGAGACCCAGTTAGGAGTTACACAATAATGCATAGTGGTTTTGATGTTGTTCAAGTCTGTTGGAGGTTTAAGTTCTGTTCTGTAACTCACCGAAGCCAACAGTCTTTTCTGAAGGGGATGAAATGACAGGCTCTTCCAAGATACATATGTGCCATCTCAATGCTATTTTCAGACTATTTCAGTGTACAGTTCAAAATATACCCTCCAGTCATTGTTGTACTCCTTTCAAAGGAACAGGGTGCTACCTGACAGAATATCACTCCCATTAAGACATGCTCTGAATACAAGTAAACACTGACTATGACATTATCCTGTTACAGTCTGGGGTTGTGTGTCACTGGGACCAGAGGCAATGATGTGACCTGCATCCTGGAGTTCATTTAGTGGCTAATAACATGCAGAAGGATGCAGTTTAACCATCACATTTCTGGCTCCTACCAAAGGGTGGTCAGCAGAGGAAGGACACCCATACAAACTGCAGAGATCATAATGGCTGAAGAACTCAGGTGGAAAACAGGCACATAGGTACATGTCAACCAAACCATTCCTCCTCTTCTTTTACCATTGTCTTTGGCTGTGTCGTTTCACCCTGTAACTCCTCCTGCAAGACTAAAGAGACATGCAGCTTTCATACAAATCTCCCCAGAACCATTGTACAAGTGGCAACAGCCCCATTTCTCAGGGATGTATGGACACCCTGCCCACACAAACTAGGTACTTGCCCAGAGGGCCTCGACTTTAGTGAAATCTTTATGGGGCTTGAATTATTCAAGCCTTGACCTTTAGCAAATCTCTCAGTCAATGCTAGTTAATGTCCTTTAAAGTCATTGACCTTAGGTCAGGGACCAAGGGGGTACTTCATCAATGAAGACACACAGGTTCAAAATCAAGAGAGGTTTTCCAGTACATTTTTAATTTCTCTGGAAGAAGACTGCTGGCCACACATAGAAGGGTCACTGGTGCTTCAAGATACAACAGCATGGGCAGGAGACTCCTAAATGCTCTTCATAGGATCCATCTAGAAACAGGGAAGACCCAAGGCTTCAGCTTTTCATCTGGGATACGACTGTACCAGAGGCTATGGTTTAGTCACAACAAGGATAAAAGTCAACTACAGCATATGCAGTCAGTTCTTCAGGCTCTCTAGTGAAGGGAGGTAGACGGTGGGGAAAACAGCTCTGCAAATACCTACAAGTGACTAACAGGTTTCACTGATAGCGTGTGGTACCCAGCTCAGCACACACACTTTTGTAGACACTATATACACATGCAAAATTTTGTTGAGTGTCTTTCACCTCCCAAAACAAGCAGAGTGGTTGCACAGCTCTTAAAAGCTGAAGTTAGTTTGGAAATGGAAGATTACTACCCCCTCTTTCACTTTCTCTTGATAAGATTACCTCTTAAAAATTATTTCAACACACTTTAGAAATAAGCACAGGTTTTATAACAAGCCTATCTTTCTGGAAGAATGGGTTTTCAAATGTGAGCACCTGTGTGTGCTTCGTGATGGGACCTGATGTACTTTTCTGAATATTTCACAATGTTCATTAACAGTAAGGTTGTCTGCATTGCTATAAACAGCAAAAGTTCTGGTTCAAGCCTTCAAACAAGATCAGCACTTTAAATCTTGGACTTGAAATTGGTTCACAAGACTAGGTGAAAAGCCAATTTAGGGGAGTTTTCTGCTTTCTTCAAATTGCAAAAATGTCAATGGGAGTCATGAGGTTAGACTTATTGGGCAGGTTTCTGCTCTGATTCTAGCTAGGGGAATTATACGTAATGAATTAACCACATGACTAATTTTACCTCATTTTCTGTTCTTGAAGTGTCTGCAAGCAAATTAAAATACCTTGAAATTATTCATTACCTAAAAGTATTCGCAGTGAAAGGAATTTATTTCACCCTACTTTAGTTACCTAGAAGTTAGGTGTTTATCTAAACTAGCTTTCTAGGTTTTCTCTACAGTTAAGGCAGTGAGAAGACAACTCACCCAATCTCAAAGTAGATACTTAAATCAGGTGGGTTGAACCACTCTCTAGAGAGGCTGCTCTCCTTTGCTATAGAGACAGCCCAGGTGAGTCCCTTAGACGAGACACTCGATTTTTCCACTGCTAAAATTAGTTGAAATTAATCCTAACCCACACCATTTATCACAATATAAGTGCAGAGGTAAGCTTTTCCACAAAAGTTTGCTTGAATGTTCAAGAGCAAGCAGTTTTTCATGGGCCAGACATATCCTGCTTTTGAAAGTGCCTGAACACCTAGCAAGCACTGGAAACATTAATATTTAAGGACCTAAATACCTTAAAAGATGGGCCCACATGTCTTATTGAATGTTTCTGTTCTCTGAATGGATGAGTTCAATTCACTGAATCAGGCTTCAGGGACAGATCATCACCACTGGTGACTGCTCTTGTGTTTCACGTCCTCTGTGAAACTCCTCTGGTTGAACATTGGTAGAAAACAAATGGGAAAGGGGTATGATGAATGCAGCTGTAATGGTATGAATTTGTTTCTATAGAGCAGAGGAAGAAAGGCCAAGCTTTTTAACAATTGAAATGTTGAGTTAGATTTCTAAATCTGGCCTGGCTTTCAGAAATGAGGAGCAGCCGCTGCAACAAAAGGGTGCCTGTAAAATACTACTCTGTATCTTTGAAATAGTAGAAAATTCGACTATCCATTTCAGGAGCCAAGCTTACACCTCCATTATGGGGCTTGCAGCTCCATGAAAGAGGTTGCAATCACTTTAATTCTCCTGGAGAATCTGCCCTGTGCAGTGACAGCAGAGGAGCGTGGGGGTCACACCGGAAGACATTTTCTCTACCTCTAAGGGTGATATTTTCAAGCCAATCCCCATTTTAATGGGGATGCAAAAACTTTACCTGCTCACAGCAGGTATGTAGCCAAAACACACTCATGTTACTTCAGAACCCTGTGAGCAGCTGGTGTGAGTGAATTTGGAGACATTTCCGCAAACCCTGCGAAGTGCAGTGACCTTCAGAAAGGTGGGAAAAGCTCTAACAATAAGATTGGAGAGGTGCACAGCACTGGTTCTGCTCTGCCAGTATCATAAGAAGAGACCAATTTGACTTCCATCATGACTTTGCAAGCCCCAAGTTCAGCAGTTTTCCTAACCAAAAAGAACCCCTTTCTATACCAAAGCCTTGGGAAGAGCAGAGCAAGGACCCATTGCAGCCAGCAATGTTACACAATTCCTTCTTCAACTAGGTAAGCTGCATTTGCAGGGGGTGGTTGAGGTGTTCAGAGCTGCCTGCCGTTTTATATAGATCCAATTCATATTTTGCTAAGACCCTGTGAGCTGAACAAACAGAAATGCTTCTCAGTGTCACACCATTTGCTGAAGCTGGCAGCTGCCTGTGATTGCGGCTTTTCCGATGGTGAAGCTCCTCTTTGCTACTGCAGCCTAACGGGACCCTTTTGGACCGAGTACAGCAAAGTGCAGCAGTGTCTGTTTGACACCACATGAGGGAATGTGAATTGTCAATTTGTTGACAGTGTCATGTTGCTGCTACCAGCTTTCCCAGCATTATTTGGAAAGAGCTCAAGTCAGTCTATTTCCCAGGCTGAGCTTCCTCACGTTACAGCTCCACACACCCAGAAGAGATGCAACCAGAGCAGAGTTTGCTTTCAAACAGACAGAAGCTGTTTCTTTTAAAAATTCTATTGCTGTTAAGGCTGGAAAGACTCAGGGGAACCTATCCCAAGAGCAAGCTCCCCCAAACCTTGCCTCTTCCCTATCACCACATCACTACTGGGCTAAGTAACCTCAAGAGGAGTCTCCATCTCTTGATAATTTTCAGCTTGCTCCTGCAAGTTCCATCATGTCCAAACAGGATAAGGAAGCTGTAAAGGCATGAGGTTGGGAAAATTACTGCATTCCTTCTCCCAGATGAGTTTGCTGATGATTTCCATTCCAGATCAGATTATTCACTATTGACCGTCGCTACTGAGCTACAGTATCCACCTGGTTGCAAACCTGCAGTTAGGAACACGATTTAAAAGCACCTATATCTATATGCACACAAATGAACATGGCTTTACTTGTAGGCACTTCTGGGGGAAATTGAATCCAGACACAGAGCTGACAAACAGATTTATATGCTGTGTACAAAAACACACCCTCCTCCGGTGATTCTTCCAAGCCAAGGGCTGCTGCCTGGAACAGCTCCAAAAGCCACTTCAGAGAGAAAAAATGGAACCAGGAGGTGGGCAGTGGTAGTAATAGCAAGAGCCATAGTCTTCCTTCTGGCTGCTGCAATAGGTAAAGCAGACTAAAACATAAGGTGTTTGCAGGGATAAAATTTCTATGTGTCAGTATAGTCAAGATAATCTAGATTTGCCTTACAAATTCCAGGAGTTTAAATAAAAAAAATTTAAAAATGCAAAGACATTTTCAGATCATCCCTGTCAGAAGCACTGGACACCGTACAGCACTTGCAGCCTGACAGTATGCGCTGGGCACATTGCTGGTGCAAATTTCAACCTGCTAACAAGGTTCACAGGTTCTAGATAGGTGCTGGAGCATGTTTCAGGGCACCATTGCACCATGTGCTCGCAAACTGCCTGCAGTGACTGAATGCTGGAGCCTTTTCACAATCAGCATCTCTAGTCACATCGCATTTCACAGCCTGATAAATTACTGACTTCAGCTCTCCCACAGATCCCTGATACAGAATGCATTCCAGATTAAAAATCAAACAAACAAACAAATCACCAACAAAATATGCACAAAAGTAATTTAATTCAGAAAAGCTGAGAGGTTCTATATATATATATTTATTTTCTTTTTCCATGCTTTCCCTCTGATGGCAGAAGAAAGAGAAGAATCACTCTACAAAACCAGTATTTCTCCTGTGCATAACAAGCTGCTATTTCAGGACCAATATTGCTAACATTCCTTCTGCTGAGTTCCACTAATTTCTCACTGGCATTGTCAATATGATGTGACTTCCACTTAGTGGAAGAGAAATGGCTGTTTTTGCTTGGAAATACAGACTCTGCTTGATGACAATTCCTTTCTCTTTTTTTGTCCTTAAATAAAATAGAAAAAAACCCCAAAACAACTAAGAAATCTAAACAATCAGAAATGAGAGGAGTGTTGATAAAAGTCAAATCCTTCTGCTTTAGCCATGATCAGAGGTAGCTTCTGGGTTGATGCATGTGCAGGTCAAAAGTGACAACAATAGATGGATGGCACAGCAGTAGTTAGAGTACCCAGGCTGCTGTGAAATGGAGTTACACGGTGTCTCTAAACCCTATTCATTTGTTAAGGAATTAAATGGCAAATGTGCTGCTGATGGGGTTTACCGCAGTGCTTCCTGTTTGCCACCCTGGGAATGCAGCGAACACAGTTCACTTAAAACTGTTTTTAAACCACTGCCCCCTTCCCACACACAGGCATGTATCAAGCTGACAGAGCACATTTGTAAGAAACTGTTTTACACCTTGAAGACTGAAAGAATAAATCTCTTTAATAAGCTTTTAGGTTTTCCTAGTGATGCAGATTGAAGTAATATTATAGAAATGTGTATAGTTGTCAGTAATTTTACAGGAATGAATAGGAAATGCTGGGAGGACTAATTTGTGAAATGGAAGCATTTTGTGTGATTTTTTTCTTTTAATCAAAGATTCTTGCAAGGACAAAGATGCTGCACCCTTATCACACTGATCCATGCAATAATTGCAGATTTTCCAGGATGTCCTTTAACATCAGCCTGCTAGGTTGCTCTTTGCATCTCATAGATGCATGGGATATCATAGCAATGTGAATAACTGATGGATTTTGTGTTAAAAGTACTACATTTATAGAGCTGGGGATGACACTATGGGTATTGTTTTTTGAGCTAAAACTCCCAACAATGCAGACAGGCCCTAAAAAAAATAAAGACGTCACTTTAAACTTGGGAATCTGGGAAAGAACATTATAAAATAAATACATTGAGTGCTTACGACAAAGGTATTGCAATCATATCTGGCACAAAATTCCCATTTATTAGTGCCAAGAAAACCTGGGCTGTTTATTATGGCAGCATGACTGCAATAAAACAAACAACATCATTGTCTCTTTTAAGAGCAGTATTTTTTGGAGATATAATAGCAGCAGGAGTGCCTGGCTTGACTAATGCTGTGGGTATCTGTCCCTGGGGAGCGCAGATGCCAGGAAATAGCTTTGGAGGGTTGTGACTAGTAATGATCACACTGGATATTTTAGGCATACTAGTGGGCACTGCTCTGTAATTCTGTATTAACTCTTTTACTTATCAGTGGTATAAATGATAACATCAATGGAATTTACATTGTTGTGTTAATATAAAGACACTCAGACTAATGTTGGTTGAAAATTTGACTGATAATATATACAAATTGCCTTGTTAGATGACCTAAACACAGTGCAGAAAGTAGAGAGGCAGTTTGAAAACTGTCCCTGCAAAGGAACAACCATATGACAGGGCCATAATTTCTGTGCATCCTCTTTTCAATTAAAATTAATCTGTAAACTTGACCTGTCTTCTCTGAATGGGACATTTTGTAGGAAATCAAAGCAGAATTTGGCCCTCAGACCTCTCTGGTTCTCATGGTATAATACACAGAGAGGCAACATCTACTGAAATATATCAGAGTGCTTTTGCCATAGTAAATTTTGGAAAGGATTTATAAAGTCTGACTGACTTAAGCTCTTTTCTCACTACTGCATGAACAATACCATAGCTTGCATAGCATTTAAATTTAAGTTTCTCAGCTGAAAACTTTCAAGAAGAAGGAGAAATTTCTTCAGAGAAAGAAGCTCCACATCTCACCCCTTACTCCTGTCCCAGAGGACACAAGTGCTTGATGCCCACTGGCAGACAGAGGAAGTAACTGCTGATGATCTCACTCCTCATCCTGATTTTCCCTTGTAGGACTTTACCATGGGTCAGGTTTGGGTAACATAAGCCAGAGGATTTAAGACATCAGGAGAGAAGAAGGATGGCAAAAAGTGCAGACACCTGAGCCTCATTTCAGTAGGAAACTGGGTTAAAAAAATTTGCTGATGAAGACTGGGATAAAAGTAGATGCAATGTCGGGATCTGAGGTGTCTAGATTTTGATATGCAGTCGGTGTCTGTCCAGTATAGTTTGTACAAACGATCACTGTTCCACTCCATTAAGTCCTCATTAGAGCAGCATACTGCACCTTAAAAGTATCTTAACCTTAAATTATCAGTATCCAAGCAAAAGAAAGAAAAAATAGCACATCAGGAGCTAGTCAGAAAGACCCAGCACATGTCAATTAAGATGACAGCTAGCATGTTTTAAGTCACAGCTTCTCAGAAGAGCATCAATGTGTACCAGAATGCTGGTGCTGTAATAATTCAAAATTTCCTTATTGAGGTCTGATGATGCTAAAATAAGGTGTTGAAGCTTGATTAGTAGTAGGAACATAGAAGCTTAACCTCTAACATTTAGCCTTCTCCTTTGGATCGAATTACTGATCTTTATCATGTTGAGCTGTGCTAGCAGTTGGCTTGGGAACATTACACTTTTCTAAAAGCTGTCAATCTTTGTCAGTGTCTTAGCACAATGGATTGGAAGAGCTATTTTTAAAGGACTATGTCACCTTTTTGTGGGCATGGGTTTTTATAGTGTATAGAATTTTTTTAGTACACGTTGCCACGTGCTCAATATCACCTATAGGCTTGACTGAGAATAACTTCCATTATTTTTACTGTGGTTTCTAGTGAATGGGTGTAAAGAGATGAGGAGCCAGAAGAGGCAGGGGAGGAGAAATTAGAACTTAAATTCTCCATTAACATGCCAATTTTTGGCTTTCATTTTAACTTATTTTTCTGTTGAGTCAATTCATTTATCCGTATACAACAGATTGCTTTAACATTCAATTGAGATATTTTCCACAGCACTGCATTCCACAGTACAGTCTCATTTTAACCAAGAGTAGTAACAGAGTGGTGTAAATATACAACAGGAAAAAACTTGCTAAAATTTGCATAAGTTTTCTATCAAAATATTGAAAGTTTACATAAAATTAAAACCTGGACTTTGGAAAGAAATATTTCAATTCCTTTCATTTCTCTTGCCTTTACAAAACCTATCTCTCTATTTTTGTGAGGATTTAGAAATCCATGAGTAGACTTCTGGCTAGTCATGAAAGAGCACCAGTTTGTCCTTTTGGACCAGCATGCAATAAACAAGAAAAGTACAAGTACATTTAGCATCAGGTCCTTCATAAACAGCCTTCTCTAGGACGAGGGTATTGAGATGTACATGTTTGTTCATTCTCTTCTTCATATGGGGATGGTGGACTAGATGCGCTCCATCATACATGAACTACTGCTAATGTTTCCAACTGCACTGTCTGTAGTATCTAGATACGACATCTACGCAACTTTCAGCTACAATACCCACTGATATTTCTCCTACTAATTTTTTTGTCTTGTAGTGGTCTTTTACAGAGTGTCAGACAAAATTGTAGGTGTTTATGTGTAGGTATAGCAATACTGGAGAAGGACAAAACTGTTTTCAAATAAACTTTGAGATCCAAAATCTATTTCATCACTTCTCAGAAGAGAAACCAGGCATAATTTCATTAAAACTACAGCAACTAATCTATAAAAATCAGAGGATTTGTCTCTAAATTAAACATGCTTACTCCAAGTTTACAACATACAGAATAAGGAACAGGATTTGGCCCAGAAAATTCATTTGTAAACATGCATTTGTTCTCAACTGTTTCTGCTGCTGCTGTTAATATATATTCTTGCCATGAAAAGTACTTTAAAACTCAATAAACCATCATACTAAAATAGGATAAAATGTTTTTATAGTAACAATATCTCTCACTACTATGGGACCTTTCATGCCAAAGTGCCCTAAAGCTCTTTATAAATGCAGCAAACTGATATTCACATGCTCCATCTACAAAGATCATTTCACCCACACTGAACGGCAGGGACATGCAATAGCTTTTTTTCACAGCTGGCAGCACCTTAAGGTAGCTGACAAAACAAATCACAGGTTATACAGGTACAAAATAGGAGCATTTCAGTTTCTGGAAAACGTTCACTTTTTCACTGAATAGAGGCATTCATTCTTTTAAGCAGTTTATCGAGATAAAATTGTATAGCAAACATTTGGCTCCACATGAAGTCCTGAAATACATCCCCTTATCCCAAAAAGGGATAACCCTTCCTGCTCCAGGCAAATACCAATGTGCTGACATGGAAAAGGACACCAAATGTGGTGGAGAAAGTCCTGATGTGGCTAATACAGAACTGGTTACTTAAAGTACAGTTTCTGCAGCGCCATCCACAACCCCAAAAATGTTCCATGACAACTTTTTGTCCTGGCAAATGAGCAGTGAAGACCCACAGGGGAAGTTTAGATTGGATATGAGGAAGAAATTCTTCACTGTAAGGGTGATGAGGCACTGGAATGGGTTACCCAGGGAAGCTGTGAATGCCCCATCGCTGGTGGTGTTCAAGGCTGGATTGGACATAACCTTGGGTGGCATGGTTTAATGGGAGGTGTCCCTGCCCATGGCAGGGGGGTTGGAACTAGCTGATCTTAAGGTCCTTTCCAACCCTAACTATTCTATGATTCTATGATTATTTTCTTTAATCCGGTCCCCCAGTTGAGAGCTCCATCTCCCTTCCAGGTCTGAGCACTCCCTGCGCTGCACTGCTCTCGGTCTGCTCCCCCTTCTATCAAGTTGTCTCCTTATTAATGATTTGTCATGTATGTTCCTTGACAGAGACTCATGCTGCTAACTACACTGCTAACACAGTCACAGTGGGAACCACGAATACATCAAAATATGGCACTGTAATCAAAGCAAGGTTGTGCCAGGAGGGAACACTTCATACCCACAACCCACTGCACTCCTTCCCTGCTGTCAGCTCTGTAGCCAGAGACCCTGTCCTCAAGCCTGGACATCTCTTTGCACCCCACTTAATTTCATGACAGAGGCACAAACAAAGGTAAATTCCCTGGAGCATGGCTTTTGTTTCAGGCCTGTACTCTCCTGCCAGGCCAGCAGAACAGAGAGGGAGCAAGAATCGAAGCTCCACTGAGCATCAGTTTTCCCAATGTGTCACAGTCACAGGAGTAACGATGTTAAATAACTTTGAGGTGGCTCCTTGTGAAAATTAATGTCACAATGGCCCTCTGTTTAAACTGTGGTGTGATGATCTCCTGGTTTGACAGCTGACCAAACATCACAGGAACATAATTTCAAAGCTTTTCATAGCTGCTTTTGTGTGTTCGAGGTTTTCTCTTGTTTCAGTGCTTTTCAGTGCAATGCTGATAAGGAAGGCAGACATTTTTGAACTGGATCTCTTCCCAGAGGGTATGAGTAGGCAGAAACTGCCCCACATCAGGACTAGTTTTCTAGTACAAGGGTCACATTTACAGGGGTGCCAGGCATGGAGGAGCTACTCTTACCTCAGAAACACCAAAGTTGCCCTATATTTTTCTTATCCAGCAAATCTGAACAGCAGAAATTTTCTCTTGAGTTTTTGGCTGCAATGGAAAAAGGAAATAATACTTCTCCTTGAAGCAGGAGAAGACCAAGAACTCCATCAGAAATTGAAATCCAGGTATGCTATTCTCTGTCACCTATCATTATTCTTCACCAAATAACATAGTGTGATTCCATTTACAATAAATCAAAATAAATGTTGCTTGAAATGCCTGTGTACCAAGGGACCTCTCCAGTTCATTCAAAACAATTCCTCATCTTTCTGTCCTTCTATTATTCTCCTGTCCCTGTACTGCAGGGAGCAGTCCTGCTTAAGCTAAGGGGGCACCATCAGTTTCACCCAATGTTTAGAACATTCCTGCCTTGGCATGCCCTATTTCTCATTGCCATATGAAATCCCCAAGAAGAATAGGATCACCACACTGCATAGCAAAGGTGGCTCATTCTCATTTAATGATGCGGCTTCTTTTAAATATAGATGTATCAATGGAGACAAAAAAAGGTCCCAGAGAAAGAAATCCTGCTTGCTTTGTTGTACTCCTGAAAGACACAACTCTGTGATATCATGGCATTGGCTGCCAAGACGGCTACTAGATTGACTAGCAAATATGTGTTTTAGTGGAGCTCAGCAGAACAATATCCCCTGTAATGTAAGTCATTCCATTAGTAAGTACTCGAGAATGTTATATCATCTTTATTCCTCCTGGAAGGGCTTCACTACATTACTATAAAAAAAAGTGCTTCAGAGATTGTAAATACATTTAAGTAACTCTGACAAAACAATAGAATCTGACTAAAATGTGGGGTGTTTATCTCATCTGTCAGTCTGATATGGGATAAAAGCCACAGCAGCCATGACAGAAAAGAACGTCTCCCTGATAATTTTTTTCTCTCCACTTCTATGCTTTCTACTTACAGTGTATGCTGCACCATACTGGCCATATTTGTATTTCTTTTTAGTGAAAGGTTGGTTACAGCAGATGACTGCCTCTCTCCCTTTAAGATATACAATTTATGGACATGAAATTCAGCAGGTCTGAAGTATTGCTACATTATTAACATTATTAACATTATTAAATCCAAATGTTCAGAGTATGACCTTGTGTCTCAAGCCCCATGTCTTCCTCCCATCCCAAATCAAAAGACTGATTGCAATATTGTGAAATGTTTTAAATTAAATAATGAACAAAAAAGTTATCTTTTTATATTGACTGTTTCTGAACTTTACTGTACTTTTGGGTTTTATCAAGTATTTTTTCATAAACATGATAACCAGGCAGCACACTTTTGTTTCTTTTGGAAATGAGACTGTGCCCTAGACACTGGACAGAGGAAAAGCACAATTCACAGGAAATATATTCAAAATAATCTGAAAATGACTGAGCTTCCGTGGCCCATATGGTGGTCAGCACTCACTGGCCATCATAAAGTTGGGAATAGCTGACTGCAGTTAGAGGGGTATGGATGCTGTTGGCTATTGATTCTCTACCAGTTACGCACCAAATCAACAGCCTTGCAAAGCTGGACTTCTTCTCTTCCTTTCCCTAAAAAGGCACTCAAAAGCAAACAACTTCTAGAGTTTTCATACTTTAAAAAAGTTGATGTCTCCTCTCACCACAGCTTCCACCCCAGCGAAAAGCAGAAGTGAGATACAACATAACCAAAGACTGATTCCCCTGACAGGGCACTTACCCGCATGGTCTGCCCTGCAATGAAGATAAAATGAAGTAAGAGCCTACAGGAAGAGCAAGTACTTTACATCTTCACTGCTCCTACATGCAATGTTTAATGTTATGAAAAGCATGTTATTATTAATAATAGGTGCATAGGTATGCAAGCAAGTGATGTATAGATGCAAATACATATACAGTTTTACCTCACCTTCATTTAAGGACTTCAGGGAGTTTCACTATGATGTTTCATTCATAGAATATCAATACAAATTTAAATCAATTTAATCTTAGTTAAATATAAAGTGCTCTCACCACAGTGAGAGATAAGCAATTTCTCCTTGTTCTGATCACTTCACGTGCCTTGGAAGTGCATGTCACCTTTAGGATGCAATGCCTCACTGATACTGCGAATGCATTTAAGACAGCAAAGAAGGCTGGTATAAATAATTGGGGTGTCTCAAGAAAAGAAAAAGAAAAGTTAATCAAATTGAATTGATCTGGAAGACTCTGGTTGCAATCTAGAAAAACACTTGAATTTTGGTTTTATTTCAAGAACCTGTTTTGGTGGGATCTCATTCAACACAGAATTTATGCAATACCCAGGTCTCAGTGAAGTAACGAGACTGTTTGCATTCAGGTCTTTAACCACACACTTTGCTGAGCCGACATTTATGCTATTAATACCACGGCACTGACAAAAACCAAGGTTCCTCAATGGTGGCCTGTCATCAGAACAACCACAATTTTCTCCCTTATGTGGGACAACGTCAAAGATTTCCTTACAGCAGGTTGGATATGATCTCCTAGTCATTCACAGCAAATGTAACCTGCACCATGGTGGTACTACCTACAAGATGTGATTAACCAAGTGGGCCCTGACATCTGTTCATTTCACCAGCCTTTACAGGTTTTCTAGCGGGCAGAACATTCAGTTTTTCATCTCCTCTGAGCAGTAAATACTGAAAGTACGTGCCTAGTATTTTAATACATATAAGACAGAAAAAGTATTCTCTTATTCCCTTTAACCTATAATTGCAGCCACACCTTCACCCTTCCTATATGTCCAATACATGCTTATAGATTAAGATTAACCTCATTAAAGACTGAAAATATATTGTTTTAAATCCCTTGAACATTATTAACAGCCAGTTAGTTAATTTATCTGTATGGGAAGGTCTAAGAATTCATCAGAAGTAATATATTTTAAATTTCTGATTAGTGGAAAGGAGAAATACTGTACCAATCATCCAGTTAATTCACTGAAGTGTTTTATTACACACACAGATACTTGGTACTGAGATGTCACATTCCCATAATGAACACAATAAAGGATGAATGATTGGTAAAGCTTTCAGCTCACAATACCTATAAAATCTAAGTGTTAGCAAGGTGTTATGTACAGATTAATTTATAGATTCCCATTAACATACTGCATGCTCTCCTTTGTATGGTTACAACTCCTCAACTGTGGAAGATAACTAGATGTTATATGGCAAAAGTTATGACCATGCATCACCCCACGCTGCTGGGCATCAATGTTTCCAAAACAGGAACCCTGGGTATGGCTGATGCATGGCTGTGGACAAGATAGACTGTTCACACAGATGCAGGTTTTACAAAGTAATTAGAGAAAACAACCCTATTGTTAATAGAAACCTGACAAATTTCATCACTTGGCATTATATCTGAAGCCAGCATATTCCTGAGGACCATAGACACACACCCACAGCCCACTGCACGGGGGGAGAGCTGGGTACCAGTGGGCAAAAGCAAAGCCTGGAGCAAAAAAAAGCAAGCCACGGCTTTAATTGTTATATTTCTTTGGGAAGAAGAGGAGTAGTTTTCTTCTGATCATCAGATTAATTCAACCTAACATCTAAACAAACAACTGACAAAGATAATTTTTTAAATAATAGATGTTAAAATGTGAGTCCAAACAAAGGAAACATACCTACAGAAGGGCTGCTCTGAGTATAATATGTATCACTAACCATCATATGTGTTTGTTCTGAGCCCAGAATTACAAAAGGCTGAATTTTCTTAAAAGCATATTAAAATATTAATAGATATCTGAAACAGTTTTATTGCATGGGCTGCCAGTCTCGGGAACAATCACATCACGCAGAGAAGAAGGAAAGAAAAAACCGCCCAGATGCTGGTGACCTGCTGCACTGAGTAGCATCATGAAAATCTAATGGGAGACAGTGAGATTGAACATTATAGCTGGCAGCAAGTCTGGTGTAGAGGGGCTTTACTGGGAGTGCTGGCAATAAATTTCACAACATCCAGTATGGTAATTCTGTAAATCTAAGGAGGTCATGTTTGCAGTCCTACACTTTTGCAGACTCCAAACATCAGCACAGTGGAGTCAAAGACATCTGTTATCCAGGGTTTTTTTGTCATAATTGACATGAAATGACTTTATTGATTATAAAGACAAGCCATACTGAAGCTAGCCCAGAAGTCTGTTTCTCAAAATTACCCTTTCTCCATTGCTTACACCATGT
Source organism: Ara ararauna (assembly GCA_028858755.1). Taxonomy (NCBI): domain Eukaryota; kingdom Metazoa; phylum Chordata; class Aves; order Psittaciformes; family Psittacidae; genus Ara; species Ara ararauna. The sequence goes on along the minus strand of CM054410.1, from coordinate 8,293,772 downwards.
AATTTTTGTGTGGTTAATTCAGAGTGCTAAGCCTGCTTTCATTAATTTTTTACTTGAAGCAGCAAAGCCTCAAAATACCTATGTGGGGGAGAGGAGATGCAGCATATTATAGTTCTGAGAAGTAAAATGTGATGGTGGGTTTGATCCTTTGCCCATTTGTTTCATTCAAAGGTTAGTCAATGACAGCCACAGGGCTGGAAGCGATGACAAGTTTTTGTTGAACTTCTTCAATTCTAGAATGAACTTGATCACAAGACCATTCACATATTAATCAAGCGCTGATTAAATGCTAAAAACCCCAACATACCGATTCTGCTCCCATTAAATTTAGGCAGTTTTACTCTTCCATTTAAAACAGAGCCAAACTCTCAGACTGCACACATCCTGATGAAAGGTTAAAAGAAATTCCAACCAGCTTTGAAACAGCTATGCAAACCAAGTTGGAAAAGTTGCTGGCATGACCATGGAGTTATATGCCACCTGAAAAACATTTAGCAAAGATATTTGAGTTCATGCTGCAGTATTGAGGTACCTTCCAGTCTCAGCCAGCTCTGTAGGCTAGGTCAGAGAACCAAATTTTAGTACTGGTCAAAGGGAAATATTCCATTATGCCTTGTTTAATTTTCTGCATTACAAAAATACAGCAAGGGAAACTGGTCTGCCATTTCACCTTGGTTTTCCAAAGATTGTTTCTGCTTGGACAGTGATGCCAGAAGAACAGCAGTAACCTTCCCCTGGCACCACTCACCAAAAACCTGTCAGCCAAAATCTCTCATCCAATGAGCTAATTTTAGATAGGAATATTTTAGAACAGAGAAAACTAGTCCTGCATGGTTTATGTGCTACCTTGTCCTACCATTAATTGAGAAAATTCCAGTTCTGAATATATATAAGAACAAATAATCTATGCATACTGTGAATATTCAGCTGCAAGAAAATCTTCAGCAGGTTCTCATGCTGTACTAGACATAACTACAAGACACATAGCATTTACTGCATTCCTTCCTGAGCTGTTTTTCTTAAGTTGCTGTGACTGCAAATTATACTGCTGTACAGACTGTACAAGACAGGTACACTTCAGCTGAGAAACATGTCCAGGGTATACTTGAGATGTTCCAGTGGTGGGTGCCACATCTGCACTAAGTGCTCCCGCACAGGGGCGCTGATTCACTGATCCTTTCCCACTTTGGTGGGCACAGTGATGGAACAGTCAAAAGGACAAGAAAGAAGATCCTGTCTCAAGTTGCATTATTGTCAATATTTCCCTTGTGTTCCTCTCGTTAGCATGAGTGATCCTCAAATTTTTAAACTATTAATTTTGTGTGAAAACACTTAGTCCTAGCAATAGCTCCATAGCTGGTTTTTTATTGTGTTTGTAGAATAATAAAAAAATCAGTTTTAGGATTCCCTGGTGACACTTTAACCAGTTCCAGCACCATATATGTTAAATGGAGTCATCAGCTCTGGGCTGTGAATCTCTTTCCAAGTTTGATAAATGGGGGCTGCCCTATGACTTTGTTTCATATGGGCTGGGGAACTGAGGTCCTGGGCAGTAAACCCCTGTGGTCTCCTTGGGTACAGGACACACACACTGGAAAATGGAGAGGCTTGTAAAACCGCTCTGCTCCATAGCCAGTTAGCAGTTAATTCCCATGATTGGCCTGTTTGGCTAAGTCCATATTTCAAGTAGCAGAGACTTGTATGTGCTCAGTATGGAAAGCAGGAATAATGAGGTCTCAGCCCTGCTGAGAGGCGACAGTGTGGTGAGTACACCACACCTTAGTGCCAATCCAGGCTGCTCCTGTGGCACTTGATGCACCTGAGAGGCTCTAAGACACTTTATGAACAAAGAGAGCATTTAACTGCGTCTTGGACAGTAATATTTATGTTTTCTCCAAGCATGAGGTAAAGATTAATTTTTAATATTTGAAATTCTTTTGAAGATGAAAAATGCCTTAAACCATCAATCTGTTTATTGCCCTCTTTGTTGACCTAATTACAGCTGGCAAGTGGCAGCAGAAGGATCGGTGTACCTTCATGCTACACATAGGTTATGTATGAACCACGTGATTTCCTATTTTATTCCTTCTTATTGGGCTCATGTTTCCTGTAAAGGGTTTTGACTAATTGTGGGTTTGACAAGAATGGCATCACGTGCTGCTTTGTGAGTGAACAAGCTCAGGTCAGTAAGTCAGACGGTCAGTCTGGAAAACAGATCCATACTCCTAATCCTTAAGGCTGATATAAAGCACAGATAAGTGTGTTTGTGATATGGAAGTTGCTCTGGGTGAATACTCTTTGAGAGAAATGAACTCTTGAGAGGGAAAAACTGGAAATAAGTTGTCCTAGTAACAAGGATTTCTAAGAAGTGGATCATCTGAATTGGGCTTTTCTTTATTTCTTGATTACTTTCAGACTTGAAAGCAACTATTTAGCCTCTCAATTTATGTGCAAGCTTATGGCCTTCAAATTGCAAGAGGGGTTTATTTTTTCTGTTTACTCATCTGACCACTACCCCACAGAGAGCTGGAGGTGAACAAGTTTCTAGCTGGAATCACAGAAATATTGATTCTCTGCATCTTTTCTTGCTCAGACTGCGAAAAACTTCCAATGAAAGCAGAAGAGCCTCCTGCCTTAGAAGAAATACCTTTCCAGTGCAACTTGTTATTCAAACCCAAAGCAGATAAGCTGCGTTTGAACTTTGAAACATCTGAGCCTGAGCTAAGCTTAGGAAGTTGCAAAGAGCTTGTAACTCACTAATTTAACTAATATTTGGCTCAGTTAGGTATTTTCCTGTTAAGGCCTCAAATACCATATGACACTAGGTAATCTATCTTTCAGGCATCTTCTGCAGCAGCACTCACTAGTTACTCTGCTTCCTCCACTCATTTTAGACCTTAAGTACATCTTGCATCAAAGCACTTAATGGCAGAGAGATTTTCCAATAACTAACAACATGCAAGCTTAAGACCCTTGTTCAAACAACTGCAGGCAGTTACAATAGCCCTGTGATCATTCTGCAGCTATTAAACTTTAGATCTTATTGTCCGATTAGCAGCAGAGGTATTTCACCTCAGTTTTTATTTCTCTCATTTTCCCCTCTCATAATAAAACATATATCCTGTTCAGCCTCTCAACTTTGTTATTAATATTGATCAGCTATAGGGAAAGATTGATTTTTTTATTATTATTATTATTTTATTTTAGCTGGGCCTTCTTGCTCCCAGGGCCTTGCCACCCCCACCAACCTCAGCATCCCTGTCCGATGTGTTGTGAAAGCCCTCTACAGTAATGCCTTTGAACTGCAGTGCTACCTTCTGCCAGCCTGCAGGCAGCCGGGCTGGGGGAGACCAATACGCAGCAGCATCCTGCTTCTGAGAGCCCTGGTACCCACGGCACACATCACCACTGTGACAAGAGGCCCAGGAAATTAGTATTGTTTACATGGAAAAAGTCTGTGATGTAGGGTATGCTAAAGAATTGTATGCAAATGAAACTTTAAGAGTCCTCTTTTTCAACTACCTTTGACAATTTTGCTGTTCATAACTACAGCAGTTCTGCTACCTTAATGCTTCCTCAAAACAAAGAGACAGAAAAAAAGTCCATCAAATACTGAATCAGCAAGTCAAACTTCTTTAGGGCTCCATCTCTGCAACTAAATGAACTCCCTAACTAACCTAAAGGGTTGAAGAGATCAAAGTGAGCATGGCTTTGGAGATAGCCATGGGGATTTCCCCCAGTTCAGGGTACCTGGTTGCTGCCCTGGGCAGGGAGGTGCTGGAAGTGCAAACCCTAGGGAAAATTACTTGAAAGTAGCTGACAAGAAAAGAAAATTAATTACACTGATCACATCCACAGCATTCAGTCGAGATGTTACAGGCCTATTTCTACATGACTCAGGGATGCATAGTCATGAAAGACCTCTGTAAGTCTTGTTCCTCCCTGGCAGTTCACAGAAACCCTATCGAGTGTCAGTCACTGGTCTTAGGAGCTCAAATACTTGTTTTAGAAACACACATTAGGTTTGGGTGCCTAGAAATACTAAACTCTAGCGTTACAGTGGGTCAGGATGGTGCTCAGCCACTCCTGGCTCTGCTACCCATCACACACACTACAGCTCCCCATATCAAAGCAGAGCCACAGTGCCAAGTGCCATCGTACAGTTTCTCTAGAGGATAAATGATGCAAACCCCAAACTTCCCCTCTATTCAGACAGCTTGAATTCCAAATCTGCAGACACTCCTGTGCTTCTGTCTAGAGTAACTGAAGTTTAATTGCTGAATGATTCAAAGCCTGCAGATTTGTTTCTATATCAAGCACCACCATCTACACCTGTTTTAATTTTTTTATGCAACAACTAACTGCAGATATATAATTTTTATTAATAAGTGCTTTTCTTACCTGGGAAAGTTAATCCAGGTTATCAAGGCTCTCCAAGGGAAGAGCTCAACTGAACCAGAGGCACTTCCAAGTGCAAGCACCATTTATATAAAGTATCGCACAGTATTATTTTATACTTCCAGTTTTGGAAGGCTGTGTACTTTATCCCATTAGACTAACAAATTACAGCAATTGTGGTCAGTAGTGTGGAGGTTTCTCTGCAGAGCATTTGCCCCCTGGGAGGAAGGAAATCAGAGGGGTGTTAAAGCAATATTGTGCCTTCCACTCTGTGTGCCGAGTTGCCTGATAACAGTTAGCTAAGAGGAGCCATAAAACTGCCATTACTGCCACCAGTGGGTGTTACTGCATCTCAATAACCCTCTTGCAAAAGGACAGAAAAAAAATTGCGAAAATCAGAATAGGAAAAAATAAAAAGGAACTAGGTTACACATAGGAGAAACTTAACAGTCTCTGTCTGAACTTGTTATTCTTACAGATCTTCTTTTACAAGTATATTGCTTGAATCCATTCAGGAGGAAGTGTTTTCCCAAGCTCTTCTGCACTGAGGTCCCAGGCAGATTTAAACCCTTCTGAAGAGGCTGAAGGGTCTCTTGTACTTTGATTTTTTGCTAGATTACAGTCTAAGAGCCCAAACAGCATCATGGGGCTGTTGCTCTTGGTTTTCCAAGTTATTTTCTCCTAGCGATTGCTATTTCTGTTAGTGATGAGAAAGCCTGTTCTGGTGAGACTGTGGGTTCTGTTTGCCAGATTCAGAGTACAGCTTGGTTAGCTTAAATATTAGCGGAAGAACAATTACCCAAACACTTGGGTGCTGTTCCCAAGGTTCAGTCTGAGGTCTCTCATCTGCGTTTTGCAATACAGGGGCTTATTTTCACCTTTTTTGCTACAACAGGCTTGGTCCATGGGCGGAATTCACCAGGTTTGCATTGCTCATCTTATTTTTCTCCTCCTTAGAGGGAAACTGATGTCTTGCATCTTCTCTGCAAAGACAAATGGATCCCTCGAAGAGCTATGGAGAAATTAATGGTTTTCCCCTTTCCACTGCAGCACATTTTTATACCCCCATCTCAAAAATTAGAAAAGCTTTGGAATTTCATACCTGGTAGTCTAGGGATTTTGTGTCATGTGCATTTATACTTGCTATGTACTATGTATGGCACACAGCCTACAATGGCACACATATATGGTATATGATTGCAGTATTGCTTACAGAAATGTCTCTGTAACAGCACTTGGGTAGCATCTGTCTAAACACTCAGTGAGCTCAATTTCAAATTGCTGCAAGTTTCAGGTGTATGCAGATGTGTGGTTTCGCTTCTGCTGGATCTCATTGCAAAAACAAAGTTACAGAGCAGGTGTAAATCAATAATTTTATTGAATTGCCTCAAGTATTAGAAAATGAGAGCATTTGAAATAGCACACAAGTAAATAGGATATTTTCATTACATGCTTTGCTACATGTTTCCTTGTTGGGCTATAAATTAAGCTTTGTAAACTTTTATGTTGGTGTACTGGTTTGTTTTTTTTTTTTTCTAAGTACATTGAATATGTAAGAAAAAATGCCTGCAGCAGTGAACCACTGCACTTACACATGTAAATGAGAGAACATGTTTGAACATAGAAATTACCCTGCAATAATCCATTTGCATCAGAGCTATTCAAAGGTTTTAGATAAAGATATATGCATTACATAAATGCTTGTGAGAAATTGACCTTTAAGCCATATCAAAGCACCATTTAAACCCCAGGGAGCTTATTCTGAACAACAAAAAAAAAAGTGTACTAAAATATACTTCACAGAATATATCAAATCTACTGGCATGTACCCCATAAGATATGCAGAACATAGGCAAATTTATTGTACCACACAAACCTGGAGATAACTTGTACCTTGCACAGTGATATTTCATTTCAAAACTGTTGATGGGTCAAGCTTACTCACAATAATCATTTAAATAAATAGAGGGGAGGTAAGTTTTAATAATGTGGGTAACATTAGGAGTCTAATAAAAGGTCAGAAGCCACAAACTTTGTTACTCTGAGTGTTATGTGCATATAGTTCAAGCTCTATATGGACCCCACTGCTTGCAGCCAAGACAGGTAGAGGAAAGAAAATCACCTCTTCCATTATGTTTCCTTGAGTCTCAGATCTATGCCTTCAAGCAATAACCCTGGTCCAACACAGGCTAACAAAGATGCAGCCAGGAGCTAAACACAGCTTTCCTGAACCCCAGCCTATACACAGGCACAGATTCTGCTGCTGCTTTTGAAGCCTGTGGAAGCCCTCATTTAGGCATCAATCAGAGCATGAGTTTATCTATCACCTAAAGGTGGATTTTAGCTCTAAAAGAAGCAAATCTATGCTCTTCCTCTCATCTCAGTACCACCCAGCAAGTATGCTGGCTGGGCAAGAGGGATTCCCTGCTGACAGCTGCAATACTTTGCAATTCCAGCTCCTGCTTCACAAAATTTGCATTATAACCACGTTTATTATTTGGCCCCATTCCGGTGCCTCTGAAATTCTGGAACTAAATGTTGCCTTTTATTGCCAGATGTTCATGTGACAATGTGAAATGCCATTCCTTACCTTATACCCTTTTTAACATGATCTGCTTGATCTTTTTTTTCCCTTTCTTTTTTAAATCTGGACTTAATGAAAAGCAATATTTTAAATAAGATGTCCAAATAACATGGTAAAATTGTCAAAGTTGAAACATTTTAATGGGCTGGGAATTTGAATGTCTGTACGTTGAAAGCCTGGTTTATTTTGACAATATTGCTTTTCCTCCATAGTTACCTCTGACCCCCAGTATTACTCTCAGTGGATTATTTTTTCACTGAGGGAGATGCTTAAGCATGGACCAGAGTAGATAAGTGATATGGTCAAATTGCTACTGGCAAGCCCTGGAATTACTGACCACTTTAATAGCTCCTGCTGACCTCCAGATGAAACTTCACCTTTGGTTATTAACATGTCTCTCTACTTTTATGATTTTTTGGAACATAATTTGTCACAGTTTTTATCTGCACAGAGCAAGTGTTAGGTTTTAAAAACGTGAGTTATCTTTTTACAACTGCTAACAATTACACATCACAGAACAGACCAGTCCAAAAACCAATTATGAAAAGACCTGCATGGGAAGTGCATTCGGTCTTGAAGTTTGAATTATAGATTTCTGAACTATAACTGTGCTGCAGCCCACGTTCAGGAACTGGAAACAAGAAACCAAACTTCGAAAGGGCTTGTAAGATCAGCTAGATAAGATAAGGGCGTAGAAATTAATTGCCCTTGTTTTGTATTAAAATCTGATAAAGGGCTGGCAGTGCTGCTCAAGATCAGAGCAAACAGCAGGGCTGTGTCTTCTGTCACACATTAGCATTTGCAGACTCACTGGCTCTGTATGCTGGAGTGCATGGTGCACCATTCTTAGCACCCAGACCCCAGCTGCCCAGCCATAAGGCAGCCAGGGGACCATCCAAAGCTCAGGAGCTTTCAGGGAGCACTTCCCATAGATGCCAGAGGGCTTGGCGCTGGCCCTGATGATTCAGAGCAATGACATTTTGCAACCAGATTGTACAAGTACAAGCAACTAACCTGAGCTGGGGAAATCGTGCCAAAAGGCCTTCAGATGATCAGAGCAATATGCCAGTCAGTTAGAGGTCGATTGACCAATTAACAATTAGATTTGGAGAGCGGGCATGTCATTTCAGATCATTATTTGCCGAAAGATCAATTATGTGGAAAGTTTTAATTTAAAAAAAGGACTTTTTTTAATACATACTGGTGTTTCTAATCCCAGCTTCTTACCATGAGAGGCTGGCAGTAGATTGCAGCCCTGGGGACATTGCAGCTGGCAGCATGACAGCAGCACTACGACAAAGCCTCCAGGGAACTGGCTGGGGCTTCCAGTTTCGTTTGAACACTGCTCACACTGTGCTAAAGGCACAGGAGCCAAGTAAGACCAGAGAAAGACTTTGCAATAGGATGATGGATGAAGGCTTTCAAGGTGAAAACTCTTCATGATAGGCACCTCAGTACCGCAGTACAGGGTTTCTTTTCTAGTGGTACAAGATTCAAAGCAAATAGTGGGAATTTCTAACCTAGTCTATATATAATTATATCCAATTAAGAAAGAATTAAAGCATCTCAAGCCCTGGAGACCTACACTTGTTCAGTCTCCTGTAGCGGTCTTGTTGGCTTGAAGCCCCAAATGGTGCTTCTCTGGGTAAAAAAAGCCATCTCACCTGCCTTGCGAGACAGATGGGGACCAGAGCTGGCATCAGCTCATGGGTACTTAATAGCCTTTACAACAAACCACAGCTGCAAAGCAGCCTTGAGCCTTTCCCAAGGGCTCGGGTAACCATCTTGTCTTTATATATGGTAGGAAACCAGTGCTCTGTTCATTGAAGACTTTACAGTAAAACCAGGTTTGAGTAAACCTGCAGGGGTATCAATACTATGGCAATCTTGCTTAGAGTTAATTTACTTGGAGGGAGAGGGGTATTTCTGAAGAAAAATAAAAGCTCTTATAAGAGTATCTTAGCATTCAAGGTCAGGCAAATAAATGGGAACATCGGATTTGAAAGAGCTTTCTTAACATCTGGGGAGGGACTGCTTCTTTGCTTAGAAAATTAATTCTACGATAAGCGCGTGTGCAAAGGCATCTCAAGTGAAGTGATGCCATGGTGAAGCATCAGACTAATGGACATGGTGCCACATGCAGTAACTCTTATAGCTGTAGCAGCTTTATATTTTTTCCAGAACTGCACTGATCCAGGGCATACAGGAAGGGAGAAATTGAGCAAAAAAGGCAAATGAAATAAACAGTTGTGAAAGCAGTTCATGTCTGAAACCGAAATTTGTGAGTAACATTCTCTGAAAGTCTCTGCCAATATTGTAAGTATATTTGCAGTGGGAGAATACATGAAGCTGAACTCTGAAAGTCATAGTTGTTTTAGATATCTTTCTCCAACTTAGATCCCCCAAGCGAGGACAGCAGCTTAGACCCTCTAAAGCATCAGCACATCTCACTCTCTTGTGTGAAGTGAATGGCTCTGAAGACACAAGCCCTCAGTATGACAAAGTAAATCATTGCCCAATGAAGTTTTGCATGTGGCTTAGCATCATTCTTGCCACTCTCTATGGCAGACCCAGGCTGCTGTGAACCAGATGAACAACAGAAGTCTTACTGAGAACCTGGCCCCATGTATAAAATATGTCTTTAATCTGGTTTAAAGTCCAGAAAGAATTAACAAGAGAATCACCATGAAGAGCTACAGAATGTAATGGAAACATAGTAATTTGCTTTGGAATATTTTAATTGTCATGTTCAGTCAAAAATCCCTGAGTTTAGCCTGAACCTTGGTTTTGCCAGGTGATTAGAAGCAGTCCTTCTGTGAAACAGTTATACAACATGTGTACCAAGAGTAATTTCTAAGTATTACATTAAACCATAATAAATCACAACAGGTTGTGACAGACTAAGCTTGTAAAGTGCCTAAACACTCTTCATCTTGGACATTTATAGACATTCTCACACACGAGGTCTCACTGAGCGATACCGAAGCAATAACCTTCACTGCACTTTTCCAAGAGGTAAAATGTCAGCATTAAATAAGAAGACATTTGAAGCTGGTGCATGTCCTGTAGCACTAACTTTGCACACCAGACAGGACAAGCATGGCCAGCATCAGACTAGGAACCCAGGAAATGGCACTCTGCTTGAGTAGGTGGTAGTCTTTGTTTGAGTCAACACTGAAACCAGTGCGCTAACACCATGTTTCTTAAGGTGTCACCTTGAGGATATAAAACTGACATCCTGACTGCGTCCGGTTCTGAAAGGTTTCAGGTTTGAGGCTTTTTTCTTGTTTTACACTCTCCAAGTACATGGCTGTTTATCATGAGTGTTTTGGTCAAGTTCTGATTTGGACAGCAGCACTCTACACTGATCGTTCCTGTTGCAAAGTTGGATGCACAAGGTGAAGTTGGTCCTTGTCGAGTGGGGTTTTGCTGCTCTACCCTGCCATAGTGTTTTTCCCTAGACAAGTCTGCAGTCAGGTTTAAAGGGCCATGACTCCTGATCTCCTTTCAGCAGCTCAAACACCCTCTTACTACAGACATTGCTATTGTCTTGAGGGTAGGTATTGTCCCTCAGTCCAAGTCAATGACCCTCAAATGAAAAATTACTGATGTGTTAGGAAGCATCTTTTTTAAACAGGATAGCCTTAAGATATTAGTGACTTTGAAAGTCCTCCAGGAACTTATTCATGCCAAGGTTTTGGCAAAGGGGCTGAAGCAATCATTGCCACCAAGCCTTAGCAGCATCCCACAAACATTCAAGGAGTTTTAGTGCCAAAAGTTATATGCATCGCTGTGCTGTGCATTACTGCTGTCAGACATCTAAGGCACACCCTAGTTTTTTTTATCCACAAGAACAATGGGTGCAAAGAGGAACAGAGGCAGGGTTAAAGAGAAAATGTTTGGGAAAAAATAACAAATTTAAGTTCTCTTAGAAGACAAGCAAAGTTAGAAGAGTCAGAAATACTTAACCAATACATTCCTGCCTAACCAGTGATGTCAAAATAACATTGAACTGGAAATCTTTGAGAATCTGTGATGCTCATGCTCACTTGTGAAAGTACTTGATGTTTTTCTCCCATGATGAACCCTGAGCATTAAGAACTAAACTGACTGGTAGTGCAATACGTAAAGAGATACGTAATCGGTTCTACTCTGACACTAGCCATGTTCTCAGAAACTTCACAGCTACTGCTCTGGAGCACTGATGCACACCTGAGCTCATGTCCTATTCTGTCTGCACTGAAAATAGCCTCGTGTCTGGAGTAGGAGGCTCTGCCTAATGATGGACAGCAGCGAGCACCCAAGGCGAGGATCTAATCTTGTTTGCAGCTATGTAAATAGACAGGAGCTCCATCCACTTCAATGGAAGCCCTCTGGATTTACGCCAGAGCAACTGAAATTAGAAGCTTGCCCTAAGTGGGCGGGAGCTCATTATAAGACTAAATAAGGAGTGAGTCATTTTCAGAATTTTAAACTGAAAGGAGCCGCATTTGGCTGACCTCCTTTTTTTTCCACACTGATGGCTTATTAGATTACAGCAGATAAGAGCTCTGTTTTCTTACTGGTTTTTCGTGGCAATGCGTCTGTGACACTGACAGAGGTGGAAACATTGGTTTAAAAAGGAAAAATCCAAAGAGGTATTTAAATAACAGTGTTTTTCACTGGAAGTTAATTTTGATATCTGAGGAGACAAACGCTGGCTCAACTTACCTGTAAGAGTTCCCATTTCATCCAGGATACATCAAGGGCCAAGTGACCCAAGAGGAGATGAACATAAGGAGACAGGAGATCTCTTAGTGGATTGTGAGAAGCTGGTTGCTGCTTGGAGAAATAACTGTCAGTGTTAATTATCAAGTTTGATAATTAATTCTTGTTAATACCACTTAGTAACATACTTGATTAAAAAGAAAAAAGATGAACACAGAAGAGCCACCTACCCTGCCCAGCTCCAAAGCCCCATTCTGACTCCTGCTCTGGTCTCCCAGGTCATAAATTAATCCCATCTTCATCTCACAACCCTTTCAAGGAGACTTATAGGCTCCTACTGCCCAGGTGCTTTAAAAGGACAACTCTCACCGATGAGATTAGGCTTGAAAGCACTAATCTGAATGTGATTTAGAGAACTTTCTAAATCACTTTATGATATGCATCACTCAGAAAAGCAGACATGAAAATTTCCAGTCATGAACAGTCCTCAGGGTAACAGTTCTGAGGCCACTTATTTTGAGATTCCAGATCCTTGTAATGTTTGGTTGAATACTTATTCACCCAGAGTGAGATTGTATTCAAAGTAGTGGCAAAAGGAAGAAGTAATTGCAGCTGTGCCACAAATGAAAATACTAAAGACACATGAAGGAGAAGGCAAAGGCCAGAAAATTTATCTTCATCAGATTGGAAGGATGAGAGAACAGGGTATGTAAAGTTTGGTGGATCTTCTGAACCTTCTGATACATTTTTATACTTAGTCTTGAAATCAATCATGATATAGAAAGCTATTGAATGGGATTCTTCTGTGTCAAGGGCCCATTTCCTGCAGTAATGATTGACATAACTTGATATTGGCTCTGAGGTGATTGTAACCAATAGGAATCTGGGGAGGCAGTAAGGACTATGGGATTGCTTTCATTTGCTCTTATGACCACAACACTAACACCAACACCAATTACATCTGGTACAAACTGTATTTTCACAGACACCCTAAACAGAGATTAAAGATTGTTCTGAAGACCTGAAAGCCTAGTTCCAGTCAATTATCTGAAGTTTAGGAGGCAATTTGATTATGGTCTAAAAGGACTTACACAGGATGATATTTCTGATACTCAAAAGTAGAAAAAAAAATACTGCAAGGCCCAATATATGTAGACTAGAAGTAAATGCAGTTTGTTATCAAATATCAGGACTAGACTCCTGCCTGGAACATCGTCTCTGCTGAACCTGGAGTTTGAGAGCCACCTCTGAAGTCACTCAGTGGCTGCCATGAGTCTGCTTCTATAGCTCCTTCAAGGACAACCCAAAGGTCCACAGGGAAAACACACACCACCCTCACACACAGCTTAGTGCACATCACTGGCCATATGGGCAGAGCAGCATGACAGGCAGCCCCTACAAACACATTGCAGATGCTCAGAAGAGATCCCAGGACAAGATAATGGCCAAGAGGATTGTCAGCCATCAGTTAATACCCACAATGCCATGCTCAACTTCCTCATAGCAACTTTGGGATTTGCCTTTTATAAGACATTTCAGTTCCTCAAACACCCAGAGGTGGGTGGTTTAGGAAACCCTCCTGGTTTCTGTATACAACTGATGGATCAAGCATTGCCCAACACCTGCCTCTGGGGAAGAGGGAGTGGTGTAGGTGAGGAGAGCCAGTTCTTGGAGGTTTGGATTACATACAGCTGGCACTTTCTATGAGCCCAGGGCTTTGTGGGTTGCATGATACATGTGAGAGGGAAAGACCACATCTCAAATCCCCATGGGTATGTGCCCACCTCTGCCTGTGCGATGGGGCTGCTCCAGAATGATGCGTGGATTTCTTCAAGTTATCACTAGGTTTCACCAAGACTTCTACTAATTCCACCACATTGATGTCGAAGCAGCATTTTCATCCTCCTGCCTCCTCTGACAAAGGTAGTTAGAGGCTCTCCCTTTGTTTGCAGCTTATAACTTCACAACTGCCTATCTCTTGTTGCGAATGAGAAATTGCCTTTGATTGGGAATTACACAGAAGCCAACATGTCTCTTTTACTTGTACTTGTAGTACCTGAAGTTCTTTATTGCTTTTGATCTTGGCAACAGGTCCCAAAACCCCATAAATACCCAGCCCCACTCCTCCTGTGGTGATGCAGAGCAGAGCTCCTGCCCCAGCAGAGGCGTTGTGCCCAGAGCCCGGGGTGCTGCACACCAGCCACCTGCATCCCGGGGGACATGTTAGTCCCTCCTTTCTTGGGTTCAGCCCAAGCAGGGTGCTAGCTGGGCACATCATAATCTGGGCTGGCATGTTGGCTTGGCTGCCCAGCTCAGCCTCCACTGAGGAACCTGAAGAACTTGCCTGGCTGCTGGAGGAGCAGCTTGAGACAAACTTTTTACCTCCTGGCATTGCTGCTTTGGATTGGGGTTGGTTTCGCGAGCAAGCTTTGCTGCTGACTAATAGCCTTGGGCAATTGGCAGGGGAAATGAGACCTTACTGAATGGCAAGGTACCACGAACCGAAATGACAAGATTATACTAGTAGTTCATTAAAGTAGATGAGAGAGATTAGAGTGCTTGTTACTATGATAAAGCAAAATTGCATGTGTATGAAACATGCCTAGACAGAGCTTGTTTTTCGCAAAAATAACATCTCAGAATGCTACCTTTTTAACTAAAAAAAAAGACTGTACTGGTAGAAGAAGAATTTTGTCAAAGGAGGAGGTTTTGGTATGAAAAACACCTGGAAAATAAGGCAAATTCTACAAGAAAACATTTCCAGTTCATGCTTCCTCTTCTATAAAAATCCCCTGAGTAGGACAAATAAACCAGATCTGCTTTCCCCCTTTATTTTTGAAAACATATGTCTTATTTCAAAATAAAGTAATGGGCTCCTCTGTACATGGACTGAAACACAGGGGAATGCTTTTGGTCAGCCCCTCCACCACAGTCATTCCAGCCCAACCCCTAAGCGCTTCCCCCTGTCTTTGTGCTCCCACTCCTAAGCACTTCCCCCGTCTTTGTGCTCCCACTCCCACTTGTATCCTCCCTTCACATCTTCATTCCCTCCTGCTATAGGACATGGAAATGCTGCTAAGAAAAAGCATGTTGTTCAAGTGGTAATGTGGTATAACAGCTTAGTGAGCTATCCATTAGAAAAGGTCAGAAGTTAAAATAAATTGGCAAATCCACCTCATAGTACTCTGAAATATCCAGTTGTCTCAGCTTGCAGGAAAAGCAGGTGTCAAACACAGTAAATGCAACCATTCTCAGGAGACGGATACATGCAATGACCACTCCTAAGGGCTGAAAATCCCAGCCCATGGTTTTGACCTTTCCTTGTTATGATATAATCCTGACTCAAATTTGTCTGGAGTTTAGGGGGCTTTAAAACTTGGCTCAAATCTGTATCTGATCTTTGCAATATAAAGCGTCCTTGTAGCATGAGGCAAACTAAGGCACAACCAGTGCTTTGGGGAAGTTTGAACTGAGACTTGATTTTAGATCTGAACTTTGTCATTCAGGCCTATCTCTTCCCTTTCTTCTTTTCCTTTGTGTTAGCAATACACACTGACTTTGTAGATCAATGCAGAAGCCTGTAAATGATGCATGAAATGAAAAATCCCTGTCCAGCCAGCACACAGAGAGAATACAGACAGTTCTATACTGTCATTGCTGTGGTATTTGCTGCAATATTCACAGCTAGAAAAGCCCACTAAGTCCCAGAACAATGCTGGACTATTTTAAAGTCTCAAGCTCTTTTTGGAGGGAGGTGAAAGAGGAAGGGAGAAATTAACTCCCCCTTACACCCACCTCCTTTCTTCCTTTGTTTGAGAGAGTGTTTTCACAAGAGCAAACCCTGCCCTCCCATACGAATCTTTCATTATTCCTCACCCCCCCCAAAAAATTCCTTCCCGTTCTCGGATGGGGGTGGCAGGAGAAGAGGAAAGAGGAAAATAAAGAGGTCATATCAAATAAACAAATGCTTTCATTGAGCCAGCTCAGAATGAATCATCAGCTATGCTGCACCGAGACTTAGCCCCACTTTGAGCAAAATACTCCTCAACCCAGGCAATGGCCATGGACCACTAGCCACGAAGCCCCACAAGCCAGTCCCAACTCCTCGCCCTTGAGCACAGCAGTTGTTAAGATTGGACTCAATGATCTTAAAGGACTTTTCCAACCTAAATGATTCCATGATTCTACAAAGGAGAACGGCTCTGCTCAGAGGTACTTGAGCTCTTCCCAAGCATGCTCGGCCCATTCCTTGCACCCCTAATGCCCTGCACTGGCACTAGGGGTGATGAGAACTTGGCAGCACTATTTTTCATATGGAACATTAAGCTGAGGTCTTGCACACTCCTGAACATTAAACATCCCATGATAGTCATGAAGAAGAGCTACGGGTTTTATTAACCTCAGTGTCCTGGACACATTGAGCTAAGAAAGTCATCATTAACCTACCTTAAGAATACAGGCAGGGGCCCTCTTTGCAAACTATGCTGAAAGAGCTACAACCCTTTGAAATACCTTTAATAATTTAAAGCAACTACCAAATGTTGCTATAAAGGATATAACTTCACCTCGAGGAAGAAAATCTGCAAAGACTTTAGCACACTAAAGTACTCACAGTGTGCAGGTCCAAACCTTGATTCTTTTGCTAGTCAATGCTAGCAGTGCTAGCAATGGGTCAAACCATCTCACCCAAACACATTCTTCCCTTCTCCCCCACTCCCTGACAAAAGCAGGTTCATTGGGCTTTCAGATATTTTTAAGATATCATTTGCATCTCAAACTGGGGTATAAACATTAACAACATTTCAGCATGAATTGAGAACTCTTCTGAGAAGGCTTAGGATGAAATCAGCTGATCCCCTCCAAAATAAATACATATAATTCTTTAAAGTTTCAGACAAGGGTTTGAGGAGAAATTAGTTTTACTTGCTTGTGCAATATTAATTTAAATACAACCTGATTTAACCCAGCAACAAATCATACTTGAGTGATAACAGATTTCACCTGACAAATGTTACAGAGCCACTCTTAACACTGGTTGATGTGTTTATAATTTGTGCCTCTAATACAAAACTCTAATTTGCTGTCAGTGCACAGGGGAAATAAAATTAGTGGAGGAAGTGGAAGAACAAGAAAATAAGAGGCTCTTGCAGGACCATGACTTTGATAACTCTGCTCAGAATTGCTTTATTTGTGAACCAGCTTTTCCCTTCTCTTGCAGCAGGCACTGAGGGTCTGATGCTCAGTGGCCATAAACAGGCTCCAGCCTGTCAGGGAGGCACTTCTTTCTGTGCTTCAAACAGCAGCCACAGTCCAGTGAAACCAGTGCTCCAGCTACAGATCCCACTGACAGCAGTGGGATTCAGACACCAAGACAACACAGCTGGTTTTGACCGGCTTAATATTTGCTCTGCCAGGGACACAACCAAGAATTTTCATTTTCCTCTTTTTCAAAGTACAAAGGATGATTTTTATATGTATCAAAATCAGGTGATAACTTTTTTTTCTACTCTTCCGCATTAATTTACTGCTGCCCATAGCAGAATGGGGACATCTGTGTTTTCTCACAGGAGCAAAGCATCCTGCGAACTCAGGGATGCAGGAGGGAGGCCCATGCCAGCAGCTGAACTCTGGACACATTTGGACAGGTTATTTAAGCCCTCACCTATGCAGCCACATGCAGCAGCAAGGGCATTACTAACAACCTGAGAACAGAGGAAACTGCCTCTCAAGGCTTGGAGGATGGACAGTAGGAAAGGAGAAAACAAAAACCTGCAAACCCCATTTCCATTGCTGTCTCACCAAATCCCAGCTTTGGGCTTCAAGCAGAGCAGTGCCTGTCACAGGGCCGACAAGGAGGATCCCTTTGCGGACATCAGGGAAAGGTGGTACAAGCCCTCCATGCAGGCAGGGACAACATCCCCTTCTGTGATAAAGCAGTGGTGTTTCAGGCTGGGAGTATTAGCACTTTGAAATGGTAAATCACAGAGTGGCTCTGTTCAAGCCTTACCCCACAGAGAATTATTGTAAAGTGATGGCTGTTATTTACATTCTTTCTTTTTTTATTATTTTCTTTTTTTTGCAGTGTTACAAAAGGAAGAGAATGACAATAAAAGGAGAGATACATCATGGGGAGAGGGGGAGAACAACATTTCTAGCCTCCACCACTACATGCAAATGTAGAGCAAAGCCTGGCAACTTCACATGGGTTTCACTCGCTGTGCTGAAACGTTTTGGTTCCATTCATAAGCAGGGAACTGAGAGCCTGGCATTATTATTAGACAATAAGACTCCTTCCTGTGCCTCCTTTAATTTGCCTTGATAGATATGCAAACCAGGGGAGGAAAAAACTAACCAGGCCTCTCTTATTGACAGAAGACAATTTACAGACCATAACCCAGTTGCCTTTCTTTTAAGCTGCCTCAGAGAAAAATATTTACACCTGGCATGGAGGCAGGAAGAGGGATGCTGAGAGGAGAGATGCACGATGCATGGGAGTACCTGACAGTCTTCTTACTGTCTGTCATGCTGTTGTCCTGTTGCGACTGATGCAGAGCAGAATTTAACAAATGATGGTGCTTTTAATTAGTGCAAAGGGAATTCTCACCATGCAATAGTCATGTCAACTTAACACTAAGGAGATATTAAAGAAAAGGAAAAAGCAACACTACCAGCAGCTCCAGCCTTCCCAAGCTCAAATTCCCAGCACTGTAAATGGTGGGAGAAGTTTTTCAACTGATTTTTTCTTTTCCCAGGGACTGTTGCTCACATCTGGTAAAGCTGTCCCTGGGCTACCACCATATGTAAGGACACAGGGTTTTATGACTTATTGTCTGTAAGATTTATGGAGATGATCTATGATCAGCAATTTTTCATATTCTTACATCCTGAGCAAACACACAGAGGGCCATTCCTTGCGTAATAGGAAGATGTAAACCAACATGCTATCAGCACAGTGGATCCACCAGAGCATATACCAAGCTCAAGGGACCATGGTGGTAGCAGGAATGGGCCAAAGCACAGGGGGAACTGCTTGGTTTCCATTCACTACCCAAGACAAACAAGGGGCAAGAAGAGAAGCTAGAATTTAAAAGATTAAGATGAGTTACTCTAGCTGTTTTATTATATGTTAATGAGAACTGTATTATCTGCCTTTAATAAGGTAAAGTCCAGAGCCTCAGCAGCATTTCTCCAGGAAACACAAGCTTTGGTACTAAAAAACGCCCAACAAATCCGGGTGGGCTCTCCACATTCCCAGAGGAATCCATGCAGGTGTGGGGGGAGCTGAGCTCTCCAAACCATAGCTCTGGCACAGATCCAGGGAGATGGCCCTGCCTGAGCCTTTGTGCATTTTAAAGGAAGAAAACTGCTTATCGCAATGTTTTGCTGATACACTGCTCCGGTTTTTGGTGTCACAAGCCTTCACCTTTCACTTACATTGAGACCAGCATGAATAAGGAGATTTAGTGAAAACAATAAACAAGAGGAAGTGAAAAATCTGTCAGGAGTTCAGAATTGGTTGCAGCCATTGGTGCTGTCTTTGACAGGTATTTTGGCTATTAATGAAGGACAAAGCATCATAAACATTAGTGGGGCATCACAGGAAAAAAATAAGCAGCTCCACTGATTGCTGTGATTGCTAATGTGCTCAGCACCTCTGTGCTCACCATCTCTCACCCCAGTGGTATTTTCCTCCACATACACATTTCCTTTTTTACCGGCAATATTCCTCTCTGCCATTCCCCATTTGCTCTCTGAACCCCAACCAGCAACATCAACTCATATCATCCACCTCCTTGGGATGACTTTTTTATAGCTGATAAACACTAGTCTCAACAATAACAAATGATCATCAGACTCTTGCAAAGTAAAAAAAATTAGCCTTAAATACATACTCTCCACAGAAGAAAACATTCCACTGGTAAAGTGCTGAAAGCATCGTTGTTCTACCTATCGTTAATGTTTAAATCAATGACTCAGTTGAGCTGTAACATTGTAGTGTCATTCACAGGCATAAGGGCCAGATCCTTCTGCAAGTGCCATTGAAACCATTACTGATTAAGACAAAAAAACAGCCTGCTCCCTGACTTATGCACCTAAACAGCTATTATTTTAAAAGAGCATGTTAAATGCACTTCCCTTGTGTACAAACAAATCAACTTGTTTGACAAGTATAATCAAAAATAAATCAATGCAGAAGACGCAATTAGAAAGAAAAAAAAAATATAGATACCTGAAGTAGATACCAGAAGAATGGAATTAGTCCAGTAATGTACCTGCAGGTTTGGAAATCAGTCTAGCACTGTGTGATCATTTTGAGAGAGGCACTTGAAAGTAGTCAATAAAATTGATCATTCATCTGCACCGTTTATAGATGTGGATCAGAGTTCTGAAATGGCTAACAGTGTTATTTTTACATAAAGTGTGCAGAAAAATTAAAGTGGCACTAAGGGACACAGAGTCTTTCTCAAGCTGAGGTGGAAGAGGACCTGTGCTAAATAACAAGATCTTCCAGACAGCTGTGGGAACATGGCACCACAGCAAGCTTCCCTGCAGAAAGAAATGAGCAATGAAATGCAGACTTCTTCTGCCAGAGGAGCTTTCAGTTTAAAAGACTGTGTCAAGCCCTGGCAGTAAAAATCAAGGGTGGAAGTGTTAAACTTGCCAGGCAGGAGATGAAGAGAAAACTCAGGGTTTGGGCCTTTTAATAAGAGAAGGAATTGGTATCCCAATTCTCAGAGGAGACTCTTTCAGGAAAGAGTTACGTCAACCTAATCTTTGCTGAAACCACAACGTTTAGCTGATGTAAATTGGTGCACTGACTTCAGTTAAGCCACCTTGTACCAACTGAGTATTTTGCCCACCATTTTTCATATATTTTATCTTTAGCGGCTTAAGGCAGAGATTGTGGCACCCTTCCCATACAACACCCTCACCTCTGGACCTCACAAAATGATGCGGTTTCAGGGCAACTTTTCGACTTGTCTTTAGCCCTAAACTGCAGTATTTTAGCAGTTATGATTTCCATAGTCACACACAGTGCCTCAACTTCTGTTTGCCCCTGAATCTAGAAAACAGATATATTTGGGTGAAAAATAGACAGAGAAACTTAAAGAAGGGTCCCTGCCCCTGGCAGGGGGGTTGGAACTAGAAGATCTTAAGGTCCTTTCCAACCCTAACTATTCTATGATTCTACTCTATTCTATGATTCTAAGTACTTACCATGCAACCTACTACAGGTTAGCAATACCTGCATCATGTTTGCTTACTCTATATCACCACAATACACTGGAGCAATTCCTCTGTTTATATGCACCTATTTTCTCCTCTGCCAGTCACTGTATCACACATGAACTCCCCACTCTTTTATCAGCATTGAAGACTACACATTTGCCATCTACAACAGTAACATTTAATACAGCAATGTCCCATTTTAATACTATGAAAGATTGTATCTGAACAGAAAATGCACATTTAAAGTGTGCCTCACTTCATTCACTCTCGGTAACTACCTACTACAATTATCAGGAAATGAAAAATATGCACTTCACAGCCTTCTCTTTTCACATGTTAAAAAAACATATAAAGATCAGCACAAACACTACAAGATCATTCATGCACGAGGCAATGCTTTGCACTGTTTCCATGATATATTACCAAACACACAAAAGTCTGGGACTCTACAAACATAGGAGAGAATTTCTAATCGTCACACACTGTGTATACATGTCCACACATCCTTTCAGAGAAAACTGAGTGAACACAAAACCTGTAGCAGTAATAGATTTTACTTCATAGCAGAGTACTAGAAAGTTTGAAGCAGATACTGTCACCAAGTTGCCATTTAAAAGGCATTAAAAGCAGAAATATAAGAAAAATCATTATCCCTGCTGCAGATTCTTTTGGAATGAATAAATAAAAACTGTAGGAGTCAATGCATTTACAAGCATTCATGAGGTACTATACAGTATATATATAATGACCCACAAAGTGGGAGTACAGATACAAGAAGGGGAGTGTAATACAGAATTACAAGAGGGGAGCATAAATAACACACAATGTAATAACCATGGAGTCATTATTTTAGGGAGTCTGTATATAATCCTAGCTTCCCCCCTCCCTCTCACAGTGTTTTTAACATTGCTTTAACTTCAGCCTTCCTGGATAAACATTAAACAGGAAAGACTTCGGGTTTATTAAGTAGAAGCCTTGAAACTCACAAAATACCTGACTTGGTTCATGTTATGCAGTTTATAATATTGTTAAGCTCCATTAGGATGCTGCAGCACTCAAATAAATGAAGACATATTTATTATTTCATAGGCTGCCACCCATTAAAACCAATACTTCCTCAAGTAAAAAGTGCAGACAGCAGAACCCATGATGCTCAGCATTCTACTGTACGTATTCCATAAAACAGCTGGACATCAGACCTACAGCCACCAGATTCCTGGAAAGATCTCTGTTTTACAGGAAGAATGAGAAAAAACACCAACCCAGTAAGCCAGATCAGGCTTGAATTTACACTGGTGTAAATTAAAATCACATCAAGACAAAGGGAATCCTGTCAACACAAACCTGGGGCAAGCACTCAGCTCAGCCTGAGTGCCATTCCCACCACTGGAGCAACACACATATGGGCTCTGCACTACAGACCCTTTATCGTGCATAACACCGTTGTGCAAAGCCAGTCATGGTGTAAAGCAGTTTAGTGGTCTCCATCCTCTTACAGCGAAAGCAGCAGTCTAAAATGGCCTTACCCAACAGACTCATAGCAGAAAGCACACAGGAAACCAGCCACCACTGCTGCTCTAGAGATCACCTTCCTCTAACTTGCATTTGGGACCTTTCATTCAGAAAGGCAAGCATGCAAGTTTCAAGCACGTTAGACCATTGGCTCTGCCAGCTTCTTACCGTAGAGGTCCAATTCATGATAAACAAGCAGCCAAAGACATCTGCCTTTCCTGGGCCAAACAGGCTGCAAAGCTGCTGAGCCTGGACTCCCACATGTCCCTTCTCCCATCATCCCTAATGGATGCTGAGCACAGCCTGGGCCTCACCATTTCCCACAGAGGGGGAACAGAGATTTCTAGTGCTCTTCATAGAACAGCAAAGCCCAGGAGTACTTCTGTCCTGGTTGTTAGGGGGGAACCATAATCCTTCAGGATGATGATGATACAAAGATGTTGAGTGCATTACACACCAAGGCTCAGCTCTGACTCCCAAGCACACAAAACCCTCTGTCTGCCAAAATCAGCTATAGATAGGAACAGCATCAATAGGCACGAGCGTGCCTCTCAATGAACATTAGCTGAATGCAGACTTCACCTGGAGTAGCAGCAAATTCCACTCTAATTTGCAGTGACTTGAATTTTCTCTATTCACTGCTCTTTTCCGGCCTGCTACAGGAAAAATGTGGCCTTGCCTCAAATGACTTGAATTTAAAACCATTGACATATTATATAACTCAATAAAAATCTTGCTAAAAAAAGGTACATTGTACTCGTTCTCCTTACACATGGTAGGGAGGAAAACGGGTATAGACTTCTTCTATGGCTTTTAGTTGATTTGCTATCAATGCCCAGCTGCTTTAGAGTAAATACAGGAACAGGGTGTCATATGGGTATCCTGAAGCAAAAGAAGAGAGGTTTCCTATTTCTTTGTTAGCCAGCAAAGATGGTATGCATGTTATCCAAAGATAATACAGGGGAAGAAATCAATTCTCTGTGTTGTTACATATACTTGCGTGCAAATGTAAACTTGGGGAAAAAGAAAAAAAAAAGTGTATTTCTATTAGGCTGAGGTCATATGAAATCATTAGTGCAGGCTGATATGATCATCCAGAAAAATAAGAAAAAAGGCTTTTCCTCATGGGTAAAAGTGCATCAATTAGAAGTTTTGTTGGGTGAAGGAGCAAGGAGTTTTCTCCATTCAGCCCTGGGATCTTTGTGGATGTTGTACACAGTGGGTTTTATTTACGCTTTGGGCTTTGAGTATAAAACCTGATGATGCTCCTCACTGCAACACTCACTCCAAGCCGAGCTGAGCCTGAAATGGGCAAGCAGCATGCTGGGGATCCTTGGTAACACTAAGGCGAGGAATACATCTCTGCTGCTGCTTCAGCATCCCTTGCAAGGGAAATTCAGATTATTATATAATGAGTCAACACAAATATCATTATCGCTGCTCTGATACCTGCTGGCAGAGGCAGGGCTGTGATACGGCTGCTGGCCTGAACACAAGCGCGCTGGGTAATTGATGGAGCAGCGCACTCACAGGCTGCCTCACTCGGCTCTGCTGCCCTGCGGGGGTCCTGCGTTTCCAGGCCTTTCGCAGGAGGCATCCTCTCTGAAGAGAGACTCCCTTCCTGACGTACCAAGATTAAGCAATTTGCTTTTAATTAGTACCACAGTCATTTCCAAACTAAGCAGTGGAAAGAATAGAAAGCAGGCTGTCTCTTTAAAGTTTAAGTGGATTCAGTGCACACAGTGTGTTTAGAGCCTGCTGTTGGAAAAGTTCAGCTTTCTGTCACCGGTACTGTGCTCTCTGCTAATTTTTACAAGAGTTCAAGTTGTATGCACCAGTTAGCAGAGACATTGCAGGGGGTAAAATGAGAATAGAAAGCATGACCCCTCACTGCCACTGTTCATAGTGCCTAAATTATATCCAGACAATGCTCCGGGTCCCCTCCCTTGCTCTGCCAGGGCCCTGTGAGCAAATCCTGTGTGCTGTTCCCCTCTGCTGCCGTCCGAGAAAAGGGGGCCATAGATTTGTGACTAATCGCCCTGGAATCCTCTGCAAAGAGCCATGGAGAGAGGAGGAGAGGAAAGAATTGTGGACCGGTGGAGGAGCAGCGCAAGTGCAGTGGGAAAACATGAAGAGAGGGAACCCTGAAGGGAATTAAGGATCCCAAAAGTGGACACCTCCCTTTTACCATCCTGTATGCCCAAGAGCATCCCAGCATGGTATGCCATCTAGGGCACTCCCAGCTCCCTGACTCCATGTGCATTGGGAGGAGGGGCAAGAGCTGCAGCTCCATCTGCAAACCAGCTAAGATATAATGAATAATTTAGCACCAAATTAAAAAAAAACCCTTCCTAGCCAGGAGATGTACTTTTGGCCACTACTTTCCACTCCAAAGAACCTCAGTGATGAACAGCTATCCTTCAATCTCTAAAGAGACAGCACAAATACCTACTCCTCTGTCCATGGCTCATCTCTCATGCTAGCTTCCTGCAATGTTAGCATCGCTTCTTTCCAAACATGCCCTAACAAGAACCCTTCAAACAGTGTGGAAGAAACCACTCCAAAAATAACAGTCCAGTCAAGCTCCTGCTCCGTGTGTCGCGCTGCCAGCCTCTGTCCTCCCTCTGGGCAGCAAAGCATGCGTGCACTTAGGAGACTCAAGGCAACCTATGGGGTTCACAGGAGTCTGCTGTACCCATGGCTTGTGTGGCCCAAGTGAACACACAAAGAAAATGGAATTTTTATACACATTTCTTAACTATGGTGGGGGAGAGAAGTCCCCATCCCCTGGTTCTGTCTGGATGATTACTATCTGGCATTCCTCTACCTTCAGCCACAGCTGGTTTAGATTTGAGCTACTGGTTCATTTAGATTTATGCTGTTGGTTCAATAAACAAGTACAGTACATAGTCCATCATGCTAACTACATAATTAAGCGGCTTACCTACTTCCAAACAAGTAGCTTTTATTCATCTGTTCCTCTTCCATTCCTCTCTTTCCCTCTCTTCTCCCCCGCAACAAACCCAAGAGCACCATTTGCTTTCTTTCGAAAAGGGAACCTATCAGAGATCAAATAATGTCTGGAGTCTCTCCAACAGCCCTTCAAATAATGCTTTGTTACAGAATATTTCCAGAAGTTATCTGAGAAATTACTATAAATGCTTTATCTTCTCAAAGGAAGCCAGGTTATAGTTTTATCCTGGCGCTCTCTGTGAAAAACCCAGTTCTGAGCAAAGCCCCATATTTCTTCCACAGCTGCTCAGCTTTTGTGAAGAGCCGTCCAAGCTGTGGTTTGTGGGGGCTTTCAGGATCACTGGGGCATAACAAGAGGCCAGTTTCTTCCTATTTCCACTTGTTGGAAGGAATTATCATGAGGGTGGGAAACAGTTAACCTGCACAGACCTTGACTTCAAGACGTGCCCGTTGTCTGCCAGCACTATCCACAAAGTCCCCGCTTTCATCCAGAATGAAAAACACCCTGGGATTTTTGTAAAATCCTTTTAAGTTGTTCTAATGGTAGCAGCTCTGAATATGGTGAACTACTTTGTTATCAATGCTGTGCAAATTGTTCATCTATTTCTCTCCTACAGTGCTTGCCTCCACTCACTCGCTTCTCTAATAAATTCATTTGACCGCAAAGGGTGCTTTATGACTCTTGTTTAAAACGGCTTCCTAATGATGCTTGACAACATCTCCTGCCTTTGAAAGAGCCTTGCTATGCAAGGCTCTAATCCCACAAAAGGAGGGATTCTTGTTAACCTGTGCCTCTGCCCTTTCTGTTGAGTCACCACCTTTAATGAAGCACTGAAGGGGAACCAAAACGCAGCTGGGAAATTATGGCTTTACATGATCATCTCTTGCTACAAGAGAGTTGTTGCCCAAGCCTTAATCCTGTGACTCAGTCCTCTCATTGGACCCCCTTTAATTGTCAGAAACTGAGGAAATCCAGGCCGAGGTAAATAACACTTCAGCAGCAACAGAATAGATTCACTTTAGGCAATGAATTTTTAATGAGCTGCGACTGCAGAGGGAATGCAGGGCCGAGATCTGTGCTGCTTATCTGATGGGGAAGGTCAGGGTCTGAACGGAGGGAGGGCATGGATGAGAGAACAGATCTGACAGGGCTCTTCAGCTGAGATTTCAGCTTGTCACAGCCTGGCATACCTTCTCTTCAAAGGAGTGGCTTACACATGACCATGCTAACAGAAGCGGCACAATATTTTCCCCTGGTAAAGGCAACCCAAGGGTTGTACTCTTGGTCTCCAAAAAAATAAAAAGCATACAGAAAGAATAAAAAAAGGAAAAAGAAACCAAACCAAGAAAGAACCATGCAGAGGGGTCATGCTCGTCATAGAAAATCAGGTAAATCTACAGACAACCTGCAAACAGAAACACATGACTCTGAGCAGCCCATTCACATAAAATCACTTATTGAAATTAGGTCAGCAGTCCCAACTGAAGTCCTCCCCAACATAACCAACAACATGAGCTGGCTCAATAAATTTCAGACATGGGGACTTCTATTTACTAAGAGTCTGGACTTCATACAACCACTGTCCAGCACAGGTCCACCTACCACTGGGTCTCCTGTGACACAGGCCAAGAGCAACACCTACACCTGCAGATCCCAGGTACTTTTCTGTCTCAGAAAGCTCAGAAAAGGACTAAATCACATCTAAATCCATGGGTGTTCACTGCTGCAACTCAAAACCCTCAAGCCTGGAAGCTCCTGTCTCAGCCTGGTTCGGCAGGGTTTGTAAGTGACCCTTCTGAGCTCAGCCTACCCAGCATGGCAGCACCCTGCCCCAGGCAATCCCCATACCTCAGGCAATCACTGTTAGGTGGCCACAGAGCCAAATGCTCTACTGCCAATGCGCTCCTCCCCGGCAGGGCACAGAGCAACTAGGCAGGGTAAAAGCAAAGTCCAGGAGTTAACCTGCACCCCCAAGAAAACTTGGCATCTTAGGCCTGGGTGGTTGCAGCAAACTTTTGCTGCAGAGGTGTTGCTCCTAAGCAATCTTGGGTCAGATCAGTACTTCTGAAATTTCCTCAAAGCCATGAATGCTGACAGAGAGCTCTTTTCTTGCACACCTAAAGGGTTTTTTAGGGTTTGTCAGAAACAGCATGTTTCTGTCCTAGGATCCAGTCTGGTTTTAATTTTCCAGGATTTCTGTTTCTCATGGAAAAAGAAAGACAGTATTTTCTGAGAATAAACTTTCTGTGTGTGTGTAAAAAAAAAAACCAACCAAATAACAATATCTGGCAGAAAGTATCTGAGCAGTCCAAGCCTGTATTGGAAATTACTGGAGTAGAACTGCTGGGTGAGGCTGGTCACATTGGGCAGGAGGAAAGGAAAACTGATTGGCAGTCGTTCCGAAACTTCCCCCCAGCTTGTCATCTCCCTGATATTTTGATCTGAATAACATGGGAAGGGGCCTGCTCACAGTCCAAGATGCATGCTCTCAGGTGTGTCTGTCACATCATGGGCCTGCAAAATGTGAATTGAGACAGTTAAAGAACATACCAGCAGGAGACAGGATAATTTATGGGGAGCCAGGTCAATGCAAATGCATTGTGAGTAATCAACAATGGGAGTGGGAGAGAAGAGCTCCCATAGGAACAAAGGCAGGAGGGTGCCAGCTCTCTGCTCCTCACAGACTTCCAGGATGCTAATGAAAAACTTGGTGGACAACGAAAAGCAAATACCAGCTCTGGGGAGCAGATTTACCACAGTGGTGGAACAGGTCAGTGCAGAGGGAAGTGGTTTGATCAGAAAACCAATGAAATTCAGATGATAATTATGCTCAGTAAGAGGCAAAATAATCCTTTCATTTGCCAGAAGGTTTCAGTCATGCACTTTGACCTTCATCCTGGTGTTTCATTAATAGTTTATATTAACAATTAATGGTTGCTTTCATTGGTGTTCTGTGCAACTCGCATTAGAGTTAATTTTCAAGTTGGATATAATAATACATAAGTCTCGTGGGATACTCATATCATGTGACAACACATTTGTTTCAACCAGGAGCCAGGAGATGAAAATCAGGCCAAACACCAGTCTCAGGCATTTATTTCTTGTGTCCGGTCACCCTGCAGACAAGTTGGATGTTGCAGTAGCTTTCACTGTAAGGCCCTAATGGAAAGTCACCGAGACCAAATGAAGTCTCTTGATCGTAAAGATAATTTGCCTTTGGGATGACTTCAGATGCGTGGTTAGTCTGTCTTACTGAAGAATCATAAAAAAGATCCTCTCAGCTTCACTGAGGCAGTTACTTACAGGGTCCACATAGCTATGCTAATTTTGTCTTTGACAACACTTGATGGAATAACCTGAAAGCCAGGCCTGACCTAAGGGTCAAAGCTCAGGTTTAGGGTTATATTCACAGTTTGGTCTCCTATGGGGTAGGACCAGGAAGCAATATTACACCCAGAGATTACTGAAGAATTCAACATGATGCTCTTGCTGCAGTAGTCACATAGAGAGTTTTGTTTGTTTGATTGATTGATTTTTAATCGGATGTGATTTGCTATTTGTAGCTAGTGTTGGTATAGGTGAGGGATGCTGACTCTGAAGAGAATGTTTTGCTTCCCAGTTCAACACTGCTGCCGACATGCCTCCTGCAGCACTGCTTGGTAGGCACTGACCATCTACTTTTCAACAAGGGCTGAAGGGCAAGCTGGGGAAGAGGACTCCGGCTGAAGCTCAGCCCTGCAACAGCAGTGGCCTTAAATCAAGCTTTGAATCTGGGGCTAATTCTCCCAGGTATCCCCTTAAAGTTAGGTGCACATACTGGTTTAGTCTAAGGATAGACCTAATGTTGCTCTTCTCATTTCCATATAAATTTATATCACCGAAACACTGGGATTATATCTATAATCCTATACTGGGATTGCACATATTGAAATTTGAAAGAGAATTTAAACAAAAAGAGAATTATTTTTATCATATTTGGCCTGAAAATTCAGCTAGACCTTTGCTTTAGAGTTAATGCACACAGTTTTGTCTAAAAATTCACTTTTTTAAAAAAATGATGGGAACAAACCTCAATTATAGTTGAATATACTTCATATCACAGTTTGATCATACTACCATTACTGTGGCAGGGAAATATTAGGCCATTCATAATGACAAATTTTGTGGACACACTATGTATTTGCTCCTATTTAAGGGACAAACTAAGTCTTTAGATTTGGTGGTAGTTAAACTGCAAGGAATTAGGTGTTCAGCTCCCTTGAGTCTTCCCGTGCAAATAGCTCAATTAAGGGACTAATTGAAGTGTAGAGATGCCCCCCACAGGGTTGAAAAATGCTTATCTGGCATGGTAGTGTCATCCTTGCAAGCTTTCTTCACCAGGGACATCATTTCTAGAGACAACCAGGACAAACCCAGCAGCGCCCTGTGCCCCATGGAAGGCAGCCGGCTCTGTGGGCAGCATCCCTGGGCATCTGTGCTCCACAGCCTCCAAGATGCCTGATTGTTCGCCCAACCCTGCTGCAGGCGATGCTGTGCTGAGTTGTGCTGATCCACCTGGCACTGCCCGTGAGAGGTAATTTTACAGAATGCCGATGAATCAAGTCATCAATCACTGTCAGGTCTAGTAGCAGGAGCGTGTGCTCCGAGACCAGGAAAGCCTGTGCATGCTCAGGATTAGGTTGCAAGTAAACTCAGCAGTGCTAAAATGCTTCCCTAAGTAAGTACTGGCAAAGTCCCTGCTGAAATGTGTCAAAGTTTGTGCACCGACTCCGGCAGAGCTTAAATCAGGCCCTATGACTTAAAGTCTGCTGACACTTTAGCACACAGTTACTGCAAGCAGGAATACTCCTGGCAGTGAAGTTATCCATGTGCATAAGTATTTGCAGGATCAGGGCATAGCTGCATCATCCTTTGTTCCTTTCATCATGCTCGCAATGCTGAATTAAGCCTTCAGCTTTGTCTTTTTCTTGTACACATACCCTGTTGTATAGTTACATCACTGTAATAAATGATGAAAGAGACGACCTGTACAGAAGAGGGAATATGACAGGAATAATTATAACAATAAAATGTTAATTAGTGTCTTTTCTTGAAGAATCTTCTCTCAGATTGCAAAACGATTCTGTTCAAGAAAAAGAAACATGTTTTTAAATCTTAACTATGGACTTAGGAGTGTTTCCTCCTATCAAAAAAAGAGCCTGAAAACATGGCAAGTAAACTAAAAATGTTCTTTCAAAAATGCAAATAACATGAAGAAGTTTTTGACCAGCCCTAATCACCACGAAGCAGGGGAAAGAGCATTAGGAGGAACAAAGGCATGGTTTCATTCTTATTCTCATACTCTCAGCTCATTTCTTACCTCCCTTAGTGCCAACTCTTTCTTTTAAATATATATTAAAAACCTGCACTTTGCTGGCTGAGCACCACTGCAGGTCCTGCTGCCGAGCCCGCTGCTCATTGCTAACCAAAGGGGTTTGGTGAGGGAGAGGACACCCATGCTAACAGCTGGATGTGCCACTGACCCCAGCCTCCCTGCAGCCCTCTCTCGGCAGAGGGCTGTCAGATGTGTGCATCTGGGCTGGTTGCCGGGCAGGACAGATGTCTCTGGGTCCTCCTCCTGTTTTGCTTCTTTCCAGCTCCCCAGTTCCTCAACCTGAAGATTAAGAGACTATAATAGAGACTGGAACCTATGCTGCCTAAAACATATATGTATATTTATATGTATGTGTGTAACTATCTTTTTTTTCACACTGGAACTGAGCGAAGCTGCTTGTGAAAGAAATTTCTGCAAATTCATGTTTCCCTGTGCATATGAACCCATTGAATACCCTTTTCCATGCCCCCATGCAGCTTTAGAAGCACTGCTCTACAGAGGGAGAGAAAATCCTCCTCTGATATTTCAGTCTTTGCACACAGAGGACTTGAAATTGCGCATCTGCCTGTACCATTTGCATTTCATCACCTAGTGCTGGAACAAATAAAACCAAATGAGTAACGATCTGATTCTATGGCCTCACCGTTGCTGCTTTGCCAGAATTATCCTGGCTCAGTGGGCACAGTCCTGGGTAGAAGAGCAGAGTCTGTTTTCTTCTCTGTCACTTACCTGCTGGACTGCCTTAGGCAAGTCATTTAACTCTCACTGCTTCCCTTCCTATGCTTAATTTGGCACCACTGACTTTCTTTGTAAGAGTTTTGAGATGTGTTAACAACAAAGGGTATTTTAGTGCTGTTCTGTGAGCAGAATGGGGCAACTACAGCCCCACAATACTTAAAGTCGCCTTAGAAAGATTATGATGCCTTTTTTGTGACCTGTAGGTCAGCTCTCTGCTTTGGGGTGGCTTTCATTTGCAAAGGAAAAAGAAAAAAAAAGATAAAATCACTGAGCTACTCAGAAGTAAATTGGAGCAATGAGTGCATGTGAGAATACTGCCATTTGCTCATGAGCAAACAGCAGCAAGAAATAAAAGTCAATATAAGAGGCACTAGTGCCTATTCACTGAGCTCTCGTTTACATACAGCAACTCGAACTCAGGAAATGAGTGTAGCACTTGGAAACAGTGATCTCTGTCAAGCAGGGATGGGTGAACGCTGTTTCCGATGAAGGCTGATGACTGAGGAAGTCATAAAAGCTATCGGAGAGAGGAGAGATGCAGGTGACATGGGTAAGAAGGCAAATATTAAAGGGATGAAAGGGATTATAAAGCAAAGCTGAAAAGATGTAAAAAGCTGATTAGGAAACCAAATATGACAGAGAAAGAAGAATTGCCCATGAGGTGAATAAAAACAATAAAAGATTTCTTTCAATCAGGTAAAGGAGACAAGATTAACAGGGAGGCCTCTGGACTACTGAGGGGTGGTCAAGAAAGCTTAATAACACAGGTAGGGAGACTGAAATGAAGAAAATTCAATTATTTCCCCTGGCTGGTGTTAGTGGGGGAACCTGCAGGTAAGATGACAGACACAGAAAGAAAGTTTCCTGTGACAGCCAAGCAGGGAAGAGCTGAGAGCATGAATAATCACCAAAGCAAGCTCATACTATTGAGAAGGAGGCACGTCTGAGTGCGAAGGGAATACTTGCAGCCCATGCTGCTTAATGGAACAGCAGGAGAGATTAAGTGCCAAATAACAGAGGGTTTGAGTCTTTTCTTGAAGATAAAAAGAAGAGGTAAAGAGAAACTGATATAAAGCAAAGATCTCTAAGCATCTAAAAGAAGAGATAGGCAGGAACCAAGACGTATTTGCAGGAGATTATCAGATGATGTGAATGCTTGTAAAAACTGATGCACACATACTCCCAAGAGCTCAGAATCTGGCCCTGAACCTGCAGAATGTGATTGTTAGAGATGTTAGCAAGGATGAGATCACCTAACATCTGGAGAAATATGAACTGATAAAAATGTATCTGCCCAGCTCCATAAAGGGTAAATCTTGTCTGACAAATCTGGCAGAATTTGCTTTAGGACCTAACGTGAAAAACAGGCAGGAGAAAAGCAGTGGAGCTAATCCACATAGATTTCAGAAAAGACATTTAAACGCAGCCCAGGATGGTAGACTAATTCGTAAGGTTAGCAAGTATGGCATAAAAACCATTGTCCTTGAAAGACTAAGGAAATGGTTAGGTGATTAAGGGCAGGTTGTAATGGTAAAACTTTATGGGTCAGAGAGGAGGACGGTGATGTGGTGAAGACAGCTATATTTGAGGTTATTATGATGATAGTTCAAGGCATCAGATAAAGACTCATACTTTTTACTCCATGGAAAAACTATTCTGAGGGAACTGCTACCCTCGGTGGTTCTAATCCAAAACTCACACCGAAACCAAGACCAGTTCATCTTCTGGGGTGCATTTGCCTTCATGGAACATCAAATCTTCCAGGGTCAGCAAAGCGTACAATGCGCAGGAATGAAATCAGGACCAATGAGCCCAATAAATGAGAAAAAAGCACCCCACCCTAGGCCAGGGTAAGGTCAGTCTGGTCAGAATGATATATACTACAGTGGTAGGGTTTGCTGAACTAGAAGATCACAGAACAGGAAAAGGATTTAAGGCAGACCCAAGGATTGTCAGCACACGTCATCAGTCTGGTTACTCCAGGATTACATCCATACCGTATCTTGTCAGATGTGCAGTTTGGTCCGGATTCTCCAGGATGATTGTCAAAAGCACAAGATACGTGGACCCCCAACAGCAAGGGTAAAGAAGAGAAAAAAACAGGGTAGGACAGAGACGGTCCAAAATGTCCAAAAGAGAGGCAGTGATTCAGAGAGGAGTTACTTAGACAAACTTCAGCTGTGTAACCCACCACCTCAGTCAAGCCACTTGCACTAAAAAGCAGAGCAGATGTTACCATAGTGTTGGAAGAAGCCCTGTGCAAGCTGGAGACTGTGGTAATGTCCCTCAGCATGTCCTCTACAAAGTCTGGACCTTATGAAGATCTTTAGGCCTTGTCTGCAAACTGTGGACCATCCTGCTTTGGAGGCTCCTGTACTTGCACTGATTCAACCCCCCGCCCTTGACTAGAGCAAATTCCAAGTCCTGTCACGCTGCTCTGCTTGGTCCTCACCGCCTACCACCAGGAAATGCAGAGCCTCATACCTTGCAATTTAGCACAGAGTTATGTCTCCCTGCTTTGCCTGTAATATCCGTGGTCATACCCCTCCCACTGCCCCCAAATAAGCACTTCAGGGAATGGGAACACCCAAAGGTGCTCATTCCCTCATGCAATGTGATCCAGACTCCCCACTCTCCATGCAATCCATCCCCACTTCTGGAGCTCATCCAAAGGCTTTGCTGATGTTGCTGTGCCCTCCAGGCACTTTGGGCAACAAAAGTGGTGGCACCAGACCTCAGTGGCTGCAGACCTCAACATGGGGTCAGGAAGAGCCCCTGGGATGGGGAACCAAGAGGTGCTTGTGGGATTGCTCCTCACAGTGTCCCAGCCTACCACAGCAAGCTGTTTGTGGTACAGATAAGAATCGCAGATTGATTAATTGATTAATCACACCTGCTAATTACATCAAATGAATAGGCAAAATTAATATTTGATGTCCCTAAAGAGACTGTATGGATTAATTTTCCACAGATAAGACAAAAAAATTTCCTGCAGATAATACACAAAACCTCGTCAGAAGCAATGGCTCTGACTACACATGACACCGGCTACAGATGACTCCGGCTACAGATGACTCCGTCATATCGAAACTGATGGAGTGATGACATCCTAGGAAGCACTGCTTATTACTTACACCTGATTATTCAGAGCCCTGACTAAAAAATCGTACATGAGTCATGTTTGTTAAGGCATGCACATATGCACATGTTCAAAGCTGGTTTCAGTGCCACGTGGCTGCTGTTCTTACGAAAACTGAACATCAAAACCACATCAAGATAAAAAAAATAACAGATCAGCTGTATTTAATACGTAAATCATTATTATAAGCACTATTCTGCAGCTCAAGCTGACTTCAAGTCAAGCTTTCATTAACATTTAGCAAAAATACTGGTGTTTTCCAAAAGACATTAAAAAATCCTGTTGCAAAACTATTCTGATTGTGCACCCAGAGTGCAGAGCAGCCTCATGCAGCAGGACAACCCCGGGCTGAAGCAGCACTTTCATCCTGTTTATGCCCTTAAAAGGGGAAACTGCCTTTTTTTGTTGTTGTTTGGCCCTTTGCAAAGTGAGGCAAAGTTCATTTCTCATTCACACGCATGCTGTCTGTGGGCACAGCAGTCTGCCTGGAAGCATAACTAGCATTTCCTGCAATGCCAGGGGTCTTTTAAGTGAAGGCAAGTTTGTTAGAGTGACCTTGCCAGTGCTGCTATGAAACCCCAGTCACTCACTGGGATGCCTCCACCCCAGAGCTACTCCTACATTGATATTTTTGAAGGTACTGGATTCTTTGGGATGAAAGTTACTACATAAATATACATTATTGTTGTACATTTGTCATTGGGTTTCCGCAGTGATTTGATTGCTTTGAAAATGGATTTAAAAATGGATTTGTTACTGTGACAGTGAATTTCTTTCGTCTTGGCTTAACGTCTATTACCTAGTATAAATAACAGATTTTCTGCAAATCTAATTCCAGGTTTTTGTTTCATATGCCTTTACTAATCTAGAAAATCTGGTTATATTAAGAAACAGTATCAGAAAGGAGTTAAACCAGCATATCCTCATAAAGCTGAAGTAGGCATAAAATGTAATGAGAAATCTTACCGCAAACAGTGTTTTCAGTCTTGAGTCTTTATTTATTAAACCTGCTTTAGGAAATTCAGACAATCTACAAACGTTTTAGGGCCTAATGTGTTTTAGGCTTATAAAGAAATCTCTGGAGAGCAAAAAACAACTTGTGCTTTCACAGAAAATATTTCGTGATCTTAGGTTTTTTGATGCATGCAAAAAAACCTGCTTTTATTTTCATAAGTGATATCAGCACTGGGAAGGAGCCTTGCATCAGACCAGCCAGCAAATGCATGCAGCAAGACTGAAATCAGATGGTGGTGAACCAGCTTTTGGTTTAGGAAGGTACTTCTAGAGCCTTCTGAAAATTGAACCTTACCTTCAGGCAGATGAAATCAATGTATCTAAGGCTCGTTCATAGTCCTGTGACTGAAGCACTCTGATTCTGAGACTGTGCTCCACTCCTCAGTGTGCCTCTGAGGCAAGCAAGTGCCGTTAATGCCATGCACTAATGTAGCACTAAGACCAGACTCATACGAGGATGGAGGTGCCCACCGTGGGAACAGGGTGGAATAAAGCTGCCCAAGTTGAAAACTGAAATCCAGAAAACTTCTGTTCAGCTGCCAGCAAACCCTGAATCATCTAATGTCCGCAGACACATTTCCCATTTCCTTTGAGTGTCCTGGGTGCCTCAGTCCAGCTACATTACAGATCAGCAGCTCTCCGCCAGAAGCACAGGGTGAAACAAGGAGTGGGGCTGATGACTCAGTCCTGTCTCTAAACTGGGACCAGTTTTACCTGCCTGGACCCTGTTAAGAAGACCTAACTTCAATTTTATATAATATAAGTTGCTTTTAGTGCAGCATTCATGGATTTTACTATGTGTTTTGAACTGCCTCTGGTGGGACAGGAGTCCCCAGATCTGTCCAGAGCTGTCCTCTCCTAAACCAACATCTAGGTCAGAACCTGCAATGTTAAAATATTTCATACTGCTTTTTTTGGGGAAGGGAGATTACTAGTGAATTCACCTGAATTACTACTGTGCCCAGTGGCTAAATGCCACTTCTCAGACCACCTAGACAGACTCACTGGAGGACATCCTCACAGCTGGCTCCTCCTGATGGGAATAAATCCTGTCTGCCTGCAGGCAGCTCAGCTCAAAGCAGAGCAAACCTAAAGGAAACCCAGATCTTAGAAAACAAAGTCATACATAAATTGCCAGGCATCACACCAAAATCCACCTTTGGATGGATGTGGCCGGACACTTGGCTGTGCTCAGCACTTGCAGCTCAGGGTCAAACTAAGAAACTCTGCAACCCCCATCAGGCTGCTCAAGCAGAGCAGAAAAGAGCAGGGCTGGCTTCTGCTGCAGCACCAAGAAATTTTATGTTCAAGGGAGTCCCAGGAATGCAAACTTCTTATGGATAGGAAATTCCTGGAAGTCAGGCTCTCACGATGCAAGGAGCCTTTAAAAGTTCTCACAGTCCCTTTATTTTTATAGCCTGGCAAGGAGTTTCTTATACCAATCAGAAAGCAAAGCACAACACACCTTTAAACAAATGTGGATAACATTTTTCTATTACCCTAATGTTTATCACCTAAATTGTCTTGTAAAATGTTTAACACTGCTTATCCTGGCAGTGCTTTGACACTGGAGAGGTTTTTCCATTAGGGACAAGTTTAAGGGATGGCCTAGCAGCAAGACTGTCAGTGCTGTCAGTACCATGTCACAGTGGAGCTTCTGGATTGCATCAATCCCAGACCTCATCCTAACACTTGTGTGCAAGATGAAGAACCTGTCAGCAGGCCATGAGCTTTATCGGCAGCTGGCTCATGGCTGGTGCTTGTTCCTGGCCCTATTGTATGCTATGCCCCTCCTGGGACCTCATAAGGTATCTATAACAAAGGGCATGGTCCAAAGGTAGATGTCAGATCTTCATAGCTGAGGTATCTGGAAAGAGCACTGCAGCTGCCCAGATGCAGAGTCATGGGACATGGCATAGGGACACTTTATTTATCATCAGGGCTTCCCTTGCCAGTCAGTGCCTATAAACCTTACACTGACACAAGATTCTTACTGGCAGACAAAATAGTTAGGTGTATATACTGTTCTCAGGGGAATAACGTGATTTCTTGTTCTTCTTACCAGCATTATTTAACCAGGTCTGACAAATGTGTTTCTAAGCGAATGGAGTGCATCTGTGCCTAGCAGAAGTACTTGCCTGAACATGTGCACACACATTGTGCATCAGGCGAGTGTGAGTCCCTGCCTGCAAACACTGCTGCCTTCCAGGATTGCCTCCAAAATGCCTAAAAATTACCCATCAGGGTTAGGGTTAGATGACATTTGCTCACCTGAGATTTCTTTTTGTAACTGAGACAGAGAGAAAGAAAAAGAGAGAAAACCTGAGGAATTGAAAGGGGATGAAGGAGAAAGTTGTGGGGTCTTGTTTTTTGTTGCTTTTTTTTTTTTTTTTTTTTTTAAGAGACAAGTTCTCAGTTGGCAAGAGGAAATCCCACCAAAGATAAGTGAAGATAATACTGAACTGCTATTATACGAGTGCATCCCTTTGAGGAAGAAGTTACCTCTCAATGGATCTGCAAGGATGTTTTAAGTGCATCAGTAAATGAACCAGTCTGGGGATATGAACAAAATATGTGTGTTTTCCAGTCTCTGAATATAAACAAACAAAACTTAAATATTCAGAGATTACTCCAGTTAGTCCTCTTGAAAGCTCTTTGAGCAATAAGATAAATAATATGGGAGTTTGCAGTTCAGAGCAGGTGATCTCTGTGGGGAAAAAGGCAGAAGAGGAAAGAGCTGTACTCCTCCTGTCCCAATCTTTGGTGATTTACTCACCCATCACTGCAGCCCAGCACAGAGCAGTGTCCACACCACATAAAGCTCAGTGCTAACATACGACACACATAATGGACCTGCTTGGAAGTCTTCACTTGAGGATTTATGAAGAACAATCTAATTATTCAACTCAGTGCTGCTCACTACCATTATTGCTCCTATTTAAAGCTTCCATGGAACAGGCCGTTTGTCTCAGGGGACAGACCTTGTCATAGTGGTATTCACTGATAGAAATATACTCCTCCATTTTGATAGCAACCCAGCTAACTCTGGAGGGACTTGGTAAACATATCTCACACTTGATAGGCCCAAGGAATTAGGCTTTGACAGCCCAGATTTTCCAGGAACAGAAAAATGGGATTGCTTTACCAATAAACTTCAATTAAAGAGGAGCAAGGACCAACCCACCCCGATCTGCAGTATAGACACAAGCACTCGCAGGCTTCCTCCCGCGTGTAATTGTTTCAGCATCCAGAATGAGGGAAGAGGCTGTCAGCTTTCCCTGCCTAATCAAATGGAGGTTGCTTTGTTATTTATAACCCTCTGATA
Organism: Ara ararauna; assembly: GCA_028858755.1. Taxonomy (NCBI): domain Eukaryota; kingdom Metazoa; phylum Chordata; class Aves; order Psittaciformes; family Psittacidae; genus Ara; species Ara ararauna. The sequence continues at coordinate 8,254,776 of CM054410.1, read as the reverse complement.
TGTAACAGATTAGAGGAGTCACCTTAGCTAAGCAAGTCACTCGTGTAACCTAACCTTGGGAGAGCTGTCTCCTGTGCGCAGCAGCAAGACAAGCACGTGCTGCAGTGCCACTTCTGCAGGATGGGAAGGGAGGCACTGTGAGATTCCTCATTCACATCCACTGCATGACAAGACCTCAGCATAATCCCTCATCTTAAGTGGAAACTGATTTTTTAATTTATCTGAATATTTATTGGTTCTATTTGTATGCAAAAGAGTAAATGCAAACAACATCCTTTCGCTCCTCCTCTCCTACCAAGACTTAGTAAAGCTTTGCCTTTTCCCCCTGGAATATTTGAATGTGTGAGGGATATTGAACGTTTACTAAAATGCATTTGTGGACAGTCACCAAATTCCTCTCATCAACTGCTGGCAAATGGTTAAACGGTACCAATGAGATGTTGAATAATAAGAGTATGCAGCTTTAAGATGGCCAGCTTTAAACAGAACATTTTTTTAGCCTTTCACATTACAAACCAAATGCTGTCTTGACTGCAACCCCTGCCTTCCACAGGCTAAGCAACATCAGTACATGCACCAGGATTTAAGGTTGTGATATTCACAGGGAGCCTCAGGGAAATGGTGATCAGGTTTTTAAAGGTATTTAGATACCAAACTCCCATTGATTTTGAGACTGGCTACATGTGTGGAAATCTTGCTATTGCTTTTTCTGTTTTATCTTTCTTTGCTCAAGGCAGTGATAAGAATGATAGATGTGCCACAATTAAAAATATACCTGGAAAGCACAACCCACATATCTCTACTCTTCTTTATTTCCCTTCCACCTGGGAAGTCCAGATGTCTTGCACTAGAGTAGAAGCGGGAGCAAATCTTTCCCTTAGAGAAATGAGCCATTTTTCTCCATCATCCATTCCAGTTTTTGAGGTTCCTGGTCTGAACCTAACCATGAAACTTTGGTCTTTTGAGCACTTCTCAGCAGGATTTGAAGGCCACTCTGCTGAGGCTTTCTCTACACATTCATTTTTGCTTTCATCTCTCCCAGTTGTTGTATGCATAATGACCAAAACATGTTCACAGCCTAATGCAGGCATTTGCAGTAGGAGGGCATGCAGCTCCTCAAAACTTTATTTTTGAGGGCATAATCACAAATGCAATGAATTTTCAGGACACAACCAGCAGCTCCCAAACATAAAGGTTAAAAAATTTTGCTTCTCCATCAGGCATGCTAGATGGTTGCAAAGGGCTTTGGCTTGCTCTACCTATGCATAACGCAAAACCCAGAGACTTTGGCTACTTGAGGCTAGCATTAAAGTGTTAACTGTTGCTGTATACTCCCACACACACATTGTGGCCTGGAAGAGAGGTGGTAAGTCATGATATAAAAGAAGTGATCTGAATTATAATTTGCTGAATAAGACATTCTCAAATATTTGTCCTACAGATCTTCTGAATATGGTAAAGGATAAAGCAGCTTTCTTCGTCTAAAGGTTAGAAAGACCCAATGAAAGACCCAAGAACATTACAGCTAAGACTTGCTCAACATCTTCAAGGGATGCTTGAAAAGGGATGGCATAGGCCCAATTCTGCTCTGCTACCAGAGTGGCACCAGCATAGGCTTCAGTCATTTTTTATTTACGTTATTCTTACAGGAGACTTGGCCCAGTGTTTCTGCGCTTCTCTGGTTTTAATTGCTTGGGGAAAATGTGTGATGAGACCCAGACTCAACCACCTGTAGGTAACTAATTTCCATGCAGAAGCTGATAGTCAACAGTACTCAGTTCCTGAGGCACAATCAGGTAGGAGTCCCTCTGCAGTGAAGGGTGCAGATATAACTGTGACGGTTATAATACAGTACACTTGTTATCAACTTTTTTAGTGATATAAAGATTAAGCACCAAGTCCAACCTCACTTACCATTGACAGGAAGAACAAACTATCTTGAAAGGGCGATTCATTCCGCCTGGATGGAGGGATCCTGGATTATTGGCATGGAGGAGACAGCTAATTTCTGGACAGCTAAAGCTGGGGAAACACATCTCAAGCAGGATGTCCAGGTTATGCCAGGAATCACCCTGATCCTACCCATGCATAAGTTACAGAAAGCTCATGCAGTTGCTGAAACGACTTGACTGTAAACCCTGCAAGTAGAGATCACTTATTTCTTTTTAAACACACTGCATGGAAACAAGATGAATGCAAGCCAAAAACCCATGTGGCTCTGTTATAGATCATGCTGTATCACAGCTAGCAAGAAAATACTCGTTCCTGGCTTCAGCACTGATGCTTGCTGCTGAAGGTAGTAAAAAGTCCAGCTAAAGTTATTTTACTAACTTGTAAATAACAGCCCTCCCAGATCATAAATTACTTTCCTATAGAAATTTACTCTTCAGGGTAAGATGAACAACTCTAAAAAGTAGTCTGGTGATGCTGCCTAAATGAATTTCATTGCAGGATGAGGACTGTGGGACTTGCAGTGTGGCTTTGGTCTGCACTCCCACCTTCCTTACAGGTCAAACCCCACAAACTAGCAAACTGACTAGGGTCTAATCCAGCAAGCCCCAGTGAGCAAAGCAGCAAGCTGATCAAGAAAGGGAATTCTAAATCACAAACACTCAACCATCAAATGGGGCAAAAGCTTGGGCTGCTTCCTGGGACATCACTTTCTCAGGGCTTATCATGCTTTTTGACCATGAAACAGCATAGCTGAAACCAGCAAAGACATGAGCAAGCAGAGCTGAAATCCAGTTTCTGGGAGATGGTGTTACCAGCACAAGCTGCTGCAGACACTGTGCATCAAAAATCCAGCAGTGTACTTCTTCCTCAGTGTACTGAGAAGGGCAGAGCAAACCCCTAATGGTCAGGACCACAGAGGATACTGCTTCTGGAGCCCAGAGAAAAGAGGGGAAAAGAAAGGTGGAGATAGAGCAAGGGAGAAGGAGGAAGGAAAGAAAAAGAATAAAACGTATTTCTCATATGATCTCTCAGCAAGTGGGACCAATTTGCAGCAGTCCTGCCTATGAAAACCAGCCTTGGAGAGCATTATAAATCAGGGCTTAGATGTAAAAAGGTTGTTTGACAATAAGCATCACTAGTTTAGCAGCAGGTTATTTCCCTCAGTCTTTTCCAAGGAACGAATACACCTTTCTACCCTGCCTTCCCCACACATGTGCATACACACGCAGGCACTGACACCCCCTCCAAACCATCCTCACCCCAGCCATAGGCGGGCACCCTAGTCAACCTGATCTCTCACTGGTCCAGTGGAATTTACAACACAGCAACAAAACTCAACACACATGGTGCATTTCAGCAGAATAAACTCTGCAGTAAAGGGTATTTCAACAGTGAGACATAAGTCTGTAAAGCTCACAACAAAAATCAAAAGGAGACTCTTGCAGATCAAACTGCTATTCCCCCAAAATTAGCTTCATTGCATCCTACAACCTGATTGAATCTTTTGTGACATTGGTGAAATACTGCTGTTCTAATGAGGTAAGGAGCAACTAACATCCAAATAAACTCCAGCAAGAAGTTCCAGTTTACTTTAAAGACATTGACTTTCTTATGAGGAGGTCAAGGCAAAGTTATTTGGTCACAGCATTTCTTTTGCTTCCTGTTTTAAATTACCAAGTTCTTGTACTGTCAAAAAGATGCTGACTTCTACCCCTCAGGTGTCTGTGCTAGAGTGGAAAATGAGCTGCTCTTCCCCCCCCCCCCCCCCCCCTTTCCTTCTTTCTTTCTCCCTCCTTCCCTCTGTGCATTACTTTGGAGTTGTCTGAGGGACAGGTACAGAGTAAGCAGCCGCCAGAGAATCCTTAAGGGAAAGAACATAGGAAGATTTTATAGATTTTAAAGTAAAGCTAGGTAGAAATTGTCCCTTTTGAGGCTCCCTTAAATACAAGCAGAATATAAGCACCCTGCATAGCACAGAGCCAGCTATGGTGCACACCTGGAGACCAGAGAGGGATGCTTGAGCCTGCAGATATCAGAACCAGGCTGGGATTTATCGAGTTTCGATGGTGTTAAGATCTGACAAATTAATTTGACTTATTGAGACTATGGCTGCAGCTGCAACTATGATGAAATTTGGGTTCACACTTTTACAAGTCGAAAACGTGGATTGTTACTTTATCTTGAGTCATAAGTCTTTAAAGGACCAAGCAAGACCCGAAGGCCTCACAGAAAAGTCAGCATCGGGTAACTCCCAAAGTAAGTTAAAGCCTGTCCTGACCTCACTGCTGAAATATTTGAGGCACTAAATGAAACAAGGCAATAAGAAGAAAAAAAAAGGTTCTGTGGACATGCTGCAGCATCTTTTTATCTTCACAGCCTGAAGAGGGTGGGGTACGATTAGCTCATCTCTGAGAAATTTAGGCAAGGAAGGAGCTTCCAGAAGTGTTAAATTCAGCTCCAGACCAGGATCCTTTTGACCCTGGGATGGCAGCTTAGAAAGCAGCATTTAAACTGGGGAACTCATTGCCACAAGAGGCTGCAGAGGCCAGAGGAGTGAGTGGGATCCGGAGGGGACTGGAGGATCTGTGGAGGACAGACCCTTGGTGGTAATTAGGTTCAAAACCCAAGACGTAACCTCTGCACTGGTGATTTCCATGGAGCACGTAGCAAACAGAAGTCTCATACCATCAACGGCCTGTTCTTCAAACTTTTTCCTGCATTGAGTATCAGAGAGAAAATACACAGAGCTATACAGATTTTACACAAACCCAGATCTTAGCTGTATGCAATTCTGTCTTTCTGAGGAGTGACATTGCTGCACAGCTTCTCTGCCCTCTGCCAGGATGGGGCAAAGCTTTCAGGCTTGGTGTAGGTGCATGGGAAGTCCCACAATGCATCCTCACCCAAAAGAGGCTTTCTGAGAAATGGAAGCAGAAGAAGATATTCCCAGGCAGCTGGATGTCAGAGTATTTCAATACCCGCTCAACCAGGCTTTAATCTCTAAATTGCAAAAACATTAACATTATTGATTGATCAGACATCAATCCAACAGGAAATTTAATTAAATTAAAATGTGTCACTGAGCAGTCCTCACTGCATCATGTATAAATCTTTGGTAATAAGTTAACAAAGACAGCAACGATTGATATCATGTTCCCAATTTAATTTATCCCCCACCATTTTATTTTCCTGTGCTGATAACGAATGTGCTTGCAAACTCACAGGGGTACAAACTCATCTGGAGGGTATCCATCTGATGCACACCAGCACCAAAGACCCCATGTATGATGGACAAGATTACTTACAGCTGAATGGGCTCAAACCAGACAGCTTCTGGGGCAACACCTTCATTCAAGGCACCGCTATGGTGCTGATCCTCGTTTAGCTTTCCTGTTTCAGACCATCTCCTCCTAATAGCAGATTTGTCCCTAATGACAGCACGGTCCCAGAGAAAGACTGAGAGGTCCATTGCATTAAATCAGTTTATTCCCAGGATGAGCACACATGGCCCCGACCCCAGCCGGTGTGCAGCCACCTTACACAGCAAGCAGCGCTGGAGCCCCTGCCAAAGAACAGACGCATGCAGATAATAGCAAGATGCTAAGAGAGATGATTAAGAAACAGCTCCATATAGCAACTTCTTTCAAGTATTATAAATCATTACAGCAGGCTGAATAATACAAAAAGAGATTAAGAAATATTTCCTCCAATTCATTTCTGAACAGCAGTGGGTTTCGTTTGCTGTCACTTATGGTAGCATGATATTTATTGTAATTTATTATTGTTGTTGCTGCTTGCTGCTTATACAGGAGGCCACTGGCTATTTATGAAAAAGTTTGAGAATCCAGGAAGTTCACGTGGGTTGTTTTTTATTTCCAAACTGTTTTTCATACCCACTGGGGTCTCGTTTGTTCCCCAACATTTGTTATTCTCATTCCCAAGTGCCAGTGTCCCAAGGGGAAGCTGAGGGGCCGCATGCAACCAAGCTCATACATAGCAGGAATGGGGAAGAGCTGGAGGGAAGGAGTCAGCAACTGGCGCTGGGCTGAGATGGCTTTGCTTCCAATAGAGTGTGGGGAGGAAAGGAAGGGAAATCTAAATCAGTATTTATAGACATCAAAATCCAGCACTAAGCATTTTGCAGAGGGAAGGAAAACAAAGATTAGGTTACCCAGATGAATGGTATTCACAGTCAACAATTTCCACGCTCACTAAAAGCTATGCAAAATCCTGTGGACCCTCTGTCCACTGAGCACTAAGCTACACAAGAGTGGTACTACCTGCAGAAACCATTTGCATTATTTTATGGGTTACTTTCTTTAATCTTACTGAATCCAAACTCCAATGCCATTTCTTGAGAGCCATCCTCAAAACAAATAACAGGGGTAATACTGATCAGCTTGTGACTAGGTGTGAAAATAGAGCTGTCTCAGCACAGAGTCCTACAGACAGAGCACAGATTTTCTCTGTCTCCACCTCCCACTTGCAGCACAAGTACAGTTTTCATGCCTTTGTCAGAAGTGCCAACCTGGAGAAGTTGCAATGCGCAAGCAAGGAGAGGAGTGATGAAATAACTTGACAATGTGCATTCCTGACAATAAATCTCTTAAGAATTTGATCCATAAAGGTTTACTTCCCCATGGTCCATGTTAGGGATTACTGTTCTCGGGCTGTCCAGTGGTACACGGTGTGTGTTTCGGCTCAGATGCATATCTGCTGCAAAAGAAAATCCCCACAGCATAGAATAAAGTGAACTCAGCTGCACAGAGAAATGGATCTGGAACTGCATTCAGAGGCAGTGATTTATATATAAATTATAAAGTGTGTAAATTCTGGATACTCATTTAGATGGGCTTGTCAGAGCCAGCTCTGGAACATGCATTGCCTGCAGAAACCATCCAGAAAACCTTAGAAGCTGCTTTAAACCCCAACATGTGAAAGGCCCCAAACCAGGATTTAATGGATTAGAAAGGCTGAAAAGGACCATCATAATCACCTGGTTTTGCTTCCTATGTAACACAGCTGAAGAACTTCATCCACTCATTTCAGCATCACAGCCATAACTTCTGCTGAAGCTATTACATAGCTTTAGAAAGAAACACTCTTGATTTAGAGACTGAAAGTAATGCTAGATCCGCCACATTCCTAAGCCAACTGTTCCAGCCGTTAACTACTCTTGCTATTAAAAAGGCACACTTCCAGGGCAATTTTATATTGCTTCAACTTCCTACAGTCAGATCCTGCTATGTGCTTGCTTGCTGTATTAAGGAGAAGATTGCAATTAGGTTGAAGTTGTGGGGACTCTCCTACGAATCATTGTATGCTTTGGATATATCTTGAATAGTCTAGAAAATATGTCACTTGAGGAGGTTCATGAATGGGCAAATTCATTGAAAATATAATTTGCAAGAGAATAACCAGAATGACCCTTTGTTCCAATGAAGAACTTCTGCACATTTTTCTGCATGTATCAGTGTTTTATTTTGCTTTTAATCGGGTGATTCCGAGATGATACAGACAAAGAGACACAGGTAAATATGGTTCACGCTCACAGCTCTCCCTTAGCACATTAGTTGAGGCGTAATTCTGCGCATCAAAGCAGTAGTCTGTGTCACATCCAGCACAGACACTGAACAATGTCCCTTCAGAAAGGGCAGAGGGTGAGAGTAGCTTTATGACACTATTGATTTATTCTGTGCCTGCAGTTAAAAACTATACCCAGACAGACAATAAAAATAACTGCTCTAACCATATAACAGCTTCCTGCTACTAAAATGGATTTTACACTTAAAGTCATGGAGAGCTTTTCTTTCTTTCTTTCTTAAGTCTCAATTATGATTTTTTTCTGAATAAATGGAAATGAGAAATTGTCAGAGCAGGCTTTGACCTGATGTTGTCTTTTTTTCAGCTCTCCTCGATGTTTAAAAAGACCAGGATTATTTTCCTGTTGCAAAGTTTTGTCGTAAGTTCAGTAGTAGGCACAATAACCTAGTATTAGTTAGGTCAGACAGTTTGATGCACAGTTCCTACATGAAGAAATATGCGGTGGGTGTGATAACCTGGAATGGATTTATCATACAAAATGAAATTTGTTACGGTCTTTGGGGTCAACCAGATGAGCTAGGATGGAAGACTTGGCCTTAGATTTGAATGTTAAAATAATATCTAGAGCAACAGGATCCTAGAGAACCTATTTTCACTCAAAGAACCCCCATAGATCTGCATGTTGAGATTTATGCAAGTTGCAAGTGCTTTAGTATATTGAAATTGATGTCTCAAGCAAGTTGCTAGCAAGGTTCTATGGTAATAAGCAGATTTCTGTGATAACAGGCAAGGAATCTTAAAAATGGGAGCCCTGTCTATATGGACATGAATGGATCAATGAAATGTTTTAAGGCCATATAACTATTCCTTAAGGTCTTTACCAAAATCCCTGAAACTGCTGGTGAAGGTAGAAACGGTAGTGCAACAGGCACATGAGTTAGCATCGGCACTGGCTGGAGAGATGTTGTCTCTTTGTACCTATCCTGACCTTGTGTTAGCGAAAAATTTTTTGACAGAAATGCAGTGATTCAGACGAGGGAAACCATCAGTCTGAATCTTGGGCTTTTTTTTTTTTTTTTGTCAGGTATTTTCTTCAGCAGGATCGTTTTTCTTCTCCAGTTCATCAGTTCACATATTAGCACCTATAGATACAAAACATGAAAAGCGAGGTGGTACAAGTGAAAGCCCAGAGACAGAAGCAAAATCCCAATCTGTATATGAGGTAATGTGAGACAGGATGAGCCAGCCAGGTAGAGCAATGACTGATGCACATCATAGTCTACTTCTCTACAACATGGAGATAAGCAGCCTGGCTGCATGGGCTCAGATAGTATGAGGAAGAGTACACTGGGCTGGAAAAGATACGCTCAGAAAAAGGAAAAGGAGAAGGAATCTGCTATTCCAGTGTTATTCTGTTTCCATAGAGTTTATGATCTGGGAGAGACTGCTTAAATGGCACATTATAATGTGGTCTCCTGTCATAGAATCATAGAATCATAGAATACTTAGGGTTGGAAAGGATCTTAAGATCATCTAGTTCCAACCTCCCTGCCATGGGCAGGGACACCTCCCACTAAACCATGCCACCCAAGGCTATGTCCAATCCAGCCTTGAACATCGCCAGGGATGGAGCATTCACAACTTCCCTGGGCAACCCATTCCAGTGTCTCACCACCCTTACAGTAAAGAATTTCTTCCTCATATCCAATCTAAACTTCCCCTCTTTAAGTTTGAACCCGTTACCCCTTCTCCTATCACTACATTTCCTCATGAAGAGTCCCTCTCCAGCATCCCTGTAGGCCCCCTTCCGATATTGGAAGGCTGCTATGAGGTTTCCACGCAGCCTTCTTTTCTAGAGATGTTCTCAAAAATAGATTAGTCCATCAGCAAAGTTTTTATGAAAGTGAACAAACACTGGAATAAATGAACCCAAAAAGCAAGAAAGTCAAGATTAAACTCTTCACATCTGGCTGAGGGATTTTTCCCACTTTCTTTGCAATAAAGCTTGGATATGTGAATTAATTTGCTTTAAAATTTACTTATCGAATATATTTGCAAGATACATTTTTATTTTAATCTGTAAAACATACAAATAGGAATTTTTACACAGAAAATGACCCTGTGGAAATCATATGCTCTCTGCTGCAGGGAAAGAAGGCAGAAGACTTCTTTTCAGCTTTGCTTTTACTTGTCCTTTTGGTGCTTCTAACATTAGAAACTTTAACGTCAGTTTTTGAAGCAGGTGATATTGTCTGCTGAAGTGCTCCGTTCCTTATACCTCACTTTCATTTTTATTGCTTTCGGGGAATATGATTCTTTTACATCCTTTCAATCATCAGCCTCTTCCAAGGGCCCCAAATGTTTGACCACTTTTAAACCAACAGGATTATATAGTTTGGCTAGCAGACCACTGACCCCTACGCAGAAACATCATGGATGGCTTCCTATAGCCAGCTTCTTGGACAGCTGCTTTCAATCTCCCTCCACACCTGCATGGCTCAAGAGCAGTTCAGATAGGACCCATTTTTAGATGGGGTTCATGACTCATTGCAGCAAGTTACACCAGAGCTTTGTCAGCATAGGATGAAATCTTGACCTGACTGGATGAGAAACCTAGCTGGGAAAAGAATTTCTCCTTGAAAATCCTAACAGATCTGCAATGTTGGAAAAAACCCTTATGGAGGAGTGATCCCTTCTGGTGCTTTTCAAAGCCTGCTCTTCAGAGTAGCAGATATATTTATATTGGAGGTGGGTTGCTAAGCACAGTAACTACTATACAGGAGCTAGGCACAACAAATGAGCTCCCCAGGTTTGACTCTCTGCTTGAATATAGTTACTTTGATGTAGATGGCTGCACACTCAATAATTGTGATAGAATATAAACTCTGTGTAGGAAATTATTTAAGTAGATATTTGAACTGTGAAGATGCTCAATGGGAGCTGGCCTTTCCCAGAAGTAATGAAGAGGCTGATGAGTTTTATCAGGAAAGGAAACCATTCTTGCTGTGTATTGGCACAGGTCACATCACAGAAGAGAACACAGAACATAGGGTACATCTCTGGTGATAAAGTAGATAATGGGTCATGAAACAGCCTGACTCAAAGGACAAAAGGCCATGTCTCGCCTAGTGTGGCCCCACATTATAGATTTACTGCACTTACGCAATGTGAACACTCAAAAACTTGTGCCAGCATCAAATCCTTGAATTTGCATGGTTCTGAGATTCTGTGCTATATCCAGGAGGTTGTTTCAACATAGCTTTCTGGAGGATGTAGCAAATATGTTCTGCCTGATCCATTCCCCCTCCAACACTGAGGAAAGAATAGCAGAGGAACTGATGTGCTGCATCTTTCTGAACTTCCAGCTGAAAGTACCATTTGGGAAAGAAATAGGCTAAACAGAAATAGGAGGTAAACCTGAAAGATCTCAGTGGATGTTGCTGTTTGCAGCTTAGCAAGCTGGTCTTTGAGAAATACTCTGTTCACTAGCTGGATGCCAATTGCCAAGCGATACTATCAGTTGATTAAAACACAGCCTGCCAGCTTTCTGCATGATAAAACTAAATACAATCTGATTGGGAATTCTCAAATCCATTACAGAATGCCTAGTCCATCACTCAAATCAGTGTACACCATTTCACCATGAATCATCAACATACTTTGTTAATATATTTGCAGCAGCTAAACCCCAACAAAACCCCTGACAGTTTGTCAAAATGGTCACTGAATGCCGGATTATGGGGGGTGGGAAATGACAGGAGCTTCAAACTGTGAAGGTTTCCTGTTGTTCCCTGCTCAGTTGGGTGAAGGTCATTTCCTTTCCTCTCTCACGCATAAGCTAAATCCTCAGCCCTTGAAGGTATGTCACTGAGCTCCTAGAAACAACAGCCAGCCCCTACAAGGAGCCTTCTCCTACATGGCCATGCTGACGAGGCAAGATTACTCCTGAAAAAGAGTGCAGCTCACTGCACTTGCCTCTTTGGAGGTAAATAAGATGATCCCAAGCTGCTGAGGAAAGAAGTGCCATGAACTATTACAAATCAGTCTTGCACTTCATTTCTTCTGCGTGCTATAACACAAAAATCCCCAGGGCTGCAGAGGCAGGCGAACATTCCTGCAGAGGAAGGAAGGGGAATGCTGCCAATGCACTAAGGATAATCCACTAGTGGGTTGGGATGTTTAAAAAAAGCTCTCTTTTGTTGGCTCTTTGGAGAGTCTTTTATCTTCTGGCTTGGAGGTGGGCGCCCAACCGCAGATACCCATCAGTGCTTGCACATCAGCTGCAATGTATTTTAGATCATCCCAGTATGATAGATGGAAGTGTTACTCGATGAATTGCTGTGGGACTCTTGCTAGCTAAATAACAATACAGATATACCAGAAGAACAAGTCAACCCCAGCAGAAACATTAAGTCTTCATGCCTTACCACAAATAAGATCTTATGGAGGGGGATAAACAGATGCAAAATCTAAAGAAAGTTAGCAAATGCAATAAAATTTAGAGGTCATTTATTACTTATCACCTAAGCAGCAGACCATAATGAAATGGAGAGGTCAGAAAGATATTAAGTCTTAATCATAAGAATTCTCAGATAATGCTTTGATAGCCAATGTTATCCTCCAACTCCACCATTCGCCATCTGTGTCCTTTCATCTTCTTTCTCCTCCACACCTCTCCCTTGGTCCTCCCTTTTTTTTTTTGTTGCAATTAAATGTTGCAATATCTACCCGAAAAATGTACAGATAATAAAACACTTCTGTGTAAAATGTCAATACAAATTTTTATCTGGTGTAAAGTCAGTGTAACTCCATGTATGGTCTCAATACATTTTATTTACAAGAAAATGCATAAGCAGAAGACAAACGTTTCAGAAATATAAACTAAAACCATTGGGGTAGCCAGTGCTCCCCCTTAAACTGCTGAGCCTGGGAAGTCTCTCCAAAAGTGCAACTGACTTGGAATAGGCGTAATAAAGCAGAAATTCACAGGCACAGTTTCTTCATTTAAACTAACACAAAATGAGAGGACAAAGAGGCTCCCAAAATTCTGCCCTTGTGGTTCAAATTTGAATATATGGTTTTTAAAGCTGCCCAGGCAACTGAAATTAAGCCTCATGTAATTAAGTTCCAGTAATTTGAGCAGAAAGTAGTCCTGGGAAAGTTAGCAGGCTGAAAAAATTATGGCAAAGCAAGTACAATGTATTTTTTGTGCTGTTGCTATCACATCAGAAGTCCACAAAAAGGGAATTCAGGGCAAGTCAAGAGTTTTCAGTCTCTGGTGTGCAGACCCCAAAGGTCCATAGACTAAACCAAACAGAACAGCTGGCTGGATGGTGTGTTCTGATTCTCAGTTCCCCACTGAAGATCTCTTCAAGCTTTCTGTACAGGGTTGTGATACTGCCCCAAGTCTCCATCCTCAGGAATGCTGCCTTCATCTTCTGAAATGAATGTGGCATTGCTCTCTGTTCCTCACACCCACTAGCAGTCATGGCTTACCTCCTGCTGCTGAAGAAACTTTTGGCCTCCTTATGGTTCAGATTTATAAGCAGTGTGATCTCCTCTGCATCCAGGTGTCACCACTCCAGGTCTTCTGGGAGACTAAGGTTGGAAATTGGAAAAGGGATGACAAAAAGTGATGAAAGTAGAAGAAGAAAATGACAGCAGCAAGGAGGAACAGCCACAGAAGATGGGGCAGTTAATGAACAGAAAGGATAATGAACCAGAAGTCTTGGTGAAAGAAAGAGGAGCAGGAGTCACAAGAGCTGCCAATCACTAGGAGAAAAGAGTATCACATAAAACATTTGACCTTTTCTATAGCACAAATTCTCTTGAGGCTGGCATGGGAATCTGGGCAGTTTGATAGCCATCCTCTTTCAAAACAGGGTTACATACACCGTGAAGGACTTTGTGGTGGTGTGTCTGACCCCTTAGATCAGAGCTGAATGCCCCACCAAGCCCTTGCTTGCTTTCGGAGAGAGCTCTACACTGGGTCTTCTCTGGGCAGAATCTGCGTGCACTGAAGCTGCTCTGCAGCTGAACTAGTGACCAGTAAAGGGAGACAACCAGCGGCTTACTGCAAAACCACCCCAGGCTTAAAACTGAGACACTGGAGTAGAGCTGAATTATAACCCAAGTGAAACAAGGCTATTGTCAGTTGCCTTAAATTTATTAAATATAACCTGGGGATAAACTGTAGAGATTTGTTAGAAATTAAAAATGCTGAAAACCAACAGATTACTTTTTTTATTTTTTTACCTTCAGCATTTCCACAAACTTCAGTTAACATCAGTCAGATCTCTAACAGTGAAACACAGTTTCACCAATGATGACTAAATTACTCAGGAGGAACTACAATTGATAAGACAATGATTTATGGACCTATTGTTTTCTAGGTTCTCGTAAATAATCCTAATTGGTGTTAATCATCCACCCTCTGCTTTGTGTTATCACCAAGCAAAGTACACTTCCTAAAGTAGCTATTTAGGGGCATAATCCTTCTGAAAGGCAAGACAGCTATTGACTTCAACAGGATCTGGATTAAGGCACCAGGACAGAGGGAAGCAACTGGAATATGAGCAAAACACACCACACTGCCTTTCCATGCCTACATCGAAAAGTTTCTTTTCAATATGCTTACAATAAATCCAGGGAGTTACAGTAACCCCTTCCTCGCAAGCTTCTTGCAGTGACTCTTCAGTCTTTCTACCAGCTCAGAAATGCACCACGAAGGATCTAAATTTGCTGATGCTATTGCTGCAGTTTGCAGCTCCTGCCTCTGTCCCCTTGCAGCAAGCTGATGGTGTTATATCTGAGAAATACTATTTTGGAACAGTAGACACCTGTATCAGGACTTGCTGTGTTTCTGACTCTGATTTTATTGTTATCCCTAAAAAAGCACTTTGATAATTTGGCACTTCGATATTTTGGCACTTCACCATTTGTCAAGCTGTACCCTTGTCAGGAGGGAACTATGGAACTCAAGACCTCCATACTTGTCGGTTTCAGGTGTAAGTTTGGTGGGTTCAGTTTAGCATACAGATGAGCCTGACTGACCTTAACAGATCTGCACTTTAAATAACGCTTAAATAGCATTCTAGAGGATACAGTCACACACTGCTTGCTCATGGAAACTACAAGGAAACCAGACAGCTTTTCAATTCCTGTATCAAAGAGAAGGAGATTTACACATAAAAGGGTGAATTATTTTGATTTGTAGTTTTCAAGCCACTACGCATTCTCCAACATAAATGTTCCCCTGTCTATGGTTTCTGATAGTTCATATCAGGCTTAGTGTTTTTTCAGGCAATGATTTTCAAAACCGGCAATTTTAGAGACCAATATTTGTCGGTGCCCACTCAAGGTGCCTGAAAGAGACCAGATATTGCTAAGATACTGTGTATCTTTGGAAAATTGGGCCATTTTAGCATCTTCCAAACTAGACACCCGAAAGTGACAGTGTGTAAAATCATCAGAGGTAGATTTTCCAGAGGAATAAAGCTCTTTCCTCACCACACCATCCTTTCTACTGTGCTGTTCACAGCAGTCCTCACAGCATCATCTTCCATCAGCATTAAAGGTCCCTGCAGAGTCAACATTACCAGTCCTTTTTGACATTCTCAACCGCCGAACATTCTACATAACCTATAAAAAGAGCTCATTTCCTTAGCTATTTCATCTTTTAAACAACTATCAGAGAAAAGTCTTCTAAGGTCTGAATCTAGATAGCTAAAATCTAGCTATATGGTATTTGAGGGAGTGGAGGGGAGAAACCCTATCCCATTATCTGCATTATCCCGTTACTCTTGGATGTCTTCCATGTACTTGGGAGAGCAATGCCCCATTCTTGAGGCTTCACATTGCAGCCACTGCCTTTTTGGCAGAAGAAGGGTGGATGTGGCTCCCTTCAAAGTCAATCAATGTCACACCTTTAATGAATCTAGAAGGTCACCACTGTACTTCCATCAAAAAGAGCTGGGTGCAATTCTCGCTGAGTCCTAGATGTTTAGGGGGACTCAGGTTGCAATGGATGTTGGAAATTGTCTTTTCTGGTTCTGTCCTCAGCACATCTTCTGTTCCTGGGCTCTTTATCAGAGTTTAGGATCAAATAAGAATTATATTGAGGATTCTGAGACAATGATGCAGAAGTACATATAATGAAACCCCAAATTATGCAAAACTGACTTAGTTTCATGCTTCATCCTGGCTTTGAACACAACCAATTTTGCTGAAGGGTTCAGAAAGCTCAGGGAGTTTTCGTGTGAAGGCACGTCACATTTTAATCAAACTTACAATTAATTTGATTTTCACATCATAATCATCTATGAAACTTCGTTGTTTACCTGAGACATATGTTAGTGGTCAGGAAAAAGAAATTTATTGCACTTCAAGGAACTGTGATTAGGAGGGAGGGTCAAAGCAAGGCATGTGTGAGCAACCTTCCAATATCTGAAGGGGGCGTATAGGGATGCTGGGGAGGGACTCTTCATGAGGGACTGTAGTGATAGGAGAAGGGGTAATGGGTTCAAACTTAAACAGGGGAAGTTTAGATTGGATATGAGGAAGAAATTCTTTACTGTAAGGGTGGTGAGGCACTGGTATGGGTTGCCCAGGGAAGTTGTGAATGCTCCATCCCTGGTGATGTTCAAGGCTGGATTGGTCATAGCCTTGGGTGGCATGGTTTAGTGTGAGGTGTCCCTGCCCCTGTCAGGTGGGTTGGAACTGGATGATCTTAAGGTCCTTTCCAACCCTAACTATTCTATGATTCTACGGAAAACATTCCAACTTGACATCAGGACCCCTTATATCAATAAACTTATCAATACAAAACACTGAATTTGTTAAGACAGAAAATGCTTCCCCCAAGCTGGAGTCATTTCATTACTGCTCTGGCACAACTGGAGCTGGATCCAAAGCCCAGTAAAGTCAAGGGTAGAATTTCCATTGATTTGCGAGAAGTCTGTATTGGATCCTAGATCACATTGTCACACTGCAGCAAAACCCAGCCGTGTTGCAGTGTATCCACTTGCTCTCTAAAGCCTCAGCTCTAGGCATTTAAATTCACTGCAGGTACAATCTAGGTTATTCTAGCATTTGCTTCATGAAGTGTTAAATAAATACTGTTTTATTAAAATCATCAATGCTGAATATCACTCCTTGTTAGTAAATTAGGCCAACTAATGAACACATTTTCTTAAGAGGATTTGTCTGTTTAAATCAAAACCAAGTGTCAAAAATCCTTATTCTATCAATGAGATTGGTGCCCTCCTGCACCAGCTGTGCTAAAGACATATTGAAAAAGTGAATGAGGACCTCACAATATTTTTAATGAGGTACTTCAGGTTTCTTTTACAACCAAGAACAATTCAACATAATCTGGTTAGGTAAGGGATCAGAAGCTTCTCTGTACACAAAAAAACCCCAAAAAAATCAAAAAAGAAAGAAAGAAGGGAAGAAGGAAAGGAAAAAGAAAGGCAAGCAAGAAGAGAGGAAGGAAGAAAGGAGGGGAGGAAGACCGTGTGTTTCATTTGCTAATACTTCATGTTGACAAGTCACAAAAACAAAAAATCCTTCTTTAACCTCTTGCTTCCTCTTGACAAAATCGTCCACCTACAAATTAAAATTATCTCCAGATGTTGCCAGAATTATTTTCTTAGGTAGTTCTGTAATGTAAATTTTTGTGTACACTAAGAAATTATGGTAAAAATAAGACATGGAGTTCATTTTATTTTTTTTTTTCCTCTGCAAATCAAACCAGAAGTCTATATCTGAGAAGAATTTCTGGGAAGAACAGATGATCCTCCAGAGCTGGTACTAGAGTAGGTGCCCTAAACAAACCTACAGAAGGAGCATAATGAGCCAATGATTTATGGCCTGCTATACAACTCTCAATGCTGTGCAGCATGTTATAAGAACCAGCAAAAGGGAGAGGCAGTAATCATACAAGCCTCCTCTTCTTGTGTTTCTGGATATTACTTGCTCTGGATACGACTGCATGACACTGAAACGAAGCTGCAGCCACCTTGAGCTGCAGAACTGGCAAATGATCATAGTGCTGCAACATTTCATCTCATACTTCTAGCTGCACCATCTTCCCCTACCTAAAAAAGAATTTAAAATCTATATTTGGATACTCTGAAGCCTCACTCAAATACAAAAAGTCATCTGTGTTGGATGTGTTATTGCTCTATTTGCACAAAAAGGATTTTCAAGAATGCTTCCTTCAGTAGGTGGAATCCTGGATCTTCCAAAATCAATGGTAAATCTTCCCTTGGATTGAAAAGGGGCAGCATTTCACCTATGCCATTTTAAATGCCATAGGGACTAAATACAGATAGCAAATTCTGCACACATAAAAATATTTGTAAGAAAATCTTAGTCCTAAAGAACTACGATTAATCAAAAGAGGAGCAGAAACATGCAATGTAACCGATATTGCACCAATCAATACAGATCAACATGAGTTTGATCCTAACTGGGTTGTATTTGCAAGTAGCTGTGCTTTTTTGCAATTTAAAATTCATTTGGGCTCTTGTAATAACTAGTGGGATACTTGCAGTTCTGCCCATATTCCTCCTAATTTCTCCAGTTAAAGAATACAAAAAAATTTTCTTCAACTAAGAATTAGTCTTCAAGTGTGCTTGGTGAGTTATTTATAATAAATAATCATGGGAAAAAAAAAATACCTGGAGACTGCTTGTGCTCAACTTCTCTATTCCCCCTACCCCCCGCCCCAAAAGGCTAAATCAGTGAAATAAATTAATTGCTATGAATTATTCAGCTCTACCTGTGGCAATGAAAAATAGCAAGAGCATTAAGTTTCTTCATTGTGTACTAAGCCTCTAATTTATAGAGAATGCATATTAATAAAACACAGGATATTCATCGATATTCAAGTCACTGGCTGACTGGCTATTTAATCTAAAATTACCAGCCAGCTCAAAACTCTTACTAGTTAATCATGCAATCTAAGCCATTCTGATATTGATGGTTAACATTAATTGCCCAACTGCCATTTATAAAATTCTCTGCTAAGCTTAGCAGAGAAGCCTTTGACATGTTTAACCTCATAGACAAGCTGAAGAAAGTCAGCTCATTTGGGCTGCTCTTCGACCTAAAGTATCTGTTTGTTTTTTTCCCGTGAAGAGGATGCTTTCTCCCATTGTGGTTTTGCATTTTGAATGTTATCAGTACAAAACGTTCCTCATTATGATGATCTTTGATAAATCTCCCTACTTCTGCAGAGGTTCTGCAGGTGGTGAGAAGAACCAGCTGGTTTTCATTCCACTGCGCCAAATATGTTGTCCTTTATAATGGAAGCAGAGGTGCTCAGATCAGCAAAGCTGAAGCAATAATCAGTCTCAGTTGCCAGCCATGAACTCAACAAAAAGCCACAGACAGTGGATTTCTGCCCCAAAATCTGACTTCATGCTCCCAAGCACATAGCTGGCATACAGCAGTGATGCCTTCAGATAGGGTGAGCTTATGCTGCTTGACTTGCCCTGCACCTATTGAGGTATCTGGGGAATGTTTTCATGTGATACAACTTGGCCAAAATTTAGGTTAAAACTCCCAAAGTTTAACATGAAAGCAAGAGATGTGGATGAAGGGGACATCAGGGACATGCTACTAAAGCAATGTACCATAATGCCAAACCTGAGCAAGTTTTTATATTTATTAACCAAAATCTTTCTTCATTATTCCACCTTTCTCTTAACTTAATCAGACTAAAACAAACAAACAAACAAAAAGCCCCAAACAAATTTAAAACTTTATGTCACTCTAACCAAAAAGTTAAGATCCTGGAAGTTTACTGTAAATCAACAAATCTGCAAGTAAATCGTTGTCTTCACTGAAGCACAAACTTTCAAATACAAGCATATACAGTCATGTAAACGTTACTGCATACTAAATAAAATGATTCTTAAAAACCACATTCTCAACCACCTTCAAATGATTTTGCACTTATTTCATTTAAGCTGAAACTTAAAAAACAGAGAGAAATTTTGCAAAAAAAAAAAAAATTTGTAAGTAGCGAAAATAATTTTCTTTGTATGCATAGACCTTCCCTGGAACAGAGAGAGAATTTTTTTTAATTTTATAATTCTGTTCCCTGAAACTCAGGAACTAACAATAAATCAGTAATTGTATCTTCTCATTATTTGATGGCTGCTACTTAGCAATGACTGGTCAGATAACGCATATGATATTGCTTCTGCTCCTGATTGCTCTGGTGCAAAAGCACCCTCCTGGCCTTGAGACTTATGTAGAGGATCCCATCCATCACAGCCATGTCAATAAGAACTTGAACCTGAATGTTTGCAGAAAGCAAACACTAAGAGTTCAATAGCAGAGTCTACCTCAATTCATTTCAAAATTCGAGTAAATATTTGTGAACAATGTTTTGTAGCATTCGAACAGGTCCCATTGGCGATTAAACTCTGCTTCAAAACACACTGTGGCTCTCAGTGAATCCTGAGCTGCCGAGAGGTAACAACATGCTGACAGCAAGGAGCAAATGATGACTGCAGAGTGAAACACAGCCTCAGAACAAGCAAAGACTAAATAAACTCTCAGCATGCCTCAGTAATTCTTTGTGGCATAAAAAGTGGCTTGGGCCTTGTCTGAACTGAATTTTTACCCAAGTAAGAAAACCATGTTTAAATTAAATTTAAAGACCATTCTTCTTAAAAGCACTTTACAATGCTTTGGCTGGACAGTGTGTTTTTCTAACCGATGTTTACATAGTTTGACCCATTTTCACTTCTTTGCTTTAACTGAGACTATTAATTAAGCTATTTAAAAATTAAATTGAGTATATGCCTCCTTTGGACTGGATCTCAGGCTTCATTTAATTGTTGGTTCTTGTGCTGAGTTTGGCTGTGCGGGTGTGTGAATCTGTCTCCATTTGGAAATGAACCCAAAATTACAAATATATTTCATACAGGCTAGAAGATGGAGTAAAATGCTAAAGACATGCCCTGCTTTAATTGTTTTAATAGTTTGGAATATAACCCCATGATATTAAAAGTTACATCTGCACCAAACATGGCAACATGAGCCTGGTGTAACTCAGTGTTGAAAACAGTGTGCATCTTTAAATGGCCGAGCTGGCTTTAGAGGCATAAAACAAAGTTTGACTTTGTGAGTGTGAAAACAGTCACATATTGCATTTCTTGCAATTTATTTGTCATAATAACACTGGATTTTCAAGTGGAGAGGGTGCCTAGAAATTACTGAAAATGAGTCATCTCTATTTTTCTATTTGCAACTCATATAATACAAGACTTTCCATCGTAGAGGGGCCCAATGTGCATACTGAAGTCTGATTTAGATTTTCCCGTTGAATGGCTTTTCTGCACAGAAATCTCATGAAGACACACTGATCCTTTAAACTTCAGTGTTGATGCTGAAATTATGCTGTGTGTCAAAACTACAAACAACTGCACTTATTTCCACCAGAAAAATTTGATTATTTCACTCTCATTTACATTACATTTTTTTCCTCACTATAATGCTGACTTGGAAATTCCCTTGGGTCTAGACACCTCCAAGTAGACTTCTTCAGTAGACAGAAAGCTTTCATTACATATAATAATTTTTTTTGCTCCTTGGTTTGAATGTTATAATTGGAAATGGAGAGATATTTATTGCAAACTTCATGTTTTGCCAGGCACCATGAGCAGTATCTTTTAATTTCTCTCTTTTCAATGAACCTTTTGACTTGATAAAAGTGGCTCTAAGGTATTTTTATAAAAGAGGCCAACAGAGCCAGTTCATTTTAAACCCCTCACTTTAAAGTATCTCATTTCCTTATTATTTCTTAATAGAGGCACTATCCTGAAATGTCATAAAGAATGCCACAGTTGACTTCAGAGGAATCAGTATCAATCCCTACTGTAATTAGTTCTATATTTCAAAATATTAGAGGTCATTTTCTTTTTCTTTTTTTTTCCATCTGAGAAAAGAAAACATTAAAAAAAACACTTTCAAAGGTGACTGTCAGTAGAATACTAAAAATAAGTTGTCTGCATCCCAGTTGCTACAATTTATGCCTCTAATGAAATTATCCTCATTTACTGCAAATTTTTAATGTGAGCTTTTACAGCCACTGATTCAGTATCTTTAATCTTACGCCAATATTAGATAGAAATGGAACTAACTAGGGAAAATCCATCTGGTTATAAAGCACACTGTCTATAAAGTTGTTCAGTTCATCCAGACCTACTTTCTTTTTCCCAATGGGTTGGATAGGATGAAATTATATTTTGAAATACTGCTAATACTATTCAGAGATGAATACACTTGTAATTAATAATAAGTTTAAAATATTATGATGCCTCTGGAGAAATCAAAGGATCCAGTGTCAATCACCCTGGCTACGAGGGATGGGCTAGATCCCACAGTGCCAGGTTCTGATGCTCTTAATTATGTTCAGTAACAAAACCTACTCTCCAAGCCCAGTAGGTGAAATTCAACCCCAGCCCAAACTGGGGAGGGAGCACATCATTTCCAACTACTCATTTAGACAGGATCTGCCAAGGTTTGCATGAGCAAAGGCCTGGGAGCCAGTCTCACAGGGAGAAAATAGCCGAGCGCCCACACCCCAGGTCATGGCCTCTCCGTCCTTCCCTTTGGAGAGGGCTCGCCGCAGGCTTTGTGGTTGCTGCTTTGTATAGAGGTCTGTGCTGGTTCACCAGGAGCTGTCGGGCTCCCTCCCCTGCCCTGAGCTCCTCTCCCTGGCCTCATAACCACTCCACCTTTTGTCCATATGGTCTATTTATAAAACCCCACTTCCAAAAAAAGTGTTTCAGTCAGTATGGGTCAGCTTCACAACCCCAATTACAGCAGCCAAGCTGCATGGCAGGAAGGTGCAGCACCCAAAAGAAATGGTCCAGGGCCAGTAACAGCTTGACCCTGGGCAGCTCTAGCAGAGCAGCACGTCTGACCATGCCCTATAAGCAGGGGAAAGACATACGCTTTCCCGTCATGATCATTGTGTCAATGCTAAAAATTTAAAGCACTTTAACCCTGCAAAGAGCTCAACTTGGCCCAGTGGAAGACCCTTTAAAATCCACGGGTCTATAAGACGGAATGAAATCCCGCACCCGCTGAAGTGAATGGAAAAACTCTCTTGCCCTGTGGGATGCCAGGACTTGCTTCCCAAGGCAGGAAAGCTAACGACATGTGCAAGATGCTGACAGGACAAGGGACCTATTTTTGGATGCTGTCTATGCTAGGTATTTCTACTGATCCTCTTAACACTGTCCCAGAACACATGGGAGTCATTCATGCATTTATTAACCATGAAACAAAAAAGGAAGATGACCCAAATTCCCTGGATGAAGAATGGCAGCAAAGGTGGGTCTGTCTGCCCAGGGCTGCTCCCGCACACAGGGTATGGTTGGGACACAGGTACGCCATGCAGCCCGCATCAGCAGGGCAGACCCTGAGAACCTACTCTGCTTTTTCTCACATATTTGTCCTTCTCATACCTTCTGCACATGCAGTAGCAGATGAACCCCCACCTAACACCCACCTGGGCTTCTGCAGCTGCCACGCATACATGAGCACCTGCACATCCTCATGGGAAAATAATGTGCATCCCCACAGCACGCTGCTGCTGAGACTTGACTTGTGTGCTTCCCACCCTGCTTACTTCTCATTACACACAATTCCATAGCCAGGATGCAGAAGAAGGTCCTGCCAGGAAAAGACTGGTTAGTTCAGACACTTACAGGGCTCTATCCAGCAGCGCATGCCAGCCTCCCAGAGAAAAACCTCACTGCCACTTCCTACAGCAGATTAAAATGTTCTCTCTGTACTGGCCACCATGGTCTGGAAGCAGCAGAGTGGTGAGGAGCCTGCATGGCTGTGGACATGACTCGGCACACGAAGTACCCCAGCCATGCACAGCCACGCTCGCTACCCAGGCTGGGCATGGTGGAGCTTTATGAGCTACGTGCACGTGCATCTTTTCTCCTCCATGTAGTCTATATCTGGCACAGGGAAGGAGTGCAATCTCATGACAGTGTGAGAAAAAGTCTCTATTTATTCTGTCTGGAACGACATTCCGTGCAGTGAAAACCCCTCAGCTTCTGTGTGCGTGTTCAGAGGAGACATTGTTTGGGGTGCTGACAGACAAGCCCCAGTGGGTGCCGCATGCCATGGGTGGGTGGGTTACCCCTAGACCACAGCCAGCAGAAGGAGGCATGCTTTCACATCCACTGTTCCAGAGCAAAGTCCAGCATCCTAATACTGCCCATGAGAAGTCAGTGCTGAATTTCAGTGGGCTGGAGGTGCAGGCACATGCTCCCTTCTGCTGACTCGGCCGAGCTCTGGGGCCCCTCAGGGCTGGTGGCGGTGAGGGCACTTCTGTCAGCACTCTGCGGAAACAAGCTAATTGACATATGCTTACACGCTGTTAAACATAACACAGTCATGTTTAAAAATACACCAGCTAGTTGGATCAAATGCATCTTTAAACATGCCGGCTTTTCTTTCGAAAAAGGAAAAGGTTTTGGTTAATATGTGCTAGTAAAAACATGTTTGAATGCAGTAGAGACACAGGGGATGTGAGATTACTGTAAGTGTCCTTTAGCCAAGTGTAGTCTGCAGGGAAAGTAGACTTAAAAAACAGGTTTTCCCTGATAATGTTAATTAGTTTACATTGTCCAGTTCAGAAGATTTCAACGTGAACACATAGCAAAATGTTTATGCGCGGCATAATACCCATGTAATCCATTCACAATGTTTGTAAATTGGCCCTAAGGCACTACTGCAATAAACATCATCATCATGTAACACGATAATAACAACTCCTCAAAAGCATTACGACTCTTCCGGTCAATACAGGTATCCCTTTAATGACATGTTAAAACTGAGAGCAGAATCAAAACCAAGATGTAGTTTTTTGTGTCTTTAGTGATACTTGTAATATAAGTCCAGGGAGAGGACTACTCCAGTCAACTGAAAGGAAGGCAGGCTCTGACTCTATCCATGTTTCTTTTCTTTCTATAAAAACTGCAACTGCTGGAAAACAGAAACTTTTTCTCTTTGCATGCTCTTCTGTTGCTGGCTGGTCCTCCAGGTCTATTCAGCCTAAGAACTCACCTACAATAGCTTTTTACTTCTAGTTTGAAGCCAGAATCCTCAACGATACAATCATTTCCAGCAAAGCTGATCACACCATCACCGGGCAGCAAGTGCACTTGTGGCTGGTGGATGAAATAGCAAGCACAAGAGAACACTAAAAGACAAAAGACTTTGCTTCCATGCAAATGTAACGTGGGACAGCAAATGGGAAATGGAATAGCAGAATCTAGGTCAGTGAAAAGCTTCAGTATGAAGAGACAATGAGCAGAATTGTCACTAAATATAACAAATACTTAGTCAGGTTTTTACCAAAAGCATTGAGGGTTCTTTTAACAATATTGCCAGAGCCCAATTTGTGAATCTGCATGCCCAAATACCATCACGCATAAAGAAGTTGAGACTCAAAAATGAAACCATACATTAAATGCCTGGCAATGAATGCATGTGAATATACATTGCAATCACCCTTCCTCTGTGCCTGAGTAAGTGCAACTGCAGTTGCACAAGGAGTTTTCAATCAAGCTTTGGGGATGAAGTGCAGAACTGAGACCCATCACTGTGCTGAAATCATGGGGCTATGGAGAATTTGTATAGACACTGCTAAGACCTGATTCTTCTGTTAGAATAAATAAGGCTTTTTGAGGTTTAATTTGTGTTTGTGTGCAGGGTTTAAAGCACAGGAGAAATTAAGATAAGGTTGACTATGGAAAAGAAAGGAACCGCAGGGGCACTTCAAAGCAAGCCCATTGCTACTGAGCTGCCTGGGACCAGATCTAAGCCCTGCTGCCACATGCAACAGCAGCCTCAGAGCTCAGATTGCCAGTCGCAGGGCTTGACTCCAGGCTGATGGGCACATCACAGAGCTTGGTCTGAGATTTGCTGTAACCCAATGCAATGGCCGCATACACCCTCAAGATGTGGAAGGTGAAGAAAGGCTGAGATTGGAACTTAGAGCAGGATGAACATGCTCTCTCAGCAGTGAGTGCCACCAGGAAGAGAAAGGAGGAAAGAGAAAGGAAAAACAGCAGGTCAAACATTTTTTCCAGGTTCCTGCCCTTTATACATTGTGTCCAAGTCAGAGGCTGCCCTGAGAGTCCCTGTACAGGGGCGAATGCCCCTGGTGAGAGCATGGGGTGGAAATGTGTAAGATCCTCTGGCCATGCTCTTCCCCAGAGGAGATGATATTATCAGATATTAAAAAAGAGAAAGCGAGAGAAAAGCCTGCTAGCTTATGAACTTCCTTGATCTGAAGCTCCACAAATTCTTTCCACGGTTTTTGTACAGCACCTTATGTGCAGGGTGGAAGGGGAAGCTATTGAGTGTTGAATTACAGAGGGGGAAAAGCATCTCGAATTCCTTTCTATTTATACTCACAACTTTTCTAAATCATTATACACAAATCCCCTAGCCTCAGCTGAACTGCTCATGGGTTACAGGGCCAAGAAAGAGGTGGCGCCTTCATAGCTCGCACTAAGCCTTTAAGAAACTTGGAGAAAATTCCCCAAAAACGAAAGCTATGAAAATTACAAAACCAGGTAGAGGAGATTTAACCTCTGAGGTGCCCTACAGGCACAGAATTAACATACAAGACAGTAGGAGGCTGCTTTCATAACAGGAAGCATAGGCTGCTTATTTGTGAGAAGTTTTCTGGGACTACCTTCATTGTTAAGCTGAGGCTGACACCGGGTACAGAGAGACAGGAATTTGACAAAAGCACTGAGAGTTTGGGGGTATTTGAGAAAAAAATCTATTCTGGTAGTCCAGACACTAGGCTGGGACTTGTTAAGTTGTGAACTTGTTAAAATCCTACTCCACCAACGGCTTCCTGCATGACAAGAAACCAAAGCCTATTTCTGCTGGTACAAATTCTCCTTGACTTTAAGAGACACCGTGGCCTTCGCATTTCAGCTCCTCACCCGTAAAGCTATTTGACAACTGCTTCCCCTCCTGCCACATGAGCTCTGCTGAACACCCTTGCCGTGCATCAGTACACTATGGGCAGAGACGGGCTTTAAGTTTAGGGGATAGGTCCCGGCACAGGTCCCGAGAGACGCATCCTTGCATGGTGCTTCTGCACCTCCTCATATAAGCCTGCATTTAAGATGGCTTAAAACCTTACGAAACACTTTTTCTAATTCATTTTACCTCTGTTACAACTGATAAGGTGGATGGTTTACAGATTTTAGTTTCCTTATCATTATTTGTGGTGTTTCCTTGTTTTGCCTATGTTTTGTCATTGTTTTTACCCAAAACAGTGAATTAAATTAGGAACATTTTTTTTACTTGTGTGTTTGGTCTATTTTCACTTCAAGGTTTTCAAGTTTGAG
This sequence comes from Ara ararauna, assembly GCA_028858755.1. Lineage (NCBI taxonomy): Eukaryota > Metazoa > Chordata > Aves > Psittaciformes > Psittacidae > Ara > Ara ararauna. Next base: position 8,227,861 of record CM054410.1, on the reverse strand, counting down.
CAAAGCTCTCTTCTTTTTGGGTCCCAACACTGAACAGGGCCATACAGACATTAAAGTAAGAAATATGCTAACTGGAATATATAATAAATGCAAAAGTTATGAGAACTCTCTAGACACATGAGATTGGGAGGCCACCATCTCTACCCTAATTAAAAACCTCAGTACTATATGATTTAGCATGACGGTCACCAATACAGATCACAGGTGTGACATGCAAAAACAAAGCAGCCCATGGGCTCATCTGTAGGGTCTCATGACACCTTACATAAGCAAATTTAAGGTTTTAAATCACAACCATATATCTTGATTTTGTAAGTAGAAGCCAGGAAATTCCACCAGCAGAAACAGAGACATGTACTCAGGACTTTATCTGGGCTTCAAGGAAGATTCATGAGAGCCCCGAGTATTGAACGGAAACACCCCATGGGGTGATCTAGAAGGCTGGTTTCATCTTTACATCTTCTGGGTGAATTTCTGGAGGGTGATGCACATATCCTACAGCCCAAACTCTTCCCAAACTACCTACTGCACCAAAAAGCCTCGAGATAAGAGAAGCACTGATGATCAAGGAGCTAACTGCTCTGCCACTTTCTCCATGTGGGAGGGATGTACCAAGGCTTACTGCTTTGCTGCCATGCACAAATTGCCAATGGAACCAGTGGGGTTCAATGAGACATGCAGCCACTGTACTCTGTTATGTTTATCCACACCCATGTGCTTTTTAAATATGGACTACTGAGTTACCTAAAAAACACCTCAGCCAACATACCCTCAGATTTCCAACTGATAGACGTTAGTGGTGGCTGTTTTGCCCCCATTAAACAAGTGAATACAATATTACTAGAGGTCTGGAGCATTTTGTGCTGTGCTTCAACCTACAGCAGTAGTTCCCAGCCAGAAAAAAAAGCAGGCTGGAGTTGGTGACATAACACCAAATATACAGATGGGACCACGCTATAATTAGCAAGGGAATGTCATTCCTGCCATCTTTGCTTCATTTGTAACTGTGCCTGTAAGCTCTAGGGAATGCTGTGCATTTCACACAGTCTGCGCAAGAATGAGGATTGCCAACTGTCCCATTTCTGGTGGGATACCCTTGGCTTATGCCCTGAGTCTCATGGAGATGCCAGCAGAGTTGCAGGAGAGTGATGCCCCCCACAATGCCACCACCAGGACCCCTGGTCCTGGGGCAAAGGGAAGGGATCTCTCTGCACAGCAGCAACAACTCAGCTCCCTCTAAAATACCATGTACTCCCATCCAGAGGAGTCTTGGCCACTGCTTCTTGACAGATTCCTTCACACACAGCCCAAGACACCCTTTTGCCTATCATCATCAAACCAAATGCACAGCCTGGACCTAACAACAGAGGCTGATAACTCTATTTCCCTCCACACTCTGCTTGCTCCCAGGAGGGAGAGGATATATTCAACACAAATACGGAGATTTTCACCGGAGTTGTGCTTTTCAGACAAGGGATAACGGGTTCAAACTTAAACAGGGGAAGTTTAGATTGGATATGAGGAAGAAATTCTTTACTGTAAGGGTGGTGAGGCACTGTAATGGGTTGCCCAGGGAAGTTGTGAATGCTCCATTGCTGGTGGTGTTCAAGGCCAGGTTGGACAGAGGCTTGGGTGATATGGTTTAGTGTGAGGTGTCCCTGCCCATGTCAGGGGGGTTGGAACTGGAGGATCTTAAGGTCCTTTCCAACCCTAACTATTCTATGATTCTATTTTTAAATCTCTCTATTGGTCCCAGTAAAACACCAAATCAATGTTTAAGGCTTTACTACTTACTTTAAATGTACTCAATAATATAAGTCTAGTTGTCTTTTAAACACTTTGTCATCCTTTGCAGGCATGTAGACGAAAAACTTATTGTCAGCTCTTCTCTGTCTGTGGAGTCAAGTGAATTTGTTTTTTCATCAGGCTACACAAACTGGTGAAACCAGTCAAGGCAACAAACCGACCCCTAATGTAATAGTTTCTTGTCTTATGCACAGTATTCAAATCAGCTTATTTGAGGAAGCTAATTCATCCCATTGAGTCCAAAGAGACCTTGCTTCTGAAGGTCTCAAAGCATGTTAAAAATGTTAAATTGCACAGATTTTTAACCCTGGGGACTCTAAACAACACAGATCCTTGTGACCATTTCATCAGTTCTTCCTTGATGACAAAGAAATAATTTTCCTGTGTATTTCTTGCATGAACTCTAAATTACAAAATAAAGTAGAATGCGTTTTTCTGGTGGAGACTTCAACCTTGATGAAAAATATCAATTGATGGCAAACACACCATATTCCTAGACAAGATTCCCCAATTTTTCATTCTCATTGTCATAAAACATCCATTTCCACATCTTTATCTGCAGTACCCTGCAGCGCTGTAGTACTGTATATGTGGGTAAACTGAGGACTGGAGGAGTCAGGACTTCCCAAATGTTTTATAGTGACACACAGCAGCCCCAGTACCTACAGGGCTACATTACATGGCACCGTGAAGCTCAGAGCCCCCAAGTCCTGCCCAGGCTGAGACAGAGGAATAAGGCAGCTCCTGTTGCAAACTAGAGCCACCATCCAGGAGCCTGGAGACCTGGGGTCTGCTCACAGCTCCGCCACTGGATTTTTGCAGATCTGTAGGGAAATCACTTATTTCTCCAGGATTTCCCTATAAGTTTGACAGAGTGCCTTGAGATTCCCCAAGGAAAGGCATTGTTCAAGTACAAAGCTTAATTATGATTGTTATAATATAGTCATGCCACTAATTCCCACTAAGAACTGCAAATCACTCCCATTCCACTCCTCCATTTCCCATGCTTGTCAGTGCTGGTGGACAATTAATTCCCGAAAACGAATATATTAAACACATGTGAAATCTTTTCTATTCACAGGACATCTATGAACAAACTGCAGCTCCCTTCAAACATATTTGTGATTTGAATGCATCAAGTGATGCATTTCCATACTTTTTTTTTTTTTTTAACAGCTTGACTGGATTTATTCAAAATTCAAGTTGTGACTGGCCAAATAAATCTTACTACATCCTTCCTATGCCTGTGATCAACCACATTGTTCCACCATGCACAAATTTGAAGTTCATTTTCTATAAAGCTTACATCGTTGTCTTTAGAAATCATACTGAATGAACTGCCTTTCTCCTTTTTTATCAGTTAAATTTAGTCATCTTGAAATCCGCAGGAAGCAATTTCAGAAGGAGCACAGAAGGCTGAGGTAAGTTCACTGAAAACCTCAAGTGAATTAGAATATATTGAAAATACCTTGCATTTTTCCCCTGCAATAAACACCAGAGCTGCCCCAAGAAACACATCAGCCTCTCTCAGCCAAGTCGAGCAGCAGCAACTGCAACTTTCCATAAGCCTAGAGGTTAATGAAACACATGCTATAAGGGTTAAAGGATAAATTCAGCTCTACGGCCACTGCTTAGGGAACATTTGAAGGGCAGTTCAGTAACCCACCTAGAAAAATCATCCCCTCTGCTGTCAGCTCTACAAACAGAACAAGGAGCGCTGACATCTATTCGCATAATATTAGACCTGAAAAAAATTACAAGTTGCGATGAAATTAAAGACATCCAAATTTTTAGCCATTCTCCGCTGATAAAGGCTCTATTATTACCGTTTACAAAGGGGGAAACACAGCCAATTATAAGCTACTTCTGGCACATGCCCGGCCTCAAGTAGAAGATAAGCCAACACAGCAGAGCTTGCAGCTGGAAGCCCAGAAACCTGAAAATGAGCTGACTCATGGAAATATCCTCATATAAACTATCAGATGCTTATTTTTCTCTGCCTTCTTTCTGTGTGTCTTAGGAATGATATATGAATTGCCTTATTTACTTTGTCCCATATAAAACTCACTTTTCTTATTAATGCACTGCCAGCTCTGAGAGCAGCTGGTGTGGGAGAGGGTGGAAGGAGAGGAGCACAAAGGAGAGCTGATCTTCTGGGGGCACAACAAGGGAAAAGACCCCTGCAACACAGCACCTCCAAAAGCATGGCAGCAAACTTTGATCTGAGCTTTGTTCTTCTCCCAGGAAGCAAGCCAGCTCCTCATTCTACCCCGATTTCACCAAAATGAGGAGGCTGCCTGCACTGACACAAAATTAGATTCACGGAATTTATGCTCTTACTAAAAACGAAATTATAAGCAGGAGAAGTGATTTCCTCTGGTTATGTGCTGTGCTGTCTGTTTCAAACCCAGCTCCAGCAGCATGCCTGATGCCCAGTTCCTTTGATCCTGCTCTGCCCCAGCAGGCAGGGAATGTGACCGGCCATGGGCTGCCATCAGCGTGGATAAAGACTGAATTTACCTGTTACATGGCACAGACACCAACACAGAGCCTTTTCTTTCACTCATTTTGATTTTCCTGAAGACTTTGTAATGCTTGAGGTGTCCTTTCCTTTTCAAACCCACTTGCAAGGTGTTCGCATATTGTTAGGAGAGGACTGGGTTCAGGTGAGTGGGTGGTGGGATGCTATATGCCTCATTTCCTTAGGAAACAAGGTTAAAAAAACCTGCCCTCCCCCTTTTATACAGCACTATTGAATTAAGGATGGTGAATGCTCATTATGAGCATAATTAAAAGCAACAGCCACATCTAACAATCTATTTTTATCTGCTTCTCACCTAGACAAGCAGCAGAAGGAATAAAAATCTGAAGGGAAGAGGCCACAGTTGAGTTCAATCGGCAGAGTTTTGCTCCACCAGCTCGAAGCGTGTTGAGAATGATATCAGTAAGATAACCTTCCTTAAAAACTACTGTGCAAAGAAGACATGCTTTGGATGCTTTTTTTCTGGGAAACCCGTGTCTAACAGGGGCACAGACTGGGAGGATATTTCCATTTTAAGATGGAAGAAGGCATAAGCTTTGCAGTGTTTCTTGCACCAGCTGCCGGCCTCTGTGACGACAGGGTAGGTAATTAGAAAGGACATCGTGTAACAGATAAATGCAGGATAGTAAGTAGTCATTTCTTGATATATAATATATCATCTATTATTAGAGGCTAATAATTCTCTAACCTATTCATGTTAGTCTTTTGTGGTGTAGCTAGCCATTTGGCACCCTCTAAATTTCTCAACATAAAATTTACTCGATGTTACAACTCATATCTAATCCTGAATTTCTGTGCATTTCACCATAGTATATCATGTAGCAAGGTAAGAGCTCAACACTAAATCCTTTGCAAAAGTAAGAACGAGCCAACAAAACTCCATGTTTTCACTTTCCTGCCAGATAAAAAAAAAAAAAAGTGTATTGAATAATTTTCTTGGTTGTAATTTTAACATTTATTTCCACCTTTAGAATGCTGCAGTTCTAGAGATGCTTAGCTGTATTTTTCATAGTACTCAATAATGCACTTTTTGCCTGATATTTTTACTCTTGTTGAAAAAAACCTGTATTTTAAAAACATTTTTGCATGCATTTAAATACATTTAATAAAAATGAATTCTAAAGGGAACCCAAGGAAGTGCTATTGTGTTTAATCACAGGGAGCAAAATCCTCAAGTCATATAAATCATCACTTCACAATCTGCTCCTCAGTATCCTAATTTGGAAAGTGCACCATACCAAACAGATCTGAACTTATAAAGAATTCTTTACACGTTAAAAACATTCATGTAACTTAGAGTGTCAGTCTCCATTAACTGTCCTCAATCACTTCAAGAAATAAAAGTAGAATTTATTTTTTAGAGACTTTATTTCTTTTTTTCTAACTACTGACACCTTTTCTTTTTTTCATTTAATTTTATTTTACTTTACATTACTTTCTTTTACTCTCTTATATTTTACTTTATTTCCTTTACTTCCAAAGCCCTGTCTAAAAACTTAACTCGTGCTATAAAAGAAACCAAGCCACTCAAAGTACCCAATTACTGTGTCTCCAGAAGGTTTAGAAGTCAGAACAGCGCTGATAAAAAAAGCCACATGGGATGAAGCAATAATACTGCGTTCGCCTGCAGGATCTCTGCTGATGAGCAGCTATACAAGGACTCTGCTGATAACGGTTTACAGCTAGAAACTCTAGTAGCTGCACCAAAAATGAAACCAGATCTCTGCTTCTGTCTTCTGCAAATTGTTTCCCGACGTGATGCTCTTCTGGGAGACAGAAAACATTTGCCGCGGGTTATCAAAACCTTACACTTGCAGCTCACTTGGCCATGCTGCCAGCCAATGAGTCGTTATGAGATATGGGAGGGAGGACGAAGTTCTGCAAGCCACTGGGAACCTTGGGAGAGGAGCAAAAGGGGCCCTTCCAACAGTTTCACATGCAAATCACTCCAAATAGCTGTGGATTATGGCAGCACCCAACTCCAGATTAAAAGGAGAGCTGAATAACAGGGTAAGGAACTGGAACAGCCAGGGGAAAATCCTTCTCTAAGGATAATAAAGCATTTGGCATTCAAAATGTGTCATATATATTTATGTTGCCTCTCTTGTTTACATAACATTCATATAAAAGCAGGATTTTGTCCACCAAAGGCTACTAAAACCTATGTGCACATTCGCAGTACTATGCTGTTAATTTTTGTCTGTCAGCAACACTGCATGTGCAATCATGTGAATCCTGCTCCTCACTTTTTTTGCCCAGAATTGGCACTAATCACCCTCTCCTATAGAGGAATTGTGCATGCTGCACTATAGCCATTATACTCCACCCCGGAGATTGCTGCAGTTCAGTTCTGGAAGATTTGCTTTCAGGCTCCCTTTAAAAGTACAAGTATTTGGAGTCCTTTCATTGTTTTAGAGAGGGGATAAACACCAGTAGTTGGGACTCAGAGCAGAAATACAAAGGTTCCCCTAATGAGACTCTCGGCTCTGGCTCTTGGAGAGAGATGCAGGGAAGGTTGAACACACGTGAGTGAAAAGCTCAGCCAGAGCACGCAGTGCTAATGTAATTACAAAAGTCTGATATCTAAAAAGGAAAAGCTTGCTTTGATATTATGATAGCAAAGGGGAAAAAACCATGTCAAGTCTCTCAAAAACACTTGACACACTCCTGTGTAAACTTACAAACCCTTTCATTTCTCCTGAGCTCAGCAGCTACCAACCCACGTCACCATGGACTTTTGGTAACTTTCTCCCTGTCGTATTTAGGAGATGGGAAATGTTTTCCTGTGGCTCAAATCTCTCTTAACCCAACGGAATGTAAAAAAATATAAATAAATAAATTACTCCACTTTCTAACAGATGCACAAGTGCACCTTGGGATGAATGTGTTACAGAGTCCAAGCCATCGCCACCTGCCTCCCAATTACATTTGCTGCATTGTCCCTTGTGGTGCGCACCTGTGACATGTTGGCACAGAGCAGGGACGACTGGAGTGTGCAGGCGTGGACCTAGCCACACGGTATTTTGATTTGCAAAAGTCTCCCAGCAATTACTACCGCGCTTTCTTAAAGCATAATGGGCATTCTGCAGCAGCTGAGGTTTTAGTTCCTTTCAATACGATGAATTCAGATGGGGAACTTGCCACCCTGTAAAGTGGCAAAGAGATGGAACTATCATTTAAAAAACTCTCCACCTCAGGATACCGAATGTCCAGCTGGCCAGGGACCAATCTAACAAGGGAAAAGGTCATTTGTGGGCTCCCTGTTAACTCTACTCACATATACACCTAGCCAGCCAATTAACTAACTCCAGCAATAATTCCCATCAAAATTCAATGTGATTTTTACACCTGAAATAGAGGAATCCAGAAGGCTGTGACTGTTTGCCGCAAGAATGATGTACAAAAGATTACTTCCAAGGATTTAGGCTCATTATATTTGTTCCACTATATCACACTATTGTTTCTTTTCTTCTCCTTTCCCCTGGTAGTGTTACAGCTCTTTAAGTGGCTGAACAGCATCTGCACCAAGAGGACCTCATGATGTGAAGCAGAAGCAAGGAGACATGGCATTATGCATATTGTAAGGGTACACTGAGCAATGCACTCACAGTGATGTACATACTGACAGTATTAATTTGACACTGGCAAGTGAAAACTTATTTTGTCATTAAGGTATCATAATTATACCATGTCCAGAGCCAACGGATGCCCTAGCTGAGAACACTACGTATGCTGTCTTTGCAGTGAGAGGCTAATACAGAATTTTAACATCCATCTATTTTTGATGGGATTGGTACAGGGGCACAGATTGCAACACTGCTATTTCATAAGTGTCCCACGACTACCTGCAGGTAGCCAAGGTAACAGAGGCATTGGAAAATGGCTGAGGGACATCTGCAGCTTGTTAATAGAGGTCCTGCTACCAGAAGCCTAAAAAGACAAGAAGACACCAACAGGCTCTAAGTCCTTTCATAATGCAGCTTGTCTAAACATTGCTTCTGATTCTTATGTTCTTAGCAAGGAGGATATTTCCTCATAAAAGAAAGACAGAAGCTATGTACAAGAAAAAAGCTTTATAGAAGACAGATGAACTATGAAGATCCTTTGCATGTGATAGATATTCAGAAAAATCAGTGTTTTGTCCCTGTTCCCCCTTTTTTGGATAATTTGATATGCTTAAGAATGGAGAAGCCAGAAAGATACCAGGACAGAAGAGCTGCAGCACTGTTAAGGATGTGGTCTTGCAATATTTATTGCTGCTGAGATAGAAAAAAAAAAAACCCATCCCCCCAAAAAATCCTTAACTATTGTAGGGTTTAACTACAACAGTTCTAGGTTACCTTAAGGTGACAATTTATAAACAGAATCAAAACTGTGTAATAAGTTAAGCAAAAATATGTTTCATTCTTATTTCACGAACTATACTGTCAATGACAAAATATGCTAATAGTGGCCTCAGTACAACTATGAAAATATCCCTTGCTTACAATTGAACGTGCTGGGTGTTGGGTTTTTTTTCTTCATTGTTGCGTGTTGTTGAGCTAAAAATGACAAAGCCCTCGATTTCGTCGTTCTTGCAATCTATTCTTTTCCCCTGACTTCCTGTTTTCATGAAATTTTAATCTGGCATTTAAAATAAATAGCTATGCAGAGTCTCTATGTTTCTTTGAATGCTTGGGATGGATGTTTTGGGTAAAGGATAGTCCAGAGACCTTGAGAGCATTTAATCCCATTCTAACTTGGCAAGACAATAGAAAATTAAACCACTGCTTTCTCTACTTCTAGTAACTCTGGAGAGATTTTGGGGGAAGCACGAAGGCAAGTCTGGTGTATGGGACAGCACAATGAAATAATAGGTCCATCTCTGTTCACTCTGCTATGAATAGTGACAGCAATCGGACCAATTTAGAGAGGTCAGCTCTCTCAAACTGAAGAAAAGATCACCTCTTCAAATAAACACCCAAAGAGATAGGGACGATGCTGCCTTCATGCTTTTGAAGGTCTGGGTGTAACACAACAGCCCCTCATTGAGGACCCATCCTCGGGCAGGCAGAAGCCCTGCTCAGGTGTTCATGACCACTCAGCCTCACATGACGCTGGTTGTACTGCACTGAAGACACAACACAGTTTGAGGCACAATATGCCAATGTGGGAAAAGCCAAGAACCGACCTAGAGCAGAAAAGCTGCGAAGCAGGGAAAATGACAGGTTCAAATCCTTGGCCGGTGGGAAGCACACTGCTCCCTAAGAGTTTGTAGTTGACAGACTAGTAACTCCAGATTTTGGGAAATCAGGGGAAAGGTGCTTGAGTTTCAGGGTCAGTGGTCCAGTTATTAATGAAAGTGACATGATTTGATAGGAGTCAATGACCCCACATCACAGCTATGCCTGATTCCTGAGCCTTACTCTAATTTAAACTTCCGAGGGATCTTTATTAACATGCATATTAAGAGGTAAGTGCTCCATGGTACAGACAATAAAGCAATAATGTAAAAGTCAGCCAACAAATTGTTACTGAGTTAAACCTCTCGTCAGGGACTAGTCAAGTTCTGCTGGTCATGGTTTCCTGGATAACTGTGTTTAAATTGGAGGGCTTTAAACACAGTCACATCTCCACAGTTGCCTGTGTGTTTTGGACAGGTTTCACTTCCACCAGCACAGGGGTCGAGGTTTTTTGCTTGAACCAGGAGCAAGATAGAAATGTTTACTCTGTAGCTGTGTAAACTGCTCATTTCTAATAAGGAAGAGAGAGCTCACAATCAGCTGCCACCTTTAGAAAGAAAAAAAGGAGAGAGCAGCTAAATCACGAAGCAAACTTACAACAGCAGCTTATAAAAATGAGGGAGATGTAGCCGCTTTAGAGATGTGAATGAAAGTAAGAGGATTACAGAGTCCTCTTGAGAAGAGGCATACTTGGCAGGGCTCACAGGATGGCAAAAATAATATCTTCTGTCAAGAACAATGTGCAAGAATAATGATGAAAACTTCCAGGAGTCCATGCTTAAGTACTTTCCAATTTTGGGGGTCCCTTTTCCCTGAATTCTGCTTGATTCTTGCTTCACCACAGCTACTCCACTCACAGCCCTAGCAGCAGTTTTTTCTCCTCTTGCATGCAAACCTTTTGAACCCTACTTGTAGGTGCAGGAAGCATCGTTTACACAGTGGGATACATATTGCTTCTGCACACCACTGTGAACCATTGCAGAAATCTCTGTGATGGCCAGCTCACCAGCCTCTCCTTGGCATAGCCCCTGACTTTCATATATCAAAAATAGCAATATGAAAATGAAATATGAAATATTTTCATAGCAAAAAATATTCCAAGCAAAGCAAAACAAGAGCGAATCTTGGCTCCTTGTCCTTTAACATACATATTCAATGTGCAGGAAGCTAGGAAGAGCTATTCATGGGGTTGGCTTGTTTTTGTTGGTTAGGCTTGGGGGGAGGGGGATCATTTTCAATGCACACTGCATCCTCCACAAATTTTAATAAGTGCTTTAAGCTACAGTGATCCCTTTCCTTCCCCCTTCCCCTCTTTTTTTTTTTTTTTTTTCTTCAGAGTGTTTAATTTCTGCAAGGACATTTCACTTTAAAAGGAAGAAAGGGCTGCACCATAAGGGCTGTGCAGCGCAAAGCTTTTTCTAGTCATTTCCAACAATATATTTTGGAACTGTTCCCAGTAAACAGGCCAGATTAGCTGCCTTTGGTTCACATTTTACATTGTTTGCAAGATAGGGAAGCTTTGAAAAGCAGACTCTGTCCATACTGTTTGGTTGCAATAAAGCTAATTCTATTCAGTCATATAGCAGTATGATAGCACTTGTGTAGGATTTCCCTTCGCTTGCATATTTATAGGGTCTTGTAGAGCTCTGCTGTAGCTCAGTGCCAGCATGAAGAAATCAAGCTGTCAGTAGTTTCTATTTTTGTCCCTACCTATAGTTTCAGTAATGACAAGTGAGTGAGGCAACATATGCATTTCCCATCTACAGGAAAAATTACTGTCTTCCTTCAGTGTCTTACATCTGTGCTACAACCTATTTTCCTAGGGCTTCAGATTATGTTAGTTGATAGTTAACACGTATAAACACTGGTCAGGTGCAGTTTATTCCAGGCACTGCATTAGCTGAACCACAAGAGGAAAAGTTCCAACAACTTGAAATTCCTGGTGTTTTTCTTTTCTGCTCTTAAAAAGGGGGGGGGGGGGAGAACCCAACCCAACCTTCCTGGGAAATAGCTGCTCCTGTATGGAATCCCAGCTCCCATAGTGATTTGATCAGCACACATGTTCAAGTAAACTAGGATTCTCCCCCTAAGATTAAGAGAGTTGCTGATTATATTTAATGACCTCTTTTTGACCTCAGATGGTTAACTCGTTGATGCAGCATCTGGGGGAGTTGTTTCAATGGCAGCAGATAATACCAAAGCCAAGCCATGGCCAGCAATGCAATCCCAAGCTTTATCAATGCAAATAGAAGGGAGCTGGGAACCAGACTCCACTGCTAACAGAGAGGCAATGTCTCCAAAAAGCTGCTTAATTATTAAGGTGATGCCTGTATCATTCACAATCTTTCTTCTTCATCTGGTAAGCACTAACTCTGCATTTACTAATGCTTCAACCACACCAGGGCATGGTCACCCCCTGAATGACATCAAATCGAAGCCAAAATCTCGTAAATGCTGCTTGTGAGCCCCAGCAGCTGGAAAACTCCAACTCTGAAGGCAGTGCCAGGGAAGGCAGGCACCCACCCTCGCTAGCAACTGCTTTGGCTTGACAGCACCAAGGCATTTACAGCCTCCAACATGACTGCATCAGATCTTCAATGACAGCTAATAAAACAGAACTACACCCCACTGCTTTGAAAAGCTGCAACCCAAAACTCCTTTAGAGATTATACTTATTTAAATAAGAGAAAGACACGGGGCTTTAACAAAAGCTCATAAGGAACATAGCTTGACAAGTCTGTGGAAGGTGTCCCTGTCCATGGCAGGGGGGTCAGAACTAGGTGATCTTTAAGGTCCCTTCCAACCCAGAAGAAAAATATATGATTCTATGATAACAAGGAACACACTCTTTTTCATACTCTTTCCCCTCCTTCACAGCTCCATCCTCTCCTTGCCTTCCCCACAGCCTAGAAAAGCAAGTATTTATTCCTTACTTGCTTCTGCTTAGGCAAGTGCTTGAAAGGGGATGTGAACACCTCAAAGTTCAATCTTTACCGGTGTTGCTCCTCCACCTAAACTGACAATATTTTGGACCTTACTGGGGCTCCAATACACAAAAAGGAGCAAGAAGAATTAAAATAGGAGAGGAAGGATACAGGGGACAAAGCGCAAAGCAACAACTGTTGGACTAGGTTGTAAATAAAAAGCAGAAAAAATATGTTAAAAAATACAAGGCAATGCTATAAATCCCTCTCTCCTGTGTGAGCAAGCTACTGTGTTACAGAGCTGGAGATGCTGGGAGACTTCCCGTTACTTTATAGTCCATGACGATCACCCTCTTACAGTGCCACAGTATAACAAGCAAATGTCCCAACTCCCATGAAGCCACTCGTAAAAAGACGCACTACAGACTCTTACAGTCCTCAGAATAAGCGAAGCAAAGAGAAAGTATTTTTTTTTCACCCATAAACTCATTAGTTATTTTGCTAATTTGGTTTGAATTGTGTGCTAGGGCAGAGGGTACTGATGGGGAGAAGGAGAAGGAGAGGGGGAGAAGGAGGGAGCCTGAAGCTAGGGAGTCTTCCTGCTTGTTAATACACAGGCAAAATGATATGCACATATACAGCTCTGAAAGCTACCGCTGGGAGGGAAGCAACACAATGGAGCCATTTATTGCCTGAAAACTGTCTCTGAACAAACCCATTGTGTTGAAGTAATACAAATTCACAACTTTCTGCCTCTTTCTCCATGTGGATCTGGGCTACTCTGGGTAAAGGACCCCACTGTCTGGCACAAGCCCTGCACCCTCAGACCCTAAAAGAGCTGTGGCTGCTCATCATCCTTGAAAGGTCTCCTCTCAGGTCCAAATGCCATGCTGATAACACAGACGTGAGAGAAAATAATTTCGCCGGGAGACTCCTAAAAATCCATCAACTCATTTCTGGACAGACTTTGGGTTTATCTAGAGAGGCGATTTAAATCCAAGAACCAGAAGGAGGTATCTTTTGATGTAACATTTTGTTCTTGTTTCTGAATACAAAGTTATTCCAGGCAATGCATTTGGCCTGAAATAGTTATCAGTTACAAAACCAGGACTGCTCCCATCTCTCCTCCTTGTGCAATGCAAAGAAGATCCTCCTGCTGAGCTCCAAAGTAGGGGAAATGCTATTAATTAAAAATAATTCTCCACGTTAAGGCTTGCTGCCTAAAGCTCAGTTAATATTAAGGAAATTCCATCCGTTCACTACCTGCTGCTGGAGGCTTTTCTTTCTCTATTTTGTTTTGCTATGATCTTTGAGAAGAGGGGAATACAGATATCACCTCAACGTCTCCAGCCCTTTCCTTCTCCTCCTTAAAATTCAGGCTCTGCTCTTCTCTTCTTTGCGGAAGACCCAACCCATCAGACTGGATGGGAGAGCAGGCTCATTTGTCTTCCACCTTCTTCTTGACCTGAGGTGAAGACAGGGGATGTCTCCTGACCTCCATCCCACCCAAGTGATTAGCACCAGTGAGAAGAAATGATTTACCCTGGCTCACAGCAGGGTTGCCCCCGTCCCCCTCCAGCCCTGCGCTCTGGCTAAGCATCACAGCTCCGCTTCTCAAAATACCTGCCCTAAATTTTCTAACCTCATGCACACTCCCCTCAGCCACATTCAGGCACTGTCTTTTCCCAAAGAACCGCTCATGTCCTGTGTGTCGTGTCTGCTTCTCTGACTGCTACCAGAGCCCCACACACCCTTTGTCCTGAGACCTGGGACACAGGACCTTCATGGTAACATATAATACAGGAAAAGTATCTTTCTGTTCTATTTACTGATGGCAATATACTTCATCCCAGTGACGTTAAGCATCACAGAAAACTTCTAAAATCCACTTAAAAAGCCTTCCACATTTTATCTGGTATTGCCATGCTTTTTGAGAAATGCAGAAAGAGTACAAAAGTAGAAACCTGAAGAAAACAAGAAACTAATCAAACTTCAAAAGCATTCTTTGCTGCACTGGGGAACTGTTAAAATTATGTTTCCCTATGCCAAAATACTAAAGAACTACAGCAAATAAGCTGATTTCAACACTGACGATATTACTGTAATATTCTGGCGTGCACAATATTCTGCACCATATTTCAAAGTACATTTTGCACTTTCGTTGTCTTAACAGCTGCATGCAGTTTAAAAAATCCACTCCATTTCCACATCTTTTTCCTCAGTTCATGCAGCATGAAGGAATCTTCTAGAGAATGGACCCCCAAAAGCTTGTTTTATCAAGTTCTAACTTTTACCATTTCAAACCCCATTGCACTGAAACTTGATGTGCAAGCTGTCAGAATAAAAGCCTCATCTCTTCAGCGCACATATTTTAAAGCCATTACTTTTATTTTTCAAACAGCAACAAAAAAAAAAAAAAAACAGGAATAGCTTCAGAATTTTTTATGATTCCCAATTTCTTTTTGAAGTTCCTTAAGCCTCAAAAAGGTTCAGTTGAAACAATTTCTATGTTTTCAGGCAGTAAGTTTTTAGCACACATTTTAAAGTGTGCTTTTCTAAGTGTTCTTTTCTACTGAGATAAAGGTTAGGAGAAGGTAGTGACAAAGACAGTATATGATTGAGAAAAGTATTTCATACACCTCTGTGAATTTACGTATAGCTGCAAAGTATGCTATGCCAAAAAGGATTCCACTAGGACAGACAAATAACCTCTTCATTCTTGAGCTTCAGACTTACTAAGCTGTGAATTTAGACCGTGATTCATTAAAGTGTTAAGTTCATACTTTGACACATATAGTTGACTCTAACTGAAATCATAAGGGCTGGAGATCAACTTGTTTTATTTACATAGGGATTTTGGTTCACAGAAGCAGCGCTGGAAAGAGGAAATCACCCACTCTATCCGTGCTTTCTTTCAAAACCATTACTGCACCATACTGCTAACACACATCCAGGAAGTATAGATGAACGTATACCCATGGGAGTTTTTGTAGGACTCTAAGCACTGATTACCTGGAGCTTACTACAAATCTCTGCTCACTGATGGTGCATGATTTATACTGCACCTCAAAGCTAAGTTAAGAATGATTTGTCCTAGCCAAAATGTGGCAACTTATTCCTGGTGATTTTAAGCAGTGGTGATGATGTAGCCCATGATGCTGACCCCTTATACTTCCAGTGACTTTCACAGAGAAAATTACTCCTTACATTACTACTAATGCATAAATCCATTATAAAAACTGCTCAGATTCATCAATAGCACTTGAATACATTATTCACCTGTCACGTAAATCATACTCTTGATTTCCTGAGTCCTTGTCCTTCCTTTAAAGCTGACAGTTTACCCAGCCTGAATTCACGCACATTCACATTGAGTGACTCTGAGTAATACAGGTTGTTTCATGGACCACGTTGATTCATCAGCAAAATGTTAATGTGAGCTTTTTAAAACCAAAACCCACAGGATGTTTTACTTAGGCGGCACAAGCAACATCTTTCCCAAATCTGAGCTGAAGGATGTGGCACTCTCTGTGAGCAGAGGAATAGCTAGGCATGCAGCTTTGCACTCACTTGTCTTTCATGGGACGCTCATCCCATATGCCTGCAAGAGAAATTACTGAACACAATACCACTGCCTACATCACTTTATTTATATTGTAATAAATACAAATCAAGCACCACTTTTGATATAAAAGCTACCAATTGAGAATTTCACTTCCATGTGAGGCTGCTTTCCATTTCCTGCAGTGATATTAATTTCTAATTTTTCCTCCTGTCTCTGCAATTACTTTTTAAGCTCCTCTATTTCACATCATCAATCCCACTTGTAAGACTGCAAGTCACCTAGGTGCCATCTGTTGAAAAACAGGGTGATGGAAACTCTGAATAATACACTGAGTCAGGGTTATAGATGCTACATTTTGACATACTCAGAGGCTGGAGGGAATGGATTAATAATTACTTCACCTGAAACTAAATCAGTTGTTTTTTATAGGCCTGACCACAGGCTGAAGCTAGTTCTATAAATACCTAGATTTGGTCTGGACTAATTCAGACAAACTAGGTATGCAAATAGGTATCCAACAGCAAGATGCTTTCTCTGATAGCTCTTGCTTTAGCATGTCAATCTGAAACCCTGATTGCTTTTCTCACACTTCTTTGGATGAAAGGACATAAACAGCTATGAAAACCAGTTCTTTAATATGCTGCTCTTCAATTCAATTCAAACATACACTTATTGCAAAAAAAACAACATGAACTGAGAAAAAAAATCAGAATGGAAAGCACCATAATGTAATAGCAAATGCAAAGCAATTTTCATTCCTGGATCCTGGAGGATGCATGTACAGGGCATTTTTTCTATTATACAGCAGAAAAAGGATGAGTGGGGGGAACACGTATTTCCAGCAAAAGTTGGGAACAGCTTAGGAGGGACCACTTTTTAACTTAAATACTACATTTTTGCAAGCATTTCAAAACCATTGCTAAAAATGTATATTTGGTGTGATGGAGACTTTATACATATTATCGCAGAGGACAGAAAGTCCTTAAATCTTACTGACTTGGATTCTTTGACCTCGACAAGTTTAGTCTGAAAATATTTGTTACATGATGAAAAGCTTGTGAGAATGCTAATAACATTCTTAAAGGGTTAATGATGCCTAGCTGATTGGCATTAGAAACTAGATTTCATTTGATATAGTGACAGAAAAACTCTGCCACCAGGAGTATACGTTCATGCCCACATTATTATAGGACAATTTAGATCATCTTATTTTAAATTTCATGGCTCTGTAACACAGATGTAAATCAAAGTCAGTGAGGCAAATGATGATTTTTCCATAGTGAGATTTTTATAGTCTTGATCTTGAAAATATGCTCGGGCTCAAGCTGTCTATCAAAACCCTTTCAATTAGCCGAAGGAGTTTGTGCTGCTGCTAGTGTACAATTAGAATCAGAAAACAAAAGCAGAAAGCTTCCTGAACAAGGCACATCTCATAATTTTTAAAATCTGGGCTAAACTAACAGTCACCATTTTAAAAAGAGCAGGTCTAGTAACATGTGTATATTGAGATGGAGAGATTTCAAACTGAAATCCCAGGGACACCTAGAAGACTTCAGCAAATACCTTATGCTGCTAGCGGGGCTCAAAACGCACAAAACGTGTGTTTACTTTATGTACACATATAAAGGCATGTGTGTGTGCACCTGCACATGTAATTTGTTATCTAAGTATTTCAAGTATTTAATTACATGATTGTGGTAGCATGCAGATTCAGTCACGCATAACCAATTCCTTGCTTAAATAAATACACTGTGCATTGGACATATTGGTTGTTTGCTTTTTTAGATTTGATTTACCCATCACTTCCATCTCCAGATCTGATTTATTGGTCAATTCCTTTTCAAGATTTGATGTATTGGCCATTTTGTTTTCAAAATTTGATTAAAGCACATTGCTTAAGTCTTTTCAAATCTGTTTCTAAATATTACACATATATCTGGTATGTATGTTTAAAATCTTAATTCGAAAACTTTCTTGATTAATAATTCATCTCTTCCTATCTTGGGCTAGTTTGCACTATACATGAGTATAATCTGAATTAAATGATACAAGCAATTACAGTGGACGTAAAATAGAGTAAGTATAGCTTCACAAGGAATTGCTCTCTATGAAGCTTTAAAGACAGCCTGGAGATTTAATAAAAAGTATTAACACAAAACAGGTAAAATTTGAGATCTGGCTTCAACATTTTTAAGCTCTAGAATTACATGCTGCCAAAGCAAACAAAAGGGAATTTGTGTTGCACAGCTCCGATTGCCCTGGGGACACCAGAGAGGGAATCTTCACGTTAAGTAGAGAACTTTGCTTACCAGGGTAAAAGACACCAGGGAGAATCTTTGGGATAAAAAAGGGATGCTCAGAGTCCCAGGAAGGGCTCTCTAGTCCAACTCCACAGCCACTCCAGCCAGACCAGGGTGCAAAATCATCCTTTAAATGGGACGAGAACCTGATGGAGCTACAGATTCTGCAGTGAAAGCAATGTAGGCAGGGAGGAGAGAGCCTTGACTTACTGGCCTAGCTCCAGCAGAGGTAATTAAATTCTGCCAAGCTAAATTCTCTCTGCACCCGCAACAAGATACAGGTTTGTTATCTACTTCCTAATCTGCCCCAAACTGCGGGCAGTGTTGTTTTATACAGCCAGACAGCTGCTTGGTTCCACTGGTGCATGAAAGGAGCCGTATCCATCCATCTCTATCTGCCTCACAGGGGTGTTTTGAGGGCTAATTAATAAATATTTGGAAAAATTAAAGGCACCCAGGAAGTGCAAGCATTATTATCTCACACCTCTGAGCAGATATCTAGACTAACTCCATGACCTGGGAATTCAGTTACATTAATATATTTCAGCATTGGCTCCCCAAATGGTTTCTCAAACAGAAAAGTCCTATTCTGCCCAAGTCTGAGCGTTACCCAGGAGGAGCTGAGCACCAAAGCTCCCATTGAACCCAAGAGAAATCGAGAGTGCTTCTCATGCAGCAGAAGACGCTCAGCTACTCACAAAACAAGGTTGCTTTTGAGGAAAACTCACTTGTGATTTAACACACCTATTCTATGCTTTTGGTAACAGCTCAAGACAACCACCATTAAAGTCAAAGGAAGCTTTTCCATTGGAGTTAGTGAGAATCTGACTGATCAAAGGAGAAGTCATGCGGGTCATTATACAGCTGAGTTCTGAGGTCATTATAATCTGAGGTCTTTATACACAACTAGCCCTAAAAGAAGGAGTGTTCAGAAATATAGAGGAATATGACAAGGAGATGCAAAGGTCAGAGCTGAGGATGTATGTCCCTAACTCTGGCCCTGCAAAATTAATAAAATAGTTATAATAAAAATGGCAATATGGAGTACAAAACTGGCAGCTGTTGTTACAACACTTTGCCAAGAAGAAAACAAAAAAAGCAGAGAAAGATATTTAAAATTATACCTCTCCATATTCAGTTATTAAGATGCAGATAAGCAGCAGCTAAGAGAAAAAAATAATTCAGATGGAATTCCTACTACTATTTCTGTTATTATCCAAAATCTCAGAGTTTGGTTTTGGTTTTGGTTTGTTTTTAAATATGGCGTACGATTACATCATTCATCCTTTGGACAAAACAGAAATTTCAGAATTGCTCAATGAATAGATGTACTTCTGCATATAAAAATATAGTGCAGCATCACACAAAAATGCTGGAAATTTCTTAACCCTTTTCTAGAAGAACCAGCCATGGAGAAGTTTCCTGCTCCCCAAGCCAGGTACCTTGAATTTGGTGAGGCCCAATTACTCATTTCTCATAAAGTAAAGCAGCTCGTTTCCTGGCCCCATGAAGATCTGAGTGAGGGTAAACCACTCCCGACCAGTGTCTTCTTCTGAACCAGAGGACCCAAAAGAAGACACCATGAGATAAAAGACAGACCTGTACCTCAGAAGAAGGGGTCCATAACCATATGTATGAGAGCAGGCAGATTTCAAAGGGTGGGATAATCTGAGCAGCAGAGGCCTCAGGATTTCTACTGACCTTTTTGTTGCATCTCTAAAATTATCTGGGCTCTCTAATGTTCATGTTCATCTAGTAATGACTTCCTGCCCTCCTCAACCACACCAAAAGTCAATGCTATGCTGTCCAAGACAAACTGCCCTCTTAAGATGAATTAGGAAAAGACTTCTGCCCCAAGTGAATAATATCCAGCCCCCTCTTACTTTCCCAGAAGAGTTTTCCCCTCTCTTTTCCACTATGCCAGCATTTCCCACGCAGCATAAATCCACATGTGAATACTTCACACAGCAGGGAGCCAATTCTCACACCACGAAATACCAACCTTCCAGTACACTTAAAACAAACACGTTGCAGTTTGCATCCTGCACTTGTTGAAATATAAAATGGATCTAATACCTTGTTTTGCATCTGCTGTCTTCTTTCTGAGGCAACGTTTCAAGACAAACAGGTTGAGTGTGGGTACAACCTGGAAGTGGTTTCAGTGAGGTTTTCTGCAACCTAGTTCCCACCATGGCTTAGAGAGCATTCGAATACCCTCTGCTTCAGAGGTGTTTGGTGGTGTGGGTGGCTTGGACAAGAGATGGGGATCTCTTTTGCACTGACTGGCTGACCACTTACACTACTCTGCAACAGCATATTGTGCTTCCAGCAACAAAATACAGCATCAGAACTATCAACTGTCACCATTCCTCTGTCAATGGAGCTCCTAAAGTGCTGCCACAGGAAACTACAAAATTACCCTTTCCAAAAATGGACAGTGAAAAAATAAAAAACAAACAACTAAAACCAACCATACTACCACCGCTAAAACCAAAACATTACAGCTGTTGGCTCTCACTCTGTTCACCTATTGCTGTACACAGGGCATTTATATCTAGAGGAAAACAAGGAACAGATGTTGGTGATTGAAAAACTTGAGCCTTCCATTGTTTTATTGACTTGTCACCACAGCGAATTTTGCTTTAATTTACTATAAAAGTAAATTACTTGATCTTCATAAAACTGGTGGCAAGTCACAGTTCTTAATGAGGATGTTAAACAAGGATTCTGCTTAACAACCAGAGGCACCAATTCCAAATGCAATGCCTATTTGAACAGGCACATCTATCTTCTCTTTTGAAACATGCTGGTTTATTTTCAAGATGTTCAACATGTAGAGGGAAAAACAGAAGCTTTTGAGCCTTTGAAAGCCTGTGCAAAAGCTTTAGGTCCCCCCTCATTGTACCACATTGAACTTTACTGGCTTCACAACAGTCTACAATGCAACTTGAAAAAAAGTGAAATAATATAATAACAATAATTAATAATAACATTAATAATAATTAATAATATGTTATTTTCTTTTTTCTTCCAGAAGACAAGGACTTAAAATCAAAGACACTCAACTGTTTAAAAATAAGTTACCAGTTAGTGCCAGTCCTCGTTGCAAGCCTTGATGGTTTTGAGAGTCTGAATTCAGTTTCCCAGACCCAAGCACCAGTATTGCTAATCCAAATCAAGCAACACTTTGATTTCAGAAAGGGCATGGTCTCACCTGGGTACTGCAGGGAGACAGGTCTTCCAATCACCTCACAGTCACCAGAGAGGTTTATTTCCCACCGTGACCATCAAGAATACATACATAGAAACCAGGAATTTGTGAGACAGGAGATCTTCAGAAATGGGAAATTAAAATATCTCCTTCACAAAGAGAAAATGCAGGGTTTTCAGAGGCTAGAGAAGAGAATGTCACCTTTATCACTTTCACATGTCCTCACTACAGAAGGCAAAACTTCTCTGGAGCTCGTAACCCAAATGAGTTGTTCCCAGAGTTTTGCTGCAGCAGGCTTTAGTTGAAGTCTGGAGTGACTCATGATCTGTTTCTGGTCTTTCTTTACACTAAAAAATTCATACAACTATGCAAGAAATTTCAATTACACCTTTTTGCAAGCAATTTGCTGCTTACAACTTACAGCTATTACTCAGCTTGGGAGTCAGCCGAGTTTTCCACCAACTAAATTGGTCACACTCTCTGCCTTGGTCCCAGACCTTGCTCAGAAGACTGGGAGGAAGATAAATCAAAGATGAACCAAGAGGTGCAATGTCCTTCTATGTATGTTCTTCGAGAGAAGGAAGGAAAAGGAAAACAGCAACTGATCTCTATGTCCGAAGTGACAGGTTGGAGAGAAGTGGAACCTGGGCACTGGGTAGCCCCCCCATGGCCAAAAGATCCTTTCTGAACCCAGCACTTGCTCAGGCTCTGGTTTCACACAATGAGAACACTAATGCTGGAGTACCAATTTACTCACAATTCAGAGAAAATGGCTCTAATTAGTCACAAGCACTTCTTCCTGCAGCTCTTTGGAATTCTCCCATCCAAGCTTAGACAAGCTCTCCGCAAATTCTGGAAGCCTGAGAAAAGCTGAGCCTGAGGTGTTAACGGCTGTGAATATAATGCAGTTAATTTAATTGGGTTGTACATCCTTGATATTTGAAAAGTCCCTTTTAAATGTTGCAACTTTTTTTTCAAGACACTGAGTTATTATTTTTTCTTGAACTCCATTTCCATTTTAATGCTGATGTTCAGTTTCTTTTGCAAATTGAGTGAAGGTAAAACTCTCCCAACAATATACCATCCTTTTTGAACAACTTATTTCCTTTTGGTGCAGCTTCAAACAGATAGAGCTGTAATGACCAAAATAAATTTTATCTCAGAAACGCAGAAAGCTAAAAGTTAAGCTTAACTTATAAACCTTTTTTAAGAGGGACAAAATCATGCCAGCCTTATTACCATGACAGCCACAGTTGTTTAGATTTATTATGCAATGGTAATCAGGCTATACAATAAATTCACTATAGTAATGCATTAATCACTTTGTGAAGAAAAATGAACTACTGAAAGGAAGACAATACATTTTCCTCTCTCTTCTTCCCTGTAGTAAGAACTGGTCCCTAACTCCACTCTTTAGATACGGAAGCATATATTTTCATACATCTCTAACTTGAGCCGATGGTTCAGCAAGGTCACCCTCATTGCCTGGGCTGCATCAAAAGGAGCATGACCAGCAGGTCAAAGGAGGTGATCCTGCCCATCTACTCTGCTCTCATGAGACCTCACTTGGAATATTGTGTGCAGTTCTGGTGTCCTCAACATAAAAAGGACATGGAACTGTTGGAACAAGTCCAGAGGAGTGCCATGAGGATGATCAGGGGACTGTAGCACCTCACATATGAAGATAGTATGAGAAAGTTGGGGCTGTTCAGCCTGGAGAAGAGAAGGCTGCTTGGAAACCTCATAGCATCCTTCCAGTATCTGAAGGGATGCTATAGGGAGGCTGGGGAGGGACTCTTCATGAGGGACTGTAGTGAGAGGACAAGGGGTAACGGGTTCAAACTTAAACAGGGGAAGTTTAGATTGGATAGGAGGAAGAAATTCTTTCCTGTAAGGGTTGTGAGGCACTGGAATGGGTTGCCCAGGGAAGTTGTGAATGCTCCATCGCTGGCGATGTTCAAGGCTGGATTGGACATAGCCTTGGGTGGCATGGTTTAGTGGGAGGTGTCCCTGCCCCTGTCAGAGGGGTTGGAACTAGATGATCTGAAGGTCCTTTCCAACCCTAACTGTTCTATGATTCTATGATTATACTTCCTACATAACTGAGCTCCACTAATATTTCTCAAAGAGATCTTCCTTTAGAACTAGAAAATTCTTGGGCTAAAATGTCTGCTTTACTTATTAGATGCTTTTCCTGATTCTGCATACACTCACATTGTGTACAGAAGTTTATACTTTTGGATGACACTTTTTAAGTTGATTGTGTTGGACCACTGAGGGGATACAGATGGACAAAAATGTTTTATAAGAAAGCAGATGCTACACAATGCAAAGCAGATGTGGAACATTGGATGAAGCAAGAGAGATGGTATTACAGGTATTTGTATCACAAAGGAACACCTTTATCCTCCCCTCACAGAGGTGTATCATGAGTGTGAATACCCCAGCCACCATCCTCCTTCAGGGATAAACTTCATCCATTATTAGTAAGATCTGTCACATCTTGTCTCCAGAACTGGTGCCTGCTCTATAGGTGAGGTGGCATTGCGTGCTACTGCATCCCTCTTAGAGCCTTTCAAGACAGAGTTTGGTTAAGACTTCAGTCAGGAAGCAGTGCTGGTCAATCCTACTGCAGAGCAATTTGTATCAGCACGTGGGACAAGAAAAGTCCCTGAGGAATAATTTCTTGCAAGTAAATTCTTTTGTTTTGCTCCAGGACATTTCTCCACCAACCTCCTCCCAGGCAAGACAGTGGCAGGCAGTAAGAAAAGCAGAATTAGTAGGCTCCGTTTCCCCTCATTTTTTTCCAAGGAACAAAGTGCATCTTCCCTGAAAGAGCTCTAGTGTCTTTTCCAAATTTGAAGAAATCAACTTGGAGCCAGCAGCAGAGCCCAGGTCTGTGCAAATGGCTGAAAAATTCTCCTTGGTCCACCTTCATCTGGGGCATTTTGGAGAAAGCTTCCTTCTGTCACAGAGCAAAAGCTGGATCTACGCAAACCTACACTGAAGCTGGAAGCTTTTGAAACACTGGAAACTAGCAGCAACACCAGTGAAGGGAAGGTGCTGCGTGGATGGCTGTAGCTGCTCAGCTGCTATTGAAATTCATGTGACAAAATCCACATGTAACACCATGAAGGTACATCCCAAAGTGTTGCCTGCAACCACAGAGGCTGCTTCCTATCTCCCATTTTTACTTGTATATATAATGTTATAAGATGTTAAAACATGCTTCCTAAAGCCTGCCAGTGAACTGACTGTACGTTGCACTACGATATTCCTGTTACCAGTGTAAATTTATGGGGAGGCTGCAGTTAACACTCCCAGGTAAAGAAAAGCTCCCTACCCTCCAGGCTGCAGAATTAAAGTTATCAGAGTAAGAATTAAATTATTCCCCTTTCAGACACTGGAAGCCTCCAGGCAGCATCCTCACAGTCCTTTTCAACACAGGTAAATTGAATTCCAGGAAGTTTACTGTATGTGGACTCTAAAGAGAAGATATTAAATAATAACATCATGACCATAACCTATGATGAAAGACTGAAGAATGTGGAGTCCTTTAGTCTAAAGAAAAGAAGGCTGCAGCAAGCCATAGCATCAGCCTTTAGATACGCAAAGTGTCAGTGCAAAGAGGAAAGGAATGGGATGACCTCGGTGTCTGTGGTAATCAGGACATAAGGGATCTATGCCATGGTTTAGACAAGGAGAAATGCTTTTGAGAAGGAATACTGGTGAAAATCTGCCAGGGAGGCTCCAGGGAGGTGTCACACTCTCCATAGGGGGCTTTAACAACAGGTTATGCAAATATCTGTCAGGGATAACGTAAGTCTGTCTGACCCTGCCTCGTGGCACAGGGATGGATTACATCACCTCCTGAGATTTCTTGTAACCCTGTTTCATTTATGATGTTATATGGCTGGGCCCCCAAGGGCAATTTCCCCCACTGCCCCAGATTTTCCCTTATCTGTTCAGTGCTGGCACATCAGTTCTTCCCACCACACAATTACTCGATATGGGATGTGCTCACGGAAATGAAAAGGCTGGTGTCTGCAGGGCAGCCAGGCTGCAGCATGAGCTTACACCACTCATATCAGTCACCTGCTTCTTATGGAAATAAGTAAAAGAATAGGAGGGTGGTTAGTGTAAGAATGCAAGAATTTGGGCCAAAGTTTGAGGATTGCTTCGAGGTGAATTGTGCTAAAAATATGCAAATGATTCTAAAATTTTGGGTGGCTTTGTCTGACATCTTCAAGGGTATGTGGCTTTTTGCTGTTTGAGGGAATGTCTGAAGGGGAACACTGCTCAGCTCCCCTACACCCATCCAGGGTTTTCTTAGTGGGGATAGAGTGGGCATGGGATAGAGCAGCAGTGTAACTAGCCTGCATTCAGGTCCTCTAACTGCTCACCCCTGAACTGTGCAGATGTGTAAGGAGGTGGTGCTGGCTGCATCCCTGCAAGTGGCTGGGAAGATGCATGACTGCTCCATAGAAGCTGCAGGGAGGGATCCTGCTGGTAGGAAAAAGAAATCAGCTCCCCTGCCACCAGCACCCACAAGCATTGCAGGCGTGACTGACGTCAGGTGGATCCAAACACTTGAACTGCTGAAAAAAAAACCTTACAAAAGCCAGTTCCTAAATCCATGCAAGTCTGCAAAGCCCCCTCTAAAAAGTCCCCCAGGAACATGGGACACTGAGGTGGGATTTTCTTTCTTGCTTGAATTTAATTCTATTTTAAAATGCATAAAGATTCAGCAACTGAAAAAAAATCTTTTCTTTTTTTATAAACGTAAGTGAAAAAAGTGAACTAATATCTTTTCCACTTTAGCCTCCCCAGTTTTATTTCTTGCCAACTTTTTTCTGCCATATATACTGAGGCAATACATACCCATAATCTAAACATTTTCAGTGCATTCTCTCACTGAACTAGAGCATTTATTTCACAAATTATGTTACCTTTCTTGATTGCGAACTGGGAAAACTAGAAGTATATAAAAAAATCATAGGAAATGCTTAAATGGATGATAAGTTAATAAATAATCCTTGTCCTTAGTCTGAAAACTGTTAGATAGTTGGAGGGGTGACTTATTTAACACTACACATTTATTTTACCTG
This sequence comes from Ara ararauna, assembly GCA_028858755.1. Classification (NCBI taxonomy): domain Eukaryota; kingdom Metazoa; phylum Chordata; class Aves; order Psittaciformes; family Psittacidae; genus Ara; species Ara ararauna. The sequence goes on along the minus strand of CM054410.1, from coordinate 8,201,183 downwards.
TGATAATGTGTACCTAAACTCAAAAAAATATATTAAGTACAATTTGGACCTTAATTTGGAAATAATTGCAAAAAATCCAGGATTTTTTTCGTTTTCTGTTTGTTTGTTTTGTTTCGTTTTTTAAATAAGATCTAATTAAAAACACAAGATGAAATAAATATTTTAGGCAACTAGCTACAAAATGGGAAAATACCATGTGTTTGGAGTTTTAGTGTCCTCTGAGTGCTGGAATTTATTTGCAGCAAGCAGAAAATAGACAGCAAGCATAAAAATTCAGCAGATTCCCGCTAGTAAAATTATTTATCAAGCTAACAAGGGAGGAACCCTTCTAGTAGCAACAAGCCAGCAAGGAAAAGACGTGCCTTTATATTTTACCTTTGGGTTAGCACACCAGTAAAAATGCCAACTGACAAGCACTTCACATAAACATTTCTTTCTAAATGAGCTGCCTTGTTAGAAAAAAATCTAAGCAAAGGAGCGTTACAGTCAATTGACAGAAAAACCCGGAATGAACAGTACATCGCTCCATATTACAGGAAAATATAAATAAAGACATAAAAATAATGTTGATGCATAAATGACTTTAATAAATTAACACTTCATTTTGCATTTAAATTAACTACTTGGGCTATAAATCTATCTTAGCTTCAATTCTATCAAGATACAATACATGCCAGTGATCTATCTATTATTTAGATCTTTTTTACCTCTGGAACTAAACATAAACACACACACTGAAACATATTTATATATGTGTGTGTGTAGATGCATTCACTGTGCTGTTGTTAGCTGTGCTAGTCAAGCCCCATTGCAATATTTATCGTATATGTATTTTACAACTGAAACCCCAAAGTCGGTTTTACAGTTGGGTTTAACGATACCAAACTTTGATTATAAATTATAAGCAGCTTTATTGCAGCCTTGAAGAGGGAAAAATTTGGAGACACTTGATTGCCTGATCCCAATTAAATTTTAAAGAAATAGTAAAGCGACACACATTGGCTGAACAGCTGAGCTCTAAGGAGCACTGCAAATGACTCCTGTCGGCTCTGCCCTCTGAGGACTTCTTTGCTAGAATGAACATTTGACAATTGTCAGCAAGCTTTAAAATAAAACCAAACTAAACAAAAGAAAGCAAAACAAAAATCCCTAGGATCTTTCTCTAGCGTTATTATTTTCATTGCAGAAAAAAAATTGCTCGTGGGAGGGTAAGGGGCAAAATCAGAGTCAGCATTTCAGCTGATTCTGTAACTCAGGAAGTAAAACCTGTGATAGTTGTTGACAAAGAGGGAAAAAATGAAAGTTTCACACTAAACTGAGTGGTCAAAGGGATGCACAGGTTGGAGCAGCATTTCTGACTGATCTCGGGTGATTTTCTGGCCACAATAATAAGCCAGACCCTGTATTCCTCACTCAGAACTCCAAAGGCAGGCAAGAAAGATGTAGAAAGGCAGGTAAAAAAGAACCCAAACAACTTAAAAAACCAGTCTTTTCTGTGCTTTCACGCTCCTCAAAGCCTGGCATTCACATCGCCTCTGCAGCAACTCACAATGCAGGGAGAGAATGCAGCATCTCCCAGTCCCAGTGCCAGCACCCTGGGCTGCTGCTCTAACCAACCCTGCGCATTTCTGGGTCTGGGGGAGACAGTCTCCAGCTCTGAAATTCACCCCCCCAGGGCTCGATCCTGCATTCTTCTCACACCCAAAGAGGCATGCAAAAACAATGGGATGTTTGGGTGTGTGGGAAATGCCGGCGTGAGCTCACATTTGTTAACCGCTGATGGATTACATTAATATGAATATTTGTCTGTAGGGGACAAACACTTTTGAGAAGCAAGCGCAACATTATGGGCAAAACATCAGCAATAATAACAAAAAAGGGAAGAGAGAAACTTCATTGATGTAAACCATGAAATAAATAATATATGTCAACTTTTATGTTTCTTGCCTTTGATCTGGGTACAACTGACATTAAGTCCAGGAATTGATACCTTTTTAGCTGAAAAGACACAAGATGTCAAGTTCTATTTTTTAGTGCAAGGCCAACATATGGAAACAAAGCTAATGGAGTTGAAGAAGTGAGCATAACAGGAAACATAGAGATTATCTCTTGTCTGGGGAAAGAACGATGGGAGTTTTCATGGGAGCTGAGTGGTTAATACAATGCCCTTTGCTTTGACATTCTCTGTTTATTAGAATGTAACTTTGGTCCAAGTGATGCGGAAAGAGAGTGTTACTGAACACGGCTGTGGGTAGAGCCAATGCAGAATGAGGTGTACAAGATGTATGTATATGTGTATTCCTTGCTCCCTGCCTGCCTGCCGTTTTAACTCTGACATAAAGCTGTTTGGAAGCACACATAAAAACATCCATTAAAAGGCATTACATTAAAACTCTGTCGGATCCTGCCCAAGTAATACAGAAGCAAGATGGAGCACCATCATGGCGCCTAGAGAAGCTACTCCTGCCTTGGCTTTGGTGGGACTGAGTGAACATGGCCTTTGCTTTACTTTCTTCCTTGCTTTTTACTAGCATGGGCCTCTGGTGTGGGTCTAAGCTCAGACCCTCCCCATCAGCTCCCTCACACTCCTGAGCATTTACACCAGGTAACTGCAGCAGATTTTGGCCCTAAGTGCCTATGTTGGAGCTGGAATTGCGTAAGTGGGTTGTTCCTATGCACACTCAGAGCTGTTCCAGGCTAAAACCGCGACCAGAAAATAACAGGAATAAAGGAAAAATGTCACATGTGATTTTATCCTCTTTAAAAGTCATACCTCTCCCCAAGAAAACAGCCCCTCCTCTGGGAGACTCTGCTTCTACTGCAGAGCACCCCTCTCCTTTACAGCCTGGCCTCATTAATCATTCACGCACCTTCACACCTTCTTTCCCTAACTTAGCCTGCACCTTAATCTTGGTGACTTTGGGCTGTGCGCAGAATAGCTGTGGAGCCCAGCTCTGGGATGTCAATAACCCAGCACAATGCCTTTGCACAACATGAAGCCAGCTATTTAATTACCTATCACTGCTAACAAAAGCTCCCTTTATTTTGATTAACTTTGAGGGAACAAGGTTCCCCACCACTGGAGTATGGTTAAATAATTACACAGTACAGACTAACATGCCTGGAAACACAAAAAGAGGGGGAGAAGGGAGAGGGAAGAAAAAGAAGACATAAGCTCAGCCTTACTTCCCAATTTAAACTAGGAATGACCTCGGGGTCAATTTTTTAGAGTATCTCAGATCAATTCAATTCTCACCTCCGCTGCCTACCTGCTAGCAAATGAACTTACTGTGCCTTCCAATAGACAGAAATGACTAAAAGGAAATCGCATTTAGCCGCATCTGAATAACCATGGTTATTAGATGATGCGGGCAGAGGAAAAATTACCATTTTCCTTCTTCTCCTCCTTGTGATTGTCATTCTCACCTCACTGGTGATTAAGATGTAGGATGCTCTCACAGATTGTTAATTAGGTGTTAATATCTGCAAGGGGCCTCAGCAAGCTCCTACACCTGAGGTCATTTCTCAGAAGTCAGGCTGTCTCCGGTGACAATACCTGTAATTCCCATAGCTAGTTTGATTCCCACTCAACAGCTGGAGCTAGTGTTTCTTTCATGTCTGGTTTCATTTCCTATCTGAAATTATATGAGTGCTAATATCTTTATTATCTTTCCTGTAGAAGTGCAATGCTGAAGCATGGCACAGCGTGTTGCTCATAGGCTCTTTTTTTCCTGACACAGAGAGCATTTTCAACACATTTCAAGCAAAAATCTTTATGGTTAGCAAATTTACAGCTGAGGACTCCATTATGGCTTGGGAGGGGTAGAAGGTAGGAGGGAAACAGTAATAATTTGGGGACTGAAGAGAAGAAATGCAGCACAACTGCTGAATGATAATGGCTAGAACCTTGGGAAATAAAGGTAACGGCAGAAAAGGGAGGAATTACAAGGACAGTGTGACCTCTACACGTCTTGCAGGTGTACAAGTGTTATTTCATATATGCATGTGTACATAGAGGTATTAAGGATGCATCGTGTTTAAGAGAGAGAGGGGGCACATAACTGAGCCATGATTTTGCTTACATTTGACTCATTCAAAACCATGGTAAAACTAAATTATCTGTAATTCAGAAAATTGCTGGCTCCCAGAGCACCCAATCTGGGTGCCTGGTGTGCTTAGGGGGCTAAATGCTCATCCTGGCAGAAACGGTGTCTGGGACTTGGGCAACACCAATGATTTTGCTTCCTAGGGTATGAAATAAGGTAAATGACAAGCACTTTAACACACCAGCTTTCATTAAAGGGCTTCAAGGAACATTACAGCTATTTTTTTAACTCCCACAAAAGCCTAGAAGGTAAGAATTAATTATCTAGGTTTATAACTGTGTAAACTGAGATATAAAGAGATCAACAGTAACAGACCTTTAGAAGAAACCTCAGATAACAAGTTTAAAGTGCTTCAGTATTTTGCTGAATCTAGACTCAAATAACTGGGTCAAAGTCTCACAAGTGAGTCAGACTGCAACTCCCAACTCCCTGTTTCTTCACTCTCTAAACATCGGAACTATAAGTGGAAGCTTGAGAAGTAATTTTATATGTGGGATGTTAAATCAGTACTTCTCCTGTCTCATCAATCTCCTGTATTTTGGTACAGTGTGAATCATCTGGTAAATGGCACAAATAAGAAAACCCAGAAGAGATGTCAAAAATATTTCTTTCTTTTTTTTTCTTTAGCACTTAATTTAAAATCCTCTATTAGAACTAAACAACAGCGAAAGCTACATCACTGGAAAATATTTTAGAGCTTATTCTAAATGTAGTGGGAACTCTTAAATAGACTATGCTGGGAATTTGAGCGAAGTAAAAGCTGTCACATAAGGCATATACTTTCTCTTTGTTCATAAAGACTCAAAATATTTTCGTACTTCAAATTCATAGGAATGAGGTAGAGAGGAGTTTGAGATATAATTAAGTTGTGCTTTTTTTAACTACTTGAGAACACTTTTCCTACCTATGTAAAATTACCTGCAAATTGTATAAAATATGTTTGGGGAGAGGAAACGGAGGGAGAGAGGTTACTATCAATTTTTTAATCAAGAATAACATATTGCATCCCATTTGAAATAAAAGATACTCATTTAGACTTAAAATAGTACATCTGCTTGAAAAATGCATACAAGGCTCCCATTGACTGAAGAGGGAAACTTGCCAGTAATATTTTATGGGAGTTATCTTCGCATCAGCTTCGGAAAATAAAGGCATTTTTACAGGGAGTGCTAATTCAACAATGGAAAGTTAAAAATAAGTCACTCATATGCAAAGAAATTTTACTAGGTTTACAGTTCTTAGATCTAATTTTCAATTTTATCAGATATATGGTCTAGGAATAAAACTAAGGCAATGAGATCTAGTTTGCAGTGAAGTTAGACAGTTTAACATCACAGGCTATTGCCATGAAAAGAAAAATGATGTCATGAACAACAGTCTGACTGGACTGCACATCAAAAATACACATGAACAGTGTAAGGATGCAAAAGGTCTTGCACAAAACACAAATCTCTCTTAAAAAGGCATGTGTGAATGCAGGAATAGCAGTGAAAAGTAAGCAAATGTATACTTTAAGAGTTCCATGATTTCCCCTGTGTGAAAGGTCTTAGAGGTAAACTGGAAAAGGAACAGAAAATATATTTCTGTTCTTTACTGCCCCTTATTCTCTGCTTAGTTTTAGGGCTCATCCATATGGGGAAATTAGGTAGTAAACTATACTGCAGTGCTATTCATTCCCGGTGTGGACACTCCTCCTCTAGAGTGAGAGTGGATTTTCGTGGTTAATTTATTTTATTTTGAAAGCAGTTTAGGCTATATTGAAGGGGGGCTGTGTGTGTGAAATACATCCTTACTCCTGAATAAGCACATCCATCCAGGGAATTCACAGGGCAGCTACTGTGATACAAGTTCAGATCTTTCTTTTTATTTGCGCAACCTGCCCTGTAGACAATCCCATTGTGGTGGAAGTGTGGGAATTCAATAGGGATCTTACCAAAGCCTGCAGTGGGGCCATGAGCCCACCCAGGACCTTTCTTCTCACCTGAAATGCGGGTAGGATGCAGTTTAGATCCCATGATCCCTCACTGCCATATCCTGCCCTTGGAGCAATACGGAAGTCCTTCAGAGCCTCTTTGAAAACTGAAACATTAAGTGTTACCCACACGGATACGAAACAACAGATTTTTTTTTCTTGCACTCTATTTTTAAAGAGAAATTCTGGCTACAATTTAGTTTATGTTAGAAGCAAATTCTACTTTCCAGCATCATCACACTGATCAGGAAATAATTAGAGGGATATTTTGTTCCTGCTCGTTCCACGATGTTGAAGATTGGAAAAGCTCTTCTGTAATCAAAATACACTGAAGTAGGATAAAAAATGTTGGGGTTATGTATGTATGTATTGTAAGGGACGTTTCACAAAGCTGCTTGGAGATGGAAGAGGGAAAAAAAAAAAGAAGAGTGGAAAATAACAGTTGCCTTATAAAATACCACCATGTACCCTTGGTGGGATTTTATGGGATAGCAACTAGGTTTGTAATCTGCATATCACCATATATCATAAATACAAATTTCACCCTTCAGTGCTTGCTTTGAAATCTCTCAGCCCCCCCCCCCCCCCCCGTCACTGGGACATGGAGTAACACCACCAAGAGACTGCCACAAACCCTGCTGCTATCTGACCCATGAGGGACCTTACAGTGAGAACCTCTTAACCAGCAACCACCAAATATTCCAGTCGCACTCATAAAATGAATTGCCTTGAAACGCTAAATGTATGCCAGAAATAACACAATTCCTTCAAAGAAGTCAAGTTAGTAAGTTAAACCACAGAGACTACTGTCCACTATTATAAATGTACAGTCTTAAATCACCCCAACCGAACCACCCCCGTGAATATCAAGTAATTGTGCCTTCCGACAGCGTGGAGAATTGGAGTTTTCATATATAAGCTTATTATTCCTAATATCACAGAGACACTTCCCTGAATTGTCCTTCTCCTTCCCAAATTCCCCATCTGACCAGATGTCTTTCTCTCTCCTGCTTTCACCTGTCAATCATGTTCACAGCTGAAATTTGATTTCTCTCCCAACAGTAACCTTAGATGAAATATTACCATAGGGGTCAGAACTGTCTGAACTTGCCATAAAAGTTCGTTAACTCTTCTGAGACCCGAGAGCTATTTGCTTAAAAGTAACAGATTTTGCTTTTTTCTACAATACGTGAAAGAGTAACCACAAAATATTGTAGGGAAGGCACAAGGAATTGTCCCACGGAGCAGCAGGCTAAGCAAGTCTTGAGATCACAAGTGGAAAAGACTTATGCTTTTATATGGATAAATATATAGATAACATATATGTATAACAATTATTATATGGATAAGAAGAATGTGTATCACTTACTTATACAAATCCAATAGTTATACATATAAATTACAGGAACCACAAAAGTTTTCCCATGGGATTATTGACATTAGAACCATTACAGTAGGAACAAGGTGATGGAACATGTGCTTCGTCTTTGCAGTGAAGATACGTACTTGATGCATTTACTTCAGCTGAATTATGACTTGGCTCTGCTCTCACGAAAAGCATATTGCATTTTAAGGTCTCACAAAAAAAAAAAAAAAAAAAAACAAAAAACAAGTGGTCTGGTTTCCCTCTCATTTACAGTAGTGTAACACAGGAACAAAATGGCTTTGTAGGCAAAACCCTATCTGGGTTTTCCTCAGGAGAATGAGAGGAGCATCAGGATCAAAATTAACCTTTACTGGTGTTTCTTGAGAAACTTATTCCTGCAGCCTAAACACCTCTTGGTGCTATAAAATATAGAGTGTAGAGCACCAATTACATCTTCCCCATCCTCACTTATATTTTAAATAATATGAAATAACAAATAATAAAGAATAAAATGAGCCTTATTCCAATAGGTAATAAAATTCAACTGTTTTCTAATAGCACGTAACTGCTGATCAAAGCACGGCAGGCTGTAGGGCAGCCTGTCTCCTTAACAAAAATAGGAGGTTTCAAAAAAAATTTCACAAAGGAATCTGTCATTGCAACCTTGGTGCTCATTTAAGCCACTTGGTATTTTTTATAGTCAAGGTCAATGAAAATCAGACTCCATGGGAAAAATAAAGTGCCTGCTTTGAGTCTAGCAGCGGAAGTGACTGAAAGTTTTAATTCCCACATTTTCATTAGTGGAGTATTTTTTAGTCAATGTTGACAGACTGAATGAACACGAATTTCCAGAGAAACGCAGTGCTGTGAATTAAACTCTACTGTAATTTATAAGTACAGAAGGAGCCTAACACAGACTCATGATTTTCATCAAGGTGTGAGGGAGATCTTCAGAAGACCCATCCTTAATCCCCGTAGCTGATGTTTGAATGCTAGCATTTGAAGGAAAAGAAAGAAAACATTTGCAAAGGACTATATATGAGTTGTGGGACACGGGAGAGCTGCCTGGCTTACAAAAGTGCAAAGCCCCATCATTACAAATGGCTCTTGTAGGCACCTGAAAGTCAGCCTCATCTGAAAGCCCAGGAAACTGCACCACCGACTGTCACTGGCTCCCTGGGGCTGGACCAAAAATCACTGTCTTAGCAGCAGAAAACAAAGCAGTGAAATTACCACCCCTGCTGAAATATGTCAAACTGCTAACGAAAATGAAAACATACCTTTTTTTTTTGTTTTGACCTCAGGTAACAAGATTTTCACATCACCGTTGTAGATGATTCTCTTGGGTACCTAATTTAGTAAATAGATTAAAAATAAAACATTATTAGAAGGAATTTTTAACATTGTAAAACATGCCTGTCATGCCACTATGGTACGGAATAGGACTTTTTACGTTCAAATCCTAAATTAAATTTAGAAAGCCTCTTGTACTGTTCTCTGGCTGTGAGTGAGTGAAGGGGAAATTAACACAGTTTGAAGGGAAACATTTTTAGCTCACACATTTAGTCTTTACTCCACATTAATAGCAGGAGATTCCTACTGACAAATTACCTTAAAAACACATATTTTTGCCTCACCAGTGAATATCAGCTTCTAGTACTTGAAAGTGTGTAGCATCCTGCATTTCTCTCTTAATGATTGTTATTAGCTGCACTAATATAATTGGCAAAATAATAATCAATTTTTGTACACACTCTATTATTTTCCAGACAGTAGCTTAGTAACAAAACCAGAGCTGTCATTTCTCCCTGCAGTTACTCACACTGTACAAATTCATCCTGTCAACACATATTTAAAATCTAATTTAAAACAAAAAAATCAACATAGAGCTGATCCTTGTACAATAAGTGAGATAAGTCAATGAGTCAACCCACATTTCCTAAATATGGATATTTTTTTGTGTCCCCTTTAGTTAACTTTCTCTCTCTGAGTGTGCATACACAAGCGCATACACATATTTTCTAGAAGCTGCCTGCAAGAATGCTTCAGCTCCATCCATTGTAACTGTATAGCATAATCAGAGCAAGGATAAACCACAAGTCTGATCAGTTTGAATTGAAATAAGAAGAAGACAAACTATAAGCACTTGTTCAGCATTCTGGTTCCAGATCAGCTTTGAAAACAGAAGTCCGCTGCACATTTGGTACCAGTTGAATGACCCCTTTCCCTCATCCCACCCAAAGGCAGGACAGGCGCATTGAAATGGCCCCTACATCATGCCACTGAAAGCAACAGTTCCTTTTTTTATTTTGTTTTTTCTTTCTTCCTTTTTTTTTTTTTTAAAAAAAAGGGGGGATGGTGCTTCCTTAAATGCAATACTTGGCCCGCAGCCCGGGATCTCTTAAAGCAAATGGCTCCTGTAGACCTTTGGTGTCATTTTTGTCAAGACGACCTCTGCTTTCATGCCAATCAGTGAATCCATCGTGTTATTAATGTATGGGGCTGAGAGGAATAGGTACCCAAGCCTCACACCTGAAGAGCATCCAGAAAGCAATGTGGTCAGCCTGCTTTTAGCAGTCTCAGCCTTCACTGTGGCCACCCCTACTCTAAAACCACAACCATTCAGACACATCATAGGAGACCTTAAGCAGGACTTTAATCCACTTTCACCAGAGAGGCACATTGATTCATTTAGCAGTTTTATTTAACTATCAGTTCATTAACAACGAAAGAGTCAAAGAAAGTAAGACAGCACAAAGGCAGCCAGATTTATTAATTCAACACTAAACAGATTTATTAATTTAAGAAGGCTGATCACTTCCCTTCATTTTATCTGACAGAGCTGGTGTAAGAAGAGTTTTACTTGAGTAAGTTTTCTACTCTATACTGTGCTATTTTAAAAGGATTTCACAATAAAGGAAGCTGAAAGACTGTGCACAGTCTGGAGACTGTATCTGGCGTGACATGAATATAGTATTTTAACTAGATTTAATCTTACTGTATTCCCTCCTCTACAATGACTTTGCAGGAGGAAATCCTATGGAAAGGAAAATCTGTTCATCCCACACCACAAAACACTGAATCGCACTGCAGGCTCCAGCAGCTCTTCCTACATACTAAAATGCTTTCATCAGGGAATTTGGAAGCAGTTAAGTTGGGCGGAGGGGAGAGGAGAAAAAAATACCAAGTCTTGTTTGGTTCACTTTTGTGCTGAAAGCTCTAAGCGTTTGAAGGAGCAAGGGCTGTTTGCAGTGGAAAGAGCCACAGCTTTAGAAGCTGCTACCACAAATATAACTGATTCTGTCCCCATCTCCTTTAGCATCATGACAGCTCACTGTCAAGGCCTTGGAAAGCACTTTTGCTTCAAAATTGGAGAAGTGGAGAAGTCGAGGTTGCAGGGAAGTGAATCTGCCTGGCTTCTTATAGAAAATGGCTTTAAGCTTAATCACATACATATTCTGAGATACATCCACATAGATTCAGGAAAGAGCCTCAGAAAGCACTGCTCTCCATACTTCAGATTCCTTACAAACCATGAATTGTAAATCCTGCCCACCCCTCATCTTGTTCCCTGCAGAGATTCCAGGGCCTGATACAAAATGTCATTTAAAAAGCTCCCTTTGAATGGGGTGGGGTTTAGACTGGTCTCCATGTGAGCACAGGTGAACGGAAAAAGTGAAGCAAAAAGAAAAAAAAAAAAAAAAAAAAGGCGAACGAGAAAAGGAAAAGGGGGGGGGGGGGGGGGAAGGAAAAGAGGGAGAGGGGGGTGTGAACAAAACCAAAGGGAAGTGCTCTAGGAACATACCTAGAGGACGGTAAGCCAGCTGAAGCCGCCTGGGTGACACATCAGAGCTAAGCCTCGGATGCAGGAACGGATCCTTTACTTACACATAGCATCCCCTTTTGTTCCACTTATTGAATTTAGAAACGAACAAACAAGCAAACGAACAACAAGCAAACAAACAAACAAGCAAGCAAACAAACAAAGGATGCTGCCCTCATCCTTCCCCTTCCCAGACCGGGTCAGGGTCCGGGTCTGCGTCAGGGTCCGGGTCCGGGTCCCGGTCCTTCCCTCCCGTTCCTGGCTGCGGTGGGACCCCGGGGGCAGTCCCACCGTGTGTGTCTGTGTGTGTGAGCCCCTTCGCCAGTAGGGTTGTGCTGGGGTCGGGGAAGTACCGTGCCCGCCCGTCCCCGCCCGCTGCGGGCGCCGGTGCTGCCCCGGCTCATCGGGAGAAGATCGGGGGGTTAACAGCGTTCTAGATCCCTGCCCGGCCCGCGCTATTGCCAAGCTGCTGGAAGCTGGGGTTTAAAATCCGTGCCAGAATCCTCCCAAAATGTGCGTTTCGCTCCCGGCCGGGGCAAAAGGAGGGGAAGCCAATGCGTGTCCCAGCGCACCCCGCTTCCCCGCAGCCTTCGGGAACACCCGATTTTCACACTGAAAAGCAAGGGACGAAGGGCAGGGAGATGCCTGAGCTCCCGCTGACACAGGGTGTTGAGCGCTAACGCCTCCGTGTGCAGTCATTGACATTTCTGCTTTACGGGGGACAAGCCGCTGAGAGCGTTTTTCAGGACTGTGCTTCTTTATGAATTAACAATTGAGAGCAGCTACCAGGGACACTCCATTCCCTACCCCCGCAAGAAACTTGAAGACACTGCTTGATTTTGTTGTTCACTGGGTGGTTTTTTCAATGTGCGGTGCAGAAACACCACTTCTGGCAAACTTCTGCTCGGGTGACTTCCCTCCATGCAAGATATCTTTCAGAGATGAATTAAAAAAATGTACAAAAATGAAGTAAAATAAAGGAAAGCATGTAACGAAGTCCATGGGCTTCAAACCAAGCAAGGGAAGAGGCAGGACAACCTCCATCCCCGAAACTCACTGCACCACAACTAGGAGCCTGCATGCTCTGCCGCTGCAGAAGTGGCACGGGTGTAAAAGCTAGACTTTGGGGGGAAGAACAGTGGGTACAGCAACAGCGAAAAAAAATTGTCATTTCAGAGAGCAGTTAGATACAGGCAGCTTGCATCAAGGGCACTGAGACATTATCGCACTGTGCCAGGTCAACCTGATACGGTGGTAGATAGCCAGGGCTGGAGCTGCCTATCTGCCATTATACCCGGCTACAGCCTCGTCGATCCCTGGCCTTTTGCTTCTCACTTGAAAAGTTAAGTCACAACCTGGACTATTTTCGCATTGTGTTGGCTTTGAGCTCACAAATCTGAATGCACTCAGCCCTCAGAGTGACAAATGTTATTCACGGTCCTCCCCCACAATTTCAGGCAGTCAAGAGTTAGATGCAGCAATACAGTACAGTATTTTAATCTATTGATTTGTATCTGCTGCACCAAAAAAATTCATTAGAGGAGCCATAAGCAGTGTGAATTGGTTGAGTGCTCAGCTCTTCTGCAAAAAGATGAATTCTCTCCACAGCCACTCACCTCTGCCACGTCCTGGGGTGTGCTACCTCGTGTTATTCATACCAAGACCTGCACTTCAAACAGATATGTGAAGCATTTGACTACAGACAGCTCGAGTGTATGTGTGTGTACAAGCAGGATTGGGTTTTGTCCCGGCTGAGCAAACAAAATCTACCCCATTCTCCATAGCTACCCCTGGAATGCACAAGCCTTGTGGCAGCCGCTTACAACACAGTGATTTGGAAAGAGGAAGAGAATAAAGTTTATTGAAAAATCTGAATTCCTAACACTGAAGTATGTAGGATTGTTTTCTTTTTCCCCCGCGTGAAATTTTAAATTCAGCCATCTGAACAGGTGTCAGAAACAGTGGGTCCATTTAGCTCCTCTGATGATCGGAGTAATAAATATGGAGGATTTCCTTTCAATGCAGCATATGCTGAAATGACACCAATGTAGTTCTGACATCTGAGCAGATAATTCTGATATATGCATCATTTCCTCCCTAAATCCAGGAAGCAGCTACACTCTCTATCTGATATTAGTATATTATGTCAAATAGAAATTGGTATTAAAATTATGAATGGTTCTAGATCGAGAACTTCCTACACACTATGCAGAGGGAGGGGGAGGAAACAGCTGCGCAAAAGCTTTCGGAAGGGGGAAAGGGGAAAAAAAAAAGAGCTGGGAAAGTTTATGTTTTAAACTGAAAATTTACTGCGATGGTTCGCGTGGGGGTAGTTTTCAAGTGGCATTTTGATTCAGCACAGGCGGTTTTGTTTTAAAAGGATGAAGAAGACTTTCTAATAAATAGAAACTCTCAGCACTCCTTTTGCAAGCGGGCACTTCTTGCACAGCTCCTGCACAGTGGTGGTGAGAAACTGTCCAAGAAATAAATACACACTGGTGTGACAGGCATATTTCCCTCTCTTCTCCCCTGTTTTCTTTAGGATGTGGTCCAGGATACAGTTCTCAAGCAGGGAAAACACTGCAGAACAAACACAAAAATACTCCTGGACTCTGCTCAGCAGAAGCCCGGAGGTCTGGCATTGGGTTATGTTTCATTTTGGGGGGGGAGGGGGGAGAAGTGAAAAAAGGCTTAAGGGTGAGGTGGGATGGGGAGGAAAGTGGAGCCTGAGCTGCACTGCACACACAACTTCCCAGCCAGCAAGGGAAGGGCCACTCTCCGTGCATGCATCTCCTGGCACCGGTCACATGAAAGTTCTTTGTAATGTAGTTAATAAACGGGAAAGCACTGCAGGACTATGCGAGAAATAGGATGTTGTTAGTGATGGGTAGATTAAGACCACACATGCCTTTTGATACACGATTGCCCAGCTCGGGCGGTGTTCCTCCTGCTTTAGTTGGTGAGGTACCTGCAGGAGAGCAGCAGGATCCTGCTCTCCTTTGAAATCCTTGGGATTGTACCTCCGAGCTCACTGGAAGCAGGATTGAGGCCAGAGTCAAGCAAGGGGTGATTAATGAATGTAGGTTATTCAGAGCAGAGCGGTTCCAATTAGTCCCCAGCAAGCAGTCTTTCAGCAAAGGTGGGCGCTCCCCTGCCATGATTTATATAGAGAACCCCAATACTCCCTTCGGTTTAGTGAACATTAAAATGTGCATCTATTTCCCACCCCCACTCCCCCCCCCCCCCCTTCAGTTGGGCAGTTGGGGTGTTTCAGGCTCAAATTCAAGTGCACCCTAAAGAAGGCTGTATTATCTTTTATTTGCAAAGCAAGATTGCAATGTGTCATAATGATGTCAAACGGGAGAGAGCCTTCTTTCCCTCTCACGTTGGGTGTGTGATGGGAATTCTCCCTTCTGTACCCAGTCTATTTCTAGGAAGGATTTCTCTTATCGCTGTTCAAACAGGGTGGACTTTTTTTTCCCTCTGAGAAAGAAGATAACTTCAGGGAGGCAGCAGTGCTCCCCTCGCTCTGCGCTACTACTAATTCTTAGTGCCTGCTCCTTACTCCACCTGAGAGGAAACCCGTAGCAGCAGACGGGTGCAGGAATGAGGCTGGACCAGAAGTGGGTCCTGCTTCGGGTGCTTGGGGCTCCACGTTCCCTCGGTGGGGGCTTTCCCAAGGAGAGGCCCCACTCTTTCCCTTCCCTAGGGCAGGGCTCCTTCGGGAGCTCTCGGCAAGGGCCATGGTGAAGCCTCTAAGTGACCCCTGTGAAAAAAACTGGTCATCAGTAAAAGCTCAGCCAGGGAACGGGAGGTGGAAGAAGAAATAAAAAGCAGCCCTGTCTTTATAAGAGGAGATAATTCTCTGCTCGGGCAATAGCAACCAGTTTACCCATAGATTACACATTAACCAGAAAATGGAACTTGAATTAACCAGAATCTGGAGCTTGAACCATTACTCAAACCCTGGTGCAACAGCAGGTCAGATGCCAAAGGGCAGGTTGGTGCCCTGGAGCTTGGGAGGGGTGAGGTGCAGCATCGGCATCGGGGACCACAACTGTCACCCACAGCAGGGCTGGATGTCCGCAACCTTCCAGAGGGACCTGAGCAGCAGCATGCTGAATTCCAGCAGCATTCAATGCCCACAGATGCAGGCTCTTGTGGGTGCAGGCACCTCAGGGGGACTTGGGGCTGCATCCTAACCTTTGCACTCGGAGCAGGATGGGGTCCAAGCCGAGGGCTGGACCGGCCGGGCAGAGGAACAGCAACAGGTCCTCACCTTCTACTGCCATCAGTGCCCGGGAGGGATGATCTTACAGCTGCACCAACAGTAGGGAAGGGAGACATAAGGGAATAAACACCTGCTGGTGTTCATAAACCTGGGTCTGGAGATAAAACACCGATCCTGGAAGGGCTGGAGCATCCTTTGGAGAGGCCTCCACTTCTCAAACAGGGCAGATACAGCCATTCAAAGGGTGTGAGAGGACTCTGTGAACGGACACTGGAGGATCTTGGGGAAGGTGGCTTTAAATGAACCAGGTTGAGGGTTTGAAGAGCCTTTCGAAGTCAAAATGCCCTTTGACATGGAGAAGTGCAGTGAAGAGGGGCTCGAAGACCTGAATGTTTCTAGCACATCAACCTTTGGGGATTGATTGTCTAGAACAAATAACTCTCAAAAGTTGGAGGAAGTCCTTTGAGTTTGTTTTTTTTTTTCCCCTCTCTGCTCCTCAGTTCTCTCTGGGCTTTCTAAGGCCTGCAGCAAATTAAAAAAGGGATTGGGGGAAAGACAAAACCACAGGACAAACGAAAGAAGGTGGGAGGAAAACAAAGGGGAAAAAAAAGGAGGCAGTATGGACCCAAATGGCAAGAAATCTTTCGATCTAGCGTTAAGTGGCTGTGTGACAAGCTAAGCCTGATGCGGTGTCATCTCTTACTAGAGACAGGCATGCTTAGATCAGATGATAAGAGGATGTGAAGTCTTCCCTTTCACTTAGCTCCATCATAAAACAATCAAAATACAGGGCCATATCATGTCATCAGGTTTTTAAGCAGACCTCCCCTTTGAGATCTTCTAAAACCTGGCGGGATGATCTGAGTCACTGAAACTGAGCTCACTGCAATACTGAGAAGTCAGAAGCAGCACCTGAAAACTCATGTTTTTCATCTACCTGAAAGATAACTTGATTTCTAGTGGGTGACAGCTTCCCGTTTCACACAAAGCTATCCTCTCCCTTCTGCCCTCCTGAATATTATTGAGTCCAGCTCTTGTGCCAGCATCACCCCTTTGCCAGGCAGTACACTGAAGTACTGCTCTCAGAGTTATTGAACTTTGAACTACAGACTAAGAAACTGAGTACGGAATCAAAAAAAATGCAGTTTATTATTGTAGATTATTCTCTCTTTTGATATAACCATAGAGTCGAAAATGAAAGAAAAGCACATAGGAACATCACACGTGGTTAGTTAGTAACTCAAGATATAAAACAATTTTGCACAGCAAAATATGTAAAAGAAAAAGTAACTGACAAGATTTTTTTATATTTATTGTGGTAAGATTTACTTTCCATTTTCTTTTTTTTTTTTTTTAAAAGACAGGATATCAGTCCCTGAAAATAAAATTTACTGATTATTGCCTTTAAAACTGTGGAATTTTTTGAAGTTACAGAAAATCCAGTTCTGCACCACAATACAACTGTAAAAAAATCTGCATCATTTTAAAACTGTGCAGTAATGCCATCTTTATAACTGCATAAACTGTATTAGCGTTCTAAACAGGTTCATAATTTTTTTTGTTGTTTTTGTATTATATGTTTGCAGATTATATCTTAGTGCAATTCAGTCCCCAATACTTCAATTTTGAAAAAAAAGAAAAACAACAAAACAACAAACAACAAAACAAAAATCAAAAACAACCTGTACATTTTTAATGTAAAATACCTCTGTAGATATACACAGAGGTGCCTTCCCCTTTTAATACTTTGGTTTTCAAATACAGTCAGTGGTATAGCAAGGACTACATATACCCAACTTATATTTAAGTTGCAAGCACATGCTGCATAAACTACCTTTTAAAACAGTCCCGTTGCAAATTCTACCCCCCTTTACATCACGACAGTAAACAATTTAGTGCATCAATCTTAAAAAAAAAAATCTACATCTAAACAGACCTAACTCTTTCGAATTTATCTATAACATTCCTTTATCTGTAGCATACATTTTAACTGGGCTAACAGATGACATAAACTAGAATTAAATTATATATACTAGGAACCCAGAGCATTCCACATTTGACAATGACCAAATGCAAAAGGAAAAAAAAAATGGGGCAGATTACTTAAAATCAATATTTAGACTGTTTTAGTCAACAGCATGGTTTCAATATCAATCCCCCAAGCAAGACGTGAATTTTGTGTTCAAACGTCTTTACAAAGTTCTTGTGATTTTTTTTATTTTTTATTTTTTATATTTTTTTATATTTTTAATTTTTTTTTTTTTTTTTTTTTTTTTTGCCACTTTGGGTTATCAAAATCCATTCTGGCAGGTTTTTTGAGAGGGAATGCTTCAGTGCATTTAAAAGGAAGTCTGAAGTTTTGAGTAACTCAAAGCAGTTTTAGAGCAGATGCAAACTTTAATGGGGAGGAAGAGGAGGAGGAAGATCAAAGGTTGCACTTTTTTGCTTTCAACCCAAAAAAGTGATGAGGCAATAAAACAAAAGGATGAATGCCATGCCATAATAGTCTCCAAAATTCCACTTCCAAGCAAAAGAAAAAAAAAAAATAATTATACCATACATGACCAGCATGCAGGGTTTTTTATTTATATAATGTCTCTTTTTCATAGTCTTTTGAAACAGTTATAGTTCATTGTTGCTAAGACAAAATAGCAAGCATAATGCATGAGGTGAGTATGGGATTCTAATGGCAGACTACAGTCTCACATTTGGCTGATTAAGGCCAAAACTCACATGAACACACCAAAGGTTGATGCAGGCTTGATTTTGGCAAGTTGATCTAGGCTTATCTCTAGTTTTGCACAACAACGCTAAAAACTGATGGAACTCAGCAAGCTGGAGTCTAAAAATTTCACATTGTTTTTGTATCTTTTTTTTCTTTTTGTTTTGATTTTTTTTATATATTATTTTTCTTTTTGCAAAGCTCAAATCTCATATGAAGAACTCAGGATGGCAAAAAAAAAAAAAAAGAGAAATCTGACTTTTTTTTTTGACACAGCAAGCTCAAAAGAAAAAAACCTCATGAACTTAAAAATATATATATATAATGTGGATGGCAGGTTTCAAAGAAGAGTAAGCTTCATATGAAGAACTGAGTTGGTGGCGAGTTGCGTCTTTTAAATTTAAGAAGAAAAAATGAAATACAACAGCAAGCCCCCACAAAAAGAAAAGAAAAATAATGAACAGGAAAGAAACTCATGTAGAACTTGGGGTTGGCCAACACGGAGCCAGCCCACCTTAAAAAGAAAAAAAAAAAAAAAAGAAAGAAAAAAAGAAAAGAAAAGACAAAATAAAGCAGATAACCAACCCCCAAAACACAACTTTCTTTTAAAATTGTTTTGAGTTTTGTTTTTAAAAAAGGTAATACAAGGTGGCAAGCTGGGTTGTCGCTCTAGCAAAGCCCCCAACAACAACTCACACGGAGAACTTTTAGTTAAGGTGGCAAGGCTGTGGGCACTCACATGAAAAACTCTGGAGAGGAAGGGTTGTCACTGCTGGATCCGTTTTCTCTGAAGCCATTGCTGACCAGCTTCTCGTACTTTTCCTTGTAGGCGTCCCTCTCCCGGACCAGCCTGGAGATCTCCTGCTTTAGGTGCTCCACTTGCTGCAGCAGCTGGTTCTTCTCCGATTCCAGGACGTGCCGCTGCTGGACCCTCTTGAAGCGGCAGGACTGGGCATAGCCCCTGTTTTTGAGGGTCCTCCTCTTCTGCTTCAGCCGGATCACCTCTTCCTTGCTGACGCCCCGCAGCTGCCGGTTCAGCTCCCGCACCGACATGGTCACCAGCTGCTCGTCGGAGAAGCGGTCGTCGAAGTGGAGGCCGCCGCCGCCGCCGCCGCCGTGGTGCGGGTGGTGCAGCCCCCCGGCGCCGCCGCCGCCGCCACCGCCGCCGCCGCCGCCGGAGCCAGCGGCCGAGGAGGCGGAGGAGGGCGGCGCGCTGCCCGGCGCCGCGGCGTGGGGGTGCCCGCCGCCGCCGCCGCCGTGGTGCGGGTGGTGGTGGTGGTGGTGGTAGTGGGGCGCGCCGCCCTGCGCCGCCGCCGCGGCGATCACCGCCGACACCACGGCGGCCGCCGAGCCCATCTCCTCGGCCGGCACGGAGCCGCCAGCACCGGCGGCCGCGGCCAGCTGCTGCCCTCTAGCATAGCCATCGAAGGCGCCGGGCAGCGGGTGGTGGCTGCTGTTGATCAGCGCCTCCACTGCGTCCTCGGGGCTGAAGCCCAGCGCCTCCGGGTTGAGCTGCTGCGGGTAGCCCGTCATCCAGTAGTAGTCTTCAAGGTGGGTCTTCTGGTCGGTGCCGGAGCCGGGGCTGGGCGCCGAGAAGCTGGGGGACGGGGGCACCGAGCTGCAGGGCGTGCTCATCGGGGTGGAAGAGAGCGATCCCCCGGCGATCAAGCGGCCGCACTGGCTGATAATGCGATCGGTCTCCACCGGCTCCTTTTTCACTTCAAACTTCATCAGATCGAAGTCATTAACATATTCCATGGCCAGGGGACTGGTGGGCAGGTCGGAGCTGCTCATTGCCAGTTCTGATGCCATCCTTTTGCTGCTGAGAGTCCTCCAGAAAGGGTGCGCTCCGGGAGCGAGGGGACTGCTCTGAGTTGCCACCGGGTGAGCCAGCTTGATTTTTGGCGAGCTCCGCTCCGCTCTCTCCTGCCTCTGCCTCTCGCCACGGCCCCGCGCAGCCTCCGCTCCAATTCGCCCCGGCGCTCCCGCTCCGCGTTATCCCTTGCAGAGTCTCCGCTGCCGCTGATGCATCAGAGCGAGGGGCTCTTGCTATTCGCCTTTTGCATAAAGGTTTTTTTTTTTTTTTTTCTCTCTTTTTTTTTTCCTCCTTTTCCTCCTCTCTCCCTCCCTTCTCTGCCTCCTCTCTCTTTTTGCAGCTTGCAAACTGCAGCTGGAAGTGTTAGCTGGTGGTGTTGCGAGTAAATTTGTTGTTGTTGTTGGTTTGTTTTGTTATTTTTAACACTTCATGGTGCCTTTCCTCTGGGCTTTCTCATGCAAAGTGCAGAGCGACAAGAGAGGCTCATCGGGGAAGGGAGGAGGGAAAAAGAGAAGCGAAGACAAAAAAAAAAAAAAAAAGAAAACAAGAAAGACAAAAAAATCAAAGTCGGTATCGCAACTAAAATAACAAAAACAGTTTAAAAAGAAGAAAAAGGGGGGAAACAACGCAAAAACACTCGACCCCAAAGCTACAGCAAGAAGGTGGAAAATATTTTAAAGGTTTCATCCAGCAGGAGAGTTTAAAAGCATTGCTGAGTTTTATAGCGCTCCTGACGTCAAATGGGAAATTGGCTCGGCCGCCGGGCCAATGGGCTGCCGCCTCCCTGCCCTCATTAGCATAATAGTATAGAAACAAGGAAACTTTTCGGAGCTGTCAATCAGGGCCCCATCAGCTGACTGTCAGCTGGGGAGCGCCTTAACCCCTTCCTACCCACTGCCGTCCACCGCACTCACCGGGCAAGCGGGTGCGGGACGGGGCCGCGGAGGGGGCCGCTCCGCTCCGCTTCGCTGTCGCGCCGGGTCGGTCCCGGCAGCCGCGCTCCGTGAGCGCTTTCGGGCGAGCGCTATGCCCCGGGGTGGGGTGCCCGGGAGCTGCCCCCTCTCGGGCGGACAATGCGGGCAACCGGGGCGGCGGGAGAGCTCCTTCCGCCGGGAAGCACAGGGCGCGGAGACCCTGCAGGGACCCAACAGGGGCCGCTGGCAGCGCGGGGTCCGCTGTGCCAGGCGCGGGTACCTGCTGCGGACCGGTCCTTGCCTTCCCCCGTGCCGGCTGCCCGCCACTCTCTCCGCTCCGCGGCCCCGTCACTTAGCGATGATTTTTTCACGGGGATGGGACATCAATTCACCCCTTTCCCTGCCAAGAGGTGCGAAAGCCCTGCAAGTTTGCAAGCGCTCGCTCCCCCCAACACACCCCCCACGCAGTTGGACTGCTGGCTCGTACTAATTAATTTAATACACTTAGAACTAATTGTATTTACTTTCGCCTCCCCTCCCGCACCCCCCCCCCCCCCCCCCCCCCATCATCCGGGAGGGGGATGGGGCCGGGGTCGGGGGGGCCGTGGAAGCGGCGAGCGGGCTGGACGCGGAGCTGCTGATCGGCTCGGTTTAAACCTCGACAGCGCCATCTCTCGTCGAAAGGTCAGTGCCGAGACGGTCTCCGGCAGGCGCGGGGCCGCGGAGCGGCCGGGCCGGGTCCCGCCGTCGGGGGGAGGCTCCGCCGCAGCCGCCGCTGTTCCTGCCCGGCCCCGGTCCCGGCGCGGCTCGGCCCAGCCAGGACCTGCCGCACCGCGGTCCGCTTCTGCGGGCCGGGGAACGCCGCAGCCTCCCGGGCTGCCAGGCTCGATTTTCCGGTAGGGCTTTATGGGAATATCGATAGAATTAAAGTTACTTGTAATTCTGTGATAAATGAGATGTCTCTAGTAAGTAAGATTAAGTGCAGTGCTATAAAGTTGTTTATCTGAAAAGTAATTCTCAGAAACCTGACTTCTGACACTTGGTCATATATTAAACCAGCTTCTTGAACATTGTACTTCAAATCCTCCCTGCTCCCCTTGCCTGGTCCCTTCCCCCTTGGAGTTTTCTATTTATAACTGCACACAGGGTATTACTTTGTAGGTGCGGGCAAGTCTCTGGGCAATTTTTTGCGGACTGTGAAAATCATCATTTGCAAAAGCCAAAGAATCTCTGCTTAGAAAATAGTGCTTGGCTAGTGGATTTACAAATAGATAACATCTTCTGACTATGCCATTATCAGTACGAGTGCCAGTACTAACATCTGAAAGTCATACAGCATGTGCTGTTCCTGGCAGCTAGGAAAGGTAGGGCATACTGCAAATTTAGGAAGATAACTACATCTAGAAATGATCATCGAGTCAATTCTGTAAAGCTAAAAAACTCTACCAGTATCACTCGCAGAATTAAAATGGAGTTCTGCATGGTCCCAAAACACACGCACATACACAGAGCCGTGGACATCTGCTAGCTTTATCTTACAGATTGTGATTCATGACAAAGTTAATACAACTTAACTACTCGGGCTGGCTTTCCTTTTTCTTCGCATTGTTGGAATCAACAAAACTTCCAGGCTCACGGCATAAATCCCCCCAGGACAGTCTAATTCCCTGTATTTGTTTTTTCCTCGAGCAAGATGAATGTGATACTGTATATCACTTAACATGCGCACCTATGAGAGACATAAAATGTGTGCTAATATTTTTAAATGAAAAGGTTATTGCTTTTCAGAACGTACAGCCATAGTATTTCACTTGCCTGCCTGATAGATGGCTGTGGAAGTGTGGCTGCAGCCCCATAAAATAGTTTGTTTGGACGTGAGGATTCAAAGTGCTACATTTGCAAACGAGTAAATTTCCTGAGTAAACTCTGAACTCTAGACAAAGAGTATGAAATTGTGTGAGCTAATGGAAACCATCCCTTAATTGATACCAATATAAGCTGCAAATTAATTGAAGCACTGACCTACCAGAACAGCGAGTAAAATTATTAGTTGTACAGTATTGTTCTCGTGTGATTGTTACACAGAACTGCTGCACCAAAATGTTTCTACTGTTCAGCGTAGCAGAGAAAAAAAAGATTGTTAGCAATTTTTGGATAACCTTCAGAAGCAACATTCTCCTCCCTACGCTATATAATTCTCATTTTAGTAGTATTTTTCTTTATTATTTGGCTATTCACAATGGGTGTCTAAACATTTACAGTCCTCTATTAACAGTGTTTCTTCCATAACAATCACACACTTTCATTTCAATTAGAGCTATTCAGTCTCCAGTTTTTCCACAATTATCGCAGGCCAATTCCCCCAGACTGCTCCCTTTTCCCACCACTGTTTGTAACAATCCTGCCCTGAGCCAGGCACAGAGGGAAAACTCCAGCATCCCTTTCACAGCCTCTTGCTCCCGTTTGTTTTTAAACATCTCCATTCGAGGACACAATGTGGAGCCCTGCTTGCTCCCTGTTTGCTGCTGACCTGGTTCATAAGCCTTCAAACTAACACATATTTACTGTGGAAGAGTGTTCTGACAAATCATGCAGGGGGTTGTGAAACATTAACTCCCAATACACTCTGGTCGGCCTGCACTGGGATGAGCATGCCAGCAGTGTGTGCAGGAACTTCCATCGCTGAAGCCTGCGTGCGTGTGTATCTCAGACAGAAGATTTATCAGAAGAGAACGTGCAGGTTATGAGTTATATGGACTCAGAGTGTAATTTGTTATAACTTAAACACATATCAAGACCCACACATTAAGTACAGTTACTGCTCCTTTTGTTTATCTAGTGTCTTATTTTATGGTGCAGAACTAAACAGTGTTCACTGAATTTAACTATGAAACCAGCCAAATTGATTTCAGAAAGACTTCTTCAGAGTAACAGAGTGATAAGGCATAAACTGCTCCTAGGTGCAGGGCTAGATAAATCCTTTTAACAGTCTTCAGATCAGTTAACAGGGTAAGTAAATCACATATCACTGTTAGCAGATTTATGGGAAAGAATTAATAGAATCAGACGAGATAATCTGGTAGGGATAAAATTGCTGAGAAAACAGTCCAGCCTTACATCTGGGGGCATGAAACAACAGTCTGATTACTGGGAGTCATTATGGATTGGTGAATTATAAACTAAATCATCGTAAGAGTAATTCAGTATTTATTAATTCTTTTCTCTTTAAACAATTTACAGATGCAAATAAAAGCCTCTGTCTTTGAAGACACATTCTTTATATATTTTTATTGGATGTAATTTACTATTTGCATTACCTGTGTTTACTTCATAATTGAACATTTTGCATTCAAATTTATGTAATGCATTATGCTTTAGAATATATTTCTCCCTTATTAGCATGAGTAGTCACTTACCTCATGAATTACTAAGTTTATCTGAAAATATAGGTGTATTTTTTACTAAGTGGAACGCAAACATATGTGCAATAAATTCTTATTTGGCAGTGGTGTTACAGAAACACAGAACAACCCTGTATCAGAGAAGAGGGGAAAGAAGCGGCAGCAAAGAAGCAGAATCAATTACTGTGTATATGTACGTGACAGTAATTTCTTCTGTCAATGTTTTGTTTATTTTTAATAAAGAATGAGTGACTCAAAGGTTTACTTTAGAAGGAGCAGATGAAAAAGGATCTCCACAGTGAGTTTCTTTCCTCTGTTTCCCGCAGTACTTCCCGATGGACTTGGCTGAGACTGTGCCCCTGCAGCCTTTGCTCCAGCTGCATTCTTGCTGACCTGGTCCATGCCATGAATGTGTGCTGCTCTAAACTCACTTTCACAAACATTTCTCTCTTTCCCCTAATCCTGTGTCTATGCTTGGCTTTAAATCCAAATAATCAATATTATTTAGGCCCATTCTGCAGTATTAACACAACCTTACTTATGCAGAGAAAACCCCAACTCTATTGACTTCAAGAACTGCAGAATCCTTGATCCCATTGAAACCAATGACAAAACTTGTATTGATTTCAGTGGAAGCAGGATCAGGTCCTTGATGTTAGCAATTTGTTTAAGTCAGAGGACTACAAGAAGCGAAGGACATCAGCAGATCTGCTGGCAAGAATACAGGTCTGCTCCCCAAAATTCAAAAGCAAAATTCACTTGTGGTGGGTCATTTTACACGCAGGTTTTACCGTCTGCGTGCTGAGATGCCTGTTTATTTTGTCTGGATGCATAAAGCCAGTCCTCCTGGGAGCATTCAAATGAGCACATCTATAAATGTAGTGCATCAAAATGAGCTACTTTTGCCACTCATACTTTTTCCAAGCCTGGTACAATTCATTTCTGTGACGACAGTTTTCTGCCCCACACGCATCTGATACTGCTCTTTTATTTTAAGGCTGAGAAAATCTTCCCTTTAAACTCATGCTGAGCGTCAAATTGGACTCCACTTGCAGCTGAACATCTTGGCTGTCTCTTCCTTTCCTCCATCAGCTCCAGTATATTTTATGTAGAATTCTCTCTGTTAATAAAATTTGCTTCTCCCTTCATTCTGCAGTTTTGCATTAGTGTTACTGAAACCACCAGACCTGCTCTGTTTCAAAACTGTGCAAAGGAGAAGGGGGAAAAAAAAATAGTGTTTTTTTTTTTTCTGTACATTCTCCTATTTTGCCATTCTGCACAGGCTCGAAATGTACAGCCTCTATTCATTTGACTGTAAAGTTTCTGTTGCTAAATTAGAATAAAAGTAGCTTGAAAAGACAGGCTTAAACACGTATTTTGGTTGCTTTTGTGTCACATCCAAGAGGGCTTGTGTTTTAGCTCTGGGAATTGCAACGTATTAGCAGCTGCTTCAGTTTTATTCCCCCGGAAATGCCTGACTGTCACTATATGGAAGACGCAGCATCAGTGCTACACCTGAGTGCATGAATTTACTCTGTGTACCCTGAGTCCAAATGAGGTGATGGCTTTTTAGCAATCAAAATATTTCCATTGTTTGCTTATAACATTTATAAAATGATAGAAATAGTCCAAATTAACTTTGCATAATCCAGAAACAGTTTCTCTATCTGAAGGGAAGACAACACAGAGGTGCAACTGAAAAGCTGCAAGTGACTCTAATATGTGTCTAAAGGTTGGTGTACAAGATTTGTACTGTGCTTGTTTCATGATGCATGCCCTAGTTTATTAATTTTCATGAATGGCTTTGCCTAAATGTAAAAATCAATGAAGACATTTTGATGCTAAAAAAATCTGTTCATCTAAAAGAAATAAAAACTGAAATTGCAATAAAGATTTTTGTCAAACTTTATGGTGGAATTTGCCATCTATAACTTGGATGATCACATTCAGTTATAGAGTGTGGTATTTGCTCTGAAGTTAGCTGAAGTGGGTAAATAGAGAACCTGGTAAAAACTTGTGCAGAAATTAATGTGAAAACTCTACACAGGCAGAAAACTAGTATTAGTTAAGGGAAGAGAGTAAAACAATTACATTAATGTTAAGTACCTGAGCTGTCCTGATAATGTCCTGCAATATGCATGCTGCATTTATATCTATTTTAGCTCATAAAAATCTGTGCTGCTTTTCTCCCTTCTGTTCTGCACTAGGTTATTTCAGCAGTAAGGAATGGCTGCAGTGGCATCATGAAAAAATAAGTGAATTTTCTATGCTATCTCCTTAAAGTCACCCATCAGTAAGTGGTGAGGACGGCATGATTCTGATGTGATGTTTTGATGTATAAATGTGAATGTTGAGACAGTCTTTATTAAAAGTTATGAACTTCAGTGAATTTTAAACAAATCTGTGATTTAATGTCTTGAAGTGCGAGATGGCACAGACTCATTAATTTTTGGTGATAAACTGCACTGTGTGCGATGGGCTGAGGGCCATGCTCTGGGCTTATTCACTGTAAACAGTAAAACATGATAACTGCTTGAAGTAACTGATGGGGTCTGTAACAACACAAGGTTCTTGGCTTACATGACCTAAAAAGGTTCATTATAACAGAGTAGGGCTGGCGTCAAGCCCTCCCCAGCTCTTGCAGCTCTCTGCACAGGGAGGGTCACTCTCGGCACAGGGAGGGAGGTATAAAGTGAAGCCAGTTCCGAGCGGCAGTGTTTCCTGCACTCGGGTGGTGCCGACCGAGGCAGCTACGGGAGGTGCATGGGGAGAGAGATTAGGTCAAAGAGCTTTGCATGGCAGCAATAAGGAGAGACACTTAGAAATAAAGACAGATGGAGAGCTGATGACTGCGGCACAGATGAAAAAGGAGCTCTGAGCCATGCAACCCTCGAGGAGGAGTTCTGGAACTCTGTTCATCTCTGGAGTACGTAGAGTGCTTGCCCACACAGCAGAGATGCCTTAGACATGAGGAGAGCTGTAGGATGAAAGGTGGTTATGAGCACAGTGTATTAGAAATCAAAACCCCAAATGAGCTGTGCATATAAGAGCACATGAGGTTCTTACATTACCTCCAACCTTTAATTATTTGATTGAATCTGGCCTAACCTGCTTATCTTCTGAGCATTACTCACCAAGCTCTGGCAGGAGGAGGTGTCAATGAATATGGGACAGGTTTGAAGCCAACACCTTCACCAGTTGAACTGGCAGGAGTTGAAGCTTTATCATGGGTAGAAACTGGGCAAGGGGATTTCCCCCTTCCGCAGCCTGCCCACCCATAATGGATCCAGCTGATTACATCTCATGTCCTCTCCAACTAAGGTGAGCTAACTCCCCTCCCAGCTTTCCCCCCCCTATTCCCCAAATTCAATGGCCCAACTTCACCTGGGGTTAACAATGCCAGGTTTGATTTCTGTGGCAGAAGTTTGGCTGCTCAAGCTGTCTTCTTAACTATGGAGATATAGCAGCATCTGTCAGAAAATCTATGTGAAAACAGTGCCAGTGCCAGCAAATGGAAACTGTAGCTTTCTAATCAGCTACATTTGATTTGGTATGATATATTTAACTTCTCCTTTTTTCCCTCCCACTATTGGCAAATGTGTTATTCTTCCACAGAAATGAAAACAACCTGCAATTTACTGGATTGCTATGCAGAGTGTTGGTGCAAAGAAGTATAAGTCATGATGACATCTGATATTTTTCAGTGTCATTAACTGTCTTCACCAGGCGAGGGATGGAAAGTCTTATATCCCATTTTTTTCCCCCTCCTACTGCATAAGAATTAGTTCCCTGTTACAGGAGTGCTGGGCAGACCTGGTTAAGATTTGTCTCCATCCGGAGTCTGGGTCATTTGGAAACTCTAATCCTTAACTAAAGGGAAATGATAAAAATACTCATGAAATTAATTTTCACACCTGCAGTTGGAATTAATAATGGCAACCAGAGTGGCATCCTATTTCAGCTCCCTTGAGGTGACTAACAGTCCTGGTCATTAATATAATCCCAACCACCAGAGGAATTCACTGTCTGAGGGATCTACCATGAAAAACAAATGATCCCCAGAGCTATGTCTGCACAATGGAAAATGGCTTTAGTCATGTATTAGTCATTTTATCACAAGATTGTAGTTTTGCACTGGGAGGTTTGTGCTCTGATATTAAAAGAGAACAGAACAGAACAACAGCATTTGACTTGGTAATTTGCACACAGGGTTTGATTATGTTTGAGCTTCCTCACTTTAGAAGAATGTGTGTAAATGACTAAGAGCAGTAAATGAACTCTTCTAAGTGTGATGCTTCCTCATGCAGAGTTCACATGCATTTATTACTGTCTGTGCTTAGCATCAGTCCTGCATATATCTGTGGGTGATGCTTGTACTTCATCTTGATAAGGGAGTGGTCTATTGCTAAAATGCTGCTTGAATTTTCCCCCGGTTCTGCTTTTCTCCCTTAATTGCAAGGGATGAAATGTGTCAAGTGTCTGCTTCACTCGGCTGGGAATCACGGTACTGCCTCTGCAATTTCCCAGCCTTCAAAGATGACACGCAGCTAGCAAACTATAAAGCTAAGTGACTGCACGGTGGCTCTGAACTGCCTTCAAAAGACATTTGCTTCTAGCGGTGGAGCAGCATTAGTACTTCAAGCGGGGATCAGAATAGGTGTGCACTTGAATCCTTTCTCTGAACCATCTTTCAGATGGAATTTCTCTAATTATGTTTGTTTAATCCTGCCCTAAATGGCTACACGTGATGTGCTCCGAGTATCTGAACTGTAACTACCAATTTCACTTTGTTCTCCGCTGTTCTCAAGACCAGCATGGCTCAAGAAAAGCAAAAAACTATTACCTGTGCCCCAGGAGCCATCTGCACAGGGTGCGAGCACTTTTCTTCAACTGCTTGTATTCAAAACAAAAAAAAGGTGGTCTGTTGCCTCTTCTTAATGTAGAGCCCAAGTTGTTTTTTAACACAATACACACCTATCACACTCTACTGCATTAATTGTGCTGGGAAATAATAATAACCTCATGGAGCTGCTGGAGAGGTATTTCCATACCTGAAGTTCCTTAGTTCCACTCTTACTGTGTCATATAAAGGGGCTTAAAGTTCTTTAGCAGTTGTGGATCTTACTTATTTGCACAGCACAGGAATTAGACTGAAAGAGAGAAATGGAGATACAGACTCTCCTCCCTGTAATTTGTACAGAGATTTCAGCCACAGCTTTTTTTCTCTCCATTTAGAGCATTTACTAGGATCAGTTACTGAGAATGTAGCTTGCGTTATTCCCTGTGGAGCAGGAGACAGGTAGGGCAGTTTCTCTATTCTTTCTGTCCCCTCTATGGACTTACACCTTTTATAGCTGTTAAGGTAACTACTGAACTACTTAGAGACTGGCCTCGTGTAGTGGCAGGCTAGCACTTTCTGGTGTTAGTTTAGCCCCAGCAGGTTTAGATTCCATCCCCTGCAGTCTCTTCTAACAGGGATTTATTTTTCTATCTGCCTGAAATTCAAGGTTCCGCTCAAAGTTGATTCCAGCAGCACTTGTCTGCATCCTTTTGCAAGCGATGATGCAGAATCAAGTGCTAGGAGCCACTAATAAGAGGAGCGATATACCATAAGGTTTATATAGTTTTCCAGACTACTCAAATAGCATGCTATTAGTAAATCTAGCCTAGAAAATTTAAAGGAAAGATAACCATCATGCCACATTATTCTGCCAATACAGCTGGAACACCAGACTGACTGTAGCTGGATGGGCATTGTCACAATGAAGAGTTAGGATACCAACACCTTCATATCACAAAATTAAGCAGGTCAGTACAAAAAGGTATGCTTAATGCCGTAAAGGTCCTGTAGTGCCTTGAGTTGAATTGGTCAAGCTACCACATGTGAACCTTGATGTCTAGTCATTCCACTGCTACATATGTTCCTGGTATTGGAATAAAAGTTACACCACTGTGTCACCTCACCCCAGCAGTTGCTGGCTGCAAAGATTAATTTTTAACTTCTTTCTCATTTTCCAGAGCCAAGGCACATAAGTAAACACTTCATGCCAAGTCTCAGCTGGGCAAACTGTTGTTAGATAGTGGAGTGACAGTTCCTGAGGGTCTGTCCTTTCATTTCCCTGCAGCACCCTTCTTGAGAGAGGTTTTTTCTATCTGAGTAGAGATTTCATTCTGACTGCTAGCCAGAAAATCAGCATGAATTCCTATGATGCCTATTTGCAGCAAAGGTGCTGAAAAACTGCAGTTACTGTAGCAGAGTAGGGCTGCTACAGGATTTCCTCATGGAAAAAAAAACCAGGTCAGTTTTAGGTTTTTGTGGCTTCTCTGAAAGATAACTAAACTTTACATACATCACTTTCTGGAGCTTGATCTGGGGGTCAGAAGTACAAGCATGTAGAGTCTGCATAAATGGGAATGACTTGTGAACCCCCCTCGTTATCTTCCCTATCACCTGCTCTTAACAAAACCCAGGTTTTGAGGCAGTCATCCTCCTCCTTTGACAGGGTTAGAAGCGGGCTTTCCAATGAACAGCCTGATCTTCTTTGTGATTTTAAACATAAAAATGCAGTTCAGTTTCCTGAAGGGTAGTCCTGCAAACCCAGGCTGGAAGTCTGAAAGCCAAGAGCCCTTAACACTGCCACACAGACTGAAAGTCTGATGACTAGAACTTAACAGATAACTATCTTTTATTAGTTAGCAGATAACTATTTATTGATGCTACACAAGAATTTGCCTCAACTGAAGCCAAATGAAAACAGAGGAAGTTTTTCAGTGTTTGGCCCTTCATTTGGGAATTTCAACTAATAAGTCTCTGTCTTTCCTCTGTTTCACAAGTCCCCTAACTAATATACTGGGATGTGTGAGAATATTGCTGTGACTCGTAACCAGAGCTGTGAAAGTCCAAATCCAAGCTTCTTCAGAGGCTTGGAGTGCTTGGAACAAGGGCAAAATTATAGAAATTAAGATGAGATGGAGGTGACTTGCTCTGAGGTGACTTGCTCTGAGGAGGGAACACTCGCAGCATATCAATGCTCTTTAGCACCAGCAGCTGGGCAGTAGTAAATAGACACAAGTGAAGTGCTTGGTACATCAGTTTGGTTAGCAATTTTCATCATCATACTTCCAAATTAATAGCATAGAAAAATGATAGTGCAATATCCAGTATTCTGGACTAATGTAGCTCTTGGTCTTGTCAGAAAACCTAGCAGAAAGTTCAGGGATGGGATATGAGGAAGAAATTCTTTACTGTAAAGGTGGTGAGGCGCTGGAATGGGTTGCCCAGGGAAGTTGTGAATGCTCCATCGCTGGCAGTGTTCAAGACTGGATTAGACATAGCCTTGGGTGGCATGGTTTAGTGGGAGGTGTCCCTGCCCCTGACAGGGGTGTTGGAACTAGATGATCTTAAGGTCCTTTCCAACCTGAACTATTCTATGATTCTGTGATTCTATGATATCAGTTAGGTGAGCAAGTTGCAGGACAAAATTAATAAGAAACAAATGGTGACATGTACTTAGTTTTACCTCGTAGTTCATTATGACAATTAACTGTATATTTCTTGACAATATAGCAGCTAGTTAGAGGGAAAGGGTTGTCATCTCATTACCTTTGGCTATCAATCCTACATAAAGCATAGGCTATAGAATTTTAATGATGCTTTTCCATTAGGACAAAATACAGACTGTCCTAAGATCCTCCCGCCTGGCAGAGGAACAGCACTATCTTTCCTTTCATGCATGTCCAGTCAAGTGCAATTCAAACACTTTGTGGCAAACACATCTGTAATGTGGAACAATTAAAGCCATTCCCACAACAGCTGAGCTTGGCTAATTTATGAACAGTGTGCAGTGAATGTTGTGTCAAGACTGTGATGATCTGACGGTTTTAGGAATAAACCTTTCAAAGAAGAGAAGACATTGATACAAAATTGAGGTGCCACAGAAAAGGCCAGATGTTCAACTTTTAGGTCTTTATAGGGCATGCAAATTTTTTCTCATGACTGAATGTGCATATTACCCATTGATGTGATCACTTATGCATCCAGCTCATCATCTGAATAGGCAAATATCTTATCTTCTGCAGCAACCATACTCAGAATTTAATGCAAAATTCATTCTTTTTGAAAATCAGTCCCCTAGAACACAATGGTAAATCATGCACGATGAAGTGATATGAAGAGAAATGCTTCACCCTTCTTCTGAGGTCTTTATTTCTTTTCTCTAGAAAAATGTCTCCACCTTCATGCTGAAAGCCACAATTATTATTTCTTCATATTCACACCATGTTACTGCTCAGTGGCTCACAGCATTGATTGGCACCATTATGATAAATTCTAGAATGCCCAAAGAGCTAAATATAAAGCAGGAGACAACAGATACAAAAATAGATGTGGACCGCAAGGTAACCATGAACCACAGTAAGACTTTGCAGTAGATTTGTCTTCCAAGGCACCGTTAGGCAGAGCTGGGGTGAGTCAGCACATGACAGGAGATGACAAAGGATAAAGAGTTAGTGGTGGTTCTCACATCACTGAATTATCACCATTAAAATAATTACCCTGCCTTGTGATAGATGACACAGCAGCTTTCATGTAACCTGTGATTGAATGACATGCAAAAATGAGGGTTCCGATCTCTAATTATTTTTATTTCTGTCTTTTTTCCCTTAACAAAGATAAGACTAGTCTCCCAGGAATAGCCAGTTCTCAGGTCTGCCACGGCATTTTGCCTTGCCTATCATTTCCTGGCAGATCCAACCACTATTGGGTTGCTCTCTTGTTTTCTTTCCAACCATGTGATATTTATATTTATTGGGTTTGAAAAAATTGAGCAAACTGGATTTTGGAATGGAATAGAATAGAATATACAACATAACATAATATATACAACATCATGCAATGTAAAACATACAATATAATGCAATCAATGTAATATACTACAACATAAAATAATACAGTATGTATAATATAATTATAATGCACTTTGCATTAGTATATCAGCTTGTTAGCAGGCAGAACTGATCTTAACAAGAATTGTTTAGAAGCCCATCTCCAGGCATCAGCATCTGTAGGTCTCTTTGGTACGGAAATATGCTTTCCACTCATATTAGGACCCACTGCGCTTAGCTGTTCCCTCACATGCAACGACAGATATATGTAAGAAAAGATATGTAGGAAAGCAAACCCGCCATCATTATCAGCTTCTAAATGAATGCTTACTCAGGAAGACAAAATGCTCTTCCCTTATCTAGGAAAACCTAAGCTATATTATGTACACAAATAACATGCCTGTAGTTTTGGTGCCATAAAGCATAAATCATAGTTTAGCCCTCTGCAAATAGCCTCTCTGCACTGAACTTCTGTGCCACATTCCCTGAGGTCCACCTTCTTGGAAAGGGATGAGCAGAACTGGAGGAGGTGGTAAGGACTGCAGAGCTCACAGGGCCGATCTTTGCCCCTGCCACCCCACATCATTTCTGCAAGCATGAAACTGGGAATCAACTGGGATGAAATGTGAATGTAGGTTTTTGTGGGTTTGTTTTTTTTTCAGGTGATGTCAATGTAATGCTCGCTTTTCTCTTTTTTAAAGGGTTAAAGGAATTCTGGATCTATGTCAGGTCTGTGATCCCCAGTGCAGAAGGGAAAAGGATTTTTAATGAAAACCAGCTTCAGTTGTGTATATTTAATACAGTGCCCAAGTGGTAACAGGATGATAAAGTTTTGATAGGTCTGGTATTGGCTTTTATTTTTTTAAGGGGAAACTCCTCTCTCACTAACGGAAAAAGCATTTTTAATGCCAACATCAATATAAAGTGCTGCTGGGACTTTTATATCATTTCAATATCAGGCCTGTGTTCAAGGAGCAAAAATAAATGCAGTGTTCACAACCATTTGATATTATAGCTGAATAGCTTTCAGCAAGCTCTTACCATGTTTTTATGCACAAAGCATGATTTGGAGGTTGGGGATGGAAAATGAGGGAACTGGAAGGGAGGGGAAGCTTTTTGTTAATTTATAGACGTTAGCTGAAATGTTTAAGAGCAATCTTACCAGGGTCACAACATGGTACGTAGATCAGGTAATTTTGCAAGTAGCAGAATTTCTCTTTCTTTTTCCTTCTTTTTCTGGCAGCATCAATAAATTTGTTTGGTGCACTTTAAATGTTTAATTAAAACATTATGTTAGCACGTTTACTGTAAGGGAAAAAAAAATTTTGGAGGTGGTCTTAAAGCAGTTGGTGGCTCCAAAATTGCTAAACATGCACTAGTAAATCAGATACAAAGTCCATAAATTGGAACGATTCTCTTTCAGGCCTGTGCCATTTCACAGATATTAAAGCTGCTTAATTTAATTCCTCAGTAATGTGGAATGTGTACAGCAGCCAATGTCACTTCTTCAGACAGATTGTTTAAGGTCATATAAACTCAGGCCTACAGAGCACAGAATAGAAATTCCCTCTTTTATTAAGACTGTTTATAATTCAGTTCTCCTTCAATCCCTTAATCAGAAAAGAAATATTTATTGTGTAATATTGTTATAAAATAAGTAAGAATTGTAATGAGCATTTGAAAATGCTGAAGAAATATATAGTGGGTCATAGCTACTAGTATCAATTGTCTACTCTTTTTAAGCAGGTTTGTTCAACTTAAAAGGAAAACTTGTTTTTAATGCAAAGGAGTCACTTTTCTATGTGGAATGCAACTCTATTTTATAAAATACAAAGTACAAAGGAGAAGTCAAAGTTACAGTAAACTGTTCCTTGCAAACGACTTTGTTCCTAAGCAAGTAGCATCACCCCATATTTACTACATGAAATCTATACCCAACTGAAGTCAATGGGGGTTTTGCTGCTTCCTCCCATTAGAAGGGCTCATACGTTTAGGAATTGCATAGGTAGCATCTTTAGCAATATGCAAGGAATAGCATCTGCTGCTCCACTGCTGTTTTAATACCTGCATTCAAAACACAATAGTAATAAAAGCTTCAGAACAAATTATTGCGATTGGCTTCTCTGCCTGAGTTGGAAATCTTTACTGAATCAAATTAATACAGAATATAAATATCACAATTAGATTTCACCAAGATAAGCAAATAATGAATCTTTCTTCTTCAGCTAAGAAAGTAGATTTTCTTGAGTAATCTCTGAGTCAGCATTTCTTGCAAGATGAACCTTTTTCCCCTTCCTCCAACAATGTCAATAGCTGAGAAGTCAATGATTTCCAAGGATGTCACGGATAACTTGCAGTAGGAAAGGTAAAAGTTCACTTATTTTGATGTGTACATAACCCATTTCAGTCATTTTTAACAATATGCAACATGAAATTCTTAGCATGGAAAACTTGACTAAACATCATATCCCTTACTCACACTTTGTGAGAAGCTTGTCCCAGGATGCACAAGAAAAATCAGCTCCATTAGAGGCTTGACTCCAGAGCAGCAGGAACTCTTCATGAGGAGCTCTCCTGCAGGAGCCACTGTGTAGGCAGTTTCTTGACGTGAGGGTTTTCAGCTCTGCAGTGCCTAGCACCACGGAGTCCTGACTCATGGCTGAGATCAATGCCATGCAAGGGATAAAGCAGCAGTATACAGCACATGCAGATGTTGGTGATGTCAGAGAAATGTGTTGGTGATACTGTCGTCTTGAGTGTGTTTTTAATCCATATCTGCTCTCTTTCCTGATGAAACCATGTTTTTACCACCAGCATGAGGTAGAATGGATTTTTATCTCTCATGCATCAACAGAGTTATCAGCACATTCTAATTACACTGTGTTGTGAGAAGCAGCAAGAGAACAGCTGGATTTTATGATTCCAGATCTGAGGTGTCTGCAAGGCAGACATTAAAGAAAATAACTATATACTAGGACTTATTAGACCATGTAGCATTTAAACCAGGGTTGAATTTGCCTCATGAACTCTGTCCTGTGTGGTCAAATTCCAACTGCATGTCTGCCTGCCCTACTATTAATCACTTTTTGGATTAGAAATCAAAAATCACCTCTCCAACATTCTTAAGCAAATGTGGGGTTTTTTTTTCCCATAAACAAACAAAGAAATCAAAACTATTTGTCTTAACTTGTCGATTTGTCCAAGTTATCGCATCCCAGATCTAATGACTGTCCTGAATACTAGCAGAAAAAATTCTCTGTAACAGCTGCACCTCTTTTAAGGCTATTATTCTCTTCAGTCTTATGTTGTACTGCTTGCAGTCTTTAATGGTTAAAAAAGGCAGCGAAGAGCCTGGGCAATCTTGCCCATCTTCACCTGACCTATTTTAGATTCTCATAACTGTCAAAAGAAACAGAGAAACCAACTGTTGCTATACATAGTAAGGCCTTCATTAATAAACTCTGACAAAACCCTGTCAAGCATCAAAGTCATTTTCAGCAGAAATTAATAATGTGTACTAGAGTCATTTTCAGAAGAAATTAACTGGGTGCACTAGAGTAATTTATGCCACCATTTCTGAAAGGAAGAATACTTGATTCTGTATTTGTCATAAAGAGTATTCATAGAATCATAGAATAGTTAGGGTTGGAAAGGACCTTAAGATCATCTAGCTCCAACACCCCTGTCAGGGGCAGGGACACCTCCCACTAAACCATGCCACCCATGGCTATGTCCAATCCAGTCTTGAACACTGCCAGCGATGGAGCATTCACAACTTCCCTGGGCAAAACATTCTAGTGCCTCACCACCCTTACAGTAAAGAATTTCTTCCTCCTATCCAATCTAAACTTCTCCTGTTTAAGTTTGAACCCATTACCCCTTGTCCTCTCACTACAGTCCCTCATGAAGAGTCCCTCCCCAACATCCCTATAAGCCCCCTTCAGATATTGGAAGGCTGCTACAAGGTTTCCACTCAGCCTTCTTTTCTCCAGGCTGAACAGCCCCAACTAGCTGAAAAACAAAACTAAAACCCCATGATTTTCGCCAGTTCAAATTTGGTCATTATGTTTCATATAAACAAACACACACACACACACACACACCCCCCATTTAGTGTCAAATAGTCCAAACAGAGTTTCAAAGTACCTGTATTGGAAAAATATCATAAAACATGTTCACAAGTCAAGGACATAATTCCTAGCTACTGTGAATTTTGGTAATGTATAAGCATTAAGCCCTTCTTTACATTTGTCATAGGTTAAAATGCTCTACTTAAGCATCCATATTTGTATATAACTGAGCAGATCAGTCCTCAAGGTAAGCTCAAGGCCCTCAGGTTTTTTTTCCTGGTGTTTTTTTTTTTTTTTTTTTTTTTTAAAAAAAACTCTACATTTTTAAACAGTTTCAACATTTCATAGTATAGTTTGTGACAGGGCTATTTCACCATTCACCAACGTGGGCTGTAGTGTCATCACAAAATCCCTAACACTGTGTCAGTGTGAGTCTATGGAGAAGACATCAAGATGTCAACATATTCCGAAAGGGGAAAGAGTGTCAGTCCAAGTCTACAGGGACACAGTGGTATGTGAAGTGGAAGAAAACATGAAATTGTATCTGTGATTGTACAGCACTGTCAGACAAAGACATGCTCATCCCAGAAGCCTTTTAAGAAGCATGTGCAGTATTCAAGAGAAAGCAACCAGGTAACCTTGATATTTTCAAGTAGTTAGGAAACTTTAGCTCTAAATAACTCTTCTGTGCTAAAATGCCTCATCTGTAATCAGAAGTCTCACATCAGCAAGAATAGGTGATTGGAAAATTATATAGTAGATTGTGTTAAATAAGAGGACAGATAAACAGCCTATAGGGATGTGCACTGCTCTCCTCCTAACCACCTTCCTCATGCAGAGAAAAGTCTTGAGAGGTTTTCTTCCGGCCTTTTCCTGGTCAGCGGAGGGTGCAGCATCCTCCTTAAGGGTTTGCACAACCTGTCAGCTGCTCAGAGCAGCAGCCAGTAATACCAAGGCAAGAGTCTTCTGTTAGAAAGGAGCACACATGCCACAACATCAGTACACAAATAATGCTCATGGTACATGGTGGTACCTGCTGATTTCATGGAGTTGGTTTGAGCTCACTGAAGGCAGATCAAAAAGCTCATTCATGTTTGAGCAACTGGCCAAGCCCTCGGGGACGCACAACTCCACCAGTCTCTGCAAACGTTCATCTTTCCTCACCGCAACCATGTTTCATAAAATATTCAGCCTTGTAACTCCCCATCTGTTGTTGTGGGTGAGTGGCTCCTCATAGCTCCCTTTCCTGCATGCCCTTGGAAAGGACACCCCACCATTTCAGAAACGCAGCTCTATAGTGTTGACTTAAATTCTTTTAGCCCAGACATCTGGAACATATCATCTAGGGGCCAGATTTGAGGGTATCTTCATTTTATGCTGCCTGCAAGAAGGAGGAGAACAGAGTCTTCACATTACTAAAGCACAGATAAATTCTGATTATTGTTTTCATGATTAGTGGACAATGCAAAGGTTAATGTGTAGTCCACCAAAGCCCTTTCTGATCCTCAGCAAGGAGGTTCCTCCATTAATATTTGTTGCATCAAGGCAAAACTAAGGTGAATGAACACAGATACATCTTTTCTGTGACCTAAATGGGGACAGTTTACAGAAAGTACTTTTGTTTTTTTTGGAATAGAAGCTTATTTTTTTCTAGAGTTTTTGAAGGTCAATTGTCTAAAGTTACCGAGGCAGCTAAAATTCTAAAATTCAGGAGACTTTAGATCAGGGCAGGATTCAAAAGCATCTGGATGCCACAGCTTAATTGGTAGTGCCAAGACTCTTCAAAATAAGGTGGTCTCTGCCCTCCCACTAGCTGAAAAATGGGACTCTGGAGGTCCAGCAACACTACTGGGTGTAGCGGAAATAAGCATAACCCACTATAGTATGCCTTACTGCATCCATTTATCAGTGCAAAACAGAAACCAACCCAGAGTTCAGCACAGCAAAACAGATGAAAGACACAATTGTCCTGACCTTTGGTGGTTGGGTTTCTCACCCCTCCCTTTTGCTCTGTGGTGTGCTCTGTCTTTCTAAAGGGGGGATTTTTGTCATTGCCACAGGCAAGGTCAGCGCATGCCATCCCCTGGGCATGTATCTGTGGCTGCTGCAGAGCTCAGCGAAGACAAATCCACCACGGGTGCAACTCCACCAAAGCTCCCTGCCTTACAGAAGGGACTAATTTGGCCTTGTGTATTTTGAATAAATTGTTAACTCTTCTCGGCATGAAGAAGTGATTATTGAAAAGTTTGCCTCCACATACAAATGCAAATGACAGTCGAAGAACACGTGAATGTTAATCTTCCAAACCAAGTACGTAGACAAATGCTAGTCATTAGAAACATTTCCGTGCATTTATATTAGGCTGTCCTCTAAAAGACTTTTCAGACAAATATGTCATCAAGATATTCAAAACCATGTAATCTTATCCAAAGTTTCATCTATCAACAGTACAGTTTTCATCTCTCGCAGCTGTGTGTCAGAATGTGCAGGCAGATTAGCCAGCTGATAGCAAAGGGGGAAGGGAAAGGGGGCTCTGTCATCATCAAGAAATACTGCTGGGGAGAAGAGACTCTTGCTGTTGATTTTTCAACAGTCTCCCCAAGAACTCTTTTCCATGCGGGGGTGCAGGGGATATTAGCAAAGACTTCAATTTTTTGATGTGAGGTGGTGCTCATCTCTGCTCGAAGCCCTCCTCCCCCCATTTCCCCTTCACTGCAGAGTGCAAGTTCTCATAATAGAAAACATCCTGAGCACAGTTGTGTATCTGGTGTCTGTGGCAAAGCATCCCCCTCCATAGCAGATTAATTCACCAGATATCTTGCGCCTTCATAGGCCCGGAGAAAGCAAGATAAAGCCCAAGCCCACATGGTTTTGAACTTTAGCTGCACCCTTCAACCTTCCTTAAAGGGCAAATCCCCAAACAGGTCCCTTCTTTTAGAGGCAGAGAGATCACTTAGGGGGAGAAAAAAAAGTTTACCTCAATGCTTTTCAGCAAGCAAATTCTGTAATCCTGTTGTTTCAAGGAGAGAGATGAATGATGACATATATGGGCTTCTGATAAAGATGCAAAGAGATAGGACTAAAACACACAGTAAAGCACTCTGAAATGATTCCTCAATATGAGATTCAATATGCTGCAGTTGTTGTATACGAGACAATGTCTTTGAATCCATGCATATGAATTTACGCATAATCTTTTAGCGTATTCATTTTTAAATACATTCTTTCAAGTGAATTTTAGCATTACTGAGGAGCTCTAACTTGACAGCACTTGAAGACAATGTTTTCAAATTTGGGAGAGAGTGGGAAAGATTTTCAAAACCACAGAAGAGCAGCTAGGGCTTAATATCACCTAAAATATGCTTGTGCTTTTCTAGGGATCTATCTTTGAACAATCTTTTTGAAGCAGAGCTCTAAATCTCAGTGTTCAATGACACGAATTAAGTGCCTTGATTTTCAGAATCCAATTTGTGCTGACAGAGCAAAATATTCAGCATCTCTGAATATCACCGGTCCCAACAAATCCGACTTCAGGTTTTGGGGTTACATTTTCCTTTTGTGCTTTTGACACAAAGATAGAAACAAGGATAGTGCTTAGCCATTTGCCAGTGGCTTTGATCTCACCTTAAAGGGGTATTTCAGCAGAAAGTTTTGGTGGAGAACTATACAATACAATACAATACGGACACCACCCAGTGCCATAGATTGAAGCCAGCTGATGTCAGTGTAGTCACCAGACAGCCTGCAGGGATTAGGGTGCAAGTCACCAAAGCCCTAACTGAGGGAGCCAACCACTAAGGGAGGCAGAGCTCAATATCTTGCTCGATTTCCTCTGAGCTTATCTTGTTCCCTAACTTTAATACCAAATCAATCTTTTTAATGGGAGCATAATGCTTAACCTATTTATGGAACTTTTCCCTCAGTCTTGAAAATGTCCTTTGGAGAAACTCAACCGAAAAAAATCAGAACAGAGAGAAAGAGCCTTTAAGAGTCAATTTGGAGGTGTTCTGTGGGGAGAGAAGTTAGTTGTCGGTTAAAACACAACCCTTAAATGCAAAGGTGAAATTTGACATCCCTGGAAAAAGAGCCCTAATATGGTATTTATTAAAGCTTCATTTGAAAAACTCTGATTTTGAACTCACAAGTTTTTGGAGGTTTTTTGGGTTTGGTTTGGGTTTTTTTGCACCTTAAAAATTCTTATTATTTTTTATTTCCTTGTTTGGAAAAGTACCTTTGTCTCCTCTGAAGATAAATGGAAAATTGATAAGTGAGGGGCAGGGTGGGAAGGGGAAGACATGTTATTTGATGAAACAAGACGTTGCTCCCAGCCTGGGGCTTGCTGTCCTCCCAGTGAAGCCCAGCCCGCAAGCCAAGGTCCACCAGGTCAGAAATCTGCTTTAGAGAGTGCCCTGAGCTAGTGTTTACCTACAGGAGCCGTTGCAGGAAATAACCCACATTTTCAAATGAGCCTGTGTGCCCAAATATTTATTTGCTAGTTAGATAGTAATGACTCTAGAGCAGTTGTTATGGTCTTCTGGGGGCAGCATGCAACTTGTGCTGCTACACAGAGTTTATGTACCAGATGAGGTATTAATATGGTTAGTTGAAATTGTACGGTGCATCCTCAAATCATCATCATTGGTTGCAGTACTGTATGCTGTTACCACAGGTACTTCAGCGCTGGTCATTCAGTACAGTCCCACACAATAGATATTTAGCCCAGAAAAGTCTGCAGATCTTCCCCAACCCTACTCTTTTGCAGGCCATGCTGCCAGACCAGCTGAAACCAGTGCAAGGCATGGGACTATGGGTGGAGGCTTTGGAATTACGACTTCAGCAGGCAAAGAAGGAGGACAGTGAGAGATCTGCCAAAACAAGCATGAGCGGTGTGGCTTTGAGAAGACTGGGACATTGAGCAGCAGGGAGCAGAGCTTGCTGGAGTGGTTTTTAAAGGTGGTTTAGGAAACTGGCTTTGATTTTAACAGCTAGTTCTACCAACAGAGACCAAACTGCCTTAGCGCAGCCCTGTCTTTTTTCTTCACCTACACAGTGCCACAAGCCACAAAGCACTCACCAAGGCTGTATAACAAACTTAACTTCAAAAGACTAAAAGCCACAAAAAGCACATGTCCTACAAGAAGAGAGCAGGAGCATAAAGAGTTATGGTGATTTCTCCAGATGCCTTTCTACAAAAAGAGAGAATTGGGCAGCCAAGAGGTTATGTTAACTTTCAACATCGTCTCTCAGTTCCCAAGCCTCTCCAGCTCCCAGCTTCAATGTAGGGATACAGATTTGCCACATGGACTCAAAAAAACCGTGCAAAATATTTTGGCTTCCAGTGAGTACTGGGGACCTCTTTCCAGTCCCACCAGAGCCATTTTACAGGAGCAAGCAGACAACAAATGACAGTAGAGCTACATTCTTCATAGCCATGGCCATAGCTGTCACCTCTCTGTCCAGCTCTGAGGGATGTCAATGAAATCTGTGAGGATCTGCAGGTTAACTTGTGTGTTTCCTCTCTCAGAGTTCTCAGGTTTTTTTTTTTCCTCAGAATGGCTGGAGTCAAGGATGTGGTCTTGGCCTTATCTTTGAATTTCCTGGCTTTTGTCAGTGATCATGTCACACAGGCGATGCTATTCACCCAGCTGCGCTGATAGCAGCACAGAGATTTTGCTGTTGCTCTTGGAGGCTTAGAAAAAGCTGCTTGCAGAAGATGATGAGCAATTGCTGCATGTACACCTCTGTCTTCGGCAGTGTTCCCAGTCCCCCTCTCACAGAAGAAGGGAACAAAAAGGCTGTTCTTGAAGGGAAGGACATTTTCCCTCTCTTGCAGCTTCACTACACTGGTTGAGTGCCACTGGCACTGCACTAACAGTTTGCACATTGCAAGCAAAATCAAAACAGTTTTCTTCCTAAATCATAACAGATGATATTTCACTGAGATGGGTTTATCTTTGGCTGGTTCTGCTGCACTGGCCAGATTAAAAGTAGAGCAGAAAAACCCTAGTGCTGTGTGTAACCAGGGATGTGAACACTAACCCAGAAGTTGTGCATCCCACACTAGACAAGCCAAGTCGTACAGAGATAACAGAAGTTCAATAACTTCTTCAGCAGATTGAGCTCTTGATTGCTGCAAACTATCTGCTTCAAAGCATTGCAGCCCTGCCAGTGGGGTTTCATTCACCCTTTCTCGAGCCAGGAAGCCACCTCTGATGCTGCACTGTGGGCTGGGAAGCCTCCAAGCACTTTTGGGAACCCATGAAGGTGCTTTCATCCTAGAGAGGATGCCTCTTCAGACGTGGGGAACTCAACATTCTTTCAGAAGGTTTTTCAGGCCAACAGGGGCACCTGAAGACTTAAAGATATATGACACTGACAGATGGCATGGCCCAGGGCGAGGATGAAATGAAGGCTGTGGGGGATGCAAACACTGATTTCTCCAAAGACTTATAACCATGGCGAAGAAAGAAATAGCTCTGCCACAAGAGAGTCTGATGAGAAAAGTAATTTTGCTACCAAAATGTAATTAAAAAAAATATATTTAATACTACTTAACAACATAATTCTGCAATATCCACTTATCTAAACTGCTTGTGGATTACTTGCTTTTCGTTTACTAACCCACCCACTAATTTCTACCAAAAAAAAAAATAAAAATACAGGTCAGCTTTTGCTACCAGATTTAGTTATTTTCCTACCAGACAAAGATGAGCTGGAATGGTTTTCAAGTAAAAAAAAGGGGGGAAAGAGAATTGGGAAATCTTAGACATTGTATTAAAACAACAGTTTTTAGGGTGTTGATTTACTATTCAACTGTGTGCAGCTGCTGCTGTGAGAAATAGAAAGCAAGCCAAGGGAAAGAGATGGGGAAAAAAATATAACGGGTGGGGGAGGTTTGCAGAATCAACTGGTTAATGAGATATGAAAATTTTTATGAGTAAGCCCCTGCTGAAAAGCACTTGTTTGTTTGAACCAGCTTACTGCTTACCCACTGACACGGCAATTTGAGTACTCTCCAAAAGACTTAATCACCAAATGTGAAATTTAGCATTTGGGTTTTTTCATGCACTAGTTTAGAGCCTCTGTGCTTCCCCCTCCTGATCTTGGAGCAACCTAAAATCTGCTGGGGTTCTGGCACTGTTTGTCTCCTCTCTGCAGGCTGCAGTGCTCGATATGAAGTGGAGCAGTTTCCACGGGGAGGGCAGTAAATGACAAGTCTTACAGTCGCGTAGGGAGGCAGCTCAGCAGGGTGAGGTAACAGATGTGGGTTTGAATGCCTTCAGGCTGAGGACAGGAGGGAAGCAGTGCTCTCAGCACCCTGCCTCTCCCAGGTTGGTCCCACCTTTCCCTCCAGCTCCATTACGGTGCAGAGAAGAGCTTTACTTTCTCCTCTTCTAGGGGAAGGATTTGGGGTTTGAATGTCCATGGAAGATCCAAGACCATG
This sequence comes from Ara ararauna, assembly GCA_028858755.1. NCBI lineage: Eukaryota > Metazoa > Chordata > Aves > Psittaciformes > Psittacidae > Ara > Ara ararauna. The sequence goes on along the minus strand of CM054410.1, from coordinate 8,156,435 downwards.
AATTTTTTTAAAACAGGAAAGCTCTGTTTGGTCCAGAGGAAGACCCCCAACTCCTTAAAAGTCCACACCTTCCCTTGGCATTTCCCATAAGGCTGCCTAGGCAGTCCCCTGCTGACTGTCCTCACCTGTATAAATCCCTTTTCTGGACACTTAGCAATCTGCACACACTTTCACTGGCAACTTAAGCACCAGACTCAGGATTATTAAGCACCCTGCATTTAGGAGCTGCTTTAGTGCCTCTTAATTTCTTTTGACATAACCTAAACCTCGTTTTGTGGTCCAAATGAAAAAGTCTTCAGCCTTCCTAGAACAAGTCTGACCTGTTTGTAATAGTTTCTTGGATTATATTTTGCCAATTTTCTTCTATGAAAAGTCCCATCATGCTTGCAAATGCTTTTGACATTTTTTGGTGTTTTTTGTAAATGCCAAAGGCTCAACAATTTAAAAATTAATGTCCCCAAATCTCTAAAAACAAAACACAAACCCTAAGGTGCAGATCTCATGTTTGTACCAAACCCTGCCCTGTGATGTTTCCCATGAGGAGGAGGGAACTGGCACCACCAGAAGTCCTGGCTTTCATCTGTGTTTACTCATTGGTGAAAATCTGCTCTGGAGAAAGTTTTCAACTTGAAATGCTCCTTGGCAATTTATTGATAACAGACTGAAAGCAAACTTTTTATTGTCATGAGGATTCAACCGTATCTACAGCTACTAGGCAGCTAATGGTCTTGGCCCCAGTCTACTCCCAATGGTATTAATAAAGGGTTACTTTCTAGAACCTGTTCAAATAACAAACATTTAAACTAAGGGTTAAAGCAGTATGCAGTGCTTTTTTACAGCGGCACACTCTCAGTGACCCTGTTTGCATCTCCTGCACAGTGAGAAGAATACCCATTGGATCCATACTCCAGAAGGTCCCACTGTTGAATGTTAGACTTGAGAAATCATTTATTGGGATCTTATCTTGCATACCTAATTGAGATGTCAGACCACTGCATTTAAACTATAACTTGCAGACTAATTAAAGACAACAACTTAGTGCTTACCTAGGAATTCAGGGAGATTACATGATGACCAGCCTGTGTTGTAAAGGGAAGATTAAACAGACTGAACTAAACAATGTCTTTATTTTCCCAGTGAAGCCAGATTTGGAGGAGTAATCCCACTTTATCCCCAAACATAAACCTTTTTGTTATTTAGAGGAATATAACCTAGAGGTACCTTATGGACCTTTTCACCTGGCTTTGATGTCCTAACAGTTACTAGCCTTAATCTTTTTGTTTTCCTGTTTTATCTTTCCCCAAATTGTTTCCAAGCAGCTATCATGTTAGTGACAAAGCCTCATTTTTCTGAAGGGAAAATTACAAATGAAATAAATAAAGTTTTATGTATAATCATATATATACACCTTCTTTTATTTTACTACACATATCATCTTCTAACTACAAATTCTAATCCTTGTGTTGAATAACCTGTACATGGGGCTCTCCTGCAGAGCAGCAGATCTGAAATGGCAAGTTAAAAGCTTAAGGGTCACTGCTGGGACAAGAGGAAGCAGGAGGCAGTTTTCCTGTCTTCGTGAAGATGATGATGATGCCTCAATTTCACTTGGTGTGGAAGGAGGGAGGCAGACACTAAATATAAAAAGCAGAAGTTTATTTGACAGTGTTATGAGGAGGGTAACTGAAGGCAAACATTTGACATTGACATGCTGGAATGCCGTAAAAGTTTAATTAGATGGGTATGTTAGTCATAGTTGTATTAGGGGGTTCATATACTACATGCAAAAATGCATGCTCCAGTACAAAAGAAATATTTAAGTCCTTCCTGTAAATACCATTTCCCTCATTATTGGGAAATGTGGTCTCAGTGGGACCATTGACCATGTCATTGTATTTATGAAAGTATGGTTAGAATAAGATTAACAGCATTTATGGGAAGGGTTTTCCTACACAGAGAATGATGCCCATTATATAGGGAAGGTTGTGCAGCCAAGTTGCAATGAAGTAGGCGTATGTGGCTGCTAGCTGGTTTAATGTAGGGTTTACTTCTATGCTTTAAACTGTCCTTAATAGCCTCACATTCCCTAAACTGAGGCTGTTGGTGAGCTGAGATGCACTGAACCACGCCAGGAAGCTCTATTGAAATTTTGTCTGTCTTGTCTCACCAGACTTGCTCACTCAATCCGGGTAGCTAAAAAGCATTTTTGCAATTGCAACCTTACAAGGTGATCCCTTGGGACTATGTTTATTTAGGAAGTTCACATGAATCCAGTGCAGCTCACACTGGTTGTGACTTCTCATAGTTCCCAGTATGGATCTATGTGACTGAGATTCTGATACCTTCAAGATAGATGGGTGTTTTCTAATTTTTAAGCTGCAGTTATACCCAAGACTGCAGGGAGATACTCAGATTTCAGCAATTCTGTTTCACTTTGTGATGAACCAGTAAACCAAGTTAAGTCAAAGGATTTCTCACATGCTTGACATAAAGAACTGGGTTACTGTGGGGCTGCTCCAAAGCTTTCAGAAACCAAAGTCTTTGCAGAAAAACTTTGAATGTAAAGATTAAGGGGGCAAGCTAGATTGAAACCAAAGATTTGGTAAACCAGTAAGAAATCACAGTTGAAAGGATATGTTCAGCTCTAATACTGCGTACACCCTGCGCTGTCTTCAAAATCCTCCTTACCTCATAGAATATACTTGTGTCTTTCTTTGGAATAAATGCATATTTCAAGTAATTTGCAACGATTTCTTTGCAGAAAGCCATGTAGGAAACTAGTTTGGACCATTTCCCTTACTTTTCTTTCCCTTCAGCTTTACTACATCTGGAAAATAAGATAATGTTTTAATTCGACAATGTTCATTTAGTAGCAAATAAGCAAATAATTGGTCATGTTTTATTTTAAACAGTGTTTCAGTTGTGGTACCATGTGTGACATTCAAAGATAATTAAGGGATTGAGATACCAGATAGGAAAAGGATAAAAACAAAAGATGACTCAACCAAAATCAACTAATACTTTGTCTTAATCAGTGTTTGGATTGTTCTGATGAATTTGATATCAATTCTACAGAAAAGCAAGCAGCTATACTGATGATCAGCTCATTTCCCAGAATTCAGTGAATTTACAGAGGTCTGTTCTCTGTAATCACCTGAAAGCATATAAAAAAGACGCTAACTTCTCAGGAAGCCAATTGTGACCATAGAAAATCACCAGGAACTTATCCTGTGTGAGGGAGTGGGGAGGGGGGTGGGCAGGGAGGAGGATATCCAGAATTATATGCATAATGATCAGCAGCCTGTAGTTTTGCTTGAAACACTAAAATGTGGATCAAAATTTGCCTTAATTCTGTTATGTTATTTACACAAATTGGAAAAAAAAAAAAAAGTGTAGCATTGGAAAGGGAAGGAAAATGTAGTCCAAGGCCACAATTTGTAGTAAGAAGACCCTTTCTTTTCTAAATGTCAAATAGAAAAATCACAGCCTCACAAAGAGGCTTGCCCTTTATTGTAACGGTGATTCAGTCAGATCAACTGAATGATAGAATCATAAAATCATAGAATAGTTTGGGTTGGAAAGGAATCACAGAATCATAGAATAGTTAGGGTTGGAAAGGACCTTAAGATCATCTAGTTCCAACCTCCCTGCCATGGACAGGGACACCTCCCACTAAACCATGCCACCCAAGGTTCTATTCAATCCAGCCTTGAACACTGCCAGCGATGGAGCATTCACAACTTCCCTGGGCAACCCATTCCAGTGCCTCACCACCCTTACAGTAAAGAATTTCTTCCTCCTATCCAATCTAAACTTCTCCTGTTTAAGTTTGAATCTGTTATCCCTTGTCCTCTCACTACAGTCCCTCATGAAGAGTCCCTCCCTAGCATCCCTATAGGCCCCCTTCAGATACTGGAAGGCTGCTATGAGGTCTCCACACAGCCTTCTCTTCTCCAGGCTGAACAGCCCCAACTTTCTCAGCCTATCTTCATGCAGGAGGTGCTCCAGTCCCCTGATCATCCTCGTGGCCCTCCTTTGGACTTGTTCTAACAGTTCCATCGCTGTGTTGTAAAGGATAAGCAGCCAAATGACTACAAATTAATTGCAAGGCAGATGCATACACATATATATTTTTTAAACAGGGCAAATAAAGCTATCTTGCTTTAAAATATCTGGTGTTAAATTTCCTCCAAACTGTTACATTGGGAAGCAGTTTTGAGGAATTGTAGGGATATCTTGCCATAGGCAGAGGTGTCAGCTGATAACTGCATCCAATCTAGCATCAGTATGAGTATCTCAACAAATCTGAGTGATCTCTGCAGGAACATCATTAGTGGGTAAAGGTTCCAAGAGATTTGATTCCAAGGACATATCTAACTATTGACACTGCTACACTCAGCAAATGATAAAGTTGGATTTTAACTTGCATGATTTTGAAGAAATGGGAGTCAAACAAGAAAAGCAAGAGAGAGACTGTGATGAAATAAAAAATATCCTGGGTGAAAATTTGTAAAATTTCCAAATGATAACCAATATTACACTGAACAATGGCCTTCAAAATGAGATGTGGGGCTTTTGAAACTGAATAGAATAAAACCTCAAGAGCTTCTTCCATTAGCATGATAATAAAGAAAAGCTTAGAGATCTGAGTGAGGTTCCTAGCAAAATGTTAACATGGTTACATTATCATAGACAAGAAATTGAGTTTAAATAGTACATATCAAATTAAACAAACAAATAATGAGAAAGAATAAAATGAGACTATAGTAAACTGGTTTGGATGGAAGTAGGTTTTACATAATTTCGTTTGGATTGTGTGTTCACAGTCACCATCTGAGCAGACAACTGGAGGAAATCAAGGTCCTAACACACAATTCCTCAGTTTACCTGTCAGTCAAACTGGTGTATCTTTAAGTTCAACAAAAACTAATGCTCCCACTAGCATCCAGTGCTCCAGTTCTTTAGTGAGTTAAGAATTTAAGGCTCATTTGCAAAAGTCTGACAGATGCTTTTGAAAATTGGATTCATAATTAGTAAACCAGACAACTGGACTCTTAAGATCATTAGAAAGATATTAGGTAAAAACTTCAAAGTCAATGGGATTTGTACACCTTAGTCACATAAGCTCCTCTGAAAATTTTCCTTCATGTCAATCTGCATTCAAATAATTCTTCTCACACTTGGTTATATTGTGTTTGTCGTGACCACTGAGCATGAGAAATCAAATCTCGAAAATCCAGTAGGAACAGTAATTAAATAAATGTCTTCTTAAGACATTATATTTCCTAAAAAGTAAGAGAAACTGCGAATAAACCACTGGGATTAAAAAAAATATAGCTTGTTAAACCAGACTGAAGTAGTTCCAGCTCATCCAAAGCCTGTTCCCAAGTGAGTGCTGGAAGATCAAAAAGCTGTGATTAGCAGAGCCTAGGCAAAAGTAGAGGTTTTGTCTAGACCTCTCATTGTGGAATTCAATGGCTAGTTTGGCTAATAGTTTGAACTGGTCACTTGAGAAGGCAGTGATTAGCTTAGTTTATGTTAAGTTTGAACAGTCCAATGCTGAACAGTGTATTCACCTCCTACTGGAATGAGAAGCCTGTGTTTGTTAATAAGATGACGCGTTGTACCATATTAAGGTGTTTTGCAACTGAAAAGCATTCCCATTTTCCACAGATAAGGAGTCATTTGCCTGGGAAGAAGTAACATCCGGCAGTATTTCTAGAGCCATGCTTCAAAGAGAAATTTGAAGCCACTCTTGTATAACCTGCAGGTATTAATCACCAAAAGTGAGATTCTTATAAACAGAGTAATCCAGACCAGTAGCACAAATGCAGTTCCTCTCCCTCACTGAGTACTGATCAGTGTGGAGCACAGGAAAATCCGAGTCAAACACACCTTCGCTGATAGAAAGGCACCTGGCCCCATTGCCCAAGGATCAGCCCCTGCTCTTGTATCTCAAGAGCAAGTGTGAGTGCTGCTGAAACCACTGCCGAAGCAGTGCTGTGAAATCAGCGCAACACATGAGCAAAGCCAAGGAGACTGAAACAACAAAAATACCATCAAAGGAAGCAGAACAAAATGCTAGCTGGCTGGTGGTGGGAGCAGCAGAATAAACGTCCGTATTATAGGACTGTCACCAGAGTGAGCTGATCAATGATATTAAGACTGAGTCAATCTGTGTCTGTACAAGTATGGTGGTGCTTGAATGATGACAAATCTCTGGGTCCAAAGGCAGACATCCTTTCCCTTGCTGACAAGTAAAGAAGTAGCTGCTGTGATCAGTTTTGGCAAGTGTTTCTGATCTGTACCTGGACCTCTCCCATCAGGTGTCATGTCCTGAAGCTTTATACCTTCCTATGTAATGGTGCTACTGCTATGCTGAGAGCCTGAATTGCTGCCAACAGGCAGTGTTGGCTGCTGTTATTTCACTAAAATGAATGATTACATATCTCCCACTTGAGCTGATTGTTTGAAAGAAGTGAGATGGAGCCTGCAGGAGAGATCCTACCAATAATGGAGCTCTTAATGCAGATAAGGTTGCCTCTGTGGAAAACCAGAATAGAGGAATGATGGGTGGATTCTGGTCCTGCCATCCCTGGTGGCATATCTGTGAGCTGGTGGGACTCTGAAGCAGACAGCTTTTGTATGAAGGGAGGAATGAGGGGACCTTTTTCCAAGCCTGTTTAATAGTCCAATCTGCGAACAATCTTCTCTCTCGATGCTGTTCTACCCTTGTCTCTCCTTCTTGGCATGGTGCCTTTTCTCCCCCGAGCAGCAGCTGTGCACACTTGAATAGTAAATCAAACACCCTAAAAACTGTTGTTCCAAAATCTTTTCAGATCTTTCTCTCCTCTATTTCTGTTCTCATTTTCTTGCTAATGATTAAGGCAATTGGCTGCCTTTTTTTTTTTCTTTTTTTTTAATCTGATATGAACTAATTTTGTGTTGCAAACAATGTTGACATATCACAATGTCTATCAATGAGAGGACCTAGAGGTACATCTAGGTCACCACCCATCAATGCATGAGTTGTTGAGGGGACACTGTTGTAGGTAATGCATGGGGGGGCTGTACATTTCCCCTAGGAACAGATCCCAGATCATCTTGTGAAAGGACAAGGAATATGGTAACAGCCTGATTTTCCAGGTGATAGATAGCAATACAAACACACCCCAGTCAGGGCTGATTTATGCTAACCGTGAACCGAAGCCCGACATCTTAAGTGACATCTGTTTTTATGGTTTCAAGACTATTTCCACAACAGAAATGCCTAGAGGATTAATATTGTAGAGAGGGATGAAGACAGAACAGCAAAGTACCAGATAATTAGCACCATGCAATACATCATATGCTTTTTGTTAAACTCGACATCCACCACAGAGTAGCAGTGAGTTACTCTCTGGAAAAATTGGTGTGTCTTTTCCCCATAAAGGTTAGATTTCTAGAAGGTAACTTAGTTGATAGAAATGTCTGACTCCTGCTGGAACTACCTACCAGCTTAACTGACCTTGTATTTTGAAACTATTGCAAGAAACTCAGGTTGAACCTTTAAAAAGATCTATTTCGGAAGCAAACAAAAATGTATCGTCCTAGTACTGCCCCTTTTATTTACGTGAGATACTTAAGCCCCATGGATAGCTTCTCCCTCTAGTATGTGTGCCTGTGAAAAGGTAGTGATGGTAGAGCTTTGGCTGTGAAAATACAATGTATGCTTTATAACAAAGAAAACCACAGTTTGAAAACCCAGGGAAAACTCTGATTCACCAGCATGACTCACATGCACTATAGAGCCTTCAATCCCTTTAATAAAGATGCATGTAAGAACTTGCAGAGAGAACATATTTTCCTCAAATGAATGATCTTTTCAAGTGCCTTATCTCACTCTTTTTGAAGGCAGTGGAAAATCTCTCACTGGATTTTGGATGAAGCCCTTAAAGGCAGGAGGAAAGTCAGTAGGCAACATGCAAATACACACAAAAATGACTCAAAGCCACCATGAAGACAATATTATTGTAGGAGGTGGGAAGTTAGACTTCTGAGAAGGCTGTTACAGGGAGGACCTTTTACGTCGCCTAGTGTGACTGTGATTAGCAAAGCTGAGCTTTTCAGGAATTAGCACTTCATGGTTCCCACCTCAGGAGGTAATCTTGACACGTTCTCAATTTTAAGAAACGCGTCTGAAAGCAAATAAAATTCAGAGGTTTTTTTGATTTCTTAAAAAAATGAAACAACTAGACTTGAAAATATACTTGTTTGGAGGTAACAACTCAGCTGGTTGCAGTGAAGGGGAGTTAAAAGAATTTCATATCAAATGATGAAATAATTTTTTTACAAAAAAAATTACAACTCCCAAGACCACTGATCCAAGTGATTATAATAAAGTGTAATACTGGAGTAACATGGCAAGGAGTCAGGCTGTTAGAGCCTGCTGCCTAACAGAGTATCCACTAGAAGAAAGAAACCTCTTTGAGGTGTAATTGCAATTGATTGTGTCTGCTGGGGCTACAAAAAGTAGCGTAAGCACTGGCCTTAAACGGAAGAACTCAAGGCACAGATGCTTGTACCTTGGGAGGGTTGAATAAACTTGTTTATTCAACCCTCCCAAATAAGTGGCTTCACTTTCCAAAATGCAAAACACTATGTTGCTTTCACTGAACCAGCCTGACAGGAGAAGGAACTGGGTTAGTACTTCTTGTTTCTCACCATCACAGCTGTACACAGTGCACCTATTTTTCCAGTGACAATAAACACTGAAAGGTTTACTTTTAATGCAGCTAGCATACCAATATGTTAAAAGAACAAAGCTCTTAATTTGGCTTGAACTTTTCCTTTTCTCTTCTTTTCTACTTTCCTTTAGTACAGGAAACTTTCACTATATTTTGAAAACTCTTAAGGAGGAAGGAAACTGACTTAGTTTAGCACACAAGGAAGCTACATCCACCATTTCTTTCCATGTTGCTGTGTCTGTGTTGTAGCCACCTTTCTACCCTCGGTCTCTTTGAAGTCATTAATCCTGCTTTATATTTCCCCATATACATATCTCCTGCTTGAGCACACCTGCATACGTTCAGCTGTACTGTCCGTGAACTGCAGGCCTTTAGCTATATAGGCTCATTTTCCTGGCTTTTGAACTTTAAATATTGTCTTAGCATGCCTCTCATCCACATATGAGAGTCACAAATTGTCTGAAACCTTGGCTTCTTAGCTTGAGCCACGGGAATATCAGGCCAGGGCTTATATTAGTATGGAAGCTTGCTGTTCCTCAGCAGAGAAGGCAGATGTAAGATGAAGTCAAGTCAGATCCTGCACACTCATCTCTTAACCATGTTGCGTTCATACGAAAGGTCATCTCAGTCATATAAACTCTCATGCTTGTATTTCCCAAGCCAAATACTACTCATTTGGTTTTCAGAGCTGCCTGGAGTCTTTCCATGTTAGAATTGCTTAACTCTGGAGCCAGTGGTGACCATTAATGAAATGTCTTCCCTAGCATTTCCACACCATCAGCTAACTTGGCTTTGGACTTCAGTATGTTATACATTATTTCTGGGTAAAAATAGAGACAGTTCCCTCCATTTCATAATGTTAGGCTGGACCTACAAACTTCCGAAAGGCTAGAACTGGAAAGTGTTATTTATCTTGCTTAAAAAGAACAGAAAATAGATGAGTAACCATATATGAAGTGTGTATTAATGTTAATTAATACTTATGCAAAACCTCTTCATAGAAAATTAACACGAGACATTGAAAAATTGTTTTTTTGTATTGTCTGAAAAGACAGAGATGCATTTTCCTCTGTAACAGATTAAAAAGCGACATTCAGGGTTGCTGGTTCTACAGATGTTAGGTTTATGGTTGATCAGAGAATGCCATTAAGCAGAACTGATTCATTTTATAGTTCACAATGTTACTTATGGTGGGAGAAGGGAGGAGTAGTTTTGGACTAGTGGGAGAAGTTATCTGAAGAATGCTGCCCTTCATTTCGACGGAGACGGAATTTTGCCTGATGCTGCTTTCATTCCTGGCACCTAGCTCATAGCTTCTCTGGAGCAGTTACACCATGATTGAGAAGCCATGAGTGTAGACACATGAACATAAAGTTATTCAAGATCATCTAAATCCAGCATAGGGATGTCAAATGAGCTGGCATATCCAGTATCTGAAGGGGGCCTATAAGGATGCTGTGGAGGGACTCTTCATGAGGGACTGTAGTGAGAGGACAAGGGGCAATGGGTTCAAACTTAAACAGGGGAAGTTTAGATTGGGTATAAGGAAGAAATTCTTTACTGTAAGGGTGGTGAGGCACTGGAATGGGCTGCCCAGGGAAGTTGTGAATGCTCCATCGCTGACAGTGTTCAAGACCAGGTTGGACAGAGCCTTGGGCAACATTGTTTAGTGTGAGGTGTCCCTGCCCATGGCAGGGGGGTTAGAGCTAGATGGTCTTAAGGTCCTTTTCAACTTTAACTATTCTATGATTCTATGATTAAGGCACCTTTATTTCTGCATAAAACCCCCCACCAAACTTATGCATTGTGAACATATACTTCTCTATCTAAGCAAACACAAAAAACTATTTCTGTGGCCTAAACTCCTGTCTCTGGATCCTCAGCAAGACACCTCAGTTATTTTAATGCCATTCTCCCATTTCACTTTCACCAATGACAAAAATGGTGGAGTACCACAACCAGAGATGATTTAACCCCATTTCTTTTCTGCTTCTGTGGTGACACTGACATTATTCTTTATAGCATTCCTTAAACATTGAGGAAACACATACAGCACGTGTTGGGTGGGATAACCCTTGGAGTCCTTGGCTGCATTTACCCAAATCAGGCATATAGAGCATTTTTGAACAAAAGCTTTTCTCCAATGGGAAGAGCAGTATTCTGTTGCATTTCCACCCACAGTTTCCTGTCCTACATTGCTGCATAAAAAACTTGTCATAAGAGATATCATATTCAGATAGTTGTCTGCATTTATGTTACAGGAATATTTGTTACATACAGGCAAGCCTATGTGTTCTCCCTCACTGAGCTAGATCATATCACAAGGACATACCCCAGTAGAGAAGAGGGAGGAAGCTATTCCATCCCAGGGCAGCACAGGAACAATTCTTTCTTATTTCTGTTTTGCTCCAATGCTAACAGCAGATACTCTCACACCCCCATTCCTATATCTACTAAGTTGTGCTGGGGTGGTGCAATAGATGGTCTTTGTCTTTCTCCACCCACCAGTTTATGAGCCTAAACCCAATCTCACAGCAACCATACAAGTGCCTGATTGCCCCTTGTGACTTTACAGGAGCTCACATTCCACAGCCCAGCTCGGGTACTTGTGTTTCTGTGTATGGATTCAGAGAAGTTATGAATGTGAGTCACAGCAAGATGAGAGAATACACAAAGAGAAATTGTTTAAAAAAAACCCCAGCAACAATGAACATTTAGAATAAATTTCAAACAGAGGTGCATAATATGTGGTTTGAGAGAGTGAGTGCAAGCCATTATTCAATATCACTCATTTCTTTCCTCCAAATATATATATGAAAGCCAGGAACAAATAATATTTTTATAAACAGGGAGGAGGTTTTCTTTTTTAAATTAGATTACGTTAAAAAATAATCTAGGATGACTGGAGTGAGATTGCACCTATATAGGGGAATTACTATAAAGCCAAGTGAATCATTAACCCAAACATAATGTATAACTTTACAGCAAACAAAAGCCAGACATGTTAAGAGTGAATAGTTTACATTAGAGAGTTACATATTAAAATGTATGTATAATTGCAACCTTCTGTTAACACCCTCTTGAGGAGAAGAAACAAGAGTTGAATGCTTTAAAATGCTCTGTCTTGACTGCGCAGTGAAGAGCTCTGTCTATAATGAGTGAGCATACATATGGGGGGGTATTTGCAGATAAAAAGAAAAAGAAAAGGAAGAACAGCTACTATGAAAGTGTTTAGCAAAAGTTGCTCCACCTTCATTTGTTTGTATCAAAGGAATTCATTGTCATCTCCAGAGACAAACTTGGGGCAAAGAAAATGTGCTTTATTGAAAGCAGGGCATATGATTTAATCTGATCTCACTAGAATTTCATTCGAGCCCTAGGAAGGTTGCCCTGATGACATCACACTTTGCATCATGTCCTCAGCCTGCAGGCATCCTTTGTAAGCTCTAGAAGAGACTTGGCTTTAACTTGGGATGTGATAATGCACACGTTTTAGAGGACTGACCAGGGTGAACAAACACATCTTCCATCTCTGCTGCTAAAAGGAGCACAGAGCCTGGGTTTACACTGATTACCACTAAAATGGTAATCATCAGAGACAGAGAAACAGTGCTCCTCATTTCCACCAAGCTTCCCAAAGCTTTGGAAAGTACTTGCAGAGGACAGTAACTGTTAGGTCTTCTACCATTTAACCAATTCAACCACTGTAAACAGCTTCTCAATGCAGTAGAGAAAGCAAAGAAATCAGGTTTCTATCTCTCTTCCTATTAAGAAATTGATTAGAGAAGCCTTCTCATCTCCCATTAAAGGGAAACAAGAATAGAGGAAGAACAAACACTCACTTGAATGACAGATGCTCCTTTCGCTAACAGGCTGGTTTTGCCCCCTGCAAGCCTATGGTAATAAGCTCCATTACTCTACTCCACCAAGAATCTCCTAAATAGCCTTCTCTTGCATATGAGTTGCTCTTTGTATGTCCACATAGATTTGGCACTATAGCCAAAACCCAACTTCTCTCCTTGTCACATAAAGTTCTCTGTTTCATTTCTCTTGAAACACAACCTCTCTGAATGCAATCCTTCTTGCTCCCCTTGAGATGAGCCCTGCTGCAGCCTGTCTTGGGTGGGAGCTGGGCCCTTGGGCTGATCCCCAACATTGTGTGTTGTTACAGCCCACCAGGAGCCAGCTCCTTTTCCAAGACAAGCAGCCCACTTACAGCTACCAGGGAAACTGCCAAAATGCGTTCATGTAGCTCCAGCTCACTTCACACACAAATACACTGCAGCACATGCACGAGAGGCATATGCTATCTAAGCGCTGAAAGCTTAGGAACAGCCTTTACAGCACTTTTTGGATATTACAGAACTGAAAACCAGGAAATACTGTAGTTCAGAAGGTAAAGAGTGACATGGAGAGTTCTTACTCAGAGGCAAAACTGCAGTATAGAACCCACTGCAAGACCAATCAGGAAAACAGAATCCACAGTCAGTACGTGTTCACATTTCTGATTTCTTTGTAAACACTTTTCAATATTTTCCATCTCACTGAATAAATAGATGGGATCTAAAATCCCTCTGCCAGTGTGGAGTACTTGTTTCCCAAAACAGAAAAAGAACCCAGTCTCTTTTACCTCCTGTCCTAGAGCCAAATGCAGGAAAGCTCCTCTGCCAAGTCACTTCTGGGCAGGTGAGATTGAACAAAGACAATGAGAAAGTGAATATTGGCTTGCTTGTTACCACAGGGTTCCCAGCTGCCTCGTGTACACATTGGGAGGATAATTTCAGAGGAGCTCTGCTGCAAGTGTCCCTCTTTTCAAATCAGTAGGCATCAACACAGATGGATAAGAAGCTAACAGAGATACTAGCATTTGAGTCATTATAGCGACATGTAATACTACAGTTTTCTGGGCTATTGATTACTGCTGTTCTTGCATTGCAACCCAAAACACTGGAGGAAGTCAAGTGGAGAATGAGAAGAGGTGGATTTAGCATGCTGGTGAGCTGGTTAAAATACCCTTGCTGAAAAAATCTACCTTGTCAAAATCACAACTTTTGGCCCAAAGGTATGAATTTTGAGACAAAGGTTTTGCAGGTAGTTTGGGGATTTCTGTCTGGGTCTCCAACCTGCCAAATGAGTTCCCTAGTCACCCAGCTACCAATTATGGTCTCTCAGGTTATATTTTGTTTTATTTGAGAGCAGTTTCACTCTGAGCTTCACTACAACCAAATTTGCGAAACGTCTCAAAAAATAGTGTGTTTTTCTGTCCCTGACCCCTCCTTAGTGTTCAGATGGAGGTAAATAACTCTATCATAAACTCTATGGGGAGTTTATTGATAAAATAAAATAGTACATTTTGCTTTCAAGACATTTCTTATTACAGTCAGGAGAGAGAGGATGTGAGTCAGAAGTTTTCTTCTCGGTTTCACTTAGTTCATTTATCCACTTGATTTACTGAAACCTAAGTAGCTGTTAGAGCTAGAAGTCCTGAGGTGCATGTGTTCTTTAACACATAACTTAATTTCCAACACAAATAATTACAACTCCGTTTCTGAGTGTCAGCCTTCCCGGGAGCATCTGATGCATATGCAAAGATGTAGAAACTTGAAAGCTGAAGCTCTGCTGCAAATTGCGTTCTCTGCTTCAGGGAGATTTACTCTCTACCCACCATTTCTTCCACTTGGGCAGTCATTTCTTCATCTGTATTACTTTTAGTGTTTACTCCAAGCAAGCAGATGACGGCAAATCATTGTTTTGTCACATGGAGCTCCCTCCAGAAACAACTTACACATTGAACAGATCTCCCTTGAAACCAGATGAAGGTAGTTTTCAGTTACCCCATATAAAAGCTTCATCATTCAAAACTTCAGTATTTTGCATCATTAGGAACTGACTCCTCCTCCCTTTAGCTATATCACTGACTTAATTATACAGAGCCTCAATGCAACAGTGCATAGCAGTTTCGAGTTCGCTTGTTATATGATGCCTGAAACAATATTTATTCACAAGCTATTTCAAATAAAATATGTTGGTTTACTGTGTTAACATCAAAGCCAAGATTGTAGATTGTACTGGTTTAATTTCTATGATATGCATACCTATACATATATGTATTTTTATATATATATACGTACATACACAGATACACATACGCACTCTTGCCCAAGAGAAAAAGCAGTGCAAGGCTGCTTATAATAACAACAAACAACAACTTATGCTTGTGATTTTGGACCTTGCAGCATGCACATGTCTGTGTGTTTTTCATATTGAAATCCACATGTGGGGCAGACAGGCAGCTGCCAGTGCCATGCCTCACCCAGCCTGCACCAGTTGCTGCACTGCTGCCTGCATAGATGCCATTGCTTTTGCCCCAGGGGAATCCCATTTTCTCCTACTCAGGTTAGCAGTAGTTTAATGCAGGAGTCCACCTCTTCCAACATCCCTGTAGGTCAGTTCAGATCTTTATTGCACTTTCTTGCACAGCTAATGACTTGAGGTGGTGGATGTCTTAATGCTGATCATCAGTATCTTCCAAGACAGCTGCACTGTGTTAGATAATTCAAGATGTTTGCCAGAAGCTTTTTGGTTAATCCTATCTGCAAGACATCATTTCTGGTAGACTAAGATCAAACTGTTTTCCACACCCAGTGTACCACTTGGTGTATTTGTGTACGATGCATCATGCATTCCCAAAAGCAACCAAACCAGTCCAGTTGTACACCTGAAATGTTTATGTACTCATAAAGACACAGAGCTTTTCCTTGCGTCCAATAGCGGTTGAATTAAAAAAAAATCAATATATACTAATTAATTATTTCAATCATCTTAGCCATGACTAGATCAGTGTATCAAGAAGTAAAGCAGAAGAAATATCTGTTGCCATCTTTCTAATTTCCCTATTCTCTGCTTCAACCCCTTTCTTCCTTTAAAAGTTAGATTATAGAGTAGATGAAAATCAATATCAATAGTGATCTATAACACAGAACTTTGTGCCAAGACACACTGAATAATATTGATTTCTCTAAAATATATGCTTATGAAACAGAGCCCTTTCATTTTGAGGCATTTTTACGTTTTGGCTCTAAAATATTTGTGCTCTCTAAATTCCTTATACTCTTCCTTCCTCCCTCTTTTTGTTTTTGTTTCTTTGTTTTGATTTTGCTTCTTTAGTTTTGTCTTTGAAGATCAGTATAAATCTTCCTACAACTAGCCACAGAAGAGGTATGGTTCAGAAATAATGTAGGGTCCTCAGTTCCTTTCTTCAGTTAAGCTGTGGGAATACAAACTACTTGGAGACCAATATCCAGCCATTTGGGAAGATGAGGCTCAAATTCTTCTCAGTCATCCTCATGGGAAGGAAAGCATTAGCTAAGACAGCTGAAGGTCTCCTCTTCCCGTCTTGCTTTGGCCAGTGAAAATAGTTATGTCCATACTCTCTATAGGGGCACAGTTCAGCATGAGAGAGCAAAAACAGTGTAAAATGGAGCTGAAGACCTGAACTGGAATAACAGCATAAACACAATTATCACATGTACATGGGACAAACTGTGATACTTCAGACATTTCCCCGCAGACTACTCATTTCCCTTTGCCAAATCTGAACCCTTCTTGCACAACATAAAGCTTTCCCAGCAGAGGTAGCCTGGGCAGCATCTTGCTTTTTCATTGCCAGCAAATGTTTCTGAGAAAGGCTACAACAGAGCATGCCAGAGTCTGGAATTAGATACAAATTAATTGCATGTAATTACTCAAGAGCATCAAGTATCTTTTTGGGATTGTATACTTATTGTTATTGCAATGATGTTCAATTTGCAAGCACAATTATTGTAAATTACTCTATTGACAACTTCAACCTTCCTGTTGTGTGTGATCACCTCACCAGATTTTTTGTGGTCTTTTGAAATAAGAGGGTTTTTAGGTGTGATGAAGACACAATTAGAGTTGAAAATTACTGTTGTTCTCACAATGGCTTTCTGTTTACTCTGAAGTAGGAAACTGGTAAATTATTAGTTTATGTTTAAATTACAATTTTGCTGCAACATCTAAGATGTCGAAGCAATAAGCAGACTTTATTTTTACCTTTTATAGAAGCCTAACAATAATAAACACATATTTTCTTAGCAGTGTTTCATTTTTGATTGGATTTTATTTTTTTTTTTCATTTTGTATCCACTTGGGTTGCTTATCATTTCATGTAAAGTAGGATTGCCAATGCTCCAGGGAGGTGTTGGGAGGGCTCATAAACTTGTTCTTAAAAACCTTTCAAGAGCCAGTTTTTATGCAGAATATGTAAGATTAGTTAAACATTTTGCTTTTTGCACTTCATCACTATGTGTAAGTAAGCATTAATATGCACAAAGAGAGAAAGAGCTCTGAAAATTATCTGCCCTGGAGTGTGCATTCAACTACAGTCACTGATGCTTATTGCCTATTTGGCCTCAGAAATTCCCTAAGCATGCTGCACCCTGTCAATTCAGTACATTGTTTGGTCAGTGAAATCCATAGAAGAAAAAACCCCATAACTATAGGGAAAAAAAATATAGCACAGTGGGAAGGTGGAATGCTGAGCAGCGTGGAGAAGAGTAGGAGCAAGAAGTTATAAAGAGGATAAAAGAGGAAAGGGAAAACGATTGAAAGGAAAATTACTCTCAGAGACTCTTTGTCTCATTCTCCCACCTCTCCCCAAAAAAGTTTATTTACAGCTTTTACCCTGTGCAGGGAACATGTCTTCCTCTGCATAGCCCTTCCTTCTTAGATTCACTTCCTTTAAAGTCAATTTTCTAGTTAAACATCTTTCTTTCCTTTGTTCAGCTCCCCCTTTTCAACAGAAATCCCCGTCCACCCTCCCGTTTTTCCTTGCCCTTTTTGGTTATTTTTTTCTGTATGTTTTAAATTGGAGGAAAGAAAATTCTGGTTAAATATTAGGAAAATCCTCTTCAATCATTCAGACAGTAGAAGCACTGAAACAGATTGCCTGAGGAGGTGGTGGCAGCTCCATCATAGGGTGGTTTTAAGGGATGAATTCAAAAAAGATGGGCTGGGGATTTCCTAAGTATGGCTGGTCTTGCCTTTGGGCAAGAGGATGGACCAGGTGACCCCTTCAGATCTCTGCCATCCTTATGTTTGTGCAATTTCTTTCACCTCTCCAGTGTCTGAGGGTATTTAAATAGCTCAGGGTATGTCAATGCTTAATTAGAACTTTACAGCGTAGGGTAAGTGCATGAACCTGTAGAGACTATTTTTCCAGGGTAACTGTGCTTACATCCAGAAAGGTGCTGACACAGGCACACACAAACACACATGGTGTTGTAATAGGTGTGCTCATCATTTATTTATGCAGTTTATAATCTGACACTTAAAAAAGAGATCCTAACAGGCTTCAGCAATCCACAGTTGTTGAAATGTCACCTCTCAGATACAGATATTGATTTACATTTTGAGACCAAGCACACTGTATTCTGTGCTAACAAGCCAGTACAACCCTACTCAACATTTTTCAATGACAGACAGAGCTAAGTCACGCTTGATGGCATTTGTTAGAAAGCACTGAGTTTTGTGGATGTATTTTAACATTAGGCTATGAAATGGGTAGCCTGTAGACACAGGTCTGTTTTGCCTGGACAAGTGGGCAATGGTTAAATTAGAAGAAAGTATCAGGTTTGTATTTAGAGCCCATAATGCTGCAAACAGGGTTTGTGAAGGAGTCTGGTATGGGGAGACCCATAAAAAAAAAGGCCTAAATGAAACCTGGTCACCTGGATGCTTCTCTGGCATATGAAGACACAATTTTAATCTCCTGTCTTTCACAACCTTATCAAGATCTCCTGGCACCTGATTCTGTTACTCTCTAAAAAATCTGGTGTGAGAGAGTATATTGGGCCTTTCCGAATAATCACCTAAGTGAGATAACCCAACTGGAATACATGTTGTATGAAATGCTAAAAATAGAGTCTCAGATCCTGGAGAACATATGGGAACACAGGGAATAATCCCATGGTGTCAGCGGTGGACAGCTCACCACCAAGGAGGCCATGAGAATAATGTGATAACTGTATGAGACACAGGATCTCAAAAAAAAAAAAAAAAAAAAAAAAAGATTTTCTTTCATTTGCATGGAGCTGATTTCCAGATCAGAAGGCAAAGATCTCAGTTCCAGCAAACGGCAATGACAAAGTTCCCACTGACACCACTGGGACTGCAAAAAATTCAAGACTTAACTTGAATGTAAACTTCAAAAAATTAAATCCCTAGTGAACAAATCTGTATATTTTTCATCACATTTGCATTGGTAGTGAGCCACATACCACACATAATTGCATTTGCTGCTGCTTTTCAAGCAAATTTGTAACTCCAGGATCTGTCTTAGGCATTGATTATTGCATACATACTCTGGGCATGCAATGGATACACCATACTTAATGCCCCCATCCTTTACTTACAGTTCAAAGTCAGGGATGGACTCCCCTGTCTGACAGTCCTAGCCATGATCTGCTGCTTTCTAGAACATTTAGTCCTGAGTACCTCACTTAGAAAGAGCTGTTCATTGAATTGATAATGCCCACAGCTTCAGCATGATATAATTATTTACCTTTGCTGCCTGTGAGTTTGTTGAAAACAAGCTAGACCACATTGTGAAGAACAGGTGGACTTCTAGTAACCAGGAGGTATTAGAAGATCATCTGAAATATCCTTCTTCCTTTCTAAGCTTCAAACTTGGTTGCATGCTTTGCTTTACAATAATAGATTTCCTTTAGATACCTTGGTCCAACATTTGTCCTGCTTATTTAAAGGAATGATTGCCTGCTGTCCAGAGTTTATTTTGCCAAAAGATAAGCTGCAAGATCTACTGAAACCTTTTCTGCTCATTTCTAATCCAAATCATTCTAATGATGTTAACCTTGCTAATGCTACACTGAAAAACATCCATTCAGCCTTTATTTTTCAAAAGAGCTTTTAACATTTTGCTTTCTGGTGCCACCCTTTATTTATTTGCTCTGGTGCTTTGTGGTGGTGGTGGGTGCTCGATTGCAGCAGTGGAAGGATGTGCAATCAAACTTGCAACGAGACAGTAGTCTCTGATTGTCATCAGCTGCAGCTCATTATTCTCTCAAGGATTCCTTGTGCCAATCGATGATAAACAATGTGTAATCACTTGCAATTGATTGCAAATCAGATTGCATAGACTGGCATGTGGAGTCCTTGACAGAATAATGAGTGATGTCTTTTGCCCACTCCTGGGCCTGTAAGGACCACATTCCATTATCTGAGAGCTTCTCCACTCTTTTTGCCTCAAATGCTAAGCAGATCATGAAGGAAATATCAGGTCAAGGTTGCATTTATATTTGGCATAGGACATTCTGGTTATTTGTTTCATACTGGTCTTGTCTCTCCCTGTTTGTGCTCTAGGGCTGTATTTTCCTGGGACCTTGCCCTCTATGCAAGGTTGCAGAAACAAAACTCTGAGGGGTTAATGAGATGTTTATGATTTGGTCCATCAACAGTGTACTAAATCTATTCCTTTCTGAAGATTTCTACACTTCCTCATTTCTCCCTTCAAAACTGAGGTGACAGCTCAGTTTTGAAGCACTTGTTAGAAAAAGAGTCTTGACAACTCACAAACAACAGAGGAATAAGCCCCGGCTGACTTTTTCCAAAGCCAAGTAAGATATGTGATGAGTTCAGCTAGGTTTTGCCATTTAGACTTTTACCTTCTAAAGTAGTGTTAATCGGATCTTATCTATCGACCACTGGTAGCCTGAAAAGCACCACAAAATACAGTCAGTGAAATTGGGCAAAAATAAGGAAAGATGGCAAACATCTTCAGTAGCTGCTTTCTGATTGTTCATGGCTGCCACCAGGCATAGCTGCAGGTATGTAATTTAAATGCAATTAAAATTTGTGTGATTGAAAATATTAGTAACCAAACTAATATTTTGATTTCCAAAGCATTTTCTTTATCTATTTTTTAAAATACATCGTTTTTACCAATCTCCCTCCCAGCTGCTATGGAATAGTGGATTTCTGGACTCAAAACATTTTGTTAATAACAAAGGTTGCTGTTTTGTTTTGTTTTTTTTTCATTAAAAGATGTCAAGACAGATAATTTTAAATCAATCTGGTCTCTTTCTGGATCTCATAGTTTTTCAGGACTAGTTGTATGTGCCACTGCAATGATCTTGTTCCAAGTACTAATTTCAGAAGAGGGCATGAAGCCCTGTCAGATTTTCTGATGAATAATTAAGCAAAAATAGCTATTAAAAATACTAGTGGAGTAGGTTGTTCAACTGATAGTGAAATTTTTTCACTTCAAGCAAGCAGGGTCTTGTCTTGATCTTTGTATTTACATGAGAAAAGCATAACATTAGAATTCACTGAATATTTTGATTGAGATAATAATCTCTATTGATAACATACTTCCTTTTAAACATCTGTAAGGCAATCAATTAGAAACTGATGCATTGCTCTAATCTTACTTTAGAATCTAGTTCTTAGTAAGTGCTTGAAAGCCATAAAGGACCAAAAAGTAGACTTTAATGGAGATGAAGCTCTTCTAATAAGTGTGCTTTTAAAATTCATTTTAAACTTCTTTATTTCCTGAAGAAATTTTTTCTTACAGTCTATGTAAACCAATGTAGCTCCAGAGATTTCAATAGAATAAACAGATTTACCCAAACATCAGTGAGGTCAGGGATAAAATTACTGAATGAAAAATGCAGAGCTAATAATTAAAGAGATGCCTTGGTTTTGTAAATCTTTTTCCAGGTGTTTCATTAATAGTCATTGGTTAAAGTACAACTTTTTGAAGCTGCAGGGCAGCTTGCAATTGCTTTTCTATGAGCATCACAACAGCCATTGTTAAAGAGATAAAGCACATATATTATCTGTAGAAGGCTTCTAGAAAAAATTTTTTCCCAAAGGGATCCCCTCTTCAAAAACTAAAATATCATGAATTTATTTCAAGTCTATTTTCCTTCGCTAACCAAAGCTGGTATGTTATCAAAGGAAGCAAGCAGACAAGTTAAGTTCTTTCCCCTCAACCTCAGTTTATAAACAGAAACAGAAGGAGATATTTTTCTTAGCATTTTTTTTTTTTCAAGTACAGTCTTATCGGAGATCTGAAGTATGTCAAAATTGTCCAGTATTTTAAAAGATTGCATGTTTGAATAGTTGGTTTAAATTACCTACATTAGAAACAAGTTCCCTGCAATTCACCTTCCAAACTTGAGAACATGCTCTAAAACTATGTAAAGCTTTTGAAACATTACTTACAAAATGTGAGCCAAAGCATTTTGGAAAGGAGGGAGCATTTCCTTACCAGTGTCCCTGCACAGCAATGGCCGGCAGCAATTCACACCTTTGACTTAAACAGCTTTTGAATCAGACCCTTCTGCCTTTTCCAAATGAGAATTGAAATATTCAGCTCTGAGCAGCACTGGCCCAGGACAAGGCATTGTTGCATAAGGGCTGTGTATTTGGGCAGTAGGGTGTTCATGGGCAAGTGACTGTACGGATACATCACTATGAACCGGGTTCCTCAATGGCGATGTTTGGTCCCAACATCAGCAGGGGCTTAGTAGCTGGTTTTCATTGCTCCTTGAGGTACCCATAGAGACAGCATATCCCTTACAAGCCAGGGGCCTCCTCTCTCCATCTGCTCTCCAAAGAGATGACTTTCTGAGAGAGGCGCTGCAGGAATTCACCACTCCCTCTGTGCCGAGCACAGTGAGGCACAAAGCATGGGGCTGGTTGAGTTATGGGGCTGTAAACCTGCTGTGGCTGGCAGGACAGCAGTTATGTTTGAGCTTTTGTCTCCCCTGCTGAAAAGGAGGGTGATTTATACATGATGTGTGTCTGCTCAGTTCTTAGGCTGGACAGACAACTTTGTATTGGCTTTGGTACACATCTACAAAGACGAGAGCACTAACCAGCCTTGTGATAAAGGGATGATGAAGGTGTGGATGGTATGCTGGTATCTCTGCTGTGCCTACAGATGTCTTGTGTAAGATGAGTCATGATGCTGAGTAAACTGTGGGAGACATCCTATGTAGTTTTATTTATCTATTTACACTGAAGCTTTCCTATGACAGATATCCAGCATTTTACATGTGTCTCCTATGTGAATCAAAATGTTGGCCAGTTTACAAAACAGAGTGGGTATGGGTGTTCTGCATACTGCCTGGTAAATAATTATACCCAGGTTTGTATTAACTGCTTTTGCTTTCTGCAGCACACTGATGGAAACATGCAATTGGTGAGCATCTGTGATAGATGCTTTGGTTTTTTTCTGGTTTTGTCTTACTGTGGGAAAAAGCAATTTAATTACAAGCACTGAAATAGATAAAACATCATTTGTTTCTGCTTTGACATTTGTTAAGGATTTTTAAGCATTAAACAGTAAAACAAGAGCTATACTTCTGGCTATAGATAAATAATTGCAACTGTGTAGAATGATGAAAATACTAAAGCAGGATTTATATTTCAGTGTGACAGTAAAGAATATACGAACTCTTTTACATTGAAAATTCTTTCCCTGAGTGTATATATTGTTTGCTGTGCTGTGCAACACTTGTAAACCATCAGTAAACAACCTGTGTACATCTGAGAATCAAAGAAGATTGTCCATACCAAAGAAGCAAGACTGCTTTTAACCAATTTCAAAAATAAATGCAGCATAAGATACAGAGCAGTGAGAAAAATATTTATGCCTGGAGATGGATTCAACTTAGGCTCAGTCTGGGTTTGAGGTTCAGCTGAGAGACTTAGTTAAGACAAGGGTTGTGTTCAGCTGCAGAGTATTCTCAAGGAATTTCAAATTCTCTTGGCCAAAACCTTCTAAGAATCACAGCTTTCCTGAGATTACATATATAGCATATACAAATGGTCCTCCGGGCTTGAAAATGACTTAGAACCAAAAAAAACCCCAGAGTTCAGATTTCAAAATCTAGCTTAACTCATTTTTCCCTAATGATAACAAATTCAGGGAAGAAAAATATGTTAAAATGTTATGAAAGTGTGAAAAAGCAGATTTAAACTTGAACCATGGAAAGATGGTGGGTCTGTATCACCAGCCTGTGCCTACTTAACTTGCTACTAGTGTACATGGTCTTCTGTCAGACAGTCTTAAGTTGTTGAGCAATGTGATATATTGCTGGAAAGTACTTGGAAAACGTTCATGACCAAAGTGTGATTTACAGGTCTAGTCTTACAAATAGCAGCACACAGCACACACTGCACGAGAGAACCTTTTTACAGCATTTTTGAGCAGAGACGCCATGCCATACTGTGCTGTGCAGGTAGTTCAGTACATTTTTCATCCAGACCAAGTGAAGTTTTATTTTCTCCTCTGCAAATCTTCAAAAACTTTTCCTTGACGATGAAGCCTCTATTACATGGTGTGTATTGCAGAAGTTAATAAAGCTAATGAAATCAGGCACTGTTGGTTCATGTGTGATTCATCACTCACACATCTCTGTTTAATTTGCACAGGTTTGGAGCCTGCTTCTCACTTACACAAAAGTCTCACTGTTAGTTTAAAAAACGCTCATATAAATAGGAACCATTTTCTGATGCACCATAAAAGATCTAAGAGCAATGAATGATTATAGTCACGAAAGCTATTTTGGCTGAGCTCATGGTAGTTCCCCAGGCCCAGGATTAATACCACTTTCCCTGCATTTTGAGAACAGAGGAACTGTCAGTATTCTCCAACCAGCAGTGACTAAACCCAGATGTTTCAGTGGAAGAAACTTCTCATTAAGCTTCTAGGGAATGAGCTTTGAAAAACTGGTTTGCTTGTTTGTTTGTTTGTTTTAACAAAGGGGAGTGCAAATGCACCTGAGTGTAAATGCAAATTGGGCTTTTTGAGTTTCATGTTGATACAGCAAAGCCTAAAGGAAATTACAAAAATGCCCAGCCAACAAACAACCCTATTTATTTTGTGGTTTCAGAGGTAAACTCCAGCCCTTGAGGATCACCGGAGGCAAGTTCAGGTGAGAAATTCTGCCCTCTGGAAATTCTGCTTTTTGTAGTAAAAATCCCAGATTGGTAAGGCAAGTTTCCTTCTGAAGAGCTCATGTAGGGCTCCAGTCATAGCCAGGTGTTTAGCTTGTTTAAAATAATGTTATTTTGGTTATATAGAAAAAAGAGATGATAAGCTGGGATTCCAAATGTAGAATTGACACGTGTGTTCAAGTTGGACAGGTTTTTAAGCAGTAGCAGTAAGGCAGAATAATATGAAGCTCAGATCCAGCAATGCCTCCAGTAAAAACACCACCCAGGGAAGAAGGATGGAGGGTGGTGTGTGCTCTGGCTGTGGATTAAAGAACCTACTTCAGAAACCAGGCATGAAGTGAGGCATCCCGGTTGAAGTAGTTTGCTTTGAAAGTGAACTCCTCTCTCCAGGCAATCCTGTTGTGTCCCATCTGTGATTGAGGCATATTTGCCTGACAACTGTAATGAAATAAGGATTTGCATTAGGCAGGCAAATCCTGAGGTAAATATCCAAACCTTTTCAGCCATGGACAAAATTTTCAGCAATCCTTTTCCCTGTGGCTGATATCTATCTGGCCATTAATGTAACAATACAGTATGGGGTTATGGGCAATTAATAGACGTTGAATGCACAACTCCAACCCACGCTGAGCTGTTGGAAGCCTGTACAACCTGTAAGTAGCCTCTGCCAGAGGAACGGTGATGGCAGGACACACTGCTTAAAGGACAGGATGAACACAGGACCACTGCCCTGGCTTGCTCAGCTTATGGTTTTGGTACTGATGTGACAGGGTGATGGGATAAGAAATACAGGCATGCATGTAGCCTCCTTGCCAATAATATCTACCTACCTAAATCCAGGTAAGTCATTTCACCTGGCTGCCCCTACAGACCGGACATTGCAGTTCCTGCTCAGAGGAGTTCTGGATACTAAAAGTCCTTTAGTAACCCTGAGGGCTCTCAACATTGCAGAACCTAAGAAAACTTTCAGTAAGAAGGCTTCAAAATTGCTGCCATCAGACCAACAAAACACCAATGCTATAGGGAGAAATATTCATACCAAGGAAGGGATCCCAGTGGGATTATGCATTTTCTGCATGAATAATCTTGTGTGCCCCCATTGCAGGTCTTTGCCTGACACATTTGGGCTCCGGCACCTAGAAAGGTGTGCTCAGACATGGCACAACAACATGGCTCAGAAAAGCACTCTGCAACAGCAATGAAACTTGGTGATTTTATTTGATCTTTTTCTTTTTCCATTTAAAAACCAAAATTCCAGTGAAATAACAAGTCTTTAAAACATGTATTATTTATTTTCAACAGAGTAAAAGAGCCCCTACAGTATTTTGAAAGAATGTCTGGTTTATAGGTCTGCAGTGATAACATGTTGGAAGTAACTAACAATTATGTTATTTTTGTCCTCACTAATAATACTCAGGGAGCAATTGATGTTTCTTTTAGAGTTAATAAGAAACATTTGCAGCAAAAGCAGAAACTGTGGAGATAAAGCAATTGGCAAGAAATAGTATGTTTAAATACCATAAAACAGCCAGTATCCAAACAGGTGTTAGATAAAGTGGTATAAATAAACCACTCTGTATGCAGCCCATCATACAGCAGAGCTGTGTAAAAAATTGCATGAAATAACTTCATGCCTATTCAGAAGAAAATATAACAAAAGTGATCCTTGTGTCTCCTAATTAGCTTTAGCAGCTGAGAAAACATTTCTCATGCGGAAACTTCTGAAAGTTAAAAGTTGTGCTGTAAAAATGGAAAACAAACAAAAGAAGCAGTCAGCTTGCAGCCCCTTTGGAGAAATTGTATCTGAATTTTGAAAAACTCTTCACCAGTTAAAAGCAGTATCCTGAAGAGACAGTGCAACCTCTTTCAGCCTTGCAAAGTTATGCCTGTCTCTTTTAGTTATTCTGCACTGCCTGGTGGCACTACAATACTAGATGATGTCTGTGTTATTTTTATTGGTGCTGCTTTCACAAACATACAGATATTTGCCCTTTCTTCATCCAAACATTTGGTTGCATTAAGGATTGTTTGGTTTAGATTAAAGATTTTAAAGACAAATCAAATGCGAAGTAAATCAGCGCTAGCAAACATAAGGTGAAAATAATTACCCATGCTCACATGACTGATAAGCAGAACTATGGAAAATGTCTTGTAACAAAATCCACCTGGTTTCTATGGCTCCTACAAATGAGAAGCCATGATATGTTCACTGAAAGTTTTGTCAAAATCCATCAACCTTTTGGATAAGTGGAATGACTTGTAGCTTTTGTTTAATCAGCATGTGAATTTGTTCAACCTGTGAAGTTTAGGTGACATATTATGATTTTTGTGAGTCTTACTCACTGTCTTTGGGTTCTTTCAAACTCATGTAAAAGGAAGACAAGAATTTAGATGTGTTGGTGTGCATGTAGATACCCATGGTGAGAAAATGCTGAATTTCAGATGGGTTTAGGAATAAGAGCTTTCAACTGTTCCTCACTGTAACTCCCTCGTTTGTGAATCTGGTCCCTGAACTCAGCTCTGTGCAGTCCAAGTTGTGCAAAAAGCCAAAACAGAAACCCCAGCATCTCTTTGGAGACTCATTCTCTGGCCTATAATACAGTGTGCCTTGGAAAAAAACGAGCCTCCGCACTGATCCTCCCTGCCAACAAAACTCTCCCCATAATTTGTGTTCTGCATAGCATGGAGGAGTCCCTAAATACAGTGATTGGGTTCCCACCCAGGGCCTGTACTAAGGGAAACACACTTTATCTAATGCCAGTGTTTGCTTCTGCTCTGTCATTCTGTGCTGGAAAGATTCAGAGGGGCTAATCTGAAGAGTCTGTAACCTATGTTGCTGGTATCTTACACAGACCCTTCATGTACAGCAATTGCTCTGAACCAGCCTTCAATAATTGGGAATAGATAGGCATCATATCCAAGCAGACATCATGCTTCTTTTGGAGTCTTTTGAATCAATCACTGGCTCCCCTGGTCAAATCGCGCCCCAGTAAATACAGCGTTACAGAAGAACTTGACCTCTTGGCTCTTCAGGAGCTCATGTTTTCATCTTCTAAGCTCCATTGTCTCAGGTTTGCTGCCTGAGCAGAGATAATGATGGTTGTGCAAGGATACTCCCATGTGATGCCCACATGGCGTCTCCAGGACAGCCCCATATTAATCAAGCTAGAGATGCATAAGAGGTTTGCTGTGGTGCAGCACCAACAGATGTGAACGTGCTTTAGCAGTTCAAGCGGGTGTCCCTTTCTGACATGCACTATACTAAGAAAGCTGCAAGACGGCTCAGAGTTGCAGTGTGTGACACTGCATGATGTGTACATGCTCTGTAAGAGCAGGGATGTTCAGACAGCAACTAACACAATACTGAAGCAAACACAGAAATGGGAACACTTCTATTTCAAGTTGGGTTTTTTCAGTTAACCACCAATGGATGTGATAAAATCCCAGTGCTGCTGCTATCAAGTAAAGGAAAGGAAGCCAATGTTCTTTCATACTCTGACACATGGTGTGTTTTGGTTTCACTCAGAGTAGCAAACCTTTCTTTCTTGTAGCAAGTATTGTAAATAGGCACACTTCTTATCAGATCCTCCTCTTAATGTTTTTCATTAGAAAACCACAGTTAATTTTAGATAATTGTTAGAGATAATCTCAAATTTGTGTGTAATGTATGCCCCAGTTCTAAGAAAAACATGACACTGGGGAAGGTACTGCCCGCCTAACAGCTTTTCATTTACAAGACTAGTATGAGATCTCTTGTTCTTTTCAAATGAATTCTAGTGTCTTCAACATCCAGACTCCTACCTCTCAAAGCAGATAAAATTTTAACTCACTTAGTATTTATTGTCTTCTATATTTTGTAACAGCTTCTGAGCAGTGTGTTCAGGGACTGAGCACGTGTCCTGCCAAACAAGAAGAAAAAGGTTTCCAAACAGTCTATTCCAGAATTTTCAGTGGCATATCTGACTCTTTAAGCTTTCCTGTGGGAGTCAATTTTACTTTATTTGACAGCAGTGGCATTTGCTGCCAGAAGAATAAAGACAACGGTTGTTTAAAAAAGCATGTGTCACCCTGCACTATCAAACAGCCTGCTCCACATTGCAAGAAATTTAAAATGAAACAAACAGGTGAGTTCCCCTGACCAAAAAGTCTTTCTCACACCAAAGGAGGAAGGAGGTTCATATACTAATAAGAAAGGATTAGAAGTGGACTGCAAGTAACCTCCTTGTACAGGAAAGTACAAGGAGCAAAATCAAACCATGAGGCAAGTTTAGGAAAAAAAAAGCATTATACATTGCCTTTCCAGTCCAATTTTCTCTTCAGTATAATTGCCGGATATATGTTGAATAGCATGAAAATAAATATATAATTTAGTGGCATTTGGGCCTACAATATGAAAGACAAAAAAAAAGAGAAAAAATGCAGTCTCTGATATTTCACTTGAGAAAAGCAATGGGAAAATAGAGGTACAGTGATTTCTTCAGGGTGCCAGAAGATGATCAGAAAGAAAAATTAGGGACTTGGATATCCTGGTCTTCTTAGTCCCAAGCAGACATCTAGTCCCTGAGCAATGTTTATTTTAACAACTAGGGCATAATGTTGCAAATATTTGTAGCTGAATTATCTCAACATTTTGAAGACTATGTACCTTAAATGTTGTGTTTTTTCTGGGAAACTTAGTGGAAAGAGTTCTTCTTGGCATGCAGAAATGCTAGGAAATTCTAACATCATGCACGAAATTTCAAATCTGCCTTTAGGAAAAGCCAACTTCCTTCATAAATTGGCTCCTTCTCACTGGCAAAGGTGAGTAGAGTCAAGCAAAAAAGCAAACACCAACCTACTTTAAACCTTGTGAGGAAATTTTAAACCCCATAAATTTCTATGCATTTTGTCTTTTATTGTGAAGTCCTGGGATATTTCTAATAGCAAGTTTCTTAAACAAAGCTCAGCCCTGCTATTTTATACTCTTTCTTTGATACATGTGAATGGACGTTTATCTAAGTTTATAGCTGACAGCCCCATCAGAATGTCAGCCAATTTAGAAATCTGCAGATTTTGGGGGTCAGCCCTATTTTTTGCTCCCTTTGGTCCATGGGAATCCATAGTTTATAGATCTCAAGATAATAAAGAGACCATGGTCTCTTTCAAAGTTAATTGTATTTCAAGCCATCAGGTATAGGTGGTTTACACTGATACACACCCATAAAAACCATCTCACTTTAATGCTTACTGGTGAGGGAGAATAAATTGAAGGTTGATAGCTTTATTCGTACACAATAGCTCTGCTAGTAAGTCCATTTCTTATCTTGCTATTCTTTTCTGGCACCTCAAATGAACAGAAACTGCCAGTAAGATCAGAAGGTATAGTGTTTTTAATAAAGTGATACATTAAACCAATTTTCACCTGTGATCAGAAGCCTTTCTGTATAGACTTAAGGAAGTTAAAAGTTAATGGATGTATGACACATTAGCTAGCCTGCCGTATTAGAGAACAAAACATTCTGCTTTTCGGTGCAGACTATTCTTGTGGCTGCATTAGCAAATTAGCGATCGAAGGGAAAATACAAAGAAAACCCCACAACATGAAAAACACATTTCATGCTCATTAAAAAATACCCATTAGAACATCAGGCATCTGCAGCAAAAGCGAGTCTTAAGATTTCAGAAGTAGAAACTGTTAGTTTTGCACTAACTCATTGGTTCTTGTTGTCAATGAAGAGCTTCTTAGACCACAAGGCTCTGCAGGACAGCTGATGTCATGAGTGTGACCATCATCACAGGAAAAGTTGTAAAACAGACAAAAAAGACTCAATTTCCTGCTTTAAAACTATAGGTACTTGTTTGGCAGAAAGACAAGTTTGACCAGAAAGTCTATACTAAAAATGCCTTGGGTGAAATTTAACTCATATGGCTGATTAACCATTTAATAAACATGCTGGCAAAGAAGCCAAGCCACCTTCTTCACTCTTCTAGCTAAGGACAAGGATAATGCTAACTTTAAAGAGGTACATTTTGTTTGCTGAAGCACGCAGCATGCTGCCACAAGGGATCCTTTGCTTGAAGCAGCTATCACAGGAAGGTTTATAACTCCCATTTCTTTCCTGCACAAAAATCCAGTAACAAAAGGTGAGTTCACATTTAAACCATGTTCTTTCTTTCAAACATCTACTAAGTGACTTATTTGATAGTAGATTCCTTTCTTCTATGTTCTCCTTCCCCCTTCACCCTATGCTGAATTCAACTCCATCATAAGGCTGAACCAAGACCACAACCTTCAGTGGGGATCCACTGAACTAACGGCTGTTAGAAGATTAAATTTATCATACTGGCTCCAGAGGGCACTTTTCTGTCCCAGCCTCCAGCCTCACTTCATATACAGTTGTGAGATGATGTTAACTTTGGCACATTCACTCACAAATGGGTCTACAGAGTAATGGACTGGATAAGTCAGATATCACTCCGAGCTGCCTACAGGTGAAGTGCCCTTCATAGGACAAGTCTTCATTTTATCGTCCACCCCTACTACAATCATAGCACAGTGATGATGATGACTAAAAAATGCATCCCACTTTCCAAGTGCAGCATAGCAGAGAGTGGTTTTGGCTTAGTTGCTTTAAACAAGGCACTGATTAGTTAGTAATCAGCAAGTGATTAGCAAAGACAACTGGGTCACTTGGAGTTCAGTATGTGCATTGTTTACTGGGAGGTGTTGAAATGCTTGTGCTCAGCATGAGCACACATGCTGATACGGTTGTCCACCACAAACAGCCATTCAATAAACTTGGTTTGGGACATCAACTTGCGTCCCATAGCATTTGAATCATAAATATTGCAAAATAAGAATCATGATACTGACTGGCTTTCTAAAGCATTGCAAGATGTAGATTGTTAATGGCTTTTATTAAATAGCTCCAGTATGTAACACATTAAGAGGAACACTGATACAATGAAGAACCATCTTTTTTTTTCCAACGATTGTTTATAACCAATCTGTAACATATTGTTCCACAGCATAGACAAGATCATTCAGTAGCATATCAAGAGGTACCAAAACTCACTCCTAGTAGGTTTGCATAAAGGACAACTACAGAGCCGTCCTATAAAACACAGACACACCAAGTGTCATGAAGAGAGTCCCAGTTGATCCCAGTCACAAGGTCTTCGCTGGAGGGCCAGCTGGCACCACATGTATTTGTAGACCTCCCCCTGTTCCAAATCGAAGCTTATATTGACATTGGTGAGTCATAGCTATCTCCTGTGGAAACCTGTGAGTCCGAGTTCAGCGCTTTCATTCTGTGTGCCACCTCCTTGATATCAAGGAAAATATGAAAGAGAGTAATTTCAACCTCTTAAACAGCAGGGCTAAACTTTTTCCTGTAGCAATTTCATTATTTCCACATTGCCTGCTGCAATTAGTTTCTGCTAGGCTAAAGTATCCAGTGTACCTCGGTAGCTCATCACAAGGTATGTCTGAAACCTTCTTTGTGGGTGTTGGAATGGATGTGGCTTCACTTCAGGAGAGCAAGTGTCGGCAATCTCCAGTGATGGCATTCTGGCTATCTGGAAAAAAGCAAATTTACATACTGATATATTTATCCCTTTTTGTGTTACAATAGTAGACATCTATTCCTGCATAAGGAGGATTGTTTTAATTGTCTGATGCTATTAGTTTTAGGAGTCTCTCTCTTCTTGGCTGGAAGAGTTCCATGCAAGGATCGTAATCTTGAAACTCAAAATCCAGAAATACATCTATGAGAAACATCCATCCTTTATACACCTCCTTCTCCCAGTTTATCTCCCTTCCAATAGCAAGACAGAAAGAGAAGAACCTTATAAGTAGCACAAGCCCTGTGAGCAGTGACACTTTGCTTCCCAGCTCCTTACAATTTGCCTGCAAATACAAAACTCATGATCTTCCTAGGCAGGATTTCCAATTAGCACTCCCTGCAGTACAACTCTGTGCTGAGGGCTGAGTAATGGCAGGGATGCATGTGTGTGCGTATGCACATATGCAATACATACACATCAATATGTGTCCATATATATATAAGTAACATGACTAATAGTGCCAGAAACTTGACCCCTACGACTCGAGCTAAGGACTTTAATACATTACTGTACAAGAGGCCTCTTAAGTGGCTTGCATTTCCTTATAGTATTGAGTGCCATTGGACTTCTATTTCTGCTTTGAACTTTGTTACTGTTGACTTTTACAAAGATTGCAATGTAGACTTTTAAAACTCATATTCTTTCTTTATTATTTTTTTTTAACCTAGCAAAAAAGAAATAAATTCCCTGTGAATCTGACCTCTTTTTCTTGCATGCCTGTCAGTGGGTGTTGTAAGAAAGCAGCTATTAAGTTATTACAAGCAGGGACTGTTTTGCTAAAGCACAATATTTGGAGTAAATAGATATAGCAGAATATGCGTATGTCCCAGACTTGAGCTAAGCCTAGAAATTGGACACACTGAATTCAACTGTAGTTAAATTGGACTGAAATAAATATGGGCAAATCCTCTAGCCAAGACACAAAATAATTTTTTGTTTCCAGTCTCTAGGACACTAAAAATATCCTGGCATGGCAACACTATATAATACTTGAAGCCCGACATGATACAAAACAAATTCTGAAGACGCTGTCCTGAAGCCATTCCTTGCATGAGCTCTGAATTTGATTCCCAGTACTTGACAAGCATGTGTTTCATGCGAGGGTGACCCCAGCCACACTTGTACAGGCAAATGCTAGTGCAGGAGATGGCTTCATCCCCTGGAAAAGTCCCATCCCAGCACCATTACAGGCTGCTGTGCTATAGAAATTGTGTGTTTACGATCTTCTGGTCCCATCCTCTCTCTCAATGTCTTTTCCTTCTTGGGGGACCAAGTGGAACAGAAAGCTAAGGTGTGTCATTTGTGTGTCTATGACAGAAGATAGAAACAGGACTGCTCTGCTGAGGATTGAGTTCTGTTTTTGCCAAATCCAAGCTGTTGTAACCAAATGTGTGAAAAATAATGTGATCGGAGGTTACAAAAGAGAAATAAGATGTATGGAGATTTGCAGGAAATAGAGAAGAGAAATATTTGAAGGTTTTTTTTTTTCTTGCTAAAATCACACGCATCCATAATGTCAGTGCCACACCAGTGCCTGCTCTCAACATGATGCCTACAGGGCCAAGGGAAAACATTGCTGAAATTATTACAGAATGATTATGAAGACAGGCTGAGAAAGTTGGGTCCGTTCAGCCTGGAGAAGAGAAGGCTGCGTGGAGACCTCATAGCAGCCTTCAAATATCTGAAGGGAGCCCATAGGGATGCTGGGGAGGGACTCTTCATGAGGGACTGTAGTGATAGGACAAGGGGTAACAGGTTCAAACTTCAACAGGGGAAGCTTAGATTGGATAGGAGGAAGAAATTCTTTACTGTAAGGGTGGTGAGGCACTGGAATGGGTTGCCCAGGGAAGTTGTGAATGCTCCATCACTGGCAGTGTTCAAGGCTGGATTGGACAGAACCTTGGGTGGCATGATTTAGTGGTAGGTGCCCCTGCCCCTGACAGGGGGGTTGGAACTAGATGGTCTTAAGGTCCTTTCCAACCCTAACTATTCTATGATTCTATGATTTTATGATTCTATGATTAAAGTATCATTACTTGAGAAAAAAGCAGGACTGGAAGAGCAGGGCTGCTCACCATGCCTTCATGGAAATCTGGGTTATAAAACTGCCTCTGTTAACAGAGACGACGTTCCAGAAGGGGCAAAAACATTCAGGAGAAAGCAGAACAGGGGAAGGAAGTGTGACAGCAAAAGGGTGGGTGCAGGAAGTAGGGTTTTTTTGCTATTATACAAAAGTCACTTGGTTTTCTCTTCAAATGGAAGTGGTTAAGGAAAGTAATCAAACTTCTAGTTGATTTTTTTCAAACAAACACACTCTACTCAATGTGGAATGAGGACAAGGCCGAGCAACATGGTAACTTCAGCCTGAATCGCCTTGTGCCCATGAAGACCAACCAAGCATAGGTGGAAAGATATTCTAATCCCTTATTGTTTGAGGGGGATGTCTATACTATTAATTGTAAAACTTGAGCATCTCATTGTCCATCAAATGGGTACACATTTTGAACACACACAGGGAGGATATGAACTCATAAAACAGAAGGATTAAAAACCAAGAGAAATTATTCAATGGCAGTCT
This sequence comes from Ara ararauna, assembly GCA_028858755.1. Lineage (NCBI taxonomy): Eukaryota > Metazoa > Chordata > Aves > Psittaciformes > Psittacidae > Ara > Ara ararauna. The sequence continues at coordinate 8,121,518 of CM054410.1, read as the reverse complement.
TTCAGGCTGGGCCATAAGATTTTGCCTCAGTTTCATATTTTTTAAGATCATGTAAACCAGAAAGAACTATACGGCATGCATGAGGCAAGCAAGGGAAAACTAGATCACACACTGCTCCCTGCACCTCACCTCTTCCCAGCCTCATCAATCCTAATTTTTTTCTGGATTCCCAAAGAGATTATCCTGATCTTTACAACAGTGCTGTCAGGAAACTTTTACTCTATATGAACTATTGAGCACTACGTAACTTTCACCATGCATTTTTAGGTGAGATAAAACTGGCTTTTATCTTGTTCCACATCAAAGCTCATTAAGGAACAACCAGTTTTGGCATTAAATTTACTTTTATGTTTTAGCCTAATATGTCTCTTTTTACCACTTTGGAGGCTGACATAGTAACACTTACTGTTCACGGCCAGAAATCAGAGGTAAATGAAACAGAGCAGAGCTGCTCTTGCTCCTGGCGAAGCAGTAACAGTGCACTCACTGCTGCACCCAGCAAAGCCAGCAGTACCTTCAAAGCTTCTTAAGAGGATTTGGATGGCTCTTTTACCTTAATTCCAGAAAGCAGAAGTGTTTCAGAGTGGTTATGTAGTGACCCCAAAGCTGACATAAGTGAAGGAAGAAACAGCACAAGGGCAGCCACAAAGGGGAAGTTCTGCCAGGCTTGAGAGAGGCTGGCTTCCTACTGCTCCAGGATCAATACTAGCATTTCAGCTTTTGATTACTTACAGTATTAAACAGCTTGATGCATTCTACTGGAAAACATAGCAAACACTGGGCAAAGATGATAATACATGCACAAAGCGAAAGGCAGATCTTGCATCATTCCTCAGCCTGTTAACTCATATTTGCCTCATAGATTTCCTTGCTCACCATTGTTAAAATAATCCTAAAATTACAACTGAGCAGATCTGCTAAGAAATACAGCCAGAATAATAGTTTAAACCATGAGAGGTTCCTGTGCAAATAGAAAATGACGGCTTCTTGGAAACTGGAAATTCCTATCTCTCCTGTAACTGCAGCCTGCAACTCTGTACTGACAGTCATGTGTTTCCAGTCCATCAGGCTAATACGCTCTACAAAACCCATGGACTGATTATGTTCAGAGCACAACACAGCACTGACTATTATGCAGCAACTTAGCTGGTATATAATTACTTTTGAGGAAAATGCATTGCAGAACAACATCACTTCTCAAAGATTTAAGTTATTAAGGAAGATTAAGGAATTTCATTCTGGAAAAGAGACTTCACTGTGACCTAATTGAAGTTTTTAACATTCTCAAGGGAACTAATAAAAATTGGTTCATGCAAATTCTCCATACTTTCAAAGAACACGAACACAAGAGAACATTATCTAAAAAAATTAGGAAATTGAGATCAAAAAGAATTTGGAACAACAATAACAACAACAACAACAAAAAAGAATAATTTGAATTAGAGGGGACTATTCTACCAGGTCATTTTTAATCCATCCCCTCCTCCCCCTGAATCACAGAAGGATTGATTTCCTTATCCTTAAATAATCCGTAATAGATGGGTGTCTAGGTGAGCCAATGATGACAATTCCACAACCTCTCTTGGCAGCCTGTACTTTCAGAAGAATAAACATATTGAATAAATTATTAAAAAAGGCCACCGTGGGGAAGGAAAATCAATGAAATCAAGGAAGAACTTGTTAATATTGAGTGAGGGATGAAAGACAGGGAGTAAAAATAAGCTCATTAGATGAATGAAAGATGAAAATGGCAAAAAAGGACAGAATATGGTGGTTTATTCTTTTATCCCTATAGTATGGTTTTCGTTTACTATTTAATGAAATTACACAGAAAGAGCACCTACACATTCCTCCAAGCATGAAGCAATTTCAAGAATGATCACATGAAAACTGCTGCCAGTGTACTGTCAGCCTCTGACAAAAGAAAATGAACAAAAGAAATGCCTAGGAGTACATACAGGAACAACTTTCTTACAGACTGAAACCAACACATTTGCAAAAGACAATTTCAGGTAGATTCTAATACATTCATGCACAGGAAAGAACATACGCAAATAAACCACATTAATAAAGTACACATGAAAGTTAGATTTTCTAGTACATGAGGTATAAATACATAACACCCCTCATTCTGTAAGCAGGCATATATTTAACTTCACACATAAGAGGAGTCCTGGTCAACCCATCGGGATTATTCGCCTTCACAAAACGTTTGCCAGATGTAGTCCTCAGACAGTGCACAGCTTCTGGCTCTGTGGCCGCCACACCAGTTAGCTCTACGAAATTCTTTACAGTGTCCTTGATGCAAGATTGTCAATACAAAACCAAGTGTTTACCCCCAAACTGTTACCTAAGTACCTTCTGCAAACACACTTCAATAGGGCTGCAGGTAAGTTAGATCAGTGCCATTACCATCCCTTGCTGCTGGGTAGGATGGCACTGGCAAGGGCAGTTAGCGACCCAGTGCCCAAGAGACACAAACAGCAGGAAATATCTTGCCTGTCTTATCCGAAGAAAAGCTCATCTGTTTGTTTTCATGGCTTTTCCAGGACTGGTTTGAGTGTGAATCCTCTCAGAAGACATGCTTATAGGACAGCCAAGTGGGGCTGCTAGAGCCTTAAGAGAGGCTCACACACATTGCAAGCAGCACTATATGCTCCAGCTTTACACTTCTACATTGGGGTGTCACTGGCTGATACTGTTATACCAAAATGCCTGGAGATTTGTTTGCTAGAATGGGGTCAAAACTCACAGCTCCTCCTCTCTTCCTTTCTCTTAAAGTGCTCATGGTGGGTCATTATTAGATATACATGAGCCTCCGGAGAGGAAAGAGAAGGATGTAGCTTAATTGCTTTTGTTCAGATGGATTGACTAACTGCTCAGAGTTTTTCCCTTATGCATTTTTGGGTTTGGGGTTTTGAGTTGGGTTAGAGCACCTCTGACAGACGTTTAACAGAGACTGAAAAACACAACAAAAATGAAAGAGGAAAAGGTCTTTACTGCTTACAAATTCCTAAACAGACATGCTGTGATTAAAGAGGGCAGACGTTACCATCAAACAATTATTTTTTCTTAGACCACTTCCAGATTTCTCAGATAGTCATATAAAATGTTTGCAGTATGTGTTCAGTCACTTGTATACCTGAAACACTGGACCACTTTAATTCTTACTGCCATTATCCATTTCCCAACAAGAATGTTTATTTTTCATTAACCTTATTTTTTCATTAACCTTATTTCTACAACTTCCCTATTTATTCAGGCTATTATTCATAGCACCCAGTCATATTCTTTTTATGGACTGCCCATGTAAGGCATTTAATTGACCTGCAAACTATAATTACAACTGTATAAGCACATTCTGTCACTTTTACTACAAACATACATTGATTCATACAATTAAAAGATTGTACCTGGTTTATTTTTAAATATAGCAAAATTTTTCTTAAAAAGAAAAAACAATTCTGATTCAGGAACTTTTCTGCTAAGTTTACACTTTATTTGATAAGGCATCAGCTGTTTGTTCCTATGCAACCCTTGCTGAGATTAGTTTATGTCTATGCAATGGATACAGACCAAATTTTTTGTTCCTGACAGGTAAAACTATACTTCCCAAGGTATTGAGTTCTTTCTCTCTCTTGCAGTTTTGTATTTTTATTATCTCCTTTTCTTTTGAGATGTGAACTCTAGTTCTGCCTTGAAATATATTTTACACTGTACTTGGAATTGCTACTAGAGTCCAAATGACCTCATTTCAGCTTAGGAGACATTGTGGGAAAAAGATGACAATTAGGACATAAAGATTTTGTTTTCCTGCGTTTGTTTTCTTTTTCTCCTAAGAAATATTTAAATGAAATTGAGTTTAACTTAACTCAAGGTTTGTTTAAGCTCAACGGTCATAGTTTTTTTGTAGTTACTTTCAGAGAGTTTTTTTTCTTAAAAATCTCTGGAATTAAGCCAGAAAACATTCTTTTTTCTCCTTCACCTTTAAGCTTATGACGTGCTTGTGCAATTGTTGCATGAAAGTAATTCTACGTTTTTTTCTTTTATAGGAAAACAGATGGAGAAGAATTTATCTGCAGTTGAGATTTGCTGCATATAATTTATTTCACAGGAGCAAGTAAAAGATAACTGTGAGCTCACACTAGTCAAGGTTCCAGGATGCTGTCACTTCAAAATCATACGTATTTTTGAGATTATAGTTATGGAGAGACATGAGTACAAAGCCATTGAGGCATTTTTCAGGTTTCCAAGAGGGCTTAATGCTTCTCTGCAGCTACAGTACATTCCTGGTTCTCTCTCTTGACTGGGTACCTCCCATGAACAGAAATATATTTCATATTCAGTCCCCTAGCTTTCTGAAGCACTTGGTAGAGAAGTCTATACCCCTAAAAGAGCTGCTCACTTTTCCACCATGGGCACAAAGTCATGTCACTCTGCCATGTGCTCAGATTATGTGAACAGAATGGAAATCATTCTGACATGAACTTGTTACAGAGCCCCATTCCTCTGTGGAAGTTTTCTGGTCTGTCCTATTGTTTTAGCTTTACATTTTATTATTTTTTTCATTAATACAGTAGGAAAATCACATTGCTTTCAGAACACGTTGATGCTAGTCAGGACGCTCTTGAGGCTAACAATGAGTCAGGACTCTGGACTCCTACCAAGCTTTCCTTCCATTGAGCTGTGTTCTTTTTTCTTCCTCCTTAAGGAACTAGCTTTTATTGGCCTCTTTAGCTTTGGATTAACTTACATCATACATTTGATAGCACATATATATTCCAGTAAAAGAATACACACAGTACCATGTAAATTAACCTCCTAAACAAATTAAAAGGTTGAATGACATATATAGAGCAGTGTGGAAAAAACATTCCACATGGTAACATGAAGGTTTGCATTATGTGCCTTGCAAATCAGGCATCTACAGTGCACTTAGGAGTGATAAAGCCAAATTATATGTGTTAGTCAAATGCTGAAAGAGTTGTGACAAAGTTGTACAGTGAGCAGCCTTTCCCTTTCCAATGTGCTTTAAGGTAGTCATGCATAGCATTAAGTTATGGAGGTCTTGCAGTAAGTCTAAAGGAAGAGAAGGAAAGGTCATGTCCATTAGGAAAGTAAAAGAAATAAAACTGGGTTTCTGTCAATGGTATAGAGAGACATAGTGGTTTGACTCCTGTTAATTTCCTAAGTACCCTTAAAAAACTCCCAATGAAAAGTCTAGAAAAGTAGCTTCAACCATGCCATGGATTGCAGAGAGCAGCATCTGTTGGTGAGCATCGCCTGTGATTTTGGAGTGTGGGCATCAATGCGCACCTTTTCTGCCATGCCAGGAAGCTCTCCTCCACAAACAAGGTCTGCCTTATGGTAAAGGTGTAGGATGAAATAGTGCCAGCATATGCTTTATGGTAGTTTAAAGCCTCTCAATACTGCTTTGGTGCCAACAGCACGGTGACAATTCCTCTCTCCTCCACACCTTCAATTGTTTCACTTCTCAGCAATGTATTTTAGCCTCATGTCTCTATCGGTTATTTTTTTTTCCATTCTGTTCCTAGGCACAGAATCATTGACTGCCTTAACCAACACTCACATCATAACAAAAAGTAAAAGACATAATGTAGTATTTAACAGACTAACTATCCCCTGTGCTGACTGGTGTATGATTTTTCTCAAAGAATGAATATTCAGTAAGACCTGAATGGTTCAGTTCAGGAAGAAATGAAGGCCAAATCATCTTTCTAATCACAAGCCTTTGCCCCATGGGGTCTGAATTCTTGCTTTAAGGATCACATCAGAAGATTTATGAAGTCTGTTGCTTTGTTCCCATTTTTAGGAACCAATCCAAGTCACACTGAAATCAATAGGAGTCCTTTCATTGACACGATCAGGCTTTGGAGCAGGTCCATAGAGAATGTCACTTTTCTATGATAAAAAGAGATTGGGCTGAACACTCTCAACATTTCCACTGGTGCTCACGTAGAGTAGAAAGTATTCCTTTCCGGATGAGTGATCGTCTTGCGCAGTCTGTAGAAACACTAACCAGATGCAATACATGCCCAGTTCATCATCCCAGTTACTCAGAGCAAGGCAGTACAACACTACAGACACAGCTTTAAGAACACATTAAGAGATAAAATTGAATTACCACTGAAATTCTCAGTTTCTCAGCTAGACCCTCAAAATGCTGAGCCCAAACGGACCTCCATGAAGGCAGATTTCATTTGCTCAAACAACCAGAGTCTTTATAAAAATTAAGCACTGAAAAATTCATTACGAATTACTGCCCTGTTTACCGGGATTTTTGTATTCTTTTGTGGCCAAAATATAGGTGATAAAAAGCATTGTGTTAGAGCATATCAGTTTTCTAGGTATGCAAATCAGACCTGTGTAATGCCCCAATGTCTGGATGCCAAGACCCCAGAAACACATCAGATATGATACCTGAGACATAAGGAACAAAGCAGATGTATTGTTGTGGTGTTTTATAATGATCCCTTCGACATGAGTTCATTGCCATAATTACCAAAGCCTTCATTCACTAAACGACAGTCACCTGTTTCCTAACACTTTTTTCAGTAATGTGAATGCAACATTGCTTCAACCTGGCAATAGTTTCTCCCTGAACCTGCAGACACCAAAGAACTCATCCGCTTCACCAGAGGAATCTTGGCCAATGAAAACCCTTTAGTAATAGCCCAGAAATATTTTTGTGTCCTTAGAAGGGGAACCCAAAACTGGTCAGAAATGCAGCTAGTTGAATTACTGGTTCTTTTACCAACATAATAAAGAACAGATCTGCACTCATAGACCATTGTGCTACAACAGCAGCAGCTGGGTTCATCTCTTTCTTCAGCAGGCAGCAAGTGATTCCACACTTCTCATTTCAGTGTGGTTCACAGGTCCAAGACACCCTGTTTTTCACTGCACATTGATAAAAAAAAGATGTCATTATGAAAAATGTTAACTAATACACTGGGAGGAAAAGAAACAAAGTTGTCTGTGGAAGCACTGGATTGAATTATCTTGTTCCCTCCCAGCTACAGCGTGTAATCAGTATTTATTTACTTGCAAGTGGAAGGTGTGCCATTTCAAATACTCGCCCTCTGACCGATGCAGGCCCCTGCTGGATCACGCTATTTAACTCTCTCTTTGGAGCTGTTTGGTTTTCAGCTGGCTTATTATGATATATGTGTGCTGTGCATACCATGGCGTGTCAGTCTAGATCAGACTACAACTTGTCACACAGAGCAACAGATTTAGGCAGTATGAGTGAGTTGCAGATATATATCACATGACATTGGGAAGTTAATAAAACTTAGTTTGGTGGAAAATATTTTGGTGTGTAGTAAGCATCCTTTGGATCATGTTTCCCCCTCTCTTGCCTGGTAGGATTGTTTTTTTTCATGTGCACACTTTGAAACTTAAAAGGTAATTATGCTATTTAGATGCATACACTTAAATTTGTGTCTTTGTTGTCCACTCTGTTCCCTTAACAGACTAACTGGTTAAACTTGTCTTTGCAAAATTATTCTAAATCATTTTTATATTATCACTTACTTTGCATTATTAGAAGGAGCTATTAACAGAAGATGGGAAAGTTGCTGGGAACTAATGGAAGCTATATGGTTATTTATTTAAAGGAAATTAAGTTCATAAGAGGGAGAAGAACATTCCCTGCTAATATAAGAACCACTGAAAATTTTTGGCCATATCTCAGTTTCAAATTAACCCAGACATTTGTTTCCTTTGCTGTCCACCTTCCCCAGTTTGGGTCATAAACATTGAAAGACACAAAGAAAAAATTCCTTTTCTTTTAAGCTAGATGTGCTCTAGAGAGCTCGGCAAACATGGTGGAGGAAAAGGGTGTTGAACTCAGAGCCCCAAAAGGGCCAGTCAGGACACTGGGGTTTTGCCCATTCACCCCGTTTGACTTCCAATAGTTTGTTTAGGCATCAGTTCAGGGAAACTCAAAGCCATGTGGCTGACTCCCAGCACAGGTAGTTTCACAGAAGTCAAACAAAAACAATAGGGCTGTTAAGCTGTTGGAGTAGGAGCTGTACAAACGTGTTCTTTTCAGTCTGGTGGCTGAGCAGCAAACTGAAAATATGATTCAGGTCAGGTTGAATCTGAAACACACACTGTGTTGGTGGAACAGACTTAAAAGCCCCCAAAAGGTTCATTTTGGATCAACTCAGGTTGCTTTGATTGATCGAGAATGGGAGTTTTCATATTTTTTTTAACCCAAAATTTAAACAACAAACAGTTCCAGCTGAAAAACTCCTCCATTTCAAAGCATCAAAAAGAAATTTAAAGCAACGACAATTCACTCTCTTACTCAAAAGCCTAATATTCTATTTATCATGTTACTTTCCCAATAATGATAAACAGAAAAGGTTAACTTTGGAAAGTAAGTGGTTTAAGAAAGGTCAAAATGACAGTTTATTTTGAAAATACTGAAACAAAGCATTTAAACTTTCCTGAGAAAAGAAATTTCCCTGATTTTCTTTCTGACAAACCTCTTCATTACATTCAACCTGAAATTGCGATTAGTTTTTCCACTTCAAATTGCACTTTTGGCAAACTTAAGTCTATCCTGGAGAGATTCCACCAGCCCTGTTGAAACTGGCACATGCTCACATACTTGACTGAATAAGAGACTTCACCCTATATAATGGGGATAAGAATAAAACTTCCCCAACTGGTGGCGAAAAATCTATAGGTTGAGCTGTTAATGCCTGTAGATATAAACGTCTAAGATATAAACGTCTGTAATGCCTGTAGGTATAAATGTCTAAGATATAAACATCTAAGGCAGACACAAAAGGTTTTGGCTTCCGAGGTACAACACTTCACAGGGAAAGGAATTCTTGTCTTTGTCTTAATGGGAACTAGATTAGGTCTTCAAAGTCTTAACTGGTTAGATGAATAAAGAGCTAAAAGATAACACAAGCTTAAGTGCTTTAGAAGGCCTCTAATTTACAGTATTACAGTATAGCTCTTTAGTTCGAAGTGATAAATAGACACGGGCATCCCATACCTGGCTGCAGCCATAAGGCAGGTAGGGTTTCCCACTGCAGCCACAGCACAGTGACATTGTCCTATGTCTCACAGCAAACAACCAGGATAATGCTCTTGGCTGCAAGAGGTCTGGTATTGCCCCTGTGCAGGTGCCGCTTACCACTGCCTTGTTTGTCCTCTTCTTTTCCTGACAGGGAGGGGATTTCAGTATGAAAACCAGTGATTAGAATGTTTTGGGTGGAATTTTCCTATTTCATTATATGTGACATGTTTGAGACTGAGTTTTGCTGCAGACTCTTAGCCTATGGCCATGGGCAGGAAAGATGAGGCTTCACTGAAATGTGGAGCAAACGTACACAAAAAGGAAATGGATAAAACATTAAAATGACAGCTTGCTGAGGTAGCTTTTTGTCAGAGTGGCTTTAGCATGATCACAAAGTGATGTGCAGTAGTTGACACAGCTTGTTCCTACATGGTGAAACAAAATCGATGCTTAGTTTACCCTCTAGACCAGGATTTGCTACATGCACAAAACATCCCAACCAGGCCACAACAGGTGTGCCAAGAAAATTGTGAATGTACAGAGAGATGTGTCTATACAGTAGGCTTGAATCAAACATCTAATCCAATTTTGTGGAGATGGGTGCAGAGGTTTGATCAATGAGCCGTGCTCTGCAGCTCAAGTCCGCTGTTAATTTTAAAATGCTTTTACACCCCATGCAATGTGACAGCACAGATGCAGAAAACAATGCCAGAGCTAATAAAAAAAAACTGAGAGCCAGAGGAAGTGTAAGTGTTTTAGGCAAAATTCTGGCATCAGTAAAACCAATGGCAATACTCCTGCTCCCTTCTGCAGTGCTGGGATTTTACTGTTTATGTCTAGAAAAGTCTATGGATACGCAATATTATGAATATCAATTATACTGGGGTTTATTCTGTAGAAGTCTTGGGTTTAACTTCTGAACATAATTTTCAGTGAGCTTTTGTTTAGCTCACCAAGGTCAATTAAAGTAATTCCAGAACTTCTGCATCAAGTTTTGTGTAGATCATTCTCTCTAATGCATTCATCTGTCATGAAATACTCACATCTTCTATTTTCACTTAATTCCCTTTGAAGTTACCTGCACGCCTAAAGTTAAGCCTCTTTTAAAAATCTTTACAGAATCAGGCACATAATTTTGTAATTCTCCATTCAGCTGGTGTGGTAAGAGTAATAAAAAAGTGCTGTGATGTATATAGACTTACATGCTGTGCTCTTCCTTCGAGTTGCTGCATTTCTATAGCAGTAAAAAAAAAGCCCTGTCTGCAGGGATCTTGTTGTGGTTAAAAATCTATATTTTAATTTTCTCTATTTGTTCTATAAAGCTGAACTTACAGGCACAATAAACATACATACAAATGTGCATGCAAATATTTTAAAAGAGCAATCATACTGGGGACAATGCTGGAAATATATGCACTTGTTTTAACCACTATAAAATTTGGGTTTTTTTTCAAAGACTAAAAATAGAAAATATTCATGTGTTAATTACCACAGGATGTGCAAATATAAGAAGGGCTTTTTTCATGTGTTCTTAAAACTTACACAAGAAATGTTGTGTCATTTACTCACATACAGCATAACACATTAAATTTATATTCCTATTGGTTCCAACAAGATTATTTTGCCTTCTACAAGAAGAAATAATAAACACCCATAAATATAATAAAACCTGCTTGCATAACATGATATTTTTTAAAAGAAAAATATAACTTATACTAGCTGCTGCCAAATATTTAAGTCATCTCTGTTTCTAACATTCACTCAAAACTAAAGGACTTCAGCTGGGAAAGCTCTTGTGAGCAGTGCAAGTGCAGACATGCGCACCCAGGTCAGTCTCCCCACGGGAGTGAGACGATACCCACTTTCTGCAACTGCAACTGTTGATGAAGAGGAATAAGAAAGGTTTAAATTACAGATGCCAGCTTCCCCCTTTCTCATCCCTATGGACACCACGGAAAATGAATCCTCCACTTTTTACAACTTCCAGTGAAAAATTCCCCAGCTCTTCCCAAGCTTTATGTGTATCCTGGTATTTCCAGGATCTCTTGTTTACAAGTGTGACACTGCGTTTAACACAGCCTCAGTGGAAAAGCACACCTTTTACTTGCTTTATAGTTGGGTAGCAAAAAAGCACAGAATTCCCCATTTTGCCACCCTGGCAGCAGCACAAGGTAACCTGGCTCCCTTGTCCACGCAAGACAGCTGAGATACACTTTTACCAAACCTGATCTCTTCTCCCCCCTTGTATTGGCGGTTTCGAGCACCAGCTTGGAAAGACCTCATCTAGTGCCTTGCAGAAGTGGTCAGGGCTCTTGTAAATGAATAATAGGCATTCTGCTTCTCTAGATCAGGTTTTTCTACAGTAGCAGTTTCAGTGTAATTTTTTTCCATCATTACTCTTGTTTCTTTCAGTTTCAAAACCCAACACTTTATTCTCCTCTTACAGAAATTCCTGTAACAAGTGAGCCAAAACATTCCTTACCAAAAGGGCAGTGAAAGAGTTAACAATGTCCTTGCATACAAAACCACAGACAACTGGGGGAATAAAAAAAAAAAAAAGGAAAAAAAAAAAGAAAGGGTTTTTAACTGAGAAATGGAAAGGATCCAAATTCTAACTGAGAGTAAAAGCACAGAGAGTATGAAATGCACAAATCATCCTGAGGTATGGAGCTGATAAAGTTATTAAAAAAAGAAAGGGGGGGGGAAGAAAAAAACCCTTTTCTTCTGCCCTATACCTTGAGGCTGTGGGAGCAGAGCGGGAGGGGAAGCAGAACAAGTCAGACAGGAGCCCAGCGCAGAGCCCCATCCATACTCAGCGGGAGCCGGGCACGGGCTGGTGCTCCCCAGCTCCTCTCTGTTGAGCTCTTGGCACGAGCTGAGTCGGGTTTGGTTGCATAAACTCGGCTCTTCTTTGGCTTTTTTTTTTTTTTTCTTTTTTCTTTTTTTTTTTTTTTTAATTATTACTATGACCAAGTGGGAGAAGCGAGGCCTTTAATACAGGCGGGCTGGAGCCTGGATCCGGCCAGAGTGTGGGGTGGGGTTTGAAGGGCCCTGCCGGCTATTGGGCCATCCGCTTAGCAACAGCATGGAAAGGGCCAACCCCAGCATTTTTACAGCCGGGACACCTTCCAAGGATGGGTGCCAAAAGCTCCGCTTCTCTGCCAAGAAAACAAACAAGGGCACTTTTAAAAACTCCCGAGTTAAAGAGTTTTGGGTTTGTGGTTTTTTTTTTTCCTTTCTTTTTAATTCTGTCCTCCACACACTCTCCTCTCCTACGGTTAATGATCTCTTCCTCTTTATCACTGAAGCTCAAGCTTCAGGTAACTGTCACTTCTGCAGGTTTCAAGAGTTGCTTCCACTTTCCCCATCTGTGGCTGTCTCCCATCTCTACAGGCTGGAGCAGGCGCTGGAGTTCAGTCAGCTGATCTCTTCAGATGCTGCAGGTTCCCTCCTTTCTTCCTTAACAGTAGAAATCTCTGCTGTCTGCATTAGCATTGAAATCTGCTTGCTATTGCCATGTGTTTATATAACTTACACAATTTACTACCTATGTCACTTTCCCATATTCTATCCCTTCCTTCATTACAAGCCTCCTAAAGTAGTGGAATAAGAAGCACAAAGACTCAAATTGGCAAAAAGCGGCTTGTAGCTAGAAACCTTTTATTTTTCTGCATAGAAATAAGAAAAAATTTTGGAATTTTCATTTCCTTTTACTAAAGACATATTTTTACATTGTATTTTTAATGCAATTCTTGTTGCATATTAGTCTTTGTGACTGCTGAAGTTGAGGTAGAGCCAACTTTTTCTACGAAGAAATATGGACTACGTTTTTTTACCAGCTGAGAAAAGTGTAGGTCCGTATTGTGACCCAAAATCTCTTTTTTTCCCTGTGAAGCAGAAAAGTAGAGGAGCCAGAGCCCATTTCCAAGAAACACCAACTGTCTTCAGGTCCCTGTGGCTTAGCGCCTACCCAGAGAGAGCTCTCTCATTGGATCTTGGCTTTTATGCGCTAGAGAAAAAAAATTAAATTGTGATTTCTGTTGCTGTTGTTGTTGTTGCTATAAGACACATTGGTACGAGGTGAAGCCAAACAACACCTCTTGGGAAATATTAAATACTTCACAGAGAAAGGCCTGAAGAGGCCAATATTGCAGCCCTTTTCTCACATCAGTCATTTCATTAATTTCAGAGACACTGCCCAGATGAGGGAGGCTAGCAGGGTCAGGCTTTTATTTGCACACAGTAGCACATCTGAAGGGTAAAGGAGTCATCTGCAGTCATGATCCTGTTTCACTTCCTATCTCTACCTCTGATTTACTGGGAGACCTGAAGTAAATCACTTAACCTCTCTAAAACCAAGTTTACCCAAGTGCAAGAACATTCTGAACCTCCAACAGTATTTGTGAAGTACTTTGAGGTCCTTGGAGGAAAGATGTACTACAAATTATCAGCATAGCTGCTTTTACAGAAATAAATCTAAGTTTCTGTGTTTAAGCATTTGTCTCAGCTTCATCCCAATCTCAAGCCTGCATACGAGTGGTTATACACCAGACCCCATAGGGAAAATATCCAGGAAAACAACATGAAAAGGCATCTCACTCAATTGCAGCCAGGCCCCTTTATCCAGACAGTTGGGCTTTGGGCATGCCATATGGTGCACTTCATTCTCAAAAATTTTTATCTGATATATTAAGGGATATATTTTTGCAGCTGCACGCTTAAGCTGAAAACTAGAGTTTGCTGATGTGGAAGCCATGGTCCATGCACTATTTGCTTTCTCAAACTACCCAAACATCCTTCGTTACAGAAACCAGGCTGTAGAAGATCATTCTCAACAGCAAAGAAACTTGATGATGGGAACTTGTGTGGTTGTGACTGTGCTCCCTGTCTTAGGCAGAGCTAGGAAATACATGGACAACAACAGGAACCACACAAAAAAAAAAGAGTTTGGGTAAAGGTTCACTGCAAGGAGAAAAGGGTCTTCCTTTTTATCTGCAGTGGTTCTGCTTATCTTTTACTAGAAGTTGTTTTTAGTAATGAGGAAGTAGAATATAAGAAATTTGTTTGTTTTTCTCATGACACAGCAAAATATACAACCTAATAACTCAGAATAACATCCCTTCTGCCCAAAGAAATAATCTGACAAAATTAAACCAAGACTTTATCTAGAAATTGCTCAATTTCATAGTAAATTTCCACTCATCTGAAAAAGCTTTGGATAAAGCCTTCACGTGGGAATCCAGCAAATTGAAGCAACATCATAAATGCTTGATAATAATTCAGGACTAGGGTCTTAATTATTTTTCATTCATTACCTAGGTGAGCAAAGTGCTACGTACTTTGATGGGAATTTACAGGACTACAGAACAGGACAAAATATTGTGGCACATAAGGACAGCTGGATCAACCTAAATGCCTTGAGCCAAGAGTCAGCCAATATGCATTGAAGCATCATTTATCAACATGTTTTCCCTAAGAATGGATTCCCTCCTGTGCTGCTGGCTCCAGCATGTTCAAAGCAACTCCACCACCTTCTACAGAACGTTTTACAACCACCTGAAATTGTACTGTATTCAAGGGGTACACACATTGTGTCTGTAATTCCTACATACCCATAATTGGTTTTATAACACCTTGTAACAGTGGGTAGTAGAATTCGCCAAGAACTTGATATGAATGCATTTCATAACATGCTTTATATAATCCATTATTAGAGAACGTTGCTGCATCTGTAATTATGTTTGCAAATGCATTTTATTGAGTTCTACATAAAAGTATGCAGTACTGAAACCAGCTTTTAGGCTGCAGAAGTATATATATACTTTGTTTCCTCCCTTATACTTGTTTTTTTCTGTATAGTCAACACTACAAAGGGAAAAGTGCAAACTTTGGCCTCAATTTCCTAGTGGACTCCAGCCCCTGATCCAAGAATCCTTGAAGCTGGGAACAATTCAGACCTTCCCTGGAATCCTGTCATTTTTACTGTCTTTAGTTCTACATAGCAAAAATAACTATGTGAGTTCTGGCTTCAGGCTGATCAAGACTTTCAGTGTCTTTTCTTCTGCTGATACCACTGTGAGAGGCACAAATCATATTGGGTACAGACATATATTTACCTGCAGAGCCCACACAGGTAACTGAGCTGAAATCTACTAAAGCTGGTGCTAGAAATATTAGATATAGTCTGATTTCCCAGCTTCTTTTTTGCAAGGTATGAACCAGAGAGAACCTGGGTTGATTGTCATAACCTCAGGCTGACTACGAATGATCAGCAGATTTGGGAGGGGATCTGCCTTTACCACTCCTGATGATACCCATTTACCAAAGTGCAAGCAGGGGAGCTTAGCTGCTTCCCTTCAGATTTCCGTGAAAACCCCTCCTTTACGTTGTTAATTTGCAAGAGTCAGGCAGTTCAGACAGCAGCAGCATCTTTCTTCCACTGCCTTTCTCATAAACACCCTTTCAGTCTGGGTTGATTATTTCATCTGAAGCTGGAGTCCAAGATCATTACAAGCCTGCACGTATACTGAGCAAATATACTACCATGCTAATCTGTTGTGAGACAGTTATCTGTTGTGTACTTGAAAAATACAGAACACGTGAATTTGGTGCATTTTTTTTTCTAGTGCATGGAAATACCGTATAAATGTGGTAAAAAGCTCAGACAAGGTAAATTAATTACACTTCAAGCCTTTTTCCATTTATGGTGAGCTTTCTCTTTCCTTCCCAGCACCCTGAGGAATCGCTCTGTAAAACACTCTCTCTAATAGGTTTTATCTCATTCTGCCTTGCCTCCATTTTCTCCAGCTCCTTTGGTGAATATTTGTCTTTCTACCTGCTGCCCAGTTAAATCAGCCTAGGAGGCAGTGACATATGCCAGAACGCAGGGGCTGTCACTTTAATTCCCTGTGCTCATATTTTTCTCCTCCTAGTGGGGCGCTGGGGGCAGATGTTTGGAGAAGGGACCCCTTTGCTGCCTGGCACACTGAAGTCCTGACATTAGCTACTAATTATGGGAGTCGAAATCCTGGTCCTGCTCACAGTACCCAGAGTTAAACAGCCGACTTCTCCCTGACACATTTGAGTTCAGGCTCTAGACATTAGAAATGAAACCTTACACTCCACCACAGAAATGCTTCAGGAGCAGTTTCTTCCAATTTCAATTCAGCTGCCTTGTCCAATTCCTGCCTGAAGGCATAGGCCTCCACAAGTTGTGTGTGATAATGCTGGTCGGCTCCTACCCTTCAGCCTTCCACAGAAGAGCTATATTCCCATCTGGCAGACTGAAGAAGCTGTGGCCTTCACTGCAGCATTGCACAGATCGTGATGATAGGCTCCAAACCATTGGTAACTCCACTGCATCACAGTTTACACAGGGAAAGTCTTGGTGAGGACTCATGAGGGACAATGGCTGCATGAGTAGCACATCCCCTGTAGCTCCCTGCAATGAGCAGTGGCCACATTATGTTGTGGATAAGCAAACACGAGCATATTCTGTGCCTTCTCTCCTCCTCAGAGAGAAAGGGAGTGAATGACCCCTTCCACTTTAACACAGACCTACTGCTCAAATCCACCTAACTCAGGTTTTGAAGAGTGTGTGTGATTTCTACCCTATGGAATAGTACCTTAGAGCCTTTTGAAATCACTGGGAATATCTTCATTGACTTCACGCAGCTTTCATAGGAATATTGACTTTAAAAATCTTACTGGGCCAAAACTGCAGTTCCTACCTGGCTTCTTAGAGGTGTCAGTATGTTTCTGCCAATCTGGCTATGACAACCTAATCTTCTGCTGGCACTTTTTCTCAGGAGTAAAGTGAAATCTTAAAGCTTCTGATGGTTGGCTAAAACCTCCCAGTTGCATAAAGCTTCTTCCATCTCTGGCACCATATTGAGCAACTTAATCTAAGTCTTCCTCAGGGTAGTGGAAATTTAAGGCTTAACCAGATAAAAGCTTTATGAAACAAAATAACCATGATTTATTAGTGGGCTACATTAGGGGTTTTAAACTGATGTTTATCAGGAAAATACTGGAAAGGGGAAAACAGTGAAATTACTGATTAATGCAGGCACAGTGGCAGAAACAGACAGGCTCTGCCTGATAGGGTAAAATAAAATGGACCATGCCCTCTCATTACCCTATTGTCCCCCTATACCCAGATCAGGGGACACCCTGACACATTGCTGTCCTGAGAAAATAGACTTCAGTGTTCCTTCTGGGGAAGTTATAGATCCCAACACCACACCTTTCTTTTCTAGCTAGAACTTAACACCACCTCTAAACAGACAATGATATAACACACATCTCTAAGTGCGAGCGTTCAGGGAGTGATAAATTGAAGGTTCAGGTTTTAGTAACATTAATAATGCATACAGAAATGCTATTTGAAAATCAGAAAGTGATACATTTTATGCTGCGCAGTTTGTGGGGCAGGAATGGAAAGAAGAAATTTAGATTTACGTTTTCTTTGTAGTGTTGGGTCAAGGTGACTCCCAGCATAAGCTGGAACAACCCCACTGGCAACCTCCTACGCACCTACTTCGTGTTGCTCCAGCTCCTCTCCCCAGCTTAGTCATTTCTCCAAGTATATCAGAGGGGGAGAACTGGGAGAGATAAGGCACAGGATTGCCTATCCCCTCCCTAGGATGGCCTGGGGCATGACATGGGGGCTCTTTCCACTCCTTTCGTCCTGTCTCCTGATAACAGTAGATGATTCCAGTGGGAAAACTGTGCCCAAGGATGTCATCGTAAATTATGGAAGAAAAGGCTGGAGCAGAGCCTTCAATTGCTTTTGAAAGAAAGCAAGCAAACTGTTTCTACTGAACTTTAATGACCACACAAACTTGACATAAAAGCAGTGTGTGAACATTCACATTGCAGCATGAGTTTGCTCCAGCTATACTAGTATAAGATGGCTGACCACGGGCATTTGAATCCTGCACAGTTACGAAATGCATACCTGACTGCTCACTGATTCTGCCTTATTTTACAAGTGCTTGATTCAGTCCTGCTACCATGAAGGCAATTGGGAAATGAACCCGGAGGATGCTGCACCCTTTGCAAGAAGGGCTGCTCATGCATATGGCTGCTTTTATTGGGGGCTGTTGTGACAGAAAACTGCAGTGGTGCACTTGGGGATACTTTCTATGAGATGGGAATGAGGCATTGACAAACAAAGCAAAGCTACAGGCTTCCCAGCATATCACCATGCTGGCAATTAAATAAGCCTCTGAGCCACATGTGACTGTGCTCTAAGAAATTACTGTGATTCAGAATGATTTGGATAGAGGCAAATATTCCCTTAAAGAATCCTGCCTGGGTTCCTCAGTGCATGGAGGGTGGGAGAGGAGAGTTTCCCAGTCCTGGTGCAAAGGTGAACTCTGCCCAGAAAGAAGAAATCTGAGCCCACTGCAGCAACCTAAGGGCATTCCACCAACCAAAATGGAAAATTAATTAAGAGTGAATCATTTTCTGAGACTTATTCAGTTTTGTACAGCTTTAGTGTTCGTCTTTTCTGTCAGTAGAGAAGCTCTTGATCCAACACAGTGTTTATAGCCACGTTTCCATAGCGCCCTGGCGTGCAGAGCTAGCTTGTGAGAATGACCTGCAAGACCTGTTTATAGACCTCCTTTACAGAGCCTCTCATTTTCTTGGATGATTATTGTAGGTGTCAAATAAAGCTAGATTACCTGGTTTATGTCTTAGAATGATAAGCAAGCCAAAGCAAGTCATTTGGCTCATGTAGCTGTACAGGTATACTTAGATGTATGAATACATATATTATTTCAAACACTCAAGGCAATCTTACAGCCTTTCTTGCTGAGATTTCGAAATTTTTTCATTTTACGAAAAGGTTCCTCTTGGTAAGGCAATGCAGGGATCCAGTCTTCACTGGCTGAGCTGCAAAGCTAGTTTGCAAGAGTTAACAGAGGATGGTGTGGGCACAGTGCAGTGGTTTCAGGGTGGGCAAGAAGCCCTTCTCTCAGAAGACTGGTACAGCCCTCCCTCATGGAATGGGTGTCTCAGTCACAACACAGCTTGGCTCAGTGGTGGTGCCTGCAATGGTAGCAGGAGGTGAAGCATGTGCTGACAGAGCTCATTGCTGGGAAGCTTATAAATGATTCCTGGCACTATAGTTGGCAGTGGCCAGTGTTACCAGTCCTACAATTGCATAATATCTGCACTTTACCACAATCACCAAAACAATCAAGCAAGAAAAGCATGCTAACGCTTGTTGGAGAATAAACTCAGCAGTCACTCTAACATCACACGTATTTCCAGCTTGCAGCTCCACCTCCTTCTCCTTCTTTGCCTGGGACGAGTGGGCTCCTGCGCTGGTACCCGGAGGCCCCACCTTCCCGGGTGTGGTGGGGACCCAGCCCTGCTTCCCCTGGGCAGAGATGCGCTCAGGTTTTGCGATGTGCTGACTCAGTGATGCATGGCTGATTGCAAGTAGCAGTTTCAGCCAGCCAGCCAGCTCCAGCTAGTGCATAATATGCATTTACCAGCAAACAGACACAACCACAGGCTTCTTTTATAAATGGATTCCAGAGCCTGGACAGCAGAGAGCTGGCTCGGGCTGAAGACTCACACAGTGCAAATGAGGGTACGTGGGAGGCCTGTGCAGCGATGGCCTTTGCGCTCCCACAGCTTGGGTCAGCTAAATTCTCAGTGAAGCCCCATTCCTCAGCATAATCGAGAGATGCTCAGAGGCTGATCTAATTAAAACAGATTGCCACAGCCCCGGGGAGGCTGTTACATGAAATGGAGTTCAGTTGGACCTAGGAAAGCTCTAGGAAAAACCCCTTTCTCTTACACCTATTCTAATGTATTAATTTATGCCCTCAAAGGATCCACTACTCAAAGGTACGCCCTAAAAGCCAATAGATTCAAGTCCCTGCAGGATGAGCCCTAGACCAAAGTAGCCCTTGCAAGAGTCTCAAGTCCTCACTTGAGAGTGGCTCACTCTCCTTCAAAAAAAAAAAGATGTTCTAGCTGACATGCTGCTCCTCTCAAACCATGAGGCAATATCCCCTGAGAGGAGAGGGTGTCTGTCATATAGACAAGCTATTCCAAGACTTCTGGGCCTAATCCAAAATCTATTGAAGTACATGGTGAATCTTTCCACTGATTCCAAAGAGGTTTGAATTAGGCCCAAATGTCAAAGCCAACACCATAAACTTTGCCTGGAAGCCAATATGCAGCCAAGCACTGATTCCTCAGCATTGGTGTCATGTACTTACAACAAGATGCCCTGCTTACTCAGCAGGATGTTTGCCTTCAGCACCAGTTCCTCATTTCCCAGGGGATTTAGCTCCCTTTACTGCATTGCAGTTCTCAAGTGTTCAGGTGACAAAACTATGGATAACAGCACCAAGGTCCACAGCTACAAGGAAAGGTCACAGCACTTTCCTCCAGGCAGAAACAAGGGGGAAAAAAGGATAAAAATCAACAAACCAACAAAGTTGCTATACATAAGGAATGGGGTCTCTGAGCTCTCGACCAATTATGTTAAATAGTGGAAAAATCTTTATTCCCCCACAACTAAATGGAGCAAAATGATGACACAAAGGCCTCAGTGCTTTAATCAGCAGGACAAGTCAAGCCTTTTATTCCTTTGTATATTCCAGTCAATGGAAAGTTATTGCTTAATTAACCCCCTTGAATGAATACCTGATAATTAATAAACCCATATACTGTACCCCAAGGCTTTGAGTTTAAGAAATCTCTTCTGTTCAAGTATGAAAAAAGAAAACATGCTGAACTAATGGGAAATAATTCTGGTAGAAGGCAAACCAATTAGGATTAGTGAATTCCATTTCATTTAAAGTTCCAAGATAGAGAAGTAATTTATCTAGTAAATTAATAGTGTTAGTGACTTTCCTAATATATTAGCAAGTCTTTCGTATCATATTAGTGAAAACCAAGCTTGCTAATACAATAAAAGACTTATTATAAAGGTATGAAGGTTACTAATGTGATAAGATTTTTGCATCCAATTAGTATTAAAAGAACACTGCTCTAAAACAGGCTTTTAAATTTATTTATGGTTACCCAGCCTAATGTAGAGGCCACAACTTTTATCTCAGAAAATTATTAATTCTTTTTCCAAATTCAGAGCTACTGTATGTTGTGTTCTTCATGCAAAACTGCACGCATGCTTGTATCTGCCGATCTGCATGGATAGCTGACCCAAATTATTTGATCTGGCTGCACTGCGTTTAGCACAACACTACAGTGGTTTTGCATTCTCCTAACCTTGGATCAGCTGGAGTCTGGTCTAATCAGATACAGCAGCCTAAAGGCAAAACAATTACACTGAAATTATCATATGGAATCAAGCCAACACTCCATCTTGTCTGGTATCCTGTCTTCATCAGTTACTAGATCCTCCCACCTTTCTCTTGAGCAAGGTGAAAAATACCTGCTGCATCAAGCTGATGGAATAATCTACTTGTTACAGGCATTTCTTCAGAGCCTAACCAGATACTGGTTTCCTGAATGAAAAACCAAAGTTTATGGCCTTTTAAAACCTTGAATTATAAGCTTTACTATTATTATAATGCAAACGCATTTAACTATCACCAACTAAGGCTATACTAATGTGACAGTCAGTTCCAGAGGTGACTTTTCAATGGTATCAAAAGATATCTGCTTTGGCAAATATTAAATTGTGCTTTTACGCTGTATAATTAAATAATGTCAGAACACAACTTTTTTTTCCATGAGGGATCTCAACTATCTTTTAATGCCTTTACTGTAGGTGCAGTCGCAAAAGAGCATATTTGCCTTTAGTGCCAACTACAACCAAGGTTGCACATGGTGCACACAAAAATGAAAAAGATAAGAACCAAAAAGAAGTTTGGCTATATTTATTTGACCCATTGCTGTACAAATGGGTAACATTTTGGACCTGCATATAGTTAATCTTACCTATTCTTACCAACAGTTCTGGAGTATCTTCCTATATATATGGCTTTGCAGTGTATTTATGCAGTCATGCGAAAGAACTTTTCCCTTCTTATGGGGTTGGCAGAATTGTACAGAATCAGAAACATGCAATGGGTACTTAGAAATCAGTTGTATTAGAGAATATAATTGGCTCTATTTTTCATCTTTAAAGTTCCTACAAGAGTAGTTTCCTTAGGTAGATCAAATTAGTAAAGTAGAAACAGATGCAGTCGATTGTCCATTGTTCAGGTTGAGGTATGTGTGATAAAGACTGATCGCAGTATGGGGATGTTAATGTGAGAAGATACATTCCTACGCATTCCTCTGAAATCAGAGCTGTGACTGATCTGATTCATCTTACATCCTTAAATCACTGGAAATTTTCATGGTCTGGATTTCAGACTTATGTCCAACTATTTTACCTCCACAAAAAATGCAGCATCTTATACACCAGCCTGGAATTTTGTGCAACTCTCACCTCCATACCTCCAAGCCAGAGATGATATAGAGCAATCAAAGGTGCATGCAGGAAAAAACTTGAGCTATATGCCAGTATTGATACTGATACAGGAGTATATGCAGTTGAAAAGACTAGGATAAATTCCACCTGAGAAGACATCATGCACCTACTTTTTTTTAGCCCTCTGTCATAAATTCAGACCAAGGGAATTCCTGGTGAAATGCAAGGTTGGTCATTTAGGAACACTGAAAACGGCATGTTTAGCTACAGCAGCCAGCCTGAGCCACCATAGAAACAACTGCTACAGTAAAATTTAATACAGAACCTTTATCTCCCTGAGCGTAGGAAGAATAATTATGCAAGCATAGTAACATGTATGTTTAACTGCATAACTCATTTATTGCCCTTGTAGGGGTGAGAAAGGATCCCACATCATTGAATCAGAGTCTAAGCACATAGCTAACCAAATTTATGTGCTTCTTTTTGGAACATCATGGCCACATCTGGATGGAGACCACAGCAAAAAATTGAGTTATTTAAATTATTTCAAAGGAGAGGCAAAAAGGAGGAAACAGGAACACTGGAGGAGAGTGAGGAAGTCATAAGGAAAAGTAGGAATGGAAAAGGAACTGAAGCTGCTAGAAGAAGGGCTCACTGGATGAGGAGGAAGATTATGGAGAGCAAGGAGCTATGTATGCTGTAGGAAGAAAAGAAAAATGACTGACTGTCAAACCAGCACATAAAATAAGACAGCTGAAGAGAGAGGTTATGGGAACAACAAATACCAGGGTGGCTGTGGGGGCTGGGGAAAGTGACAACAGTCATAGGAAATCAGACGATGATTTGATAAGGGAAATTCAGATTCAGAGGTCAAAGGAGAAAAGGTTGTTGGTGAAAAAATAGGTCAAGGGAGCAGCTTGCCTTCATTATTTTGCTTTTCAAACCTTTAATTTAACAGTTGCTAATGACAGGCAGTTCACAAAATGACATTCGTATTACCCGCCAACACTGATGTAAAAATAGGCATAATCCTGTTTTTGTGATGATTAATGCAGTGTGAAAAGGATAATTAAATGAGGCCTGTTGTACTTTTGCTTTCTATGCCTCACTGCTACCTTTCGTGGCTCCTGCTCAATCTCCTTGAAAATCCATTAGGCTCTGCTACCACCATTTTATCACTTTCCTGGCACTAAGTTAGACATGCCCTCCCCAAGCTTTAAACCAGGAGCAATTCCTGAGAGGAGGCAAAGAAGGAGCGAGAGCCATGCCACCTGCAACCTCCTACTCTTGTGGTTACCCGACCCTTATATAAATTCCAGCACAGTTTTCTACTGGTAATGCTTACTTTTAATTACCTAGCTCACGTAATAATGGCAACTTTTACCTCTTCACCCAGCTAGAAAACCTTTGGCAGCTGATTTCACCATTGAAGGTAATGCACTTTACTAGCTCACAGTTTCAAATCTCATTTCTGAGAAGCATGGGAAGGGAGAGCGGGACAGAGGTGTTCTGAAAACATTAAAACACCCTGTAGGAAACATCTGTGTATTTGCAGGAAAAAAAAAATAAAAAGAAAGAAAGAAAGTAAATTAAAGTTCTGCTTTTTATCTCCAAATTTTTTATTAAAAAAAGGCACTAAATGTCTAAAAAAAGGCCTTCATAATTATTTTGTTTGCTGATGGCCTAGAAATTTGCTGGATTTGGTCTGAAATGAACTGCAGGCAAATGTCAGCTTACTACTGACATTGTCAAAAATGGATTTTCTTCCTTTGTGCTGCCCCATACATAATCAAATGCACATTCAGAATATATAATGCTCTGCTAGTTTAAAATTATTGCTTGATCCTATGGCTGTGGAAAAGCAGTGGAGTCAGCCAGTGTTTCTTTGGGGTGCGTCAGCGGCAGAGGCAGGACTAGAACTGAAGACACTGCAATACCTCCCTCTTCTCCTTCCAGCTCCTAAAGCAATAAAACCTCTCTATGCTAAATTAGACTATTGATCAGTGGCTACCATTCCTAATGGACATCCTGTCTCTCATGTCTGGGATTAGGATGCTCTTTCTACTGCTGGATAATCTTAGCACTGTACAATTGCTCTTTCTCTGCTAATGACTGACTATAGGAAGAAATATTTCCTGGTTGTATTTGTTTTTTTGGAAAATCTCATCACACAAACACGTGTGAAAGGAGCTAGAAACACCAACCTGCAATCATAGAATCATAGAAACATGGAATAGTTAGGGTTGGAAAAAACCTTAAGATCATCAAGTTCCAACACCCCTGTCAGGGGCAGGGACACCTCCCAAAAAACCATGCCACCCAAGCCTCTGTCCAGCCTGGCGCTGAACACCGTCAGCAATGGAGCATTCACAACTTCCCTGGGCAATCCATTCCAGTGCCTCACCACCCTCACAGGAAAGAATTTCTTCCTCCTATCCAATCTAAACTTCCCCTGTTGAAGTTTGAACCCGTTACCCCTTGTCCTCTCACTACAGTCCCTCATGAAGAGTCCCTCCCCAGCATCCCTATAGGCCCCCTTCAGATACTGGAAGGCTGCTATGAGGTCTCCACGCAGCCTTCTCTTCTCCAGGCTGAATAGACCCAACTTTCTCAACCTATCTTCATACGGGAGGTGCTCCAGTCCCCTGATCATCCTCGTGGCCCTCCTCTGGACTTCTTCCAACAGTTCCATGTCCTTTTGATGTTGAGGACACCAGAACTGCACACCATACTCCAAGTGAGGTCTCACAAGAGCAGAGTAGAGGGGCAGGATCACCTCCCTCGACCTGCTGGTCACGCTCCTTTTGATGCAGCCCAGGTTACAGTTGGCTTTCTGGGCTACAAGCACACACTGCTGGCTCATGCTCATTTTTCCATCAATCAACACCCCCACGTCCTTCTTAGCAGGGCTGCTCTGAATCTCTTCTCTGCCTAACCTGTTGCTCCAGTGCTATCTAATTATAGAATCATAGAATCATAGAATAGTTAGGGTTGGAAAGGACCTTCAGATCATTTAGCTCTAACCTCCCTGACATGGGCAGGGACACCTACCACTAAACCACGCCACCCAAGGCTATGTCCAACCCGGCCTTGAACATCGCCAGTGATGGAGCATTCACAACTTCCCTGGGCAACCCATTCCAGTGCCTCACCACCCTTACAGTAAAGAATTTTTTCCTCATATCCAATCTAAACTTCCCCTGTTGAAGTTTGAACCCATTACCCCTTGTCCTCTCACTACAGTCCCTCATGAAGAGTCCCTCCCCAGCATCCTAATAGGCCCCCTTCAGATACTGGAAGGATGCTATGAGGTCTCCACGCAGCCTTCTCCAGGCTGAACGACCCCAACCTTCTCATCCTATCTTCATACGGGAGGTAATCACACTCAATCTAAGTACCAGCTATGTGCTTTATTTTCTATGAAGGGATGTTACATGTTATAAGATACTTTGACAATTCAAGCTATCATGTCATAATATTCATTAAAAAAAAAAAAAAAAAAGGGAAAAAAGTGCCAAACCTCTCTTCCCGTTCCGGTGATTGTCAAATGATAAGCACAAGCTGAAAGTCACACCCACCAAACTTCTGAGAAAGCACCACAGCCTGAACATCTGCATCAAATACAGCCAATACAGGCAGGTTCTCAGCTGGGGTAGCCCCACACAACTTGTGTGTCACCCATTAGCAAAAGGACAGAATGACCATGCCCCTGATAAACATACCCAAAAACTGTATTGTGCTAAATATCAAGCAGCGGTGGTGAATTAGCAACCCAGACACAAAGCTGGAACTTTGCCTTCTCTGACTTCTCTAAGTCCATAACCAGCACTCAAATGGATGTCAAGAGAAGGTTTTTATTTCTTTAAATGTAAGCTGTTGTCTATCGTATTGTGGCCTGTAATTCAACACGCAAGATGTACTATGGCAATATGAGATAGTGACAGCTGCTGAAGAAATGCTGTGTTATAAACATGCAACGATGCAGTGAACTGGAAAATCCATATGGCTGGAAAAATGATGATGAGGAAGAAGAAAAAATTATTTCAGAGTTTTTGAACAAAATAGATACTCAGTAGTTTGTTTCAGCTTACATACTCTAATCACTTCAGCTTACATACCCTAATCACAGCTTTTTTCCTTTAACGGAAAAAAGGTTTATGTACACATATATACAGACATAAATAAATACATTTTATATTTATATCTCTCTATATTATACTAGGGATGATCTACATGCGGCTGGAGAAGCAGAGGTGATACTTTCATATATCACCATATTTCTACTGCTTATTTCTTTGAGGTCTATGGCTGAACAACCAGTGTCTTGAATTGTTACCATATTAACTCCTTCAAGCATCCCCCTTAAACCTGTGCACAGTTCCCCCCTTCCTTTATCTGTGCAGATGAATAATCTCTGCACATATTCACCAGGGAAAGGTCAATCACTCACTTTTGCAGCGTCATCAGTCATGGAGGATTCTCTGTGTGTCAGAAGAAATGAGTGTGGACAGGATGGACGTAAGACATCACTGAGGGAGACCCCAAAACCACATGGAAATGTTTATACAGCTTATATATGCCCTCATAATTGATTGATCTCAGCAAGCATACATACACGTTGCTTTTAAAAATGCTGATAAATCCAAGTTCATGACACATGTTTCTTAGGAAAGGAAGTATTATGGCTTTTTAAAAAACCTGAATGATGGAATGGCATCCTGCAGTCATATCAATCCCCATTTTCAAACCTGGCTGCCACAGCTTGCTTCCCATTTCTGAACATAAGCTCCTAATGAAGGTGGCACAGCTTTATGAGCACTGTGTGTTAATGGTGGCAATCCAGCCCCTTCTCAGATCAGCCATTTTTGCTTTGGCCCTAAGTACAAGATTAAAAATCCCAATTTTGTAAGACTGGTTTGAACTTGCAGCCTAAAAGCAGATGGAAACAAGCTGAAGCTCGTGAGTCTGCTCTTTTGTATGGTACTTTTCCATCCACCTTTAATCAATGATGTCTGAGAAATGAGGACTCAACGAGGATGTAGTCCAGCACTGGCAGCATTTCCCAATGCTCCATAATAATCCTCAGACTTTTATGGAGAGTTTTCTCCCCAGTGATTTTTTTTTTCTCCTTGTCATTTAGTGCCACTATTTCAGATTTCCTCTTGCTGAACTGCTGGAGTGCCATCAGTGCATCTATATAGAGTATGAGAATATATTTGGAAAGCTCATTTCCAAGGACCATTGGAGATGACTAACATTTTTACACTGCACAAAAGAAGAGAAAATAAATTTAGGACCAGCAAATAGAGCCACTGTGTTATTTCCTACCCTGTAAATAAATAACTGTAACACTTACATTCCAGTCATGGAGCTGGGTATCCAGCATCTTTGTGGGGAATGCACATTTCAAACAGCCATAAATGTTCACCCAAGACATTGACAATGAAGGGTTAAGACAGTACAAATTACAGGCAACATGAAAGAAGCCCTGTTTCCCTTGAAGATACCACCTGTTTAAGCACCTGGGAAAAATTATTCATAGCACTTTACCACTACACAGACAATAAAGATCCTATGGAAATGTCTTTGTTTAAAATCAACATTTATGGCCCAGATTTTATAGAAGGTTATGTAAATCCTAACTGATGCAACAAATGCAAAATGGCATCTTTAAAAACATGGGCCCTGCACAGCAGGCCTCAGCACAAGTCAAACCATTTCAGCTTTAGAATCTCATACTTCAGGAGCTGAGTTCTTAGACCAGAATTTTATTCCTTCTAATCTTCACTTTGGGTTGCTTCATCTCAGTACATATATATATATATAATATTCCCCTGTACAGAACTGCCCTCCTCTCCTGAATATCTATTAACTAGAAAATGGGAGCAGAACTCGTTGGCATTCCTGTTATAACACCACTACTTAGTTCCGTATCCTTACCAAGTCACTAGAGATCTTATCCTGTAAGAGCAACCAAAACCTCTGTAGTTGGCTCCCTTCCTGTTGCTGTGAGGATGGATAGTCTCTAGATGCACCAGGGAAGGGAAGACAGGAGACAGACATCAGAGAACATAGGTAATGTGTGTCCTTATGTCTGTACCTAGGAAACACATTCAAGCCTTCACCATTCTTTGTTGTGTCTGATTTACCTATCTGCAGAAAGGAAGCTATTGTATTTCACATCATGCATGACCTCAGTTATAATTTAAAAGCCTGATGATGCTTCCACAGAATTTTAAAATATTATATTTAATGAGGACTACATAATTTACTTTTGAACTATATATTTTAGTTACCTTACACTGCTCTAATTTATTTCTGAGTTCTATCTGAAAATCTTCTGAAACTAATTAATGCGTGTTCTCCAGCGATCTCATACTGACTCTTTTGTTGCTGTGAGCCTTTTGAATAAACAGTTCACTAAGGTGGAGAAAGCTTTTGGGTCTGTTTGGTCTAAGTCACTGTATGGCAGATGCAGCCCATCATCCAGATGTGTTTGGAAGGTGTCCTGCTGCAGAAGACTGCACACTCCTCAGGTGTAAAGGGATCAAGAAGTATTAAGCAGCAGCAAGAATGGAGTCAAGGCACTTCTAACCCTTCCCAGAATCATGTCAGCATTCAACTAGAATTTTTAGCTTATACACAGGGAACAGTTCTGTGTGGTCAAATATGAGTCAAGATTTCTTGTCTACTTGACAGCCAACATCATGGTACCTTAGCCCTTACCATACAGAATGCAATGGTATTACAGTGGAGTCCAAGCTTTCTGTAACACTTCTTTTTAGTCACGTAAGAAGCCCAATGACTTTTTTCTGCTTTCTAAGCTGAGGAAAATACCAAGAACTGTCTTTTTCCCACCCCCCACTTCCTTTAGAGAAACCCCAAGAGTCTTCACAGAAATAGGAAATGACTGTTACCTTCAGGCTTGTGGGTTTTTAGGTTATAGCCTTCTTCCTCTCCTGTTTCTAAAGCTGATCTTCCTTCCACCTCTCTCTTTGCCTCCATCTTCCAACTCTGTTTGAACTGAATCACCTCTTACTTTTTGGTCCCACTTCTAGCTCAAGAGTGTTTCAGTCACCATGAAAGAGATGCCTACAGCTAACACCTTAAAGAACTAAAAGAATAAGTACAGTCCTGTTTTGGTATTTTTATTACAAGAGAGTCTCTCTATCAAACCCCTCTCAAGCACTGCTTCTCTGTAAGGAGAAAAGCTGGTGAAGGGACAAGGAAAATCTTTCTTCTGGCTAGTGCAAAACTATGGCCTTTGAGAACAGGGTGAGTAGCTTCATAGTGGAGTAAGGAGTTTGTCCCTGGTTTGCTGGAGCATACACGGACATCTCAGGCTCTCAAAGCTCTTGCTATGAAAGCTGCTCCCTTGCCATGCTGTAAAGGAGGACTATGTGGCTTCACCAGAGCAATACTGACAGGGCTAGGCAGCTTATACAAGGAGAAAGTTACCAGTCACAATGGCTGCTGTTGTAATTTTACACTGTGGGAAAGGGACTAAAAAGAGTAATCAAGACATAAGAAGTTGCAGAATTTTGATTTTTATTTTTTAATTACTTTTTTTTACTGAGTAAAAATAAATCCTTAATATCTAAGAAATCATGCAATTGTTTCATACTACTTACAGTGGAAGATTTTCATAGCATTTGGTTGAGGGTACAATCTGCCCTGGCAACTGTTGTGGCTGGTTATTTTTCCAAATGAATGCAAACACAGACACGAGCAGAAGTTACTGCAACCACTGCTGCCTCATTTACCTCTGCAGTCAGGTAGCTACCTGTACTAGTGCTCAGTTTTATATAGAAAATAGAATTGCAGGTGAAAAACTTCAAGATCATGTTTAAACCCACCAGCGGGAGGCTCACCTTCTTAAATAAATCTGTCTATGTGCAAAGCACTGTAGAAATTGCGATAATAATGATACCTTCTCCAGTGCATATATAAATATTACAATGTCCCTTCTGCAGAGAAGAAAGTGCATGAGTAAAAGTACATAACTTCAAGTACATAACTTCAGGATATAGCAATGGAACAAAAAAGCCAGGGTTTTTAGGAGTTCCTTAAGACCAAGTCTGCTTCTTCCTTTAACTTGCTTTTAAAAATAATTAAAAATATTAAGACACTTTATAAAAACCCACAAGAAGCTTTAGTGAATCTATTTCATATTTGTTCTACAATTGCCAGAAGGTCTTTTGGTCTCCTTGTCATTTTGCACTATATGACCTAAGTAACACTGATATTTATTGCTCATTTTCATTTAGCTCTTTGAAGACCAATCCACTTAATGATCAGAAACCTCACACAATTTAGCAGATAACATCACTGCAGAGACTTGTTGGGAAGCTTTAATAAGTAAAATGAATACTAAGAGGTGGGCTGGGGTGATTGCTGTGTTTTAATCCTAGATGATAAGAATCAGAGTCATACCTGCCCATTCTTGCTCTGTGATTACAGAGACAGAGCAGCTCAAGTGGACACAAATTTTAGGCTATGTTGTTATAGTGACTACCTCAAACACTTGTAAGACACACATTATGATAATAATGCCTATCCTTAGTGTCACTTGTATTTACCCACACATAGTTTCTCATGCAGTAGGTGAATTCTGTTACTTATGATCTCCAGATGGGAAAACCACAATAACCCCAGGTCCAGCAAGTCCCAGGCAGCCCCAGGCAGGTATGGCACAGGCTGCCAGCGCCATAGCCCTGGCGCCCTCCCTTCATCCTCCTCCAGCACCAGCTTCGGGACTGGACTGCCCTGAAGCAGGTAATTGCATAGGCCACCATCAGCAGGCAGCCGGCACGAGAGCTAGGGGAACCTGAACAAGGGTGACTTTTATGAATATAAAATACTTAAGAGCATAAAAGGGAGTATCATGAAGTGTAAAAGGAAGTATAACACAGTACTGCCTGTACACACAGGCAATGAAACTCAGTAACTTGTTCAAGGTCACACAGGAAATCTGTAAGGGAGCAAAGAGAAGAATCTGGTTCCTCCTCCTTTGTTAGCTTATGCCCCAGCAGCTGGATGTGTCTCTGTGACATATGGAAATGCGCCTTTAGTCCCACTGCAAAATGCTTCAAATTACAAACTTCCTACTGTCCTCTGAGAGTGCTTTATTTGTGGAAACTTTAAAAAAACCAGTCTCTACATAATAACCATGAAAAGTTATTTTCTTGCAAAATTGTAAATAAAGCAGTATTTATATTATTGTTATAATCTCTCTGGTCCTCAGTGACAGGGTGACCCCCATTGGTGTACGGAAATGGAGCAATTAATGAGTAATGGACCATTTCCTGATATGCATATTCTGAAGCCCATCTTTTGTTCTCAGATCTTCAGGGACTATCTCTTATCACAGGTTTTTTTCCCTATAGAGAAACACTTGGAGGTTGCTTTAGGTAACACAGCAATGGGTAATTTTCAAAGCCAACTTAAATTAAAGAGTCTTTTCAGCAGTTTTGAGTATGCCATTAGTGGATGACTGCATAGTAAAATGATTTGACTCACTGTCACAGAGTTTTAGAGTTAGATATTCTTGAGTTGCAGACCTTTTGCCACAAAATGAAGCAATAGGAACCACCATCTATTGTCATGAGCACCTTAAAGTCCCACTTGAAACCACTGGGTCCTGTTCTAAAACCTGCGGTCTTTGCAGGAAGTATCGCTTTGAGGGCTGAATTAGGATTCGTTACCTATCAGAAAAAAACAAATCCAAATAGGTTTCCTTTTTGTTGTTTTTATGGGGATGTTCACCTTATATATGCAGACGGCATTGCAACAACAGGTCTCTGCGCAGAAGACAGGGTTTTGTGGATGTGAAGTTCTCCAGAGAGCATAAAACAAAGTAAAACCAGATTGAAAACTTTCATTACCCAGCAATGCTAGTCACAACAGCAGGGTTAAATCTGTTTCTATTTAGACAATATCTGGAACAGCATTTTATTATACAGCCTGTAAAGCACTGCCTGTGCATGGGTGGAAAGTACATTGTCTCCTTAAATAAAGAACTGGGGCAGGATTGTTTGGCACTTTCTTTTTTAATTCTACTTTTTTCTTTAACCATAAATACAAAGTAACCATTTCTCCATAACACTGAACCCTTTGTGGCCTTCCTAGAAACAATAAAAGTATCCAAAAATAAATATCTACTTAGAACAAATATTAACTCACAGGCCTTAGAAATATGAAGAAAATAGCCTCCACAACATCATTTCTTTCCTGATAATGCAAAAGCCACCCCATGGGGTTTAAAACTGAGGGATTTCAAGGCTTCAGGGTGTCTTATGATGCTTGCTCTGAGCAGGATGAATGCCAGGCTTTGTGAATGGCTCTGTCTTAAAAAACAGAATCCTAATCGCTTTCAACTTTTCTAATTCTTCACATTCCTTCCTAGCAAAATAATTGCCTGCCTTATAATGGCAGAAACATTTGGAGACTAAAAGAAACAAACAAGAAATAATCAATTTTCAAGGTCTGCTTGCAAAAGGAGGAACTGTTCAAGAAACATTTATTGCTCAGTTGCAGGAGAAAATCTTGTGTTAATGGCCAAAGGGGAAGGACGGAAATACTGGTGAGAGTTGGTCTGGGGAGGTGGGCACAGAAACTCTCCTGCTCTATGATTCAGATGACTTACTTTTCCATGAAGTAGATCCCACCCGTGCCTCATCCAAGAAGATGGGAAATTTCAAGCCAGTCTCGGTATCCAGGGCCCATTCTCAGCTTTCCACCAAGTTTTGTACAAAACTTGGCCTGGATCTTGCAGCAGTGGTTTGTTCACGTGTCCCTGCACCACAGGTCCCGTGCTCCCCATCACAAAAGACTGACAAAATGTCAAAAGGCTTCCAATCAAAACCTCATGGATTCAACAGACTCTACTAACCGAACTTCTGATCATAGCCAGTCATTTCTCTAGAACGATGTATCTCCTGCCCATGCAGTTAGAGGTTGGGTAGTTTGTTAGCCTTATTGCCTCTTGGATCTGGTTTTGATTTTTATCTTCTATGATAATATTCTAAGAATAAAAAAAAAGAAAAATACAACAGCTTTTATTGCCTTAATTTAAAAGCAAGACTTGTTTTTCAATTCCAGTTAAATAATTCATTAAAATCTTACCAGAGATGTAGAAAAACTAATGTGTACAGATGAGAAGCAACCTTTCTAAAAATATGAATGGAAAACATCCAGTTTTTCCTGTTATGTTTATAGGTTTTTCCCTTACAGAGTAACATTAAAATTACCAGCTCTCATGTAGTGTAATTTGGTTATATCCCCTAAAGACACATGAAAGTAGTCCCAAAGGAACTATTTACTTGAGTGAGAATAGAAGGTGCTGAGTACATAGAATCATAGAATGGCTGGAAAGGACCTTAATATAATCCAGTTCCAATCCCCCTACCATGGGCAGGTACGCCTCACACTAGACCATGTCGCCCAAGGCTCTGTCCACATCACTCAGAACATTAATTTTTTTGGTCATTAGTGGGTGGGAATATCAGTTTATTGACTAAATCTCCCCAAACCTTCCTTATATACACATGAAGATGGAGCCAGGTGGAGAGGCCCAGTTCACATGGTGCTCTGACAGGAAGATTTCATGTCTTGGGGTTCATCATCTTTGCACACATGGAGTGACATGCAAAAATGAGTCATGACAGCAAAATATAGCTGTCCTCAGAGTACTGATGCAGTGAGAGGACTTGCACAAACGTAGTGCACCCATGAGTGAACAAGAGCAGAGCTCAGCTCTTCTGCCTCTGACAGCTGCATGTAAACCACAATATCCCTCTCATTGTTCCTAACCCAATGAGAAAAAACTTTCAAAAGCCTTCAGCAGTGGCCTAACCCTGCTGCCCTTGGAGCTAAGGCCAAAATAGTGACATTTGCTTGAGGGCTCTGGAAAACCTGATCTGCTGCTTGAGAGCTGTGGAAGACTTGTTTTATACATTTTCCTTGTCCATATTCAGCTCCTTACCATCCCCCTGTCCCTGGCTTAGAAAGAGCTGGGCTGCACTGTTGTTTGCTTGTTACCCTGCTTGGTTGGGTAACAGTTTCTGATGTGCAACAACAGGAAGAGTCCAGTATAAACATATCAAGCATCTTCAATTTGTAAGTAAGTGTGTAAGCTATTAGGCCGTGATATAGTACGATAGATAAGTTCAGTGCTTAACTTTACACATACAAATAATACTACTGAATTCATGTTAACAAAATTAGTTGCATGTTTAACATGAAGGTTATGCTTAAGTGATAAGCTGATAACAGATTAATTCTCTCCCTGTGCTCTTTAACTCAAGTTTCTTTGGGGTCACTTGATGCCGTCTTACACAGATACACAAGAGCACAGGTTCCCTAAACCAATATACTGGAACCACTTTCACATACTGGGAAGCTAATAGATTAGAGTCTGAGGAATTGTTTCCCCATTAAATACGACCCTCAATTTCTATTGCTGCATTTATGGAGAGTTTATAACCTGAGAAGCTGAACCTGCAGTTCTCAAGATACCACAGTTTCCGGAAGTCACCTTGGTGCTGCTGGGTACGGGTTGCATTACCAGCCCTTTGCAGAGAGGCGTATACAGTGAGGATATTTCTGAGCATTTGTGTACACTCTTGCTATATTTGTTAAACTAAATAGTTGGAGCTAAAAGAGTCATTTTGTCTAGTTGGGTGCAACACAAAACACTTTCATGGTCTTCACATTTTAATGGTAAGTTTTGTCAGCTTCATAAATTGATCCATCATGGGCAGGCAAAAGACTTCTGGAAAGCAGAAGCTCTTTTGTATTGTTTTTGGGCTTTTGCTCTGAAATTGCTTCACTACAATGGTATTGATTTGAAATGGGACATGGTAGGGGAGAAGTGTGAGCATATTGTTCTTTACAGATTCACCCTCCAGTGAGGAGTCAAGGAATTAATTTTCAGTGCAATCATGTGGGTTTCAGTGGGTTGCACTGAAGGGAGAAGCTATTCCTAGTGATTTGTTCGTCATCTAAGCTATATCACTTTCCTAGTAATTTTGCTTTAAAGTCATCACGTTTATGACTGTACAAGATCTGGTTTCTAACTAAGTACCACAGTTTTCAAATCACCAGCATTATGGAATTTGCACAAGTATCAGCAAGGACTAATTTTTTACTTGTATTACCCATGCACGGGAGTGAGATTCTTACCTACAGCCAGAGATGAGCTGCAGATCCTTTTGCCTTGCTGAAGAGAAGAAACTGTGACCTGAACTGTCTTGGCACATGGAACCCCTTACCCAGAGCTTGGCATAAAGGCCTCAACTTAAACCTCATAGCTTTTTGAAGAGTCAGTTATAGAATCCAGTAGTTAGCTGGAAAAGCTAATTGCCGATATTCTGTTAAATAAAAAGAATATAAAATGCTTTAATGACCTGTGTTGCATGCTGCTTTAAATATATATTCAAATAAAGCATGTATCTTACTGAACACATCCAATACTGGGCCTTCCAGATTCAGTATAAATAATTAGACCTGTCTCTCTTTAGACAAATTATTAGTAGAGAAGGCTTCAAAAATATTTTCTTGTGAAATACAGTGCTATTTCTTTAAATAAAGGGCTCTGGCAGTTCTGTGAGGCAGTTAGCTTAGCACCATTAATAGAGTACAGTCTATAAGCATTTAGTGAACTCTCCATGACCCTGATGGAAAGTAACTCCTTTAGCTTTTACTCCCAAAAAATATTATTTAAAAATGCTGTTGGAATGTAAGCATCCTTTATAGTCAGTGTTAAACCAGAGCGATATTGACAGCTCCATCAAGCATTTCACCAAAGATAGGGACCACGCATCTTCTTTTCTTAGGGACGTAGAGGAACTCTGGGAGCTGGAAATGGGAGCTTCCCAAATAGCTCAGTTGTCTCTGTTACATGCATTCACGGGTTTCTCTTTAATTTGCCATGTATTTCTCTTTCCAACAGAAAGGTCTCAAAATTGGCTTACACAGTCGGTTTTTTAATTCACCTGCTTTGCAATGGAGCAACTGATTTGTGCTATGCACATGAGTACATCCTGATCTGCCAAGACATGGCCTTTGAAGGTCAACGGTTCCTCCCTTGGAGAAGGGCATCGTGGTCAGGAAGGATCTGGGAGAGGAAGTCCAGGGCTGTGTCTGCACTTCCTGCCTTGCAGAGGAGGAAATTTTTATAATTATCTGCCAACAAAAGACAGTAAATGACTCCTTTTAGTCATTCAGACATTTGACTTGCTGAACTAATATTGGCAGTACTAGCCACAGGATTATGCCTGCATCTAATGGCTGTCCACCAAGTAGTATGTGAGGTCATATAAGAATATAAGCCCCCTGAAGAACCAATTTGAAGCGACTTTTTGCCTTGATGTTGCTATCTAGGTCCAGATCCCTAGCACTAGAAATGCCCAACTAAGATGTGCATTAGGATATTTGCTACCTTGGGCTCCTTTCAGAGCCAACGGATGGACAGGAACACACAAGGGACAAATGCACTTTCCTGAGGTATCTCTGAGAGCTCCTGTCTCTCTTGACTGAATACATAATGGAGTTTATGTGCCTAATTTAACCTCCTAATTTAGACATTTTATTTAATCCAGGCCCTAGTCCAAGCTTTCACAGTTGTGAACTGCAATCTAGAAGCTCCCACAACCTCCTTATTTGTGTAACATGCACGAGACACATCTGGCGACAGCGGCTGAACCCTCAGCCCACAGCATCGGTGCTTTTGTGGATTGAGCACACAAGGATTATCTATCTGAACCCTCTATGTCAGAAAAAAGGGGTTTTCCACATTTGGAAGACAGCCACCACTGGAAGCTGAACCTGGCCAGACCAGTTAGCAACATTTTCATGATAAACACAGCAGTGCATTGCTTGGGCCACTGGCTGATTATAATAGCTATGAAATTACCCAATTTAGTTCACCACGTCAATAAAATTTATACGAAAATACCACCAGAAACTTGGCTAGCATATGGATAACTGTACAAAAGTTACTCAAGCCAATGTGACAACCATTTAAAAGGACTAACCTCTGTCATACGGTTTTTATTTTATGTGCATGCTATACAAACACAACCACCACAAATATGCATTACAGGCTGCCTGGGACTCACTACTGAGGTGAATTAGCACTGTAGTCTGACCTGTTGAAAAGCTTAACCTTTAACCTGCCAGGCAATGGTGGCTGCAATTTGCAAGCCATTCTTGTGTTGAGTGGCTGAAAATATACTTATTTACTTGTGTAAAGCCATAAATGAAATGGGTTGGGTGAGCTCAGCTTACTTCCCAGTTCACAGACCATGTCACAAAACACTACCACATGTTCAGCAAGTAATTCAGCATGAGGACTGAACGCTACTGCGCTGTGACCCAAATTCACTCTTCAGAGAAACAAGAGTTTCTTCTAATCTGAAGCGAAAAGAAGAGAATTCAGAGTGATTTCCTTTTTAAGTAACTTCCCACTAAGCTTCCAAGAAAAAGAAATTCAAAGAAACTTCTTGAAAATAAGTAATTTACCCTCGTGAAAAATCTGCACAAGCTTATAGCTTGAGAAACTGAAATTCTGTGCATAACCGCACTGATGTACTTATCATTACAAGTATATATTTCCTGTCGCTGCCCACTAGCGAGTTTCAGCTCGGTAGGGTGAAGCACTAATTCACTCACTTTTCCATCTCATCTGCAAAGGCTGCCAGTAGTGCTATTTAGGATTAACTCTAGAGACAGAGTTGGGAGATGGACAGAAATGTCATTTCCTACTCACAGGTTTTGCAAGATTTATCATTTATCAGTTTTTTGAAATATGCATCATTTCGGGATGTGAAGCTCTCCCATGCTAGACCTGCTCTTGTCTATCAAATGAAGCCAAATCAGTAGACAACCCAGGTTTAGCAAACTGGACATTTTGTAATGGAGATAGCTGGATAATAACTATTTCTAGATCAAAGTCAGTGACTAGGCGTTGCTCTTGGCTTGTTGGCTTTTCTGTCTGACTGTACAACCACAGGTAGGCTTGAGTTGCAAAATTCAGATCAGGATGCAAACTCCATAATTTGGGAAGTGTTTCGCTGCAGAGACCTGGTCTGGTTCATGGAGAAGTGAGACAGGAATCAGGACGCTCAAAGCAGATGAATTATGGACAGCCTGATCACACATAGTAGTCCTGGTCCATCTTCAATCAGTGTGCACAAGCAATTGCATCCCAGAGAAGTTTTCTGATCAGCTTAAAGCCCCATTTGCATGTCATACCTCCCGCCTTCTTTCCCTGTACTTACTACTTACTTATTTGCACAGACAAAAATCATCCCTGTCACAAAATTATTTCATTAAAGCACATACTTCTGATTTCTGTCTTTAATTTTGGTTTTGTTTGATTATTCCCTTTCCTTTCAGATCCTACAACAATAAAATGAAATAGAATAGAATAGAATAGAATAGAATAAATAAAACAAAATAAAATTAAATAGTGTTACAATATATATTTACTATGCTTCTGTAAAGACGTAGATGAAAAGGTTTCTTTCTCTCTTACTTCAGAAGCTTTAGATTATCCAGAAAAAGCTCAAGAGCCCTAAATGGGCCACGAGGGGCTGGGGAGGGATGTGAGGGAACAGCACACTGTATGTATTGCTGCTCTTCATTACTTTCATATGCATACCATAGGCACCTGAAGCCCTACAAGTTTTAGGGTAAAATGGTACACAAACCCTGAGATACGTCAAAGAATATGAAAAGTTGACACAGCAAGCAACAGGGATAGAAAAAGATGGAGCAGAACACAGGTGTGGTACTGAGATCCTGCTTCCACTTATTTTCTGAAAATGGGGTTAAATAAAAATAGTAAATAGCAATAATAATAATGGAAATAAAAATGGCATCATCATTCCAGGCCATGTAGCAACCTAATTTCTGAATATTGATAAGAAGCACAAGATTTGTTTTTAGAAGAAATTTTTATGAAAAACCATTGGTCTAAAATTGCAGTTTGCAGAAAAACTGATCTTGGGAGGGATCCATGTCACATTCTTCCACCATGTTAAAAGTTGGTTTCTGTGGTGAATGTCAGCAGTTGAAACAATATTACTGTTAATGGTAGGGTCATACTGATATGAAGAAAGAAGATTTCCTTCAAAGAGACAAACCAGGATTCCCCACTGGTTGAGAGCTTGCTATGATAGCTCTGCACTCAGAGCCTGGCAATAATTACACCTTGGGTTTTGCGGTCACTTTGGATTGGTGTGAACATGATAAATGACACGTTTTAATTTGAACTATTGCTCAGCAGGCCTGTTCAGGTAGGTAATAATTCACTCGAGCAGGCAATAAACCTGAACAGGTAATAGCCCACACTTTGAAGTATGCCAGCAAACTCTTTAGCAACAAAATAAATATGTACATGAACTTCCGCCATAAATTGTCTTTGGTGAGGCAGACCTAGTAAGAGTTTCAGAGCTGGCTTTTCAGGTACTCATGTGGAGCAGAATGAGTCAGTGGGCAGATCCTACTACTGCATTAATTCTTTGAAGCTGGACTAACAAACTGGTCCAACATCCACTGAAGTTAGTAGGAGTCTTCTGTTCAATGAAGGCAGAGTGACTAAGCTAGTAGTGCAGCTTGGTCCTCTTACTAACATAAGTAAATTGCCTTCCCATGAAACCACGAACTTATAAATAAGCTTATTCCTGTGCAGTCAAGCAGACTACACAAATGCAGCACGAATGTGCAAAGGAACTTTGCTACTGCCCAGAAGAGATACAGGAGGGTACTGTACCCTACAGGCCTGATTCTTAATGCTCAGGAAACCTGCTGGTGACAGCAAGTTACACAGCACTTTTCTTCACAGCATTCCTTGAACTGCTTTCGAACAATGCTGTTTGTCAGACTTTATATTACTTTATATTACAAATACAACATTTTCAACCTTTTGGCAAATGCATACATTGTTTTAGTTAGTTAAGCCGTTATGTTTTGTACAAGTTACTCCAGACTTGCTGGTAACATGTTTCCATCATCATGGGCTGCTGTTGTAAAGGAAAGCAGGAGTGCGTTTGTTTAATCTTCTTTTGGCTGCCAGTTGGTCTTATTTTTTTTAGGTTGGGACCTATAGTGTTATCACTGATTACCCTAATACATGTTAACTTGTGATAGGAGGAGGAAAATAATTTGGAGTAGCAAGATCCAGGCCAACTTCCTTGAGGTTGGTGTGAGTGAAATTCTTTTGCCTTCTGCTTTACAATAAACAAGGGAAAGAATTCAAAGTTAGAAGAAAAAACAGTAACAGACTGAATGGAAATAGACGGTTTATCATCAACTGCAGACAGCTGTGAATCTCAATTACTGTGCTACCCAACCATGCTTTCACACCAGAGACCCACAGCAGAGGTATTTTGAGATAGTCTCTGAAACTACCTCATGCAGGATGATCCCCTAACCTGTTTACAAAAGCACCTCCATCAAATCATCCTGGAGGACAATGCAGCATGTACCGCGATCCTCCAGCTGCTGGGAGGAACCTCTTCATGGTGATTCACCATGCAGGGCATAATGTTGTTTGCCTCCTCATTGATGATCATTTACCTTTAGAAACAGCAGAAAATTAATCTCTGTCCTGAGCTTTGAATCCAGATTTACATTCTTTTCTTGCCTGAAGTTGCCTAGCTCTGTCATTCTGGTTTGATCCATCCCAGGAACAAGATCCAGCAGTTTCCTTCATATGCGAATTTGAACCTGAAAGCCTTCCTTCTCCATTCCCACACCATGAGTGAGCTGGGATTTTCCGCCTTCTGTTAAAATAGTTACTTAGAAAAGAGAGAAAGGGTTGAGGGCAGTTCACCACGTTTATTTCACTTGGTATGTGTTTGCCTTTGCTTTAACACAGGCTGTTTTCATGCCAAATGACAGTTCTATTTGTTCCCCCACCCCCTTTTTTTGTGTAGCTTATGTAGAACATCTGGTTTTAAAAGTGTCGCAATTTCTAAACATATTCTAATGCTCTTGGGATCAGAATATCAACAACTGTCTATTGCGGTAAACCGCATGTCTGGAAAACATTCCTCCAAACTGAGTTCTTAAATAAACATAAAGCATCTATAACACATAATGCAAAGCAACATTCACTCGTAAACTCAATATTTAGACCAGATGAGGTGCAAAATATGGTTTTTCTGGACTTAGCCATCATGATTTACAATAACATTGACTGGCTTTCCATTGTATACAAGAGAGGGCAGAGGTGTGGCATGCAGATTGGAGCCTTTCCTTAAGAGCTCATTCTGCATGTAAGTCCCATCTTGTGAGATATTCTCACTTTAGTTGGAGAAGGGAGGCCAGGAGTATGTCCTCTGAAAAAAATTTACTGTTATTAGAGAGTGGGAAACTAAAAAGGAACTGTAAAGGACCAACAGTTTAGAAATGCCTGTATCTTTTAAACCAGAGCATGTTGTGTAGTATCTACATCTATGTTAATTGTCCACATTCAAGTGCCTGAAATCCAGAGGCAATTCAGAGGTAGCATAAAGATTAAATAAACTGAATAAGATGGTGAAAGGAAAATTGCAGTAAATTGGTCTGAGTGGGAAACTTTTGTTATTTTCAATTATTATGATTATTTATAGGGTGTGGAAAGTGTAACCATAAGCAACTTTATACAGATATGCAGTCATACGTTAAATAAATATGGTTTTACTTTGAACCTCCCCTCCACACTGGTTTCAGAAGCATTCACTCTACATTTAATGAGGAGTAGTACCAAATCAAATAATCACTTTAAATTGTTTTTTAGGAGTATTGGTGGCTAATGAAGTTGGTTGATTGCAAATGAAAACACCAAAAACTCATTAAAGTTTTGCTTAATGCTATGAATGCATTTTGATTATACTTCCAGATTGTTTTTTCTTAATATTACCTTCTTATTCTTAAAGAGAGCACCAAATACTTTCTTCCAATTAATTCTTTAAGAATTACCACTCTAAACTTTTTGCAAAAACATTTTATAAGAACAAAAGATGAACATATACACTCAGGCTGATGTAATTACATCTGAAAGTTACTGAGAAGTCTACCGAATCCACCTCCTGCGGCATCTCAAAGTTAAGGTTTATCAGAAGAAAACTAAAAAATTAAATCAAGCCTTATCATTTAATTCCGTAATATTAAAAAGGGCTGGATCTTTTTTTCTTTATGATTAACATCTGGAGTTATGTAAGGTAAGATAAGGGTATTAGAACATCTCACTTCCCTGTATGAAGATCATCTCTTAAACAGTATGGAAATGAGGGCCTCCACCCTAATGCCCCATTACGCAACTGAGAAGATGTTTTGGCCCAAAACCTACACGTATCAGGACGAAAACGCCTCCCTTGCATGTTCACCACTAGAGATATTCTCCACAAACTGGACCTAAGTGATTACTGGGGGACAGATCCTGCTTGCTCTGAAGACTGAGGAACCTCTTCTAAGGCTGGTGGAATTTCAGGTCTCATAAGGATAAATGCTTAGGTTCTATTTCAGCCCTCTGCTCCCCTTCCATATCAAGTTCAAACTTCTGCATTGCTAGTGGTTACTGGGCTGATCTGGTGTAGCTGAAACTCATTCTCCTCCAAAGCTCAAACAAATGGTTTCTAGAAAGCAAAGCCATTTTCAGTTTACTGGAAGAGAGTAAAATTTTAACAAATCAAACAGAGTAAGGAAGACTGAGCATTCAGCCGAACATATATCAAGCTTGAAACAACTGTGCTCTAACAAAAAGCAGATTTGTGCCAACCTGCAGGGACTTCTCTGTCACAGTACTCCCTTAAGATTTACCAGTGTGGTGCAGTTTGGGACAACAAAGCAGCTCATCCTCTCAACTTATGAGTGATGCTGGAGGAGCCGCGCTGTTAGCAATGACAATTAGCTGCCTGGTGTCATCTCTACAAAACAACTGCTTTTTGCCAAGTCTAATCACTATACTATGTACCTCACCTTCTTGAATGAGAGGTCCTCATTCAAGCATGTAGTTTATTCAAAGACACATGCTGCATTCATTATAGCTAAATATTAACAAACACCTTGAATTCTTGAAGCATTATTGGTATCAGGTCTCTTGGCTGCTGCTAGGACAGAATGCCTTATGGGAACCTTGATGCCCAGCCAGGACTCAGATTACAAAGCATACACATCTTTCAATATATTGAAGAATCCACTCAACCTTATATATCATCAAAATACTTCCTAAACATAAGTGTTTTTCCAAAACATTTATGTTGCAATGACTATGGAAAACTCTGGCTTTCCTTTTCCAGAAGGTGGGAAATAGGGATTACTCTAATGAAAGTTTTTGAAGGCATAATTGTTTCGTAGTACTCTTTTTTTTTCTTTTTTTTCTTTTTTTTTTTCCTCAGGCTTTTAGCAGTTTTAATAAAATCTTGCAAAAAAAACCAAAGAATAATCTCACAGAAGGAAAATTTAGAGCTTAGATTGCATTGTGTCATAGAATCATAGAATCATAGAATAGTTAGGGTTGGAAAGGACCTTCAGATCATCGAGTTCCAACCTCCCTGACATGGGCAGGGACACCTCACACTAAATCATGACACCCAAGCCTCTGTCCAGCCTGGCCTTGAACACCACCAGGGATGGAGCATTCACAACTTCCCTGGGCAATCCATTCCAGTGCCTCACCACCCTCGCAGTAAAGAATTTCTTCCTCATATCCAATCTAAACTTCCCCTGTTGAAGTTTGAACCCATTACCCCTTGTCCTCTCACTACAGTCCCTCATGAAGAGTCCCTCCCCAGCATCCCTATAGGACCCCTTCAGATACTGGAAGGCTGCTATGAGGTCTCCACGCAGCCTTCTCTTCTCCAGGCTGAACAGCCCCAA
The DNA here is from genome assembly GCA_028858755.1 of Ara ararauna. Lineage (NCBI taxonomy): Eukaryota > Metazoa > Chordata > Aves > Psittaciformes > Psittacidae > Ara > Ara ararauna. The sequence continues at coordinate 8,077,179 of CM054410.1, read as the reverse complement.
CTTTCTCAGCCTATCTTCATACGGGAGGTGCTCCAGTCCCCTGATCATCCTCGTGGCCCTCCTCTGGACTTGTTCCAACAGTTCCATGTCCTTTTTATGTTGAGGACACCAGAACTGCACACCATACTCCAAGTGAGGTCTCACAAGAGCAGAGTAGAGGGACAGGATCACCTCCCTCAACCAGCTGGTCACGCTCCTTTTGATGCAGCCCAGGATACGGTTGGCTTTCTGTGCTGCGAGCACACACTGCCAGCTCATGTTCATTTTCTCATCTACCAACACCCCCAAGTCCATCTCCGTAGGGCTGCTCTGAATCTCTTTTCTGCCCACCCTGTAGCTGTGCCTGGGTTTTCCCCGATTCAGCTGTAGGACCTTGCACTTGGCATGGTTAGAATTCATCAGGTTGGCATCAGCCCACCTCACAAGCATGTCAAGGTCCCTCTGGATCCCATTCCTTCCCTCCAACATATCAACCGAACCACACAGCTTGGTGTCATTGGCAAACTTGCTGAGGGCACATTCAATCCCACTGTCCATGTCACCAACAAAGATGTTGAACAAGACCAGTCCCAACACCGATCCCTGAGGGACACCACTCATTACTGGTCTACTGCTTACTATATGTTTGACTAGCATATTGCAATGAACTCGGAACTAGTGGCATTTTCCAGGAATTGGAGCTACCTATACTTTCAACACTTGCATAGCTGAAAACTTTGCAAATCGTGTGTCTTGTCATATAACTTTCCTATGGGGCACTAAGAAGTTTTTCATACTTTCAAAGGCTGTCAAACTGTAGTAAGGGGTAAATAAGGTCACAGAGGAAGTCTGTGGTTGTGTGACAGCAGAAGGTGGATCACCTGAGTACCAGCTCAGCATCCTGCCTCTGAGATGACCCTTGCTCTACACAAATAAAACCACATCTTTCTGAGAGACTTTAGTTATACTAAGGTCTTTTTAAAAGTTGCATCCAATATAATATCACATTTCTTTGAATGCCCCATTTCTCCAAAAAATTATGCCTTTGGCATCATTTGTTGAGTGAGCTGGAAATAAATGTTTGTGTTATTTTTCCTAAGGTGTCACATTTATTATTTATTCTAAAGGGTCATGGTCGTAGACATATCACATGACCTGGGGCCAGGGTTCTCCCTGGTTTCTGCTCCATCCTGTTGCAATTCATTCGTATGACCACAAGGACTACCTTGCAGCCTCTTCAAAGTCACCTACCTTGCTCATCAGTGATACCTTTGGGGCAGCTGTAACCCTCTGAAATAACGATGGAGAGCACTCAAATGAGACACCCCTCTGTGTCCCTAGAGGAAGGGGACAGCACTTTTAAAGAGTTCTGATATTCATCATCATGCAAAGTCTGCAGTGGCAAGTGTCTTATCCAATATCCTGGTGCCACTTCAGAGTTCGCTTTTAAAAGGAGCCATTTCACAAACTACAACATATAAAAGCTGGCTAGGATCAACCCAGCTCTTCTATTTACCTGAAATATGCGTTAAAATATGAGTAAGCAGGGGAGGTGCTTCTTTAAAGAATCCAACCTGTGGATTTTGGACAGGATTTGGCACAAATATCATTCTGCTTTTATAAATATTGAGAAAAGGAAACAGGAAAACAGGTCTGTTCATAAAGAGGAGCTCTATTAACTATAATACTGCTCTATTTGTGTGATAGCTTTATCTTTAAATTAAAACAAAAACAGTAAAGCTAGATATTACTTTTTTATACTGACAGTTCAAAACCTCATAAAATATTAGTATCTGTATCAGCTATAAAAATTAATGGCTCCGGATCCTTCAGTGCTGTGCTCTCCAATTTTATTTTATCGCCAGTTTTTCAGCTGCCTGTGTGTGTACGTGTGTGTGTGCACACATGTCCCTTCCTTTCTGAGCTGTTTAGCTGTTGATGAATAGGCTTATAATTGCTCAGTAGAGCTGTATGGTAGTGTTTGCAAGTGGCATTCCTGATTCCTTTACATCAGAGGTCACTATTGTACAGTGAGATCCTGACAGGAGACAGTGATAACACAATGCAAAAAAATAAAACAGAAGAAAATAGTGGGTTTGATCGTGTAGATTGTTCTCCAGTTAAATAACTTTCTAGGCACAGAATTTAAAAATTCTGTCAGGCATCTCAATCCAAAACTGCCCTTTAAAATGTTTGGAGGCCAATGTAAACATTAAACTCTGTATGATGCTTGTATTCACTTACCCAATCTAACTTTTATTAACAATTAATCCATCAAATTTCAATGCCAATAAAATCCTCTGAGTCATAAGCCCCTCTGGAAGCCTGTACCTTGAAAACAGAAATCGCAATTACTGGATTATTTTTTGATGCAGAATTAAATTTAAACTGGGCTTTACAAACCAAGGAGTTATCTGCGTTTCTACTGTCTGAAGGCATCAGATTGTCTTAAAGCTCATATACAGTGTAAATACATAGGAACTACAAGAGGCAGCCAGTACATATGGAACAGATAAAGGCCACATAGTTTATTGAACCTTGTGGCCTGCTGATGTAACAAAATAAACTTTGCAATGAGCAGTCAGATCCTAACATCAAGTCGCTCCTTTGCTAGAGCGTAATAGATGATAGCTCTCCAAAGGCCAGATTTGGATCCCCATATTTATCAGGAGTCTTACTTCAGGCTCTGGCCCTCAGTATACTGAATGAGGGATTCAGTAAAATTTGTTTGTGATATTTTCTCTTCTCTGACCAAAGTGTGTTGGGAGGCAGATGGAAGGTTTCGTGCTCCAGCAGCTGAGGGGAAAGAAATCCTGAGACCAGGTATATGAAACCTACCCAATACTAATGAGTCCTCCTCTTCTAAGCAGTTAAACAGCTTTTTGCCAGGATGAAAGCAATTTGAACTGAACTGTCTCCCTTGCTGAAATTTTAAATCAACTAGAGAAGCCAAAGCAAGCGATGTGTGCCATTGCCTTTACCTGCTAATGGCAAGGAGTCCATTGCTCTTGAGAGATATGCAATTTTCTGTTTCTCTTTAATTTTCTTCTTCTCCCTGCTCCCTTAACTCAGCCTTCGCAGTATTCAATGTCTAATCGCTCTGAGATCATTATTGATGATATCAGCCCAAGAGTCTGATGTAAGGATAAAGGAGAAATTTCTCACACATCTTAAATCTTGTGATAATGGAAATTCCCTAGATGTTGATGTACAGCACAATGCAGCAAGGCTTTGGTATTGCAAGAAGACAGACCTGTCCCTGTATGTCTGGGGACTGTCACCTCTGCAGGTGGAGAGAACTCATCCTCCAAGGGTACAATCTCAACACTTGTGCCCCAAGGAAATGTCCTGTGTCTCTCTATGTCTGTGCAGAGATGCTCCTGATTATAAACTGTGGCTGTGGCAACGAGATTTGGCTCAAAAGGACTGCTTGTTTGCTGGTAGCACAGCTATTAAAACACAGAGGCTTTGTTGCTTGAGGAGACATTTTTTGAATGGAGACTATGGAGCTGTGAGAAGAATGGGTGACTACTTACTCTTCTGTGTTTCCAGTAGCTCTCCCTGCACGCTTTTCTTTGTGTATATTTCCATTTTTCTCTTGGGAATTAAGTAATACCTTCAAACCACAGTTTATAGGAAAATTTAGTCTAGAGGGAAACTCTAGAGAAATGCTATTTCATTTTAGCATCCCAGAGGCCTCTCCTGCATTCTCTCCCTACAAGCCACCTACATTCTCCCAGACAATACAAAAGAGCAGGATAATGTTCTTGCTATACAAATTCTTTTACAAATGTGCATTCATTAAATATCTATCCTTTCTTTAACGAAGAACAGCACATATTCCTAACCTATTTCTTGCTCTGGAAATGCACTTCTGGTTCACAGGACCACCCTCACACATCCATACTGCCTATTGAAATGAAGTGACCAAACAACATGACAAATTAAATGTAAGTACATTTGAATCCATTCATGATACATCAGATACCTACAAACAGCACCTTCTAATATCCTGTTTTCAGAATCTGCAGGGTATGAGAAGTAAATTCCAAGATTATACACAAACTGAGAGCTCTGAAAAACTTGCAGATACCAAAATTGACACTGATGTGCCTTATGGGTAGACAATGCTACATGAGAAAAGACAACTGCTCACTGGCAGCTGCCTAAGGTAAGCAGGGCTGAGTGAAAAGGCTTCCTAGTCCTGGCAGCCGAAGAAATACAATGAGTCAAATGCAGCTCAGGAGTCAAGCAGGTCAGTCTCAAGCCCAGATGAGAAAGAAGGGGGTCATGGTCACCAGTAGCATAAGCAGATAAAAAGATCCAGCAACAGCGCAGGGACATGCCCCTACTGAGTGAACAGAGGAAGGTCACCAAGCTCTCAGCTCTCCTGCAGTTATCAGGAAAGCTGTCTCAGTGCCACAGACTGGCAAAGAAACCACTGAAGCCATGCTGAAAAGATTACTGTATTCTCCAAATTACCTCTGAAACGTTCTCCTATCCTGACAACCTGAGAAGATAATTTGATCTTCTGCCTACAAAGACAAAAAAGGAGCAAGCATTCACAATACAATAATGTGTGGATTCACAAATAATAGTAACTTGAGCTCATTTTCCACCTCCTTAACATTCTCTGTATTTTGCAGTAGCAGTCCAAAGCCAGCTGCTTCTAAAGTCATTGCGTCTGTTTTGGTTTAGGAGACGAGACTTAAACACTTCTGAATCAACTATCATTCTTATCTGTTTAGTTTTGATGTGTTTTTTTGTTTTGATACACCTCCCCCAATAACATATGACCTATGAGAATGCCCTCCTAGGAAATGTTGAGATACACAGACCGATCAAAAAGCTTTCATAAAAGCTTGTGGTCTAACCACGGGGAGCATTGGTTCAGGCCTGATTACCTTTCATCTTCCAAAGGTTAATACACTTCATTCCATTTTTCTCATTATGTTGTGTGCCTCTTAAAGGAAAGCCTAAAAGCAAAGGTCCTTTGTGATTCTTGCTCCTAGAATGTAATTTTCCATGGGCATATCTCAGCATAATTCCTCTCATGGGAGAAATGTAGATTTATCCTCAGTGAACAGACATCAGGAAACAAGACCTACAAGAGAATATTCAACTAACAAAGTCATACAGTAATATATTTTATATAAAAATATTTGAATCTCCATACAGTAGTTCATACACTTTAAAATGAGGTTACATATTTGCCATACAGCCCTGTGATGACACACTGTATTGACTACATTCTACATCCTATTCTCTATTTCCATGGTTCCCTCAGATTTATATTTCAGTGATGTACTTCAGGATACTGAAGATGAGGCATAATACTGAAACATTAAAACTGTTGAATTGTCTTTACTTAGTTCTGTTTTTACCATTAAAGGACAGGAATTATATGAGAAGTTTGCAGCCGAACACATAAGAAACAATTAGTTAGATAAAGGAGATCTTCATGGCTTATTTATTTCTTGTTCTTCAACCTATTACATGACATCATTTTAATATAAAAGTACTTCGTAATTATGATGCCTTTACTGATAATTCTTTGTTGTACACCACTGGATCTTCCTTATCTGAGCCCAGAGATCTTTTTAGAGATTTTATAGTCACACCTTCAAGAAGTCCCACAAAAAGTCTTTCAATCTCTCCAACCCTTTGCTTGGTTTTGCTTCGGCATGCTCAGGACAGTATTTTCTGCAGTTTCCACATTTTAAGCTTTAATCTTTGCCTAGAGGGCAGCAAAACAGCATCTCCCGAGGACTCCAATACCTAAATTTTCTTTCCTTATTCAGTCAAAGGACCACAGCCTCTTCTTCAGTACTTCTTATGCTGCGCCGGAAGATACAGCCAAACGTAACCAATCTTGGCCAGCGTGGCTTGGCACGAGCATGGTGTGGTTAGCCCTGTCTGTCTCCCCGCTGACCTAACAAACCAAGCTGGGACCTGCCAGGAAAGAGCCTCCACTAGCCATCCCTGAAGGGTTTTGTCAAACCTGCTGCCAGCGACCCACCAGCTATGAGGTAGTGTCTCCGACTGCTGGGCTGGAGATTGCAGGACTAACTCAATAATTTAATGACAGGGGAGACATTACTGCTGAGACTAGAACTTGCAGCTCTAGCTTCTGGGCCTAAATGGGGTCTGTGAAGAAATGCTGGAAGCAAGACAAGAACACAACTGCTCAGTTGCAAAACCTAAATGTCTGTAGGATTTTCTTCCAGTGAGGTATGCAGCTGAGAAGCTGCTTGATAGATCAAAAGTCATCTAGCTAATGGAATGAGAATGCAGATAGGAAAGCAGCCTGGGTGCTTTTTTCTTTTTAATGGAAAAAATTACATAAATTCAAAACCAAAAAAAACCCCCAAAATATCCCTCCATATCTTTTAAAGCTCTGAGGAAAGACACGTGCCCAGTGGGATTTACTATTCTGTTACCCACTAAAGTATTTTAATTCCACAGGAAAATGCACTTGAAGCAAAAGTGAAGTATTTCTGAGATACTACTGAAGTTGAAAATCATGGAGTAAATGGGAACAGGAAAGTCCCAGTAAAGAAAAACATCTGAATAACTGAACAACAGGACTAATAAATCTGGCTTCTCATGGCTTTGTGTGTCTTGACTGGCCCCTCTAATGCTTTGTGAGGGCTCCTACTGTAGTTTCATCCATTGGGAAAGGTGTGACTATGGTCTTTCTCTACCTTGCTGTCTATTTTCAGAAACCTGTATAGGCACATTTTCCCTGCAGCATTCTCCTTCTTGTCTTTGTTAAAATTGGTGAAAAGGATTAAAAGTTAGACAGGGAAGATAAAGACAGACAGAAACAGGTTATGGTAACAGTCTCTCCCTTCTAGAAAATGAGAAAAAGTCCTAGGAAAAGTAATTACAATTTAGGTTAGTTATTTGGAGATGTGAGGGCAGAACACATACAGGAGGGTCATCCCTTCAGTATTTGGAATCACTTAATCTTGCTGGGAGACAGTAACAAAAATAATAATAATAAAACCTCACAGCTAGGGTCTGTCCTTACCAGATATTTGCCAATGTTTTCAAGTGTCAGTGCAGAAAGGACAACCTTGCAGTCAAAACAAAGCGACCACCTTCTATCCAGCACTGCCTCTGTCCTGTTTCTTGTGCTTTTTAGGATGAGCCACAAAGCATTTTGATTTTCTTTTTGGATGCTTGAACCCCCTTGAAAAGCACAGAAAGTTACCAGAGACCTCAAGCAAAATTTACTGGACTATGAAATTTGCCTGTATTGGTTGGTCTGAGTTCTCTGCTTACACTGACATTCAAAATTCACGGCACACTCATGCTCACGCTCACAGGTTGCTCTGAATAACAAACTCAACCTTCCCTTTTATCTCTGGCAAAAACGGAGAAGCAAAGCAAGACAGCTTGTAAAAAGCATTTTATATGCAAGACAGATTAGAACATTAGCGGCGTAATAAAGTAAATAAGACAGCAATTGACCTGAGACATGTGGGGTTTACCCCAATTTTTTGTTTATAGTTGAAGGTCGTAAGCTATACAAACCTCTATTGATCAGAGTCCTCTTTGTTTAAACAGAACCTACTGTACTTATTTGTGCTGTTCCTCTAAAGTCAAACAAAAGGGGACAGTTTTAAGTAAATCTCTGCATGACACTGCTGCCATGTGGTTCATTCACTCAGTATACAGATGTTTTCAATCTGTACAGTTTGTCTTTCATATCCATATGAGATGAAGCAGGCTTGATTTAGGCTGGGAATGATGCCAAAGAGAAAAGATACATCATTAACCCTTAATAAACAACTTATAAACGACTTATGAAGCATCTCTGGTTTATTCATTAAAAGGAGTCCTTGAAGGATTATCATAACACCTTACGAGTGGTAAGAACCCTTTACTTGTCTGCAACATTATGCGACAGGTATTTATATGGAAACCAAAATGCTTGGTGTGGGAGATTCTCCCCTTTCATTACCTTGCACACTAATATACAAGTTAAAAATAAGCATCTACCCAAACCTTGCATTGAGATAATGAACACCGTCAAGAATTAGAAGGACAGAATTAATCTGGATTTTACATCACATCTGATACACTGTGAAATCAGAATCCTGTGTCCTGGGCTTTGCACAAGTCCTTACAGAATTGGTTATTGCTTTACCACCTTAGTACATGCTAAATGCATGTATTTAATACATAGTATAGACATGTACTCAATCCTTACTACACCTAAGAGACAAGATGGTGCCTCTTATTACACATCTGTGAAACTGACACAAGAGATTAAGAGACTTTCCCAAGATCACATGAGAATGATGTACAAGAGCCAGGGACTGAACAAAGCTACCCCAAAACACATCCTAGGGCGTTCCTCACACTACTAACCCTCCTATATTGTTTCTGGTCTGCTTTTCTCAACATCCCTTTCTTCTAACAAACTACTACTAGCTCTTGACAGTATTAGATGCGTGTTATGCACAGCATTGGGCTTGTGCTGCATACAGGAATATTAGAAACAGCTACTGGTTTGGAAGTAATTGTGGGGGGAAAAGGGCACAGTTTTTTCTTCTGGCAGTTTATAGGGCTTTGCACGCTGAGTCTATTCTTACTGTATTATTCGGCAAACAATCCATTGCATCACCTCAAAGAAAAAAACTGCTGATCTAATGCAACTAATAGACAATCTCATTCAATCAGTTTCTTCCTTATTTAAACATGCAAAACACAGAAGTGAGTTTAAGCCTACTGTGCCAATAGTAACATCTCTTGATTTTAGGAGGGAGCAGTGCGGCTTGGCAAATAAAGAATAAAAGAATCAGCATTGATTTGTTTTTTGCTTCTACTCCAGCTCAGTTAGAAGGCAGAAATTCACCACACTGCTTAGCTTAAAAAATTCAGAATTGAAGGCTGCTGCTCAGAAGCATGAGCTTAAAAAGACTGCTCCCTCCTATGCAGAGTTTACTCTGCCCCTACGAAGTTTACAGCCAGTCCTATACAGTTAGCTGGAGAAAAGGCCTATGAAGTTAGAAGATATTCTGTCCTATTTTGGGTTGTGTTTGAAGAAGGGGCTATACACAGTCACATGTAGGTTAAATTATTCATTTTTCCAGGAGGTGTTTGAGTCAGGGAGAGCAGGCTCAGCACATACCATAAAAACACTTCTGCTCCTTACTCTCGAGATCTACAGGTCAAACAAGCTGCACTCAGTCATGGGACATTAAGTCCCTGGATCTTGAACTCCAGCTGACTGCCTCACCCAAGTTTTTGGGCTGAACGAGCATCTCCTCAGCCTAGACGCTAAATGAAGAAGTCAGTGGGTCAGGCTTCTCTTAACCCTGCTGCCAAAAGAGCTCCTCTCAGGACAGCTTTCACACAGCCCAAACCCTCCCTAGACACTGTGCAAGCAAGGAATCAGTCAAATGCAGCTTTCTTCCAACTCCTTCCCTACCACAAAAACCTAACTCCCCCCAGTGCTAATCCCAGAGCTAGAGACACAGCCCTTTTCTAGCTGACTGGGGGGAATTACTTAATTCTGTGCATCTGGTGCAGCCTAGCTCCCCACACAGTGCAGGCAGCCAGTGCACGCAGCTGGGAGCCCTCGGCTCAGCCTGCCTTAACCCCCTCCATTGCAGAAGACCACAGCGAGCCCCATCCAGGAGCATGGAGATGGAATTGGGATGCTCAGATTGGGAAAGCACCTGCTTGGCTGCCTCAGACTGGTTAAACACCCTTTTGTTTAATAGGGGCTGCTAAGCACGGGGTGTGCATGCACACTGCTTCTCCTAGGGTAGAGTTTGAGGTTGCCTAGCCCAACTGTGTCCCCAGCTCTGCTCAAGGCCACTCTGGGGCATGAGGAGGTTGGAATTTGCAGCTGGGTGGGAGCCTTACCCCATTGCAAAGCCAAAAGCTTTGAGGTTCACAGGAGTGATGAGAGCTGTAATTACCCAAAGCTGAAGGTGGATGGTTGAAAATGGGTCTCTGAGGAAGGGTCGTAAAATACTGGCACAGGCTTCCCAGATAGGTTACAGACACACCATCCCTGGAGGCATTCAAGGCCGGGCTGGATGTGGTTCTGGGCAAGCTGATCTAGTTGAAGGTGTCCCTGCTTGTTGCAGGGGGGTGGGACTAGATGAGCTTTGAAGGTTCCTTCCAACCCAAACCATTCTATGATTCTATAAAACAGGACAGCCGTGATTTCCATGTTGTGTTCCTGAAAGTCTCATGCTCTGCTCCATTCCTTAGAGGAACAGTTTTGGTTGCCCCTGCAGGGGAGTGACCAGCATCTGCACATCAGGTTTCTCAGTGTGATAATGTCAGACAAAATAGGGGGAATCACAAATTAAGTCAAGTGATATACGGCGATTTGCTCCAATTCATAAACCAAGTCAAGAGCAGAACTAGCTCAGAGCTCAAAACCACTGAGTCTCAGTCTTATTCACCAGTTTATATACTGTGCCAGTTATGCAGCATCTATATGGAATAGACCTTTTTGGAGATACAAACTCCTCTTAAAACAAAAAAATAAAAAAATAGGAAAAGCATACTGTTTTATCAATAGCACTTGAACAGAAAGCTTCTTCAGCGAGTCTATTTTAAAGCCAATTACTCATTTAAATAGGGGGCAAGAATGGGGGAGAGAGGGAGCCACTGTTACTGGCCCCTTTTTAGGTTTTAAACCAAACCAGATACAACAGTCAAAGTTGGGACAATCCTGGGTAAACCACAAAAGATGGCAGCACTTCTCATCATCCTAAAACAACAACATTTTTCCAAGTTTTTTCAATCAAAAATGCTAGCAAGGCCACCCTGGAATTTGCTACCATTTTTCCTTACCCAAAGCTATTTTTCAACATAAGTATTGAATTTACATATTAATACACCACTAAAAACAGGATGAAGAGATTGGAATGTTAGAGTTACTGATTTGTTTGGGATTTTCTAAGAAAAAATAAAATAATTCTGTTCCACCAGTTTTCTTTTTCCTTTTTTCCCTTTCTTTTTCTTTTTCCCATTAAGTGACTGTTTCAAATTAATAGAAAGAGGATGCAGCATTTCTTTGGTTTTATTTTATGGGTTTTCCCAGCATATGGAATCTTTTTAAACATGAGAAGCTGTGGGTAAGATGTTATTATATGCATATTTTAAGTTAACCATTCTTTGTATCTTTTTCAAAAGAAAAGATTTACCACGTTTATGTGTGAGAAATATGTTTATTTGGAAGATTTACTCCAAGTCTACTTATTTCCTTTAAAGGGATGTCAACTGGAAAACTATACTAGCATTTTTTCTAATTAAAATTAGGGTGGAGCAGAAAGCAATCACTGCTTGTTGCTGCTTTTCTAGATCATGGAAGCTTTCTGTAAATCAGACTTGACAGGTTCAAAACGTTATTTTCTGAGCTTTGTTCCTTTGCCAATAAGGCCATTTTCGGGGTGGTGACAGGAATCCTGACCTGTAATGCCAGTGAGCCCATTGGCACATCCAAGAGATCACAGGAACCCACATCTCCAAAGTGTCTACTAAACTGAAATACAGCTATTTGGGGAGGAGGTGAAGGGGCAAATGAACAAGGAGAGGATTTCTAAACACCAAACTGGCAGAATGGTGATGCTCCAGGTCTCCCAGAAGCTGCTGAGTGAGCACTACTGGAGAGCACAAGGCATGGGTGACCTGAAAAAAGTGAAAGCAGACAAAATCAGCAGCCACAGTATAAAAATATGAAGAAAATGTGTACGTGACCCTGCTCACCTCTCCCTAAAATACATGTCATAACAGGAAGCATTATTGGGCTGCCATGAGCATTAACAAATATTTCTAAAGGCTTCATTAGCAGTACCCAGCCTATATTCATTGGCAGCCATAGGTGGTATCCATAATAAAGCTGTGGAAACATCCACCAAATCTAGCAACGCAGCCAGGCCCACATGAAATTTAAGTACACAGTTTACTTTTCTCCTTCCTCACCAACCTAAAGTACCAGGGTAAGAAATGTGCTACCTCCCAAAATGGGTTTCTCCAAGTACAGCTAAAAAGATTACATTCAACTGGCAGAAAACAAAGACAAAACTAGTTTTATGTAAGTCTTGTCTGCTGCAAAGAAAATTTTATTTTTGGCTTAGAAAAGACATTTTAATTACACAGGAAAAATTATATAAAGTTGTTACAAAGTGATAAATGGGGAGACAGGTTTTTGGATTCAAATTTGTGTGACTTTGGGATTTTGTCTGGGTACATGTTTAGTGTGTCTGTGTGTCAAAAGTGGCAAGTCATGTTAAATATAACATTTACCTCCTCTCTGTGCTGCAAGGCAGCATCAATCTGAAATTTCTCAGGAGGGTGACACCAAGCTAACAAGGAATTTACTGGAAAAAGGGTAATATAACCCCCATTTTCAAGAAGGGGAAAATGGATGACTTGGGGAACTCCAGAGCAGTTAGTCTCACCTCTGTCCCCAGCAAAATCTTGGAGCAGATGTGCCTGGAAGGCATGCTAAGGCACATGAAAAACAACAAGGTGCTTGGTGACAGCCAGCATGGCTTCACTAAGAGGAAATCCTGCCTGACCAATTTGGTGGCCTTCTATAATGGGGCTACAGAATTGATGGAGAGGGGTAGAGCAGTTGACATCATCTACCTGGACTTGTACAAAGCGCTCGACACTGTCCCACACGATATCCTTCTCTCTAAGTGGAGAGACATCAATTTGATAGGTGGACCACTCGGTGGATAAACAACTGGCTGGATGGCCACACACAAAGAGTTGAGGTCAAAGGCACAGTGTCCAGCTGGAGATCAGGAACAAGTGGTGTCCCTCAGGGATCAGTGCTGGAACACGTCTTGTTCAACATCTTTGTCGGTGACGTGGACCATGGGATTGAGTGCACTCTCAGCAAGTTTGCCGATGACACTAAGCTGCATGGTTCAGTTGATATGCTGGAGGGAAGGAATGGGATCCAGAGGGACCTTGACATGCTTGTGAGGTGGGCTGATGCCAACCTGATGAAGTTTAACCATGACAAGTGCAAGGTCCTACAGCTGAGTCGGGGAAATCCCAGGCACAGCTACAGGGTGGGCAGAAAAGAGATTCAGAGCAGCCCTGCTGAGAAGGACGTGGGGGTGTTGGTAGATGAGAAAATGAACATGAGCTGGCAGTGTGTGCTCGCAGCACAGAAAGCCAACCGTATCCTGGGCTGCATCAAAAGGAGTGTGACCAGCTGGTTGAGGGAGGTGATCCTGTCCCTCTACTCTGCTCTTGTGAGACCTCACTTGGAGTATGGTGTGCAGTTCTGGTGTCCTCAACATAAAAAGGACATGGAACTGTTGGAACAAGTCCAGAGGAGGGCCACGAGGATGATCAGGGGACTGGAGCACCTCCCGTATGAAGATAGGCTGAGAAAGTTGGGGCTGTTCAGCCTGGAGAAGAGAAGGCTGCGTGGAGACCTCATAGCAGCCTTCCAGTATCTGAAGTAGGGCTATAGGGATGCTGGGGAGGGACTCTTCATGAGGGACTGTAGCGAGAGAACAAGGGGTAACGGGTTCAAACTTCAACAGGGGAAGTTTAGATTGGATATGAGGAAGAAATTCTTTCCTGTGAGGGTGGTGAGGCACCGGAATGGGTTGCCCAGGGAAGTTGTGAATGTTCTATTGCTGGCAGTGTTCAAGGCCAGGCTGCACAGAGGCTTGGGTGGCATGATTTAGTGTGAGGTGTCCCTGCCCATGGCAGGGGGTGTGGAACTAGATGATCTTAAGGTCCTTTCCAACCCTAACTATTCTATGATTTTATGATTCTATGAATGCTGTTCATGGACGGCCACTTCCCAAACTGCGCTGTACTTGGTGAAAAGACATAATTCAATTCTGAGCTATTGTAGGAAACAGAGCAAGCATGTTCCCCTGGTAAAGAAGTAAACCATGGATGAAGAGTGACCACAACGTGGAGATACTGGAAGAAAAATGGGAAAGTTATATAAGCTCGGGGTCGATTCAAGGTGTCAGGATCACAAAAGCTGATGTCTATGGTGGTGGACAGGCAAAGGCGGAGCCTTCAGCATGAAGGACTCTCAATTTGGCAACTTCTGAGCATCCAGCTGGCCTATGGGAGTGATGTGACAAGCTAGCTGACTCTGACTTAAACCTAGACTTGGTTCTCCAGATCTTGTTCTGGACCACTGATCTAAGTGATAAAGGCCAGTGGGTCTAACCAGCAGCCTTGGTGCTATGCTCCAGTTCTGCACAGGCTCTCACACAATCACCATTGCAGAGCGCCACCCATAACACTCCCCTACAGATGTCCTCAGGAACTGAGCTCCATGGATGAAGGCATCCACATTTTTCTGTTTCAAAGGCTGAGCTCAGCAGTGGGGAAAGGGTTATCACCAAATCAGACTGCAACATCAGGCTAAGGCAACACAGGCATAGCCATCCTCTGACACACCTCAGCCACACAAGGAAAGAGGGGTGGAGTCTGTGTCTCTTTTTCCTAAGTGGTGTGTGCAAGGAAGCAGAAAGAGATGAGGAAGAGGCAGACTGACCCTATCAGACGGGACTGAGACTGGCCAGACTGCCATGAATCAAGAGCCTGTAGGAAGATCACAAACATCAGTTTCTTTTTGTGCCTCATTTTGTATCTGCTTGAAGAGCCTTTGTTGCTCAACCACTGGAACATCCATTTATTTATTTTTTTCCCACCTCAGCTGTCAAACCACATTGATTTTCAGTTGTTTTAACCTGGGCAGGATCAGCAAACCTACTCCCCCAGGTGAAAAGCCAGGACTGAGAGAAAACAACTTGAGTTGCCTGAATTATCCAATTTTTCTAAGACACAAAGAATTTGTTTGCTTTGCTTATGAGAGCCGAGGGAGGGATGGCACAGAAGGCTAAATCCTCAGCGTCCCCCTGGTACATACTTTACACTTTGCTATCGATGCAGGCAGAAATATTTCCAGGGCTTGCAATGTGGTTGGCAGTGCCTTTTCAGAAAAGGACCTCTACGGAGCAAGCTTGTGTCTGAATTACATCTCAGCCCTAGGGAAGATGGTTTCTTCAGTTCTCCTTCAAGGTCAGTTGTGGGGTAACATATGTTATTCGTCTCTCAGTCTTGCTAACAGAAAATCTGACTGAGAGACATGTAGAAACTCGGAAATGAAAATAAACAAAATGAATAAACACATTTAAAAGGCTTGGGAGGAGACAGAATCTCGACCTGCACATAACATCCTTACAAACCGGACAACGCTAAACGAAATTTGGGATTTGTATCTTTATGGGTACAGTAAATTTGAACTCTGCATGACTCCACTGCATCTGCTAAGCAAATAGAGCCACTCTTATTACAGATGCATGGCAGAGTCAGTGTAGGATATGGAAACCAGCAAGCTCATTGTGTTTGTGAATAGCATGAAGACAGGCTGAGAAAGTTGGCTCTGTTCAGCCTGGAGAAGAGAAGGCTGCCTGAAGACCTCATAGCAGCCTTCCAGTATCTGAAGGAGGGCTATAAGGATGGTGTGGATGGACTCTTCATTAGGGACTGTAGTGAGAGGACAAGGGGTAAGAGGTTCAAACTTAAATAAGGGAAGCTTAGATTGGATATAAGGAAGAAGTTCTTTACTGTAAGGTGGTGAGGCATGGGAATGGGCTGCCCAAGGAAGTTGTGAATGCTCCATCTCTGGTGGTGTTCAAGGCTGGGTTGGACAGGGCATGGTTTAGTGGGAGGTGTCCCTGCCCATGGCATGGGGGTTGGAATTAGAGGATCTTAAGATCCTTTCCAACCCTAACTATTCTATGGTTCTATGCTTGCACTTTTCTGTTCTTTTGCTCAGATATTTCTTTTACTAATTAGAATGGAGCATGGTCTTGCAGAAATTAATACGTTTAAATGGTGTTTTAGCCCTTTTTTAACATGCTATTACAGAATGAACATCTACAGCCCATGTGCTCCCAGCTCTGCCTCTCACTCTACAGTCACACATTTCCAACTCCCCTTGCCCAAAGCTGGCCAGGCACAGTCATGACGCCCTCCCTGAGCCTCTGAGGAGGGGTGACATAGCCCTGACAACCCAACAGGAGTCCTTTCACCTGTTTGATGATTCCTCTCCAGGACAGCATAGACACAAATTTCAGTGCAGTCTGAGTTATTCCTACTGGGGATCTGCACTTAGTCAGCACATCCCAGGAACACGTCAGCAAAGTCCGAACAGTTGGCATGCTATACCTTAAAAGATTGTGCTCATGTTGTGTGCTAATATCAGGGTGGTTGTAGCTAAAACAAATTCTAGACATTCAAGACTGCTCTTTTCTGCATGCAGCAGCTGAAATCGGACTCCACAGTAGCGTTATAGCCCTACTCCAGCAGCTCTCATTTGTACAGTCATGTTTGCCATTTCAGCCATGGTAAAGAGTTCCCTCACTGGCTCACCAGTGCTTCAGCACACCCACTTCTTTCCTAAGATTTGGCTAAAGATCAGAGCAGCTTGGTTATAATAGCATTTGGCAGTACAAGTCTACCAAGCAACCTGGCCTGAACAGCTGAAAGGAAAGCAGTGAAGCAAAGTATGAGAGATGATTAAAAGAGACTTGAGGCTCCAGAAGGAAATTTCTGGGCATCCCTTGCAACCACCATATCCTTGGATTTCTATTTTTGCCTTGTTCCTCTGTTCCTCTGTGTAACACTTTTGTTTTCACTCTTCTTCCTTTTGTTTTTTTCCTTACAATTAGCAAAGGGAGAGGGGTGAATGGTGAAGTCAGGTTACAAGCATCTGCCTGAGCCTGCATGTGTGCATGCAGGCACATGGGCATGAGAAAGCAACCAGCAGCATTGCCAATGAGAAGAGCTGGAGCCAGGCTAGTAAAAAGAAGTAAATCTGGGGATAGTGAGTTATATGGAAGTGGGTGAGAAAAGTAAGAAAAATTATCACTACAGTTTTTGGTAGCCAGCTGGCATAGCTGCTCTGCTAGTGAAAACCTAGAGGCTTTCCGCGCAGTGTATTTCGTAAGTGAGGTATTACAACTAAATTCAGTTATAAGACATCACATAAAAAGGCATTTTAACATTTTCTCTGAGAGCACTGATGCTGGAATTTAAGTACGTTTGAGCTGGAAGCAACATCTAAAGCCTTTGCTTCAGTTATTCATGTAACAGCATGAGACAGGCTTGGGCTTCCCAGGAGGTGGAGGATACTAGAGTCAAATCTAGGACAAGGAACAACTCTTCAGGAACTCCCAAGAATCAATCACTAATACAGGATTCCTGATGGACAAGACTTTGTTTGCAAAGATCCTATGGTTACAGATGTGTTGCCTGAAAAGCAGGTTTTGCAGTGCATCTTGCATCATCATGGCCAGGTCCTGGACATACATCAAAGCCTTCACCATATGAGTTGCAGTAGACATCAAGATGTGCTGCCTGCTCTGATTTGTGCAGCACCAGCTCTGCCTTCACAGGGCAGGGTACCACACCTCACACCACCCCTGTGATGTTAGCAGCATCACAGGGAATAGCCCTTACTCTGAGTAACAGCCTGCCCAGTGATCAGTCTGAGGTGGAGAGCAAACCAGGCAGATTCTCTACTGAATTATTTCTGTTCCTTGTACGACTGGTCTGCTGCAGCATATTCACATGGAATTCATTAGCACACCCCTTCTGCTAATCCTCACTGGGTTTAACACAATGGTATACATTGATTTTTCCTGGCCTCTAGGACAGCTGTGTCAAGTCAGAAGCATGTGCTTTGGGACAGGTGGAATCCAGGAGCCTGGCCTTTGAGAGATCAGAGAAATCAGGGCTCTGAACGTTCACTTTGGGCTTCAGGTGGGGTAAATTTGTATTATGATTCAAGAGAAAAATTCTGCCTTGAGACCCTCCACCCTTGCCACCTCCTACTTTAAATACCAGGATCCACCACTGTTATCCCAAGGAGACTGTCAGACACATCCAATACTCTGACCAAAACTGCGAAACAACAGGGAGCAAGTTCCAAATTTAAAGACACCCCATGACAACCATGTACCAAAGAGATGTCTTGAGAGATCACTGAACAGAACATGTGCTCCAGCATCCTGCAACCCCCAAGAACTATAAGGTAGTTCACCAAGCTTGATGCTGACACTGTTAGCAGCTGAAGGAGAAAAAGATTCTCCTCCTTCTCTGCCAGCTGTGAAACTGAGCCCCATCTAAGGATGTTTGGCTCCAATGCAGCCACCTAATGATTCCCAGGCTTAGTTGAACATCTTTATCCCTCTAAATACCATGCGATTTGGGATAGATTCAGTGGCTTTTCTGGACTCCCACCACATATAAACATGAGACACTCCCTGAAGATAAAGGTGGGGGCCATCTGCTGTACACTCAGAGGAGTCCAAATCATCAGAGCTATCACAAGCATGTGAACATCACTGCTTTAAAATGCTGGCATTGCAGCACTGGTCACGTGGTTCAACCACACGAGCGCTGCCAAAACACTTCATGATATCATGTCAGGAGCCACCCCACATAAGCCTGTCCTCACCCTGCATCAGAAATGCTGCTCAAATGCATATCAAAGCTCTGCTGCCCTGGAAAAATGCATGGGGGCAATAGGGCTGCAGTCCTGGTGGGGCAGGATAGCCTTAGAGGAGTGATATTGGAGAGAGAAAGAGATGGTGAAAGAGACAGCAATTGGACCCAGTAGAGGTTTAGGGAATAGAAGAAAGGACATGAGCAATAGGAAGTAGTCTTACCTCACCTCTCAGAGCTTGATCAGACTTGCACTGAGAGCAAGGCAATTTATTTCTCCACCTCTTTAGATGTTAAGTATCCAGTTGCATCCAACACTGAGTGACAGCCAAGAGCAGATGTAAAACTGTAAATGTACAAGTGTGGATACGTGGAGCTATTAAACTTTCTGGAAAACTTTATTAATATTACAGTCTAGAACCTCAACTGTGTGCTAGGAATTCCCAGGTGGGAATTTCATGCTACACTTTGAAATAATGAGCCTGGGTACCCTGTGTAACCAGGTGCTGTCATTGGCAATGGTGGAGAATTTGTTCACTTTTTATTGTCTGTATTATATCATATATTACCTGAATCACTGGCTTGGCCATTAAATTTTCACTAGAGCTTATCTTGTAATAAATCATTTGTGTAATGTCACACTTCCCAATTTGCAAATTTTCCATATCATCTGCCTCTCCTTTTTTTGAATATATTCATTATTCAGAATGATGAGTTGTGTAATGTCAGGCATAATTATTTGACCCACCCATCTTATGGGATATTTGGACTAAAAACAATTTTGATGTCAAATTAGGGTATCGGTTATGTTTCTGCTCCATAATTGTATTTTCAAAATCAAGTTCTTAAAGTTGTGCATCTAAATCTGTCTGTAAGTATAAAACAAAAACTATTTGTTTGTAAAAAGTGTTATCTATCTGCTTTTCTGCCATTTTCAGGAAAGACAAAGTGTTAAGGAAACAGATTTCTAAGAATTATATTTTAAAATTTCCATGGATTTCAGCGTCTCTTCAAATAATGGATAATTATTGTTATTACTACCATGCAAAGTTTTGGTAGTCTCATAATATCTATGTCAAGTTATTTCTCATTGCCAGAATTTGCATCTTCAATCTAGACTAAAAATTATTACATTAATAATCACACACTCAGGCTGCTGGATTCTGGTGCCTCTTCCCTTTGCAGCCCAGCTTGGCACTCTCTCCGTGTGCTGGTAGATAATCCAGGTTTTAGAAGCTGACTGCTTCTTTATCATTATGTGACACTGGCCTGCAAAGTTCAAGGTAAGGCCATTGTGTCCTGAATCTATTTTTATTGTACACAACACTAGATGGAACTTAATTATTTTTTCCATCTGCCAACCATTTTGACTAATTGAACCCTTTGGAGCCAGGAGTCAAGGTTTCCCAATGTAAACCAGACCCTAGAACTCAGCATTAGCAGAAATGTTGAAAAATCATAAAGGAATTTTTGGTTCTGAGGTTTGGTTCTGTTTTCCAGATTCTGACCAGGATTCGGAGGAAACCCAAACCGTCTCCTACATATACATTTTTGGGGGTTCCTTTAGCGTCTCAAATTTTCCAGACACTAAAACTTCCCATTACCAAAAAAAAATAAAAAAAAAAAAATTAAAAAATTGAAGGATATAACTTAAAGCCACAGAAGTATGGAAATTCCCAGCAAAGGCTCAGACTTCCATTATTTTGGCAAAAGCAAAGCATACTTGGCCAGCTTTAAATGTGAAGCATAACTTAATACTAGAAGGCTTCCTGATAAGTGCTCTGTACTGAAGATCTGATTGTTGATAATTCTGCAGTAGGTTATGTTATTTTCACCAGTATTTCTGAAGCAGGTAACCGGTCTAGCCAATAAATTTCATTTCATGTTTTATTTGTTTGGTGACCCATAAATAAGTTTCTAACAGCAATAGTATTTCTTCTCTGTTTTTTGCTCAGAATTTGAAACTCTTTGGATTAGTGACTCTTTAAGCAGTGGGAGATCACCAAAGACTGAAAAGTAAGAGATATTATTTTCCAGTGGTGGCTTGCAATACACCTCTGACAAGATTGGGTAGTGAAGCCTAAATGGATGGCTTGTGGCTCTAGTTTCAACTTTTGGTACAATATAATGGCCTTGATTTAGTTCTTTTTAGAACTAAGAATAATTAAGGTGGCATTCCCATGCTGATGACCACAGCTTCATTCATCTCACCCTCCTCCACTATTGATGTTTCTTTCCCCAGTAGTTCCTCAATTTGCCACCAGCATTAATGATATGCCACTAGAGATGCTTCATCCTTTGTTTTTCATGTCTTTTGCAGCCTGGCCATTTGAAAACAGAAGTTTCAATGGCTTCTACCACCACCAAGCTCGTTCCCTTTGACAGAAAACTCATTTTACAACATAGCTCTAATACTTTGGAAATGTTTCATAGAAATCAGGGATCTGTCTGAAATCCTACACTGGAGGCAAATGAAAATTTTTAATAGATCTGGGTCTTAGTTCCACTAATTTCAATGGTTCGTTTTGCTGTTCTGGCAGTCAGGATCCATTAGTGGAACAGAAGGAGAAGCATGTATAATGCATGTACAGCAACTGCATTCTAATCTGAAATTTCTTTTTTTCTTTTAAGTTCTTATATTTTGATATAAATATATAATGAGTTACTGACAGTACTTAACAATATCTTACACTAGACACTGTAATACCCCAAATAAATACTTAATTTCTGCTTTCCTGCAACTTCACTAGGATTACATCATGTCAGATTACTCTAAGTCTGCTTTAACCCACTTTGAAAACACCAGTTATTCAAAGGTCTTTACAATTCTTAATTTCGTTCCCTGAAATACCTTTTCTTTTGCTTCCTTTATACAGTTTTTCAAGCTTGTGAAGGCCAGAGAGTACTTGAAGTCAGAACAAGCCTGCAAGGAAGGAAATTGGGAAAGCATAAATGCTGTCTGCTGATGACAGAGCTCCCTCCCTTCCTTTCCCACTGGCAAGAAACACCTCATCCTGCTGGTAGGGATACAGCTAATTTCTACACCTAATTCAGCCTTTGGACTATTTGGCATGGTAGCAAACCATAGTAGTATTTTTTTGTGATGTATAGAAGTATCTACAGAGAATGACATGGTCAACATGAATTCATTTCACACAGGGTCCTAACCACCCATGAGATAGCATGTGGTTTTGATCTATTGACCTGCTTGTAGATCAGAACCACTGAGTAAGAGGGTGGTACCTTTAACCACCCAGTGCAGTCATTAACATGCACTCCCTACCACGAATTAAATTAGTTTAGATTCTACTGACGATGCAAATAAACTCATGAAGCATAGCTTTATAAGGCTGCAAACTAACCCATTTGAAAATACTTTTGTCGCTTTTGTTTATCATTCCATATGATAAACAGCTACCTCCCCAAATTATCAGGAAAAGAAATTTTAACCATTCAGCAAATATATTAAAAAAATTGTTTTAATGATAAATAAAAAGTCACAAAGCTCAGCATGTTCTGCTGAAAACCATTAATGAGGGAAGATGGTGAGGCCTGCAAATTTACCTTCTCTTTTGTTAACACATTTTTCCATCTGCAACCCATATAATTGAACACACATAGATTCCTTATATAAAATATTAAGAAAAAAGAAAAACCTCCTTGTCTTTTGAATGCTGCCTGATCTTGTATTAAAGTCTTATGAAAAGCTGAAGCAACTGAGCTTCTAATCCCACAATGTTTCTTTGAAAATCTGAACTATTATGATGACATTAATTATTGTTGCCTTTGACTTTCCTTCCTTCGTAAATATCAGCTTAAAACCCAACCGTTAAAATAGCCTTCCTGTGGTAGGAAGCACCTTATCTTGTACTTTCGTGTCCCTGTAACATCTGCATATGGTACTCTGAACTTTGCTGTTACTCTCAGTTAAAAACAAAACAACAAAAAAAACCCCTTGATAATACTGCTTTGGAAAAGGGTTTAAACAATATCCTGCTTATTGCAGAAAACCAACACTGTGTGTTCCTTTACTGTAGCAAATAAGATGCAGAGTCTTGGGACACAGTAAAGCCCACAAAGTGCCCTTCCCTTACCTCTGCCTTCTGATCCCCATCCCTGTGCTCCGTGGGCCTTCCAAAGCTAGCAGCATTTTTTGCCTGCTCAGTTATCTAAATGGGAGATATTACTATCTCCTCAATTTCCAAAAATTTCTGGCCAATGTATAATGTCTATTTCGAAATGTATATTCAGGAATACTCTCTTATCTTTTTTCACTCTTATGACATATTTAATGACTTAGTTTTAAGGGTCTTTAGCGTCTTCTGTGCAAAAGCTTTAAAATTGACTATTTACTTGTTTGCATCTGCAATAACGTTTTAGATTATTTGTGAATTGCCTCCTCTTGGCTACGTGTTTCAGGTCTTTATAGCAGACCTATCCAAATCATTTTGAATTCAACTGCCAGTTAGCTGAATAAAAAGGTTTATGTGACCCTGTCTTAACATCAAACCCCAGACCATTCAGAGAATGTGGCTTATGCAAGCTAGTATCCAAACTACAGCTATTCTAAAAATAAAAACATGAGAGAAAACCAGTGATTCTTTGGTGCCTGAATATATCCAAAATTACATCATTTGTGTATGCAGAGTCCATTTTGACTGACCCAGCAGTGTATACACCACTGGTAGGCTCCTTCTCATCTCTCCTACATCAATCCAAGGAAAAGTTAGCCACATTAGATTCCTTACTATCAGCAGATAGGACACTCTAAACCCCAAACTGCCAGACTATATAAAATGAGGACCAGACTGATACTAGGACAAATGAGACAAGATATCACTGTAAAGTCTCTAAAAACAAGACAACAAGCATGGATAAACCAGTTTCACTCACATTCTTACATTTATAAGTAGCCAATTGGCTGTTCATAGTACTTTATGCAGGCAAAAATGCAGTAGAGAGCATGAGCACAGGCAGAATGAGTACATCAGATTTAGGAATAGCAGAGCAAGTCAAAGGATCTCCACCAGCCTCAGACATGCAGCAGTGGGTGTTTTCCCAGAGAAGTATCTGCTGGAGAAGAGTCTAAGGAGTTAGATGGTGGGATGAACGTTTCTCATCTGAAAATGGGTGTTGGCTCCTGTCAAAATCTGTCTCAATCTCTCCCCAAGAAAGCTATTGCCAATACTTCTATGCAACTTGGCATGATTATCTGTCTCTTTTCCAGACAAAACTGCTACCCTGTCTCCACCCTTGCATGTGATACTGGAGGCTTAGCAACCGCATGTAGACCTCAGTGACAGACCTGAGGTGAAGAGCACAGTATCTAGATAGGGAAAATATAAATATCTTTCGTCAAGGCACTGCAAAGTTACAGCATTAAATGCCATAAATGCACTATTAAAAAAAAATGGAAGCAGAAAGCATCTCATTCAGATCTTTAAAATTTAAATCCTTGTAAGTTAATAATAGTCCATTTTATAAAAACTTAAACTTCTGAAAACTTCTGAGGTCAATCACTGCATGAAATCTTTGGTTCAGATGTCCACTCTTCCTTGGGGAAATGATCAGACCCTAGAGAAGGGCAATCAGGAGACCCATTCAGAAAGGATTATCAGTAATAGTTATTTCTGTCTGAATTTCAGACTTCCTGACACTGACCTCAGAAAAATCCTAGCAAGTGTTTTTACCATTACTATATTCACTAGAATCTTCAAAAGGATTTTTTTTAAATTCCTCAATTCTTTGCGAATAGATGACATTTAGCTGCATATCACTTAAGTTCATAATCCTCTTAAAAACATGTGGTCTTGATTTGGCACCATTACTTTCCATTTGATGCTACTCTGTGACTCTGTATCAGATAATTGCATAATTTATTTGCCTTGCATATTGAACTGAGGCCTGAACACTGCTCTCCAAGCCCAATTACTCCAGACTAATGAACACTGAGCCACAATACACTGCTAGAAAACCAAAATCAAGGAGAACAAGAATCAATGGGCACTGCTATATATTTTTTCAAGAACATAAAAGGGTCAGTGCAGAGCTGAAATTTTATTTGCTTATAAAAGTGTCTCATTTGTAACTCCCCTTTTAGAAAGAGCTTCATCCAACTACTGAGTGGTACTTTCATCACTTACTATATCTTTCATTTTACACCCACAATTAATATTACTCACAAATGAAAACCCTCGGTTGCCTGTCTGCATTATTTGTCCACTTGTTTGACAGCTGATGCAACTATTTTGGAGTGTAAAAGAGCATCTGCACATTTGGAGGCTACTTTAGCTGTCTAATTAGGTTTTTAACTCTGTCTGATGCAGAAATCATATACCACCATGCTCTATCTCTGAAAACTTTTATTATACATGATGATCAGGTTTTGGACCACCTAAATAAGTGATACATAAACAGCTTCATGTCCTGCTCAAAAAGAATATTAAAAATAAATTTTATGAAATTAAAAGGAAACTGGATGGTAAGCCCACTGACACATTAAATGCATACTTGCCTCAATATCAAACATAGGACAGATCCAAAAAGTATCAACATTTCAGAGCTAACCATGTTAAGTCTTCCTTTTAAAATATTGAAGGGAACTGCTTCTCTCAGGTGGAATGAAGGGGATTCTATGATAATTCTATAGGCACTCCTATTTCCATCTGGAAAAATTAATCTTGTCTCCTTCCTCCAGAAGCAGCAGGGTATACTGAGGTTCAAGATGGGTTAAAAATATATCTCGACGTATGCATGTCTTCACCTTGCAAACCAAACAGACTTAAACACATGCTTTAAGCTACAGATGAGCCTCTGCACTATCCTGAATGAGGAGGGGTTTAGGCATGCATTTACACCCTTTTGGAATGGGGGCAAGAGGAAATTCAATAGGGATTGGTACCACTTATACTCCACTTGCATAAGCTGGAATTAGGCAGCACAGCGTTCTGGAAAGCCTTCCTGCTCAAAGGAGCAAGTATTTTTCTGGACAGGCTTTCATGATGGTTTGTGCTCAGGCCACGTAAGCAGGAAAGCGGGTTCGCTTTGTCACAAGGAAAAATTCTCCTGTGCCAGTCATTTATTTCATCACAAATCAAAACTTCTTTTATGCAAAAGCTGAAATAGTTTAGTGGCATCAGTTGTCGTGTCTTGACTTTAAAATCAGGAAACTTCTTTCCACTAGGTTGTCATCTTCAGGAGGTAGATTGTTAAGTGACAGTTAGCCAGAAAGTAGATTTGTCCCACAGAAAATCATCTCAGGGGAGATGCAGGAAAGAAAAGTAAATATACTATAGTAGTACAATCTAGGACAATTTCTGCCACTACTCTGGGGAGGTTTCCCACAATACTTTATCCCAAAGGCTTCCTTTTTTTTATAGCATACATCTACAGTAGAAATTCAGAGAAGTAAAACCTTGCAGTAGATTTGGAGGCTTTTAAAATGCCAATCATAAGGGTAAAAATCAAGAGCATCTTGATTTTTAAATAAAACCAGTGTTTTCTGCAAAATTATGATTAGTTACAGTTTGATTTTCTAGGTTTGTTTTAAATGGAAGTGAATCGGACAACATCGTCATCATAATTGCTTTCTGCGTGAAGAGGTCTTTTCCAGGCTGGGCTGGCTGCTGCTGTTTTAATCAGAAGGTTGTCTATTTGTATGTTAATAGTTTCATCCTGGTTTATTAGGCTTGTTGATGAAAAAGCAAAAATCAGATGCTTTACTATTTTCAAGCTTCACTTATTAATCTGTGATTTTTTTTGGTGCCAACACAGAACCATTTCAGCATCCTCTGCCTTAAATCCTCTTAATGAAAGCATGAAGAATGACAATATACTTCCTTTCATAAAGCAGAAAGCTGTGCC
This sequence comes from Ara ararauna, assembly GCA_028858755.1. Classification (NCBI taxonomy): domain Eukaryota; kingdom Metazoa; phylum Chordata; class Aves; order Psittaciformes; family Psittacidae; genus Ara; species Ara ararauna. The sequence continues at coordinate 8,050,854 of CM054410.1, read as the reverse complement.
AATTCACTTTCAACATGCTCATTCAGTGGAACTGAGGTAAATATGTTGCTCCACAGGTGCTTCTCCTTGCAATAACATACTCCCTAGTAATCCATTAAATTCATCTCATGCTCTGTTTAGTGCCTGCTCTGTGAACTGCCTAGCTGGTTAAGGTCATTGTGATAATAGCATCAGGTTAAACAGCATGGGTATGTTGAACTCTGACATTCATCCACTGTGGCCACGATATAGATAAGAAATGATGGGCAGTATTAGATGTGTAATACCTACCCAGACTGACACGATCTCTCCCCTCTGCGGCTCCTTATAAGCAAAATGCCATGGGATTAGGCAAACATCTTTAAACCTGAATCTCAAGACTCCTTAAAGTAATTTAGTGCCTTTACAAACAACAGATCAGCAACTGGAAGCTTGCCTGTTTTCTTGCATGTATTGAACTAGCCCAAATAATTGAGCAGGAGGATGCTGAGCGTCCTATGGGGCCAGGCAGAGGGTTGGTGGGTACCTGTGTTTATGTGATCTGAAACAGCACCTTATGCCATCCTTGCCTGGGAAGAAACTGAAAAGCCATCACTGCTTTGTTCCTATCTTCCCATCACAACGTTTAAAAAGAAACTTGATATAACTCCTGGAGGATAATCTCTTTCATTAGAGAGTTCCTGTTAAAGGCAGACAAATAATTGCCAGTTAGTAAGTCACTATTAAATTCAGCCCAAATTCAGCCCAAGCAATCCTTTCCAAAAGTCTCATGGGTTTTATTTTATTATTTCCTTTGCAGGGTGTTAGGAAGTGTAATCACTGGTAACTAATCAAACTTCTTTCAAATACCCACAAATATATAAAGAGAATGAAATGATTAATTATTGGGCTAAGCCATTTCAAATGAGACCTCATCTAAATGAGCAGATTTATTTCCAGAGCAAGCTGGGTGTAAATTTAGCTGGTTTTCAAAGCTCTGAATTTAAAGCACGCTAGGATTTGAGGATGGAGTGGGTTATGGGTAGCTGTATAACCTCTCCCAGACATCCAGCAAAGCACAGCAATAAAAACCAGACTGCAATTTTACAAAATATTTCTTTAAACAAAATGTTACCAGGTTAAATAAGTGCTACCATTGGGTACTGCTAATTATAGGCAGGAGAAGGCTGGGTATTACTCAGAGGATATTTAAAATTTCATTTTTTTAAATGAGCATTCTTTCCCCCCTCTTAACTGTCTCATTCAAGGAAAAAAAAATAAAAAAAAGCTTTGCTAAATTCCTTCCCCGTCTTTATGTTGTTCCTGTGATTTCCAATCGGTTCCTCACTTGACTGCTTTGTTTTTTTAATTTCTTCCAACATTTCTACCTATTTTAGTTCAGGGTCGAGCATTAAGAAGTAAAGAAAACAAGTATCTTTGGTTTCCCTCTTGCCATTCTGGAATATGCAAAAATCTTGCTACAGGAACTTTAACTCAGCACCATTATCCCAGTCTATAGAAGTTATGATAATCATAGATGATCTCTAGCAGTCTCTTCCGTTATTAATGTCACAAGCTTATTTTTATATATTTATTTAAAAGAGAATATAGTAGGAAAAATATAATTTTATCCACCCAAACCTAGCCTCACAGAACTACAACACCTGTCTCCAGAAATAAGCAGTATTGCCCATATTAATAGATACATGATTAGAAATTAGTTAGCATTAATGTATGTGTTGAATATTCTTCTCTGGCACAAAATTTGTGCAATTCAGTTTTATGAAGAACAATGTACATGTTTTTTCACACTCTAGATATATTTAATAAAATAGATATCAGTGCCACCAAAGTCCTACTTGAAGAAGCCACCCAAAACTCAGCTGGTAAAAGTTCACAACATAGGTTGCACACACTGTGCACATGCGAGTATTGCATCTGTGCTTTGCAACTGCTCCTGAAGCGAAACTGTCAGCACCAGAATCTTTGCAGAAATCTGCTTTTAAATGCAAACAAACATTTATGGAAAACATGCCCCTGATCTGTGAATATCTAATCACAACTAATTAGAGTTGTCCCCACAGTGAAAATGCTCCACAAGGAGGGTAAGTTGTGTTGACGCTCCTCTGGCCCTGCAAATACCAACCTAAAGTAGTTCTTCATGCAGTATTAGCATTGGGCAGTCTTATTTTCTGTGGCACACACTTAACAGCCCGGTCTTTTACACTTGTCCCCGAGGTAATTGACAAAACGCGTTTCTAATGCTATTTAACAATTTTAATGACAGCAGCTGAAAGATGCATTAAAATAAAACAACATTCTAAGCCAAAATTTGTATCAAATGACAGGGTTCCCAAATTTGCCATTCCATAGTACTCTATTACTGTAAAAACTTTCACTGGGGCTATAGGTCACAAAAGAAGAATGAAGCCTTGGAAAGAGATACAATGACTACTTAATATTGTGTGGGATTATATGCAGTGGCCTGTGGCAACTCCTTATGTCTCTCTGTGTAGTGATGCTCTTCAAGCATCATTTTTTTTCTTCTTCTTTTTTTTCATCGCACAATTCCATTGTGAAATATTCTTTTCATGAAGGAGGAAGAAAGAGCTGGTTACACCCTGCAGTGTTCTGGGGAAGACTAAGAAGCGTGGTTTGCAGGGAGTATGTGTGAAATATGACATTTCATTATGTGTAATTATTTTTTAACCAGTAATGTTCATGTTGAAATGAGTTTCTTATTTTTGGAATGCATAGGGAGTGGTTGGGGAGGGGAATCATATTTTCTCCTGTTAATAAACTCAAGTCATTCTTATGCTAAAGTAATTTCTCAACAAAACAAATTTCTCTCCATCTGGGTAATGGCACACCCAAATGTGATTACATTACAAGGGATTTTAAATTAAATTTCAAGGTAGAAGCATTATTAATCCAATGCATTTGTCTTTATCATCATTGGATCTAAAACAATAAAAGACTTGAACTCACTTTTAAGTGGCAGTTCTGTGCTTGCTTCTTACAGCAATGTGGATTTGATCTGACATCCTCAGAAACCTGTGTTCTGGGACAGGCCCCAAAGCCCTCTCAAAAGGTGGAGCAGGAATGGCTATATCTAATCCAGAAAGACAGGGGAGTTACAGAAGAAATTCACTTAGCTTAGATTCTTTCTTGATCTTAAATGAGCAAAACCACATGCTGCTCCAGGAGGTTTTTCAAGTCACAGCACTGAGAGGGCTATGAAGAGGCGGGACATACAGAACTGGCACAGTCAAAAATACACAATTTCCAGACTTGTACCAAATCAAGTCATCATCTTGAAAAATCAGAGTCTACATTTTTAGGAAACGCCTAAATGTCTCCCACCCTGATATTTTAAAAAGAAGTTGTTACATGCACATGCAAAGGAACTGGATGACCAAATGACTTGTGGTCATCTGCCTCCTTGTGCTCAGGGTGCTGCATTTGGATGCAAAACCAATTTTGTTTAAGCCCATAGCCAACAAAATGCAGTAGATAAATATAGAATGTATGAGTCTCTCTTGAGTACTGTTTTTCAACTATCAAGGCTTATAAAATGCATGTGATCAGAATTTGTCATTGCAGCATTATTTGTCCATTTTTTCCTGGGAACCTGACAGCTATCAGTTGATTTCACATTCGATCCAGCAACAGAACATGGATTTTACCGTCCTGTTATTTTTGTGTGCTGGACTTCAGAAAGCACCAATGTGGAAGTGACCAGACAGCCTCGCACAACACCCTGCAACAGAGCCAGACCAGGGCTTATATCTTCCTGGGAGCCAACCCTGAGGCACAGGCAATATGAGGCAGGTGAGCGAGTGAGGGTTTGGTAGGAAATCAGAGCAATATCTTTAATGCTGCTCTTCCTGGGGGCTTTCCCTTTGCCACCCAGACTGGGGGACTGGGCTGTTCAGTGCAACATTTCTGGGATTAGTTTTGGATGCACTGGAAATACATTACTCTAGTGCATGTGTGTGCATGTAAACACACACTTATTACGGTGGGTGCCTGCACATAGGTATGGTTTTTTAGCTAATACCTGTGTCCCATTTAACAATATCCTCTTTCCGAGAGCCCTGCTGTGGGGGCAGAAGTGGCACTGCGTTTCTGTGTGAACATCCGCTGCCACACAGAAACAACTTAATCTTCACAGCACATTCCCTCAGTAACTGCCTGTGCATGAGATTTCCAAATGCTCAGACATAATTCTCTCACTGGAGAGTACAGGCTGATTATGACAAACTCCGTCAATTTTATTAGCCACACAGAAGTTATAGATATATGTGAAAATCAACCATAATTCTTCCCATGATGTGCATAGTGGCACTGCTGCAGACTGTGCCTTTCGCCTGTGCAACTCCAGAGTTTACAGGCTACCTGCCATTCAGCCTCCATGTGGCTCCTGAGCTAAGGTGGTCCTAAAAAGAGAAGTATTAAAAGGATTAAAAATGATACGACTGAGCCGGTGGATGACTGCAGCCACAGAGTCCCAACTGCTGATGAAAACTGAGGTAAAATGCAGCGATGAGGCTGCTGCCACTGTGTGTGGGATCTCTCCTCTGAGATGTACCAAGCTAATCTGCCAGCAGGTTTGTGTGTATCATAGCAGCCATCCCCCAGCGATTGTCTCTGATGCTGAGCACTATGTGGCTGCATCTCTGAAGCTGACAGGGGGCACAGCTGAGCTGCGCAACCACTGAGGTCTTCCCATAGTCCTTTACACTTGCCATGGGGTCATGATGCTCACTATGTCTGTCTGCACAAGGCTGGATGCAAAATGCACTCTTGAATTGCTGTGAGAAATACCTGCACCAAGACCCTTCAGCTCAAGCCTTCCCTGGTTCCCAGCACTAGGTCTCAAAGGCTCAGCAAGCAGAGGGAAAGCGACAGGTACAATTTAAAGATGAAACCTACAGGATTGTTGGTTTAAAGTCCCTGTTGCAACACTCGTCTAAGAAGACAAGGAAAGAAGCTGAAATGCAGGAGAGGCAGGTCCAGGAGTGAGGAGACCCATCAACACTTAGTGCTTAAACCCTCTGCACCTCAGGCTTTCCATCTATAGGAAATCTTCAGGTTTAATAATCTAGAAAGTGCAACGGGCCATGAGAGCAGGGTGAAAGCAATTAGTAACCGTGAAGTACAGAGAAACTGCTGGAGAAAAGAATCACATAAATGCAAAGTTATTATGGGCACCCAGTTACCATAGTGATTGGTGTCTCAGAAATGCTAATAATAGTAAAATAAATAATACAGGGCAGGCAGGAAGAGCCCCTAGAGATGAATGCGAGCTGCTCCCCTCCTGAGGGACTGCATGTACTGCTTTTCTCAGAGCTCCTCGCCCCACGCTGGCTCCAGCTCAGCTCCCTCCTGGGGTAACACGCTGTGCTGTTGCAGGAGCGCCAGGTCAGCCAAGTGAGAGCGGAACTTTTAAGTGCTTTATTATTTTGAGAAGTCGTCAGAGAAAACAAAACCCCCACAACTGCAGATAATTGAAAATGTCAATAATATTTTGACTTGTTCATGTCTTTTGAGGTGTATTATAGCCCTGTTAAGTACTTTATTGCTGTCCCTCCAGTGATGTTAATTAAGTTCGCCATAGGCTCACAAGCCCTTTTTTCTCCACCTCTCTCTTTCTTCCCCTCTCTTTAAACAAGCAAGCACTTTTCCCAAGTATAATGCCGAGCAATGAGACCTATAATACAGTGGAAGGCACCCAGACAACAGCAGATCAGAAGGAATAAAGATGACGCATCCTTCAGTATGATGGTCAACACTTCTCCATAAATAGGTTCTCCAGCAATGTTATCTGAGGGATTGCGAAAGTCCAGAGAAAGTGTTAAAGAGCCATGCCAAATAAAGAGCATCAATCCTCAGCCTTGTGCTGCTGTCATGTTAAAATCTAGTTTATCCACATACAAAGAGCTACTCAGAGCTGAACCCTTCAGTCAAGTGTTTCACAGCTTTCCCATGCAATTTTATAATTATACAATGTGTTTATCAATAAAATCAATTTTATATTTATCTAATGTTTTTATCAATAAGGGAATCAAATGAGAACAGAATAAACGATAAGTCAGGAGAAAGATATACCCCTGCTCCCCTCCCTGTATGTCTCAAAAAATGGCACCATGCTGTTTATCCCACTCCCTTTCCCAATAAATCCTCTGTATCACCTGCTGACCAGCCTCCTTCCACACTCCTGGCACAGTTCTCAGTGCATATCCCATGCTCTGCTGTTTCAACTACCAAAACCAATGGGCCTTGGGCCTCTCCTAAGAGCTGGGAACCACATAGGAATCAGCAGAACTCAACAGATACTTAGAGAGCGGCGAGGTGGATTCTGCTCTTATGCCTGTGCAAATCCAACAATGACTTTGTATAGGAGAATTTAGGCTGGTGCCTTCCTTCTCAGCCTGCCTGTTGTGATTTCAAATGTCTTGCACTGAGTTTTCTACCTTGAGCAAATCAGAAAAGAAATGCCACTTTGCAGTTAAGAGTGATGCAAAATCCCACAGGACGTGTTGTCCAGCCCATCTTAGCCAAACAAACATTGTTTTAAAAAGCTTTTGTAATACAATCAATCCTCTTACTGAACTTACTTCCATGAGGTTGGAAGTGCATTATGTTATGCTTTTTTTAAATTAGGTGAGTAGGAGTGTTGATCAGTGCCTATCAGAATAAGAATAAAATTCTTTAGCAAGCTATGACCAAGAACACAGCCTTTTTTGTACAGGTTTTGGTCACTGAAGGCTGCTTGATGCTCACATCTCCCCTTTAATTTTAGACTCAAACTGTATACAAAACTGATAAATTAGACTAATACATTACCTCAAAATACCCAGAAGCACTAACTCCACTGCTGAGAACTGTACCTACAGAACCATCAGAAGTCCACCCTTGCTCTTCCTGATGTCATTGCTTACAGTCTGCAGAGGGATGCTCAGAGGGAACAATTTCTCTGTCTATCTAGTTGGACTACAAGGATACACTCATTCTGGGTCACTGCATGTCAAATCAGTGAAGTGAAGAAAAATAATTTGGTGCCTTTGCTTTGACTCAGACAACACTGGCACAATATGGCCCTGTAGAGCCATTCCCAGCCCCCCAGTAAATCATTCAAACCACCTCAATTATTCTCTTCCCAGTTTAACACTAGATGGACAGATGCTGAAAGATTTAGTTCTTGGAACAGTCTAACCTAATGGAAACTACCAGTGAACCCTTTATCTACCAACTTCATCAGGAGTCAACGTAAATGTTTCAGCAGGACTTCTGACCACTTGTGTGATGAAGCAACACAAATAAGAGAGATGAATCAAGTATGACAACTCACATGGCAGGATTGGGAGACAGGACAGAAAGTGGAGGTGGAAGTGGTTGGTTTAGGAGATGAGGCATTCCATTTTTGCCATGACTCATGCAATGCAAATCAATCAGAGATAAGATGCAGTGACATCATGAGAAAAGCTGGGGGAGGAAAAAAATGTTTCCACCCTTTCCAAGAATGGAAGTAGTAATGAATAAAAAGCAGAAATGAATAAAAGTCTGATGGAATGGGAGGGGAAAGACAAAGACTATGTAATACCTCCCGTTTCCACAAGTGTTGAGGTCAAATCAGCTTCTCAGATACTCGAGCAACAGGAATGGGTGTTTTGAGATGTAAATGAATCAGAAGATTGTAAGGAAGCCAGCATAAGAGATGATGCTGCAGACAGAAAGCTTGCAAATTAGTATAATAAGCAAAGCATTGAATAAGCAGGAAGGAACTGCACTTTATTTGAGCAACAGTTTGCTCATACATAGATGAGTTTTGAAGATGTTGACACGTGATCAGTGATAGCCATCTCCCAACCTCTGAATGCTTCTCTGTACTTATGATTGTACAAACCAGCAGACCTGCAACTTGTCTGAGTGGCCAGTTTTCCCTGTACATTTGACTGAAGAAAGAATTAGGAGGGCAAGTGTTTCTTCTGAGACAATCAAGGACATTTTCAAGAAGACCAGATGCATTTTGTGCTCTGCTCCTCAGCCTTTCCAACACATATGCCATGTAAATCAAGCAACAATGTTGCTTTTCCTTCCCATAGTAATCTTTCATACACAGGATTTGGGATTTTACCAATAGAGAATCAATTTGGCCCACTGCCATATGCAATTATGTTACACAGAATTATCCCCTTTCTGTCCCTTCTGTTTGTGGCTTTGTTGGTTTAAGAATATAAAACCTATCCTAAGATTACATAACATTACAGCCGTATTTTCATGCAGGAGCAAGTGAGGAAAAGAGATACAGGCTGTCATTTTCATTAGCAGTTACATCTGCTTCTTGCTATGTAAAAGGTTTCTCCTTCCAAGGCTATCCTTGAATCCTGTTGCAAGCTAAACGTAATCCTGCCCTGGAGACTACAAAATCAGTTTCTATGGGAATCTATGTGATGTCAAAATCTGGTCTCCCTACTCCATAGAAGGATTTCAAAGACACAGCTGCTCATGGGCACAAGTCACATCAGAATAAATCCTGGTTTGAACACTTTCCTTATGTAAACTCCAGGAAGACACAAAGATGGTCACCTAAAACGCTAGTCTACCGTACCTGCATTGTATCTTGGAAGAAATTGTTACTTATTCCCTTAATGACTAGTCTACAAGTGATTAGATATCTGATAAACATACAGATGCTAACTAATAAATTTGAGAAGACTGACATTAAGTAATCCAAAACTTTCTTAACAATCTCAGAGAGCAATTCCCCTACTTATCTATTTATGGTCCATAGTAAATGATTTTGTCCATTTGGATAATTGCATGACTGCTGCATTTCCAGCACTGTGACAAAACTGTATTACAAACTACTGTAAAATAATACCTGGAAACAAAACTGCCAAGAAAAGTATTATTCTCATTTAGAAAAAATGTAATTAAACAGGCTATGTTGAGAAGCTAGTAGGTTTCTTACTGGTGAGTGGATGGTCCAGTTATGTATACATATAATTTCAAATCATGAAAACAGCATATGTGCTACCAAGAAAGATGATGATTCTTTTCTTCTGCTGAAGCGAATGCTGCTTTATACTAATTTCTATTACTTTAAGGCCAATTGCTGGCCTACCTTTTTAATGTGATACAGCAAAATCTCCAGTAGCAAGAGATTGATGCAGTTAAGTGCAGGTTCCTCGTCCAGCAATGTTAGCTATACAAAGTGTTTGAGAAAGGTGATTTGGTAGCACGTGTTCCCTTCCCATCCATAGGAGAAAACTGTTGCCATAAACTGTAATAATTTACAGTAGGGTGGACATTGGTTTCATTTAAAGCAATGCTATTCCTCTCTAGAAGTTCTAGGATTTAAGCATGCAACTCACATTAACATTAATGAGAGTTGTATGTTTAAATCCTCCTCTCATTGTGATGAGAATATGTTCCACGGAATCTAATTAATCTGAAGAACATCACATACATTTGGGAACATTCATGTACAATTTCACTGACATATGGATTTGTCCACAATAAAGCTTGCCAGTATCTGGTAACAAAGACATTAACAATCTACTGTACTTTTAAATAAAGGAGACTAGACTATATGTAGGCAGCTACAAAGAAGCTTTTGAGTATAAACAAATACAGAATTGAGAAAATAAGGAAGAAGGTGGCATTTTAAGAATGTGAATATTTGGAGAATGCTGGGGAATAAACACAGAGGAGGCTGTTCGTTTATAGGTTAGATGCATTTTCAACAGGAACTGAGCAAATGTGAAAAAAGAAAAGAAAAAAATATAGAGTGAGGATAAAAAGAATATTCAAACTCTGGCTGTTTCCCACACAACAAAGATAATGTGAATGGAAGTGATTTTGTTTCAAGGGTCAGAGCAGAGGCTGATATTGCAACCTTTCCAGATCCTGAAAAACATAATTTGATAAAAATAACTGGCCCCGTTGTTCTTGTGATCCTAAGGAGGCTATTTTACATGAAAACAACAGCAAAACAGCAAACAGTAAGTTTTAGTGCTTCAGAGACAAAGCACTAGAGACACACTGCTGCTAGAAAGTGCAACAGAACATTAAAGCACATGATAAGTTAGCAGGAATCAACAAAAAGTTAATAGGAAATCACAATGACAATATGTGCGGTTCAGTACAATATTTCTCTTTTTTCTTCCCCTCTCCTAACAGGATGAGGAATTTAACAGGACACAGGAAAGCAGTATCTTAGTAAAGAAAGAAAGGAACAACCAGAGATAAAGAAATAATGGTTCTTGCCACTAAACAAGCTATTCAATTTTAAGAACATTTGTTTATAAAAGTTTGACTAGACCTTACTTGCCCAGACCTTGATAATCCTCAGAACTTCTTCAGAAGGGTTTCCTTTGTCTAAATGAAGAAATACGTGACCAAAACATCCAGAAATTAATTCTTATGTTTGAAGCCTCATTTTAAAACATGCTTTTAAGGCCTGGTACTCACAGAAGGATATTTAGGTCTTTCAGAGGAAGCAAGAGCCTTGAAACCCTCTCAAATCAGAGATCTGCCTGAGACCACGCATGGGCAAGCTATGTGCAATGGGTACAAACCTGAACAGAACCCTGTACAGCTGTGCATTTACATCGGCTTCTGTAGATGAGTTCAGAGAGTTTAACTATTACAAAGGCTGTAAAATGTTGTGTTTACCTTTATAATCTATTACATAGCCAACACACAGATCAAGAATGAGGAGGTGAAAACACTCTAGGCTCTGCAGCCCTGCATTTGCGGGAATCACAGAAAACAGTTGCATTACAGGGAGCAGCTGAACTGAGGCTGAAAAATTACCTGTAAGTTTCTACAAATAAATAATCAAAATCAGCAGCTGAAGAATTAAATTTAAGGCTTTTTTAAAAAAGTTTTTTAAAACTTCTTGCTGAACTATTTTTCATATTTTCTAGAAATCTAGAGCTCTCATTTTAAGTCAAGTAATTGAAGAAGTCACAGAAGTTGAATACGGGTCTGCTTGGATGCAAGTTTTAATATGGCTTATTGTGATCAGAAAAGGAGAAAAATATATGCCACATGCAGAGCATTTGTGAACCAAAGCCCTTTTCTCTCCCACAATAAGTAACAGCTTGTATGAAAAGTAGTGTCATCTTTATTTCAGATTGCTGTTAACGGTGCATCTTTTTTTGTTTGTCCCTCAATCATGCAGTTTTTTTCTCCTATCAGATCCATCACTGCTAAGTGTTAAAGCCAACAAAGACCATTTGCAATTCATCTTTTCACTTGGTATTAAATACTCATTTTATAGGAAACAAACACATCTTTCTTAAAAAACATAAAAAAGACAAAGAACAGGACCTATGTTGTTTTTTACAGACCATAATTTAAACCTGATCCTGAAAAGTAATGTTAAAATGATAAACATGTTGTAATGTGTTAATGTTTAATGATGATGTTTTTGAATATGGAGATTAGACCCTTATCAGATGTGGTTTTGAAGATGATACCTGGACTATGGAAAGATTTTAAAGGCATTTTTCTTGCTAAGAAATAGCCAGCTTCTTGTATATGTCTCCTTCTAAGTATGTTAAAACCATGACAAGTGTTTCATCCTCCAGTTCAGATTTCAGAATGGCTGTTTATCAATTTTAAAGATCTCTGTAATGAAAAAAAGAACTATAATTAATGAAGGGTTTAGGCCTTACTGTATACATACACAAGTTTATCTATCCATCCGTAGATACAGACACATTTTAACTTTAAGATGTGGTTTAAACTTAAAGTACTGATTGCAAAATATTGGCAAGGATCATTTTATTTAACAAAATATCCAGTGGTTTGCCTAACATCTAATTCCGCAATGACCTCACTGACGTTATCATTTTCCAAAGGGCTAACCGAGAGAGGTTTTTTAGGGTAAAAAAGAAGAGCTAAGCCTCAGAATATGGATGTTCCAAGGCTTGTGCAAAACAAAGTCACTCCAGGCAATGCATAACCTTACTTGACCTATAAACAGATACTACCTTCCCCCCCCCCCCCAGTTTCCATTTACCAGGTCCAAAATTTCCCCAAACACATAAGATGACAATTCCTATTCCATGGTACTCAAAGCAACTTGTCAAGGTTCTTGTTAGGGCTGGGTGCCAGCCTGCAGCACCACACACTGATTATCTGATCCAGTCTCCTCCTGCTCTGAATGGCTCAGCAGAAAACACTGCTCTTGCTGTAGAACTGAACAAACATGCGAATAGATCACAGGCAAGATGTACATGTTAGGAGGGACTACAAAAATTAGCAACTTCAGAAGCAAAACTTTTAAAATTGAATCAAAACCCAAACAAACTGTCCTAAATTTACCTTTGGAATTCATTTGATAACAAAAGAGAAAAAAATATATTAATAGTGCCAACATACCATTTACTAGGGTTCTGAGCTCTCTGCATGCTTTGCATGTCTATCTACACATGTACATAAAGAAGAAATCAGATTATCATTTCAGTATATATTTTCTTTTGAAGAGGAAGATCAAATCATGTCTTATGTCCATATGCCTGTCCCTGGCACAAAAAGGTCTGTTAGCAGAATTGTACATATGTTTAAAACTAAGTGCATTTTATATATAGGTCTAGCTGTCACCAGAATAGTTGATGTCTTGTAAGGCCAAAGTACATATGGTGAAGGCTCAGATGGACTTTACTCTATGGAGAGGTTAATTCATAATATTCTAATTCAAGTTTCTACCACCTTCATAAGTATTTGGTATTGAAAAAAATGAGCTAATGATCTGGTGCAGAACAGAAAGATCTGTAGCATTCTTTTAAAATATGCTATTGCCTATTCAAGCCAAGAGAGAACAAAAAAATCCCTACTTTTTTAAGGATAGCAACATTCTAATAAATCCAATGCAGAATGCTACAGACAGCACTTAGGAGCACACTGACACAGTACCATCTACAGAATTATGGACAACCCTAAGACTCTGCCAGGTTGAAGCTTAATACAGAAATAGAATAAATTGATTCAAGAAGTCATCTTGAACACCACTGTTCAGCCTGAGTGCAGCTCAGTCTCTAATGATTAAATGTTATTTCTTTATAAGCTTCATTCTGGCCAAAACTATCTTGCATTAATATTTTCACAAACTATGTCCCAAAATAAACATTTTATATATGATACAAATACCAAAGTCACTTCAGTTCACTTACTGTGGTCATGACCAATTTGGCAAGATTTTGGGAAGGGAGGAGAAATTTAATAAATCAGATATTTTCATGATTTAGTATTTGCAAAGGTCAGAAACCAGCACACAGTATCTCCCAACTCTGAATTACACATCAGTTAATAGACCAAAATTTTCCAAGAATCCCAGCCAAAACCTGGCATCTGACAGAGGAACTTTATCAAACTGTCCTATCCTTTGGGCTCTTCCCTCTCATCGTTACATCCTGAAGAAATAGAATGTAATAATGGACACCAGCACTAGTTCTTAAATTAAGAAACTGACAGCAAGGAAAGGATGAATGGCAATAAACTTTTTTTCTCCTTCAGTTGCATTTTACTTTCATTAGTGAATGTAGCCTTTGCACTAGAAGATGATAAACTATGGAAAATTGGTGACAGAGGGGGAAGTTGAGCTTTGTGCTTCACAATATATCAGAGCATCTGTAAAATCAAAGTATCTCTGGAATTTTTAGTTTCACTCAGTATTTAAGAAAGGCTGGGGTATCTGCAAATTCACAGCCAAATCTCACACAGAAAGCTCATCTACAGATCAGTGGTGATGGGCACTGAATGTGATTTTCTAAGACAGGAAGTCTACTCAGTTTCATACTTACCTGGACTGCTTACTCCTCTTTGCACTGGTCTATTCTCTTCTATTCTGACATAGCTGGCTTTTGACAGATGCGCACAGTGCAGTACCTGTGATACATTGCAGAAAAGGCCATTTCCTTAGGGGTACCCAGCATGTCCTCATCCAAACACCATTCTACTTCCCTTTCATTGATTCATCAGCAGTGTTTGACCTGAACAGAACAGAGCACAGTTCACACAGCAAAACACCCGACACAGGTTGTGCATCTCCACATGACGAGAAAGCACCCGCTCCACAAAGCTTTCACTGGTGATGCCCTGGGGATGATGCAGTTAGATGAAGCCACTTTCTCCACAGATACAAAAATGCAGACTTTTGTATTCCACAGCCACTAAGTGCAGCAAAGTTGTTATTAGGCAACCCAACATACGCAAGTGATATGAAAGGAGCTAGCCAACAGCTAGGAACTGGCAGGGGTGCCCCAACACATGCCCTTCCTGCATTTATCATAGCATTAAAAACATCAAATGCTCCTGGTAGAAAAGCAAACAAACAAGACCAGCATATGACTAAGACACATAAAATGCCCAAAGCAACATTAAATCATCTGAAGATATTCCCATTAAACAGGATCAGGGTCCCCATTAAGAATCAAAGCTACTTAGAATCACTGGTTATTCAGCCAGTTCCCTGGGAGATTTCCAGATTAAGCAGATTTTTCTATGTGGATTTCTAATGATTAAAGGCCTTATCTTGCAAATCTTTTCTCATATCTATCATCCTAACTCAAGTGAGCAGTCCTAATGTATTAGGAGTGCTGGCTTACTCATCTCATCTACATTTACCTAATTCTGCTGATTTCAGCTTGATTTGCATGACAAGAAGAGATCAAGCCAACAGACCTACTACTCTTGGAGAACAGTTTGCAAGAGAAGAATTACAGTTTGCCTACAGCCACACATAAACAGGCACACATTAAGAACTGCCCAGACTCCGAATCAGCAAAGCCTCAGTCATCTCTAGTCTGGAAGGCACATACCATGTTAGTATAAGACTGTGAAGATGCTGATAAATCCACCTGAGAGGCAAAACTTTTTACTGTAGACACATTCACACCCTAATGTGTCTAAATGTCTTCCTGACCAAAGCTGGCTCATGCTCCAGTGGCTTGGAGTGAGCCTGTAACAGCACCCGACTGTGTAGGCACGCTCTAAAGGGCAAGCACATCCTATATTGACAGCGTTTAGTTGATCCTTCATAATAAAATGTATATTCTACTGGTCTCTAATTGACTGGCCTGCTGACTGTCTGGAACTGCCTGGAGACAAAGAAATGAAATGGGACAAATTACTTTGAGAGTAATTATATTAATAAAATGTAACACAGCTTCTACTGCCATCTAGAAATACTGTTAGCGTCAGGCAGAAGAGCAAGAGAGAATGTCAAATTCCACAACTCAAACCAGAAATTAAGGACTTGTTCTTTTTTTAAAACAAAGTTGTATTTGCCACAATTTCCATAATTTATAACCCTGGAAATTAACCTTGACATCCATAAATTCCTATGTTCCAAGTTTCCTAGTATTTTCTTTCCATAGATCTTCTGCCCTACCCTTTCTGTGGTCCAAACAGGATTTTGAAGATACTGTGCTGACACTAGCAGTTTGATAAAGTACAATGACTTCTTTCTGCTTTCTCTGAGGAATACATGTATCAGTTCTTGCCTGGATCTGTTTGCATGCATGTGTGTGTTTAATACAGTTGTACTGCCCCTTCTACTTAGTCCTAATAAGTAAAAAAAACATTATCACAAATCAATCCTGAAGAATGGCTAGGAGGAAAGTTATCGGGCCCATATGAGCTCAGAGAATGGTTCACTCCCGGGTTCCCGTTTCAGGCACGTAAGCATAGCGTGAGTGAGAATGAAATGTTAACCTTTTATGGTTAGCTATGTGATGAAGTGGATCTCATCTTGCTTCATTTTTGTTTGACAGTGCTATAAACATACAAAATTAAAGTAGTGCCCCAGTCAAACCTTCTCTGATGGAGATCGGGGCACAGGCTACAGGGTTGAAATGCACAGGTCTGAAACCCGGATGATTGAAACTAAAAAGTAATTTGTTCTGTAGGCATTACACATGGCACTTAGGCAGCAACTTCCAAGAAAGCATCAGGGTGGATAGAGACACAGAGGGCAGGAATTACTTGATCAATAGGCAGCAACTTCCAGGAAAGCATCAGGGTGGATAGAGACACAGAGGGCAGAAATTACTTGATCAAACATCTCTACCAGCTCATCTGCAAATAGAAGTCAGGATGCTCAATTCATCTGAAAGGACAGCCTAACACACCTTCACTGGATTTCAGCTCAGAGTGGTCCATCTGAGACAAAGTAGGGGAGCATCAAAAGCTGGTAGGTGACAGCATCTGCTCAGCATGTCCATGTGTGTCAAGCTCTGCAGACTTGCTACCTTGCTGTGGTTAGACACCTTGTTTTGAGATCCAAACAGATTACTGTTAAAAGCTTTCCCTTCCTTTCACTACTTCCTACTTCAGTGTTACTCATATTGATTTTCTTATTCCAACTCCTCAGGTCTAAAAGCAGAGCACTGAACTCGTAGAACTGCTTTCTGACTTTTCATAAACAAGGCTAACACCACTACAGATCAGTCACTGTGAAAGTTATTTCTTCTTGCTTCTTTTTTGACTGAGAGCCAATGAACTTGGACTTTCAGAGGTTTGGTTAGGAGGCTTATTATATGGTTTAAATGTAATGTGTCAGTAGCAAAGATATGCATGTGGGAGAGGGAAGGGACAAAACCTCCACAGCTCTCCACTGTTAAAGTTAATAAGAAGTCAGATGAAGCATGTGGAGCTCCACTGTTACAATACTGTGGCAATTAAGAAGAAAATCAGGCATTACAGGAAAGGAAACTGAAAATTACACCTTCAATAGCAACAGAGATGCATGAAACACACAGCATAGATAATACATGTATGCATGGTAGATCTTATTAAAAACTACAAATATTTTCTTCTCCCTTCTGCTACTGCTCAAAAAATAGAATAGCTCTACCTCCCTTTGTCAATAAATCACATTAAGGTCACTCTGAGGAGCAGCAGAATAGAAATGCCTTGTATGCAAAATCAAACTATGTTTGGGGTATAAATGTACTACAAATGCCATCCAAAATATGCTTGAAAGACAGAAATTAAGTACTAGAACATTAGATTTTGCAATTTATTTACAGAGTGGAAATCATTGAAATCTGCTTCTCCCATAGTATCTGTTCCCAAGCTTTAAACATTCAATAACTTCTCAGCCAGGGAATGTGCTTTTTTTCCCCCGACTTCCCTCTATTTTCTCTGTGGTTTGCCTAATAATGTGCTAAATATATTACTGCAACACATTAGTTACTTTGGTCCACGGCTTTGAAATATTCACACAAGGCCTCAGGAATCCCAAAGATAAATCACTGATTGGGATAAAATGATTGTCTATTCTGGATTGTCTTTTGTGGGATATAAAAAAAGCCCAAAAGATAAGCTCAGAAAACAAACCTAAGCCTGTTACTTCTCAAAGGACCATGAGTTTCCCCACCCCCCCCCCCCAGTCTATGTATTTTTGATTTATCTTTTTTCCAGGCCTTCAGTATGAATAGTAGAAGCTGCATTTCCCTCAAGCTGTGGGACAGTCACCCCATAATCAGAATATACTTTTAAGATTACAAGCTTGGGCTTCATTTGAAGTTTAGATGGACTGTGCACACTTTCCCTTAAACTAGTATTTACGAAGTTGCTTTTGTGACCTACTGAAGCAAGACATTTGCACTACTCTGCACTTTTGTTTTCAATAGATTCATATTTAGCCTGGTGCAGTTTGTTGTTCAAAGATATTCTGTCCTACACAGATAGCCATAAATAATGCCAGATCTTTAACTACCACAAGCACCTTCTTTTGTCATCCTCATTCTGAACACCATATTTTTTTTCTCTTATAAATTAGTCAATGTATGCCAGATTGGGGTTGTGGACTTAATTAGTTTCATGTCTGTGACATGACCACTGTGTAATTATACCAAGCTGTGCATTATTAGATAATTATTTTTGGTCCTCAAAAGGGGGGTTCAATTTGTTTAAAATTATTGTAGCTCCTTCGGAAAGAAAGATATTATTTCCCTTTGGAAAGCCAACAAAACAAGTGATAAAGCAACCCCATTCTGTTAATAAAAGACTATGGCACTGAAGTGGTTACAAGCCATTTTGTTCAACCAGACTATTTACAAGTAGCAACAGAGTATCTGTTTCCTGTCATCTCCATCATATATCTTGAGGCAGAGAGATTGGAGCCCAATTACAGTCTGATATCTAATCAATACACACCTTATTCCTAGAGCAGGAAGTAAAGGAGGAGGCCCTTGGGAGCCAGAGTTCAAATTACTCCGCTGTCAATTCCAGATAGCAGCTAATGATAGGATATATTTCTGGAAAAGGGGGTGGGTGGGAAGGGCAGCACAGTTTAATGGGATTGTTAATACAAGGAACACATACATATATTCATTTAGACATCTGTTTCTGAATTCCGAAAGCCCTACACGAATCAGAAGAAAAGCAACCAATTTGCTATTTACTCCTATGGCTTTTGGGATGTTGTTAAAGCAAAGCATTCAAGTGACAAATCCAGTCCAAAACCTTTAAATGAGATTTGCAAACTACATTTGGTTAGATTCATCCCCACCTGCCTTTTTAGAGTTGATTTTTCATGAAGAAGGACTTACTTTCATATGGACACAGACTATATACAGCCCCAGGAACTTTCAACCAAGCCAGTGAGGATTTCCCTCTCCCTGCTGGCCAGTTAAACTTTGTTGTGCGCGTGGACCCACTAGACCAAATCCTGCACCTAAGGCAGCTGTCCACTGACTCTTGGTCAGTTACTAGCTGTTTGGGAAGATCTTAAGCAGATAAATCTTTGGACTATTTGTCCCTAAATGTCTACTTCTGATTTTGCCAATTAGTCAGAAAAATTACCTTTTTTTACTTACTATTTCCTTTGTATTCCTAGCAATGGTTTGAAAAAGCTGCCTTTTGCATAGTGGTCTTTCTGAAAATGTGGGGGCTTTTCTGTCTTTCAAGAGTTACCCTAACTCAGAAATGTAAAATATGAAGAGCAAATAGCCTGAATAATCAAAGAAAGTTAAATCCAAGAAGGAGAATGAAGCAGAGGGGCATAATATATCTTGTTAGTATTCAGCTTTCAAAATGGTCTGGAAGGCTGCCTGGTGACATGGGTTCCTTCTAGGTTTAATACAGGTTTGATTAATGAAGAAATCATTGTCTGCTTTTAGGGATCCAGACCACAGACCTGCAGAAGTCACAGCTAACACAAAAGCAAACATCAAAAAATCTGACCCATGATTTTCTGGTTGGAAGCACTGTAGTAGGCTCTAAGAAATCCTACCTTCACTGACCAGCACCCTGGTCAAGGCTACACATGTGAAGTAGGTAAATCCTCACAAGGACCAGACCAACAAAGACCTTCAGGCTCCTAACTCAGCTTTCTACACACCTAAATCTGGTCTTGGATCATGATACACTTCAATTTCTCATCTGATGTATTTGGGCAAGTAATCCTTCCTCTCTCCTATCTATCTTAACCACTTGTCCATCTGAACTATGTATAATATAAATTCTTCCAGCCAGCAAAAACTGCAATATATTTGTACAATACTTAGCACAATTTCAGCTTGGGATTTCTTAGTCTGACTCAATAGTGCTATTGCTAATATAGAGTTACACATAAATGGGGCCCCAAGATTGAATGATACCTCTAAGTGCTGCTGTACTACAAATAAATAATTATATGATATACATAAATCTTGCATTTTTAATGCTGAAGTCCCATGAGACAGAAAAAAGATTTTAAACGAGACAAGAACTTTCTAATTATACTGCATGTTGATGATCTTGGAATAGGTACAAAAACCATTAAAGACTTTTACTTTTTTTTTCTGCCTCTTAAATAGGAAAAATCTTTTCATCAAACATAGATTGAAGCCAGTGATAATGTAACTCTGGCTTACTAAATAATAATAGTGCAGGGCTTTCTAAATAGCCTACTTCAAATAATGACTTATATTATCCTAAATTCAAAAGCAAACAACTGGGGAGAAGGAAATCGCTAAACGAAGAGCAATATTAAATTCCAGAGGGTGAATGTGTGCTGCTAAAGGTGTGGTCTTAATAGAATTTGACCTATATCCATAATTTTGCTGTCACTCAGCGCCAGCTCTCACAGCACAAACACATAAGATGAGCAGGGCGTGAGCAAAGCAGGAAGCTGCCTGGAGCAGCAGGACTCCAGAAGGGAGCACAGGCATGACCCCATTGCCTATTCCCCTACCACAAGCCCTGGATACCTGGGCTGGCTGGCTCTGGCTGATACATGGAAAAGGGCTAAGTGGTGCTGGATGGTGGCTAACACTCGGCATGGGTTGGCTTTCTCCCATCAGATCCTCCAGCATCCTTGCAGCCGCAAAGGTACGGACTCACTCAATCATCCCAAGACCCTTCACATCTATAGGTGTTCAGGGCACAGAAACAATGGGGTGGTGGCTACTGACTACATCCATTGCCCTTTGGAGAGAAAATGAGATTAGGTTAGTGAGTTGCTTTTATCCCAGCTGAACTGTTGGATGAACTTCCATAAATATCCTTGAATTGGCATTCTGCATACAGCTGTGTTTATAAAAGGAAATATCATGTATGTAAATAAATTCAGATGCTGCTTGAGTTATTTTAAAACAATCAGCAGAACACTAATCATTTTATAGGCACAATCTTATCCCAAGAAAGTGACAACTTGGTGTGTGTATATACATGTACTAGAAGTTAGTTACTGTTACTTGCATCTCCATACAGACACTAAACAAGATGTAGAATTGTCCTACAGACCCATGAAAAGCTACTTTTCTGTGTACCTTGCTGATGTAAGCTTTAAATACAGTAACCTAAAAAATCACTTAGCCACAGCTCCAGGGCCCTCATCCTAACCGGAGCTCATTATTGCTAGGAATTAGATGTACCTTGGCAGCAAGTGAAACCCTCTGCATGAAGACCAGCACCTCCAGTGCAATGTAGCAAGTGGGAGACGAGTATGAGTATGGCCCCAGCCCCTCATCAGCACCACTCTGTCTTGGGGAGCCCAGGCCATGTTCACAAAATACCTGAGTCCTACTGGGCAGGGTGGGTACTTCGACCCCAGACTAGAACAAGCCTGCTTTTGGGCTTTGGCCAGGAAACACGTGTATCACAGAGCTCCCTGTGTTTAAATCCATTAATTATCTCCCAGTGTAAACAGATTTAGAGTACTGCGGCTGCCTGATCATAAGGAGATAATGCAGTTTAACCACTGCCTGTTCTAACTTCACTGCTGAACAGATACAAGGAAGGCTGCAGTGAGACGGGAGGATGACAAATCCATTTCCTGGATTCGGCTTCTATCAGCCTGTGGCACTGCGAGATGAGGCCCTCAGTGACCTTGGCAGTCCTGGAGCAATGGCTGGACTTGACAATCTTAAAGGTCTTTTACAACATAGTTGGTTCTGTGATTCTATAATATTTCACCTCGGCTGGACTAAGTTAAACTGTGGATATCAACTGGTCTGAGTCAATGGAGTTGTTCCCTCTGCCTTCAAGGGAGCAAGGATATCACCTCTTAAGAGAGACTGAATTTGTTTCCTTAACATATATCACAAAAGAAAACTATTAGTTTATTCCTAACAGTCCCACACTAATCCAATGGCATCCAGCAATCCTCTTAATCTGAAAAAAGAAAAGCCCTGAACAGACAGTATATCTGGGTAGTCAAAACATGTAAAGGAATACCTGGCTACTTCTTTATGTCACAATATAACAGAGTTCTGTAATTCAGGTGACTGTTTTATTAAAACATTGTATATTGTTCCCATTTATGCTTTTATTACTGGAGAACAATCTAGGCCTGAGAGGGCACAACCTGTCATAGTCTGTTGTGTACTGTTGTCATCGTTTAAGCAGTAAATCACGTAGTTTGCTCACTCACTCCCCCCTCTTTTTTCCCCCCAACTCCCTGAGGGATGGGAAGGAGAATCGAAAGAACGCAACTCCCACAGGTTGAGATAAGAACACTTTAGTAACTAAGGTATAACACAAACCACTACTGCTACCACCAATAATACTAATAAGGGAAACAGAAGGAAAGAGAATACAACTGCTCACCACCCGACACCCAGCCTGACCCCGCAGCGAACCCCCAACCCTTCCGGGTCTCTGCCCTCCATTTTTACATCTTGGGCATGATGTGCTGTGGTACGGAATACCTCTTTGGTCGGTTTGGGTCAGGCGTCCTGTCTCTGCTTCCTCCCGGCTTCCCCTCCTCCCTGGAAGAGCATGAGGCTCAGAAAGTCCTTGGCCAGACTAAAACATTCTAAGCAGTAACTGAAAACATCGGTGTTGTCAGCACTGTTCCCAGGCTGAAAGTCAAAAAACACAGCGCTGCACCAGCTATCAAGAAGGAGAAAGATGACTGCTACTGCTGAACCCAGAACAACTATGTTATCATCTTTTTGCCAAGTGTTAGCCTCCAGAGATGACATGTCTGGAAATACGAATACTTCCATTAATGTTAGCTCTGGTTTTCATTCATATTTTATTTTTTGAGTAGAGGCCTGCACAGCAAGGTGAACTGGTTAAACCATGAGAGCTAGAGAGAATACAGCCACTACTGTACATCAGCAGTAGATGGAAAAGAGCTTAAACTTGAATGGTGAATGGTGAAAAACTCAAGTCCACCTTGAATTCCATGCGTCAGCAATGCAGCATCTCTTCAGACACAAAACCAAATCTGATGGCTAACCAGTGTCACTGCCATTAACCTCATCCTGATCTCCAGGGTTCAAAGTAGGAACTTAAAATAGGGGCTTTTTATAGCACAAAATTTATTCTGTAGACGACTACAAAACCGCAGGATTACAAAACATCGATGGTTATTGCAAGCTTCCCTCACAAATGCTAATGAATTGTTTTCTGCTTTGTTTTTTTTTTTTTGCCCCAATCATGTTGTTTCAAATGAAAACACATCACTGCTTTGTTGCTGAGCACTTTCTCCCACAGCACCCGGCATAAAGACTTGCTTGTGCAGTCTCTGGAATGTGCTTATTCCAAGACGTTTAATTGTCATTTCTTCCACCTTACATCAGAAGCCTGTCACATGCATTAATTAGGTCCGTAAAAATATGCTTGAAAACCCTACCATTTAAATACAAAAGAGAGAAAGAGAGAGAAACGAGCACTATAATTTCCAAGAATGACTAATGTCTTGCTGAAGTTAATTCTCTAGATTGATGGCCTAATTGCCAACGTGGCTGAGGTAAATGCCTTACAGTAAGATCTCAGGCTGCTTAGCAGTGAACACCACCTTGTAACACGTAAATGGCAAAATTTTAATTGATTTTTCCAACTATGAGTTTGATTTAAACGAAAGTCTTACTTATGGAACAAATAAGTTGCCATTTATTGAATACACACGTACAGAGGAAGGGGAAAATATGTCCAGCCATGGACACCTAGACTGAGAGCCATTCTGGGTGACCACAGGAGCAAAAGAACCTGCCAGATACACTGAATTTCATGTTCTGCAGTGTCCTGTCTCCAGCAGCAGCAGCTCCAGATGCCACAGAGTAATGTGTAAGCAATCTGTTTGGTGGGTTCAGTCTAACTCCCCACTAACTTAAGGAAGACTCAGGTTGGATTGCCCTCTCACAATAATATAAATGAGGAGTAACTTTGTTTACACCAGTGGCATTGCCGCAAGAATTTATTCACTGCAAGAGTGGAGAGGCATGGCAGGAAAGAGGTACTGAGCTTAAAATAGCCAAACTCAAGCAAGAAACCTTTCAGAACAGCAAACAGCTTTGCTTCTGCAATAGCATTGACATATCTATGTATGAGAACAGTAGTTTCTCTCTATTCCCCCAGTAAGGAGAGATGGTGTCCAGGGCTTCCTAAGGGCATTTATCCCCTTCCCACCTCACGCCCTTCTGACATCGAGCATGATTTTCTGCTCCCACTCAGACACATTCTTTCTGAACAGCTGAAGATGAGTAATGCAGAGACTTGGCAACTATTTCTGTGTTGCTGCTGCTCTGCTGCAAACAGAAGGTTTGTGCAAAAAGGAGGTTTGGGGAGACCACCACTCCACTGCTGGTGCTCTCCATCAAGAGCTAGCCAAGAAACAGCACTCACCAAGCGGCAACACTACACGTGTCCAGGACCATATGCTCACTGCTGGAGTGCTGAGGAATCTGAGGAAGAAGCTCCCAAGGAAAGAAAACTGCATCACAGTCTGTAATATTTGGGGTATTAAAGTGCATTATATTCTATCAGAATCTTTAGACATATTGACAGCACAAGAAACACTCATTTCCAGACTGAGAAGTAAACTGGGAGCACTGTGCCTTTGACATCACCGAGCTAACAGTATAAGCTCTATAACTGAATATAAAATACAATAAAATTAAATTTTTAAAATTTAACTTTTGCATTTTCTTGTGTTGACATAGTCTTTCAGACTTGAGGGAGTTCAACTGCTTGACTTACATAGCACTGAAAAATTAGACTTATTCAAATATCAATTTAATTCTTCTAGTATTAATGGCTTTTATTTTTACTGGGAGAAAAGTCTGCTGTTTAGACTGATGAGAGATATATGCAGAATGTCTCTGGGAAAAACATAGACTATTAATTGCTTTTTGAAAAACTAAACCAGGTTTATATCAGTACATCAACTGTATTTGTTTTCACATAATTCTGATACCCAGAGTTAAAAGAAATGCATGTCTTTATAAAATATATGCAGTAGTATATTCAAACTATCTCAAGTAAAACATCTTCCACTAGCTTTTCTGATGATCTATATCTTTTAGATTAATAGCAACACTTATCTGAGGAGGTCAAAGTAGTCTTTAACACAAAAAAAATGAAACTCGCAACATCCCACATGAATAGAAAGCATGATTACAATCTACTTAACATTCTCAATACGGTTTTACAGTACTTGGACACAGAAAAGTTAAATACTTAGCTCAAAATAACCCCATGCAACTTAGCTCTATCTTTACTCCGTAGTCATAGCTTTTTTCCTCTGCCTCTGCTGAGAGACAAAAGCTCAGTGGCTTTAGTGACAACAGTTAAGGACAGATGCTGGCTCCTTTCCTGCCCCTTTTCCCAAAATATCAGCAGAAGAGGCATAACTTGGCCACTCCAGCTCACTGACTGCCCAACCTGAGTGTAGGACAAGCCATGCTCCTGCCACCTCTGCACAGGACTTAAGTGAAAGTGAATAAAGTACATGCAATAAATATCACCACCAAAAACACTCACCCCTTTTCAAAGATGCAAGTTTGTTTTATTGAAGATGAGAGAAGGTCTGAGGTTGTTTTAGGGCTTAAAGGCACTTGCTTCAGGTTGGCTTTCTAATTAGTGCAGATCTGAAATATAACATCATTAACATGGTATAGGGAGTCCTTTAACTCTCACCGAGTTATCATCCTCCACCATAGTCTACACATAGCTGACCCTGACATCAACACATACTTTGGGTTTTTATTTCAATAAATCATAAATTTTAATACTCAGATCAGTCAAACTGAGTTCTCTCAGGCAATTCATGTATAATTAGACTAAGGTAATAATATTTTTAGTAACTGCTACAGTGAGGGCACACTCACTAACCTATATTGAACTGGAGATGAGCCCAAGCCCAGAAGTGAGCATCCAGAACCCTCACACTTTGAAAAAATCAAAGTATGTATCTGAACCTTGCTCTGGATCCCTCCTTCCAGCCTCGTTCTGCCCAAGCAGGTGAGGTTCCAGCAACCATCACACAAAAAAAGGTTGTGTACATAAGAGGTTTCATAAGTCCAAAACCCAGAAGTGAAGCTTCACTTCTGAAATGTCCCTCTTCCCCCGAGATGATTTCTAAAATCCAGATTAGATTTCTGTGTTTTAGGCTCCACATAGATGATGTCTGCTTCCCCTGCTGTGCTTAATCTTTGTTTCACTGCTCTGTGCTAAACCTCAATTGACCTGTTCGATAATAGCACATTTTATGATGCCAGTTCTACCAATGAGAAATCTGAGATACAATGAGACGAAGTGAGATGTTCAAGGCTGTATGTGATGTTTATAAAGGACTTGGGAGTAGACCAAGTCATTCATAGACTCCTCTTCTCTCTCCAGCAGCAGGACTGTGTTGTCTCTTTGTGTTCTCTTGTGCTTAAAATAATTACTGAGAGATATAGCAAGGAGCAGAGGTCAGTTTACCCATTTACTTAGAGACTGCAGCATTGCTAGAAGATGCATACTTTGGAGCTATATGCCACATGGTACCTAAGGATGCTAGACAGCTTGCCTAATACTTAATTGGAGTACATAGTTCTCTGACAAATAACTAACCTTTTTTTTTTTTTTTTTTTTTTTCAGAAAAAAGCTGGGGAAAGAGGGCAACTTCTGTAGGCTGGAAAAAGCAAAGATGATTTTACAAAATTTTAAATATACATATAGCACTTCCACATCATCAGAGCATGTAGCAATGTTAAGAAAATCTTGTTCACATCTGGCTCAAAAGCTGCAAACCTTCGAAAAATGAGAACCTCTCTTATCATCTCCATTTACATGATGATGGTGTTCAGGGTCCATTCATGAAACAATCCATCACTGTCAAACAGGATGTTATTCCTGGTAACATGTGTCTCGCAAACAGCATCTGACTCCAGTACTCCAGGGTCCACACTCACTGAACAGCAGCCTCTGGATGCTTGCTTAGGGTTTATTTTGCCCAGTGATGGCTGTCCACCATAAGCTGACCCCAAGCACTCAAAGAAGGTTGGACAAGTCTGAAGTAAAGACAAAAGATGCTGAGAACTTGCTCAAACATAGTGTCACTGCAGTGACCATCATACAGGCTGAAGCTGGTATTAAAAAGGAGCAAGACATATTTTGCTGGAAAGCAGCTGAAAAATAGATACTGAAGTGGTCCATAATAGCTTTACTGTATTGTATTTTGCCCAATAAAGCCTTCTTGATTTAAGTAGGAATTAGACATGAAAGGTAAGCAATAATAACTAGCAAGGAAATACTATCAATTTGATTCCATTTTGAGATGGTTATTTAGTGTTCTAGTATCAGGTTTTATTCTGCTTATGGAGTACATATTATACATATTTTTAATAAAATCACTGTAAAATTACCCAGAGGCAGAGAAAGAATAAATTAACAGACTAGTTAATTGTTCTCTTTTCAATATTCTTAGCATCAGCTGCAATGGGTGAAATAAGGAGGAATGTAAAATTTGCCACTTTATGAGCCACCAAGCCATTTATTCTCGCAGCCTGCTCAACACAGTAGTTAATTCTTAACCATTTAAAATGAAAAACTAAACACTGATGCATCAGCTTGGTTACTGAACTACCGTACCCCAAAAACCAGACAATTTTAAGGAAAGGAAAAATTGTTCCTCCTTTACTGCTTCAGAAGTCACAGGCCTGAAATCAACAGGGAGTCCCAATCCTTCTTGATCTCAGTGGACATCAGGGACCTAAAAACCTCTGAAGATCCTGGTCTTTGTTCTTGCCCTTTCATTTATATGCATAATGTGGGGAAAGTGTCATTAATTTCCTTGACCCTTCCAAACTCCAAGAGAAATGCAAGCATCTTTCTTTCACTTGTACTTTTAGAGAATCATTTTGAAGTATCCTTTTCCTAGTCTCAGTGAGGCTGTCAGGCATTTTAGAACAAAAAAATCTTTCTCACTTTGATTTTCCCTTTAACATCAGTTAATTTCTATTTGTTCTTCCTCCCCAATTTCACTAATGCCCTTTCTGTATACGTATGTTTGTCCATTACAATCTAGAGAACAATCATCCTAATTGATCTAGTGTTAACCTCTAACAGCTTAAGATCCAGACTGTTTTTTTTTCTATTGCTCAGTTCCAGTTGCAGCATTAATTCCCTATAGTGCTTACATCTCTGTCACCATCGCCACCTGGGTCTTTTACAAGAAGCACCCCTCTAAATAAATGGCACTGTAAACTATCCTTACAAGGGGAGTGGAGGCTGTTGAAAAGCCCCCACTGTAACGGTTTGTTTTTGCCTTGTGTTGTATATGATGATAAATTTCATGCAGGATAACATTTTTTACAGGGAGGTGAGGATTGATGGGGAGCAGTGGAATGATCCATCATCAGAGGCAGGTGGCACAGTATTGGAATTTCAGAAATCTGTTCCCAATCACATCCACTGCTGGATGACTCAGTAACGACCCTATTTGCGATGCGTTACTGAAAATCAATGTGCCACATTCAAGGTCAATGTACTGTTAGAAAACTCCTTAAGCACTGATGGATGGATTGTGTTCATTCAGAATAAATGTGAGAAGAAAGTGACAGCTGAGCATCCCAATAGTTGTGCCAACTTTAAGAGAACAGCTTCCTCCTGGAGAGAGAAAAACAATTCCCTCAGGGATTACATCATTCCTTATTTCCTTTGTTGTTTTCTTTTGAGTATTTAGGTAATTGTTTAATGTATCTATCTCCGTGCAATTAGGAGACTTCAAAGCTTGAAGACAAATACTGACGAACAACAATATTTATGGGCTTCCTTGTATGAATAATATTACTCATTATGAAAGACTATCAAAATTTATAAGGATTAAGTAGAAAAGAAGGAAAAAACATTTGAAGAAACTAAACCCACACACAGGTATAGAAAAAAGCCTCTCTGCAAAGAGCTGTAAAGATAAAATCCCAAGTCAAAACATGGTCATGATTTTCCTGTTATTATACCAGTGAACAAGATACTTAGTGTCTTTACATATCTTTACATATTTTTCAACTCTTTAAGTGGTTTTGCATAACTTTAAATGTTTTAAATTAGCTGGGAACTTGCCATGCATGGTAAAACAGATTTTAGCTTATAAAAGATCCATGCTTATAAATACAGCTATCTAACTTTTTCTTTTTGCAATGGGATGGGATATCTTATTCAACTAGTTTGCTAAATATGAATTAATGACACTTCAGGGACCTCTTCCAGAGGGATTCCTAGATTACACTCCTTTTCTTTCCTGAGAAATAATGAAATTGTCTTTTAGTTGATGAGAGAAAAAAAAAAAGTAATCACCAGCTTCCAAAAGGAAAACAGGATTGATAGCTCAAACAAACAGGAAGGGGGAAAAGTGTAATTTACCATGTGGTTCACCAGCAGCTAAATCTGTTCACTTGACACAATAAATGATGTCAGGCTTCCTCACCCACTGTGTCAACAAAATGGGTGTTGTCAAAAACATTAAGACATCTTATTGACAAACTCTCAAGTCATTATATTCTTTGAAGTGGTTTTGTCTTCTGCCTAAAATTATTGTACCGACAGAATCGATTCATCTGATACATTGATACTGCAGCAACAAGCTCCAGGGAGGATTCTGACTAGAGCCAAAGCAATCATCTAAAGGTATTTTTTATTATTTTGCTAAGATTCTGAGAAGTAGTGGGTTATTGGGTACTAGCAGTTCATTTCCAATATTCAAACAACTGTGCTTCTGCAAGAAAACAGGTTTTTGTTATCGTAAAGTAACTACAGACAACACTGTTAAAAAGAGGTTGCTTTGCGCCAGGAGCTATCAACTACTGGTTAATTGCAAATACATCATCTTAAACAGGTTGCCACACATTATTTCAGCTAGAATATAATGCTTATTCAAACAAACAATACAAAACTCTCAAAGCTCCTTTCCTTACTCAAATAGCTGTACTGAACTACTTTAGATCAATGCTGCAAGGAAAATCTGAATGTTTTTTTGCCAAAATGGTTACATTTGTCAAAGAGGATTTGGTAAAAAAAAAAATGAAATAACTTAAACAATGGAAGTTAAGAAGTTATAAGGAATTAAGGTTCATCTCAGAAGTCAAAGAATGACTGCATACTGCAGGGTTTCTCTCCTAGTCTAAACTGATGTGGCAATGTAAAAGGCCAGGCAAGGCTGCCTGAGTTGCTGCTGCCCATCAGTACCTCTTCTGTGGACAAACAGGGGACATCAGAAGTGTAATTTGCAAGTGCTTCTGGACCTGAAGTTCACTACATCATAGGCCTAATCCTCCCTTTATGCTGACATGAATCAGCAGTAACTCCATGGAAGCCAATAGCATAAAAGCCAGCAGCATAAAACCAAAAATGAGAAGAAAATCAATTTTGTATATGTATTCACTCCAAGAAAAAAAAAAAAAAAAAAAAAAAAAGTGGCTATTTCTGTTTTTGCCCTCTCTGCTTTTTGTTCTTCTGCTGTATAGAGGAGTCTCAAGCCAGCACAGGGCCAATACAGCAAACTCCAGCAGCACTCCTTTACCCCTCTCGTCTTTTGGGAGTACGGTAAAGTGTGGTAGGTACAGCCAGAGATGTTGTGTCCCTGCCTCCTCACTGACCACTGCTCACACTGTTCTCCTCCTTATTGGGTTTGGCAGATCTGAGACCCATAGGCCAGCATCAGGGACTAATAACCAGGTCGCCTGATCCCACCACAACCTCACACACAGGCTACAATTGTATGCCATCAAGGATTTGGCTCGCTGTCTTTAATATAAAGTACAGAGCTGAAGATAGAAGCAGGCTGAGAGTGCCAGTTCTGTCCACTGTGGATTTGTGATCAAGTTTTGCCATTAAAATACAGTATAAAAAACACTAATTCAAGCCAAAATTACAGACTGAGATAATATATGGAATTAACATGCCAACTATCCACAATAAAAATACACAGTACAAATACGTGAAAGAATCTGATGTCAAAAAATATGGATAATGAAAGTAAATTGTATAAACTTAATTAATAAAGGCTTGGAATGGAAATTTCCAGTGTGTACTGGCTGAACCTAAATCCACTGAATATCCACAGTCTCTTCTAAATTTAAGCTGGGATAGCAATGACCAGCTTCTTGTGTTTTGTTTAAATTGTATCTTTTCTATCAGAAGGCATCTAGGAGTCTCCACTAAATTGTTTTAATTAAACTAGCCATTACGTTTTATTAGTTCCAACTTTACCACATTCAGATGAGAAATAAAGATGCACATAAAAAGCAGACTTTGACATGAAGAAATCCATTCATGCACAGGCATTCACAGCTGCTATCTTGCGCTGCCCCAACTCTAGATAACAGCTACTGTTTTGCTGGACTTGCCATGCAGGCTGGAAGTCTGAGAGAAGGGGTTTTTTGCGACCCCTTTGCAGTCTTTGCACAGCCTTTTTTAAATATTTGTTTTTCTTTGCTCAAAACCCTGAGCTTGGGTGGCCTCAGTGAAGGATTTGCAGATTTTGCTGCTGAGATAATAAAGAGAAGACATCTTTCACTTGAAGGTTTAAAAAAATACCACTGAAAATATGGGGAGAATGGGCTACAGCAATGCCTACCTTCTTCACAGCTTCTGATCTCCTGGCTTAGTGCTGTACTTCATAGGGGAGTTCCCATAAAAACCGTTAGGAACTGGCATTTCCATCTAGCTCTTCATGTGGACACGGATAACTAAGTGGAATATATGCACAATGCACTGTGATATCTATGTATTAGTGCAGGAGCAAACATGGATGTGTATTGTTTACACAAGCCAAGAAGGAGAAACTACCTAGAGCCTCGCATTTTGCTCCCACTACTTTTGGTTTATCCATTTAATGAAAGGAATACCTTTCTACTATTTTTCATAAGATGGAAGGCCATGAGCAACTGAGAGAAGAAAGAGTATTTGCTCATTAGTCTGAGTAGTAGGATTCCTAGCCTAATCTGGGAGGTTTTTGCCGTCACAGAATGAAAAACTGCTACCATTTAAATCCTCACAGACTACTCACATTGGGTAGTTTGTGCAGATTTACACAATTTTAATAAGGAGGTTGTCCCGCAGACCTATATCTTGGCTTCCAATCAACTTTTCAAGAGATTGTAATCACACAAAATTCTATTGAAGCATTTTCTATCTGTAACCACAGCGCAAGTAATTAGTAAAGTCTCTTCAAGAATCTGGTAGAATCATATGGCTAATTAGTTCACTTAACACCACAGCCCAGTGGAAAACAGCTTCTGGAATATCTTTCCCAGCCATGTTACAGACCTTGCATTGGGAACTTTTGAAATTGTCTTGGCCACATTGGCTGCTGCTGAAGAGCACTTGGGGCTCCCTACAATCTGGGCTACAACATAAAGGAGCCAGTGCCGTTGCATGCATGGGAATGAGAAGAGAGAGCTACTAGGAGTGATGCAAACCTCCAAAAACTTCCTCTGTTAACTCTATGCCTGCAACAGATAACTTTCAAATAGGCACACAGAGACAAACAAATAAATTCCTTGTAATTTTCATAATAAACAAAACCAGAGTGAATAATTCCAGAATGACAACATCAGTAATTTGAATTCTCTTACTCTTTCAAAGACAGCAAAATTATTTTGTACAAATTAAAGGCCATTTATGCTGGTATATGAGAAATAATATTCTAATTAATGCAAAAATTAAACAACATAAATTAAAAAATGTCACCCACCCCTACACAGGAAAGGTGCATCAACCTTTTAGTTCTGACTTAGAAGTGTGCTTAGGCACCTTTGTAAAGTTGTTTAAATGCATTGCTACATTAACCTCACTATATTTTTAAATCAGCTACCAGGTATTTAGCAGAATAGCCATTGGATGTATTGATTGTAGCTGTGCTCCATGTTTCCAGTTTAAGCAGTACACTTATAACCCCAGTTACAAACCAGTGATCTTTTCCAGTTACAGCTGCGGAAGCCAGAAGACTGCTTGTAAGACAGAGGTTACCATCCTGCAGCCAGTCAGCATGGGGAAACACAGAAGTCTTCACTGGCTGCTTCAATGTATAGTCAGATATTTGACTGTCTTTGCAAAGTCACTCAAAATCAGATTGATGTTGCATTGACACGGATGGGCAACAGCCATACAGACCTTTTCATTTCCCCTAGCAGGCTCTGCAGTCTAGCCTAAATTTATCTCCTGCATTTCTAGAAGGAAAATACTCTGTTTTCTTTCTTATCCATACATTATCATGTTGGTAAAGCTGTGTGGATCATCATATCAGACATACCTTGTGTTCTCCCTACTCATCTTCTTCCTATTTACTTAGTACTTATTACAGCAATTAGAAATATTATCTTCAGATACAGAAAATTCTCTGCACTCTTTGTGTGAATGATGTAAATGGAAAATGTTCCAGTCAGTATGTTATCAGCCTCTCTACAGCACAGTTTGTTGGATAGTTTATGTCAGTATGCGAAATTAATAATTAAAGTAAGCAACTCAAAAGTGGTTTGCATGTGCTTCCAAATGGAAGTCTTAACTGAACAGATTAAAAAAGGAATAAGAGATATGTATGTTTTGGTAATCTGAAGTGAGGCACCTTACCCCAAAAGCCGCTTAATTACACCAGCACTGAAACATCTGGTTTAGATTATCTGTGAAAAAATAGTATGGTGAAAAGCAAACCACTTGGAGAGGAAGTATTAACATTATTCCTGACTTACAGACTGTCATGACAGAAAACTAATACCTTTTTTAATTTTTTTTTTTTTTGTACTTTCATATGACATACACAGAGGAAACTCAGCAAAGGAAGGAGTCCACTTCCTTCATATTGAATTCAGAAAAAGAAGGAGCTCTCCCTACCCTGTTCCATGCAAGCAGTAGAATGACATCTGCATGTTTGCAGATGCCAGAGGTACCAGGCTCATCTTTGTTCCTCAGGGAACTTTTGGAGTCTACAGGGCTTTCTGATGTCCTGCCATACTTAGGGTATTTTCACAAGGAAAAAGTACCCGAAGAAAAAAAACCACCACATTCCCTACTTTGACCTGATTTAAGAACATTCCTAACATTTCTGTTGTCAGCTATTATTTATTTACTTCCCTCCCCTTCCAAGCTACAGCCAAAGAAAGACAAACCATACAAAAGTATTGCCAGCTCTTTCCCTTCACATACAGTAGGTACTCCCCAACCTGGAGATATCCAAATCTCTCTCTGGTTCAGTAACCTAGTATTTCTTAACAGTGTCTGTAGCTGATAAGTCACATTACAGCACTTTAAAACATTTAGAGCCTAAGGAAAACCTTTTATGTGAGCATTTTAAAGCTCAAAGCTCTAATCTAGGACTTGGTATATTTATCCAAGTCCTCAATTATTAATGTTACTGTATTGATTTGATACCTGAAACTCTAACAACAAAACCTGTGCAAACCGATTATGCCTGGCTTCCAAATTTACAGTGCTTCTTTGCTCTTCTTGTAAGTCTTCTTTTTCTTAATCAATACGGTCTGATTCATAAAACTGTACAAAGATGCCAGAATAGAGAAATAAAAGGTATATTAACTATCATATAAAATGTGCAACATCTACGCATGTTGCTGAAGCATTTATTCACCTGAGGGATCCCAACAATAAGTAAGTTCCTCTTAGCTTATTGCTCTATTGCAGGCAGCACAATCAATTCAGACAGTATTTTAATTAGTTCAGAAATATAATTATTTGTATGAAATCTTTGTGGTCTCCATGCATGGCACCACTTTCTTGAGGTGGTGCAGCTTTGCCTGTTTTCTGAGAAGGCAAATTCACAAACCTCTGATCCCCAAAGGTTCCTCTGCTCCTCCTGGCAGTACTTCTGTAGTACCAGTGCTGTGCTCTCCTAGTTTGCAAAGTTCAGAGGAGCCAAGATTCCTCTCATCTGCACTCAAAACTACAGAATCAATTCCTTAATACAGTTCATTTAGGGCAGGATTTTGATGCCTTGTTCACTATTAGTATCCCTAAGACAGGCAAGGTACTTTTGGAGTACTCTTCACAGAATCATAAAATCATAGAATAGTTAGGGTTGGAAAGGACCTTAAGATCATCTAGTTCCAACCACCCTGCCATGGGCAGGGACACCTCCCATTAAACAGTGTCACCCAAGGCGCTGCCCAACCTGGCCTTGAACACTGCCAGCGATGGAGCATTCACAACTTCCCTGGGCAACCCTTTCCAGTGCCTCACCACCCTCACAGTAAAGAATTTCTTCCTCCTATCCAGTCTAAATTTCCCCTGTTGAAGTTTGAACCTGTTACCCCTTGTCCTCTCACTACAGTCCCTGATGAAGAGTCCCTCCACAGCATCCCTATAGGCCCCCTTCAGATAATGGAAGGCTGCTATGAGGTCTCCACACAGCCTTCTCTTCTCCAGGCTCAACAGCTCCAACTTTCTCAGCCTATCTTCATAAGGGAGGTGCTCCCATTCCCTGATCATCCTCGTGGTCCTCCTCTGGACTTGTTCCAACAGTCCCATGGTCTTCATGCAGAGGGCTGGAAAGACCACCATAAATAATTTTAAAATAAGTTTTCAAACTGCATCACCAAATCTGTAGCATGAAGTTCTGAAAGTATGCAATGCAGAAAGTTTGCAGTGCTTATTCTTGCTCAGGTAATTATTTTTTCTTAATATCATGGGGGCATTTAGCATAGGTACAAATGACTTCTTAGAAATAAAAGTGACGAATAAGACTATTCCTGTCTTTCACTGCAATGACCACTACAGTTCAACAGGTACTACAGAAAGGGGCCTGTGATGATACAGTTGTCACCTTTCCTCACCAGAGCAAAGACGAGAAGTAGATCAGATTTTATATTCCCCTTCTGACAACAACTGATTTTATTTTTCCTTCCAAATATAATATGTCCATATCTGTTTCACACAGAGTGGAGATTGCATACCATATTTTAGTTGTGAAAAGTGGCTCAGAGAGATTATTAGTATGTGACTACAGATTCAGAAGTGGTCCCCAAATCTCTGCAGAGCTGTACTTCAGAAACTTGGATCTCTAATGCAAAACTGATAAACAAAATGAGAAATCAGTTCCTAATACATTTTAATCTCCATATTTGAACATCTGTTTCACTTTTATTACTGTCATAATCACTGCGTATATAAACTTAAGAATTATTTTGTTTAAATCCTCTGATCTACCCAGGTCTTAAACAAATACACAATATTCATCTCAAATCTTGTCCCCTCAATGTGATGTCAGGTAGAAAAAATATTTTTCAAATGTGAATCAGAAAAGAAATAGCACAAGTTCTGAGGAAGATGCACAGCAGATCTCTCTTTCTTTTCATGGTTTTTTTTTTTTTTTTTTTATTTAAACCAAAAGTGGACTAGCTCAAATTCTTGAGTTCAGTGAGACAACATTGAAACCAATAGGGATCAGTACTTGGTCCAAACGTCTCCATTACAACCAAGCTCCATTAGTTCCATTGAACAGCAACTTACATCACAGAACAAGGTAATTTACAATTTTTATAACCATCATAATTTGTAGTACACAACTAACCACACGGCCACTCTTTCAAAACATCACGATAAATCACAGGAAAATCAAAGGCGTGTTTAATGTTTGATGACAAATGGCTACTAACAAATATTTACTGCAATAAATTGTTGTTAAAAACAGAGATTAAGGAAAAATAGTTAACACAGGTGAATAGGACCACTTATTTTAAAATTGCTTTCCATTGCTTAAGTGCATGGACCACCAAGTTTCATTAAATCCTTTCTAATTCTGGGGAAGATAATTATGGCAAATAATGGTGAATGAATCACATGCCTGTATGGGAGTATCACAGCCACTGTGGCATTTAGATGAATATTGTGCCAGAGGATTAATGTGGTATAATTCTGCATTTGCTTTTACAGTCTATTATTTTAATCTTGTGAGCTGTCTTTCGTCAAGGTGGGGAAATACAGTAAGGTTACTTTTGATCTCAGGCAGTCAGAGAGGATGCTGTGCAACATCCAAGTCCTTCAGTCCTATAAGGGACTCTTGGAAGCTTCTAAAAGTCTTGTTTTGTGCATTAATGGAAGTAGAGAGAGAATTTGCCTCTGCTAGGGAAAAGTTGGCAGGTGAAGGAACAGCACAAGACATTCTATTGTGCCAACAAGTTACTTAGTTCTGAGTATTAGGCACTAGGCACCCAAGAATTCATGGGGTCCTAAATTGCAGAGACAGCAAATCACTGACTTGCCACTCGCTGAAGATAAGGAAGCAGAGATCTGGCAGTGGCGCAGAGCTGGATGGACCACAGTAGCCCAATAGTCCATAGGAGAGAGTGGAATAGGATGTAGTCTACAGAAGAGCAAAAAAACTCTTTGAACACTTTCTTCCTGCCTTAATGCAGCTTCTCCACTATCTGGACTGAGGTCTTCAGAATTATTGCAATGTATCCCTGTGAAAGGCCACTAAAACCTTGCCATGTACCAGTTTAATCCTAACCAGCAGAGACTTCTCTGTTACTGAATAACAGAAGCATTTGGAAGTGCTAGAATTGTACATCTAGCCTACCAAATGCCCATTTATGAATGTGCTCCACACTCACAACCTTTGCAGAAAAAGAAGCAGCATGGGGCTGTGAAAATTTTTCAGAAGCAAATACTACTTCCCCAAGCCACTGCCCAAATCATAAAACGAATTCAGAACACAATGCAGATCAGAAAAATCCCATTAAATTATACGTATTTTATTTTCTAAAACAAGATGAAGGAGTGCCAAAACACCTAAAAAAAGCAGGTTGTTTTTCTTTTTTTTTCACACAATTTCCATCCCACTGAGAAGTAATAAGTCCTGGAGATCTTATAAAGAAACCTGCTCTTGAACAATTTATTGCCCAGATTTATAAGTCCAAGAAATGAGGATGGTTCAGATTAATTTCATATAAGCATCTACTCTCAAGAGCTCTTCTCCAAATGAAACCTAAACCAGATTTTTTTTTCCCCAGTTAGCTGCCCTGTTACACTGGCTGAGTCATGTGAAAGGGATGGAAGATGGCCACAACTGCAAGTTTGAGAATTCCCCCAATGGAGAAGTGTCCAACTGCTTTGAATCATTGGAATCTCTTCTTACACTTCGATTGCAGAGGGAGGACATCAAGCACACCAGAGCGCTCTGCTAAACCACGGCATGGCTGGCACCAAGCACCTGACTTACTCCAAATGCTGTTAGGGTCAGCACTATGGAGTTTGCAAATCAAAGAATCCAGTTGTAAATATGCAAAAGTAGCTAAGGGTTTGCGGTTTTTTGTTTGATGAGTGTTTTAGGGGTTTTTTTTGCTTGGCTGAGAGAAAAAAATGCTCAATCTGAACTAAAGATTTTTGGATTAGGCTTCATGTAGAAATTGTAGAAAAAGTAATTTCAGCTGAGAATGTTGAAATTAAATATTGTGCTTTCTAGCTTTTAAATTTTGATTTAACACAGGTAATTCAAGGAAGTCAACATGAATTAGCTGGCACAATGCTGGGTTGCCCAACTGGCATTATTTTCATTCTTCGTTACTTCTAAAATGGATTTGGCCATTTAGCAGGGACCAGCTTTTCTTATAGGAGACAAAACCATTCTCAGACTTCCATTAATCATCAGTTGTCCACTCTTCTGTGTTGTCCATTGCCCAGAGTAAACTTGGCAGGATTAGCAGTGAGAATCCAAACCGTGTATAGTTCATTCACCTGAGCAGATCAAGTGATTTATTCGACATCTAGTTTAAGATCTTCTGAAGAAGACTTTTGCATGGCTTGCATGTGGGAAGCAATGAAAAATTCAGCACAAATGAAGAGCTTCGAAATGTGGAGTCCTCTGAAAATCTGGCACCAGGAAGACTATATACTCCAAAAACTCAACAAAAGACTGAAAGCCACATACCTTGACTTTATCTTAACTACATTGATTAGAGGTGAACTAACCAGACATTTTATATGACCCTAAACCTTACCACAATCCATAACATACTTTGGAAATACAGAAGTTAAGAACAGCTAGTGAAGGATACACTCACTACTTGAGAAGAAACATCAAATATTGTAGCATTAAAAAGGAGGCATTTCAGGTATTGAAGACAAAAATACACAGAGAAATACTAAAAGCAGAGAAGTACAGCTTCTAATCTATACATAGAGGTGGATGGTATGACAAAAGCCAAGGTGACAGAAATTGGTTGAAAATGTTCTGAGCCCTCAGACTCCCTGAACCATTTGGTGCTGTTTACAGGCCATTTTTAACCCAGAGGGTAAACCACAGAATTCTGAGGAACAGTTGAAGCAAATGGAAGTCAGACCAGGCATGCTAAAGTCAGGCAATTTAATCCGGTGCATCCCCTGCCTTATTATATTTATTTATGATTACACCACACTTGGAGAAAAACGTGCTCACCAGCAGGTTGCAGAGAAAGCAAAGACTGGTGATATCTTAAGTGAAGACATTGTATAAATAGAGATTTGAATATGAATTTCCACAGGGAGAGAGGATAGTGGCAAGATTTCATTTTCCATCATTACTACATGCTGGTAATGTGCTTGATAATGTATATATCTTTAACTGATACATATGAATTTTTAGTTTTTTATTAAATCTATAGGTCTTCTTTCCCACTCTGTAGTAAATCAAGACACTTTGCTGATATCAGTATTGTTGCATCACCATATGACTCGGGTGAAAGTGGAATTATAGCTAGAAAGGTGAAGATGGCCTATGAGGCTGGACTGAGAGTATAAGATAGCAATTCTACTCCCCATTCTGCCACAGACTTCTGGCACTATAATTTGAGCAAATCATTTAGCATGACACTATCTATCTCAGCTTCCCATGAAGCTGGCTTAATGTTTTCCTAACACTAAGGACTTTTGTAAAGGGGAAAAAAACCCCGAAGTTAGAAACTCTAAAAGCAATCAGGGAAATTGTTTTTCTACTAAATATCAATGCAGTTTTACAAGCAAATTCAAAAGAATGACATAATTTTAATACTCTCAGTCTTTGATTGTATTAGAAAGTGTTGGGAATAAATGCAGAACAAAGATGCTTTTATTTATTCTTTTTTTTAATTCAGTGGGTAAGATTTTAGTTTTGTTTTTAAGCAAACAAGATACCATGGATCCACATTATGACAATAACGCATCTATTTTACTGTACTTCTGAAAGCTACAGAAGCATAACAAGGTAAAAAGTTACTTTAGGTTTCAAATTTAAACCTTGGTAAAATAACAAGAGATCGAACTAACTTAGGGGAAAAAAAAAAAATAATAAAATAGGGGAGGGAAGGTGCGTTTTATCCAGTCTCTGAAGAAGATAATAGTGAAAAGCCTGGCTCTGTTTATGTCAAAGGCATTTTGCCATCTACCTCCACAGAGCCAGGACAACTGTGTTGTGTTTTGTAGGGCCCCAATCCTGCAAACTGTGCAATGGAGAAGGGAATTTCTAAAGACAGTGGGATTCCCCACAGCTCTCAGTATCAGAAATTTGTGGGAAACTATGTATAGAACTTGTTTGAATTTTGGCCCAAGAGTTTTCTCATTTCCTTTGACAGTCTCCATAAAAACCCTCTTGTGCAACTCCACTATCTTTTCATCTTGGGATGCCAAAATATAAGAGTCTGAACATCTGTTTGAAAAATAGAATACGCCAATATTTAAATTAGCAACGGTTTCTTTCCCCTCCAAGCCTATCAACTAATTATATGAAATAGATTTACCCAAATATTGCACTTAGTTCAATATTGCACATGCACAAATGAGAACAGAATTTGGCCCAATATGTTTAAGCTAAGCACATTTTTGCAGCTATGAAAAGTAATCTGATTTCCATGAAATAGTTCATACATGGCAATTTGCCTTCCTGGGCCCCAGTTCATGTCAAGCCTTTTCACTCTGTTCGTTTTATGAAGATTTAATTGAATCCTACTTAAATAGCATCAACTAGCACTTATTCATAAAGCCATCTAGACTTTCATCAGAAATTCATGGTTTTGTAATTCTTAAAAAAAATGAAATAAATCATATATATTCAGTTATACTATCACTGGAAACACTTGAAACAAACTCTCTGCCCTCAGTCCTCTACCATGATTTTGAAGCCTCATTTTGAAGTCCCATTAGAAAATAACCATATTTTGATCAAAGGTGATTTAATTTTTCACTGGTTTTCTGCAAAAAACGTCATGGTGATGGTAAAGTAATTGCTGCACAGACAAGCAAGGTTAGTCTTAAAATGAGCTCATAGAAAGAAATACAAAATAATGAGAGATAGGAAGGGTAAAGCTGCTTGTCGCCCCAGTACCAACAAAAGACAGAACAGCCAAGCTCTCCCTAACACGCCTTTGTCAAGAGCTCAACCACCAGCAAGCGTGGAAGGTGCAAAAACCACATGGGCCCTAAAAATCCTCTCACTGCCTGCAGCCAGCACCACCACCATCTGCACAACCACTTCATTTACCTCCATGTTTTTTTCCCCAGTTTATTACATCCAGCACCTCAGCATCAACTGCTAAAACTGTATTTTTGGAAAGAAAATCCAAGTACTTTGCCATTGGGTAAATTCTTCAATTTACTTCCACCCCCCTCCCCAACATCTTTGACTCAGGTTGTTATTTGCCATAACAAATTGGTCTTATATTATTTACAGTCGCAGAGCTGATACCATGCTGTTCATAACCTTTCCAAAATAACTCAGACATGCCTCAGGTAATTAAGGAATTATACCCTCCCAGCCAAACAATACCTTATTTCTTATTTCCATCATATAAATGATCCCAGAAGGGACCAGGAAGCCTTTTTGTCTCATAAAAATAGCTTACACAGGTGTATATTTAAAGCTTGATTTCTTGCTATTATTTGGCATGGTAAAGACATGGTGGATTTAACTTCTCAAAGATGATGAAAACCATGCAGGTTGCAGCAATGCCCACCAGTATAGCTCTGATAGTGCAGGCAGAGCAGGAAAAGTGACTTTATTCTTCTAGGATAGATGGGAGATGATTTGCATTGCCTATGATCTTCAGATTAATTGATTCTGGATTATACTTCTAAATAGAGATGTAGGAAGAGTTCTTTCAGTTTGAAAGGAAAATCATGACCCAGATGAGGAGGTAGTCAATTCCTCACCTCCTCACTGTCCTGTGAAAATGCAATAGGAAATGAAAATTGGTTCCCATTTTGTTTCCTTACACATTTTCACATAAAAGCAGTGCAAATATAAAATGCCAGAAATTACAACAGCAATGGAGAGGAAGGGAAATGTAAAAATGGGACAATGGAAACTTTAGTCCATGATTCTAAAGAGGAAAAGAAGGGCTCACAGACAGTTCTTGCATCTGATGTCCCAACCTTAAAGCTGACTCCAGTCACTTTGGACTTGCAGACGTTTGTACAGTCAGCTCTGCACTTTCTGTGCCCATGTCACTCAATGGTTTCACTAACAGTCTCTTTTTCAGTCTCTTCACTTTCTCCATGCTTCATATTCAATCTGTGCTTAACCCTCTCAGCCTGTTCTCTGTGACCTCCACTCACCCTTCTCCTGTTTCATATCGTCCTTTTTCTTTGCTTTTTTTCTCCATGTGGTTTATTTCTTCCTCATTTAATCCATCAGAGCAAAAGAGTAATGTAGTTAAACTGACTTTCGCTGACCTGATATTGTCCTTTCCAGGTCATGTCTCCAAGAGCCCAGTGAAGGATAGTGCAGAGATCAGATAGGACAGAGTTCAGATCTGCAAACAACAGCACTGAATTCATACAGTCCCAAGCGTGGAGCAACAAACATCCTTTCTCACTTTTGGGTTTGCTCTCACAACACCAATGCTGCCCTGCTCTGATCCATGTCCATAACTGATCTGTAATTTATTACCATCTATAACATTTTCAGATACCTGCTTTGAGGCATCTGGGATAATTTCTGCTATTTACAATGGCACAGACAGACTTTAGCAAAAGAAACACCAGAAGTTCAACAAATCTGGAAGATGGATTCCTCTGATAACACACTGTTGAGGGTCTGCATCCGTGCAGCACCCACAGTGACGCGCATTAGCCCCATCAGCAAACTGCTTTGCTTAGTAGCTGTCAGAGCACTGCTAGCTTCTCTGCTGACCTTTTGGCTCTGTGTATACTTGGAAGGCTTTACTATTATTTTAACCTCTTGGGCAATCTTCCCTTTTGTTCTCCACTTTCACCTATCTTATTTTTACACTCTATCTGCATTCTTTCACATCTTTTTATTTAAAGAATTTTCCTCACTTCTCTTACTATTCTCTAGAAGTTTAATGTAGAACTTCTGAGCCTATGTTCACTAAGTTACTCACCTGGTACTACCTGTCTGCTCTTAAGGGCAATAACATTTCAGGGGAAATGAACATTCAAGTCTTGTTTTCTCTTGCTACCAAAACTCCACTTCCAAGGTATTGAGCAGGCTCCTTCCAGTGTTCAAATGTACTGGCCTTGGATTCCTCCCTATGAGCTTGCTCCCCCAAATATTCAGTCTTAACACATGGAAAGTATCTTGATTGATCTAATCCCAGAGAATACATACATGAAACCACAGTTCAGCTGAAGGGCTTTCCTGCCTCCTCACAAAAGTTTGGATTCTCTTTGCCTGCTACATGTGCGGAACCTGTCAATATGTACATTTTATGAAGACCGTGTTCATTCACTGAAAGGTCCCCTCAGCTTCCTCCAGGGGCCAGGTGTTTCCTGACAATACCTATTGTCCTGACTGTGACACCTACCGTAGGGCTGTAGCTTGCTTCTTTTGTCAGAGCACAATCTGCTTCCACACACCCTTTTCTCACACTGAGACAGCATCTCCCATCTGGCCAGAATCAACCTTCCTTTCCTTTCTCACCAGCCCTGCCAGATAACAACGGGCTCATCCTCCCACAACCAGAGGCTATGGCTGTGTTCTCCAAGCAGAGCAGGACTGTTGCCAACTCAACATCATGAGCAGCAGCACACTGTGAGACAAACAGGGACATTATCCCAAGTTTCAGCTTCCTCTTTCCTTTCATGGTACAGTATCTGCTCAGTTCATAAAGGCAGAAAGCAACATGCAGTCCAAAAATGTGTGCCAACATCCTTCCACTGCGCGTTAACACCAAATCTCTCAGCTATCTGCTCTGAATTAAGTTCCATCCACTGCACAGAGCATTAACTACTTTAATGCACATGGGTGGACAGGGAGGGCATGCCCTGCTCTGTGGAGCTGGCCCGCTGCTGGAGAAGTCCTCCATGAGTCCTGTCCCTTCAGAGGCATTGAAATGCCTGTACTCTGCTCTCCAATAGCATGGTTTTTGCCTGGCACTTCGGGAGATAGCACTGTATGGGTTGGGTTAACCTCAGATGCGCAAGTGTTGGAGAAGCCATTGTATACAGCTCTGAGGAATCCCAGAAGCATTTACTGCAGTGGCTGAAGGT
This sequence comes from Ara ararauna, assembly GCA_028858755.1. NCBI lineage: Eukaryota > Metazoa > Chordata > Aves > Psittaciformes > Psittacidae > Ara > Ara ararauna. Next base: position 8,006,769 of record CM054410.1, on the reverse strand, counting down.
GGGACACCTCCATGGGCACCAGCAGTCAGCGCCCACCCCTCTTCTCTCGCAGCATGGGACCAGGCAAAGGCTGTTGGCTGCACTGAGCCTAGCTGTCCAAACACCTATATGTCATTATAGAAAAGCCTCTCTGAGACTGCCGTAATTCACATCGGGGTTCAGGAACACTATTGCTGAACAACCCATGGACATGAAGTTCTTGATCAGGCACTTGGGGGAACCTGTGTTTTCTTCACGTAAACCAAAATGGGGTCTTAAGTCATGCATAATCACACCCTATGTTGTAAAACCACCAGGAAAAAAGTCCCTAAAATTAAATGTTAAACCTTGGTTTTATCTTTTCAGTGTGATTTCTCAACTCTCTTTTATTTAGTTTTTTATTTGGGGAGGATGGAGCTGCTTTGTTTTGCTCTGATTTGTTTTTCTGTTCCTGTCAATTGTGTGAAATGGAACATATTTGGGAGGAATGAATTAAATTTTACAAAAGCTCTTCTAATAATATATATATATAAAAAAAAATAAGCAAAGAATAACAAGTATTTGCCCAGTAGATGAACTGTAAATGTTATCAGGCAAAGTAAACATTCCAACTGTAATTGTTATTGTAGATGGATGAATTCATAAATATGGAAACACTAAAAAATGGTGTAATACAGAAACAAAATGCAATGGACTGAGGAAAGAATGCAGCATGCAGCAGGCTGGGCACAAGCAGTTCAGAAAGTTTAAATAGCTAACAAGAGCACTGAAGAACAGAGCTTTCTAACGTGGCACCAGCTCCATGGAATCTATTGCAAACATTCGCCACCTATTCACCCCTCGGGATTCCATTGACACTGCATATGAACTTGAAGGAAAGTATTCCTCTCCCCATTCTCCAACACTGAACAGCATGCCCTCATTAGTACCTTAGGTTTGCATCAGGGGAGAACTTTGGAAGTCCTTCTCCTGACTGTCCTCACCTACCATGCTTTGGCTCATGTAGGAGGTCTTGGAGCAATACAAACCCCTTTAGAAACCAGAGGACATACTCCAGCGATGCACCTGAAGTGTTACAATCACTAACGAGCTCTTGGGCTCAGATTAGTAGCAATGCAAACTAAAATCTTCACTAATTAGCCCTGTGGACAGCAGGTACTTAGCACCAAGTGTTTTGCTCATGTCTCACCAAGTACCCTTGCTGGCATGGATGTACCCTCCTGTAAGTACCCCAGGCTGGAAGCTGCTCTAACCAGGATTTTTGTTTAGGCTTCTGAAAAGGACAATTTACCTTAAATAGGAATGCTGCTCACTCTGTACTGCCCTCAGTAGGTTTTTCTCCACTCACATTCTGTTTCAGTGCCTGCTGTTAGGCAGCATAAATAAGTGTGATAAAATCGTGTTGACTGACTTAGGGGGTTTCACATTACTGCTGTTTTTCTTAAAGCTTTGCCTTATGGGAGAACCTCCAATCCTGACACATGCCAGACCTGAATCAAAGATGTCCTGGCCTGTTTGACAGATATAACTGCATGTAAGGAGCGAAAGTATCAGCTGTCACCCTCTGATGCTCCCTGAAGCCACTTCGGGCAAGTTCAGGGGAAATAACGCAACCAAATTCCTACCCAGCCCACGGGCTATCATAAAAAATGAATTCTTCTCTGTGCAATGCATTCACAACAGAAATCCCCACACCATCGTCCCTTGGCCAGAGCACAGCCAGCAGGGAGAGGCAGGCCAGGCAGCCTGCTGTGACCAAGCATAGTTCTCCTGTCCCCACTTCTGCGGCAGGTACCATCATGCTAGCAAAAACGGCAAGGATGTCAAGTCCACCAAATGGCATTTTCCCCTATACCAGCCCCACTCACATCTGAACGTGGATCTAAATGTTCTGTTTCCTTCCGCTGCTGTTTTGGCATGTACACATAGATGCAGAGCCCTGCAAAATCAGACCCGTTCTTTCCTTTCCAAATGCTCCAGATCCCTAATGGGGTGGCCAATGACATCAATACACTTCGCTCATAATTTTCAGCTCAGCTGAAATTAAGCTGTAATTTAAGGAAAGGAGTAGTACCTTGAGTCTGACACTGTAAGAAAGCTGCCCTTCATTTTGCCAGAATACCATTGATACTTACTCCTGCTTTTTCCCTGTAAAATGCACTGCAGGCACAAATATTAGCCCTTAGCTGATCTGATCTTCAATCATAAAAAGCTGTCTCAGAGCTAATGCCTGAACCCATGGTTCATTAGCAGTCAGGAAGGAAAAAAGGCTTCTGAGAAATAGGAAGGTTGGCCCTCTGCTCATCTGAAAATTCAACTCTGAATATTCAGTACAACCTCAGTCATTAGTTTCCAAAGTCACATATGGAGCAGATAGATGTCAAATCAATATCAAGACAGATAACTTCTTATCAGTAGAAACGGATACTGAGAAACAGCCTGTGTGATGGTATCATTTCATTAGGTTAGTTATCAACAACCATCACCATATGTGACAATCTCGTACAGCCCTGAAAAAAGTGTGAGAGATAATAGTATGCTTTATAGCTTAATTCTCTGCACCAGTTAATTATATGGCACATTAAATCTACCTCAAAATAAGCAAATATTGTAATTATAGCTAGGAAAAATTTACATCATTCTCATCAGCCAAAGTTTGACTGGAGGAGCTGGGTACAGTTGGATATCTGAATCAATATGTAGGTCCTCTAAATGGATATTTAGATGACTTCCAATCTTTACATTTAAAATCTGTTGTTTTGAACAGACAGCATTAAATCAAACTATAACTGCATTTAGGAAAGGCGTCATTCCAATTTTTACTGTTTAAAAAATCAGTTCTGTATTGCATTGTTTTGGATACCTGCTACATATAATTTCCTCAAACATGTTGAGGAATACATATTTTAGATTAATTTTTTACCACTCTTGCATCACACAGAGTATGCAGTAAGATGCAACTGAATTAATTTCATCACCATGATGGATTATTAGTATGCAAATCTAATGGATCCCCTAGTGTTCCTTCGCTATCCTATTACTCTTGCTTACAAAAGATTGCAAAACTTTCATTATGTTGGCCAATCAGTCAAACATTGAGACAGCTAGTTCATCTTTTTCTGACTCTCCCAGTGGCTCTATTTATATCAACTAGATGTTGGACAACCCTCTAAAGAGCAGCAACTAAAACACTGCCCCTCCTAACGGCAAAGACCTCTAAAATCAGATTCATGAACACTCTTCTGGCCTACCTCTGTTGCAGAGTTTGCAGTGTGAGTTGTATCACAGTACATTCTCCATCCTGTGCTTCCTTCTCCCAGAGTAAATAAACTGAACTAATTAGGTTAAGGGATGACCATGAGTAATGTCACAGATGCAGTAAATGACTCTCAGAGAGGAACTATGGAATAACTCAAGCATTTGAAGGAGTACAGAAGCAAGTGCTCTACAATAACCCACCATACATCAAAATAATAAAAAGAGGCAGAATTTGGCAACAGTGAGGACATGGTAGTATTGACACACACAGAGATGTCCAACATAAATATTTCAAGATCTTTTATCAACAGTTTCTAAACATAACAGGAATGTGCATGAACTGCAGCAGCTCAGTTCCAAACAGCACAATGTTAGAGATGACCAGATTTTAGATTTAGATTGCAAGTGGTGTGGAGAAGAAGGGAGAGGCAGGGAGGGGAGGGACTGGTTTGTATCTTGGTAGGTCACTTTCAAACTTGATGCGGCATTGGTGCCAAATGGAGCTTTCTAATTACTTTTATTTTCCTGCTGAAATTGCAAGAGAAGCACAAAAAGCTTCACAGTGCTGGGGTGATTCACATGTTTCTGGAAGCTCCAGCCCAGGCAATCCCTCCCTGGCACTGTGGCTGTTGTGTGTTGAGGGAATTAGGGTTCAGTAGCTCCAGGCTGCTCACATGTAAAGCTGTGACAGATATTCAGCCTATAGAATTGCAGTGATGAAAACAAACATTTTGCTTTTCAAACTGTATGCTGTAGAAGTAGCAAAAATAAATTGCTTTTCATGTTTAAGCTCCATGAAAGCTGATGATTCATTAAATACGGTGATACCTATACCATTTCTGCATGTGACAGCATTTGGAAATACCTCCTAAATTGAAGGAACTGTTTTAAGCTAGTTTGTCACCTCTTTCTGAAAACACACGCTTGAATGTGTGAAAGCAGTCTGAGCCAGTTTAAAGTTACTCTCCAAACTACCTATCTAGTACCACACTGAAAAATCTAATTTAACAGTTCTGTGTATCTCTTCCTACTAGGCTCCCTCAAACTTTCACCTGGCTTTCTACGAGACACACCAACAGAGTCCTGACTGAGTAAAAAATGTTTCTATTTTCTATTGTCTTTGCGCTCACCATCAAATTTCTGGGAGCAGAAACCTGGAGGCCACCCCCCTCAGTTCAGCCTGCACTAGGTGTACCGAAACAATCAAAAAGGTAAGGCAGAACCCCTGCCTATGTCTGACCAGCCATCCATTCTACACCCACCACCGGGATGATTCAAAGGATTCTTGCAGTGTCTATCAAATTGCCACCAATTAGAGCCTGCAAAATGAATTAATGCTGGCTTCCTTAACCTGCTGCAGATACCACATTTGGTATCCTAAAATAAGCTGTAGCATGTAGGAATTGAACTATTCCACAGGGTCCAGAAATGTTCACAAAGACCCAGAACTTACTTTCCCATGTTTCTATGAACCTAAAGAAAGATTGGGGTGGAGTTAGGACACAACAAAATAAAATTTGCATATTTAACTTTGAATACCTAACTTTAAGCCAATGCTTTCTTCTAATTAAAAAACAAAGCAAAAATAAATCAAAACAAACCAAAGAGCAAATAAAATTGAGAAAAAACAAAAACAAAAACAAAAACAAGAAAGGTTTCACAAGTAGTCTCATAAATCTTTGCATGAGTCTGCTTTACAGAGAAAAGACACAGACATTCCCACTCAGAGCCCTGCAGACATTTAGAGATGATGCTTTTCATGTTCTTCCACATTAGATAGATAGGAGTAGTCAGCCATTAGCCCAAGGGCTGGACCAACACCACATGAGGTGATCCCTGAGCATGTGTTTGCTGAAAGGATTTTGGGAGATGCTGCCCTTGCTCTTGAATTCAGAGAAATTCTAGAACCACCTTTCCTCCTCCTCACTCCTCTTCACTACAGATACAATACCTAAGGCTTAGAAATCACCTCTGGAAGAATATTAGAGGTGTGATGTTAAATACAAGTGTTTCTGTTCAATATACCAACACAAGAGGGGGAAGCCTGTAGAAGGAATATATCTTATTTGCTAGTTAATTCCCATTATTCAAATATTATTGGTAACGTACTACTAGCAATATTTTTGGCTAAATTAAATATTTTTTTGCTATAAGTTGTATTGTTCACCCTTTTTGAAGGTGACATGAATATTGCTTTATACTTTTTAAATTTTACACACTCTGCCTTGGGGCATTGCTCTACCTAGAGCATCCAGAAAGTTACTACTCTGGCTTCTACTTCTAAAGAGGGTTAAGAATCTGTGAAAAAGACTATTGCCTCATCACCTTTTTATCCATACATTCATCCCAAGGAAAGTGCAAGGTATTATAGTTAAATTCCATTAGGAGTCCCACCAACAAGATACTGGAAATGTCCCAGGAGCTGGTTGCTTAGAGGTGAGTCAGAAAGATTGCTGGCACTGAGCTGGAGATGAAAGTCAGTTAAGCATCATGAGATTTGATGACCATACAGGTTGGGCTTCTCAATAGCTGTTTTTAAGAATGTGGACACTTCATCACAGGGGTGATTATGAAAATCCTACCCCTCACTCCAAATTCTCTAGTTTGTTCCATGAGTTTTACACATCTTATTGATTTCACTGACTGGTTCTGGCATTAGAATCTGTTCCTCCAAGCTGCTAAGCAGGACTTTGACCTTTTACTCACTTATTTAAGCTAATGACACAGTTCCATTCATGAGGTGGGTTCATCAGGCCTCTAAATTCCAGTACATTTTCAAGAAGCATCATGAAGGAGAACATCCATGGCTTTGATCTTAAAAATAAATGTAACATCACATAGATGAAACTCAGCTGACTTGCTCCCACTGTAAAGTTGATATTGCACTAGTTTAACTGAGTGGTAGAAAACTTATGACATTTTTAGATAAGAATTGTGTTAATTGTGCAAGTTGACAGATGCTTCATTTGCATCAAAAGCACTAAGTTGGCAAGAAAGCTTACTATCTGTGCCAGATCTAAAGGTGTTACCATGACGGTAAGAAGAATTGGTTTAAGAAACCATTTATTTGATGAAATTGGAGGACCCCCAACTTCATAAATCAATTCCCAAATTGCAGGAAAAAATATTACCTTTTAAATACCCCTAATTGTTATTCATTATTCTAGGCCCTCTAAACCTCACCAGAGTGGTTTATTGATGATGTAGTCTTCAAAGAACATTATTCAGGCAATGGAAAGGATGAAAAAAAAAAAAAGAAAAGAAAACGAGTACTGCACCAGAATAATGAATTACACTGGACAACATCAAGAAGTTTTAGTTTGTTTGCTTTAGGCTAATTTAACAAATAGAAGGATTTTTTTTCTTTTATTTTTTCTTGAAGTCAGTTTAAAAAGAAACAAATTTATTTAAACAGAAAAAAAGTATGCAGTGAGATTATTACAGGATTATTGTATTTAAAGTTTTATGTTAACTGATATGATGCCAAATCCTTTGACACAAGACAGGGCTCATTTGCTGGAAGACTCTTGACTGCAGGTTTTGTGTTCTTGGGCTATTTGTCTGAGGGCTTTACAGCTGAGGTGACATGCTAGTTCCATGGACATTGCAGGCAGCTTTGGCATTGACCAAAACAAACCCATATTTTTGCATGCTGACTTTAAATTGCAGGTCTGTTGGACTGCAGAACTTCTGCTAAATTGGGAGAAGTTCAATGCATGCATTAGTGATTTAGTGAAGGACTTCAGTGTGTGTATGTTAAGCATGCAAATTGTCCCATTCATTCAACTGGGGCTAATTCACTTGATAAAATATTGGCCCTAATAAAAGTACAACTCTCACTTAGAGTGTTTCTTTGGAGCTGATTCTTTCACAGGATAGATTGAGGTGCCAGGCAGACATTGCTGAGAAAGAGAGATCAAGCTAAAATCATCATATGAAAGAAGGATGAAATCACATTTGGGGAAGTTAAAAAGAACAGTCTGCAGAAAAGTCCAAGAGGCATCTGGTGATAGAAGAAAGATACTACAAAAGAGTGAGAAAAGCAGGGTTCTGCATGAGACTTGAGGAAGCCTATTTGAAAAAGTGTATTTTTCTGTCCTGGGGCAGTGGGTAGCCACCCATTGTGATGAGAACTGTATTTACATTTATGGCTCTGAAATTCTAAATCTAAATAGACAAGACAATAAGAAGTGAGGAAAAAGAACTATGACCTTGCCCATGTTACAAACTGAGGGTAGGCCACAGCCATCTCCAACTCTGGGCCAGGAAACGGGTTCAAGCACTGGATCTCACTGATCTCCATCATGCCTGCTGACCGTACACCTCATCATGGCCAGGAACAGACAGGAGGAAAGGAGGAGGAAAATGAGGAAGGCTGGACATGCAAGGTTGCCTTGCCTAGGCCAGAGGGGAGACAGGCAGGCAGCAGACCCCACTCCACAGGGCTGCAGCTCTGACTGACCTGTCACACTGAGCAGCATTTTGGACATGGCTGAGTGGAAATGGTCTGCCCAGGGAACAAGTATACAGCCCTGCCATGCACCCTGCTCAAAACCTCTTGAATCTCATCATCAAGCTTTCTTTGAAACTGTCTGTTCTCTTAAAAAAAATAAACCAGAAACAAGCACTAAAAGGTGATTGTTTTCTTTTGCACACAGGCCATGGGAGGAAGTGTTCCTGAACAGGCACTACAAGCTGCTGAACTCTCATCTGTTCCACCCAATACTCTGGAGCACGAGTGCGTGACATGCTGAAAACCAGTTAATGGTGTAGCTGTAAATGACGCTTGCAGTGTTTCACTTCTATCACAGTCAGCTCCTCCCTGTGAGCTCCCTTTTGGGTGCAAAATCCAAAACAGCAGTACTACCAGGGTAAAGGAGCACATCTGTATCTCACCTGCTTGAAATTCATTAACAGATAGCAATTAGGTATAGATCACCAACAATGAGAACAATCCCCATCCCATGTCTGAAATCAAATAAAAATAAAACTGAACTTTTGAAAATGGTTTTCAGTGCAGTGGGTTCTGCACACAGGATGTTTTAAAAACAGGTACCACTAGTCTCAGCATGCTTGACATACTACTGTAGACACAGTCTTATTGATTTTAATGGGCCCATTTAGCAGAAGTGGTATTTCATTCTCAGTGCAGCTAATTCTCTGTTTCTAAATGAAGCTATAAAAGATGCCACTGGCACGTTTATCCATAAACAGAGTTCAGAGATAGGAGACTTACTGGAGAAGTGGTAAATATTTAAACAAAACACAGGTCTCCAACCATGCATGCAACCAAGCTTCATCAGCCACTGAGGTCAGGAAAAGTATAGCACAGGAAGAGAGAAAACATACATCCCAAGGACAGACTTAGGTGGTGGCCTTGGAAAAAGGAAGATTACATGGAATTTAAAAGGATTCCTGAGTAATTCAGAGATGAGACCTAGGAAAACAAAATAAACTAAATATTTAGCAAAGGCATTATTTGCAATTAAAACAAATAGAAGATGAAAGGAAGGTAGCTCCTTACTCTTTTCCTACTTAAGGTCAAATGTCAATGAGTCTTTCCTTGGCTTTCCTGGAAAAGCTAGCAAAGCAATACATTGGGATTCTGCTGGGTAGAGTTTATCATTAATTGCTATATCAAGTAGGTTGTAACTAGAGGTTTGGTCATTTAAAGTCACAGGAATGTGCTTTATTCCTTATACTGGAACAGAGGCAGAGATAAACGCAACTAAGAATCAGCTTTATGTCTGTGGAAAAACTGATTTTGTGCATATAGACACACAGGTAACTCAATTATATGCATACAAAAGAGAAAAAAAATATATAACTCCAGAGGTGGAAGCAATTATTAGTGCAACTCATTCAGCAACTAACACCATATCAGGGTACAAAGATGCACCACATCCAAGATACAACCACCGAAGACTAGGATTTCTGGACCTGAAATCAATCCCAATTCTGCCTTCAATGGGAATACATTTTAAATATTGACTACTTATATTTTAGCGCCCTAGCTGAAAACTCATCTGGCGGATTCAGAAGATCAGTTACAGTATCAGACCTGAACTTATTTAAGACATGAGGAAAAACCCCAAAGAGGCAGGGAAAGAAACAGCAAAAGAAATTTCAATATTGCTCAATCTTTAAAGAAAACAAAAAATAGAGTCAATCTGCTTTCTTTCACTTGCATTACGGAATTCATCCTGGGACTGGGACAGATTTCAGACTCGTTAGTACACAAGAAGAGAAGGTGAGCGGGGCACTGCTCCATTAATTTTCCCGTTTGTTCCCTCTGCAGCAATCTAAACAGAACTAATTCTGATGTTCCAGTGTGTGTTGTCTGCCTCTAACTGAGAAAAAAACAAAAGCAGCATTAAACTGAACTATGTGGTCATCCACACACCATACTGGTTTGGATGACTCTCTGTCTATGTGGCTTTTTGTATTAGAGCTTGTATCAATGGCCTCCTTGTTGTCTGTTGAGCCCCCATGGGGTTACATGAGTACTATCTCAATTCAATAGCTTTTCTCTCAACCATTGTCTTTTAATATAGGTTTATAGTCCTCAAGGATATACGCTGCATTACAATTAGTCATAATGTCCAGCAGTTACTGAGGCTTATTTGCAACACAGTTTATTGCCCTTTGTAAGGCTGACAAAGAGATTCTTGTTGAGGGCTGTATACAGAAGGCAAGTACAACATATGAATTTCTCAGTAATACATAAGACAAAAACAGCTGGTCAGTAAAGAGCTCTGTAAGAGAGCAAGTAGCATCTCTTCTTCTACCTTCTCTGCCTCAAGCTCTTGGCTTTCTCAAATCAACGCATCTCACCTAATTTTAAAGCAGTATCTTGCAGAGACAGGAAGAAATGACTCTGCATTGTATGTTCAGCTCTGCTTTCCATTATACTGCTGCTGAAAAGAAATGAAGTGGCAGGAATTATGTTTTACACCCTATGCTCGTATAAAAAATTTTGCTTCTATGCCCATGTAGGAATGGAGGGCCTGACCCTTTATTACTTTATAGAATATAAATTCAGTCTGAAAATTACCGTCTGGATCATAAGGCTAAGGAGCAAAGTGGGAACTGACTGAGCAGAAGCAAAGAGGAAGGCAGCAGTTCTACACACTGTTTATCCCAGGAAAATACTAGCTTCTTCATTTAAAATATTTGGGCAAATGTTATGCTGTAACAGAAGAGCTGGAACAGGACCCACGGTAGAGCAAACGCTCCATCTGCCTCCTCTCCTTATCCCTTTCTCCCCCACTTCTCCAGAGGTTTTGAATATGGGGAATTTCACACCCATACAATATAAATCTACACAGTCTTAGTTAAATGGACAGATAAGAGAAACAAAACCCAAACACCTCTGAAGCATGGGGAATCTCTTCTATTTCAGATGGTAAAGGCACAATTAAGACCAGAGTTGCAACTGTCAAAAAGAATTTGATCTGAGGGGTTCTCAGCAAAGCAAACCCAGATCATGCTCCATTGCTCTGTCCTCTGGTTAATAGTTCCTCAGTGGCGACAGAAAAGTAGACACAAAGGCAAAAAGTGGTCATCGTTAGCAGTGAAAAAAGGAACAAAAACTTACTGCTGGGAGAGCAAACAAAGTGTCATCTGCCAGTGGTTATAAATCAGGAAGATCCTCTCCAGCCAGAGGATTTTACTATTAGAAGTTGCAAACTGTAAACATAAGGATCCTTCACATATCTGTATGCATGTCCAAGTACAAAATATCCCTGTCACTTATCATGAAGTCAACAGATACATAAACAAAAATAACAATGCTTATATTTACTTCCTTCTCTTGGGTTCCTCAGCACTTTGGAGAATTCCTTGGACAGGAATCTGAGCTCATTAGCTGATAAGGATTTTTTTCTGCTGTCTCATGGCTTCTTTTCAGAAAGTTTTTCAGCCCAACTTGCCAACTATCCCTTGCGTACTCTGTGTCCTGTCATCAGGTTGAGTTTTTCTCTTAAAAGAAGATCTTTTCCTTTCTCAGAGCTATTTCCGTGTTTCTTGTTCCTCTGCGGCTTCTTTTTCAATTAATGCTTCATCCGCTTGCTTCTATCCAAGAAATTACCAAAGGCCTTATTTCTCTCTCCTGCTGTTACAGGAGAAAATCCATTCTCTTGACTCGTCATTCAGAACCCAGGCATTAAGATAAGTGGCTCTCCACGGTCCTACTGAAGTATATTACAGACCTTTTGAACATATGAATTCACTATCTGCAGCAATCCAAATGCTACAGTTTTTCATAACAACTTCACAACTTCCACCAGAATTCATAAACTGTACTTAAGACCCCCATATCAAGACAGGCTTCAAAAGTCCTCAAGGAATTGTCACACCTCTGAGGCATTAAATCCATCTCTCATTGACCAGGTAGCTGTGTGCGTATTAACATGGAAAACCTACGTCAGCTTTGTAGAATCATAGAACCATAGAATGGTTAGGGTTAGAAAGGACCGTAAGGTCATCTAGTTCCAACCCCCCTGCCATGAGCAAGGATGCCTCACACTAGACCAGGTTGCTCAAGGCCCCATCCAGCTTGGCCTTGTACACTGCCAGGGATGAAGCATTCACAACTTTCTTGGACAGCCTGTTCCGGTGCCTCATCCCCCTTACAGTGAAGAATTCATTCCTTACTTCCAACCTAAATGTCCCTGTTTCAGTTTGAACCCCTTGTCCTATCGCTACATTATCTGATGAAGAATCCCTCTCCAAATAAGAGTAATGAGTGGTTTTGTACTCCACATGAATGTCTGCCAATATAGCTATGAACATGAGTTTAATATCACAGCTAATTTTGTTCCAAGGCAGACATATGCATTCAATGGCTCTTCATACTAAAATAAAATATTTCCCTGGTGAAAACATTTACTAGTCAATGAATTCAAACAGATAAATAACAAGAATACATCAGTTCAGGATATAACCTCTCGTGTGTTCCAGAGAACACAACTTTTTATTTGATCCTAACCTTTGAGGGCTGAAAACATTCTCTTAGCACTTAAATAGCAATATCAACTATTAGCTTTTCAGCCCAGAAAAGCTTTCACAGGGAATTCTAAATCACTGTTTCCTACAATCCATGTGCCATAGGAACTTTAGACAGAAAACTCCTGACAAATTGCTTGCTTCTTAGATATTCAACACATACATCTAGATCAGATGCAGAAATTCACTTTTTTTTTTCCACATGTCAACCTTCTATTTTTTAAATTCATCATGAGGAAAAAAAAAGCAGTAGGACATTAGAAACATCTATTTTCCTGAACATGCAAGTTTATAGACGTAAGTTTCTCTTCTATACTTTCTCTAGCAGATATTAGCAGTGTAAACACTTGCATTTATGCACCCTTCTAGTCAAAGTTTGTCATAACTTTAAAAGTTGTGTTTGTGCATTAATAATAAAGCTGCATATGTAAATAACAATATGTAAATAACAAAGAATATGTAAATAAAGATTTTATTTCAGACAAATGTTACTGAAATTTAATTGCATGTAATTAATATTCATCAAGACATTTAAATCAAGGGGAAAAGAGGCATAAACTACACATAAGATTTAGTAATAAATGTGTACGCATTTCAGCAAAGTACCTACAGGTCAAGTTTAATCTAGTACATTAAAAGTCGGGTAACACTGCCATGCTTCACCCTGCAGGGACTGGTGAAGCCTGCAGCCACCCTCCTCTTCCCAGCTTATGCAAGGTGCAGCATCCACAGCCATGCAGCTGAGATTAAACCCTTGACAGCCACACAGAGGGTCAGTGAATTACCTTTGCAGGACTTCTTACAATCTGTCATGCTCCATCCCTCCACAGGCTGTTTGGGGAAGGGGGAAACATAATTTGCCTCCCCTATGGCTACTTCTATCTATGATAAGAAGAGGTAAGAAGGGTCAGACTGTCCTCTGGGAGATGAAATAACCCGTTAAAAGTGCATTACTCATTACAGCAAATCAAAGAAGATACAGATGCAAAGAGCTTCAAAAAGCATAATGGACCAGTTCTCATCATGGGCCAAAGTTCAAAACTTTCTGCACTACTTCCACTACTTCTTTTTTCCTTTTAATACATGTACCTTTCTGTGTTGGTCTACATACAGTTCACCAGTCTCCACAGTGTTTTTATGCTCTACACACCAGTTGCACTGCTCTTTTAGACATGGTCCTTTGCAGACAGACAAGTCAAAAGGGCATTGCTTGCAATTCATCACAACATTGTTTACACAGTAAAAAGTAGAAATGAGGAAGAATAAGACAGATATTTGGAGGGTGAATAGACTGAACCTAACATACATCACAGGTAAATTAAGCTAAGCCTAGCATGCACACATGGTCAGGATATTACAAAATGCATTTTTGTTTTCTGCTGTTCATATAAACACTCCTCTTTGCCACCAAAAATCTCCAACAAACAAAATCTTCCTTTTACAGCAGTTTAAGGCAGAATGATAATACTCCCATGATTTTATCCCTAAACAAGCCCATTCTTCAGATAGCGTAAAGCTCTGTAGCATAACTTGCTTCACTGAAGTGAGACTAATTTATTCCCCCTCCCTCCCCAAACCCTTTCTTTTCTGCAGTGAAGTTCAGTTTCACTCTTTTTCTATATTCCAAAGAAGAGTGAGTCTCTGCCACTCAAACCGTGGGATTATTAGTTGTATGAGAAACACCCTTTCAGTGACAATCACAACACAGGTTTCAGGAGTAGGAAATACATCCCACAGGCTGAACGTGAGACTATTGCCTGACTTATTCCTGATGCTGCTCCCCACTGTGCACAATAAATATGAGGCTGGCCCTGTTCTCCAGCTGTTTCTTCATTTTCTCCTGCAGTGCTAGGTTCCTGCTTGCTCTGTTCCCAGTCCCTTTTAAGTTACCTCTCTGGATTAAGACCTGAGCTACTTAAATTAATATGCTCCCTAATGACCCCCAAAGCTATACCACTAGCAAGCTATTTTTTTCTCATATGTGAACTTTTAATATTCCAACCCAACACAAACTATGTCATTAAGATGGTTATCACTTGTTTAACCGGGATCTAAATTTAAGTCTTGTTCTGTATTGTCATGATACTGTCACTGTTGTGTTCTGTCTGTTTTGTTCTGGAAATCCACAGGTACCTGCTTATAAGAGCTGCACAGAGAGAGCTTACCCACTGGCTGAGTGGATACACAGCTAAAAAAAATGAGTTTTCATGAAGTAACATTCTTCTTACAAGGCAAGAATATGGTGCTTGTTTTCGTGGAGAAGGAGGGTTGTTTAATCTTGAGACATGAGAAGAAAAATTAAACAGTCACTCAATTATGCAGACATTTTTCTACATTTATCACCTACAATGATTAAGGATTCATGGACAAGGCTTAGGCTAAAACAAAAAAATTCATAGGACTGCAGTGATGCTTTTAGAGCATAAGAAACTTCAGATGACAGGACACAGGCCGAGATTGGAGTGGTTTACAATGGCTGACTTCCACCTGACACACAGTGGATTTCATTTCCAATTTATAAATACCCTTTGGATAGGAGAAAGGCTCTCCCCTAGTGGAGCCCTGCTACTTTCCTCCAGCTATGCAGATGATGCTCATGACAACCCCCAGAAATTTTGTGCCTGGAAATTAGAAATTAAATATGAAAATATCATCTGTTGCTCTATCTTTGGTCTGTTTCATATTATATATTCCTCTTTGTTCTAATAATGCACCAGGATATTAAAAATAGAAGTTATATGGTAGTCTTGGAAGGTGCCTAATTCACAGCTACTAAGAACATGAATAGGGACCTTTACTTTCAGTGGCAGAAAAGCAAGCATCTGGTAAAGCAGATTTTAAGAGCTCTAATCCTTTTACAGATAGCAAATACTTCTGCTTCTGTCTACAAAGAGTTTGTCCACCTTCCCTAGAAGGGCAAGAAAGAGGAGCTTCACTGCAGGGGTTCCCATGGAGCTGATGTGCTCTTCATCCACACAGAGAGCTTTGCAAGCAGGAGCCTTAGACTTTTCTGAAGGGCAAATATAACCCTGCTTTATCTCTGCTCCTTCTAACATTGTCTGGAAGAGACATTGGTGTTTTGCTTTGTTGCTCCCTAAGGAGAGGGTAAAAGTATAAAAGGGAAAGAAAAAACTCAGAAAAACAGATAAACATCTAAAATTTCCAACAGAACATATGGTTTAACTTAAGGAAAATTTAGACAGCGATCTCTTACAAAAATATGTATTTAAGTTTTTCTCTATATAGAGTGAAGGAAAAAAACCCACTCAAAAACAAGAGGGAGATATCAAATAGGAAATCTGGAAGATACTGAAATGATCATGGCTCACTTCAGCTCTGCACAGTGCTTCTGACACCAGCTTCGAAGAGCAAAGTCCAGGCCCTGTGAACTCAGGCTGAAGATAAAACTCCATACCCAGTGATGCTTAAGCATCCCAACAATAATAAACACATTGAAGAATCTTGTTGGAAAAAGCCAAAAGGAAGACGTTTCCAAGAACTGGCTTGCTTTCACATCCCGTCAGTTTCTGGTCTAGCTAAAGAGGGCTGAAGGACCCTGCCCGTCTCTCTCAAATGTTACAACGTAAACCAGACAAGCAAATGCTCTTCTTCCCCTTCCCACAGCTCAGTGTAAGCCTAACCTCTGGCTAGCATTTCACAACCACCCTGTCTCCCCTGTTGGTGTGTGTTATCTAAAAGCCTAGAGCTGGACAGACAAAAGTGGAGCACTGCATGATCAAGCCCTGCTTTTCTTAGGTCATCCCAATACTAATGTCTTGTCCTTTCTAGTTCATGGAAGCAAGGATAAAGGGATATTCTTCCTGCAATGGCCTTTCTTGACAGTTTACTGGTTCAGAAACAAGCCCCAGCTCCATCTATCAGCAGTTTTGCGTGCTTTTCTCTGAACTGCTGGAGATTTCTAATGTAGTTAGGATCCATACCTTAGTAAAGCTGATAGAAAAATTTCAGAGCACTTCAGGTTTCGTGTGAATAAAAGTTCCTGGTACCTTTGCTTTGGTTATTCAGCCTTGTTGAAGTGTCACTAAAACACCTACATACTTTTTTAGAAGAATTTTTAAGATACTATTCCCATCCTCTTCAGAGACACTCAGCATTTATATCTGAATGAGAATTTACAGCCTAATCTGAATGGAGTTTTCCAGCGTAAGATTTGAGTGCCGGAGACCCCTTCAAAGGCTAAAAAATATCACAAGCAAGTTTGTGAAAAGATACAAACCAGCAAATATTCTGTGGAACATAACACATAACAACATGACATGCTGCAAGTTTCCTCTCTAGCCCAGCACTTCCAAATCAAGACATCAAAAAAGGGTGAGAAACATCAGCAGATTATGCTTAACAACAAGGTAAATGAAAGATTTAACACAAGAAATCTACTGCAGCCATATCCATGAAAATCACAGAATCAGAGAATCAGAGAACAGTTAGGGTTGGAAAGGACCTTAATATCATCTAGTTCCAACTCTCCTGTCATGGGCAGGGACACCTCACACTAAACCATGTCGCCCAAGGCTCTGTCCAACCTGCTTTGAACATCACCAGGGATGGAGCATTCACAACTTCCCTGGGCAACCCATTCCAGTGCCTCACCACCCTTACATAAAGAATTTCTTCCTCATATCCAATCTAAACTTCCCCTGTTTAAGTTTGAACCCGTTACCCCTTGTCCTCTCACTACAGTCCCTAATGAAGAGTCCCACCCCAGCATCCCTATAGGACCCCTTCAGATACTGGAAGGCTGCTATGAGGTCTCCATGCAGCCTTCTCTTCTCCAGGCTGAACAGCCCCAACTTTCTCAGCCTATATCATGTCATAACACAGACCTATTACTTTTCTGAAATGATAAAAATTCATTATTTACTACATCCTTCATCTACCAGCACAGTTGGTTCATATTGACTGTGGGCAAATAGAGAAACAAACACACAACTCTCATCTTAACATTGACACAAAGGTCAACATAAACCCCAAAATAGGACCCAGATATCCAGACTGGTGCCTTAAACAGGGTAACAGCCCTTTTCCCTAGTCAAAGTTACCTTTAACAGAGAGGTACCGTAAATTAAAGTAATTCAAATTGCCAAAAAAAATTGTAATCCAAAAGAAGTTTTTGCACATAAGGATTGCTGCTCTGTCAGTATCATCTGCCTGTTCTTACCATGCCCACTGCATTGTTTTTGTTTGTTCTCCTTTGAGATTCCTAAGTACTTTCTTGAAATTTAGACAAAGCAGACAGAATGTGACAATGCAGCAAACCTCCATCTAAAAAAATCTACATCAGGAAGGTCAGAGTCCAAGCCTTGGAAATCTGGATCTGCCCAATGATATCATCATAAGAACCAAACACTCAATTCTTGCACCATTCACCATCATTACTTCTTATGGTCCCCTTTTCTTCCATTTGCACTGTAATTTAAGATTGGTTGACCTCTACTGAGGATTCAACTGAAGTCTCTCAAATCGCTGAATCTTGCAAATCCCAAGTGTTATTAGCTGTGATGTGGTGATGTTCAACCAGATGAAAATATTCAAGGCATGGCAAAATAAAACTTCAGGTACAAATGATGCCTTACTGGGTGGGCTGACCTTAGTAGATCAAAACAAAAACATGTTTGGGAAATAAAATACTGATTCTGAAACCACAGTGACCTGCCAGCACTATTGTGTTCTTGCCATGTGTCCTACAGTACAGTATGGCTATAAACTTGTCAGTGGTTTCTCTTCCCCCATTTGATAGCGACCTCATCAAGTGTGAATCATGAAACCACATAAACTGCAACAATGCTGTCCTTCTACTGACTTCTCGGAACATAAACAATAATAATGTAAATACGACTTACCAAAGACTTAAGTAAAGCACTTAAAGGAAATCTATATTTTTATATAAACCACGGATGTTTAGTGATGTGGTATGATATTTCTGCTTAGCTCTGAATAGCTGGAAATTATCTCACTACTGAAAAGCAGCATAGTCCTTGGATGCTGAGAATTAAAGCCAAAACAGTATCTTTTATTTATTACATATTTTTGTGGGTTTATGTCAAGCAGCACAAGAATGAACATTATAGACTAGTAAGTGATTCAGTTTTGATCAGTTGACAACGAAGCGGTAGCAAGCCTTTTTGTGTAAGATGTGAGGGAAAGTTCATTTCAAACAGCTTGATGTTGAAAAAAGAAGAACCAAGAAGAGATCGTATTTGCAGTTTATTGACCTCCATTGAACATCCATTTGGCTGTTGTTTTATACTAACCTTAGCTGATAGCGAATAGCCTCAGATGGAACTGACTACCAAGTCACACAATCCTCATATTTCTATCAGCTGATTGGTAACCACAAATATTTGTAGTTTGTGTTATCTGAGCAATAATGAAAATCCAGCATGGAAAAACTCAGACACGAAAATCAATGTTGAAACCACCTTAAAACCCTTAAGATGATAAAAGACGGAGTCAAGCCTGGACCACTGTCCTTAAAGTACCCCATTTTTACTAGCTCAATGCAAGGATCTTCCAAGAACAGCAACTGTCTTAGCAGAGAACAGCACATGGCAAGATCTGCTTGCACAGCACCACAGCCAACTCTGCATCTCTTACCAGCTATACTATAGACACTCTCCACCCAGGCTTCTTCCAGTCTAATTCCCATGCTCTCAGCCAACCCCCAGGCAAGCTCATCCCTGTGTCTGCTGACGACAGGGTTAGTGTTCTCCTCATCCCAGTGTTTAAACTGAGCTCTGTGAATCACAGAATAGTTGGGGTTGGAAAGGACCTTAAGATCATCCAGTTCCAACCCTCCTGCCATGGGCAGGGATGCCTCACACTAGACCACGCCACACAAGGTTCTGTGCAACCCGGCCGTGAACACTGCCTTGGATGGAGCATTTACCACTTCTTTGGGTAACCCATTCCAGTGCCTCACCACCCTCATGGTGGAAAACTTCTTCCTTATATCCATCCTGAACTTTCCTGATTAAGTTTGAACCTATCACCCCTTTTCCTATCACTGCAGTCCCTGATGAAGAGTCCCTCTCAAGTGTCCTTTTAGGCCCCCTTCAGATATTCAAAGGCTGAATACTGCTTTTACCATCAAAATATTCAGTGAGTATCAGACTGAGACCACAGTACTTGAACTCTGCACTGAATAATGGGGTTACCTGAAACAGAAGCTTGGAGATTTGTAAAATATGTTAGAGCAGATTATTTTTGTCCTAACTGTTGACAGGGAGTGAACTGCATCACTATTAATCAGATGAGCTATCTGCCAGCCACAGACCTAACTTTTGAAGCAAGGTCTTTGGGAAAAAAACATCATACACTCTTGTTTAAGTTCTGGGTAAATTTTGAGGAAAGAAAACGAGGAAATCCACAGTCTAGCCAGAGAGCACTCCAGGACCAACGGAATTGCTAGCTATTTTTATCAAAAACTACAATCAAGAAGAAAACAGCAAAGTAGGATGCTTGCTGCCAATTACTGAGGTAAGGGAGATTAAAAATAAACCGGTTTGCAGAACTCACCATTCCTTCCTGCCCAACACTCGCTTCCGAAAATTTTTAAGAGCAAAAATAGACCTTTACAAGGATCACAAATAGCAATGAAAGTGTCAGCCACTATATGAATATCTGATATGCCATATCAGAGAGTGATCAAATAAGGAACAAGACTGAATTGTGCCAACCTGAGAGTCTCAGGTGCCTTCACACAGGTACTATCACTGTTGACCTGATGGTTCCTGCTGATATTCCAGCCAAAACTTCCATCTATTCTCTCCATCCTGCTTAATTCAATGGCTTAACAGTTTCAGGACCTATGGGCTTAATCTAAGGAGAATCTAATCTAAAGATTCCCCAGGGCTGATAAATGAAATTGCAAGGAAATCATAATGAAAATTGTAAGCTTGTCAATAGGTCAGTATTCCACAGAAAAGGTCTCTGATATGGAAAAAGCATTTGCTGTGTTTCTTGCACCAATTCTACAACATTCGAGTTAGCATGTGGGAGTCCCTATCACAGTGAGGCCATGACTCCTGGCAGCAATTTTAAGTACTGCATTATCTACCTCAAAAGTCAAATACACACAGAAAAACTTAGCAGCTTCTTTGCACGGGAGCTTTCTGCCATGACCTTGGGTAAGCCACATGCTATTTTTTCCACAGTCAAATGCCAGACTATGATTCTTCTTTGCCTTAACAAGCATTTTGAGATCTACAAACAAAGAACTCTAGATATTGTAATCCTGGGTACGCTCAACTGGGCACATTCCCTGAGCTTTTGGCAAGAAACTTGCTAAAAACATATGGATGAATAAATGTGATGTAGGGGAGTCAATATTTTGACTATACCCTGATCATTTGTTATTCTACCTGGGGAACTGAGTAGAAGCTAGGGTTTTCTTTCTGCTTTCATGATTTTTCCTTCTTTCTCATATCTAAGGTATATTAGAGCCACTTGATACAGACTAAAGTTGGTATCTTGGTCCACAGAATGATGGTGACAATACATTTTACTCCACTGTTTTTTAAGGTCTGCTTCTATTTTTGTGTTTATTTATGTGAGCCACTAAATTATCTAATTAGTGGCATATATAGTTGAAACATGAGCTGCTGTGAATATTTACTGCACACTTGTTCAGGCATTTATCTAAATAGGTGGCATGCCAGGCCTATGTAATAAGGAATAATGATTCTTTAGAAGAGTTACAGGGAATTAAGGAAGAGGGAAAAAAGAGAGAAGTTTTGCACAGTGGGTTGTAGCTTCCAACAACATATATCAATTCTTCCAGAGATAGAGCAATTGCATAGTAATGACAAAAATTTTATTGTAACAAATAAATCAATACTTGCCCTACTGCAGTCTCAGATGTTACTTTTATGGATCTTCCCATGTCCATTATATAAAACTGCTCCTGATAGAGTGCATTAAATGACAACTGCTGGGGGGGGTGAAGAATACAGTACCATGTCTTTGCGCACTGTGGTCTACCTGCTATTAATCACTATCTCATTGCATGGAGATCCATTTATATCACTGCAACAACAGTGCTGAGTGGCTTACAGTGATTGACTATGCTGCACCGGGAATGTTTATTTTTTCCAGCTGAGCTGTCACCACATGCCCAGCAAAATGAAAATTCAAGATATCCCCAATTAGAAGTGACTTCAGGGGGTGATGGGGAGGGAGAAAGACCAGTAAAAATACACTGTGGGGCTAAGGTAAATGCCGATGTTCTATAATCTTAGTCCTCATATGAAAATGCTAGGACAAATTTTCTCAGGGCCCCATTCACTGCAGACAATTTCCCCCATACCACAAGTGCTACACCAGCCCCTTATTGTACCAAGCTCTTTAGCATAATAGCAAAGCAATTTTTCATGGTATATTAAGTGAATGTAGCAGTATATTTATGAGTATCTGGTAGCTCCAACAAACCAAGACACTAGACAAAAAAATGTTATATATAAAATTGTACCATAGCGATCTAATCTAATAGCCTTTGGCTGGTACTCCTCTATCTTTTAAGTAGTAAAATAAAAAAATTAACAGTCAAATGCATAGTTGTGCCAATTAAGAAGGAAACAAGAAGCCCATTAGAGAGGCAATATCCATCCTCTTGGACCAGTATCTAGTAAAAAGAGGATACCTATCCCTTAGATCTATTCCTTTTAGTCTTTTACCCTGCAACATATGTGCCATCAAGGACTGGTGCTAATGAGTAACAGGAAGTGTCTTTGAAGTCAAGGGAATACCATGAGCGGGCAGAGTAATGCCACTGTGACTATTTGAAGAACTGCAGCTGTCAAACTTGTTACCTTATTTCACCTCACTTGTTAGCAAACAAACATCTAATGTTTCCCAACAGAAAGGTTGTGGTCATCTTTTTTCCTTAAAAAAAAAAAAAAAAAATAAAATGCGTAAGTCAACAAATGCTCATAACAGGAGAATAATTTCTGAATAATACTGTCTTCAAGAGGTACTTTCAAGGGCCAACTGCATCATCTCATTGCTTTATCCCTCTTCTTCCCCTCTTCCTCATCTTTTACTCATTAGACACAGTGTTACATCAGACCTGTCAGCAAGGCATGTCACCATCTTTTTTAACATCACTACAATTCAGGCATTACAATAGGAAACTATAGTGATATTTCACAACGTACTCTTTTTGGGACTGCTTCTCAGAAATCGAAGTAAAACCAGCTTTAACAAGAGTCATTCCTTCCCCACAACCCCCCTCAAACATTGGAAGTAACTTTTTTATCTACAGCTGAAAACCAGGTCTCAAATGCTACAAGCAGGAAAGACATGAAGAAAGAGGCATCTTCTGGAATTCTCTCCATTCCCTGGTTTCTACACTTTAAGGCAAAATGTATTTTTGTGTTGGTTTTGAGGGGGAAATTTTTGCTACTGTAATGTACTTTTCTTATGTGTTAGATCCAAACATTTGCTGAGCACAGTAAAAGGAATGTTGTTGAGCATCTTCCAGCCCAATATCCTCCTGCCAGGTTCCCATTTCTCAGCCTAACATGTCACCTAACATTCTACTCATTCTATACAGCCATTTTATTTCTGGTGCATGACTCACACTCTGTTGGGGAAATAAAATCAACGTAACACTTCTGCACTGTACTTCAGCACTTCACATGGACACAGAAGTTTCCTCCTGGACTAGGATTAATTTATTCACCAGTATGCTAATTTCATTTGCCTATGGCTATTAGTGAATAACCTGAAGCCTTTTTGGCATGGTTGTTAGGAGTGCTTGCGATGAGAAATGACCAAGTGGGTTTTATCTGCATGGATTATTTTTTTTCCCCTGCATTTAATTCATTAAGCAAATGAGGTCTTAAAACCATTTACCTATTTCCTACCTTTCTGATAGATTAGCATGCATTTCAGTCATCCATCTGAAAAAGGCAAAAAAGACTGTCTTCCATGGAGTTACAGGCAGGATTCTCTCCACCCTTCTCATTACTCAGCTAAACTTAATTTTGTTCCTTTCTGTTAGTACACTCATTTGCAAGTGAATAACTTCACTCTGAAGAGCCTGGATCAGATGTGGAATAATTGTGCCAGGGTAGAACAAGTGGAGCTGCACATCTCAAACTTGCTATCTCCCCGGTTAGCTTGGCAGAGAGGTTTTCTTGCCACCCTTTCAGAGTACACACCTACAGAGCAGTTGAAAAACCCTAAAGGATGGATCAATGAACACTTTTCACCATCATTAGCACATGGATCTTTTTGAAGAGACATCATTTCACTTGGACCCAGGTTTTCTCTCCTCATCCCCATGGTCATTAGCATTTGATGGTTTCAGGGTGAGCAATGGCAGAGAAAGAATTCAGCTGCAAACTAATCCTCACTATTACTGATGGGCTAACCAGATCAATCCATGCTGGTGCTGGTCTGGGAGAGGTGATACAAGCATGCAGCCAGGCACAAAGGAGAGCAGCAGGAAGGAAAGAAAGGCATCCCACCGGGCAGCTGTGTTGTCTAAAAAGCACAGTGAAACAGCAAAGAGGCAAAGAAGGGCTTTTCTAGAGGTCCTCTGGGAAGAGAATGAAGCTCACCTTCTCCTGGTTCGTTTATAACTTTACCTCTAAGACACAGTTGTCTTTTCAGCCATTTGCTTTGGGGCTTTTTCTGTTTTATTCTGAATTTTCCTTGCAGACATTTGGCTTGCTCTATTAAGGTTTTTAAAAAGTATTTGCCTTACCTACAAAAAACACACTAGAGTTAAGAGAGCACGGAAAGTCACTAAGCAGAAAAGTCTAAATAGCTCCAGGGAGAGCTCAGCCCACCCTCAGATGATTTTGGGACACAAGGTCCAGACAGATTTTGTGAGAAATCTTCTGTTCCCTTCACTTTCAGCTCCAACAGACTTCATTGTTTTCATTAATTTCCCAGTGCCCATCCACTGGAAACCTAGTACATTAGAGATTATCCCTTACACATTTTTCCTTCTAAATTCAAGTAAAACTTTCTGGTCATCCAGTCCAAAATTTTATTAGCTCCTTCAGAATATCCTCACTATTATTGACACCAAGCTTGGAAAAGTGTCACCACTGAATCTGTAAATATTTGGTCATTCCTTCCAGAAATAGCACTTGGTTTTTAGCTCACATGCAGGAAGTCTCCTAGCGCTACAACAACATATTCACCTTTTCATTTCTGGATGGTGCTCATGGCAGGAGGAACTATATAGGATTCCACATCCCAAAGTCACACATTATTTACTGCTCTATGTGGGGACTGAGCTTTTCTGGTCCCTGCATGCCTGAACTCCTGAATCTTACCTATAGCTCTGGCCTTTGCAGAATCACTTTTGAAAAGGTGAATTTAGAAACTATCAATTCCTCTCCTGCTATACCATCTGGTCCCAAATGATTTTAAGCTATTAAAAAGAGACAGCTTTTTTACTCAGTAATTCTAAGTATTTTTAGCTTGCATTTGTTGCTGTTCTACAGCTGGGATCACAATGTTTTGAAGTAAATCAGATGAGAATTATACAGTGCAGAAAGTAGCAGCAGATATTCAATGCACCTATATTAGGTTAATGTATTCTTTTTATGGATTTATTTTTCTTAGTTCAAGACATGAAGAAAAGAATAGGGAAAATAATAAAATCCTTCAAAGAAGTAATTTTCTGTATATCAGGGATGTGTTTACCTGCCCTACTTAGATGGGCAAAACAAGTTTAGCTAAATGTTACCAGATATGAATATTTTCATCCTTTATTTCCATAAATATTAGCTGCATATGGCCCCTTGAGTAATCAATGTGCATTGGCTCATAAGCTCTATTGGGAAAAAAGCAGCATTAAAGACTGATCTCTGCTCTCAGTTTCACTGCAATCACACTACAGCCAACAGACTAAAAGAAACAAAAATGTTTATTGTTTACTTTCCACATAACTTTGTACAAAAAGTACTGAAGACCAGCAGAGTGTACTAATGACTTAGCTTTTCATTTAGTTATGAGGATAGAAGCAAAAGGAAAAGAAATCTATTTCTTTAAAGAGAATTTGGGTTATTGAAGAACTACATAACCCTCATTTCTTTCAAATTAGGAACTGTTTCAAGCAGAATACACATATATCCTTCAAAATAAAGACTGAAATACAATTCTGTTCTGTCTCTATGGGGTAATAACACAAGGTAATGTAGTGTCTCCATAGCTACCTGCGTTTTAAGAGAGCTGTTAACAAAGATGCTTAAAGGAGCAACCCTTCCAGCACAAGTATTTACTTTTCACCACCTCTTTTAGCTCTCCTCTGCTCCTCTCAGTTGGTCCATGAAAGTTACTCCATCCTTTCTCTGAACAACTTCATACAAATAAAATACATGGATGGGAGGTGGTCTATCAGTAAAACTGAAATTACAGTTTAAGGTAACCATGTATTGAAGTCTTACGGTATGGCTAGAAACCTTCACAGGCTATCCAGTGCCTAAGAGTATCTTGACTCTTTTCAGCTCTAATTGATCAATATTCAGCATAAATGAATTTTCCATTTGGAAAACAACTCAAGTAAAATTATCACAGGTGGTCACTTTACTGCACAGACATTCAAACACAAAACCATGTCCCAGGTGCATATTTGCACTACCTAATTGAAGTGTTTAATCTAAGTGTCTGGTTACAGTTCATATGCCTCTGCTTGCCTAGGTAGAGAACCTCTGGCATAGAAAAAAGTCAACAGTAATGTGCACATCTATATTAGATACCCAAAACTAACCTTCTTGAAATGTCAGTCTTTCAGAAATGTTCCAATATTTTAACCTTTAATGCATTAGCAACACAAAGATTTTCAGATTGCACAGCAATCAGTGGTACTTCAGCCTGTCAACCAGACATGATTCAAGTAATACTATTTCTTGATTCACAGGTTTATTTCCTGACAGTCCCTAACCAAGCAGGGAGCAGACACAAAATGGCATGACACTTGTATTTTTGCAGTTTGTCAGCATTATTCAGATAAGGTTGTTCCTGGTCCCACAGTCCATTAGTGAACTAAGAGCACAGTGAAAAACCAGCAATCTGATCACCCGCCTTCCCTGGTGGAAACCTAATGAAGGTTTCTTCACTGACACAGTTGCTCTCTATCAAGAAACCTCATGTCAGAAATGGTTTTGTCCCTAATTAAACCATCTTTACAGTTCCTAAGCCCCACACCAATGCTGTGCACTACGAACATCTATTCCTCCCTTGACATCTTGGATTTAGATTAGGAAAGAAACGTACTTTACAATTTCAGTCTGTTCAAGTTCACAGAAATTAAGCATTCATCAGCTACTCCAGTGTTTAAGGCATTATTCATGTCAACAGCATTTTGCTTGCTTTTCCATCCTTTCCCCAGAGGAACATTAAACCAGATTTATCTTTATTTTCTGATCTTTATTCTCCGTTGTCACTTTACATGGAAAAGCTTCTTGTTTTTTTCCCCTACTTCCAGGTAGGGACTTTTTTTCTTGAAATCCAACTTTCCTGGGTGTTATTTTGTCTTCTGTTAAATCATTATTATTATGGTTTGTATTACAAAGTGTCTCTATGCTTTTCAATTTAAAGGCAGCCTTCAGCAAGAGAGCTACTCATGGGCACAGTGATGCTGAAATACCAGCAAATGCCTAAAAACCAGGCTTATTTCAATCATGGTTGACCACCAGCTGCTTTCCTAATGATGGCTTTTTGTTAATTTGGTTCTGGTATTCTCACCCTCAATTCCATGATTAGATAGGACTGCAGACATGGCTACATCACAATAGTTTGTTAGCCTGAGAAATCTAAGAAACAAAATTAATGTTTGGTCATCTAGAGACTATACAGTGATAAAACTGAGAAGTGTGAAGGTGAGGGACACCTGGGGTATGGCTAATTCCATCTTCAAGTAAAATAATTACAGACATTTTAAATAACTTATTTGATCAATAAATACTGGTGTATTTACCAAGCTTTCCTAATAGCTGATGCAGCCTTGATATATATATATATATATATATATATCTTGCCCTGTTGCCAAACAAGTTCATTCTCTGGGTACCAGAAAAGCACAGTCCACAGAATCTTACTATAGACTAGAGCTATGCTACTCCCTTAAACCTATCAGAAAGTGCAGAGTATTACTTTTATTAGCAGTGAGTTAAATTAATGTGGATACTTGAGTCCTGTAAGCAGAGATGTTACTACAGGGAGGAGGGGATGACATATGAACAAGTATAATCCCAACTCTGAGAAGAATCAGAGTAAAAATGGACTTTTTCTATTATCCATAGCCATTCCTCTTAAGAATAAATAAGCTAAAATGTATCATCTGTCTTTTTATTTTATTAGGATTTGGTCATCACTGTCCCATCTGCTCCATTGCTCAATTCCAGAACATCTGAATGTAATATTAAATTAACCTAGTGTGGGATACTTATTCCTGTTTCTCTTTAAACAGCAGTATATTTCAGTTTTGGCTTGATTCAATGTAAGTTTTATGGAACAAGTATATTACTGAATACAGTTTTTAAGTTTCCCATAAATTTTCTATAAATTGAACATGTGAATGTTCTTTAAAGTGAGCTACTCTCCTGATATTAGGAACCTCATGGCAAAGCTGACTAAATGTCTGCTTAGCAGTACAGCATGGCACAAAGCCATATGCCTCTCCCACTTGGGTCATAGAGCCAAAACTGACCTTTTTACCTTGATACACAATTATTTTCTGAGCAACAACTGGAAGAAGCTCATCACAGTATGCAGAGGCTAGAACCCCACCATGGTAGCTGTGAGTCAACTACTATCACCGTGTCAATGAAATGTTGCCATGTGGCTGGGAAATAAACAGGACAAATTAAACATGGATTTCACCATCTGAAGGTCATCTGATAACTGTATGAGATCAGCAGCTCAACTGAAGTTGTAATGAGCAGTCATTTCATTAATATTACACTAAGAAACATGAGAATCAACCTTCAGGAAGCAACATTTTGGTCTTTGATTTAAGAAGCGTAAGTTCCCCATGATGTAACAGCCATTATTAATCAAACTTACCAGAAGTAGCTACTACAGCTAAAAGATTCTTCAGGTCAGAGAAATGGGACATTTTCAGTTACAAAGATCACCTGAATTTATTTGCATCAGGATTCATCTCAGAAATTCAAAGATTTTTTTTTAATTCTATACCAGTATAGCAAACATCTTTTAACCCAAATAACTCTGGTTTAGTACAGGCATAAAAACTTACTGGAAAACTTACAGCAAGGTGTAGTCCTCAAATTTAACTATGCTAATCTAAACAGATGTGTCAATGTCTGGGAAGGATTCTTTCATCTGTAGTGTTACATTCTGCTCAGGGATATGCATTTCCCACTCTTATTTACTTCACTAGGAACAGACTGGCCTTAATCTGAGAAGGAAGACAAACCTTGTGTAAGATTTCCCACCCTGTCCCACCAGTGTCCTTTCTAACACTGTTGAAATAAGTAGGTCATGTGTTCATTTATATAAGCTCAGATATAATTACCAAGACAAATTATTTCTGTTTACAAGAAAGGATTTGCTAAACAAATATGGAAGAGTTTCTGATTTACATCTAAGAGCAAATACATTGGAAAAAGTTTAGAATGTCCTTAAAAGAGAATGACTGAGAAGTTCTAATCCTGTGACCCATCACAGGACAACATAAAAGCCAGGCATTTAAAAGAAGCTCTGGGATCTAATTGGTATGATTTTATAAGCACAGTTTCTTGCAAAAGAGCAAAACACAGTTACCACCTCCTTCCCCTTCACTCAAAAATTCATCCCAGCTAGTGTTAAGAAAGATTAAGGAAGAGCAAGAAAAACAAGTATTTAAAGAAATGTTAATACTTATGGTCTTGGATTCATAACTGAGTGAGACCATACATTTATGGTGACTTGCCAGGAATTGCAAAATTACACAGAACAGTAAATAGCTTTGAAGAATCTGAAACAACAGTAAAACCATTTTCCTGTGCTTCCTAGATAGTGGTTTCAGCCAACAGTATGCCACACACAAGTTCTTCTGCTGTTCACATGCTGTCAACAAAATAAATGGACAGTGATTGGATAGTGCCTTCTACACAGCTGGACTATGCCAGGACGGCACTGACCATAACATTTCATAACAGACAACTAAGAAAAAAGGAGAGGGACAAAAAGGAAAATCACGTGCAACTGAACAAAATCTGGGTGGTTTTACTTGACAAATTCTGAAAACCAGATAAACAAAAAATGCAGAAAGGACACAATTTGGAGAAATAAAAACAACAACCCAATGTAAGCTGTAGACATCCAAGGCATCTCATGAGGGATTAGTCCATTGTTGGCTCTGAAGTCTCAGGTTGGACTACTTGACCCTTGGTAGTTTCACTCCTCAGATTTATCTTTTCCATTCGCACTGTGTAAAGCACTTTTGAAAACATATGGTAAATGGAGACGTTCTTGAACACATCCAATATAATAAATGTTTTATGTTGCATAATAAATAACCAGATTCAATTAAGCTCAGCATAGGAGCCATATTTTGTGAGTACTGTTGGGAATTTTAACATCAAACATACTTTTAGGGTAAAAAATTGTTAGAAGCTTTACAACAGAACACGAAGTTAGAAAGACTGAAGCCTTCTTTCAACCACAGGAAAAAAGAATCTGGATCTAATTATTGTAGCAGCCCTGAGAAGGGGATTTTGACCTCTCATTGGTGCAATCCAGGTGTCACCCCTTTGAATCTTTATCTTTACAGCTGTGGAAATTAGACACTAGACAACAATTGGATTGTATTAGATTTTGGTACGGTGTAACATAGGTGGTTAAATCCTAGATGAGGTGGTCCATTTGTTACATTAAGGTCTTTCAGCTTGCCAGTACCTTGGAACAAAGTTGGGTGAACAAGCAATTGTACTTCTTCTTTCCAGAAGGAAACAAAACTACAAAGGATCCAAGTAAAAAGGATCCTTGAAACTCAGCACAGAATAGAAATATAGTCTTCTCAATTTGGGCAGGCTTTCTGAAAATACTATTTTTCTACTCCCCTGTCGTGTGTGTAGAGTATCCTTATTCCAGCAGTTTTGAAGACCCAAAATTGATAGTCTCAAACTAGTGGTGGTGGGATTTGGGGGTTCTTTTGATTGTTTTTTGTTGTTGGGGTTTTAGTTACTGGGATTAAAAGTTGGTGACAGGAGAAAAAGTTAAATTAACTTTCTTCTGTTTGGAATAATCCTACTAATTTGATCTGTGAAAAGACAAGTAAACACTTATCACAAGGAGTACGTTAAATTGAGGCAAAGATGGGGAACATTGTCAGATAAATTCACTGTTCTGCTGGATTGAGACAACTCACTAAGCATGTAGAGTCATTACAAACATGACTAGATCAAGCTCCTACATACAGATTTATAAAGGAACTTTTGTATGATATACACAGTCACTAACAAAAACCACCCAACAAGGAGGGGGTAACCATACGAGGTCTGAATGATCATTAAGAATACTGAGTTAGGATGATTACAGCCTGAAAATATGGGAACACAACTATTTTTAAAGATACCCAAGCTTCAGTTACGGACTGCAATAACAGACTCCATCATATGCTTATCTTGTTCCAGAATAAATCAGTTTGAAAAGTGCTTTATATTATAATTCATTTCTATACTTTCCCCTTTGAATTCTTCTTTGCTATGGCTAGCTGGGAGCGACATCTGGAGTTAGCAACAGTACAAAGATGAACCTTGCCTATAAATAAAGGCATTTAAAAGACCATCCTTAGAGATAGCACACTTATTTCCTACCCTGAATCTCTTGTGGCAACCAGTTATTATATTTCCTACACCAGCTGTGGTACTTCAATTGTTGATACTGTGGTAACCATTGCTGAATGACCACTTTTTTGTACAGCTTAAGTATCTGTCACTAAATACTCTGCTTGCAAAACAGGCTATGACTTGGTTTTCAGTCTTTCATCTCCCTAGCATATTCTCAATCTACACACTAATTAGAAATAATTTTCTAACTTTTTACCATTTTAATAAAGCAGTCCATAAGTTTAAAAGTTAGAAAAGATTCAAAGTTTCTGGATCTTTTGAATTTTCCATTTAAGTCAGTGGAGTTTCTCCAGGTTTGCTGGAGCAGACTGTGGACCTGTAAGAAGCACCTCTTGCGGTTCACCCAAGATGCTATAGGGGAAAATTAAGAATCTCGTAAATGCTATACTATTATTTTAAAGTAACTTCTTAGTTTGGTTTCTTACAATGCATGCAGGATAAGTTTGGAAGCTACAGCAACCAATTGTGGCCAGGTTTTGGATGATAGTAGAGACTTCAATACTGGAAATCTGTCCAAGATATCCTATAGACAGGGACTGAGAAACAAATTTCTATTTCCACTCCGATTGTGTATGACTGCTACTGCCATTTTATTCTTTCATTCTCCTACCATCACGCTTATCTGGCTTGTTATCTCATCATATTTTATATCTGTATCATCAGATTCCCAGGGCTGAAACAACTTTCTTTACCATTTCTCTATACAGCATATTTCATGGGGAGCTGTAAATATTTGGCCAGAGTTGCTAGGCAGATAATAATAATAAAACAAAAGTCCTTTACACAAAAAACGGTCTTTAAAATCTTTTGAAAAGAGAAGCCAGTCTAGGTTTCTCAAAGCAAGAAAAATTACACTCAGGTAAAAAAACAAACTCTTGTCCATATTGTCAGTACCTCAAAGTTTTTCCAGCATCAAGGCAGGATGGTTTCAGCCCCTTCAGCCAAGAGTTTCTCAGGCTGTTCCTCAGTAAGAAATCCTTTCCTCAGCCATAAGACAAGTAAAGGCAGTTCTTGAGCATAGGAAAGGCTTCAGACCCAAAAACCGACCACAAAAAAAAAATGAATGTTTTTAGAATCAGTGAACAGAGATTTTAACCAATTTAAACCAAGTACAGCATCTTTACTACCATAACAGGATTCCATTCCAATGCTCTTGATCCAGATTTTTTTGTGTTTAATTTGCTTTGAGAGTAAAATCACTACCTTGTGTAGGTGGAAAGTATGGTGCATGCCAGAGTTTACTCTATTTATGTAGACTACTATTTATAACAGAATATTAAAGAGGCCTGGACACCTTGTGGCATTACCATTTGATTTAGAGAAATGAAAAGCAGCATCAGAAAAGAAAAAAAAACAGGTTACATTATGTTTCATGTTGCCACATATCTCATATATTTCATAAAACCCTGTAATAACAGGAAAAAACCAGGAATAGAAAAACATTACCAGCATTTATGATAACTTGTACCTTGAGTATTTACAGACCCGCTGAGGATTTTTTTTTAGTCTTATTCTCCTATGTAAATTTAGTCTGAAGCAAATAACAGACGACTGATGTTGCATTACAGAAAATCCCACATCAGCTACATTATAATATTTTAAAATAATGTTACAACCTCTCAACCATCATATGCTATCAGCATTGCACTAGATTAGTTTTCTGCATTTTTTTCACCTTCAAAAATCTGGACAGAAGATTAGTTTAGGTCATACCATCAACACAATGAGTTTGGTGATTTCTCAGGCTAAATTAAGGACATATATCTATCATAGGAACCCAATTTTACCTTTGTTACAGGAGCTGAGTGCTTTGCACTTACACATGTATTTAAATTTAGCTTTGGTTGCATTTTTGCAGCACTAGTTTGTGTAGTAGTGATAACATGGTTTGAGTTATGCGCTATGCATGCATATGGGGGGTTGTAGGCAGGATAAAAATTTACAAGCCAGACTGTATCACAGTAAAGCCGTAGTTATCTTAGGCTAGCATCCTGTAAGTTCTGTTATTTCATCATATGAATACTTCTGCTGGTTGTGTTGCATACAAAGTGACATGGTCAGTGCCACTGCCATGTGACAAGCCTCTGATAGTAGTTTCACACACCTCAAAGTGTTTCTCCAGCAGAACTCCCTGGTTGTCCCAGGGACTGACAGCAATCCCAGAGAGGGGCAAATCTGATCCTCTCAAAACAGAAACACTGAAAAAGAGAAAAGACAAAAGGGCTGAGTGTCCAGACCAGTTTCTATGCTGGATGAAGGTGACTTTCAGTTTTAAGAGGAAAAAGAGCCTCACATAAGATTCAAAGACAGTTCAGTAGGGATCAGTTTCATAGCAAAAAAAAAAAAAAAAAAAAAAAAAAAAAAGCTACATGAGGATCCATTAATTCATTACAGTTGAAGTTATAGCACAGGATGCAGATTTAGAAACACACCAGCATGACATCTGGAGCAGGACAAAATCCCCTTCCCTGTTCTGGAATTGGAAGTACTGGTAGCTAAACTTAAATAAAACAACTAGCTGATGTATTCATGGAAGCCATTAAATAAGCTAGTACCAAACAATTCAAACAATTAGAGAGGCTTCACCTCACTGTGCTTGCATGTATATACATACATTATGTGTATATATATATATGTGGAATTCTCAGTTCTTTCAAAAAATCCCATGTGCAGTGGTTTATGGAAACATAAATTGTACTGATTTACTCTGCAAGTCTATGCAACATACTGACATGTTTCAGAGTTAAAGGCTGAAGCCCAGCCCCAGACATTATATAAAACAAAGCCACAAGATCTCCAAGCCTCAAACTGGCACGTTTCACCAGAAAGGTGATGATTTAAATCCACTAAATTTCACACAGAGTAAATTAATTGCTGAAACTTGGTCTTTAACCAATGCTTGGAGCAGACATCAAATTGCAGGGTCTGAGATGAGAAAGGTTCATCCAGAGGACATTGCAACAGGTCCGAGCCCAAATAGGTATAAACAACCAAAGTGAGCTGTACAGCTGCGTCATTATTATACTCAGATGGCCAGAAACATACTTTGTGTCTTGAAGATGCTGTGTACAAGGGGTGGGAAAACCAGTTCTCTATTATGAGGGGATTTTAAGGATGAGCACGTCTTTAAAAAGTTTGAAGGAAAAAAAAAAAAGAAAAATCAAATTAAGATCCTGCTGATAGTCAGTTTATGTTAATGTTTATGTTTCACTTGAATCAGAATCAGCAAGATTTATTTTTGCAACAATTGGAGACTTTAAGACAGTTTATATCTCTCTGGCTCAGTGATATCACATAAGCACCACGTGCAATGAACACAATGGGCGTAGGAATCTGAAGGACTGGAGAAGATGCTTCTGCAATCTCAAGCTGTTGTAGTGCTGTGCTCTGGGAGTCAAGCAGTTGCACCCACTGGGAAGAGCACTGCAGAGTCAGGAAGTGAAGAGATACCATTCCCCACCTATTGCTTTCATGCAAAGTATTTGAAAAAAACAAGTCAGCCTCTCAAGAAAAATCAGGTTCTAATCACATAACCTGGCGCTTGAACCTATGTCCTGAAGGCCTTCAACAGCCCTGCTACCTTAGGAAGTTTTTCCTGTGACAGTGGGGAATTTCCCATCGATTTTCATAGGGGATACCAAGGACCTAGAAATAACAGTAGTAGGCCTTTGTCTGAAACATGGTTAAAGTGACTCCTTGGATTCAAGGCCTTTTCAGACTTCAGGAACAATATAATCACAGAATCATAGAATGGTCAGGGTTGGAAAAGACCTTAAGAGGACCCGGCCGTGGGCAGTGACACCTCATACTAGACCATCTCACGCAAGGCTCTGTTAAACCTGGCCTTGAACACTGCCAGGGATGGAGCATTTATCACTTCTTTGGGCAACTTGTTCCAGTGCCTCACCACCCTTAAAGAGCTTCTTCCTTATATCTAACTTGAACTTCCCCTGTTTAAGTTTGAAGCCATTACCCCTTATCCTATCTCTACAGTCCCTGATGAAGAGCAATAATAATGGGTAATAACATTCAAATATAAAGAGACAATATTAACAGAAAAGAAGGCTAAATAACAGTATTTTTTTGATTGCATGTAATATTCCAAACAAGAATAAAGATACTCATTTTACTAATGATCCATATATATATATATAAAAGCTACGCATTAGAGATGACAGATGCCCATAATTTAAAACATAATGCTTGAAAAAGGTGGTCATCAATGGCAGTTAATATGCACTCAAATAAGGTTTAAACCTGAAATAACATTCTTAATGGCTAATTTTAAATAGTAGTGGGGTTGGATCTTTTTTTTTTTTAATAGATGTTAAATTATGGGAGACACTATGTATTTATAAAACAAATTGGTTGCAGGATATCAGAATTTTCCTAAAATGTTTTGTAGCAGACAATAACAGATCTTCATTTGCTGTAAGGAAAGGTCACTTTGTGAAAGAACCTTTGCATACAACTTACTAATATGCATTTCAATATAACTGCAAAAAATGTGACCTGCTGCTAGGAATTTGCCTGCAAAGAGGACAATCCAAATCACTCCCACTTCCTTGGAAACTAGCTGGAGTTCTACTGTTCAGTTTGATAAGAACATAACAAGGCCCACATTCAGATCAGCATACTTGCTTCCCAAAACTTAGTTTTCACTAAATCCAAGAAAAAAACCACACATAACTGACAAATTATGATTTCTAATCATACCAGAGTCACAGCATCAGATTTCACCAGATTATCAATAAATTTTATTATGATTCCGTACTTATTTGAGGTCAATTTTCACAAATTATGGATTTGTGAATCTAGTTAACACCAAGAAATTGGTTTTACTACCACACATGGATTATTTCTTTGTATAGATCTTCAAGATTTTAATTCTATTAATATCACTGCTTAGCTCTGCATTAGAGCTTCTGCTCTCTTCTTGCTATTGAGGCAACAGGAGCCTCAAGATTTCCTTTTTTTTTTTCTGATAGAAAAACATGGCATAAAAATAGCATAATCAGGCCCTAGTTATTTTCAGGAAGTATCAAAAATGAGTGATTAGAAGCTTAGTATGGTCTGCCAGGTTACCTAGGTATTTTTATGCTTAAATAATGTTGGTGGATTTCCCTACGTTAACAACCTAATACAAATTAATGAGACACTCTAAACAACAGTCAATGCAATATTCTTATTTTGCTTAATTGCATATGATCTTAGCTTAGTTCAGTATAATACTAGCTGCAAACAACTAAATATAATGGTAAAGCAGTTTATCAAACTTATGGTTGATCCATGCCAAGTATTTAGACTTCTTTCCCCTGAGGTTAGAAGTTTAAGATCAGTATAATACTGAATCATATCCCTACTTGCCCCATTCTCTTTCCCTTCTTTAGTTCTTAACACAAAAATTGATGAAGAAGCCTAACCTCTGGATTTTTATCAAGCACTAAGAACAGATCCATCACTTGGTATAAATCCACATTGTTTCCCTGAAGTCAATGGAGTTGTATTAATTTACTTTAGCCAAGGTCTGGGCCATTGCTTTTATCTTTTCAAAGCTACAATGTCAGATAAAAATCACTTGAGCTTTTTCTCCAAAACAGAATCAGCACATCAAATGCCTGTTTGATCTTGAAGAGATCATGTTTTATTGGCATAATAATTTGACATTATTGAAAACACTGGTTGAATATAAGCTTGCTTTTTTTTTCCCCCTCCATCCTAATTCACCTGTGCTGCAGAAGTGCATAGCATGTACTTACAGATCTATAAATAATTAAAACCTAAGAAGGCTGTTGGGAAAATTGCCTCAACTGATCATCAGCCATATCTCACCTGTCTAGACATATTTGCATAGCATTTATTCTCATCTTAAAAAGGGGCCATAGATTATATGAACCACAGGTGCCAAACAAGGATGGAATGGAAGCTTCTTTCTCAACTCAGGCACATAAGTCCTAGCAGGAGCCACTAGCCTCAAATCATTTAAGTGCTTTCACAGACTTTTCACAATCTCTTGTCTCATCCCATCTAGAGCACATTTCATTTCCACTTGACACAGATAGATATCCATTTTCTCATCTACAAACACTGACTTCCACAAACATCTTTGGACTTAAGGTTTGAAGGAAGGCTCTAGGAAAGTAGGCAGTCGTTAGAAATCACTAGAGACTGTCAAAATAAGTCCACCAGCCTTTATTTTTCAAGGAACCTTCTCCAGAGAAGTCATTTTACCTCTTTAACAATGGGTACAGAGCAAACAAAGAGTAGCCTGAAAAATGAATATACAAAACACACCCAAAACCCCTTCTTCTCTCAGAGAGAACACTTAATTTTACTGGTTATTTAAGAAATTCAAAAACATGCTTACAATTCCCAAAAGCAGGTCATCTAAAGCAACAGCTCAGCGTCTTAATGATCAAGCAAAACAGTCCTTGATATCATCTTCCTCCACTGCAGAACTCACTCCCATTGCAGCTACCAAAAGCAAAGTCACACTCCACATTACATGGTTTATACCCTTTCTCAGTTCACTGCAGCTGAAGCCAGCACCATCCTCCCACAGCCACACTCCCTGGCAACAGTTTTGGTGGTAACTGACACCTGGGGTAGATGTTTAATTCAAGCAGAAGATTAACCTTTCCTTTGCCAGTGATTTAGCCCTGGTCTGCATACATCTCATCACAGCCTTAAACACACACAGCTATTCCAATGAAAGCAGCCTGTTCCTCATTTGCAATTTCACAGAGTCCGAAAATAATGATGTGACAACAAATTCAACAAAATTTGCTCTAGGGCACAACAAGAAATAGACAAGATTTCCATATTTTTGGAGGACAATTTACTGTACTTGAAAGAGATAAATTCTTTCTGTTTACATTAACCGCCTCACTATTTGGTCCAATTATTCCTACTACTTCAGCAATCATGTTATGCTTGTTCAAGAAGAAAGAAATAACAACAGCTTATCTTGTTGAGAGCAAAGAACAAACAGTAAAAAATCAGTGGATGCACTTAAGCACTACAGTTGTTGCTATTGTGCTAAAGAGATGATTCATGTTCTCATAGCAACTAGGGTGAAAGAAAAATGCTCTTCTGAAAAGCATTCTGTTGTAGTGGTTAAAGAACTCTTGAATAATCAAGCCAAATGGAGAGGGGAAAAAACACTTCCCTATAAAATTATGTGCACTAAACTCAAGGACATGTTCATCTTTACATTAGATCGATCTTCATATGTATCTCAGTTAATAATCTGTCACGGCTGCATGATATTAAGCAAAGACAAAAAAGAACAGCATCAAATATCAGAAAGCACTTTAAATAAGATGAATCTTCCAACCAACATCTGTGGCAACTGAATGTTTATTGAGGCCTGCTCAGGAGGAGCAGGAGGTATTAGGAGGAATCTGTATCATGCATTCAAACCCAAATGCTCTTCAGCCAGAACCGTTCACACAAATGATTACTACCAGCTCTTTACAAGCTGCCCCATACATTTTGCATTCACATGGCTAATTTGCCACAAACAGAAAGCACCAAATCTGTTCTGGCATTGCTGTCACGCCATGCTCATGTGTCACTTCGCTCTCGCTGGATGCATATCACAGTCATAGCACATTGCAGGGAACTGGCAGGAGTGACAGAGAAGTTGGAGTGGATCGTGGTCACGTTAAGCTGACTTCATGGTTTCAGTGCACTGTGATCTTGTCCTCACCCATTGAGGTTTCCACTGTTATCACAGTCAAAACAGATCACAGTTTGCTAGCACATCACTGTCATGTTTTATTCATGCTGAATATGCTTTATTCCCCCCTCTCCCCACATCCATTCATGGCAAAATGGCTTTCACAAAGCACTCGGTAAATTGCTGCAGGCATGGAGGGCAAGTTTGTCCTTGACCTGTGTTTTAACACTCTCCTCTGTGGCAAGCTTTAGTTTCAAATAATGGCCAGGTTGTGGAATTAGGAATCAATATTCAGGAGCACTGGCAAGAGAGAGCGGGTTTAATTTCCTGATACGTGTCAGCATGACAGCAAGCTAGACCTAGACCAGGTAGCATCAGTTACCAGCACTACGTTCTGGGGCTGCTCCTAGAATGAACTTCCTGAGAAGGGATAAATGCAGTTGTAATCAGCTTCACTTGTCCAGCATTACTGCCCTTTTCTCTCTCACCTTCTCCCTCATCATTTTCCTGTCCTCCCCTCACTTATTTTCCCTTCTTCATTTAAAGGAGCCTCGGTTGTCACAGATCCCAAGTGCCAGAGCTGTGTGTGACTGGCACCATACAGGAATCCTTGCTTCTGGCAGTACCAGCTCACGCTAGCAGGCTGCAGTCTGTTTGGATGACAAAAAGACACTGTGGCTGGAGGAATATTTATTCAGTCTCTTGAACCAAAAGCTGGGCAAAGAATTACTGCAAAAATTAGTAGAATTTCACTCAAATGAGGGGATCCCGAAAATATGCTTTCCAATCGTACCAAGGTATGTTCCACATGATCCTTATGCAGGATTATTCAGCTGGTAGCCAGCAGCTGGCTGCAAGATGGGCTGAAGCCTTTAATGTTTATTTCCTCTGCAAAATTGTATTGTAATTCCGTGCCACAGAGGGTTCTGTAAATGACCTTTAATTAATAGTTTCATCCATGTATTTGCCCTTTTAGTAATGAGTATTTTGAAACTAAAGCCATATTGGTCAATTCTCATAGAAGTTTTCCCAGCAGGTTTTTACAGCTTTAGTACAGGAAAGTGGGGTAGTAGCAAGATACCTATCAAGAGTTTATTACCATAGAATCATAGAATAATTAGGGCTGGAAAGGTCCTTAAGATCATCTATTTCCAACCCCCCTGCCATGGGCAGGGATTCCTCACACTAGACCGTATTGCCCAAGACTCTGCACAATCTGGCACTGTTTCCTGAAGCTTATCCAAAGCTTTTTAGCTATTTTTTGGAATGCCACATGGTTTCACCATCCTCTCTCTACATCATCTGGGGTTTTGGCAGAGAAGCACAGCTGGATAACAAAGAGCACCAGAAGATGCTGGATTGACTCAGATACTGCTCCCATTGGAATAAAGCTGCTGTGACTGCTTGCAAAGGCTTGCTGGCAAAACACAACTGCAAGCTCAGCACCAAGCCCTAGAGCCTCTGGTGGGTGTGCTACAGTGATCTCCTCTGGATGTAATAATCTCTGTGGGTGTTCAATAATCATTCTTAAGACAATGACTCGAGCATTCGCCTTATCCAGAGTTTTCAAGGTACACAGAGATATAGCTAAACCGACAAGCAAATTAAAGCACTGCCTAGTCAGGCAAATAGGTTTGAATTTCATTGAAGCTGTTATGTTTTTTCTTTAAAATATCTGCAAAACATGTAAATAATAAAAAGAAACATTCCTCTCCTCTATTTTAGAGTCATGTTGAAACAACTAAAATAACTTTCTGTAGACCAGGTATTCACACCCCAAAAACTACCCCAAGACGATATTAATCTTTGCCCTACCTCCAGCAGTTCAGTCCCCCTTTTAGCTTCTTTATGCTCACCAACAACCCCACTAGGCAGTAAATTGTACTTTAAAATTGCATTGAAGTTGTATATGTTGCAATGCAGCCAGTGCAGAGGTGGGGAGCATTCCTGACATGAACTTCTTTCCACTCCTACAAGGTCTGGGAGCTTTTCCTCATTTGGAGTGCTCATACACAAGCATTTCAGAAATAGGCCAAAATGTCTTCTAGCTAATTTTGGTTTCCAGAAAAGTTAAGCTGCATGCATATGGCTCTATTATGATTAAATGGTGCAGATCTAAGTACTCTGAGCTTACAAAAAGAAAATGGTTATGAAGTGACTGTTTTCACTAGCCTTCTTTGTGTGCTTAGAACATAATTAACTGGAGGACAGGCTTGCCCTGGCACAAGTCAAAAATGATTTAAACAGAGATGTTTCAAAATTAAATGTTTGAGAGCCTGATTGTGGGTTTTATGGATTTCAGGAGGGCAGATTCACATGGCAGAGTATGCTGGGAAGTATGGGAACAACACAAGAAATGCTCGTTTCTTGCAGTACCTCTCTTGCTTGTCCATTCCTGAAGCATTACAGCAGATGATTCATGAGGCCAAGGGTGTTCTGCAGTGCAATTTACAGCCAGTGTCAGTGTCACTTCTTGACACAGTAAAGAGAAACATTAACACACTGTAGTTTGGTCCGAAGGGAAAAGTAACCTCCAGTAACTGCAAGCTGGCATGCTGGACTCTTTCAACCAGTTTGTTCCTCTTAGATGTCAGAGAGCTGGCCCCATGCAGATCATACTTCAGCTCCAATAGCTCTGCTTGCCCAAATCACCATGCTATGGTGTCTTCTGCAGTTGCCACCTGACCAACACCTTCCCATGACAGCTTGGCTTGACCATGAAGGGTACTTTACCCTGCCAGAGTGTCCACTCTGGGAAATTAGAGGCATTTGGATGTGGCCAGCATGGAATGGAGCTCCATCTTATTCCTTTATCGCAGCAAGATGATGGAGTTTAACTCATTTGGACACATTTTTTTCCACTGCTAATAGTGAAGTACTTTTTAAACTAGCAACAATTTCCTTGCATGTGCTGCACTGCAGTTTAAAGCAGGCTTCTAAGGAACTTTTGTCAGTGTCAGCATCAGTATATTACAGCGCCTGCTACCATCCATGCCAAGCTAAGGCAAAGGAGACATCCTTCCTGGAGAATCCAGTGTTCAAGGGATTTCTCAAGTCTGGCTGAATTTACTGAGAAACAGCATAAATTATGGTGGATGGTTTCTAGAGACAGAAAATGCTCTTGAAAGCTGTGGCCCTTTTTGCCTAGAAGATGAATTCTCAAATGTTCATTACAGGCACAAATCAGATCTACTACCATGGTGGCACCAACAGGAAAACAAAAATCAAAGCTTGACAGCAAACATATCTTGTACTTTTTCATATTACTTTTTTTCTTTCTATGAGTGTGGTAGGTTATTAATATTGTGGTAGGGATATGATTCAAGTCAAGGTGAATAAAGGTTACTGCTGCTGAAACAAGTGGTTCCCAGGCCTCCAACATGTTCACACCACTACTTCTGTGCTCAGGAAAAAACAAATAATTAAAAACTCCAAAATTAGATCTCAACCACATCAGTCCCCTGGTATATCACACTACCCAGCCACATGAACACTAGTGTCTGCCTCAAGGGGGGAGCAGAAATGTTTGCTGGGGGCAGGGATGGTTTTGTTCCTCAACAGTTGCAGATGGTGTTGTAAAAAAATACAGCTTTGGCTTGAACACAGCAGCTCTTCCTGGTAGACCCTACTGGAAGAAGACCTCATGCTTACAAAGGCTAAGTTCTCCAGGAATTCACCTCTGTTCCCCCCTTTCCTCCAGAACAATGTTGATTTTATTGCCGAAATGCCTTTGGCAGAAAGGAACTACATTTCTGCTTGGCTGCCCCAGATCAGATCTTGGGTGACACAGATTACATGGAGTCCAATCAGGAAACATAGTGATCTTCTGCCTTAGCCAGATACATCCAGACCTGGAGGTCTGCTACGGCTGTGTTGACAATTCAGCAAGTGGCAGTGCCAGAAATTTAATACAATATTGCTCTTTCTGGCTGCCAAAGTAGCTCTAAGGAACCATTTACACTGAGTACTGCAGAGTCCAAAACGTGGGAGGTATTGCCCAGAATGCAAGTGAAAATGTGACTTTAGAAAGGCACATTGGCAACCGGCCCTCCTGCTACAAACACAAAGGGCCAAGACCATTCTTAGTACAAACCTAGGAGGATGGACTCCTCACTGGTGTTAGTGAAATGTGAAACAACGCAACTCACCACAACTATGATCCAGAAACTGTATGTTTACAATCAGATCTGTTGTCCTTCTCAGAGCTGTGGGCTGCTAAAATTTATATTAAGTGGGCTTCTGGAAAGCCATCCATCTCTTACAAATCGGGTATCACTTATACATCAGGTGCTGCAGCTATACCTTGGGTTTGAGCCACAATATGAAAAATGGTGAGCCAGTTGTTCATCTTTGTTTTATCACAAGTTCTTCTCAGCCCAATTCATAACCACCTGGACTGAAGGAAAGATTCCCACAAATAGTGATTTAGTTTTCAGTCAGACTCCTCAAGGGTCCGTTTGTTTTCTACTCTTTCACATGGTTTTGCCTTGGACCACTTTAGTCCTTAAGGATAGTTTGCATACTGCAAGAATTATTTTTCTTACAAAAATAGACTGCTCCTTTCTCCAAGTGCTGCTCTCCCTTTGGACACCAGATTTGCACTATTTCTCACAGCTGTTTCGATTCCTCTGCAAGCTACCTTTTAACAAAGAATTATTTCAAAATATATTCTCAAGTCCAGTAGGGTTATCTGGTGGGTACAATACTCACCACAGCATCTCAACCCACTTTTATGAGGTATGCAAATATCAGAAGCCTCACTCTTTTGCATCATCACAGATGTATCATTACATTTTCTGTTGCTGAGAAAACAGCACTGCCTTGCTGTTCCACATTTTCAAAAGAGCTAAGAGGGAAGAACATAAACCAAATTTTCCCTTCTGTTTCTTAAAGGATAGAATAGTTCCTACCAGATATACTTGAAGAGCTGGAGAAGTATTTCTCAGAAAAATGTGTATATGGCACATCTACTGCTGGGCATCCAGTGAGAGTTACCTTGCTAAAAGTGCCCTGTTGTACTGCCATTTGCTAAACAAGCAGAAAGTTCATTCTGTTCACCTTTGTGTCCAATTCATAAGTGAGCTGCTTAACTCTCCATTCCAAGCTGTCTCCCTGCTTAATAAGTTCTTTTATTGACAGCTTGCCAGCAACAGCCCTAAAGTCAGCCTGAGAACATAAATACAGCCTCTTGAGCTTGCTTCAGTATGTTAGAGGACGCTTTCAGTACTGTCGACAAAGCTTTAATGGTGTGAACTCGGAGCTCGAGTACTACTGAACACTCCAGCGATCAACACCCACAGAGCATTGCAGAGAGTTTCATTTCTGAGGTATTTTAGGAACCCTTGAAATCACAAGCTTTCTCTCTGTTCTGCAAAAGCTCATTTGGGAAAACAATTTAGCCCATTTTTAGTTGCAGAACTGTTGAGATAAAGCTGCCTGACGTGCCGTTCTCCTGTTGCCTTTGTTTCCAATGTCATGCTTTCAAGCTGCCTGCCTTTGCTGACCAGAGGGTCTCACCTTTCCAAACCACCTCTGAACATCCATTAACATATATTGAAAGCAACATTCCTGTTCCAACTCTGTCCTGAGCAGATTGAGAGATGGAACATGTCTCTCCGGCCTCACGGCCTGCTGGGTGTCATTATCCTTTGACTAAACCTAAAGGAGGCTCAAGGCTGCTCCAGCTCACACAGTGGATAACATGCTGGTTTGGGCAGCTCTTGGACAGCTTGTCTTTGACCTCTCTACGCTTGTGAATGCAGCTCATTACAACCTCTGGGTCACAGGTAGGAGCTCAGAACTTCTTCACCTCGTACTTTTCAAT
Source organism: Ara ararauna (assembly GCA_028858755.1). Taxonomy (NCBI): domain Eukaryota; kingdom Metazoa; phylum Chordata; class Aves; order Psittaciformes; family Psittacidae; genus Ara; species Ara ararauna. The sequence continues at coordinate 7,962,188 of CM054410.1, read as the reverse complement.
CATACAGAGCAATAAACTGTTTTGGAAAATTGGAGCCTTGTGTCCCATTCTTGCTTTAAAGCATCTGTTGCCTTCTTTTCCACTAGCTTCGAGCAAACAGCCAGCACAGAAAACCTGTGCACTCCCCATCCCAGATCACACAAACTTTGGGCTTTAGGGCAGGCCTAAATAGAAAAGTTGCATTGGCTTCACAGTTTTTAAATTGATTTAAAGCAGCGTAAAAGCCTGCTCAGAGAAAGGCTACTGGTTTGCAACCATCTTATATAAAAATCAGACAATTACTGGTTGATGTAACTATTATGTTAACTTCCTGATTTAAACTAATTTGATGTAAGCTGGTTATAAACCAATTTAAGTGTGTCCAATCAGAGACATACACTGGTTTAGCTAAATGGATTTTGCAGCTGAACTGATGCTACTATTGCGCGTGGACAAGCCCCCAGGCTTGCACAGCCTGTTTCTCCATTGCTTCTGTCTGCTTTCATTTACACCAGGACTGTAAATGTTACCAGCTCCTGGCAGTACAGCTGAATGCCCACGCAGAACAAGTGGAATGCTAGTACAAACCCAGAATTTTTTCATTTTTCTGTTCCCAAATAAGAAAAACATTAGTATTTTATCACGCAGCATATAACTCTTACTGACTAGCCTCCTACGGACGGCAGTCAAGCATAAGAACCATTATAGGAATGAAAACATATAGTCTCATATTTCAGCAGCAAAGGATCATCATCCCCAACCACACAGCCAAGCACATATCTGGACTAATTCTAAGGAAATGGTGATCTTACCCTGGGGTGAAGTGGGTGAAAATGAGCCAAATTAGGTGAAGCATTTGCAATTGTTCCTGGAGAGCAGGAGAGCAATTCCCTGGCCCCATGGCAGCACACAGGCACTGTTAAGTAAAGGGAGAGCAGAGAACCTGGTGCACAAAGGTACTTTGCAATGACTTTCACTTGCTATCTCATACTGCAAGATTTGGCTTTGTACAAATTAAAACAGGGTGTCCCTATGTGGTGCTGTTCTGATCCCAGCTATTCATTCAAGCTTTAGTAACACTGTCCTGGAGTGCCACTGGAGCATGTTGCTCCTCCTAGCTAGACAGTCTTCATGGTGTTACTTTCCATGACTGTGGCATTTCCCCAGGCCACATTTCCTTCTGACCCATGCAGTGTGGCTCATCGGTTCTGAATTAATCATCTCCTCCTCTAAAATCTGCTATTAATAAGAACAAATTTCTTCTGGGAGTAAAGAGCAAGCTGATGCCCTCTACATTGCTGTCCATTGAGTTGCCAACAGTTCAATACAATATAGGAAATTCAGACATGTTTGAAATGACCACAAGACATTGCCCTTCTTCAAAATGTTTCAGTTTCTGTAAAAATGTGGGGAAACCCCACTATTTTTATCTTCTAAACAGTGTTTTGAACTGGATTTTTAAAGTTTTGCCATAAAAAAAAACCCAAAGCCATTTTTATCGGAACATTCCTGGATTTCCTCATCAAAGTTCTACACAGTTGAAAAGGCATTTCTCATCCCAAACCAAGCATTTTGCAAAAATATTCCAACCAGCTTAAACAGTAATGCAGTTTTATAGTGCACAGATACAGGTCCAACATAATGATATATTAGTATACTGAACTATCACTGGTCTGCGATACTACAATCTCTTAAAAGCTTCTAGCATTTTAATAAGAACTGAGGCCCAATTCAAAGAAGAGAAAACCCTTAAGCTCTGAGTAGACATATAAAAACTGACAGGCTGACTATATTATCTAAACTGCTGTTTTATAGCTGTATTATGCACTCAATCTAAAAAAAAAAAAAGTAACATAAAAAAATGTATAAAGATAAGGAACTAGTGAGGGGCGGAGTTGTGCTTTTTTCATTAGATACATTCTTTGATTCCCCTGCCTAAAATGCTGCAGTCAGCAGTAGCTTAATTCTAAGTTATAATTAGGGTTATGCATTAAACCAGGACTCTTGAGCCTGTCTAACCTAAAGAAGTTCAATGCATAAATGAAAAACAGACCTGTGGCTGGCTGACTTGGCATCAACCAGGATACCAATATATAGTAACAGAATAAATTTAAAATGAAAATGAAATGTGGTCATTATAGCTTAAATTGATGTCATATTTGCCAACTATTTATGAAAGGAAAAATTTGAAGATAAGCATGATTTTGGAGGAGGCAGTATGCCCTGATACAGAGCAGCTTGCTGGGACTTGGGGTGCATTTTAAATAATTTAACATTAATTTTACAGTCTACAAAAATGATGTCAACATTTTTACTTAAGATTAGTTTTCCCCAAACTGTACATGATATGCAGATGCACAATTGCATGGTACAGTTTAGCTCACAAAAGACTATTTTTAACTTTCAGAAATTTGTTTGCTTAACAGCACTTGTGCTTAACAGCACAGAAATTTGTTTGCTTAACACCAGCAAGTCAATGAGTGAAACAAAATTCAGATCTCCAAGAGAGTTAAAAGCCTTACAAAATTAAGTGCCTTGATTAGCAGGATATTACTGTGCTTTAATTTATTGTATTTTGTATTTCTGGCATAAAAGGTGGAAAGCTTTGTGTCTTTAAGGACGGTTTCCTTCAAAATTGAACAAGACATTGAACTGTGCAGAGTAACTTCCCCAATTTTCTGTTTTTCAGCAAGTATTTCAATTGGTGCAAAAGACATTTTTGGACGCTTCTGCACCCTTTTAAGGCGTGATGTTGTTTAGCAACACTACGCATTTTACAAGTGTGTAGCTAAATCTCATTCAAATCAAGTATTAAAGTCTGTAATTGCCATGCTAATAAAACCAGACTCACAGAAGGGCAAAGCTGAATGTAAGCAGTGGTTGAGCTTAACTTGCGTGTACCTTGCAGCCTGGGGATATACCTTTATATACCTTTACATACAAACTGCATCTCTGGATACTGAGAAGAATTGCCAAAGCCTCGATTTTCTCTGTCCACAACAGAATAGGCTGTAAATGAGTTATTTATTTATAGAGAGCTGTGATAAGAAGGAAGCTCCTCCACTGCCCTCCATGTTACAACTCCTATCACAATGGGCACATTTTTCTTTGTGTTTAAAGGTCTGAAGTGTGAGCTTCTGTGCTTCTGTGCAAATCAGGCACAAATAAACAACAGAAACACCACCTAGAAATGATGGAGGCTTCTGTTTTGTTTATTTTCTTTTCTTTATGACTACATTTGCTCAGTGAAGAAACAAGGTGCTGAGTTCTCCAACAGTGGATCAGTCATTTGTATATGGTTCATTCAAATATGTAACTTAGTGTTTAAGCATGTGCTTAATTTTAAGGAAAAGAAGTCCCTTTGAAGTCATACCATAACAAGACATGCACCTAATGTTAAGACATGTATTTAAGTGCTTTACTGGATTGGAGCCAGAATGCCTTGCTTGCAGGATCCAGTCTTCAATATTTAGGTTTAGATCTTAATTTACAGATCTGATCTGAAGGAATAAGATTGTGCAAAACTGAAAAAACTTGCTTTCTTATCATATCCATTACTCTTCTGAGACCTTTGAGAACACATAGACTGCAATAGGCCCCGTAGACATGACTTTATACATGGCTGTTGCAACCCCACTGAAAAGCTGGCCAAACTTCAAAGTACAAAACCTTGATTTATGTGTGTGTACATATACATTTATTTATGCATACACATACACGTGTGTGAATGCGTACATATGCATGTCATGCATGCATATGTACGTGCATATGTATCAGCTTAAGAGGCAATGAATTAGAGTTAAGCATTTGTTTTTGTAAGGCATATTGATTACATCAATGATGTTTCCTAAATAATTAAAGGTTTGCTTTGATCTTTGATTGTAGGCTTGGGTTTATGACAGTTAATGTAATATCTTTAAATTATTCCATCCTACACTTACCTATTATACAGCCTCACACAGGGTCATTGGCGTTCATCTGACAAGAAAATGAGTGAATTCAGGAAGCAAAACTAACATGAAACTATTCAACCAAGGAGAGGAGGCAGGATTCAGTTTCCTGCCAGTTTAAATCTGATTTGAATCACTGTGAGGTCAAACCATCATCAGTGCTGACACCAGGGAAGCTACCTGAGCAGGCAGACGGGGAGCAAGGGAAGGGTGCCAGACCTCCCGTGGTCCTTGCTGCTGCTGGAAGTGTTGAGCTGCACCCTGGCACCCGGGTCACCCCTCTGCAGCAAAACCTTCCTGCTAATCTTCCTCTCTTGAAACAAGTATTTAAGCAAAAGAATGCTAAACAAGATTCTTATGTAAAATAACTCATTTCCTTAGCACAGTCTTTTTTTTTTCAGATATAATTGCTGGTTAAGGAGATAGAAAAGGTTAATCATTCACCAAACTGACTGCAAGCATCCTAACAAATAAGCAGAGATCAGCCCAGAGGCCCTCAGAGCATGTAAATCAGCATCGTTTCATCAAGCTTGGAGTTTACACCATCAAGTGCTCACTCAGGATCTAAAACCTAAATCTGTAAATGAAAATGATGCTAATTATAGTTCACCACTGAGCAACACTGCCTTAATTTTAAGGAAATGAAGAAAACGGGCTTGCTACATGACAGTCAATATCATATTGCCATACAACTAACTTAAAGTTGTATAAGTTAGATTATAACTTTTGAAGAAGCAATTATGATTTTATTGCACCCACTCTGCTGATGATTAATGCAGAGAGCCTAGGGGAAAATGCATCCTATCATTTGCTAACATGCACTATAATTATGCATACCTCTCCAGGTACTGTAATTTAGGACTTAAAAAGCAACATTCTGAACGAGGACTGCTGCACTTGTAAAACATTACAGATGTGTTATCATATAAATGAGGTAGCTTTGACATGATAGTGTTCTAATAAATCCTCAGCTAAGATTTGGAGACAAGATATGTCAAAAGCAAAATCCAAACTGTCTCTTAATCTTCTACATAAACTGTTTATTTTTTCTGATTCCTACGATAATACATGTGTCAAGAAGGCTTTGATGGTTTCTAGATTAAAGTACAGTTGGGTTGGATTTTTTTCTCTCTTTACGGGTCATCTTGAGAATGATCATTTTAGTTAAATTAACTCAGCTATTTGCAGGTTTTAAATGTGAAGCAAAATAAAACTGTTTTCACCAAATTGGGAACTTGTGAGATGAACTTCATAAATAATAAACTTATTTCACTCCATTTCAGTGCAAGTTTTTACATAGCTAACTCTGAATGATCTCCTGTCAGCTGGAGAGCTTCATTTCAAACCATTTACAACAAAACCAGAAGAAGAAAAAAAAGCAAAAACCACCCCACTTTGTATTCAGTGAGATGAATTTATGACTCCCCCAACTTATGTTGATTCTGTTTATTTTTCATATATATCATAGTAGCGACTTGACGCCTCAAGCAAGACTGGGACCCCATTTTGCTTTACAAGATATTGGAAACGGATTTTCATTCCCCTGCATAGCTGACAGTCCAGCCTGTCAAAACAGTGAAATTTTTGGAAGGGGCATAGCAGAAAAGCAGAAGTATAGCAGGCTCATTTGCAGGATAGAAGCTGGGAGTAAAACCTGAATTTCTCAGTGCAACCTGTATGAAATCATGATGATTCTCAGTGTTCCTGATGCTGCTCAGTTATATGTCTGTCGTCACTAGCAAAAATTTTGTTTTCTTCTTTAAAATACACTGTGCAGAACAGATCACCCACATACATGTGCTCACAAAAGTGTTCTGGGCTGCTCCTGGAATAAAATAGCATGGTCCTTTCAGGCTTTTAGTGGGACATTACTAAAAGCTGCCTTGGCAAGTATTAGAGAAGGAAGGAAAAAACGCTAAATAAACAGGAAAGCCAGGGTTTCACACAATAACGCGTGAACAGCAGTTGCATGTTATACCAGCATCTGCTCTGATTATGCTATGTGAGTGGTTCAACTGCATTTTGTGGTTGACTGTGCTGAAAGCCTCCCATAACTTGAGCTGGTAAAATTCAAGATTTATTGTTATTCAAAATCAACGGCTAAAATCAACATATATCTGTAGTTATTCACTCCAGCATGCATTGTCAGCCATAATTTTTCATCAATTTCATATTTTTTGCCAAAACAACAACATAAATTTAAAAGTTGTTTAATAATGTGACCACAGGAAAAAATCCAAACAAACAAATAAAAAAACCCCAACAACCAATTAAACAAACCTACAGGAATCATTTTATTTGGTATAATGCAAAAGCCCTCGTTCCCAAAAGCAGATTATTTTCAGGTGTACCATGCTGAAATTACTTCTTAAATTTTGAAAAAAACACTATGGGTTTCATTCCATGAGTATTACCTAACTTCTTTCCAGTTGTGAATTTTAAGCCAGCAAACACAAATTCTTCATTGTCTTCTCTACTTGCCTGGAAAACCAAGATAAATCAGGGAAATTTGTATTCTTTTTATTTCAGTTTTTTGCAAACATTTTGTTAATTGTTTGCTGTTTACCTAAGCTTGCCTGATGTGAAAACAATCACATCAAGATCCTTTCTGTGACTGTTAGAACCCTATTTTTGCAATTGATCTGGTTGCCCGGAATGTAGAAGTAAAGCAAATCCAGCCATCTCAGATGCTTGTAAAAATATGGATTTGTCTTCTCTCCTCAGTTTTCAAAGTAAGCTGGGTATGCACTCAATATTCACAGATATTTCAGACCCAGACAGTTCTCATAACAGCTGGTAGTACGTTCTGAAAATGATTGCTGCTCATTTTTCGAAATGCAGCAATCTTTTTGCTTTGTGATCACCTCTTTCTCAGGCAGAAATTAAAGCCAGCCTCAGTTTTCTCACAGTCACATTAAAAAAGAAACAGCATTAACATTTTGTAGGACTTTTTTAAATATCCTGTCTTGCAGACACTGATTCACTGTTTTGCATTGATAAAATAGACCTGTTTTACAAAGATATTTCTCAGGAGATCTTTATAATCCGGATGATTTCAATATTTCTCTCCAACACTGCAACGAAATAACTGATTACCTCCCACTTGATGTCACTTGGAAGACACTGCTTTTCAGTTTCCTTTCATCAGAAAAAGAAGCATTCGTAAATTTTTTGTTAATGATAATGCTGCTCACATCTTATGTGAGGGGAAAGACCGACCCCAGACCTTCACAGCTGTTTTGTGCTGTCTCAGAAAAAAGAAGAAAAACCTAAAAGCTTTAATGTACTTTTTAAAACATTTGTAAAGCTGCCAAAGTCTCTCATTTGCTATGGAGAAATCAAGCTCTTCTGAAGTAAACCTTGCCAGTGCTCTCTTTACCACCATGCCTGTGTTGCTCTGGGTCTGGTCAGGCAATGCCAAAAACACTGCCGGGCAAACACAAGTCTTTCGCAGCAATATCCCTCACTACACAAAAATCTAAGAGGAGGTGATTTTGCCCTGCAGAAAATGATAGCAGAAAAACAAATAACACTTTTGCTGAGGTCAGCACAGTCTCTAGAGGTTAATGCAAAAATCACTTGATATGTGAATGAGACAAAAAACAACAGGTGCAAGCAACAGACAAAGGTGCGCTTGAAGTGGACCTCCAGCAGCTGGCTGTTATGACACCACTGAATCAGTTGATTGAAACCATTTCCTCAGCACAGGTTGAATCTTTTCAGAACACTATTTACCAAAAAGCCCCAAACTGAGAGACTCAGCTGTAGCAATAGTTGACCTTAGATACTCTCTACATTCACACCTTCACTGCAGGAAGCCTCTCCAATTCCAGACCATCACGAACAGAGAAAACTAAACGGCCAAATACTTCACAGGCTAGCTCTTTTTTGATTATTATTTGGAGCAAATATGCAAATTACAGACTTGCAAGTAGAAGTAAATGTTCTCATACTGCAGAGCACACACTAAAATACGTACACGCACCATCACAAGATTTGCTTCTTTACAAGTATGGCTGAACTTGTTTCCATAATGGTTTGTGTTTGTTCTTATCCCTCTTCACATTTAGTCGATGTAAATTGTAGGTTTCGCGTGCTCTGAAATGATGTTCGCTTCATCAGCATTTCAGCACTATTTTATCTGTATATAAAGATCCAGCATCCTCACCCCTAATGCTCTCCTTCACATTTTTTACTTCAGATTCTTTATGCTTTGTGCAATACTCTTCCAGAGACTTCCTTCTCTGACTCATCCCCACTAACTAACGCAGCAATTTTGTGTGCCACTCAAGCAGGTTCTGCACATGTCTGGTGTTGCATCACTCAATGTTGGATGATTTAACAGCACAGCACTGCAAGGCAACCAAGATCATCACACGGTTTTGAAAGAAAAGGACAAGTACGCAACCTCTCTTGCACTTACCATTTTTATCATCTTTGCAAGTTAAAGAAATGTATCCACCAGTGTTTTATGAATTTTAATAGAGCTCCACTAAATACAGGAAGTACTGTCTTTGCTTTGTAGTTAAAGAACAAACTAATTCTTATATCCTATAATGCTTTCCAGGGACTGCAGACCATCTGGGTAGACTTAAATTGGCCTGAATGACCTGCTGAGTATCAGCAAAGCACAAAGTTGACCTGGCCACAATTGTGTTGAGTGCTTCTTGGCTATAATTCAATATAAGATTATATCTCCTCTTAGTGCATCAGTCATATCCTCAAGACTGCTCCCATGATTGATACAGACATCTGTCAGCATATACCGCCTAAATGTCTGACAGGAAAAGTCAATGCTCACAATCATGGAATCACACAGAAGTGACAAAGTGAGCAAAACATATTTCTTATGCAAGGTGAGATTCACACCTCTGTAAATCCTTCAGTCCTTCAAAACTATTGGTGGTGATTTTGCAGGTGAGGCCATGAGTTTCATAAGAGGAGTGAAGAAAATTTGACACTACCATTAGTGACAAAGAAGCTCTGTATCTATCTTGCTTGAAATTGGCTTATAGAGGTCTCCAATAAAAAGAAGAATTGAAAATCAGGAAATATTGATTAATGGTACCACAGTACAAGTGGGGTTTTTCTTTTGCTCCCTCTGCTACAAATTTATTAGTCAATTTAAACACAGTACTAACATCAGATCAACATGCAAGGTCTGGGCAAGCACAAGTTTAAGCTTCACATAGAGGTGCTCAAAATATATGTCACTGGTGACTTGCTTCAATTCCACTGTACCTCCAATCCGGAAGTTTTAATTTAAATATCTACTTCCACAGCAGAATACAGAAGAAGCAAAACAGGACAATCTTTCCACTTAGTAGGCAATGAACAATAATACACACTTTTATATGCATTTAGCCAAGATGGGATTCACTGATTGTTTTGGTGTAAATGACAAAGGGAGGGCTGGAATTCTGAGCTATGTACTTCCCTCCGTTCGAGAGAAGCAAATCTCATGCCAATACCATCTTGGATGGTACCCACAGCAAGCATCATGCGTGACTATCTGGACATGAAGTGACATGCTAAACATGTATCTTTCCCCACTGGGTGAAAAATAAAAGCCACATAGTTTTGAAAGTACCAGTACCAAGACTGCTTTTCTGAGCACCAAGCACGAAATACTTCAACCAGGTTCACCCAGCCATAGGTCTGCCTCCCAAATAGATTTGTAGTCAGAGAAGCCACAAGGTGCTGTGTGAACATGTTTAGTAGGGCAATACTTGTGAAACCCCCAGAGAAACAACCCTGGCACTCATTGCAGTGAATGCGCATTAAGGCATTTTCATGCTTTTGTGTTTGTCAGAGGAGAAATAAGCAAAGGCATGCAGGAACACAGAGCACACACTCTGCTGTGCATTATATACACCCAAGTAAAAGAAGGTCAACCAACAGTCTGAGCTGACAAGACACACATCTTTGGGCAGAGGTGTATTAAAAGAACAAAAGCACTATGATATTTTGAAACTTTATCTTGGTTTCAGTAAAAAACAAACAAAAAAAAAAAAACCCACAAAAACAACCTAAAAACCTAAGGAAATATCTCACCAGATAATCAAAAGGTTACTTGACAATAACTTCAATTCTCACTCTGGCACACTAGTCATTCACAATCCTCCAGGAATCTGCTGTATTGCTCTTTGGAGAGTTCTCAGAGTCCCAGCACACCAATGGAAGGTGGTTAAGTTACACAAAAATCTCTGCAGTGTTGCTTAGGAGCCAGTCTTTGGAGTCTATAATGAAAATCAACATCTGTGCATTCCAGAGACTTTGAACTTCAGGTGTTTCACACTTCCTGCTACTCAATTTATGGAAAATGCTAATGAAAGTAAAGCAGATAAATGTTCTTTAACAACAGGAGGGTTTTGTCGTGTTTGAAATCACATTGTTCTGAAGGAGCAGATTAATTTAGCCACTACCCAGGATACCAAAGGTTATACTTATAGTGAAGACAAAATAGAACCTTTGCATATTTTATAACGTTACATCATCAGGACAGTAACAGTAAAACCAGCTTGCCATTTCTGTGACAACCAGTTTTCAAGCAGGAGGTGTCTTGTACCACCCCCTAATAATGAATGAGGCTGACTGACATTTGAAATGGCAATAATTTCCCCAGGAGATGCAGCTGCAATCTTAGTATTTTCTGTTCTTGCTCTCAATCTGATTTCTCTTATCCACAGTATGAGGCAGCTGAGTATAATGCAGGAAACATTATCAGCAACAATGCTACAATTAATGCTGAAAGAAAATGAATATTTGTCTACAGAAGAATAGATTTTAGAATACCTAAGGGAACTACTGTAGTTCGAAAATTAATCTATTTTTTGTTTTTATTGAAATGCACTCGTATTTCTGTGGTTATACTCTGACTAGTTAACTATATCCAGGTAATAAGTGCATAGGCAGTTTTTATTGCCCTGTATTAAAGCTGTTTACTGAATGCTAAGTAGTCTAGGTCTATTCAGAAAACAGTCTATTTTGGCTCTAATCCATCGATATGTTTCCACACCTCAGTTCTTCCATTATTAAATCCAAGAACTAAAAAAGGTCATGGCAATTTTTCTCTGATTCAGAGCTGCAACTGCAGAGGACATCCCAGTGTGTAAACAGCAGCACTAGAGGACCAAATGGAGTTTTGTACTCTGTTATTGGAGGTTGTGGAGGTGAACAGATATGGTGGGTTTGCATCTTTCTATCTCAGGGTGCCATTTTTTCCAGTATATAAATGACAAAGTCAAACAAGTATCCCATTCAGCTCCCTGGTGAGATGGGATAAAGAAACAGAAGCTATGAGAACATCCAAGCCTGCAACCAAGGCCCAAACTGAAAGGTGCTATTAATAGAGAGAAATAAGCAACTAGACTTCAAACAGCTCTGGACACAATAAGGCTTCAGAATAAGCTGATGTCCCCTTGACCATCTGCATATCATCAATCAGGTCATCCAAGAAAAAGATCTATAAATAACCTATCTGACCAACTCTGAAAAGGCTTTTGATATAATCCTTCATAAATGCAAATGGTAGCATTCAGACCACCTTATTTGTGAGCACAAGAGTCATTTGTCCCTGTAAAGAAGCTTGCTGGTCAAAACTCTTTCATGCTCACATTTGACTCCATCCTTAGAACCCTACAAACAACAAATCACAGTGATCCAGCTGCAATCCCTCGCTGAAATCTATGAGCACCAACAGAAGAGCACAAATTTTTGCCCAGAAGGTCCATGCTTCTGGCTGAATTGAGATAACTGGCACCACATAGCTCAAATACAGCTAAGACACATAGGTTGCTGTCCATCCCCTTAATCTGCTATATCAGGACATATTTAAATGATCTCAGACAAAACAAAGGCCCAAATGCTCTAGAAAGCAGCCTTTCAAGTTCTGGAGCATGGCTCTGAAGCTCAGTGACAATTCAAAATAACAATAATACTGTGTGTGGCTTTAGTGAGTTCTTGTAATGATTCCTGCCAGTCAAAGTAAAAGATTAATGTAGAGAACTCAAATCCAGCATCTCCTTTGCCTAATATGAACACTGAGGTTCACCTCATCCCTTCTTCCCTAGGTTCCAGAGGAACAAGTCTCTCCAGTTTTACTCCCCAGTCCTACAGGCTTTACGCATTGATATGCTGGAGCTGTGTGTCCAGCACTGACAATCTGAAGACTTCCCAGCATCCTGGATTACAAGAGCATGAGCAAAATCCTCTTTGACATTCCTAAGGAGGTCTTTAATAATGTAGCCCTCAGGTTAAATAAATATCTTTGACCAACAGGGCATAGTTATTTATTATTCATTTACTTCTATGCAAGAAATACAGGTCATTCACTGAACCAGGCACTGTCACATTCATTTTTAACTCATCTGGAGATAAGCCTTTATTTATTGGAAATGATCATAATCCCATTGGCTTCAATAGAGTTTCATGAGCTGAAGTCATCAGCTAATCCATATCATAGTTACTAACTGATGACCCTTCTCAAGCAATTAAAGCTGTGTCCCTCAAATGACATATAGTTTGTTATAAAGAATTCAGAGTCTACATGGGGAAAAAGTGACTTCCCAAAGTGTTATGTAAAGGTACTGAAAATCTGAGAATATGTTCTTCATAACAAATTATTTTGACTTAAATGTTTTAGCAAACCCTGAACACATTCAATTTTCTAAGAAAATTTATTTGTTTTCTGACATCATCACCATTTTGCTTTTCAGTTGACGTCAATGGATTTATTATGGTCTATCAGTGTACTCCACCTATGGATCTGCTCCACAAAGTCAATTACATTTCAGTGGATGGGCTGTTGCAGTTTTCTTTCTTATTTGCTGTAGCTTTCCCTTTTATGTTCATGACCTAAAATAATAATGAAACTCTAATTAATGTTTGTATTGTTTTCTAAAGACTACTTTTCACTGAAGTAGGTGTGGGGACAGATTTTTTTAAATGAAATAATACTGTTTACTACCAAAAACATTTAATCATAATTACATTAAGAAACGTACATAAAAGCAAAGTAATAAAATAAAATGAGTTTGAGAACACAAAGGAGAAGAAAAAAAAAGACAGAAAGGATTAAGTAGAGTCATATAAGGAATAGATTCTATTTAATGAAAATTTCCACAGTGTTCAACATTTTTATTATGGTTAATAGCACTGTGCTTCATTTTTGTCTGCAGTAATTGTGTATCCTTAATGAATGGGCACTCTTATTTCCCCATTGAGCACTGACAGAAATTAATAAACCTAATTCTGTAGGTTTAAGTTTAATTCTAGTGAAATATATAAAGCAGTTACATTTTCACTTAGCTACTAACTGGAATAGAAATGGGTTTAAGCTTTTCAGCAGCTTAATAGGAAACAAATTGGGTTTTCTTTTATTTCATTTCTTTTTTTCTCCGTCAGTAGTTGGGTCTATTTTTGTTGCTTGTGTGCAAGAAAGGACATGTCACAGCTGGTGAGCTGAACTGAGCATACAGTGAGAGTTGTTAATTTATTTCTTTTTTTAAGTACAATTACTAGACTTAGCCCTTTGTGCCAGCCTCATTGTTAATGATTGGTAAAGACCATCTCCTTGGATTATACTTTGATAGAGATCACAAGCAATAGGAGATTTCAGACTGCCATCTAGAAAACTCAGCTATCATAGCACTCTGGAGACAAGCTTTCAGGTTTGTTCCTTGTCTGGTTATGCAGGGTAGTAAATAATCTGAAGCTGAGCAAGAATTGTGTGATATTGGATATAATTACAGATGCCATCATTCCTGACGAGGGAAGAGAGTGCTCTGATGCCTTCCACCACATTTATAGAAAAAATAGAGGAGTCCCATCTCAAATGTTATGTGTTGGGGGCACATATAATGCATCATGTGAATGAATTCCATACATCTTCCCACCACAATGCCACAGCCATGAACTGAACATATAATAGCCAATACTTTCATATTGGTCATGAGGTAGACTGCTTAGGTAAAGCCTTTGCAATAAGCCCTTCCAAGCAGAAGGCTGGGTGTAACAGCTCAAAACTAAAACCAAGTGAGTTTGCAGGTAAGTAAATCACTCAAACCCACAAACTGGAATTTAAGGCAGAATTTGACTGTGAGACTCTGAGGTGCAGTGTTCTGCTGCTGCTGAGGCCTAGGCAATGAAACTCATGTGGGTCTTGTTTCTTTTTGGATTAGCAATTTTTAAGATAAACTCCAGGTGCTGAAGAGCCATTTTAAGAGCCACCACTGAGTGCCTGAAGGACTCGGCATGTTCGCTTTTGAAAGAACCAATATTGTGACCACAGGTGGGCAATAGTGAGACAATCACTTTCTAAAATACATCATTTTAAAAACAAGAATAGAAACATCAGTCTGGCATCATGACAAAAGTGCTGTTTGGGGAATAATTATATGGATTCTTCCTATCCTACAGTTTCATTTTAGAGTGGGCCAAATCCCCAGCTGGTTTAGATCAGCAGCTGATTTACTCCAGCTAAAGTCCTGGCCTGGTATTTAATTTCTATTATTACCTTATCTTTTACAGTCCCCACTGTCCTAATTTATCATCTGTGATAGAAAATGCAGGAGCATAGGGGAAACCGCGAACAAAGGAGCAAAGACAGGGAAAACCTAAGATGAGAGCAGAGCCATGTCATGAGTTCTTCTGTACCGCTATCTGTCCATTTTTCTAGATCATGGGACTGGAATATAGTTGAATCAGATGTAAAGATGTGGAACAGAGGAGGCAGTGAGAAGACAGTCAGAGGCAGAAATCAGACATGAGGAAGGGTGTGAGGTTGTTGCAAAGAGGACATAGGAAAGCTACAATAGAGAAGATGAAGTTGTTAGTGGAGAAGCCTGAACAGTGCAGAAGCAGCAAGAGAAAGGACGTAAGCTGGGGTCAGCAGTTCAGGGAACACTGGAGCGCAAATGCACAAGAGGGTCAAACAGCTTCAAGCTTCACTGTTCAACAACTAGAGCTGACGTGAGTCCTGGGCAGGGTTAGTCTGGGAGCTGGACAGATCATAGAATCATTCAATCAGCTTTGTTGGAAAAGATCTTTAAGATCAAGTCCAACCTAGCCACCTAGGAATCCAAAGCAAGACCACGTAATGCATGGAGAGCAAATAAACATACTGCAAAGGAGGTTAACAAGTAACATATACGGCTTCCTCCTTCCCTTTACTATTACATACAAAGCTGGAATAGACTCTGAATTCAGGAGGAGTTGTTCCAGAAAGAAATGAAGTAATACGCTATTGCATGTGTTCCCAAAAGCAGCCTTTTCCCATGCACCCCTTCTCCAGGAAAAGGCAGCTGCAGCTGCAAAGCCTGCCCTAAGCTGGCTCTGCCAGTTTCTGATCTGTAAGCCTCCAAGGTTTTTAAGTTAAGTATTTTGTGAGAAAGTAGTGTTGAAAAGAAACAAACACTTACTATGCAGCAACAGGTAACAACACCCTTCAAGCCAAAGGAGGCTGATTTCTTAAAGCCTTATGCTTCATTCACCTCACACAAATCAGTGCCTTCATCTCACCGTGTATCGGCTGTGCAGCTGATAGGAATGAGGATAAGGCAGGCATCTACTGGGCTATTCAGGATCTCTTGTTGCATAGCTACTTTGGGCTACCTGGGACCATCACTGGGGGAAATAATCTGGTTGAACACAGACTAGTCTGGGCCCTGGGCCCACAGAGGATAATCATGGTAAGATCCAAACCTCTGTGAACAGCCAGCAGCATTGTGGCTGAGTGCTGAAGGGAAAATGTGAGGCAGTTATCCACAGACTCTGCTCAGAGAATATGCTGCTCGGTCTGTAGGAAAATGTCTTAATAGTGACGGAGCTCAGTAGCAAGAGAATTGGTGAAAACAACTTTCTCATGAAAACCATGCAGAAGAGAATTTACTGTTCCCAAACAGGATCTTCCTAGAGTCTGCTGTCTAGAGAAAAACATTTTAGGTTTTAGGCATATTTTTTTTCGGATGTTTTCACACCACAATGATTTAATTATTTTTCCCTGATCAGCTAAATACCTATTTGCTTAATGACAAATAGCTAACAGTTTCACTATAATAATCCATATATGAAAGTTGAGGTTACATCTTTCACTTAGTCAGAGAAATGCATTTTTCCGCCCTGGTTCCCATCACTGCTCCCATTAGTAGCAGACTAATAAAGATGCCCTGCGGCACCAACCACCCTGTTAAGTAACAGGGTTGAATTTCCACCCATTTTTTTCTAATGGAAGACTAGCAGGCATACACCTCTGCTGTTTGCCTACTTCACAGGTGTCCCAGAGGACATACAAATGTTTAATTTGGAGAGTGTATGCACCGAAGTTGCTATTATAAACTGCAGTTTCACATTTACTAAGATTTCATTTTTTTACTTACATGTGTCAGCTTTTATGCTTGCCTTTAAAACCCAGAAACCTAACATGCCGTGTTCTACTTAGAGCAATGTGGGAACAGCGCAGGTGCAATGGAGACTGGATCTACCAGCTGAAATTAAAGTTTGTGCACTGTGATTGATTTGCCGTCACTGACAGGACCTAACAAACACTGGCTCCTGTTCCAGAGTTGCACATACTAAAGATCTATGCAATTATATGAAATTAATATCTCTTCATTTCTTTGGACAAAACTGCCATTTCCCCAAGGCTGTATTTCAATCCATGTCCTACACATTTCCCAGGCAATGGAATATTGTCATGCAAATCTGACAGGCATGCTCCTTGGTGTGCCACATATAAAATCTGTCCCTACATGTTGAAGATCAAGTTCCACTGACTAATATACAATTTTAGCCCTTCTGACTACACCAACATTCAACACCCCCAGGAGATGTAGCTCTCCTGCAGCCCTAAGGCTCTCTCAAGATTGAACTACCTGCTACAAACACAACTGGGAGAATAGTGTATCACCTCCTTTGAATCAATGTTAATTGCAGCAAAACTCTCAGGCACATGTGCCAGAAGTGATGTGAAGCTGTAGAGGACCATGGCAACCACTCACAGCATTGGTGATACAAGTAAAATGGAAGGGCACCTGAATATGAGCAGAAGCAATGGCTGACACCAAGTGATAGTACCTGATAATTACAGAGGGAGGGTCAGAAGAAATCTGGAAAGGTAACAGGAGGAGGGGGTGGAGAAAGAGGGAAATAAACAAAGAATGCTGTCTCAATACAGTGGATTAGGAAAATGGCTGTGCATTATGTGGAAGCTGAGCTCATTCATGGCTTCTGGGGCTCCTGAAGCTCATCGCTGCAGCTGGAGGAAAGGAATGTCCTCCACTGCAGCATCTCCTTTAGCCAAGTCAGAAACAACAGACTCTGAATGCAGCTTCAGCCTTATCTAGCACTCTTTACATAAAAAAGGTGTAATTAAGGTACGTACACAGCTCTGAGAGCAGCAGATTAACATGGGCTGCACTGGTTGAGCACTGAGAGGTGAAGAAAATATTTGACCTGTTTTCTCTCCCGTGTATGCTATAAGCCATAAACGACATAAGCCACAAGCACCATGGGATCCAGACTTTGGAATCCTAGATGATTACTTTTATTCTCTTTTTGGACCTTTTGTTTTTATTTTTTTTTCACTGAATCTAAATAGAAATTGATGTTTAACTCCAAGAGCACTTGAGGACATGTCATGAAGGCTATATTTTGCTACTGTTCCCAGAACAGCATATTTCAAGGAAGGAACAAAATAATCAATGAGGCAGCATGACATGAGACAGACTGGAGGTCACACACTTGGTTTAGCGTTCATGACAACAATAATTAGCCAGGATTAATCATCGTAATGGTTTTTAAAATTTAACTTGAAAGTGGAAACCAGTTAGGTCAGGAATTTTGCCACCAGGATTTCGGCTCCAGTGTAGTCCACAGTGTTTGCAACTAAAAGCCTCAACTCTTATTATTCTTCAACGGTTTAAATAAAATGAGTTGATGGGACACCAGTGACGCACACGAGATCAGTATCCCTACAACCCATATACATTGGTTACAATAGCATTTTCGATGGAAGTCAGACTGGTATGGAGACTAAATCTTGCCTTAACCCGTACTAGCAAACTTGCTTCAAAACAGAACCTTGGCCAATACATCTTCAACTTTATGAGCCCAGAGTGAGAGAGAGAAGACTGAAAACTCTCATAACTAATAACCTGGGAATCAAAGTCATGCATGTACCTGAAAAGAAAACCAAATCTGACTACTCCAGCCATACAAAAAGCCTTGACCCTGCACAATGAAAGACACTGCTTGACTTCAGTCAGTGTAGAATCATGCAGTTCATAAATAGATCTTAACATGATAAAGGCCGATTTGGCAACACTCCATTTTACTGAAACCAAAATTGCTCAGAAGCTTAAAATGCCATACACAAAACTAAAGATCAGTATGGAAAGCTATATCACAGAGAAAGAAATGCATACAGCTTCATCCTGATCCCAACATGGCTCAAAAAACAAATAAGCCAGTGTTTACAACACAAATCTCTTGGGTCTTGGTCACCACGGAAGTAGGACACATCCTCTTCTAATTTCTACTGGCATTAGTCAGTGGTAACACAGCTGAGGCAAAGGTTATATACAACTGATTCAGGCAAGACCACAATCAGGCCCACTGAAGATTTACTTAACTGATGGTCAAAGGCCAATTGGTTAAGTCACTGGTAGATACCAACTTTTACTTCCAGGGCAAATAACCAGTTTAGATAAGTACGAGCCATAATCCACAGGTATGTATTTGATCATTAATTAATCAAGATTATGGTATCAAAAAGTATTAAAATGCTAAATATTTCACTTTTGCTGTCGTGGCTTCATGGAGGTTAGATGAAGACAGTACCTGATTTTATTGCAGAAGCACATGTGCTGTTCCAGTGTGAAGCACCACAGTCAGTACACACCGTTCCTGCTAGGCCAGACTGCTGAAGCCCGGCTCTCATGAGTATGGGATATGAAAGTGTCCTGTTGCCCAACAGCTAGAAATGGCTTTTCCAGTGTCCTGAGATAACCCATAAATCACGATGTACAACAGACATATGCCAAACCAGAAGCAATTTTAAATGCCATCTGAGTACAAACAATTATGAAAAGAAGTCAGACCATTCTACCAGTTCTTGTATCAGACATTTTTAAAAGAATCAAATAACTGATTGACCATGTAATAGACAAATTCATCAGGGAAAACTTAGTTTCTCCAGCATAAGAAACAAAAGTGCCACTCACGCATTCACACAAGCAAATAGCAAAGTGACAGCAGAGATTTGTTCCTGTGAATCTTCATAGAGGAAGCTGCAGCTGGCCCCATTGCTGACAGAGTCCGGGTGTAGCTGACAAAACCAGGGTATTAAGGAGCACAGTCCCATTTCTATGCGCACAATACATCCATGCTGAGGTGCACTTGAGCATCTGGAATTCACTACTCTATTCTGGAGTGGGTTTTAACTAATTTCTGAGAGAAGAAATACAGCTGCTGCCACGTAACTACAACTAAAGGTGCTCTCCTGAGTTATAGACGATTTGTATGCCACTGCAACAGATGGCAGTGCAGCGAGGCTTCAGTGGTAAAAGCTAGGTTGGCCAGCTGCACATTATAAGATATATATATAGACTGGATCTCCAGTCAATGATTTGGAAGATCCTTTCATTTGTATAGTTCAGGAAATATCAGGGACAGAGGACACTGTAATGACCTGAGAGTCAGCATGCAGATCTATGGGACCAGATCAACACTCCATAGCTGCCAAAGTCATTCTCACCCTCAGCTATTAGAAGTGGTTTCCTAAAATGGAAGCATCCCTTTTCTTTACTTGTTGACTGTATGAAATGAGGCATGAGGCTTGGAGCTAAGCAGCAAACTGCTGCTTTTAAGTGGGCCGTTGGTTTCTGCATCACCTGGTGGAAAACTGAGCCAGACGTGAACACACATGACTAGCTGAATTTTTGTCAGGAGGCTAAAGCAACTGCTGCACTAACTCAGATGTTGTTCTTAATGGTGCAGCAGAGCACACACTAGGACCATCACAAGAGTGTGTGAATACAAACCTCCCGTGGGATCACAAGCAGTGGGGTCAGGGCACTCCTTTCCTTTGGCAAAAAACAAGTGACCTCTTTTATTCACCACAAAGTGCCACCAAGTCTGCATATTATTAAAGTAGGAGAAGCATCATCTAAGCCTTCTTCACCTAGGGACTACTCCGTATAAGAAGGAAAGCTATAGGGTTTTATTTAACTCTCATTTTAAGCAACAGTCTTTCAGGTATAAACACAGCTGTCTGCTAATACTGAAATTCACTTATATTAAGCAAATTGTCAAGATCAACTACTACTAGACGTTTCAAGCCTGAGCAAGTAAACTCTTAAGTAAATGAATCACTGGGTCATTTTAATCAGTTAAGTGGCTTAGTACGGGAATGCCTGCCATTCCTTTTGGTTTCAGGAGCTTTCCTACCTGCACTTATTGCTACTGAAATAATCCCTCTGCTCCACCCAGCTATTAGGGTCCAATTTGTCAAAATCTCTGAATCAGAAAGTGAACTTTCAGTGGGTGAGAAGCCCCTAAAAACTGAAGGGATGACTCATGGTCTTAAACCTGGGCTGCTGGCTTTTCACCCTTGGCCATTGATAGGCAATTTTAATGAGGCAGATTGAAGTTATTCAAAACATTGAATAATGCTCAATATTACACTGGCACTTCCCTAATAAAAAAACACCCACAAACAAATATATTTGAAGCACATCGGGCTTACAATTCATTGGCTGCTGCCTTATCTTACCACGAGATAAGTTGGAGCATAGGCGTAAGGAGTAAGTTCAGTTTCTGGTATTAAACTGTCTGGAAGTGGAAGTGACCCAGAGGAGGGCACTTCATTCTCCATACATACCCTCTGTGTGCTGTGTGGCCTGTGTTCAAGGCCTTTCTATCTCTTTTTTGCAAACGGGGTGGTCAGACAACTGTGAAGGTTTGGCCTCTTCCTAATTCAGGTCATTTTATTTGTATGCCCCTCAACTTTGTCAAGGTCTTTGCTCCTCTGGGAGAAGTTGTGGAGAAAGGGACAAAAAAGGAGCTCAATAATGAAAGCTTCTGGGCAACTAATGAAGCAAAAGAAATGTGAGCACACAAGGAATGGCATGAAACAGCAAGAGCATGCACCATTCTTTCTTCTCATGAAAGTTTCATGAAGTTTTTTGTTTTGTCCCTCGTTTTTATCCCTGAAAGCATGAGGAACTCATTCATCCTAAAACACAACACCACCCTATCCAACTGAGGGCTCAGAAAGATATAAATTACAATATTAGATATGTATTTGAGAGCTTTTGGTGATGGAAGGTCATAAGGACCTTTAAGGTAACTTGAGTTTTAAAAATACCTAAAATTTCCCTTCCTCAACCCTTAGATAAGGTTTCCACAATCACTAGCATCAGCTATGACAGAGGATTCAAGGTGCACAAAGATATCCTCAGGTGGATGAATCTCTGCAGGAGGATGGCCACTGATACCTGAGACAACAGAAAAGTTTCTGAAATAGATTTTTTGGAACCAGTCTGTTTTCAATGCAAAAAATGCATAAAGGAGACAAAGTCCAACAGAATGAAGTGAGATTTCTGTCAAATAATTCTAACAAAGGTACAATAGATATTTCTGATTTCCTGCATGGCCGCCGCCAGGGCACTTCTCTCACCCCATTTCCTATCGTTAAAACCAATGGAAAGGCATAACACAAGTGCAAAGAATTCTTCAGTCATTAGCGCTGGGTAAGTCTGAATTTTTATCTTTTCAGGGAGAAGTGAGCTGTAGAAAAGCTTAGAAAAAGGGTTATATTTTAATCACATTTAAAAAAATGAAAAAGACAGGCGGACTATCTATTCAGTGAGAATCCAACAAAAAACCAATTGTCTCAATTGTCTTACAAGGGCAATTGAAAATCAAAGTGAATGAGTATTTATAGCAACTGAACTGTTTAAAACAACAAACTGAAACTGCAGCACCAACTACTTCACAAAGTCATATTCTTGAAGAAGGGGGAAAAAAAGATCAAAGATCTGCAGGCAGCCAGCTCCGCATACAAGTGGCTTTATCAGCTCTTGGCTGTGTTAAAGAGAGTCAGGCATCCTAAAAGAGAAAACATTTAATGAGGTGATGAACAACACTTTCTTGGCCTTAATTATAAGGATAGGACTAAGCAACAATAATTGCAGGATAAATTATTGTCAAGAGATATTTCCAAACAACAACAAAAACCCCGTGTCATTATCAAACAATTATTTTAAGTCTCATTTACATATAAAAAAGAATAAATGGAGTAGTCCTTTTTTTCTTTTCCATTTGTGGGGGTGGTGGAAATTTTCAGGGTGGTGCATGGGAATTAGACGTACTACACCCAATATTGCTAATGACAGATTAATTCTCTGCAGATCACTCTGGGAATTGTACATTTGTATCTAAGGACAGAATTCAACCCAAGGAAAACTCAAATCTCTGTGATGTGCCCCCAAAGAATCTCACATGTTTAATAATAGGAACATAAGACCAACTTCCTCACAAAGTATCATTCAAAGTAAAAGGCAGAAAAGTTCCATTTAGGACAGAGAGAATTAAGCTTTAGATGTAGGAAAGTAGATGTGCACATAAGCTACTCTCCAGCCTTATCAGATGAGCCTTTTAAAAGTTCATATGAAAGAAATGAGATTTATACAGAAGCTTTGAGTCAAATAGGGTTTCAGGAGCCAACAGGTGTATGTCATACAAATGGAGACAAAATGAGATCATGGCAGTTGCTCTCAGGCATTTATTTCAACACTACTTTGTGCCTACAGATCCCAAGCATTGGAAGACCAGGAGTTTTTTGGCATTAGAAGTGGTGCAGAGCCAGGTCGTCTACTTTCCCACATTAGCAAACAGAGCAAAGTACCAGACAGGTTTTCAGAATGGTTCCTGCTCAGCTATTAAAATAAACAGTGGCATTTTCAAAAGGAATCAGAAGAATACTGGCT
This sequence comes from Ara ararauna, assembly GCA_028858755.1. Classification (NCBI taxonomy): domain Eukaryota; kingdom Metazoa; phylum Chordata; class Aves; order Psittaciformes; family Psittacidae; genus Ara; species Ara ararauna. Next base: position 7,939,270 of record CM054410.1, on the reverse strand, counting down.
GACATTGGTTTCTGAACTTTTTTTAGCAATCCAGCTGCTTAAATCACCACTACCAAACAGTGAGTCTGGGTGTCTAAACCAAAGACCAGATGAGAAGATGGAATGTTTTTCAGAATTCAGAGAGATTTATCTCCCTGAAGATATGTACCTTTAAAAGTGTTTTTACTTATCCCTCAAAAAACTGGTCGCTTTTGAAAAATGTAGTCTTTCTCTTGTGTGTATGTGCATAAGTGAAATTACATATATACAGCAGTTGTGAATACAGTACCTAAAAGGAAACCAAATAAAATAAGGTGATTGCATTTTAATGTCTTTCCTGTATGGTATCTTGGCAAGTAACTTTCCCACAAACAGTGATGATCAGTTATGCTTAGAACAGACTAGCATATTATCATATGAATGTACACAACAAGAAATCTCATTTCTTTTACAAAAAAGAATTAAATAAAGCTGGGTACCACCAACGCTTTTTCTTTAGTTTCATCCACACAATAGGGGCAGTGATCAGTATTACAGTTCAAGGAAAGCTTACTTATTTTTTCCTTTTTTCAAAACTCTGACATATTTGTCAAACTACTTGAAACATCTGCACATTTTCCAGAAAACAGGAATTCATCAATGTCTTTACTCTTGCTAACATAAAACTGTGACAGCAAAAGCATCATTTCAGCAACACAGGCTCTATTTCGTGCCTCTTTTATCATATGCTGGAACTACAAAACCTGATTTTCAAACAGGATAAAGGCAAACACATTTTAGACGTTTCACCCATTAACTTAAAAATGCAAAATCCATTGCATATAATAGACAAGTAGGCTTCAGCTTGCACTTTGGAGTCATTTCGCAGGCCACAGGCTACTCCAAAGGAATCCACACAGAAATCTGCAAGAGTAGTACTCAGTAGGCTTACATTTGCTGTACTTAAGTCTATCAGATCTACAAGAAAATCTCCATTAATAATAAAAACTTTCTCAACCACATGGTCCCAGCTCACAGCACCATAAATCAGTGTATAAGGTGCAAACAATTGAGAAAAAAAAAAATCCTGAGATTGTATAAATGCATATAGAGCCACAAGGTAATAAGACACAGGCAGTTAATGAAAAGTCCAGTAACTTGCAAGATTCTGGCCAAATCAGTGGGATATGATTCGGACTCTAGATCCTAACTAAAAACTGGATTATTTCAGTGGCAGGACGGAATAAAAATTTAGCTCTTTCTACTACTTTGCTTACTGACATGAGACAGCACACTAGCTGCTTCATTTCTGCTCTTATTGTGCTTACTGTAAATTAAAGCCTTGGCTCGCAAAATAAAGAGAAAGGCACAGTTCTTATTTCAAAAGCTCCCTCTAGCTTTTCCTAACTGTTCGTTACCAGAATTTTCCTGATGATCTGATAGAAAAAGCAGCTTAGAGTCAAAGGTGGTCTCATCAGTCTTAGAGAAACACACGCATATTGTATAACCAATTTCAAGTAGGTTTTTAATTTGTAAAAGCCAGACAGTTAAGATGATGTTAAAAACCCACCCTCTTCTTTTGATTCAAGATCAAAGAGATTTTTAGAAAAGTGACATAACCCTTAGATGTCCCAGAAAACCACATTTGCCACAATTAACCAGCTTCTGTCTCCAAGCCTCTTACACACAGAGGAGCTGGAACAGTGTGTTCAGAGCAGTGAGGTTTTATTGCAATTGTGGGCACATTTGGAATAAACAAGCACAGGTCAAGCTCCCCGTGGCTTTGTTCCAGCTTGTGACAACCGGGGGCAGACAGTCGAAGGGAGCCTGAAACAACCGATCTGGGATTGGATCACCAGGTCTTCAAGGCGGTGTAAATAAGCATAGCTCTACTGAACTCACTACAGTCTCATTGATTCATACCAGTGAGCATTCTATCCATCAATTCAAAGCCTGTGGAGGCCAGTGACACTGCACAGGTGAAGTGCTCAGATGCATGATCCAGATTCTTCTTTTCATCTAGGGACTAACTAAAGAGTCTGGTGACTGCCCTGAAGTCTGAGATAGTAGAAGCAGAAATAAATACAAGAAAATGACTGGGATCCTACAGAAAGAGAAACTAAGGAGATAGGAAGTTGGAAGCTAGAACCTAAATGCAAACTACCCCAGCCAGCATGCTTTCAGCCAGAAGGCTACATCAGAAATTCTGCATACAATATCTTCTAATAAAACTCGAACAAGGTACCTGGTTTCGGAGATGCCTAAGGTCTACTCAGTCTTTACCATAATATTGTGACAGGAGAAAGAGATGCCATCACATGTACTCCAGAAATGTAAAAGGAGAAACCCATCAAATATACAGCACATAATTAAACAGATGAAGTTGATAAGTAAACTTCCATGAACATGGATAATTTTATGAGAAAAGTGCTGCTTTTAAATTGCCTTTTCTTGAAAAAAAGCCCACAAGAGTTTGCAGTGGGTTATCCGTCACAGCTGCATTTAAAACACAATGGATGGCAATAGCAGCATGTCATTTCGCTGCTCTCAGGTATACAGGCCAAATCTCAGCATATACAGCACACAGGCAGAGAAGCACGTGTTAGTGTGTATCATGGAGATCAGACCTCATGTTGCCAATGCAAACTGGGTAGGAACTCCTCCTACTGATAATTCCCTTTTATCTTCAGCAATAGAGCACGCGCATTTCAAACAAGAATGCCAAGTCCAGTTCCATGTTTATGGTCATATGAATAGGAAAGGTTACGGCTACTTAAAAAGCATTTACATAACCTTCTACAGGATCTGTCTGTTCCTACAGCACATACATTCCTTACTATAGACAATAGATCAAATAAAGACGTACAAATTCTGGCCGGTACTACTGCCCACTCAACCACCACCCAAGGACTGGACAAGAAATACAGATATCTTTAGAAGTAAATGGCAATGAGGGGGAATTTCAGTCATTTTGCAGGTCATAAGCAAACAAACTATGGCTCACATCTTGTGAAATGCAGATATAGACGAGTATCAAATGCTGTACAATCTTACATATTCTTTTTATATATTTTAACCTCCTCCTGTCTTTAAGCACTTATTCCAGAGATCTAAGACTTCCCAGCATTACAGTACTTTGTGTGCTATAGGAGGTTATAAAAAGACACATTATAAGTTTAAAATATGTGAATTTCAGGGGAGAGTTAAAATTGTCACCAAGGGCACACCAGAAAGAATTACTGATTTTTCAGACTGCTCTAACATCAAAGGATTAAATAAGAAAACCAAAGTCTTTTATAAACTCAAGCAAATCTACAGACAATGTCAAAGCTATTTGGTCACAAATTGGAGCCATCGTTTTCATTTTGAAGGCTTGCACAAGAAGCTATTCTGCACTGAAACTGTCACAGAAATTGAAGGGAGAAAATGAATGGGACAGGGAAATATGGACTTACAGTTCTGAAACAGTGCAAAGTGCCATGTAGAAGCAATATTTGTATGAGACACCAGAATGCTAAAGACTTTACTATTGCCCATCACTGACTGTGATAGATGGGCTGTGGTTTTCATACATACAGAAGGACAAACCTGAATTGGATTGTCCTCTGTAGAATGAAACTGTTTGTCCCTTACAGGATATTATAACACCTCCTCATTACCACTGGAGTAATCTCAAACTCCGCTTTGCTCAGCGTTCCCATGTGTATTCATGGATGCTTGACAGGGTCCACCACCCGATAGAGCTGGTAATAAAACACAAGTTATGAAAATGCCAAATCCATATTATGCAATATGCAGAGAACTGAAACCAAACTGAGCAGTGGGTCAGCAACCAAAGCGGACAAGACAGCTTCATTTTTTCTTGACTTTGTAAATTGTTCTAGTCAGAGATTTGCCTAAAGACTACCTCTGGTCTAAACTCAGTGGGCTGACTTGGAAGGAAAGCTCCGAAACACCTGGGTGGGAAAGATTCAGATCTTCAGCTTCTCAAAGATGACCTGCATCAGCAATCTTCACCCTTATCACTCAGTTTTCACTGTATTCACAGTGTATTACATGGTTTTGTTACACTTAGTATTGCAATCAATAACAATAACTCATAATCATTAAGATAGTAAATGCTCCGAAGTGGGGAGATGGAAGAAGACACCCCTTCTCAGACTTCAATAGAACTGACAAGCATCAGGCACTAGGAGTGACATGGAATGGATCATCAGCCATCAATCTATGCTACCAGACACCAAAACTCAGTATCAAACCCATCTGTACATACACACAAATATCAAGCAAATTCTTTCTGAACTAGAGAAAGCAGTGGGACCATTTAACTGACTATATTCCCTAGAAGACTCCCAGCATTGGCCTTTTAATGTATTCCCCTCTAAAAACTTTTGTTGCATCTATATATTTCCATTTTCCTTGAGATTTCAGAAGAGTTGGCATTGTTAACTTAGAGCATTGCTAGTTAATTGTTGGGGAGAAAAGACAAATTATGAGCAGGGGAACTGTTCTGGGAGGATTTAGTGTATTTGAATAATTTAGACCCCTGCCATTAATGTGACAGGATTGTTTTTCTCTTGCAGTAGCCTGCTGCTACAGGAATTAAAACTGTCGTGGCAGAGTACAGCTTGGGCTAGGCCTTAGTAATGAGCTTTATCAGTCAATAAATGATTTTATGCAGCAAATTAAACTGTAAATTTGGTTTAGGTGGTAAATATTTAGAGAATCGAGATACCCAGCTAATGAGGAGGACTGGGTGGGGAAAAAATGTAATGCAAATGTCAATCCTTTAAATCTTTAGTAGGCTAAAGCTCTGCAGAAAGTTTACTGCTACTGTCTTCTTTTTTTTTTTCTTACCATTTTTTTTTCTTTGTAAACAGCAAGGGAACACTATCTCAACTGTATTTACAGATGTTAGAAAAGGGGGGGAAAGACTTTTGCAGGGTGTTGTGCAAACCTCCATTCCATGCAGTCACTTGACTCTTGGACTGAAGCATCAAATGGCCTCAGGCTGAAAGCACTTGAGCAAGAGAGAGATCAGGGCCTTGGGTGACATGGTGTAGTGTGAGTTGTCCCTGCCCAGGCAGGGGGTTGGAACTAGATGATCTTTAAGATCCTTTCCAACCCTAACCATTCTATGATTCTATGATTCTTATGTACTCATATCGGGAAAGCACAGCAAGTCTGATATGAGATGAGCTCCCAAGGGCAAGTGGGACACTTACAACTTGCTCCTGGCCCTAGTCTCTACTTCAAGACACAGCTTAAATGAAAAGATCTGTTTGGTCCTCAACTTGGAGTGAGAGAGAAGCAGCAATTGGCAGAGGCAACCAGCTTAAAACATTCCACTTTCGAACAGGAGACTACTCTTGACAAGATGCCCTTTCAGCTCTGGAGCTTTATACTCCCTTATGGCTCACCCAAATCCCACACTGCTCTGTGTCCTACTCCTGAGGCAATGTAGATTGAAAGAGATTCTGAAAACATCAATTGATCAACAGGAGGAATATGGCTTTAAAAGGCACATCTGGATTAATGTGGATCAAAGTACTCAAACAAGTAAGTTGCATTTGTTCAAAGGTCAGGTTATTAGCAATATGCTGTTTATAAAACAGACAGACTCTACCAAAAAGCTGGTTTCCAAAATGAGTCCTTGACTTCCAGCTGTGCTCCAAGGACTATTCTTTCTCCAGGGAAGGTCTGGAAAACTTTTTAATTGTGGCAAGGGCATTTATTACCAAGATGAAAATTTTGCATGTGAATTTTTTACTGCAGCCAAAAAGTCAGCTTTCAGAGAAAAAAAAAAAAAGTATGGGAAAAAAATGTCAGTCAGCTCCATAAAGAATTGCTGGAAATCATCCTAAAACTAGGATGTGTCCTTCACCAGTTTCTAACAGTAGTAGCAATTTTTTTTTTTTTTGTGATTTCTGCTGGATCTGTTATACTACACTTTCTGACAAAGAAAATATATGCAGCTCCTGATAGAAACTATGAAACAATGGCTTTATTTATGCCTTCCAGGTGACACTGCCAGATGGTAAAATCTCTTGCAAATAAAGCCAGAAGTGCCTCTAGACTATGCAGGGCTAACCCAGATCCTACTCTAAGAAGACAAAACCATCTCCTTTCATGAGAATCATGAGACAATAAAGAATCAATGCCAGAAGTTCCACTTTAAGGTGGTTCCAGGCTCAGACACAGAGCAAGTTACAGCAACAGAGAAACCCGCAACAATCTGAGTCCTCCGGTATGTCCCTGCCCTGAGGAAGCTCCTTCCTGGTGCTCAGGTCAAGGTTAGCCTTGACATTTTAGGAACCTGTTGATAAGGCACAAAGCAAAGTCAACTGTTCCACCAAAACAGTCGACTGCACAAAGCTTCAAAGGACACAGTTACATATTGAAAGGAAATTGAGCCACAGAATATCCCAGTAAAACTCGGCTGGACCCACACATTGTACACTCCAAACAATATGCTCTTAAGTGCAATAAATCCAAACAGCACCCTGGAGATTTGCTTGGAAGACCAGAAAATATATTGTGGATATAGTAAGGAAGGCTGGATTTAACATGAAATCTGTTCAATTGCAAGCTGTTGATGTTAACCGTTTCTTGAAAGACCCAATATACTAATGCAGTTTACTTATATGGCAGAGAATGAAACTTCATGTATCACCTTCTCCATGCCTTTCTTTGATTGGATTGCCTCAGTTTAATTACTAAATTCTGTTAAAGGACTTTCCACACAGATGTAACTTCATGCAGGTGTTACCTTGTGTAATGAAACCAGATGTTTCGATCAGTATACAGCTCCCTCATTTGAGATGTGTGTGCTTCAATAGCCTGATTCAAACTAGGAAAAAACATGGGGTTAGAGGTGTTAAGCAAGATCAGATTTTGAGTACAGAATAGGTAGTGCCACCAGCTGTCTCTTGTTACAAACAAAAATCTTCCATTTGTACATAACTTTACTTTTAAATATCTTTCCTTTTATTCCCATTTTAAGTAATCCAGCAGGCTGGCCTCTTCTGCAAAGCATTTAGGAGCTTGATGCACAGAGGCATGGACTTATAAATAGAAAAGGCAATTCTGTTCTTCAGTTAACACAATCTTTTTATTTACATTTTGACCTCATGTACTTTATATAATCTGTGAAGCTTTCTATCCAGTTTCTACAATAGACTCCTTGTCTGGTTTGGAATGAAGCAAAACTTATTTATTGAGTTATATCAGTAGCAATTAAAAAAAACAACAAATCCAACAAACAAACCTCAAAACTCATTCATTTTCAAATAACTTTGTATAGCTTTTGAATGCCCACAGGTTTCTACTGGGAACCTAGTAGGATGTTATTCTATGGACAGTTTTTGAGTTGCTATTACGGCATAAATTAGGGAGAGAACTGAATAGTCACAGAGATGTTCATGAGAATTACATGGTCAGATCTGTCCAGATTTGGGGCATGCAGCTTACTTTTCCTGTTACAAAAAAACAGTAAATTATATTAAGCTGGACACTGTTGTAAATATAAAAGACGTAAATACTCCCTGCATGAGAAGATTCATGGAAATGTACTTTTTGCATTCGGTTCCCCACAAGTTCTTTTAGCAACACAGTCTCCTCGTCTTCCATCGTACATACGATCATTAGTGCTATTTACTTTTCACTACTGCAAAATCATGACTGGCCAAATGACAGACCAGAGGCTTAAACTAATAGGAAGAAACACCACTGAGAAGCAACACAGAGGGGAATCCAGCCCACATTGCATCTAAGCTGATAGCAATTCTGGAGTAGTTTCTGAAACAACCAAACTTTGAATCACTTTTCTGATTAGCTCAGTTCGTCAAACACATCATGGTCAGAGAAGCTAGCACCGCCTGGCACTGGGGGAAAGTCCTCACCATCAGAGGGTAAAACCAGGGGAACTAGCACAGAAAGTCTTTGCCTGTTGCAAACTGCCACAGAAGGGTTGTGATGAAACATTCACATTTCAACCCAAAAGAAGCAAAGCCAGCCCCAGCTGGCAGGGTAAGTGACTCCAATCGGCAGTTCTAACATGAGCCTGAGTCAGAACCTCTCCACATTTCTCCCCATTGTTCTGTCAAGCCCTGATGCTGCACAGCTGACACCAACCCAACCCCGGGATTCAAATTCATGGGGCTGTAAAGCTCTGAACAATGAAGAAAGAAGGGCCTATGGGCATTAACAAAACATTCACAAATAACAGCTAACAAGCAGTGGCACAGAAGGCTTGCCAACTAGACAGCTCAAAAATGACCAAGACGCTCATTCTTTGGGTTAGCTCTTTTAATGTTAAAACCAAACAAATAGAGGAGATCAAAATATTCAGAAATTAAATTGCCCCGCCCTCCTCTTCCGTCTGTATTCTCACACTAAGCTTTAATCCTTTTGGAAAGTATGCGTGCATTTGGTAGGCATTTGAATGTGAGGTCACAAGGTGGGGTCCTGAACCACAGAATGACACAACAAACACAGAGGTTGCACAAACATGTGCAAGTGCATTTGTGCACACACATACACAAAGGCATTTTCTATTAACAGTCTCTAAATCTCTGCTTTTACAGCTGCCTTTCTGAGCAAATTCATTTTTATTTTGTCTTGTTTTCAGGTTTATTTTGGGGGTGTGAGGGGGGGGAAGATATAGGCTAGTCAACTAAACTACTGTCTGCCCTCATTATTTCAATTCAGGGACTGACAGTACAAGACTTAATATTACAATAAAGCAAAACTGGTGTCAGCAAAAAAAAAAGTTTCGATGACACACTGATATGGAACACTATGTTACACTAGTAAAAACTATGTGAAAACCAGAAACACATAAGACTGCAATTTAATCTTTTTATTTGAAATATAAATATTGTTACTATCAAGCTTGACAGTATAGAAAATGTGTGCCCTGCAGCCTTCTGACAAAACAAAATTTATATTTAAAACTTCCTGAAATAATGCCTTCCATATGTGGAGTTTTGTCACATTGCAGCGGCTCTGAGCCTACCTTATGGTCCTGCACCTTTAATTATTTTATGCCTAGAAGACACATTTTAAATAGAAGAGGCGGGTTACAAGAGTTTTGACAGCTGTGGATGATTAAAATACTGACAACATGCACTATATAAAATTCCCTGAGGTTTTAGCTGGGTACCCACACGAAAGTTAGCGATTCGATTCCCTCCCCCCTGCCAAATCCCACCAGCATGAAATGTTCATACTACTGGCCTGTTACCCTCTCCTCTTTAGGCAATGCAAACCTTTTTCTTTTTTTTCTTTTCTTTTTTTTTTTTTCTTTTCTTTTCTTTTTTCTTTTCTCTTTTCTTTTTTCTTTGCTTTCTTTTCTTTTCTTTTCCTTTTCCTTTTCCTTTTCCTTCCTTTCCTTTTCTTCTTTCCCTTTCCCTTTCCCTTTCCTTTCATTTCTTTTCCCTTTCCCTTCCTTTCTTTTCCCATTCCCTTTCCTTTCCTTTCCCTTTCCCTTTCCTTTCCTTTTCTTTTTTCTTTTCTTTTCTTTTCTTTTCTTTTCTTTTCTTTTCTTTTCTTTTCTTTTCTTTTCTTTTCTTTTCTTTTCTTTTCTTTTCTTTCTTTTCTTTTCTTTTCTTTTCTTTTCTTTTCTTTTCTTTTCTTTTCTTTTCTTTTCTTTTCTTTTCTTTTCTTTCCTTTCCTTTCCTTTCCTTTCCTTTCCTTTCCTTTCCTTTCCTTTCCTTTCCTTTCCTTTCCTTTCCTTTCCTTTCCTTTCCTTTTCTTTTCTTTTCTTTTCTTTCCTTTCCTTTTCTTTTCTTTTCTTTCCTTTTCTTTTCTTCTTTTTCCTTTTCTTCTTTTTCCTTTTCTTCTCTTTTCCCTTTTCTTCTCTTTTCTTTCCTCTTTTCTCTTCTCTTCTCTTCTCTTCTCCTCTCGTCTCATCTCTTCTCATCTCTTCTCTTCTCTTCTTTTTTCTTTTTTAATATCTCAAGGCCACATACTTGAAAATTGGTCAACAAATTTGATTTTATATTTGACAGTAATCTGTTCCCATTTAACAAATATGCAGCCAGGTTTTCATGACCAGCTGTTCTGTATCATTGCATGAATGGAGGGAAGGGAAACCATTTAAAATGTATGAATGGTTTTAGGTTTTGTTTTTACCCTCCCCCTTTACAAGAGTGTTATAGCTTGTGCTAATTTTCTGCCCTATTGACCTACATGTTTCAGTTGGGCAAAATATTATACTATATTATGCGGGGGAAAAGAGCGCTCCCCAGTTCAGAAAAACACTGAAGTACATTCTTAACCTTAATGCTGCTAAAAGCCTCCTGACTTTGTACGCTTGAGCTAGGGACACATTTATGTATTTTGGCTAAACTGGAACGTTACCATTCAAGTTCTTTGAATTAAAAGCTGCATAGAAAATAGCAGTAATTACACCGACTTTGAGTTGTGGCTATGACCATGTCAGTCTGTGCCTCCCTTTATTACACTACTGGCTATGGAGTCAAATACTAGAAGAAGCAAATCACCTCCAAAAATATATGAGAAATTGCAGGGTCAGACTTTCTGAATGTGAGTCACAGGTTATTGTGCATTTTTATTATCTTTAATTCAATTAATTTTTTAGGCACTTCAAAGCGCAAGAGAATACAAAGAAGAAAATCTTATCACCCAAACAGCAGACTTATCATTTGGACCTGGACCTTACTTTCAGCTCCAGAAGAGAGGTTTGTGATCGGGGAAAGATGGATCTGGGATAAGCCACTTTCCACACTGAGGGTGGGAAAGCACATCTTTCTTCAGTCTCATGAAACTCGCTGGCAGAGGTGAAGTTTAAGGATGGATGGTAAGGAACAAACTGTGTTCTAAATAAAGCATAAATGATCCAGAGATACTTGCAAGCCAGGAAGCAAGAGCAACAAAATGCAGAAAGGCACCCCTAAGTTCAATACAACATAAATGGGAAAGGGTGCAAAATCTCTTTGATTCAGTTCAAATACTTGTAATTCTGCTAAAATCTTTCTAAGCAGCTAATCCATCAAAATCAATACACTTTGTGACACCGAACACAGTACTTATTTGCCAAGCAGCAACCAAAAGAACATGGTGGAACTTAAACTCTTAATTCATGTAATACATGTTTCTTTTCTCCAGATGCAATAACAACCTCCCTGTTGACTTCCATTCCTGAATACTACCAGCTACAGTGACATCTCAGTGAATCCAGAGAGGGCTGAGCAGGAGCAACACCCTGCTCCGCTGTCCCTGTGCTCACCCTAGTACCATCCCCACCTCTGCCAGCCCTGGGTGAGCCCATCCCTCTGTGACCCAGCCTCTCAGAAAGAAACCCACATAGCTAGGTGGGATGAGAAATGGTTTCAACTCCTGGTTTGGGCAAGGAGATGACAAGGTCTGTGGCAAACAGGATGCAGCATACCTACCCCATAGGCTAGCACACCTGTGTGCTACCCCCTAGGCAGCATACCCACACGTAATTTAGAGGCAGCTGCTGATACCACTGCATGAAGAAGTGACTCTCTACCAGGAGGGTTGCACATGCTTTTTCTTCATCTGGGAGCAGCAGAAAGTGACTCTGCTGTGCAGAAGGCTGAAGCAGCTATTTAGCTTCCAAGCGCCCACTATCCCACAAGGCACACAGAATACTTGCAACTATGTCATCTTTTTTTTTTGCTAATAATTATGTATATAATTTTAATAGTAGAGCTGTGTACGCTGTTTTGGTTTAATAAGCCTGATATTAACAAAGACAAGGAAAGGACAAAGTTTTCTCCTTACAGTGCAGTGCAAATTACTGAAGCAGAAGTAAAACTGTGGAGACAGAAGCCAAAACAGCAGTGTTCAAGGCTGGATCGGACATAGCCTTGGGTGGAATGGTTTAGTGGGGGTTGGAACTAGATGATCTTAAGCTCCTTTTCAACCCTAACTGTTCTATGATTCTATGATTCAATTAAAGAACAAGGACATAATAAAAATTTACCAAATGCTCCTAATATGTCTGGCCAACGTATAAAACATTCTTTTTAATCTTCAACATTTTTAAACAGAATGTTGGCGCTTTTTTCCTATTAGAAATAAGGACTTTTCCATCTTGCAAAATCAAAAATCCACCAGTTACACACTGCAGGAATGAGCCACAACAATACTATTTCATACAACACCACTTTGCATCACTTACACCAAAGTGTATTTGGGAAATGATGCATATAAACAAGCGCCTTCAGCCACATGCCTTGAGGATTTCAAAGTGCATCAGACAAGCAAATAGGGCCCTCTTCCATCCTGCTCTTTCTCCATGTGGAAAAAAAAAATAGTTCTGAAGGCAACTTATCTAAAAAGTGAAACATATCTAATTATTGGTGTGGCAATAACCACTAAAATCATCCAGGGTTTCTAACCTTCAAGCCAGTGAGAAATAAGCCCAGGATTCAGTGCCAAGGAACCAGTTGTGCAGAAGGTGGGCATCTATGCACCCTAATTATGTTGTCTACAGTGTGATAGAAAAGCTATAAGTGGGGAAGATGGGTGCTCCTCCACCCCTTTTTCCACCACTCAGTCATCTCTGTGTAATCAGCAGCATCTTCTCATTTCCAGATTGCTGTCCTAAGAGAACTAACATTGACAATCATTGCCCTTCAGCTAGCCAGCACCTACTCGTAGCTGAATTCCTCAGGGGACTATTTGCAAGAAGCATCTGACACTACCAGAAATTTGGGAGCTTGTCTTTGTTAAAAAAGACAATCAGGGAATATTTAAAGCATCTCCATCACCCAGCCCCTGGGAAAATGAGTTATTAAAAATGCTGGAATGCATTCTGTGTCAAAGGAGACATTACATCAGTTGTTTGTCCACCTGCTTTTTGTTGTTTGTGTTCTCAGCAAAGCAAAAGAATGAAATACATAACCTAGCATCCTTGTCTTCAAACCTTCATTGTTATATATAGGATACTGCTGAGTATTTTATGACTGCTGCTGTTTCCTCAACAGAAACTACCCGGTACAGATGTTCCAACACAATGTCTATTAGAGCAGTTAAGCCCACAACTCAGCTCTTTCTAGCTTCCCAGTTCGTTACATATATCACACTGTACCTTACTGGTTGAATCATTACTTTCCAACTGATGTTGCATTTTCACAATGCACAGTTTCTAATGCACACACTGATCTGTTCAGGGTCTGCCTCCCATCTTTCTTCGCATAAGTAGTTACAGCTTAGTATTTTTGTATCCAATTATGAAGAAAGATGAGAATGAAATGGGAAATAAAAAAAGTGACAGGTAGTATTACAGAACAAAATGGTATTATATGCTTGCTTGATGCTAATTGGTTTTCTTAACTGTTTAAAATCTGGGATATAGCATAAAATAACCCAATAGGAGGGGTCTGACAGCCATTTTTTAAATGTTTTTAGTCAATTTAATTTACTTAGTGATTGCTCTAATACATTTTGATTGGTGAGGATCCCAACAGACACACCAAGGATGACCTTTATAGCACCCAGAAAAGGGGTGATAAAAGAGGGAACAAATGCTTTTATTAAAGAAAATGTGAGATATTTTGGATTAGGTGAAGTTTCCTTCTTTTTTAACTTATGAAAGTGGCAATATTTAAGTAAATGAGGTAAATGTTCAGCACTCCTGAGCTTCACCATCACCAGTAACTTGTACTTCCTTTCATATATTTCTGCTTTTTGTTATTGATAGAACTGTCAAAGCCAGCTCAGCTGAGACTGCACAGAGGTCACTGTGATGAGAAAGTGGAAATGAGAACCTCCAAGTGACAGCACACCAAAGTAATACCCTACAACTGAGCAATTTCTTGGCACATGTTGTCTGGGTTTGATTCTGAGAATACCTAAAGACTCATCGAGAGTCATAAAGAACTGTTAAAATCTCCATGCACCAAAAATTATGATACTAACGTCATTTTGCTGTTGGGGTGAGATCAGCAGAGTTGCTTGAAGTGCCTTTATCTCATCTGCCCAAAAGACAAAGTGTGCTTTACAGCTCTAGAATCCTAAATCTGAGTAAATAGATATTTACTTTCCATATGCTAAGAATACTGGACATCTAAACAAATATTTAAAATGGTATTTCCTCCACAAGCATTGGCACGATACACACATATACTTTATACAAAAACTGGTGAAGGATTCTCACTTCTGAAATCATGGCTTCTGTATGGCAGAGGCATGACAAAAAGGAATTCACCCATTAGCTTTCAATAAAAACTGAGCTCAGAGAGAAGCCTGTGTTGCTTTTGCATTTCTTTTCATCACTACTAAAAGTGACAGAAATTAAGAGGTGGGGGAAGAGAGAGAATAAACATTTAAGCAACATAACCAGATTTTCAGTTTGGGCTTCAGGAGCAAGGTGCACAATAATCTTAATACCATCATTTTCTCTGGAGAATGATGCTACAGAATACTAAGCATAAACCAAATAATGACTATCACCTTCTTTGGAACTTTGTAAAACTCATTCAAATTTGAAAGCACTCTGAGATCCCAGCAGCCAAGTGCTGTAGAAAAGCAAGGCACATTTAAAATTGAGCACTTTGGGCTTAATTTATGTTTCCAACTACAGCTTTTGGGATCCTGTACATTAGCTGTATATATATTTTTACATATGTCTAAAAAAAATGGTCCTCCGAAGATGATGAATAGCATGCCTTACCAGAAAATATATGACAGGTTCTAAAAATGGTACATTTTTAAATTGGTCTAGATATTTATTCTTGCTCTGATCCTCTGAGATGTATATTGAAATTTGTAATATAAACAGCAAAGGGCATTCCAAGACAAGCAAATTAAAATGAATTCTGCATCATTCTCTCCTGTCCTATTATTTTAAGTTCTCAGGAGACCTACAAAAATTTGTATGTGAGCTAAAACTGTATGTAAGTCTAGTAAAAGTTTCTTTAAAAAAACCTAATCTTTTATTAGATCACAACATAACTCATGTTTAAAATAAGAAGTTAGGGCTATTATCACAATATATTAACAGAGTCTGTGGTAGATATCACTAGTATGCTATGTCTTTATGATGTTTTACATTGCATTTTCCTATATATATTAAAATGTATATATCACCATCAATTCATGATGAAAGAACTTTACTTTTTTAGAAAATAATATCATCTCTATCTCTAAAAGAGAGCTGTTTATCACTACCTGATAACCCCACTGTTCATTCATAGTCTCTTGGCAGCAGGCTTTTACTCCTTCCTCTTGGGTCGCTCTTCACAGGTAATAACATAGGCCTGTATAGGACCTCCCCAACCTTCAAGTCACTAGGAGTGCCAGACCCTCCCTTAACATCTGTCTACCCTATTCTGGAAACCCTCTGATGAAGTCTGCATCATTACTCAATTCCCCCTGTGGTTAGGAAAGTTTTCCTCCCAGTCATCCTAATGCATCTTGGCTGAAAATTAAATTGGTTTCTTTCAAATTCCCTCAAGTGGAGAGAGAGAACAATAAGCACCAACCTTTGTGTAACTTTCTCATATTGGAAAGACTATCAAGATGATTTCTCTATAGGTTTATCAGTTCCCACAACTTTTCTTCATAGATTATGTCCTATAGATCTCAGATTTTCCTGTCACACTCCACTCAATTTAATATGCCTTCTTGATATGTAAAATATGGTGCTCAATGCAGTTCTTTGCTGGGTGCTCTGTACTGGATTTTTTTTCCCCCTAATTTTTCACAAGGACATATGTGAGACAAAAACAAAAGCTGAAATCAGGATAATTCAGCAACATCTTCCCCCTTTCCCCTGCATAGTGATTCTCTCAAAGAAATCAGATGGATTTGCTGAGAACAAACCCTTTCAATCTTACACTACCTTTTGCAACCTTTTTAACATTTGAATAGTTAGGGAGAATATTTATTTTTAACATCTGTTCCAGCATATTTCCAGCAATAGCTATTGGGCTGACTGGTTTAGGAATTCCTTATCCCTTCTTTTCCTTCTTTAAAAAGGTAGGTACAACATTTAACTTCTCTCATGCTTTAAGGTTTCCCTCATACTCTAAAATTCTCAGAACATCATTTAGCATTTGCTGAACAGAAATCCATGCTGCTGCTTCATTTCTAATAGATTGATGGACTCATTCAAGACTTTCTTAAAGAACTAACCAGCTAAAAAATCCATTTGAGCATACAGGAGCAGCCTAACTTCCAACTCTGAGCAAACCTATAGGTGAAGTTTCCCATTATAGTTAAGGCAGTGCCCCACATATATGGTCATATATGCCTGTGCTTCCTGGCTCTGCATATCCAAGTAAAGAGTGAGAAAATTCATGGCATTAAATTGTCAAAAAAGTAAGTAGGGGTGCAGGAGGGAAAGAGTTTTCTACAGATGCCAGTGTGTAGCTTCAAGGGATTGGAGACACCAGTGGTACGGAGGGATGAAGAAGCAGAGCTGCTCCTTCCAACAACTGCTGCTTATTAGACTGGTTTTCATATAAAGTGATATCTCACCAAAGAGATGTAAGCAGCACATCACCAAATCCTGGCTTATTACTAACAACAAAGGATGAATTTGCAGCCAAGGAATACCAGCAGAGTTCAGATCTCCAAAAGCTTTGACTTTGGAGTTTTAGGGTAGTTGCTGCAGTGATTTAAGGTCCTTTCTGCTATCCCACAGGTCTCTTCCATCAGTTTCCCAGCCTGGGTGCTCCTGGAGTGCACAGCCTATCATTCATACTATCATTTGATTATTGCAAATATGTGCCACTTATAAGTAACTTCATGAATGCTCAAAAACTGGTACACATGTCAACACTTCAGAGTCCTCAAAGTTTTAAGCACACTGATCCAAGCTACAGTTTACAAGCTATGGACCACTCCTATAGAGTGGAGTGTAGAGACTGCAATAAAAAACAATGCAAATGCCGTATTCTGAGTTGCAAGGGAATTGACCTGCTCTGCACTCCTCCCCCATGGGCACCACAATAAGGACACTAAGGACTCATAGCTGTCCCTCCTTTGGTAGCCTAAGGAAAAGAAGAGAGTACTCTGAACCAGAGCCAGAGATCTGGTCCCAGCCTTGTCACTACCTCCCAGCTACAAGCATCATTGCAGTTATTCCTGTGCTTAAAGTTACACATGCAAGTGAAGTGGTTGCAGGATGGGTTCCAGGTTTGTGCTTATCTGAAGAGAAACTTTAATAGTGAAAAGTAGGCAACTTGAAACCTTTAGCCAGCGTTAAATGCTCTTAATAAAGAACAGAAAGCAACCTCTATCTTTGCGTGCTGCCCCATCTGAATATTTTTAACATACCATGGGAAAAAGAAGACTTTATGAGAAGCTGATTCATGTGTTATGTCACTTGTACACTAAATACTATGTTATCTTCTGAAATTATAGAAAGGAGGAGGATATTTTTAGTAATTGTTCACTACTCAAGCCACTGAAAGAAAGTATGTTTCTCTGGGTACAGCTAATTGTGTTTGTGGTTTCAGAGACCACTGCCAATATTTCAATAATATATATATTACGAACTGCTACAGCTGGCAAGGTGTATCTGTGTTGTCTATTCCAGGGAACGATTTTGCTGCCTATTCAAAATGAATAGATTCAGAAGTGGAATCCAGCATGGAAAATGAAGAAAGGTCAGGGGAAGGGTAATATTTATGGAAGATTGAGCATTTTGGTGTGCTACTGGCTTCAGGGTCTGAACTCCCTTAAAAATACCAGGTTTTGTGCACTGGAGTGCTGAGCAGACAGAGTATAACTAAAGCATTTGTTTGAACCTTCAGAAACAGATAGTTGCTTTGCATTCAAAAAAGGAAAGCAAGAGAACATCTACATTTTATGCCACTTTACTCAAATAAGCAAACCCAAAAAGGGCTTTTCAATCAACAAGAACAAAGCTGTCAGAAGCATACCTTGGTTTGGGCAGCTAGTATAGCAGTACCTCACACCCTCTCCCCATTTTAAGCAGAAAGACACAACATTCTGAATTGTTTGTGTGTTGGGGGACTGGATAGAACAAGTGCACGGAGCGTTGCAAGACAGACCTGAAGGTTTGAGAGGGATGTGGGGTAGGGTACTTGATACCATTCAAGAATTGTCATCTGTAATTAAGAGGCAAATAAACAATAAGAGTTAACACTCCATGGCTGAGTTAGTTTTTTGGAAATGCATGACAGCTAGTCAGCTGAAGGATGCCAGAAAACTGTTCAGTGCAAACAGATGCATAGTTCTAATGTAGAAATCCAAGAGGAAAAAACACTTGTCTTCGTGTGACTGACCATTCATTGATTTAATGCTTGTGGTCTGAGTGTATCCCACCTGTAAACAACATTATCTTTCCATGCTAGTAGTCAAATATGTACAGTTGAAGACTGAATGAATGGACAGGAATGCTATACAACAGGACCTCTTTTCTACACCTACAAAGACATTTTGATAGAAAAGAGGATGGAAATATGAAGTGCTGTAAATAAAGAACTATGGAAAACTGCCTTGACTGGCAACCAGAAGAAAATCATTTTAAGAGCTTCCAATATTCTATCTTTAAGCATTAAACTCAGGGGGTGGGAGGACATCCGTGAAAAGGCACAACAAAGTATAAACAGTAACACTAATAGTACACTTTCAGAATGCAGCAAGGAAACCCCACGCATTGGGTAGCAACGAGAATGAATTGAAGCACTTCGCTTCTTCACAGCACAGTGCTTTGGGTCCTTGATGCAAAACACATGAGAACTGCTGCATGCTTCCCTGATCTTCTGCACCCTTCAGAAGGCTGAGGCCTCCCACAGGAACATTTTCAGCATGGCAACGACAAAAAAATACCCCAAACTACTATTCACTTATTTGCTCAGTGGCTCTTCCAGAGTTCCTATTAATATCAGTTAATTACATGTGGAATATACTCTGTATTTCCTAATGCCAACCAGGAATTGATTTTTGCCTCGGTTAATTTAATGACCAAACTTGTATTCATTTTAGTTGGAACATATTGGACCTCTGACCTCTCACGCTTATTTTTATGTGCCTGGGAGCAAAATTCCAGTTATATATCTATATTCACTCTGCAGCTACTCTTTCCATATCAGGCATAACAACCTCCCTAAGTAAGAAATGAGCACTGCTCCAAGGTTCAAGCAAGCAGGTCCTGCTCCATGCTCTGCCTCGATACACATTTTGTTTCCTGCAGTACATAAAGTGACTCACAGGAAGCTTCCAGTAGTGGAAAGTTGCAATTCAACTGGAAAGAATCTGTGCTTTAAGAAACAGACAACTTTTTACTGGATTTTAAATAACATGCTGCATATAATGCAATTATTCTACATCTCCTGGTCATCACATGGCCTGCGGAAAATCGTAGTCAGTTTTTTAATACTGAGAATGTAAGGATTCTATGGAATTACAGATTACCTAGAAAAGTATTCTTCTCTTTGCATAATCTAACCTCTCATCAGAACAAGCAATTTTAAAAAATTATGATCCATTCTCCATTTCATATATATATACGCATAAAAGTGAAAGACTACAAATATGCTTTGGGGTGGTTGCTTACTGAAAACACATCAGACAATTACATGGTATGCTGTTTTAATTAGAAACTTTCTCTCAATAGGTCCCATTCGAAATGTGTGACACTCCCCTGTACTCTATGGCTGAAGTTGAGTTGTATTGCAATCACATCCCCAGTCAAAGAACATTGCCATTTTTTCCTAGATCAGACACCTGCTATCAATTTGAATGGTATCTGATTGAATATTTGCACAGGAAGGACAAGAATCAATTATTCATGAGTACTAAACAATAGACTGTATAAACACAGTTCATGAACCTGAATCCTTTACAACCCAGCTTATCTTCGATACATTTATAAGGACAGCCATATCTTTCAAACAACTGACGCATTTATGGCACCAAAAAGGGGGGGATGGGGGAGAAATAAAAGAGGAAACAAATGTTTTTGTTAAAGAAAATGTGAGATGTTTTGGATTAGGTGGAGTTTCGTTTCTTTTGCTTATAAAAGTGGTAATATTTAACTGTTTAACTAAATTTAACTAGACATCTCATGTGACAGCCTTTTCCCTGAGACTCTCAGCTCAGATTCTGCTGAACCAGGCTATTTGAGTAATTCAGATGAACAAGAAAATATATGCAACTTTTGGATCCTTAGCCAGGACTCTTGTGTGAGTTCTGAACTTCTACCCGTTCTTAGCAATTTAACAGAAACAAACTATTTTGAGGTTCTCCTGTCATTAGGTCTTCTCCATTGACACAACCTGTGTTCTTTCCCTGTCAGACTCTTCTCTTTTAGGTTTCCAGTGCAATTCAATTAAGCTCTGCTAGCTCTGCAGTGCTGATCTGACTGAGGGCATGCCAACAGAAATCCTGCACCTTGTTGTCTCATCTGAGCTTCATAGTACAAATGTGGGTGATGTCAGAAGGGGAAAAGCCTGATGCACAGTTTCAGGGAAAATATAAACCTGACATTGTGACGGAACAATACAAATGAGACCTGTAAACAATGTACTCTGTTAAAATCCTTCCTTCCTCCAAATAAAGCTGTTGGTGTTGCTGTCACGTTTAATGCATTTTTATGTACAGTCCTTTTCTATGCTGGTTTTGGCTGAGGTAGAGTTAATTTTCTTCATAGTAGCTAGTAGGAAGCTATGTTTTGGATTTGTGCTGAACACAGAGCTGATAATACAGGGATGTTTTAGTTACTGCTGAGCAGTGCTTATACAGAACCAAGCAAGGCCTTTTCTGCTCCTCACCCCATCCCACCAGTGAGGAGGTTGGGGGTGCATAAAGCGTTGTGAGGGAACACATCCAGGACAGCTGAGCCCAACTGACCCAAGGGATATCCCATACCCTGTGCATCATGCTCAGCATAGAAAACT
This sequence comes from Ara ararauna, assembly GCA_028858755.1. Classification (NCBI taxonomy): domain Eukaryota; kingdom Metazoa; phylum Chordata; class Aves; order Psittaciformes; family Psittacidae; genus Ara; species Ara ararauna. The sequence goes on along the minus strand of CM054410.1, from coordinate 7,918,445 downwards.
GGGTAAGAAGGAAGGGGAGGACATCTGGAGTGATGGTGTTTGTCTTCACAACTAACCAATAGATGTGGTGAAGTCCTGTTTTCCTGGGTATGGCTGAACACCTGCCTACTGGTGGGGACAAGTGAATGAATCCCTTGTTTTGCTTTTCTTGCATGCATGGGCTTTGCTTTACCCATTAAATTGTCTTATCTCAACCCAAAAGCTTTCTCATTTTCACCCAATTCTCTTCCCCATCCCACTGGGGGAACCGAACAAGCAGCTGTGTGGGGCTTAGCTGCCATCTGGGCTCAAACCATGACATTTTCTTACGGCAATGGTTTAAATTTCAATACAAATGTTTAAAGCATGTGACATTCTGAAATTACAGTATCCATATTTAAAGACCCAAGATTACAGCTTCCAGTGGTGAGCGCTTAAACTAGTGTAAAATACAATTTGATTTAAAATCAATCCTGCAACTGACTTTAAAAAGGCAACTAGCGCTGTTTATTTGTTTTTATGGGAAATAATGCAAGCAATTAATTTCTTTCATACTTTAAGTGTCTGAGTTATGAAAGTCTATAATGTAACATGGCATGCTTGATGAATAACATCTGAGGTGATTTAGTTTAGAGCAAGTGATTGACAGTTAGCAATTTTGATAAAAAAACCTTGCTGCGTGATTTGCAACAGGCAACTCAGCTGTACAACTGATTCAGTGAAAACAAACTCAGAGTGAAAAGGAATTTTATCATGTTACATTTTATGCTGGAGAGTCAGAGAGAATGAGAAGGATACAATTCTTTCCTAGATCTAGCTGCTGCTTTAAGAAAAGAAATGACAAGGTTATGGGTTCTCCTTCTGCCATGCATCTACTTCATAAATTTTAGCATTAAATTATAAATAAAACATATGAGGACTCAGCTCAATAAGAAATATGTCTGGACGTTGGCACTGTATAGGTCTGCACAAATCCATATGAGCTGCTTAACATTGATTTTCTTTGGCGTCTTTTGCAGCCCTATGTGGGCTTTACAATGCAGAAGGCAGACATGCCTTTTATTGTATCAGGCCCCTTGCCATTAATTACAGACATGCCTTTCGTTAATGACTGGGCACAACTGCCTGTTGATACCCTGGCTGGATCACCAGAGGATGTAATCAACAGTACAGACCAGGGTTGTCGACCATTTGCTATTCCTGGCCTCCCCACTTTCCGCATGCTCTTTGCTTTCCTTGCCAAAGAGAGGTTGAGGCCTCTATCCCAACAGGCTCAGTCCCCCTTGCTCACCCCTCCTTCTGTACCACTTTCTCCTAGGAAAAATAACCCAACACACATCTCCACTCACCTTCAAGCTGAGGTCAGTGGGGAAAGCAAGGGGAAAGACTCATCTTTCATACACCTAGAAGTGAAAAACTCCAGGGCAAAGCCAAAATTATCGTCTTGCTCAACATGGAGAGCTAACCAGACACCAAACCTCCTGAGTCTGCAGAATCGAGTGGAAAACTTGACAAAAAATAAATAAAATTGTGCCTGTGGTATTTTCACATCTTCACTCTGGCCCTGGATAGAAAAGTAAATGGTCTTGGTGGTTAGTGCACGAGGCCAAAAGCGAGGAGGAGCCCTGGGCTCTATTCATACCTCTGCTACTGACTCACTGCAGCAAACTGTTTGGACCAAATTCTTGAAAAGCATTCGCTAATTTGGGGAGCCAAATCTTTTGAGTAAACAAATAGAGACATGCAGGGGCAGAGCACCTACCGCTTCTCATAGAGCCATGGGGAGATTCTGGAACACACCGCACCACTGTCAACCATCCAGACCATGATCTGGACCTTCATTTAGGGAGATAGAAAGCACTCTTCCATCTGAGTCAGAAAGCTGAGAGCTCCTCCTGTGCCCATGAGAGATGCTTCCAGAGATGCAGGACTTGGTGTTTAATCATGACAGCTAAAATTACTGGACACATGAGTTTGAGCACCCCCTTCTTCTCCCATCTGCTAAATGGGCATTATATATGTGTCATAAGAGTCCTTTGACCTCTTATTATCGTGTGTCACAAACCACGGCAGTTCCTCAGGATGGCATCTGTTCCAGAATAGCAAAAAATTACTGTAAGGTTCTTAGAAGAAGGTTTGGTTCAGGTCTGTGCATCTTGCAATAGACAAATATTTGTTGGACGATAATTTTAATTTTTACAGATTGGTTTATCCTGAGTAATATCCCCCTGTGTATAACTGCCTTGTTGAATTGCTTTTCTTAATAAACCTTTCATACCAATTGCATCCTGCTGATTAGATTTTGCCACTTTAGGAAGAACTACTGAAACATGTATCTGATTAGGAAAAAACCATGTTCATGTTAATTTCACGTTTTATCTATTTTTACTTAACTTTGACATATTTCCTGTAAGATCTATCAATAATAACCAATCCCCATGATTGGTTCCTCCAAATAATGACTGTTGAGCATGCAAAACAAATTGGGCAAGACCCTGCCCTAAAGAGCAGAGGTAGAATTCCCATCAAAATCAGTTCCCTCTCTGATCACTGATAGTTATGCACATGTATCTAAGAATGAAATTTGCCTCATTGAGTGATATTACCTCTTCACTTGCAATAACATAGCAAACAGTAAAAAGGCAGAATTGACTGGGACATCCTCACTGTTGCTCTACCAGCTGAATATCATGTTTCTGTCCACAGTTCACTTTCTGCTGAATTGCCCTCATTCAGCATTCCAAAACCTGACGGGTATTTTTTGCCCTGGGCAGATTATATATGGCATGTTTTTCCCCTCAGCTGACTTTACAATTCTTCTGCTCCTAGAGAACTCTGCTTCAGATTTATTCAACTCATACAAGAATTTAGTTGTTAATTGAATTAAAACATGGCTTTTCAATATAAGATCTAGATGTGAAGGCCTGGATCTCTTAGTGAATTGCAGAGAAAGACTTCATGTTCAAGGGCCCTTCCCTGACTGTTACAGCGCTAACAGAGCCTGTATTGTCATGTCGCTGGTCTCCATTGGAAAGCTCTCATCTCTAGAGGACAAAAGTACTTTACCTCCTCTACATCTTTCAACCCTCTGAGCAAATCATTAAGAAAGAAAAAGAATTAAAAAGCAGAATAGATGCTATTGCTGCATGAGCAGAACACAATCAATAATATTGTTACAATTTATTATTTGAGAGAAATATGTTTAGAGAAAAAAAGGAAATGAGAAAATCAAATCAACCGTGTCTTAAAACACACGGTGAACATGTCCCTGGCCTTATGTCCTTTATGGAAATTGTGCTTATACAACAGATAACTCAGCAATGCAGTCAATAACCGGCAAACTTGATACTTCCAAAGGCACTAAGAGGAAATGTCAACCAACACTGATGAGCAGCTTTGAACACTTCGCCTTTCAGATACAGGCTGACAAGTTAACAGGCTTTTCTTCCTCAGTTGGAAGGAGAGGTTTCATTGTCTGTATTCCTGTGAATAAAAGCAATTCGAAAGTGCTGGGCACATGCCACATTTCATAAAAGGGTAAGATTACCAGCCCCTCTTGATGCACTGCAGGATGCCAATGTATGTTTGTACTCAGTGTGGTTTTTCCAGTGAAAAAGGGGAACAAAAAATCCACAGAATCTCCTATACATGGGAAACTACATCTATTCATCAGGGAAGCAAAATGGAGTCTACTTGAATTAATTTCTCCTCATGTATTTATATTTAGCTCTGCAACAATGGTCCAGCAGCTCCCATTCCATTGAAATGGCTTAGCATTACATCATGAAATTAAAAAGCTGCTGGATAACCACTCAAAGTGCTTTCTACATGTGGCGCTGAGGAGGGGAATCCTTGTATTTATTAAACAACAGGCAGAAGTAAACCAAAAACGATTCTGTTGGGCTGCATGGTCAAAGAGATTAAAGAATATCTACTGGTTAGTCAGATGTGTTAATCCGCGAAAGTTATGTATTTATTTCTTCGGTCTGACAAACACTATCAGAATGTCACCACAGTGGAGCACACTCACAGATACAGGGATATTGAGCTCAGTAGGCAGATGAAGACCATGTCTGTGGCACTTGGCTATACGCACCCTCAGTCTACATGTGAGGTCCTCATCTGTAAAATCAGAGCAGCTATCTTAAAGCCCCTAAAGAAACACCGCTTTGTATTCCCACTTCCAGACTTTTTGTATACATTTAACCATTTGAGATATGGTCATTATTCATTGTACAATCCACAAAAGCACAGAGATGACCTAAAAAACATCTAGGTAAGCTTAAGAAAAGGAATAATGCTCTTAACCCTCTCAGGCACAGTTTCTACAGCTCTGATTTCTCTCTTTTTCTTAGTTTATCCTATGTTTCCATAGCCACAAATGTCATTTGTGGCTGGAAATGATCCCACCTGCTTTTTACCCCCTTATCCCATGAATACATATTTGAATTTAAAGCCTAATTCTAAGGTTTTGGTGATTTTTTTGCTGGTTTTGTTTGCAAGTACAATATTTCCATCATGCTGTAAAAATTGTAAGTATTTTCAGGTTTTGGGAGTACCAAGACCAAAAGTGTAGGCTATGTAATTTTGAGAAGTGGACTTCAGTCAAGCTTGGTATTTGATCCCACAGAATGCGTTCTTTAGCAACTCTGTTGTTTGTATTGAGATATCTGGTAAGGTCTTTTGGGAAAACATACCACATATCTCTTTAAGGTCCAACCAAAATATCATCTATCCTGCCCTCAGTACAACAGCCTTGCTGAGAGAAATAGTTCAGGGGAAGGAGGAGGATGAAAACTTCCACTAACCAAACACTGCTGGACCAAATTCTCTACCCTCCACTCCACTGAGACGTTGTTTCTTCAGTAGGGAGTCTGATTATTTGACAAAATTTAGGAGGTTAAAATTAAAACAACATAACTGCAGCCCTCTAAGAAATTATTCCGTTCTTATTTTCTTGCCTCTCTTTTTCTTGGCACCAGGGGACTCTAGGTCAAAGCTAAACAGCTTATGAACTCATTTCCTAAAATCTTCAGTCTCCCAAAAGCTTGCTTTCCTTGGATTATTTTTAATTCAGTCAATTTGTAACACACATTCAGCCTGTATCCTCCACAATATTTTATGATAAATCCCATTCAATTTCACATGTACGGTTGCAAGCTTTATTGCTTAACAAACATTTCATCTACTCTCCCATAATTTATATCTGAATGGGTTTATTATAGACGTAGCATTTCATTCATTGTGCAGTTAATTCTGTAACATGCTGCCTGTTTTCTATATGGCCGCTCTACCATTATGTGCTTTCAGTACAATTGAATTTTTCCTTGGGAGCTTTATAAAATGGTTTATGAATATGTAATACAAATTGTATTAACAAGGCAAATGTACTTTTTATTCCTTTTGTGAGCATTTCCAGCCAATGACTAGCAAGAGAATAAGCATGGTAGCACATGTCTCCCTAAATTCCTATTCACTAGGGCTACCCATGCAATATTATTTTTAAAAGGCTCATCACTTCAAAAACAAAGATGTTTTAAAATCTTGGTTGATGCTGCAGTCAGCTCCATGGAAGAGATCACAAGCAAGCTTTACAATATGACTTCTCCCTTTGTAGAGACTTTTCATCTTCTGCTCTGGTAAAAGGATATTTAAGCAGATACTATTATGAAAAAGCATTTCAGGCAGTTTACTGCCTTGATTGCCATTACCTATTTGTTTTGCATTAACACCTAGAAACACCAGTCCTGTTGCATTACATGCCTAAACGTATATTAAAACAAAGAGGTGAGGCAACCCTTGCCCTAAAGCTGTGATTGACAATGTATCTAGCAAGACAAGAAGCGGATATGATCAAAGAAGTGGAGTAAGAACAGGGTTAGAGAGGGTTGCAACACATATGACATATTCTGTGTGCTCACCAACTGCTGGATTGACTGTGCAAAGGGGAGGTATAGATGATGTTAAACGGTCACACAAATTTTTGAGGGAGCTCCTGGATTGACTGACAATACATTCATATACTTGAAAAATGAGAAGCAACATGTCTCTGCCTAAATTAGGTTGTTTCCATTTGATAGAAAGCAATTTACACACTTCAAGATTAAGGTAGTCCCTCTGAGAACACAGAAAGCTTCCATACAAAGGATGTAGAAGCTTATTTTACATCACAACCTCGAAGTTCACCACAATGCCCTTGCTAAACCTCACAGGGGGGTTTGCTAATGCACTTTACCTGCTAACCCACTTCCTAAATCTTCAAATCTGTCTCTCATTTGAGAACATGACTCCTATTAAAAACCCCATCCTTCCATTCACCATCTTGGCCAGCACACTTTCTAGAATTCTGTCCATTGCATTGGCTGATGACTAATGGTTTGCCGTATGTTCTTACTTACAGTGCAGGGAATTAGTTCCTCAGCGATATGATGGGAAGGCTAGAGGCTTTGGTAGGAAATAATGTGGTACTGAGACAAAAAGGAGGAGATGGAAAAAGTCTGAGCATATTTCTGCTCAATTGTACAGACTACAAGAAGAGAAAGCAAAAAAAATGCCTCTAGAATTCAGATTCCTTTGAAGTCTGTCCATAGGCTCAGTAATGTCTATGCTACCTATACTGGCAGGCAACATTTAGCGGGGTTGCTTTCCTCTTTGAATTAGATGTAACAGAAATACAGCAAGACAGATTATAGAGTAGGGTTTGGCTAACTTCTCCTCTCCAATGCCCTGACATACACATGGAAGAAAATCCCCTGGTGTCATTCTAGATCATGTTAGTTGGATTTGCAGGGGAACCATCACAAATGAAGAACAGGTAGAAGCATAAGAAGGGTCTCTCACATTTCTTAAAACTTATGTGTTTTTTGTATAAGCATTCTTATTTTAAGACAGGAAAGACCCTACTTCTAAAGGGATCTTCTTATCCGCTTTGCATATGCAAAGTGGGGTTCAGTAATACAACACTCAAGCAGAGCATCTAGTGTTTTTCTAGATTAGAGTCATGGAAGGACTCAGAATTAGCAGCATGGATCACTGAGCCATACCTACTCCTTATTCAATTCCTCCAATGACAATTTTACTGATGTTTTATATTAGTGCTAACAAAGGACCTGAATAAGATGTAAGTAAGAGATGTTATATTTTAAATAAAAGTCCAGGTAATGTGCCACTGGGGACCTTAGGATCAAATGAGCTTTTATAGTTTTGTGTAGAATGTAATCACTTTATTTCATTATTGTGTTTGCTACATTACTGTTATTAAAGAGTTTATTACCCTGTGGGGAGTACTGCTCATTGGAATTACATGCTTGCAGACCGAAAGAGACAGCAAAGCTTCAACCCTTAATTTATGATACAGCCACAAGATAACAGAACATCAGCACACTGGGACTGGCATGACATGCTGGGTTCTCAGTATAATCCTGCAGGTACCACAGGAAGTCAGAGCTAGATGCAATGGAATTGGAAAGTCATTGTTATATGGTTATCTGGTTTGCAGACGTTCAGTACATGCTGAGTCTCTAGCAGGCTTTTAAGGAAACTGTCCAATATACAACATGTGAGGAGAGGGCAAATTGGCCAAAAAAGGCAAGATATTACATGAAATGGAAAATTACCTAACAGGTCACTTGTCTCCATTAAACACTTTGGAAAATCTTAGAACTTCTTAGACTGTTATACAGCTATCATGAGGACTGACATTTAGGAGGGAGGTACCTTCTACTAGGTTTGAGTTTCTGTGGGTCTCATTGCTTCCCAGAGGTGTTTATTCCTAACAGACACATCACGGTAGCATCTATTTGAATACTAGGTTGACAGTTCTGATAATCTTGTCTTGTGAGGTGGCCACCCTCCTTCACTGCCAATTACTAAGCAGCTTGCCTTTCACTAGCTATTTAATATTCAACACTCCTGCAGATACTCTGAACGACACAGAATCCTATGTCAGACACCAACATCTGGGAAAGGGCTTCTCCAGGAAGAAAGGGCTGCCTGGTGCCCTCAGAATGGCTACACTGGTATGAATGGTGGCACCTTTCAGTAACTTGGAATACCATCAGCAGTAACATAAAATCAGCTGCTGCTGCCCTTAAACCACACACCCTATTTTGCCTCCAAGGCAAGGCCAGGATAGAAGCAAGGAATTTCCTAATTCTCCCTAGTTAAGGAGGTTTACGCTCACCCTCACTGCACCTGCACAACATGAACTCAGCTTTTACAAAGCCCCACAACTGGGAGGCAACCCCCTGTCCTTGTATACCCATTCACACATCACATATCATGTAACTCATAAACCATGTCACACATTAATGAGATCCAAATAATGCAGAATCTACAAAGTGGTAATATCTGTAGTCAGACTATTTATCTTAAGTCACAAGGATTAACAGTCCCCCTGGTTCTAGGAATACGCTAATCACGTGCAAGGATCACAGAATTGTTGCCATCTTGCACTGCCTGGCTGGCCAAGTGATTTTAATTTTCATTTGGGATAGATGCTGGATCTTACAGACCACTGGTCCGTTGCCTTATAAAATGAAAGAATTCCACAGCCCTTCTATTATCCCTGTCCCCCCATTATGTCCTTTTTGTGTAAGAGGCAGGAAAATCATGCTCCAATGTGAAAAATTTAACATTAAAAAAAAATAGCACAAAGCTATTTCAAGACCAAGGAAAAACTCTGGGACAGAGCTTTGGTTTTCATTTTAATGACTCTTCCACAGCCTTGTTTAACAAAATCCTATGAGTAGGAGATAACCTACAAATCCAAGCATATCTGCAAATGCAGTGAAGCAAACAGATTACAAAACCACTTGAAACCAGCTTTATGAAGAAAAAAAGAAAGCCCAAACTCCTGGATGAGCAGGTTGTGGTTTTTCTTTTTTTTTGTGTATATTCTAAAGTTTATTAGAAATTTGGCTATTAAACAGCATCTTTTTAAACACCTGCTATAGTACTGCATTTTGAATACAAGTATCTGTACTGAAATTTAATAGCTATTTTATTATAATTTTTTTAAGGAACAACGAGAAATGACAAGATTCTTTTCACTGACTTCTACAGGCTTTCATAGATCACCCAAGAGGATGCCACAGAAGAACAGTGTTTCAGTAATCCGTACTTTGAGTAATAGTTTGAACATAAAAGATTACTGTGCTGAAGGCAGTCAGTGGACATATTTCATACTATCATGGTAACTTTCTTTCTTATCACTTTATTTCATGATATCATCTCCCTTGAAAATATAAGACTGTCTGATATTTCTACCTGGTGGAGTTGACATGAGCATAACGATTCTATCTGGTTCGGCACATGATAGCCCTCCTTCATGTTTTCCATGAAAATGCAGAAAATCCAAGGGAAGGATTTCAAGGAAACAAACCTATATACCATGCTTATTCTGTGCATGTTTGGCTTTCTCTTTTCCTGCAGGCTTTTCATTACTGCCAGAGAGTGCTGGCCTAAACCTTTCTATAGAAAGAATAACCATAAATCTGCATGAAGTTCATGATGATTAGTTTTTCTTGAAGCTGGGCCAAAGAATAAGCCTTTTTTCCAATACAGACTTCACATGCAGGCTCAGTCAAGAATTCATTTATTAATCCTTTCAATCAAGCCCAGATTAAGCCATCCAGGGGCCCTAGTGACATCAAGTAGCTCTGTGTCTTGAGACATGCCTCCCAATCGAAAGATCTCCAAAACAGCATGTAGAGGTTGCCCCAGACACAGCCCGTGCAGTATCTTTACTGAATTCTTAAGTCACAGTCCTAGGGCACCTGGATCAGGACGTCCATGTATAGGCATCACTTGTCTCTTTGCAAGCACTGAACAGCCCGTGCCCCATTTTAGGTGAGGATACACCACACAAGTGCATTACATGCCAAAGGGCATATTTGACAGGTATAATGTGTTGGAAAGGATAGTGAACTGAAGATAAGATCAGGTCCAAGAAATCCAGTAGCCAACCTAAGAGTTTCTTTACTCTGACTCTTTTATTCTAATATACAGCCATCAAAAGATTTCAGCAGCCACCCAATGTGTCAAAATCCACAGATGTATTTAACCATGCACAGCATTATTTCTGTATCAAAGGCAGCCATACTTTGATTCAACTACTTCATTCTATAAAGCTGCATTAAAACTCTGTCCCTTCATTTCCTAAGAGTTCAGCTGAGAACCAGTTCCTTTGGCTTTTAGCCCCTATAAGTTTCCTAGTTTAAATTCTTTGTCTTTCACTTTCAAATTCAGATTTAGAGGTTGATATTCTACTGAAGAAATGAGATTAAGCTAAAAACCTAATTCCCACCTTCTTTTATCTATTTGGTTATTCCATTTAAAGAGAACTTGCAAGATTTTCCTGTTGCAAAACTCCCACCTGGTCAGACTTGCCTGCAAGGTTAGCATCTCCTCTCAGATGCAGCTGAGTTCAAAACCATCTTTCTCCCCCTTCCTATCACATCCCCCTCTCCATCCAGGCAAGATTTGTTGCAAACATTTCTCAGAGCTCTAACGTTGTGTGAACTCTTGCAGAATTATTGTTGTTCCAGGAGTGTCCTGGGGGATTTTCAGAGCTGCTGTGACACAGTGATATCCCTTGTGGAGGACTAATAGACTGTCGCTGTTTCCACTGGGAACAATGAAGGTCAGATGTGCTAGCTAACCTATGTTAACACATAACTTCCTCGCCCTGCTCGGGAACAGCACTGAAAATAACACCATGCCTACATACCACTCCTTGCCATTTCATTGAGATCACATCGAATCAACCCTAATAATGCAGTCTTTTTTGCTTCTGCCAGTCCCCAGCAAATCAACTCAATATCCCCACAGGGTCCACTGCTCTGCTCACTCAGTCAGAAAGTGTCAAAGGACAGAAAGGGAGAAGCACGGCAGGAGAAAAAGTTGCTTGCTCGAATGGCCTAGCTGCTAAGCCCTGAGCCCTTCCCTCACCCGGCCGCATAGCCCTGCTACTGACTGTTCGAGCACTGGCCTTATCAGCTATCCCATTATCTAATTTTAACTCCTCATTTGACAAATCTCCTAAAAACAGCTTTTTTTTTTCTTTTTCCTTTTTTGTTTTTTTTTAACCAACCTATCACCTCATGTTGGGTTTTGCGTTCGGGTTTGGTTTTTGGGTATTTTTTTTTTTTTTACCTTTCAAGTCACTTGGATTTCTTCCAGAAGAAACAGACTGTACATGTTCAAAACACAGCAAAGGCTGGTGGATGAATTCTGCACCCCTTTGTATTTGAAACTAGGATTTTCCTGGGTCCTTCAGAACAGCTGAAGATTCAGGGGAGACCCATCCAGGAGTCACTGCATCCTTTCTTGTTTAATTCTCTATAAAAGATAAAGGTTTGGTTGACAGCACGTGTACTTGCAAGTGCTATTTGATGTTTTGTTTTAATGCATCTATAAGCATCCGTGGATCTTTCACATCCCAATGTGTTAATGGCCCAGAATTTTACTATATTCTGAAAAAAAATACTTGAGAAAGTGTAAAGCTGGTGCATGGGAGGGAAGGGGATTGAGAAGTTTAAACAGGAAAAACTGTGATTCATAAATATTATGACTACAAGTGAAAATGAACCACAGCTTGATCACACAAAAAGAATAGCAGTTAGGAAGGACTGTTGAATTTAGTTTAGGTATGCAGTATACATAGGTAAATACACTGAATGCTAATGGTTTTATAATAGTCTTATTAATTCACACACATAGTTAATGTTAAAGATAAACTCCCCATCTTTAGAGTAATTTATGCATTCCGCTTTTATAGAATTCCAATTGAATGAATATGAACATAATCATTTTGCACAAATGTTCTCTAAGGAGTGTGCAGAGAGTCTGAGGCAATGCTGAGGCTCCCCACAGCTTTATTCATAATGGATCAGTCTATTCATTCCTTATTAATTTAATGGAGTACAACTGAGCAGTCTAGCAGCTTGAGCTTATGAGTGTTTCACAAATGGGGCTTTTTGCCTGTAATCACTTAATCCTACTGGCTAGGCCTCATAAATTGAATAAAGGAGTGAACTAGGTTTTAATTAAGTCTAAGGAATGAGCTTGTCTGAAAGATACTTCAGCCTCTTAAGATCACAGTGGTGAAGTGTGTTTGTCCAGGAGCGTAACAGGGGCAAGCATCCTAGGCTAGTTAGGTTAGAGACCAGTTGCTTTGATGTAAGGTATTTGTTAATACCTCTTTCCCTTTAATTAAAAATCCATTCTCTGCTGTCAGTACCATCCAACAGCACAAGTGAGAGAACTGCAGCAAACCTGTCCAGTTAGGGAAAATAGAGTGGTTTGGGATTCATTCTTTCTAATGCCACAAAGCAGCTGACAAAGAAAAGCACTGGCACTGACAAACAGAGAAGAAAACATTTGGCCTTAACAGTTTCAAACTGCTCTGCCTCAGGGCTCTGTGCCCTGGGTTAAACATGGGTCAAGCAGAAACAAGGGGGAAAAGCGCAGAACTCTTCCCTTTTGGGGTCCTGTGCATTAGGTCAGAGGTATCAAACTCCCATATGTCACCCCATACCATCATTTGTGGCTCTGTGCATACCCAAGCACCAGCTCAGGAGGACTGACTTGGTACCAAATCCTCACTAAATCTGGGCAGGAAACATGAATTCACAACTCCTTCCTTAGAGGTCCAGTCCTGTAAGCCTTTTCTAAGGAAAACAGATTGCATCTCTTGCAAAAGGTATTTGCAGCCATTTTCTTCTAAAATACAGTGGCTGCAGAAGCGATTCTGCTCTAGGTTTGAAAATTACCTTGGCTTTCACCCAGGCTAAGAAAGTGTAGCATTCGAACCCTTCCCTCCCCACAGCAGTCTCAAGGGAACAAAACTTACCACATTCTATACTTTCTCTCCAGACTACCTGTTGAGGATATATCCTGGGCAGCAAAGATTTCAAGATTCATGGTGGTGTACAAGCCTTTCATACTAATGTATTCTGTTTTCTACTCTGGTGGGCTTCCTGGAGTATATGTATTAGATAAAGCCAAGATGGTAGGAACTGAACTTTGGCGTCCTTTTCCCTCCTGAGACCTTGGCTGAATGTAAACTGTATTGTGCGCTGTCACAAAAACTATTGGTTTGGTAAATGATCTTCCAGGATGAGAGATTTTCTTTTCGTACATGTAGATAAAGAACAAGATTCTGGGGAATCCTAAGCTAAGGGGTTTGTTTGTTTTTGTTGCATACTGAGGGGGGAAAATGCACTGTTTCTGCTATCATTTTACAGCTTATAGTACCCAAAAGTACCCAAAATTTTACAAGTACCTAAAAGTGCTCTGTTACCTGGCTGTAATTTTCAGACACTAGTGCAACAGTACAGTGAAGTCTCAACAAAAATCAGACGCCTTTTGCTATCTGAATAAACACGTAACAGATAGGTGCTGACCACAGACATTCTAAAGCATCCCACCTTGGGGCGGTATTTTAAAGAGAGTTACCATTCATTTGGAATTTTTCTTCCATCTTTGAAAATAAGAAATAGGAAAATGTAAGGCTGGTGAAAGGACAGCTAATTTTCCTGGCTTGCTTGTTATGGGTTTTACTGAATTATCCTGCTGCCCTTTAGTCATGTTTTGGTATTAACTTAGCTGTAGGTTTAAGTTATGCTAAAGGCAGGAAGGATATGAATTTTAATTAGGCACCCATCTCTCACTGAGTTCTCCTAGGCTTCTTTGAAAATCCAGACCCTAGAGCTGTCATGTATGTGTACGTGCTTGTTTCTGGGCACATTGTATATACTTGTGCATACACAAATCTACATAAATAAATAAAGTGACATGATCAGATTTTCAAAGGCATTTAGTCTCGATGAGCACCCCCGTTGCTCTCAACAAGAGTTGGTGCATGCTGAGCTTTTCTGAAAAGCCAGCCCAGATCCCCGACTCCAGGGAATGCTGAACTTTATACAGCCAACGTCTCCGACAAACATACATGATTTCTGATTACAGTTAAGTTTTAATTGCTTTAAAAGATTCCAATCTGGGGATGGGCAAAACAATGCATCTTTCTAAATGGTTGGCTTTTCAGTTTAAACCCGCTTCTCCTAGGCGAGTGACAACGTTAGGCATTCTGCCAGCTTGAGTCTGGAGAGCTCCGATGAACAGCACACAGGCTGTGACAGGCTGGAGGAGTGCATGCATTCAGAAAGCCTGCCGCAGATCTTCTATTATGTTAAAATGGGGTGAAAAAGAAATAAAGTTAAACAAACACCAGAAGTGCATGTTAAAATGTAACTGCAAGCTGTATTTATTTAAAGGGCTGTTATGATTGCTTAATTAGAGTTCTTTCTTTTTTTAAAAAAGTAATAATCTCTGGCCTTTTTTTTTTCCTCTAAACAGCTTGCTTTTTGTGCACAGCTAGAAAGACAGGCAAGTCATCTCGGCGGTTGACAGACCTACAGTGGTCAGCATTTTCAAAGCTGGTACCTATCCAGGATCTAAGAATAAGGCAGTTTTGATTAAATTTTCTAAACTACTAAAAGAAATAAATCATTTTACAAGTAAAAAATAAGGGGACTCTAGTGTATGAATATGAAGGAGTGAAGGTTCTTACATGTACTTCTGAGAGCATTTCTCATGGCAGCCAGCCTCACTGGAGTCAGTCTCCCTGCGGTTTTGAAGGGCAGCCTTATTTTGAAAAGAAAACAGAAACACAGAGTTAGAAAACCACAAAATCAGTGAAAAGCAGAGGCTGGAATGACATCCCCCTCCCTTATTAAAAAAAAAAAAGGCTGGACTCCACAAGCAGGAATTCTCTAAGGGGCAAAGAACTAGTTGGGGCAAAAAGACATCCAGGAATTGTGGATGAAATTACTGCACCCAAGGAGCTTAACAGCTACTGGAGTCTGCCAGTCATGAGTGGCTTTACTAACATGCTAAAATGGATGTTGGAACTTGTCTTTGACTAACAAATCCCTCATCCCCAAGCAATCTCCCTCTGTAGACAACACCTTCTTCAGCTCAGTCCCTTGCCTACAACAGGCATCTTCCCTGTTTCCCGTACTAATGAGAGCCTTGGGTCACCACTACCACAGCTCAGCAACTGCAAAGCACAGAGGAAACATCCTATGGAGCTGTGGGAACATCCCAGAGTATGGGCAACTTTACTTTGGAAGGAGTTACACATACGTAAGTCAAAAGGATCCTTCTATATCCTTATTATCAGTGTGAGAAGTCTATGGAGGAAAACCTTGAAAGTACTTTCTGAATAAGCAGAAAACAGCAGGTACAGTATCAACTGTCTTACTGAATAAATGCATAAAGCCTTCTAAATCACAAGCTGCATAATCAAAGTACTGCTGATCTATTTTTAAAAACAGATAATTTTCTCACATTTTAAACCAATGGCACTTAAAAGAGATAACATTGAATAGAGTGCAACATTTTCCAAACTACTGCAATTCTTAAGGTGTTGCTAACACAGATCTATTGACTGATTTACACTAATTACTTAAAAAAAGGTGCTCCAGGGCAAAACACACAATCTCAGTCAATTTTCAAAGGAAGTCATTCAGTAACTGACAAGGTGTGCACCTCCTTTTGAATAGCTGTTGGACTGAAAAAGTAATAAATACTGAACACAGAGAAAATATATAGAAAATTTGGTTAAGCTAACATAGAATTCTCATTATACTGTTAATTGTAAATATTAATGCTAATGCACAATTTCTCTCTTTTTCATCATCTGGCAAAGGAAAAAGGAACCACCGGTATAAATATTAAATCTGCATGAGAATTATTCTGAAAGTGCTAATTTGAGTATTTCCCTGAAAAATATTTTCTGATTTCTGTGAAGCTTAGCACTAGTGACAAGTCAGGTACAAAGGTATGCAATTTCACAGGAGCAGCACACACCTATGGAAAGTACAAAGTGTCATCCCCTTGTGTTTGTGATTCATGGGAGACTTTCTGTAATACACATGAGCCATTCAGTGCCACAAGAATCTTTGCTATTATCTGACGTGACACGTAGCAAGCTGAGATCATTCATTTGGAAAAGAGATGGAACAATTAACAACCCACAGTGGCAGGGTCGGGATAGAACCCAGATGTTCATAAATGCATTTGAATAAAATCTACATTTCCATTTATACCTCTGTTGCATGCCCACTGAAATCAGGACAATTAGCCCAATGGGTTTTAAAAAGATGTTGCAGCCAAATTCAGCCACAAGGCTGGTTGTCTGCAATGGATGGGCAGCTCTGTATGCAGGCTCGCACACTGGTCACCAAGCTTCCCACTTCACTGTCTGTAATTCCATATTATAGAGGTGCATAAACAGGTGGGACAGAAGGGTTGACAGGCTAGTAGGCTCTTTTGCATTCCAGCAATATGACAGAATATATATACAATCAAAAACCAATTTGCATTAGTACCAATGGTGAAAAATAGGATGCCAGCCATGTCTACCACAACAGCTGTTCAGCAATGGAATGAAATACTGTATCCAGTATTCACCCATCTCATAACATCCTTTTTGTAAGTCTCAGAGGTCACCTAAACACATTTATTGACTTCATTATTTTTATATGTGGAGAAAAAATTGATGGTGCTACAGAGCTGAGCAAATAACTCACAATAGAATCTTTATTCAATATATTTCAGCTTTTTTTTTTACTGTTCCTGCAACACAGTGAAATTCTTATATTTAGCCATTATCTAAAATCACTATCTGAGAATTTCTGCAGAAAATTACTTTATGTACAAGATGTTCTTGTAAAGTTCAAAGTCAATGTTTACCATTAAAAATGTGTTTATTATTTAGATAAACTGTGCAGTAATGTTTCTGTTCTCCAATTGACTTGTATCCTTCATAGTAGAGTGTGATTTGTGAATTTTACTGGTAAGTGTAAATGACAAATCCATGAACAGTTGGTTAGAGTGGTTCAGATTCTAGGACTTGTCAATAATTAATTTCATAGGGAGTAAAATTAAAAGGCAATTTGAAAGGATCACATCCCAAGTGTCTTATCCAGAAGAAACAGAGACCAGAAAATGTGATAGCAATGCACAAATCAGAGGTTGATTAGTTGTACGTATTCTAAAATGAAACTCCCTGTGGCATTACATGAGAGCCTGGATAAAGTTGGTTGCCTGTTTTTTTTATTTTTACAAAAATATTTAATCCAAATGAGCACCCATTTCACTCATTACCTGAGTGGGAGACAGCCAAATCCTCAGATGCTATCAACAACCCCTGGTCTCTTGGCAAAAATCTAGATGAACCCTGGATTTTTCAGGGATATGGTATCAATTCCTGCTGATAGAAATGGGCAGCAATTTCACTATATGCAGCTCTGGAAAGCTGCTTTGCTTCAGCAAGCTCCTCCTTGGATGTTTAGAAGCAGGCTAAGCAACTGAGATAACCTCAAGTACAGTTCCATGCATTTTTAGAGTGCTTTTAGGGATGAGACTCTTCAAACTGAATGAAGTCTCAAATTTGCTTGAGAAAGCTTTACTCACCCTTATCAAAACAAAGGATCCAACAAGTCAAGCACATAGCTCATTATGATTATAAAAATAATTCAAAGCAAGCCCTCCACACCAGCTCAACACAAAGGGATGGCTCATTTTTTGTGTAGCATATGAGTAGGAACAAGCACAAATACAAACTGTACTAAGGATGCAAAGCTTTGTATGTATGGACAAGTTTCATCCTTTAACTGTGCACAGGGGATTGTTCAGGTGCCTGCTTAAAAGTATTTAAGTTGCAAGCTCCGATATTCTGTGACGGGGAGACAAGTTACAACCATTTCTAAATGATAAGCCAAGTTTTATCCAAATGTCCTCTGAAATTTCATGCATTCCTGGCTATACTAGTTTTGTATAATTAGCCTAGGAAATCTAACTGAAGCACTATTTGATTTCTGTAAATGCCAGAAATGCACCACAGGAAATGTAAACCTTGATATTAAGGCATAAGAATGATACAAAGTGGTACCTTGTTCTCAGGAGGATGGGCTCCTCTTTAATCGGTACCCAACTATGAGCAACTCAGTAAACCACAGGTAATTTCCAAAACTTCTCTTCATTAATATACAAATACAGGTCTAGCTCTACTGTTATCTTGTACAGACCCTGCTGCCACCACATTTTTATGACATTTTAATAGAGGAAGACAGGGTTCAAGAACTGTTGAAAGGATAATAACTGTTTCATGCAGTCTGCACACACTGTGTGAAGAATGGTAGAGAGAAGCTCTGAGACAGCTGTCTGACATCCATGTACCAGAATGTTTGTATCACTGATATAAAGGCATTAAGACACTGTCAATCTTACTTTCTTTTCAATCCTATATACCTCTTAATACTACAAGTGATTTGCCAGACGATCACTTGGAAGAGGTTCACTGAGATGCCCACACACTGACACCCAAGTTTCAGCAGATATTCTTCAAGCAAAAGAACAAAATGAATTTGTTCCCCTGATGAGCTCCTCTTGATCTGACACATGAGACATAAATGGTGTAGTATCATGTTAATTTCTAGCAGTCACACACATCTTTCAATTGGCCTATCAGAGGGACTGGTCCCTTTGTGAGCAATATCAAAAGAACGAAGGGAAGAACTGAGGGAAATAACTGAAGTGAAGCACATGGAGTATTTTCCTTTCTACCTGGTGAGTCTTTCAGAGGGTCTTCAGGAGTGACACACAAAAAAACCCAAGGTTAGAATCCCCCATCTCTTTGAAATCAATGGGATTTTTGCCATTGGCTTCAGGGAACCAGGATTTCTTTCTCAGAACCTTTGAAAACAATTGCAGTCAGCCTTGTTCAGTAGTGTTAACCACTGTATCAACACTGGCTGCTGCTGCTGCTTTACACCAGCTGAGAATCTGATCTTCTGTACTGCAGAGAGAACAGATTCATCCCACTATCAGGCTGCATTGTTACTCACCAGCCTGAGCCTGTGCTGCAGATAAACAGAGGGCTTTAATCCCCGGGACTCTCAATCCAATACCTTTCACCACTGCCAGATTCACATTGTGTTTTGTTTCTTTAATACAAGCTTATAGAAGAGTGAAACTGATAAACTTCCTCCTGCTCAGACTGTAGGAGCACAGGATAATATAACAAGTTAAATGAAACATTAGGGGAAATAGAAAGCGCTTTAGAAAACATGCACTGCCTCTTTAACACTTCAAGTTTTTCTTTTAACATAAAATTACAGCATAATGTAAGAAAGGAACCCAGCAAGATGCTTTATCACAATACTTGGGCAACTTTAACTCATCTCAAGTGTTATTATAAGAAATAGAATTTACCAGTATGGACTTACATTCAATAGCACTCCTTCCCTTTTTAATGAAATGTCATTATTCCAATACAAACCCTTTCATTCTGCAACCCACTCCCCCCTTCTTCTCACTATATTTCATTTCCTGCAGTTACGTGATATTATTGCCTTTTTTCCACAGCTATTGATTTAGGTGTATATGGTTATTACAATGCAAAATAAAACAGTTCCCCCATCCATTCTACCTTGTACCGTTGAACATTAACTTAATTTGTTTCAAATCTGCATTTGATTTGGCAAGGAAACCATTTATCTTTATGAAGAAAGCCCTCATAAAGTAGGGACTTCAGGACATCACTGCTTTAAAAATTTAATAGCCTTGTGTCTTATACACTAGAAAAATGAATTAAACCTTCAAATATTATATGTCTCAATGTACCTTTTTTGCATTTCATACTATGTTTAATTTACTATATCCCAGGAAATAAATTAGATAAATTCTTACTAGATTTAGGGTGGTAGTTGGTTCTTAGTTTTGACTTGGGTTGGGTATTTTACATTCCAGGATTAAAAGCTTATCAATACGGTATTAACAGCTGTATGTGGCCAGTCTTCTTAGGCTGGAGGTGGTTGTGACATGTGATTTTCTTGATTTGAAGAAACCAAGAATATCTCATCAGGGCTCAGAGCCATTAAGTTCTGAAGCCACCGCCAAAGTTGACCTTTCAACCAGTATGCAGCATATCATCTTCAAGGATGATTTCTGTGGCACAAGCAAACAAGCTTTGAGAATCTAAAGCAATCACAGATCAAAATAAGTTATGTATTCTCACTACCGATGGAATATTTAGATTGCAGTGTAGCATATGATGCCTTTTACATGGCTGGTGAACAAAAAAGGTAGGAAGCAGAAGTATCCGTGACTGTAAAGGAAAAGTTCTGCTTTAGAGAAACAGTCACTGTATGACTAAGCTGATGAACAACATCAACAACCAAGGGAAAATAATCATATGGTTTTGCTGGGATGAGAACTGCTGTAAGTACTTACGTCCCTTATTTCCTGGGAAAATTAAATTTCACATTGCTGCATTAATGTAGTCATCCTGGACACCTTTAAAAGACTGGCTTTTCTTCCTTCAGCTTGTTTTCTACTCTGACCAACAAGAGCTGTGCTAATTTAATTGATTCATTAATAATTCATATTTGCATCATCACTGAAGACACCAAAATCAATTGCAGTCAGAAGCCTAAATACCTTTCAGGGCCTGGGCTGAAGGCCCCAGAATCATTGTCCATCTCTGCAGTGCCAGAGTTAAGATAAAGGTCTCCTTCATATGCAAACCAACTGACCAATTACTCTGAAACCTCTGAGGCAAACCACTACACCTCTGAAGTCCAGCATATGAATTTGATTACACCCTAGCACAATTCCTTCTACACTCTATTTCTGTGTGTGTTTGGAATTTGAGCCTTGAACACAGGATTCCACACAGCAACAATCCTACTCCTCCCTGTTCTCTCCCAGCCATTCTGCCCACCCATACACCTCTCCCATTCCCTTTGGTCAGAACAAGCTCAGCCAAATAAGTGTCAGTTTTCTCAGGTTGATTCCTAGGAATGTCAGCTTCACAAATACAGGATAGACATGAGGCAGACTATGAAAACAGCTCATATGGTTTGTTCTGGCTGAGTATGACATGTAGTTTAAGCCTCAGTTTCTAAACCAGAAACACAGCAACAGGCCCTCTCAAGTCATTAGGCCACTTACTCAGATTAAGAGTTATAAAGGTAAATACCCAACTTTAGGCAGGTTGACCTTAGTAAACTGAGATGAAAGACATAATCTTAGCATGGCACACCAAATATACATGTATGCTCTCTCTATGGCAGTATTACCTAATTAATTGGGTTTATGTTAGGACTCTCAGGAATGAAAAACATAGGCTAAAGATACCTAGAATGAGAAATGAGCTTTGAGAGGAGAACATCACGAAAGAACTGAGCAAAACTTAAGCAAAAGGAAAAAGCATCTCAAAGGACTCTTTAAAGAGGACAACCAAGCAAAGTGAAGGGGGCAATAAACCAGAAAGAAGCAGCTCATAATGTTCAAATCTAATATAAATTCACCATCAGTACAACTTCCATCAGTCTGCATTGCTGTATTACTGAGCTATATTCTTTGGTGCACCTAAGTTTTATTGATTTTACAACTATAAAGCAAACAGCGGACACTAGAAATACATTGGATAGGTCTCATTACAAATCCCCCTGTCTGTATCTTAGAACATTCTTAAGCTGCATTTAGCAAGCAACCTGGAAAGCGCTGATATACTATGTATACATATTAAGAGCCCTGACTGTATTTGCTTATTTCTTCCCAGTAGGTAAAACCAGGCTGTTTTCATTGGATGATCTCCAGAAATGAAATCAGAGCACGGTATAGTGATTACTCAGCTCATACAATGAATTCCCAGTTTCAGTAAGAATAAGTAACATTCTAATTTAGAGTTGATATTTGACACTGGATAAGAGGGGAGGGGTCTACTTTCCATTTTCTCCTTAGACAACAGTCGTAAACTGCAAAACTCCCTGCTAAAATGTATGATCTTTGGAGAATGCTAATTGACCTACTAAAGTTAGCTTATTTTATTTGGTGAAATTTGCTTATCACAGGCCTCTAGGTGCTTTACACAAACAATATAAATGAAAATAATGAATAGACCAAATACCTAAGTGACAATGGGGACTACATCAATAGCTGTCTGCCCAACAGGATACGACTCAAAAGAAACTGTATTATAGCATGTGATCACCTCAGAAGAGGGAACTTTTCCCCCTTCTGAGGTTTGTTTTATTTCCAAGCACAGGGGGATTTGTTAGTTTGAGGCAGATCAGGTTCATCCGCCCCTTGTAGACTGCAGAGCACAGCAGTTCTGTAGATTCAAGTGTGTGTAGAATTGGTGCCATCCTGTGGGTGTGGGAAGTGGATATTTAGCTAGGTCAGGCGATCATGATGAGAACCGTACACACTCCCACACTGCCAGGGGAGACTGCTCCAGTGCAGTGGCTGGTTGGAGACTACAAACAGAGGAAAGCTGTTGAGCTCACAGACACCCTTCTGCTGATCCCCTACACTCATGCAGGCATGAGGACAGGTGCACCAGCAGCAGAGGTTATCTCTGGTTTCATGCGTTTTCCAAAATAGAAGTTTTCTCTCAAGATCACATGAATTATTTTATTGTTGTTGTTGCTGCTACTCCACGCATTAAGTCTAGGGAGTCTGAATGGGATGAAGCGAGCACATTGTCTTCTCATGTAAAAGCTCATCAAGCAGCAGTGTTCTCTCTAGGTCAACAAGTCAGAAAATAAACCACATGTGTAGAAACATGGGCAGGATC
Source organism: Ara ararauna (assembly GCA_028858755.1). Classification (NCBI taxonomy): domain Eukaryota; kingdom Metazoa; phylum Chordata; class Aves; order Psittaciformes; family Psittacidae; genus Ara; species Ara ararauna. The sequence continues at coordinate 7,895,815 of CM054410.1, read as the reverse complement.
TGAGAGTAAAGCAGTCATCCAACATGAGTCACAATAATGCTTGAGGGATATAAATTATGAAACTGCAAATTTAATATTGAAATAACCAGACTAGGCTTATGTCAGCTAGCTAATAAAACAAAGTTCAGCACAGCTTCATTCACCTGGCTGTTCAGGGAACTTCACTGCTCACTGGACTTGCCAAGTCTAAGTTGGTAGCGATCTCGAGTCTCAGATGGCTCCACAGTCCATTTGTCTCATGAGAGTAGCTTTGAAATACTAACTGCCCTTTCTGATGTAAGGGGCAGAGGACAGAAAAGCACCCATTTCCGAAAGCAAGATCTTAGCAGGACCAAGACCAGACACTTTTGTCCCACTGACAGCAGCCCCTGCGGTGGAGTGCCCAAACTGGGATAGCAGACAGTGAGCTGGGACTCGTGCATGTTGTTCATGAGTCCCAGAACTATTCCCTGGCCAGTGAAAACAAAGCAGACAATAAACACCTGTTCTTTATAGATTTCATACCACTTAAGAGCAGGTACACGGTGTCAGAAATATTCCCCCTTTTCACAGTTTGGATAGGACATTCAATCTTCTGCTAATACGATACGAAACACTCTTCACAGCTGTAATTTCCTGTTGCATCTAAAATGTTTCCTGTTAATATTTTCCATGTTGTTGCTGGTTTTATGAAAAAAAAAAAATCCTCTAAATATTAACATTTTCAGATGGCAGAATGAAAAAAGCTAACATTACTCTTAGAGACAGCATACAAATCCAGAAATAGTTCTAAAGCCAGATTTCTTCGCACTCCCTAAATTCTGGCATGGGGAACAGACCAAAACTCCAGTCCAGCCTTCTGCTTTTCCTCACCCAGTGCTCAGATGTTGTAATTTAACCTCAGTTCTAGCCAGAAGACAACCCTCATTTCTGTAGTGTAACACAGATCATGCACCTTTATTTTCTCACTGTATCCACATTAGTTCCTTTGTTGCCTCCTCCTCCCATTGCCATGGCAAATAATAATCCTATCGTCTCTTAGAGTGCTTGGAGTAAAAAGCTTGGGCTCTTTCTCGGAGGAAAAAGGTATTTACTATTTATAAAGATAGCCACTCTGCTCTTGCTATTAAATGTTTTTAGCTCAATAGGAGTTTTGAGAGACAGGGAACAATAAACACAATAAAGCTACAAATTAGCCAAAACCAAAACTAAACACACACCCCCTTCGATTTTAGTCCTATAATTGCTCTCAGCAACCCTTGCAAATTCCATTTTAAAACATTTAATGACTGTCCATATTGTGAGGAGTTAAAGAATGAGGGATGTATACAAATACAACCAGAACCATGCCAGCAGAAGTGTGCTCATTGTTCGCTTGGAGCTTTATTGCCCCAAGAACACTAGAAAATGCCTTACCCTTGTAGACAGCAGCTACATACCCAGTAAACAACTTCTATTATTATTTTGCTGTTTGTTTGTCCACGCTGCCTGGAGGGCAGAATCAGCTTTGTGTATTTGTTTGGCTACCCTGGCTGCCCAGCTTAATTACTCAGCAAAAATCCAGTGGGCTGATTCCTCATCTGTAACTCAGTGAACCCTGCCACTGAAGCTAGGTGTATTTGTACCAGTCCAGCTCCGGCTGTCTGTGTATCTACGCCTCATCATCTGGCACAGGGCTACGGAATTTAGGCAGCATCTCCTTTCTAAATAATCAAGAAAAATACCAAATTTGACACATTTGCAAAACTGTTGCTGCACTGTGTATGCAGATTAACATTTATTCATCTATCTGCCTGTTCATGAACAAGTTTTCAGTAATGATCTCTACAGCTGTGGCCATAATTTGTGTATCCAGAGACCATAGCTATTGGCAAACAAATGTCTTGTGTGTGCCCACAAATCTAGGAAAGCTCTAACATGGGATAAAGGCATGCTTTTGGGAGTTTCCTTGTTCTGCCTGGGGTACTTACTTATTCCAATGGAGAAAACAGTGAATTGATTGAGATCCTTGATTGCTAGAGTGACAGAAGGCAATCAGACCAGTCTGAAATGTACCTCTAATGTCAGAAGATCTTGCTGGAAATTGGTCTGGTTTGTGGTTTATATGAAGACTGAAAAATACTCAACTCTTCCCACATAGCATTTGGGTTCTGCCGCAGACAGAGCTCAGCTGAATGTTACACACAGCTTATGAAAATCTTTGCTAACTTTCTGATTGAAATTAAAAGCAAAACTACATGTATCTTATCAAAAAAAGATTTTTTTTTTCACTGAGAACATGCATGTGTTTTCAGAGTTGTCCTAACTCAGTCTGTCAAATTTCTAGCCAGACCTTTGTTAAGGAGTGAAAAGAATGCGTATTGCCCTGGCCATCTTGTTCCTGAACTGCAGCACACATCAGTCCCATAGAGTGCCATTACCTGCTTTTCCTATTTGTGATCGTATCCCCATACCTTGCCACTTGTATCTCGTCATATTTTGATTTTTTAGATGCAAATCCACAGCACAGAACAAATTCCCTCTCTCTCAAATGCAATCGATTTTAAAAGCATGCAAGCACAAAACTGGGCACTCAGAGCCTTTGCAAGTGTCCATGACATGAAAGACCTTAAGTGACTGTAAGCTATTTTCCTCGCTGTCAAGCTGCCAGATGATTTTCCTGCTATTAGCACATGCCTATACAAGCCAAACTAATGCTTGCCTTTTTGGACATATGTGAGGAAATAAATGTAATTACAAGCAAGATGTAATCACAATTGCTTTACTATTAAAGCTGCTGTATGTTGTCATGGTTTAGTTAACAATACATGCAGAAGAGTGGAATTGCTTGATGTTCTCAGAACAGGGAAAAAGACAGAAAAAAACTTAAATATGGCCTCTTTCATTTATATCTGTGAAAACACAACATTTGAATGCAGAATTTGACTTTACAAATATCACACCAAAAACCTTTTAACAAAAACAGCAGGGAGAGAAAGCTCTTTAAACCATGATATTCCATGAAGGATTATGAAAATAGAGGTCATTGCAAGAAAGAGAATTGCAAATACAACTTGAAAAGCTTCTCACATTTGTAAATACATCGAGGAGAATTTATTCCTCTCTGGTTTTGCTACCAAAGGATATTTACAGGTTCCCAGGGAAAAAGGAAGGAAAAAAAATGACATCAAATTTGATATACTCTGTGTGGTGCAACATGCTGATGTGTAGTAGTAACACTCAACTGAGCTTCAAAGGAAATGAGTTTTCTAGGCTGGAGTTACACATTACAGGCCTGATCCTGACAACATACTGAGCCTTTCCTGAGAGCTTTTGTGTGCCCTCAGCTATCGCTGAATTCAGAGACAGCTTTTGATTTCTTTTAGTGTGCTGGATTATGATCAGAAGTAATGAGACAAAAATGTAGTGTGTTTCAAAGCAAGAGCTGAAGCTCATCTTCTCACAGAGCCCATCACACTGGTCCCACATCCTTCGTTAGGGCTCCTGAGTGATAAAATAATAACAATTATGATCCTAATAACAAAGCAAATCTTGGTTTGTCTGTTCAGACATTGCCAGACTCTGCACAATGACATATCTTCCACACCCAGCACAAGAACAAAATGCATTTGGGCTACCAGCATAGGTTCTTCAGCACATCACTGACACAGAATTGCTGATTGCATTCCCAAGCCATTGACTGACAGCAGATACTGGCAGGTTTCAGTGTCCTGGATCAGCAAGGTCTGTTTTTCAGCAAACCCTAAGTACCAACAGTCTTAAAATTATACCTTTTGAATGTATAGGCTATCTTATTTCCAAGCATCTAACCTCACAGCCATGTGCAGACAAGGAGCAGGCAGCCCCCTCAGACTCGAGCCATAGGAGGTGCTAATTTGTGACAGACGCAGCTAGTAGATTACATGTGCCATCCATTACTGATGAGTGACAGAAGATCAGTTCAGGTGGCATATGCTCTCTCAGATGACCCAGGAATAAAACTTCTACTGCTTTGAACTAGATTGTCTGAAACTTCAGACATTTCTACAGTCATACTGTGAAAATAAATATACTGCGGAATAAAGTGGCATACAACAGAAGCAGCCTTCCCTGTCCAAATTTTTGGTGAATCCAAATACCGGAGGAGAACTTTCTGAAGTCTGTGAATAGTTGCCCACACCAAAAATAGCCTAGTCCAAAACCTGCTCATCTCTGTCAAAGGGCACATTGAAGTCTGCCTTTGCTGCTCAGGCTGTACAGCTCTGCTTGAACTTGGCAGTTATTTTACAGCTGCAAGGTGAAACTGATGCCTGAAACCAATGGCAAATCTCTCACTGGTTTCAGCAGAACTAGGATTTCACCTTATGATTTCCTTCTGTACAAAAAAAAAGTCAAGCAGAGACGGAGCTCAACTTCTCACTGCCCAGACATCTGATACCAATAATACTTTTTTACTCTGTCCAAAACTATATTTAAATTGCATTTCTGGCAGGTTTTGAGATGTGTGATATAGATCTTCTGCTATCACATCAGATGTAGTTTCCTTCAGAACTGTTGAACCAGATGTAAAATGTAAGAGATGTAAAAAGTAAAATAAAAACCCTTCTCAGAGTAAAGTGTTTCTGGCATGTGGCTATTATATATAGGGTTTTTAGATGTATATCTCCACTCCAGCCATTTAAGAAGGTACACACTACCGTAACTATATTGGAGCTGATTAGTGCCAACTACTTGTGATCAGTCGGAATTTAAAAACCAAGGGCTGCCAAACACTAACAATTTATAAACTGTATGCCAGCAATGTGCTGCAACCGAATATTCTGTAGTGTACTTAATTTCAAAGTAGAGCCATATTTAGAACACTGAGGGGAAAGGGAGAAGAAGCCAATATATCACATCAGTATTTGATTTTCAACACTTAGAACTATACATGTTCTGTTTCTTACTGACAAAGAAAATTGGAGGCACAGAGTGAGAGGAGTTCTTGTGAGGCTGTCAAGCATTTGCACAGACAACAGGTACAGTTGTAAAGTAATTCTCCCTTTTCAAGCATAAAATTGTCTCTTACAAATCTCAGTTGCAAATGTGTGTAGGTATAGATTTGAGTTACAAATGAAGTGTGGTGAATAAATACTCTGGCAGCAAAGGTGAGCCAAAGCACCGTGACACCGAGGAAGAAGCAGCTGCATTCACAGCACATTAGCATCCTGATTGCACCCCACTCCCCACAGACTGAATGATCACTTGCATGACATTCAACACTACCTGAGGAGCAAAGGAATTTAACCAACTGCCTGCTCTCAAGAAAGAAGGGCAATGATTCTCTTGTCACTATTTTTATCTTTTCATGACCTCTTTTTAATTTAAGGAAATCAACTCTGATTTATTGTACTGAGAGGAGAATTAGTCTGAGTCTATTTCATCACAAGACCACAGGTCCTCCAAGAAGCAGGGCTTCCTGTCTTCCACGGACTCAACTTTGTTCCTCCCTGGTGATTAGGTGTCTATTAACATCCCAAAGGCATTCTGCTGCATAGCGCCTTCAGTTAGCTGCTACAGTTTGGACCACTCTAAAAATGAATATAATTGTTTCCTGTGACTAAACCAAGAGAAAAAGAAGAAGTGGAGGGGGAGGAAAGGGGAACTATAAAACCTGTTCATCCAATCATCAGAAATCAAAAAAGGCTTCTCAGGAAAAAAATCCAATGAGACAAAAATTCTGCCTAATCCCAGGAGAAAGGAGATGGCTTTGTTGTATGCAGCACCCTGACACTAGCGCGGAGATGCAGAGATGGACACTACTGATAAATGGGCACAAAGAATTGAGTCTGCTGTAACGAAAAGAAGGCTCCTTCTATCATTCTTGTCCATGAAAGATACCCAAGGGATCTTTTTTTTTTTTTTCAGTATTAACAAGAGACTTCCACAACTTATCAAGCCAAAAAGGCTCAGAGAATTGAACTGAGTTAGAAGTAGAGCTAAAATATTTCACCTGTAATCCTTGTAGGTAGTCTCTATCTACACAGTGTTTTCTGTAAGTACCTAAATCCCCTTAAGTAAACACAACATAGTGGAAACTCTATACTTTGCCAAGCTTCTTCACTGGTATGAGCAACTTTTAGGAGTTCAAGGAAGCAAAGATGCAAATCAGATCTTTGACAGCACAGTTCCCTGATGCAAGACATGGGCACAGGAATGGAGCGAAGAGCCCCAGCATGACTGGAGAGCAAAGAATGTGATAATTCCTGTCCTTGCTGGCTTCTGGCAAGTGCTGTTTGGATACTTTAATATCATTGTAATTGTTAATTGTCCAAATTGATGCCATCCCAGTTAATGGAGCTATAAAAATTTACATGAGCTGAGGCCCAAGGCTCAAAGGCATGCCTGTAGGATGGAGTGTGGGGATCTGGGCAAGGAGTCTTAAAGTGGCCTCCATGCTTGATACAGGCAAACTCAAATTGGGACATTTTGATAAATCACAGAATCATAGAAAACCAGGCTGGAAGGTATCTCAAGGATCATCTGGTCATCAACTTTTCCCGGCAAAAGCTCAGTTTAGAGAACATGTCCCAGCACCCTATCCAGCTGAATCCTTGAAGTGTCCAACACTGGGGAACTCACCACTTCCTCAGGGAGATTATTCTCATTGTGAGAAATTTTTGTCTTGTGTCCAAAATGTCTGAGGATGCCCAGGGAATTATTTTTATAGCACCAACTATCAGGAATCTTTCACACTGGCGCTGGCAGGGCATCTTCAAACCTTCTCCACTGTATATTGTGCACAGCTAACATGGGAATCCCTGAAAACATGTTCAGAGCACCTTGCTCTAGTGCATCCAGCTGTGAGGCTGAGTGCTGAAAACAAAGCAAGATCCACGATTATTCATAACAGGAGTATTGCACATACTTGGGAAAGCACAGCTCATCCTTTGTACTCAGGAAGAGTTGCGATACACCCTGGTTTACCCGAAGGGCCTTAGCAGAAGCTGTGGACTTAGAAACATACCTGTGATGATAAATGGAGAGATTTCTCAATAGGTATTTTAATTTGAGATCCTACACTGAATTACCACACCCCAGTCCTTCAAACATAATCTGAGCTATGACAAATACTTGGAGATGTTCTCTCATAGAGTATTAGAAAACATCACTATAGGCTATGCCCAGTAGATGCCAGTTACAATCTTTCACATACATTTTTAGAGAAATGATCTCATTAAAAAGAAAATAAATAAATTGATTCTAATGGTAAGTGACATTTTAGTTCAGTCACAATTACAATCAACCAGATTCACTCGTTGCATTAGTAGCAGGATATGATCCTGAAGTTCATACAGGGTTAAGTTCATAATCTTCAGAGATTTCTTAATGACCCTTGTTATCTAAACCCCTCTTCAGAGTGGTGGCTGTGTATTATGTTTTCAGTGCACATCCTCAGACATATTAGGACACAAAGTGAACCTGACAGGAAGAAGAATATTTCCTTTCTCCTCAGAAATGCCCCAGGAGGGTTTTCTGCAGGTGACCTCCTCAGACCCTGGCTCTACATTAGAGTTATTGTCCTGAGAGAAGATTCAGTTAAAACACCCAATTCATTTCATATAGTGCTCTTGAGTTTATTCTTGGTGGCAGCTAACTTGTAAAATTTTATTATGGATTCTTCTTTGGTTTGCTTGATGGAAAACAATTATTCTATCATCAGGTCTAAATGCTAAACCTTGTGTGCACACCACACAATTTTCTTTCCACTACTATTTTCGGATAAAATGTTAATTTCTGCTTAAAAAGAAGTTCAAAATATCCTTCCTAAAATTATATCAATAAATTAATTTAGACCTCACACTTCTAAATGGTTGTGTTCAAATATGTCTGATATCCTAAGATTAGCCTTATTACTTTTGAATAAGTGTTGATGATGATGTTGATGATAATAACAGCAATAATAACAGTAGTAATAATAATAATAGTAGTAATAATGATAGTAGTAATAATAACGATGTAGCAGCAATAATGTTGGTGTCTTTCACCAGCAGAACCCACTGTCACAGGCAATACACAAATGCTTGGTAGGTGCTCATCTATGCCTTAAAAGTGCTTATACTATGCCCAAAGAGAAAGACCCAGTACAAAAGATCCTATACTAGTAAGTGAAGCTGAAGCACAGAAAAACACACAACTGCACAAGTGAACAAGCAGATGTGTCTCCACAGTCTTGCGGGGACACCAGCTCACACCCCAGCAGCAGCAGTGGCCCTGTTTTACCAGCTCTGCTTTCTGAACAAGCTGATGCAGCTGAACTGCTTCCAGGGCTAGCCTATCTAGAAGTAACTCAGGTAGCTCTGCACTTAATTATAGAGGGTGGGTGTACCCCACGTAACTCAGATGGTTTGAGAAGGGCTATGCTGCCACCTAGAACCACGACTACTAAATCCTAGCTAAAAGTAGCTCTAATCCTGTTTAGGTGTGGGGATTATTATAGAATAGTCATAGAATCATAGAATAGCTAGGGTTGGAAAGGACCTTAAGATCATCTAGTTCCAACCACCCTGACATGGCCAGGGACACCTCCCACTAAACCATGTCACGCAAGGCTATGTCCAGCCTGGCCTTGAACACTGCCAGCGATGGAGCATTCACAACTTCCCTGGGCAACCCATTCCAGTGCCTCACCACCCTTACAGGAAAGAATTTCTTCCTCATATCCAATCTAAACTTCCCCTGTTTAAGTTTGAACCCATTATCCCTTGTCCTATCACTACAGTCCCTCATGAAAAGTCCATCCCCAGCATCTCTATAGCACCCCTTCAGATACTGGAAGGCTGCTATGAGGTCTCCACGCAGCCTTCTCTTCTCCAGGCTGAACAGACCCAACTTTCTCAGCCTATCTTCATACGGGAGGTGCTCCAGTCCCCTGATCATCCTCGTGGCCTCCTCTGGACTTGTTCCAACAGTTCCATGTCCTTTTGATGTTGAGAACACCAGAACTGCACACAATACTCCAAGTGAGGTCTCACAAGAGCAGAGTAGAGGGGCAGGATCACCTCCCTTGACCTGCTGGTCACGCTCCTTTTGATGCAGCCCAGGATACAGTTGGCTTTCTGGGCTGCAAGTGCACACTGAAGCTGGCTCATGCTCATTTTCTCATTGACCAACACCCCAAAGTCCTTCTTTGCAGGGCTGCTCTGAATCTCTTCTCTGCCCAACCTGTAGCTGTGCCTGGGATTGCTCCGACCCTGCTGTAGGACCTTGCACTTGCCATGGTTAAACTTCATCAGGTTGGCATCAGCCCACCTCACAACCATGTCAAGGTCCCTCTGGATGGCATTCCTTTCCTGCAGCGTATCAACCGAACCACACAGCTTGATGTCATTGGCAGACTTGCTGAGGGCACACTCAATCCCACTCTCCATGTCACCGCCAAAGATGTTGAACAAGACCACTCCCAACACCAGTCCCTGAGGGGCACCACTCATTACTGGTCTCCAGCTGGACATTGAGCCATTGACAAGTCCTTGCACGCAGCCATCCAGCCAGTTCTTTATCCACCAAGCCAGTTCTCTATCCACCAAATTCTTAGTGGAATTTTCTCCAAATAGCCTTGGCATTTACTTGGGAAAAAATGTCAACGACAGCAGAGCTAAGCCCATACAATTTATTTACATGCCTGTTTTGTGATGATTCCAGAATGTACCTGACCTCAAGATATACTGTTCTATAGGGACTTGGCAGGGGGGTGTTCTTACACTACAATAACTTTTTCAGGGCTGCGGCCCACGCTGGTTTCGTGACATTGCCTTTACACCTGCTCTGGGGCAAGAAGCTAAAGCCACCCTCTCTTCACTGAATGCCATGTGTTCTCTAAGATAAGTGGATAATGAATGTAAGCAAAACCTTTGAAAACTTCACCAGGATTAGAGAAAAAAACTCAACCATCTGCAAACTGCAGCAGATGCAGTCCCTCAGAACCAAAGGTGTTTTCAGGAATGGGCAAGTCTGCCTTGGATGGGCCTATTTTATGGAAAAAAAAGAGTATTATTACAGCTGCTATATGCCTTCTCTCTTTCATACAGACACATACATTAGAAACTTGATATGCATTCACAGTGAAAAATTTCCACTTATTTCACTAGGCTTCAGGTAAGGACGGTCTGTGCTTACAGGAGGTTGAGTCCAAAATATTTGTATCAAGCCTTTTGTTTTAAATCCCTGGGCAATGGGTATGTAACTTGAGGTTCACCTTTTAACCCACAAATTTGCTGTTTCCAAGTTGCTGTTTCTAGTAGAATTTTCTCTTGCAAAACAATCTGCCATCTACTGAAAAAATCACAGATACTTATAGAGCCATTATTCATGTATTTGTTATATATCAAGTGAAAAATCCAAGCCACTAGACATATTATGCAGTTTCTTCAGTGCGCTGTACAGTCAGATTGCTCTGATGAGATGGCAGATGCAACCTAGGAAATTAAAGTAAAGCTAGTGCTGAGGATTTGTATTTAGAATCTGGTTGAAAACACAAGGAACATTTGAAGCAGCTTTGTGCAAAGCCCATTCACAGGGATGAATCTTGTTTTGTAGCAAATATCATGGTGGGTTTAAAGTCTGTTGAAAAAAATCAAGTCTCCTGGAAGAAAATGAATCCAATGTGATTTTATGTCAGGCTTAGTGAAAAGTCCTAAGAAACCATTCAGTGGGTTTTTTACATGCATGCATATATACTTGAACATCAATTTGGAGGCATGCAGAATTATATGATCCCATGGAAATTAACATGGTGATAAATATTAACATAATAATTAATAATACACTTAAATGTGTGTCATGCAGTTGAGCAAGCCAAGAATGAACCAAATGTATTGTACCAACTAACCCCCCACAGTTACAAGACAGAAATGAACAGCATTTTGTAATTATACAGAGTGACATATTTTCTTATATCTACTGCCAAATAAAATATCACTTTTTGGAATTAAAAGAGAGAGCAGCAAATAGAAACAGCTATGTCATCAGTAATTGCAAACATGTTTTCAGCTCCAGCTTCTGATAACTATCCAAAGACATTCTTTTCACTGGTAAAATTGACAATTGTCCAAAAAGAAAAGAGTCCTTATGGGCCATGTTCACTCCCAGAAAGTCAGATAAAGAAATCAGAGTGCCAGGGGAGTACCTAGAAAATTTTGCAAGAAGATTGGAATTAGCAAATAAGCAGCACAGCTGAAAAGTAAGTGGTACTGCTTGTAAAGGGGCTTTTGGATATTACAAGATTCTATTAACTTTGCCCCATGGGGCCTGATGAAGCTGCCCATGAGAGATGGACAACAGATTGACTTACTGTATTTAATATATAACCTCCTCTCACAGAAACACTAAGAGGATTGCTTAAGCCAAGTCTTCTTAACACAGGAGCTCTCTAACGTGGTAAAACAAGCTGGTGAAATCCAAAACAACTTTCCAGCTGATGCCGAGTCAGAGAACTTGGTTCCATAGCTTTGCAACTAAAAAATGCTTTTGTAGGGCATTATTCTTTGGTGCAGGTGAGATCCCAGTCCTGTTCCTCAGGGACAGTGGGAGAAGCTAATAATCCCATACAGAAACCTCCACCCCTCTCACAGGTAAAGTGGCTTATGTAAATGAGGTCTATAAAATGATCCAAAGGCAGGCAGAGGGAGACTCTGCCAGGTCTCCTCTGCAGCCAAAAAAGATACTTCACTAGCCCGCTCATGTTTGAACATTAATCCTTACTTAACTAGGATTAATGCTTGATAACATCAGAGGCAAGCAGGAAAGTAAGGTCCCTACTCTGAAGCTTCTTATCTAAAGAGATTTTGCCTTTCAAGTATCTCACTATACCCATGTTAAACAGCAAAGCCAGAAGAAGCATGCAGATTCTGGTCCTTATGGACTGAACAGGAATTAGGACACTAGATGCTTCTAACCTTCTGAGTCTAGGGATTCGAAAATCCAAAACTTATCTGCAGGTCATAGATGACATCAAGTAATGAAAAAAAATCCTTCAGAGATAATAGTCTTAGTGCAAATTTCAGCTGGAACTGGCCTAGGAGAGTCCTCAGCAAGAGAAATGTCTCTTTAGTCACCTAGCTGAATAACCAGTACTAAAAGCCTCTATCTTCTACAAATCCCTGTCCACTCACCATACAGGGATATTCCATACATCCCATATCAGTATTTTGCTATTTGCTACTGATGGTTATGTGAGAAGTTGAAAGTGACTTTACACGTCCTGACCTTTAAGTTCAAAGACATCGTTGTATTGTTGCTCCCTTGAAATCAGCATTTCTCCCTATGATCAGCTGTCTCCTGTCTACTCGTACTGTTTAGGCTACTAAAAATACTATACTCAAAGAATGATTAATAAAGCTTGTTGGGGGCCCAGGAATTGCCATGGGGATAGTTTTATGTACATCTTAAAGTATGTGCAAATATGCATTTGGACAGCTGTTAAAAACATGTATAATTTTTCCCAAACACCACAGCTCTTTCCAGATAGCATAGTTTGATGGCATAATGCACATTTAAAGATTTCTTAATAGTCTATTTATAGTTACTTACTCAATAGAGTACATGAAGCCTTCAAAACCTTTGTGGATTATGTGTTAACTAAGTGGGCATTCATCCATTTTTTTAATAATGTGTCATTTGTGCAGTTGATCGATTTGTAGAAGACATTACACCCAGACACTGTGCTCAGAAAAACCAAGACTTGAATATTAGTAGGGGAGAGTCACCATGATACTTCTAAATCCACATGGGACAATTCTGCTTTCAGGATGGCAATGTAAATCCAAACACATACATTATGGCAATGCTTTTATACTGTTTTTTAGTTCTTGGTAAGTGGCAGCATAATTCAACTCTTTCTGAAACATATGGAAAGTTACAGACAAGGCAGAGCTCACTGTTAGTAAGATTTCCAGTAATTCAGTTTAAAATACAGTATGAACAAACATTGAGTGAATGCTCTCAGAAAATCCTATTTCTCTCTATTTTAGCTGGCCTCTTTCATGAAAAACTTGAACTGAAATCTCCTTTTTTAAGTTTTACAACAAGCTCAATTCAAACATGGTAATACATGTTCATAGAATCATAGAACAGTTAGGGTTGGAAAGGACCTGAAGATCATCTAGTTCCAACCCCCCTGCCATGGGCAGGGACACCTCCCACTAAATGTTGGCAAGAAAGAATCTGATGAGTAGCACACCACAAGTTCGTCAAGCAAAAATTATTTTGAGACATGCTTCCCATTGAGTGCTTCAGTCACAAAAGTCTGGTTTCTATTTCAGTACTGTCACTACTCTGTTGGTAGCATCCTGGTCATCTCTTAACATAACACCTCAGTCTTCTCCATCTTCACAGTCTTTTTAATTTGCTTTGAGATATAATGATGCAGAGTTCTCTAATAACTAAACGGTTATGATAGGTTTTGGTGTTTTTACTGTTGTTAAGCAAAGTTAAATACACGAGATACTCTTCCCTCTTATGCAGTAACTGCTACAGTAGTATTCCAGATAGTCTTGCCTCACCAACAAAGCTTGAAAATATTCAGAACACTTGAGAGATCTGCAGAGACTCAGACCTAAGACTGTAAAGTGCATCAAACGATTTACCACAGGCTTATCTGTATATTGCAAGTATCAAATTCAACTTTGAATGCAAGAAGGGAAAAAATGAGATACACAAAATTCATACACTGTAATCAAATGAAAAACACATGCAAACTGTAGCAGAAAAATAATAGAAACATGAATTGTGTATATTGAATCTGTCTTATTATGGTAGGAGTGGCAATGATTAGTAGAAATAGGCTTGCAAAATGATTTCTTATATAATATCACTTCCTGTGCCCATAGGGTAACTGTAATAAAGACAACTCACCCTTAGGCAAGGGCAAAGGCAAAAAGCACAGTTCTTTCTGCTGGGAAGGAGAAGCACCCAGTAGTGCAGAAGCCTTGGCAGCCAACGGAGGTGCTGGTTTCTCATTCTTTGAAGGTACCAGCAACTAGTCTTGGTGTTGGCATGCTTACTAGAGAGAAAGATACCACTGTCAGGGGCCTACAGCCTAAACTATCCTAGTCAACAAAAATCTGCTTCAGAACCATCCTGCACAAGGGAGAAATGGTAAGAATGCTCTAAAAGCCTTAAAAAATGTTGACTTTTGTGGACAGTGCTATGCAGCTTCAATGATGCATAAATGTGAACTTTTGCATAGACAGACTGGGAACTTCCATTATGCACACATATGACTGTCCCCGCTGAGTGCAGCAAGACTATTCCCATACTCAGCATTATTCATGAGCATTGTGCTATGCCTTTCTATGTGTCAAAAATAAAAAAACTTAGCTAACATACAGACATGGGCGTCTCTCAGGGTCCTAGCACATATATGACTTCAAGAGGTAGAAGTCAGACATGAATATATAGTGGTGATGAGCAATGCTTTAGATTTAAGAGTTTAACCCTGAGGTCTTCCAGAAGCACAACTTAACACATTGCCTAAGACCACAAGATAAACCAGTGGCAAGCTCAAGCTGGCAATCTGGGTGGAGGATCTCCCCTCTCCACCCAAGGCTGACTCATTGCAGCTCCCTGCAGTTGAAATATGAAGGGACAAGATCTTTGTTGGTGTTTGTTGCAAGCAATCAGTTTGGCTGCCTTTCAGGAGAGCTGAAATGGGGCACCTTAGTGGGGACATCTAAAGCTTGAAGCACCCAAGTTCCACATTAGGTCTCCTGATCACCAGAAAATAGGGTGGTCTCTAGGAGATTTAACTGACACTTTCTTTGCAGCTGCACTGACTCCAGAAAGCCAAACTGGCTTAAAACATCTCTGCTTCCTCCTGATTCCAAGATCTGCATCCATCAAGCATTTCACCCCAGTGACCAGCTATTACACACAACTCCAGTCCTTACATACATGCTGGTATGAGCCCTGCTGCATTAACTGAGCAAACAGAAACCCTCCTGGATTCTTTATGCACTGTGCTAGGTTTGGAAAAGGTGCAGGGAAGAGGCTATTTTTCTGCAGAGAGAATTTTTCATAAAAGGCATAGTCACCTTTTGCTATTACAAATACAAGAGCAATAACAATATATACAGGCCTGAGCAATAATGGAGATTCTGGCAGATATTTTTTTCCCTGTCATAAGCACACTGGGCCTACGGCAAGGTTTTCCTCTATTTAATAAAGAAAATGGAAAGGTAGAGGGAAAAATAAAATTAAAAAAACCCCTGCACTGCCTCTCAAATTACACAACCTGCTAAATATTTAGGGCATTCATTCCCACAAACACTTCAAATGAATGAGAAAGAGGTTTGTCTTCTTGACAGTTCACATCGTCTTGTAGGCCAGACTCATTCCTCTGGAAGCTGACTGAAGTCAGTGTTACAGCAGCAGGGATGACAGATGAAGCTCACGATCCACATTTTAGTAGTACCTATCTACCATTCATACAAATCAGATCAAGATTAAGATGCAAGTGAAGCTGTTAAAGGTTCAGGTTGAGGAGACAACTAAGCAGAAACATTCTAAAATCTGTGGCAAAAGTATGTTTAATTTCACTTTCAGTCTCTTGCATAGAAGGGAAGGGCTTGAATGATTTAACAGTAACTAACACAGTTCTCCAGTATTTGCTTAGAGTGACAAGTATTCTTGCTGTTCAGGTTTTTCTTTTTTCCTCAGTTGCAGTGAATTGCCATCACACACTCTCGTGGCATGGCTGATTGTCTTCATTGTAAAGAACAGTGACAAGCGCTTACAGTTCTTACAGTTGACCAGTAGTGGGTTACCCTGCAAACAGCTCCTAGCTTGCAAATCATCCAAAACACACTTAAATTCCTTCAAAACACCAGAAACTTCTCTGCTCTTTAAACTGGAAACAGTAAGTCTGATTTCAGTAATAGGCCTCTGAGTTTATAAGCAACTGAATTAGAAGTTCACCTTAAGTCCAAACGAAAAATCAGTAAGTAGTCATTAGGTAAGTAAAAAAGAAAGCAAAGAAGACAAAAAGCCATAGCTGTAATTATCCATTCAAAGTTACCTTACCAGCTATAAAATAACTACTAAGTTAAAAGCTTTATCATGTTAGGCCACTTGTTCTTCATAGTAATTAAAATACAATACAATAAGGGTTTCATTTATATTCTGATAGTCAAGCTGGCACATAACTTGACTTAGGGCTGCTCTCAATTAAAATTTGTTTATGGTCTCCAAAATCCCTTCTTGGATGCTTCTCAGGTTCTGCACCAGAAAGAGGAGGGGGAAACTGGCAAATCATAATAGAGATGTGAGAACTGTGCAGGGAGGGGTGTCAGGGAGAAGCAAAAACCTCCTGGAAGCTGGATTCTGAACTCAATCAAACCCAAGCTGCACTGAAATGTAAAAGTTTGGCCAATTCCTAAATTCTAGCATCACGATTTTCACTTGCAGTACTTATTTTGCAGCACATATTGATTTCACTTTGAGTAAAACACTATTAAGACAAATTTTCACTTTGCAAGGTTTTCACCTGCACCTTCCCATTCCTGTTCAGCACACTGAACTTCCCACACCCAGTGGCCCAGCCTGAGCTGGATCCCCAAGTGACACAGCTGCCCTTTGACAACCCTATCTTCACTGATCGCATCTTTATAGACACACTAGTACAGTGAGGATGAGCACGTTCTGCATTGTGCTGGCCTTCCATCACCCGATGTTTCTGCAGCTGGAGGCTGCCTCGCTGTCTAACAATATTGCTGAAGCACAGCAGCATGCAGCACACACCCTCTTGGATCACCCTCCTCTGCTTTGCAACAGGGGAAAGGTAAGGGCATGACAAAGCAGCAGCAACTGTTCTTCCTTACTTCAAAAGACAACTCCATGCCGCTAATAATCCTTCACACTTAAGTAACAGCCAGCTTTATAAACAGTAATTAAAGATGCCTTCTGGTGTACCTGCTAAGGAAACATCATTTTCATTCTCCACAAAGACCGCATTTTCTTTAGTGTCTTTTGATTAAAGGAGCAAACCTTGAGCACAAAAGGCTTAATTTTCAGGGGGACAAGCAGCTACAGGTCACATTGTCACACGTCACATTAGCCTTCTAACAGTGTCTCCTAACATCAGCTAAAGGTTAAAATCTGACATGTTCAGCAGAAAGCCTCACAGTTTTCCATTTCAGACACTTTCTGCATACTGCTAATCAGTAATTTTGTGTGAGGTGCAGGATTCACACAGCAAAGTATTGTGAAATCTGTTAAACATTTTTACATAGAGATATTAAACCCCCTCTCAGTCCCCTGATATGTCATTGACCAAATACCAGCATTCTGGGATTCACTATGCGGGGGTTCATCTGCCTGTGCTTCTCCTGTTGTTTTTCATCTCTGAACTGGCCAATGCTGTCCCTATTCACCATTTAACTTCTCCAAAAACCAAGCCTTCACCAAGCAGTAGCTAGAAGTGAAAACTGGTGACAGTTACAGCCCTGCCCACCCTGAAAACCCAGTGCAACCGGGGTGAGCCCAGAGACGCCAAGTCACTACTCTGTCTAATTACAAACCCGAGGCAGATTAACCTTTGATGACTAAATTAATCTTCTAAATAAAATGAATATGCATCAGCCTGCAAATTAGGATTAAATGCTTAGCAGAATCTTTATGTGATCAAGCAGGTTTTGTGGTGCAGATGTTAACCATTAACATGAGGCAATAAAATCATTCTTTTTTCTTATAATAACACCTAACAATTCTAAAGCCACCTTTCATCTGAGAATCTCAAAGGGTTTCATAAACATAATTAATTAACCCTCTCAGCATCCAAGACAAGAGCATAATAATATCCCCATCCAACAGCTGAAGAAACAGAGGCATAGTAACATCCTAGATCGCGTGCCTCAGACTGTGCGTAATGTTATATGCTTTGAAGAAGAAAAGACCAGGTTTACAATGGCTTCATCCTTTCTCTCACGCAGACTGGCAGGGCAGCTTCTCCATAAGGCTGAACTACGATACATGCATGTCCCTGTTCCAGAAATGCATGTGGTGGCTCTCTACAGCCTTTAAGGTAAGACATCACCTCCTCCAGCCATTGAGACACCAGACACATAGGCATCTCACCCCAGGTTACCTGCCAGGGCACATTCATCTGCATCAGGTCACCTTTTTACCATAAAGAGCAATGGAACTTGTCTCACTAAAATAAAAACAAACGAGGAGAAGGGGAAATGGCTTTAAACTGATGGAGGGGAGATTTAGGTTAGACATTAGGAATAAGTTCTTCCCTGTGAGGGTGCTGAGGTGCTGGCACAGGTTGCCCAGAGAAGCTGTGGCTGCCCCATCCCTGGCAGTGTTCAAGGTCAGGTTGGATGGGGCTTGGAGCAAGCTGGTCTAGTGGAAGGTGTCCCTGCCAATGACAGAGGGTTGGAACTGGATGAGCTTTAATGTCGCTTTCAACCCAAACTGTTCTATGGTTCTATGAAACGCTGCACTTTCTAATCTACTACTAAATTCTGAAATAAATCATTCCAGCAGCGGGGGTAAACCTGTTGCAGAGAAAAAACCTGTTTCTTCTTGATTCTTCCCGTGGGCAGTCAGAACTACAAGTCCCTTAAATTATTTGTTCCTCGTACAGTTACAACAATGTAGTCACAAGGAAACCCAGATGATGGCAATCTCACTCCTTTTTCACTGCTGGTGAAACAGTTGTCCCTGCAATGTGATTCCTATGTCTACATGGATTAAAATGCTTGCATGGAAAGCTACCACTTCCATCCAGATCCTGATACTCATTCTGGAAGAGTTCCATGGTTTTTTCAGGCTCTTCCAGAACAACAAATAGTTTCAAGGAATCAAGGAAACCTTCTTCTGATGTCTGCTTTCTGCGCTTCTCCTTCCAACAGGGTATTCATTTCCAAGTGGTTTACAATGGGTTTAGACAAATGTATACATCATGACTGACTTACAGTCTTACTACACCTGATTTTAATTTGCTTAGTTTCAAACGCTGTGCATTTGATTATTATCAAACTATAAAATCAAGTTTTCATTCAATCTATTTGAATAATGAATAATGTATAATGTAAGAGTATTAGTGAGCTATGAAGAGACATGTGTGAATTCATGTTCATGATAACCCAGTTTGTTGACACATCTTGTTGCCCAGTCACTGCAGCTTCTCCTAGTATGTAAGTTTTAATTCTTATGTAAACTAATCTGACAGTGTAAAATGTCCGTTACTGCAAATGCAATTTTATTTGCTTAAAAAGGAACTGGGCAAATTCTTAAGGTCAGTTTGTTTAAATTTCTTGGCTTCCAAAAGGAAACTTCAATTAGAAATTTACAATTCGTTTAGAAAACTGACATCACATACATAACTCTGGCATATAAGTAACTTCCACTTCCACAGTACTGGATGTTAGACATTTGGAAACATTTGTTGTTTTCATTCAGTGACTGCTAAAATCCAGGGAAAAAATCCAAGGACTTTAATAACCTTTGGATTGAGCACATTATTATTATGAATGTAATTCTTGATACCTCTCGTAACATCCCAGGCCATGTGAGAAACTTAGAAAAAGCAATTAACATTCCTCTATCGACTTTTGTATTTACATTTTATATTTATCATTTAAGACTTCAATTCTCCATAAAACTGCTTAAATATACATAACTTTGCTGTTACTTAAATGTTTTGTGATCTTCCTGAAATGATCAGCTAATTAAAATAATTTAAGTTAATGCATTAAATTTATCTTCCTTTATTAGGAAGGAATTGTATTTAATGTGCAGATTTGTTTGTTTGTTTGTTTTCTTTCTCAGAAGATCTTAATTTGGAAGGAAAGTCATGATTACATAGTAAGGAAGAGGATATCTTCTAGGCTGCAAACTTAAAACTATTGGTAATCATTAGCTACCATGTATGAAATGGTGTATATAATTAAGAAATAAATTTATTACTGAAACTTGGAATTATCAATTAAAAAGTAGTCCGTGCAGTCCCACAAGCTCCGATATGATTACCTATGTTATCTGGGCTGTCACTTCTGATGCTGGTTTGAATCTCAAAGACCTCTGAGGGGTGCTCCATGTGTCAAGTTAAATAAGTGAGACAACCTTAGCGGAAAAATGCAGTGATACAAGCACGTGCAAACACAGCTCTTCCCGAGGAGAATAAAGATGTCAGCTTCAACTTGAATATTATTGGCAAACTGTTCTTCCTTCCTACTGTACGTCTGAATGGTCTGACTTCTGAATTGAACGACTGCACCGTTCAATTCATGGCTGTGCCAAAGTCTGATGGGTTAGGAGGGGCAGAACCTTGTATTAAAGGACACTCCAGCCTGTTACATTTTTTTCTTACTTATTACCTTTGCAGACTTTAATTTTTTCTTCTTCAGAGATTCCTCAAGTTTAAGGCCAGAAGAAACAGTGAAAGAGACAGTGAAATTACCTTGTCTGACCTCGTATATATGCCAAGCTAAGCTACACTCACTGACCCATCCTCTACGAATCCTTCTGCTTTTCTTTAAGCTACTTGTCATAACACTGATCTACAAATATGTCTCAGTTATGAGCAGTAAATCAGTGTAAAAAGAAAATGAACAACTCCTCCCACCAGCCTTTCTCTTGAAAATCCCAACTCCAGCAAAATGATTCTGCTGCTCACTCTGAAGTGGAATGCAGAATTTGCCATCCTCTTATGAATCAGACTCTGTTTCTTGTGCTGAGTGTCTCACACCTCTATTGGGCTCTAACTTGGACTAGAAATCAAATGAATGGAAAGGGTCACTTCGTCATGGTTTTCACCTGATCAGAGTAGATTAATCTCAAACTCTTTATGTTCATTTATGGAGGATGGGTATACCTATTTATGAATTCAGATACAAACTGCAATTAGAACACAAATTGTTCATCCACAGGCTCAAAATAAGTCTAGGTTTTTTTCTACCACTGTATAACTTCTCTAAACCAGTATACATCAGGAAACCTAATATACTCAGTACCTGCCTAAGCAGAAAAAATTCTGACATTTACCAGAAACAGGGAAAAAGAACATAACAGCCAAATCTAATGATACCGTTATTTAGAATACAATTAGAAGACTGTCTCTTGGCTCTGAAATAAAGACTGCTGTAGACACAGGAACACTGACAGACAGTGGTAATCTCTTTTAAAACTATGCTGACAGCATCAACCGTTGTTCAGTTTGGTCTCAGGGAGTGTCGTTACGAGTGAAATACTGCTTACCTTACTGCATCATGCAAAATACAGAACCTGCGTCTCCCTGAATTCACCAAACAAGCATTCCAAAACATGCATAACAAAACCACATGAAACTCAGATGATTTCAGATCATGTTACAAAGTCAAAACACACAACAGATTCACAGAAACATTTGCTAAGGTTCACCAACCTGTTGAGTGAACCTGGGCCCAGTTCCAAGCAAATCTGGATTGTTTAATGTTTTCTTTAAATCAACATCACCTGACATTCTTTGCTACTGAAGTGAATCTTCTCCTTGGAATTTTGTATTGGTTTAAGTACAGAGCTGAAAACAGCACATGGAATGCACATCCATCTATGTACTAACTGAGGAGCATGTATTGCTGTTTCCTGCAAAGCCATGAAATATTGCAAAACCAGCACCTTGCCAGCCCTATTCATGTTTTGCACTATTAGCTTCTTGGTGAGGGCCAGGGGCAGGGCTCTTTTCAAACTGTTCATGCATTTAAGAACATAGCAGTAAAGGAGTTCTTTTGACATTTCAAACATGGGGCCAAATCAACATACACTCAGCTACATGAGAAATGAACCTCCCTCTAAAGAACCCCCTGAAATAAACGGCAGTACTTAAAAAGTAACATACCATTTCACCATTGTTAATAAGACCTACCGTAAATAAGCTTGGGAAGCTATATTCCATCTCCAGTTGTGCTTGGTGGTTTGCGATATTCCAGTGCTTGCTAAATATAAATAAATGAAATAAAGTGGGAGATAGTGATACTGTGATTTCTGCTAGCACTGACTGTACATTTGTTCCAAGTGTCTGAGCAAACAGAACACTACATAAATACCTTGCCATGCCTGTGGGATTCCATGCTAAGCTATAATCCATCACTGAAGCAGGCAGCCACTCCTGAAGACATGCTAAAGCATTTCTGAGGTGGAATGCAATTCATTGCTACACTGTCCGGTTGTGTGCTTATTTCCTTTAGCAGGAAGAAGTGGCTGCACACGGAGCAGCTGTATGCTGAAAATTTCACTCAAAATTTGCATCATATGAAACAATTATTGACCAAAGGCTCTGTAATTTATCAGCTGATTTATCTTCTCCTTTCTAAAAGAATACTATGTCAATAACCTCTACATTCAGGGACTCTACCTTGACACATAGCTTATCTGTATTCCTATCTGTACTTGAAAACTGCACAAGTTTTCAGGATTGATCCAGGCAAAAACATTCACACAAACAAGAATCTCTCCCACCTTGCCCTCACTACACACATAAGAACGTGCACTATGTGTGTGCAAATCCTCTCCCGCTTATCACAGAGTTGCTTTACTTATTTCTTCATTTCACACTCCTGGTTTCGGACAAATAAAAAACTGAGGAAAATGTTAAAGAACTGCCAAAGTTTCTGTTGGAATAGAAAAGGAACAGGAATATTGTAAGACAGACTGTTCCCTCAATTTCTCCTGGCCAATTTGTTGTCCCAGCAGATTTGCACAAACTTTGAACAAGCACAAAGGCCTGGCAGTGCTGACATGAGCTGAACGGCTCTTGCCTTGTGAAATTCAACCACTGCAACTCCATAGACAACTTTGGCAAAATAAAGAGAAGATCAACCCAAAAGAACAAGAGATTTAAAACCTACTGGATTCTTAAGGAGGATTTTTGTCAGCAAGTTGAAAAAGCCACCAACATATCACCAGGGAACTTTCTAGCAACTTAGTTTTTCACTTATATGAGTGTATTGCACTGGAGTGCATCCCAGTGTCCTAAGTTCCTGCTTTTTCCTTTTACTACCAATGTAGACGTTGGTGTCCACTAATGATCTAAAAAAACAGTATCTTTAATGTTCAGGCTCTAAATATGCCATTTAGTCCCAGGAGCCTAACATATGTCAAAGGCATGAAATGATGACCATGAAAGGGGACTCTACATCTGTGATTGCTTAGCAGAGGAACTGCAAGGCAGACCTGCGGACTAATGTGGTTGTTTAATATGGTCTCTGCAAACTGTTCAATAACATCAGAACTGCAGTTTAATCCTCTTACCAGTACCATTGACATTATTTCATGTCCTACTAATTCCAAGCCATCTGCAGAAATACTTGCCTTTCTGGCAAGCCTAGGCCAATTTTCTTAAAAGGCTCCCAGCCATAATCTTCCACATATAATTTCAGAACAAGATGATTATTTTCTTTCATGGGAACATTTTTGCATAATCATATAGACTGAGTCTCACCTCAGTTTTAGTCTTGCAAGTCAGGAGTAAAGGTTAGGCAAGGTGAGTATCAGAACCCAAAGCTCCACGAGATCGATTTTTTTTAATCAAATATCCAAGCATATTTTGACACTCTAATCTCCAAATGTGTTCAGATGCAAAAATCTTAATTATGTGGCTTTTGGAAGAATTAATAATATATTTAAAATAAAAAGGTGGGATTGGAGAACCTTTAGAGGTATCTATATTTCCACTTTGCAACTTCATGACCAGTTTTTGCAACTGGTCATTTGGATTTCCTATGGAGAGTTTGTGGAAATCATTTAGAATCATCGAATAGCTAGGGTTGGAAAGGACCTTAAGATCATCTAGTTCCAAGCACCCTGACAGGGGCAGGGACACCTACCACTAAACCATGCCACCCAAGGCTATGTCCAACAAGTCCTTGAACACTGCCAGGGATGGAGCATTCACAACTTCCCTGGGTAACCCATTCCAGTGCCTCACCACCCTTACAGTAAAGAATTTCCTCCTTATATCCAATCTAAACTTCCCCTGTTTAAGTTTGAACCCATTACCCCTTGTCCTATCACCACAGTCCCTCATGAAGAGTCCCTCCCCAGCATCCCTATAGGCCCCCTTCAGATACTGGAAGGCTGCTCTGAGGTCTCCACGCAGCCTTCTCTTCTCCAGGCTGAAAAGCCCCAATTTTCTCAGCCTGTCTTCATACGGGAGGTGCTCCAGTCCCCTGATCATCCTCGTGGCCCTCCTCTGGACTTGTTCCAACAGTTCCATGTCCTTATATAAATGGACACAACCTGTTTTTTCACATAGTGAATCCTAACTCAGTGTTCAAAATTAGAAAACTCACTTAAAAGTACTGTAAAAGAGAGAAGAAAATGAGTTGCTAATAATACCTCAATGATTTTCCAGTGCTTTTCCAGAGAGTCACAAGGAGTTCGAGACCTTGAAGGGGAAGGATCCAAGGGAGTGAAAACTTTCTGGCTTTGGAAAAGAACTAATGCTTTTGATGTTTTCCAATCATTCTTACCTCTCTTTGCAACCTTTGAGGAGCCACAATTTATCCAGGAGAATCAATTATTGAATGTAACAGTAAGAATCCCGTGCTACCATTTGTGTCATGTCACTGTCTTCTATCAGAGAACACAAGTGAGTCTGAAAGCAAAGCAGTCAGACAGTGTGAAGGAACTGCAGAAAACCAGAGTATTTCACAATCTGGAAGACTGGTTAACACCAGTGTCTTGCTTAGAGTATTGCACACCACAGAAACTGGTCAAAGAAAGAATGTTTCTATATACATTTCACTCAGGCTCCCACTATCACTTAATCCCTCTTCCATCTATGCCAAATCCCAGCTGCAGCCCATACTCCAAAGAACCAGAGCTAATAGCAAAGTAACAGTCATATCTTCGCCAGCATTTCACAACAGATATGATATGATTAGGTGTTAAGTGGGACTATTTGCACTTTTGCTTATGGCACATATAATTATGTAATTCTCTATAATGCCAAAATGACTGTTTAAGTAGCAGCTGCACAAAACAGAGATACTGGTTGGACAGCACAGAAAATACAATCTTAAATAAAACCAGTACAGTAAAAAATGCACATACATATACATATAAATGTATTTATATACCTTCACAACTATCTAACATGGAAGGTTTTCACAAAAAGACCACATCAACGGTTCTTAAGGAGGATTCTGTCTCTCTTCTTGACTATGGAAGTTTTGCCAGTGACAGGCCAGAGTCCTTACAATACAGATGTTGATTTGACAGATCCTTAAACTATAAAGTTGTAAAGGTCTTTTCCAACCTAGTTGATTCTGTGATTCTATAACGGATGAAACCATTGGAGTTCATGATCTCACCCATCAGCTGTTTCTGGTGTTTGTCACAGAGCACTGGCAGTAGAAGGCGCTGTCAGTGTTTCAGGTGAGGTGGTGGTGTAGCACATACTTGTGCACCAAGTTTCCAAATGCTTCAAAGGTCTACCTGCAAACAACCTTATGGGTAGCACAGTAATAAAGATGGGTATAGGCAAACTGTATACAGCCATCCCTTGCAGACTTCCTCGTGGGAAGTGAAATTAATATTTATCCCTGCCATAAATATATGGAGGAAGATAACTTATTTAACTTAATTTTAGTATATTTTCAGAAGAGATGTGTCTTAATTTCATGGCACAGTAACAGAGCTCCTATGAGCTTTGACTACGGTAATCACAAAGTATCAAGGTTAGTTAGAAATACTGTTATATTTTAAAATACATCCTTCTAAGTGTATGGGTAAAGTGGTGGCAGTGGTAGGGGGCTGCCACAAAGGTGCTTTACAGATGTCAAAAGATCACCATTTGTTTAATTTAAATAATTCATTTTGTTAAGCAAGGAGCTGTGGAGATTATACAGTCAGAGGGAGGGGAGCAAAGAAACATAATTATTTTTGTTTGCATAAATCATTTTCTTATTACTTGGAGATCAGGGCGGTATTGTTTGGGTTCAAGAAAGGAGGGCAAAAGAACATAAGTATATCAATTTGCTGATCGAGGTTACATGGGATTTTGCTGCTGGGGCTGAAGAAGAGAAAGAAGATCATTATTTTTATTTAAATAAATCAATTCGTTGTGATCAGGGATCATGCTGTTTCCAAGGAAGGCATAGGAAATTCTCCTTTATGGATAGTTTGGAGTAGAACAAATGTTCAGGCACTACTCTATCAAATGGAGAAAGGACAAAAAAACCCTTCAAGACCATGAAGCTGGATTTCTGTTTCTTTCTTTTGAAAGATGGTCTTTAGCATTTGTATTGGTCTCCAACTGGAGTTAAAACCATAGCTGTTAACTTTCAACAGAATGAATCAGGATTATATTTAGGCATGTGCAAGCATGTGTATATAAACCATGTATATAGATAATTAGATGGATAGGTAGACAGACAGATAGCCACACGGCAGCAAAAGGGGCCCAATCCTGCAAGAGCTAGTGGTTGCTGCAACAACTGGTAAAACTGTGGTTGCCTTCCCAGGGTGCAGGATCCATCCTCCAGTGGGGAATATTCACTGAAATCAATGGCCATTCTGTGTACATACACTTTAAAGGCCTGATAGTTGTTGCTTCTTTTTTGAGGCAATTAATGAAGCTCTGTGTGTAATTTTAAAGGCCCTTCATGCACTAACTGGAAATCTACAGCACTGAACATCAGTGAACTCATATCCAAAACGAATAGCTTCAGTATCACTGCCAAAAATTGACTAAGCGCTCTTTGTGCCTACAAATGGGGTTCTGTAGGCAGTATCCTTCTATCTGCCTTCAAGGGATAATCTCCTCTTACAAATAAAACAATTGTTTCATTTGCTCATTGCAATAGTTGAATGAGGCTGCAGAAATGAAACTCACTGGTTTTGAATGTTCCCAAGTCAATCAAGTAAGGATTTGAGGAATGGGGTTACTTTCAATTAATATGCGTTGCTATTTGCAAAACTAGTTTTAAAAGATGTCTTTTCACAGGTTTGAATGAAACTCATGCCAACTAATAAGCAAATCATTCCTCTCACTATACCCAATTAAAACGGCTTAAATATAGTCTAAAAGTCAAAAACCTGTATCTGAAGGATCAAGGTATCCCATTTATCACCTTGGAGAAAAAGAAGGAATAATCTAGTTAGATCTTTAACAAATGAAACTACATCTAAGTAATTACAGAAAACAGTGGGCCCCAAACATCCCTTGGATGCTTTCAGAGCCAGTGGCATAGTCCAGGGAGTGAATTTGCATTTGTAACAAGAATGATAAATCTAACTAAACATCTTTATTTTTACAGTACGTTAAAGAAGCATTTTTATTTAGCACAGTCATGTATCTCCACATTATTTTGAAGTATACTGCTTTATTGCTTTTATGCCTTCAGAATTGCCTGAGGAAAGCATCCTTTTCTCCTTGTGTTTCATTGTTGTTACCCTTGTAGAGTATAACTTGCACAAACTTGATTATGATTAATTGAGGGTTCTGGCAAATTATGTTTTTATTCCCTTCCATCTAAGTCTTCCATCTGCTCAACAAAGAAGAAAAGAAAATTTTACATCTATAAGGACACTTAGGGCTTTCTGGGTAAAGCACCAGAATAACTTGCTCAGCAGTAATGTCTACGAGTGAAGAAAGTCTTCCTTCACCCTTACATCATCAATGCATTAATGCATCTCCATCCTACAAATAAGTCTGAGAGAAGATGGTAACTGGTCAAACCACATTTGATCCAAAATCTTGTTGCAGAGATTTCAAACTGAATCAAACCAGTTTAGAATATTGCTCAATCAGATCATACCACTTAAGTACTAAGTCTGTAAATATAAACACCTGTGTCCTCCAGCATAATGCATGCAACATCAGGCATGCTACTTAGAAGAGGCTCTGCTTAAGTTCTTACCCAAGGTGATGCAGCTGCATATACCAGCCCGTTAAGCCTGGTGTACCACATCAGATAAGGCCCTTCCTTCAGGGTTTATGATTCAGGTATAAATGCCTGCCATCCCCTGGAAACTGGCAAATGAGGTTGCACTTGGCAGCCTGGGGTTTTCTTAATGGGATGAATGACAGAAGCAAGAAGTCATGTTTAACTTGTATGAATGCGAGGAGGAAAAGGCAGGGCTTTTTAATTTAAAGACAGCCTTGTTCTCCAGTCTTGTTAGTGCATAGCACAGAGTGGAGCCTTTGGCTGATAAGAAAGCCAAATCACTGAGAAACTTGCTCCTCTGAGACCACAGAGTTGAAATAACAAAACACCAAACAACTCTAGCAACCAGAATACAGATACAGTCTATCTTTAAAAGGCTGGTCTGGACAGCCGGTAGCACAGGGACATGGGCTGTGAATTTATGACAAGGTCAATATCAGTGGCATGTTTCTTGCTCAGCCAGTCATCTGAATTGAGTTGCTGGCCTCAGCCCAGGCCCCTATGAGTTCCACTCCCAATGACTAACACCACACCACTCTTCTTGATCCACCACTGAAGACGACAGGTTAGATCCGTAAACCTCACACTAAAGTGAGCTAGAGCACTGGTGTGATCTGCTACTGTAAACCAGCTGTGAAGGTGGTGATTCCAGCAGGAGGGATAGCAATAATCACCACAGACAAGAGTTAAGTGTGGGTCTAATTGCGTGTAAAGATGACATCTGATGACTGGCAGGAAGTTGCTGCCATGCTCCTGCACACAGGTGGACAGAGTCAAGGCTGACTAAGCATCAAAAAACAAGGAGTCTGTGGTTCAACTGAACCAAACTAGATTCAGAGGTACATACAGAAGCTATACTTCCTCTGCTAAAGTTCCCAAAATATCTTTGTCAAAGATGTACTGACAGCAATGATGTAAAACCTCTCAGCAGGATGCTAAAGATTAAATTCTCTGGTAGCCTCACAGTAGATAAAGAAACTACTCTGTGTAACAGGCATGGTTTGTGTAGAAAAAACAATTCTGCAGAAAAGGCAGTATGGATCAAGATTCCTTATGGCAGAGTGAACAAAGTAGAGAGGAACAGATGATTGCTACATGGCTAGTAATACAGAGTCACTGCCCATACTACAGGAAAAAGCAGACACTTCTTAGCAAGGAAGGGTGTTCAAGTCCAAAAGGGATTTATTCCCAGTTGAGTCTTCCTAGATGTTGCTCGAGTCACTTTAGCATTTTGTTTTCACACAATGGAGAGGCTGTATTTACCCACCACTGCACATGGATGTTAGTGAGAATAATTCACCCAAGGACACTTTTCCAGGGATACGCATTGCCATTTCCTCCTGCAGTGACGGCTGGGATAGAAGTGAGGGGAGTCTGATGCCTTTACCCCTCCAAGAAGCAATCTATTCACCTCCAGACCCAAACAGGATATCACATAGAAAATTTGGTGTAGAGTAATAGAGTAATCCATGACAAAGCCACTGCAATGTGTGAACAGAAACCCCTGGCAATGTTGTCCCAGCTTGCTTTTGGGACTACTATAACATAAGTGTCCTGCTGCAGTCCTCCTTCCTCCCTTTGCTAACACATCATGTATACACAAAGGCACAAGAGTTAATACAGTCTTCTGTGCAAAAGCTCTGCATGAAGCCTCTTTAATTGGGCTTTGTGCAAGTGTGTGAATCTCATCCTGATACTTCCAGGGTACTCAGGGAAACATTAGAATGGAAGCATGGCAGAAATGGAAAACGCATTCTCATTCACTGGCAGCAAATAATTTATTTGATATGCTCCCTTCTTTTTTCTTTCCCTGCTGGCTGTGTTTGTGATTGTATATGAAATTAATTTCTGAAGAGTTTAGCTAATAATTATTGGTGAGAAGATTCTGTCAATCTTTCAAGATAAACAAGAAATGGTTCTGGCTGACACAGGTTGTGTGTCACATGACTATCCTATTTTTCTGATTTAATAAATATTAATCTTTCTGCCTTTTAGGAGCATTGTGCAAGATTTTTTTTATCTTCTGATTTGACATGGGAATGGCTGGTACATGCCAAAACTACTCCTATTATATGAAAAGGCAAATTTTCCTTACTTCATTTCAAGACAAGACATTTTTCAAATTAAAATTAATATGCACATAGATTATATCTTCTCTTACACAGATCTATGCAAGATGCTATTTAGGGTGTGCCTTTATTCCTAACCGTGAATTCTTCTATCAGATAAAAGAGATTTATGGTCTGATTCCCACTTTATCTGCTAACTTTTGCCTAGTGGGAAAGCGTAAAGTGCACAGGTGACCCCCCAAAAAGTGTAGAAAATGATCTTACATCAAGGCACTTGGCAGAAACTCTAATGATCTCTTGGGAGTTGCCAACCTTGCTGAAGATTTTCCTCACTGCCTTGAGCAAATTGCTTTTCTTCTTTGTGCCTCAGTTTTCTAACTGTAAAGCAAAAGGGACAGGAAGGTATAATAGTTCTTTCTCTTTTCTTTCTGTCTTATCCTATTGCAAACTCTTCAAGGCAAGTCTGATTATGTAAATTATTATTTAGCAGATGGGGCCTCCAAACTCAGCTGGAGCCTTTAGGCACTACTATAGTATAAATAACAATAATGATGATGAAGTGTTAAAATAGGCAGAACTTGCTCTTTGTTCTCAGCAATGTGAATCAAACTGTGGCTGGACTTATATTTAACATCACCAGCTAGTTTGTTTATAAGAGGATTTATCAGAAGTGGTTGGGTTTAATTTCCTCTAATTCACACTGCATGAAAAATGGCAACACTCTGATTTTAATCTATAACCTGATGATAGGGCTTCCCAGAAATAACAAAAATACCACATTCAAGGTATCCAAACAGTTCCTGTAGGAGTGCAGCACAGGCTGATTATGCCTGCTGCCTCACACCTCCACCCCATCTCCTCCCTGTCTTGTCTCTTTCTGCAAAGAGATCTGCAAAGGCCAGAATCACTGAAGGAGTACATAAATTATTATTGGTAATAAAATGACTTTCGGGAGTTCAAGTACCTTCCTTGGCACCTTGATTCACAAGAAAGAGTTAATATTTTGTTCTTAGACTGGCCATTTTATTTTCTAACCAAGTGGATGTGTGTTTGTTGAGCTGCCTTTTCTAAGGCTGAAGGAGAAGGCAGAGGTTGTGAAAAAAACTGTCATTTTCAAATGGAACAAATGCATGAAGTTAAATATAAATGTGCACAGACAAACTCACAGATTATCACAGGATGAAAAATAGTAATATAAAGAAGATGGAATTCTTCTTCAAACCAATAGGAGAAAGATCCAAAAGCAGGGGCAATCAATACCACCCTGTGATCAACAGGAAATGTTAAGAATAACTGTATATCATGTGTGGCTTCAAATTTACAACCAGGACATATAATCTCATTCTAAGAAGAGAGCCAAGTTCAAGAACTTAGCCTCTACAGTAAAGCTCTCATTTTAACTAAAGAAGCTGAGGTCGACAGCCTCTCAAATGAAACAGATAAGGCGACATAGGGTTCTTGTCAGAAACAAATGTTATGTCTCTCCCTACTGAAAAGCTTAAAGATATTATCAGCAAAAGCCTAGTTGGGCCTGAAATAGGTCCCAGAGAAGTAATATTAACCAGGCTTCTGGCAGATCATTTATTTATCTCAAGCTAAATTCAATAAAGAGAGCCATATATAAGTGAAGGAAAATAATGCAGCTGCTAGTAATTTATCATTGGATAGAAAGTCATTGTTATCCTTATCTCTCCAATGATGTTCTATTTCCAACTGGTAATGAATTATGGGGCTTGCCACATCTTTACTATGTGACAGGTCAACACTACCTCATGGGTACTGTACTGTATTTATGCAATCAATAGAGAGTTTGCTGAGAAAATATTGGCAACCATTTTGAGAGAGTGACCTAGAGCTGTATGGCCTTATGATCATCAGTGGCGGTCAGGGATAGAGCAGTCTTTCTATACTTCTTTAAAATAATATGTCTCCGAATGCTTTAAAAGTATTTTTCACTTTGCTCTTTATAAAGCCAAGCATGTGAAGTGAACCACTGGATTGTTAATTATAAAGCATTCTGCTCATCTAAGCTGGCTCAGCCACCAAAGGGATCCTTTCTGTTTCTTTGTTGCACTTATTAGAGGGATTTATTAAATCAAACTTCAGCGCAGACTTATCCAAAATTATTTGTGCCTGTGGTGCTTGGGGCATAGCAGAGGCACGAAGAGCAGAGGTTTGGCTAGTCTGCTGCTGAGATGTAAGGACAGGCTAACGAACAGCACTGGGTGCCCCACAGAGCTCCCAAACTCCATGCTGAGTTTTAAGGTGGAAGCCATACAACTCAACACTGCATCTACTTTCCTCAAATCAGTTGTGAGAGACCTTCTCAGCATGACCCCTGCAAGAGAAGCTGTGAAAAACAGCACTATGCGATGGATGGCTTCAGGAGGAAAAGCTCTGCTATGGAGACATTTGGTAAAGGCAGGGGTTTTGGTGTGGTCCCTTTTCTGGCTCTGCTCTCCTGTCCCTGAACCAATTATGTCCATGTTTCTCTCTTCTCTACCTGTCCCCATTGGATTTGGCCTTCATTATTCACAAGAATAGCTCATGTGGCCTGAAAAGTTCGGATTTATACTGAAAACCAGCCAACCAAAAATAGACTTTATAAATTATATACAGAGTGGAATATATCACAAATTACTAAAAAAATTGGATTTTGAAAACCACCACTTGAAAAAGAACAAAGAATATTTCCAAATACATTATAATTTTTTAGGAAAAGAAAAAAAAAAAGCAAGATTTTAGAATAAGCAGCTTTTTGTCATTAGAAGTCAACAAAAAAAACCCAAACAACACAAGAACCACATTTTGGCTTAGACCTCCATTATGCCATTTAGTTCACCACCTCCCCTTGAGCCTTCTTCTCCATTGAGAAACAAGAGACTACCCATTTGTGGCCACGGATTGATTCAAGAACTGAACAATCCAGAAAAAATCCCATTTTAATTTTGATTTTTTTTTTGGGGGGTGTAGGTAGTTGAACAATACATGTCCCTCAAGACAGAGTAGGGACTTATTTTGAAAAACAAAGGGAATAACACTTCCACTGAAGAGAAGTAGCAGTCATGTCAATGGTAAAAGCTACTGAGTGTAATGACACATGTTTTTTTAGCTTTGCAGGGGATGTCGAGATGAGAGGGATCATCGATGCTGAACCCTTAG
This sequence comes from Ara ararauna, assembly GCA_028858755.1. Lineage (NCBI taxonomy): Eukaryota > Metazoa > Chordata > Aves > Psittaciformes > Psittacidae > Ara > Ara ararauna. The sequence goes on along the minus strand of CM054410.1, from coordinate 7,862,715 downwards.
ACCTTTCTAAAAGAGTACAATAGGACAGGACCTGTGTGACATCCAAATGAGGCAACAAGGGGAAGAGGAAAGTTGTCTTTTCCCATTATTGTGGGGAAAGGAAATTTGGACATATTGGCCAGCTACAGTTCACTTAAATAATGTATTAGGTGATCTAAATGATACTAACTAAGGTAGCTAAGATAAACTCAGATGAAAAACAAAAGCAGCTAGTTCTATCCATTGTTAAATAACAAGTGTGCTTCCTGGTCACAGAGACATACTGTGCCTTCTGGCATGCATGCATGTGTTAATATGTCTCTTTGGCTCTGCATGTTTAGGAAAGTCTTAGTAATGGAAAAACAAGGGTGTTGTAGGTGAAGGCTGAAGTCCTTTGGCAGAGTAGCGTGTGCAAGAGCTTGCCCAGAGCCTGCTGGATTGTACTTCGCCCAAGCCTGTGATAGCAGTCTGTCAACTCCACGAGCATTAACACTCATTCACAAAGATTCGGAAGGTCAATGAGAGCATTACCATATCCTGGAGTAAATAATATCATTTTCCCATGTACAGACTGAGATATAAATTCCATATGGTTTGGGTACACCAGAAGGGGTCTTGCCCAGATCACATTAACATATGAAAGCTCTGATACTTTCATAATTAGCTAACTGGAAGAATCACCTAGCTGATGCCAGGAAGATCTTGCCTTTCTTTTAATAGTTGAGAAAGTATGATGGATTTTTATAATTTAAACAAGTAATGTAAATAGCAAAAAGTGAAAAATCTAGGTGTCATAACTCATATAAACCAAGATAATCCAGAGAAATACGCCACTTGAAATCAGCTGTTGACTTCTGAGTCTATCATAACCAGCAAGGAGTCTGCTACTTGTCAGACACTCTTTCTCATGTAGTTTCAAACACACTGTCAAAATTGTGTATAGTTTCAAGCACCCAGGCCTTCTACATACATACCAATCACTCAATTCACTTTTTAATTTCCATTGTTTGGAGTCCTATCCCCAAATTTTTCTGCAGAAAAAACCTACAAAACCTAAAATATTGACTTAAAACTACTTAGGTTTACAGAGGTACAGTTTGGTAAGAATGATGTATGTGTTTAATAATATGTTCCCTGGCTAATAAAATACTAGATTATTTTTGAACTACAGAATCTAAATGGAAGGAAGCTTAACCATTATGAACCTGTTTACTGTTACCAAGAGAATAGCCAGTTGGCAGGTCAATAGCTATCAGCACAAATAAAGAACCACAGCAGCCACCTGTGCTTAAGGCTTGTCCCTGTTAGGAAAAATATAAATGAAAGGTCAAAAACTGAGAAGCAAAACTAGAGCATTCTGGGGCTTTTTTCAGCTTAAAATTAAAAACTAGAGGACATTGGTCTGGGACCACCGATTTCAGAGTTCAGAACAAATGACAGCCAGCACTTCCAGGCTGCTTACAATAAAATGTGCAGCAAATATCTGCATCAAACTTTTTCTCTAAATAAACAATTGAATCTAAGGCATGTTGAAATGGACAGGTTCTTCATGGCATGACAATTAGCTGTGAAAGGAAGTGTGCACACAGGGATGTTTCCCCTTCCTGTGTGAATAGTCCCAACACTGAGCCAGTTGGAGATTGGCCATTTAGAGTTGAAAAGGCCAGTAGACACCTGTGTGAAGTGCATCCTTCCTTTACCAGATGGAAATAGTTTGAGCCCTGAGAAAGTTCTCACTTATTGTCATCTGAAAGGGTCGAAGAGAATCACACCTGCAGCAGAGCTACAGTGTGTATCCCACAGGCTACCACATACTGGGTAGAATCATGTTCCCTTTAGTGTCAATGGGACTTTTGTTGTAGAACTTCAGGATGAGGCTATCTATTGCCAGGAGTGAACATTTTCAAAGGCAATGAAATCTTGTTCCTACATAATCTAAGACATACATCAATGCTGAAATTCAACACAGGGGAGTTTTTTCCTTGTGATTTCTTATTTCCACATGACTACTATTCTTCCCAATATTTTTCTGTCCTAGAGACTTCATTGCATATATTTGTATGTATGTACTATATTGACATTTACATATCATTAAAAGTAAATTAATATCATGTGGTGGTTCAAATATTCTCTACTATAAGCATAGAGAACAACTGTATTAGTAAATGACAACATTTTAAAGACAAGTACCCTACATAAAAAGTAAAATGCTCCTTATTAAAGATACAGAAACATTATATTCCCAGTATCAGCTACATATTGAAATATTTCATGTTTAGGTGACAGATAAACCTACAAAAGATGTAATATTTTTTCTTTTATTTCTTGCCAATGCAACAACAAGACACTTGAATCCAGCTCAATTTGGGGTAGTCCAAAGATGTGCTATATTTCAGAAGGAAAGAAATTTTCATTTAGTAAAAATTGGGCTAAAAAAGCAGAGCAGAGGCTTAAAATTTAAAAAAAAAAAAAAAAAAAAATCATTACAATTGGTCCAGTCAGAAAGGAGGCTGGTAATTTTTTTCAGAACATTTCCTGTAATCTCAAATTTTCTATGATTTCTATGATTCCATACAGGGGAAATTTAGGAAAATGCTTGCTAACTGACTTCCCTTTTAAGGGCTCTGCATGTCGTACAGATGAAGTAGCAGCACCTGCAGAATACTCCTGTGCTCCTGACCATCTCCTGGTGGTTCCTTAAGGTTTGTGGAAGCCAAACAGCCCTTGGCAGTTTTATATCAGTTATCCTATTTACAAGTTCACCTTAACAGCTGTTACAGATATTAATGGCTAATCAATTACTATTACCGCCATTATTCTTATCACGCACAAGGAAAGTCTTAAATAAATGGTCAAGTATTAATTTGGGCTCCAGCTGATAAGGTTTCTTCCCCACGCTTGTTCGCATGCGCTTCCCTTCTGAACTTTGATAAGACATTTATACAGTAAAAAAATGATTGTTGCTACAGGCAACCTTAAATTCATTATCACAGGACCTTAACCTGTACTTGCTGAACGTTACATAACTTTCACGTACCCTGCCCCTGATTGTACAGTTTAACAATGACTAGTAGCAAGAGCACAGACTTGCTCTCATGGCCTAGGACCAGCACATCACCCAAACAGCCCTTCAGCACACCCTGCAACCAAAGTAAATGCTTCCACAATGGTCAAGGTAACAAGAAATGCAAAAAATTACATTGCCTGCAGCTTGCTACTTGCCAAAACATTATTGCCAAGGGATCAGCAAAGGCTGAGACCACTGCTCTACAGCTTGTGCCATGTGTTCCCAAGCTCAAGGCAAGGCATGAAATCTGAATATTCGGATGTGATTTATCAACAGAGATGAGTGCAATGGACTCAACAAACCTTCAGAAGGACAAGCTCACAAGGGTTTGACTGAGTAACAAAGCTACAAGTCTAACTAGCAGAGGCTGATTGCAGCAAAACCAGCATAAATCAAGACACTTTCTCAGCACACACAATACACTTTTATATTCCTTCGAAAACAAATTGTCAACTTTTAGTTCTATGTTGTCTTGCTAAACAGGAAAAATTTTTTTCAACTTCACTATTCCCCAGAATCAAGCCTTTAAGTTTATAAATAAAATCTTTAACTGCCAGAAAAATGATGGGGTTTAGAACGTATAGGAACTTCGCTACAAGTATTTTAGAGGAAAAGCTCCAGTTCTCAGGGTGTCTTGTTTTAATGCGCTATTTCTTTGAAATCCTGAAAATACTTGTGAACTTATTTGTAAAAAATAAATCTCAATATATGCAATTCTTAGTCTCATCTGAGGTAATAACAGGGTTCTGGAGAAAGACATCACTGTATTTTGCTTACTTTTCCTGTACAACCTAAATTCTGTAAGTCAGATAATTGATCCAAAAGAACAAGCCAGGATGAGTGGTACTCTATCCAGGGCAAACTCCTTGTCACTTGAGTTTTTAAATTAAGGTTGAATGTATTTCTAAACTAAGTGCTCCAGTTCTACCATAAGCTCAATGAAGAAATCACTAAGTAAAATCCCCTGGCTTATGGGAGTCAGTCAAGATGATTTTAATGGTTCCTGCTGGCCTTAAAAATGAGCAATATAGGTGAAATTGAAACTATGGTTGAGATTCATCCACGTGAAAAGCCCTGCGATTAAAACTTTTCATACAATTTCAGCCAAAGTGCTTAGAAAATCTTAGGCCACCCTGCATCCAGTGCAACTTCTAGGGAAAAAATCCTGAACTACACATGGAGAAGAATGGCTATGTCAAGCCTTATTAAGGTTTCATTTTGCATATTGTGAGAGGAAATAAAAGGCATTGCCTTCTGCCCCAGGGTTGCTGCTGGAAGAGAAAGACCAGCTGGGACCTCTTGTGGAATCCAAGGGAAGCTTAACATTTATCTGCTTTTGCTCTTGTTGGTGTTTGTTGGAACAGCACTTAAAATGTCAATCTCCAAGGAAAAAACCTCAAAGGAACCTTTTTTGACCTATCAGCAAGTTTCAGAAGGGCTGGAGTCAGTGGTGGCTTTGCTACATATCCTCCAGGCTCACCAAATTATCAGTCTGTAATGAATAACGCTAAGGCGCCAGTGTAGGAGGACACGCACCTTGCAGCATGGTACATGAGAACCTCTGGCCTGTGAACCCAGAAATCTTCTACATTTAAATAATGTCTATTGCAGAAAAAAATTTATCGCGGGAAACACTGACTCCACAACTCAGTAACATAAATCATCTGCTGAAAGTCAAAACACATGAAATTGCCTTGAGATTTGGAGCTGCTTGGGAAGCGCATGATTTTAGCATACCACATTTGGCCAAGGCTTCTCACTAACTCCTGAAATGGGCAGGTGCCCACTGCTCCTCCAGCACACAAACACAACCCAGGTCAGTAGGCAGAAACTGGCCGCAAACACATTCTCACAAACTGTACATGGGTATTAGTAAACACACAGGTTCCACCATAAAGAGATTATATGACTCTTCCCCGGCGTCTGGAATGCACATTATGTTACCAAACAAAGGAAATTATGCAAAGTTAGCCCCAGAGGCAGAATAACCATGATCCGCTTCTACTTGTGAATACTGGGCAAACACTTACTAGCCACAATTAATTACCTGCCTGCTCCTTTTGTTAAATGATCAAAGTAATACATCCACCAGTAGCACATGAATGTGACTATTTGTACAAAATTACATATATACAGAAGTGGTGCAGGGTCAGATCCTTCAGTATTTGTCACTATTCACATGCAAGTCACCTCACTGAGGGAATTGCTTCCTATTACGTAGCATCAGGACTGAAGGATGCAGCCGGACTCCTGCAATATTAAGGTGATAAGGTCATACAGCAAGAGCATGGGTAGAATAAATTGTTCTTAGATTCCTTCTCTCCCCCACTGGCCCACCTGACACACATGAAATATTTGTGAAATCAATTTCAGAATGACCAGACGAGGTACTGAAGTACCACAGTCAGTTCATTAGTTGGCTCTTAAAGGAAAACTTCAGGAATTAGGATGGAAGTATATTTCTTCCTTTCCTACAGGACAACTGCAGTGAATATATTAACCCTTGTTCCAAGAGATACTGCCATATATGCTGCCTCACACACTCTATCAAATGAACATCATTAGCCTCCTTTCAGCAACAGCTGTACAAAAGACCATTCTACAAGCTTAAACTTTCCTCATTTCTTCAGCACTCTGCAGCATTTTGTATCAGCACTGATTCACACCAAGGTCCTTCAAAATCAGGTTTTCTGGCTCACACAGAGTTGTATTTAACCCTCAATCATATGTGGTCAGTTCGCCTTCTGCACAATATAATTAGAACTGTGCATCTCGTTCACGAGTTTGGCTGTATGTGAGAACTGTATTATCAACCCATCTGAAGTGGAAAACACAGAGCAATAAGAATTCTAACACGGCTTAGTTCCTGGGCCACTAAAGGCTTGAAACAGATTTCTCCTTGCTAAACCTCCATCTCAGGCAATCGAGTCTGTATTTTGCTCGCAATAAAGCAGAAGTTTTGCAGCGTTAGCAAATCTGGCCCATGGTTTCACTCTCCTTATGAGAACTTTGTGTATGTTCTCCTGGCACAGAAAAAGGAAATCTTAGCAATAAAGGTATGGAACTAGATTCACTAAGTTTTGATAAAAATGTGTACAAAAGGAGCTCTACTTAGAGTCAGTGCAGACCCTTTAAAACACATACACGAATATTTATGTATTTTCCCTTTCTTTCAAAAATTGTTTGTTGCGGTATTTGATCATAGTACTTCTCCAGCTCCTAATATTTTTGGATAATGTTCTTGCCTTCATTTGTAATCACTCTTTATTTGGTGTGGAAGATTGATTTTTTCAATTTTGTGCTATTATATACCTTAGCACGGAAAGGATTAGATGGGTTTTTCTTTTTCCTTTTAGTCCTTATTTAACTGCGTATGAGCTTCAGGGATTTATATCCCAGTAGGTCTAATTCCAGGATTATAGGTATCTAAACATCCAGTAAATCATTTAGCAGCATATAGGTTTAAGGCAACTCCAAATAACCCCTCCGATTAGCTCTCCAGCTAAAAACTGAAGTTAGCTAGAAGCACTAGATTTGAGTAAGAGTTATAAAGTAACGCAGAATCACTAATTTAGAGTCTGATTCTACTTGCTTCAAGGGCACTGAGATAAAATTTATACCCACTTCAGTAGGAACAGGGCAAGGCCTTCAAATCCTCTTGCTTTAGATGCCTTTCTGTTCCCTAGCCAAACACTAATCAGGCTCCTCCTCCTCTGATTTAAGGTTCAGCTCTCATTCCCATAACTGTTGCATTCTTATTTAGATAAACGCTGTCAGGTTAAGTTGACCCAAAATTTAGATTTATTAAAAATGAAATGAGCAACAGAAAGCTTTCTGCATTTCTGTTTTTCTAAATTCCAGTGAAAACAGCTTCTTGGTTTGGACTTCAATTTTCCTTGGCACCATCTACAGCCTTAACATTGCAGCACTGTGCTCGTACATGAAAACAAATAAAAGGACAGAGAAAAGTGAAATAGAGTTATAGGTTTTTCCTTTTTGGGGCTTACTGAAAAGTAAACATGTGGTATTAAAGATCAAAAGCAAATTTGGGTTTCTTGAGGTCTATCATTCAGAACAACCAAAAGCAAAACTAATGAGCAAAGATAAGGAAACCAGCGCTTTTAACTGTGCCTTTTAATTTGCTTGTGCCCCTTTAAACATGGCACAGAGAGTAAGAAAGGCTTTGCCCTGCCAGAGCCGTGAGTACAACCATGGACCTGTGCCAGTTCCCACCAGGCGTGTCTGAAGGTTTGTCATGCTGTGGTTTAGGTACGGCATTGTTCCACTGGTGCTAACGCCAGGTACCTCACAGGCACAGGTGTTTCAAGATCAGGTTGCTGGTTTGGATTGAGATGCATGAGAGCGTTATATCCATCATCAGATATATTCATAGCACTGATTCTCTGCAGCCTATGCAAGTTGTACCCAGCTGTTTTCTTGCAGTAAGGAGTATTATGGAGCAGAAGACTGCTAAGTGACATAAACCGCAGCATGGAGGCCACTCACCGCACACGGGGAAAGAACCTGGTTGCTCTAACAGGACCTGGAGGAAATCAGGACTGCATCTAGGGTGTGGTAAGGTGATAAAACTGAGCATCCCTCCCACCCTTAGGGGTAAGTGCTTGCTCAAACTCTCTTTATATTGGGTGTGTCAGAGGTGTGGGCCTGGAGGATCTGCCATAGCCAGAATTAACATGTGCTCTTCTTCTGTAGGACAGAAATAAAAAGGCCTTTCCAGACAGAGACTTTTTGCCTACATGAGTGTCAACACAGAGTTCATTTCAGGCAAGTTCTGTGGTGAAGAGAAAGGTAAGGTTAGGTGAGGAGCTCTTCCCATCAAACCAAACTTGAAGGAAGGCCAGGACTGCAGGGCTGGATTAGGACTGGGCACACACCCCAGCACATAGGGTGGTGAGTAAGATGCATCTTCTCAAGAAGACATCGAGCCTCAGAAACACACCTTGCATTTGAAGTTCCCTTCCTCATATAGGATGGAAGGTGGGATTATTAGTTTTCCATGCAGTACCTACCATCCTATACAGGGGCACAGGCAATAAGGTCAATGAATAAAACGAGCAGATAATCATGATTTTCCTTGCCTCCACGTCCATCCTGCAAAGAATGGGCAACCAAGCAGGTAGAGTTGTTTTCTCCTGCATGCCTGGATCCATGGTCCAGATAGATAACCAAGGGGACAACAGTGTTCAGTTCATTCACTTTTATCTCCTACACAAGGCAAATGAAGTCACCATGTGTCCTTCCTTCACTGTCCACTCAATCTTCTCTGCAAACCACCCCTACCTACGGTAACAGCACGTTCAGTTCAATCTCTTCTTAAAATGGGCTTGAGAAAGCTCATTTATAGATGAATGAACTGTGAATATGGAGAAATAACACATTCCATTGGTACTGCGTCATCTTGCTCCATCATTCATAAAATTTCATGTGTATCTAGACCCTGTCAACAGATCTGCATCAAAGACCATGCAGGATCAGCAGTCTATAGCGTCAGAAACAAACATCTAAATCCACCACCATTTCAGTAACATCTCTGATTATGATAGATAAAGATTTCACGAAGGCATGTCAAAGATAAAAGGAAAGCTACCCCTTGCTCTTGTTTAATTTCCCTTCCAATTTCCTAAAAGGCCTGTTGCGGGAATGACTGTCACCAGAAAGATACAGGGCCCAATTTAAAGCCATCGCACAGGACTGCAATAAGCAGTTGCAGTCTATAATTTTCAAGTAACACCACATTTATGAAAACTGCAACTATCCCTTTTGCTGTGATTTGTGGACTCTGATGGCAGAAGAGCCAACCTCTCTCTCTAGCAGCAGAGAACAAGAAGAGAGAAAGATGAAGAGGAACAAACTGGCTGCTGCCTCAGCATATAGACTGCAAAATAAATAATAAACAGTCTTTAAAAGTGTTAATAAAATATCCTCTAAGAGTGGAAGGGGAGATTAGAGCTGACAACTTGGCCATAGGGCCTTCTTCAGGCTCTTCCAGTTAGAACTGAGACAAGATGACAAGTTGAGAAATAGAACTATGTTGACATAACCTGCATTTTCATAAATTTCTTGTTGCTTAACATTAAAAAAAAATAAAAAAATCTGCAAAATTCAAACCAAGGCCTGTAATGTTGTGCAGTTCTGCTGAGTATCCTGTACCAGGCTTTGGAACAAGCACAAGTGTCACTGAAAAGCCCATAATGTACAATGTGCTGTATTTACTCAATAATCACCTCTAATTTTTTTCACTGAGGATTCTATTTGAGTGGAAAGACTTCAGCATGAGTTGGATGAAGTCCCAGATCATCCTGCAGTGTTTAGGGAGAGCAGTGTTACTACTAAAAGAGCAAACCAGAAAATGTACTGGTTAGAGCTTATTATCTTTTGGGTTTTTTTCCAAATCCTAATAAAATCAGCAGAAAAGCTTTCATTAGGTCTAATCCCTATCTGAAAAACAGTTAAATTCTTTCTGAATTAGGATTAAAATTGTGGCATTTGGGAAACATTCATGAAGAAACTAGAATGCTTTTATAAACAGCTGAAACAGCAAGTGTTTAGTGCCATTATACCTCTGAAGAGTCAAACCCAGATTCCCCATTATCAACATTTCATTCATTCTGTGCTTCAGGCAGCTTTAATGCTTTAAATTTGAAGTATCTCCTCTTCTCTCCCCCCCCCCCCCCCCCCCCCAAAGCAACTTCATTATGAAATAAATTATAACTCTGCCTCTAGTTTTGCTGTCTGGGAGTTTCTTTCCCAATCCAACATTTGGGAACTAGGAGTTTTTCTCTAAATTGCTCAGACTAAGCAGAAATAACACAAAAGATTTTCCAATTACATCATTTTATTTTTATCATCATCATCATTATCATTATTATTATTGTCATGATCTTTTCTTTGGCATTTTAGCTATTACCTAACCAAGATGTATAGTGCCGCACAGCACGTAGCCTGCTTTCACATTTTGAATGAGCATAGCCATGCAGAGATTAGAGGTCCAACAAAGAGTTTATCATAAGTGCATCTAGTATTGTTTCTAATCAGTGAACTGCACATCCGTACAACTGCTCCGAAGGCTGGCAGGTTACAGAAGTATTCCTCATGCAGTGAGCTCAGTAACAAGGATGTTTCAAGAGAATGGGATTTTATTAGCTTCACTCATATTTTCAACTGCATGGATGTTTTGATGTTCACTCCACCTTCTTTGACGGGTGCAGTAGAAGATGTAAATTTTAATCCCTTCTGAGCAGGGAGGACTTGAAAGATAATAGCATAAATCCGTCCTCACCATATGAGGCATGGGGGGAAAGCAAGAAAGAACCTCAGTATAGAGTTTACACCCTGCAATGAATGCCACAGTCCTAAACCTCAGCAGAACTTAAATCATTAATCCTGCTGGGGAAACCATGCTTGAAAAGGATGACATTTTGGCAAAGGCCTTCTCTTTATTAAGGCCCTTGTTAAGGTTGTGTCAAAAAGTGGACTCACCTGTGCTGGAGTTAGCCTTTAAAATATGAGAATCCATTGGGCTTTTGAGAGATCGTAAGAAAGCTGGACTTGTCAGCTATACTCCTGCCTTGAGTTTCAAGGTCTGGGAAGGCCCTGATCATGGTCCATTCACTAGTACCTTAGAGTAGTTTCTGCTTAATGAAGTCTAGCGGATGGTAAATGATTGTCCAAAGGCTGTCACTTACATATGTTGGACACCATCTCCGTGCTAGAACACCAGAGATAGAAAGGGGCAGGCCAGCAACAAGCTTTGGCAGCACAGCAGTGGTGAGAGTCCAGATACGCATTGATAATAAGAGCTCTCCTATTCACTGGCTTCAGTCATTTTCTTACCCAAACAACCAAGGCTTCCTTCACAGGCTTGGTCAATGGGTTGTGGCCAGTGGTATGAGATTCAATGAGGCAAACGCATTTGGTGTTGCATTTGGGCCACAACACCCCATGCAATGCTCCAGGCTTGGGGAAGAGTGGCTGGAAAGCTGCTCAGTCGGAAAGGACCTGGGAGTGCTGTCTAACAGAGCTGAACATGAGCAGCTTGTGCCACCAGCATCCTGGCATGTATAAGTACTGGTGTGGCAGCAGGGCCAGGGCAGTGACTGTCCCCCCTGCACTGCGCACTGGTGAGGCTGCACCTTGGATCCTGTGTTCAGTTCTGGGCCCCTCACTACAAGAGAGACATTGAGGTGCTTGAGCGGGGCCAGAGAAAGACAACAGAGTTGGTGAATGGCCTGGAGCACAAGTGTGATGAGGAACAGCTGAGGGACCTGGGGAGGTTTAGTCTGAAGAGTTAGAAGAGGAGGCTCAGAGGGGACCTTATTGCTCTCTACAGCTATCTGAAAGAAGGATATAGTGAGGTGCGGGTCAGTCTCTTCTCACAAGTTACATGAGATAGGACAAGAGGCAACGGTCTCAAGCTGCAGCAGGGGAGGTTTAGATTGGATATTGGGAAAATTTCTTCACAGAGAGGGTGCTCAGGTGTTGGAACAGGCTGCCCAGGACAGTGGTGGAATCACTGTCCCTGAAAGAGCTCAAAAACAGTGTAGATGAGGCCCCCAGTGATATAGTTTTGTGGTGGTCTTGGCAGTCCTGGGGTAATGGCTGGACTTGATGATCTCTAAAGGTCTTTTCCAACCCAGTTGATTCTATGATTCTATGTTTCTGTGATTCCTCAGGCTATCAGGTGAGACTCTTAATGAAGAAGTTATGTAAGGGCAGTTAGTTTGATTCACCAAGCCGCCACACTGGCAACACATTTACACAACTTCTCCACCCAAAATCAAGAGATTTAACCTGTAGGAATAATTGCACCCCTTTGGCAAGGGTGGTATCGAACACTTAAAAAGGCAATCAAAGCAGAGAAAAAGGGAAAGCAACATCATTTTGGATAATTGGAGCAAAGAGGTAATACATATCTCTGTGTCACATGGAAGATTGGCCAATGCAATATACATTTATTCTTATCTCAGAAATGTATTTATCAAAGTAAACCATGCTTAAGTTAAAAGGAAGCACATAAATCTTCTCTTATTGTCATCTTGCAACTCAGAGAAGCTGCTAATTATATTATAGATCCTCCAGAAGTATGTATAGTAATTACCAGTTTCAGCCACATTATTAGACTTGCAAATAGAGTTTGCTCTTCGCAAGCCTGTCAGGAGCACAGGGTCAGACCCAAAAGTGGGTAAATAAGCACAGACTCAAGAAAGTAAGTGGGAAACCTTAACTGTACTGACCTGATCTGATTTGCATTGGATGAAAACACCACCTTTAAGAAGTACATAGCTTTCATTTTGGTGTGTTTACCCAACTCAGGAGTTATGTCAGCCTTTCCTGCAAGGCCAACTCACAGCAATTATCAGTGTCTGACTTGGGCCCAAACTCAATGCACTGGAATCAGCTCTCTTCAGATCTTAAAATGTTTCAGAAAGAAAAGTTTGCTATTGTTCTTAAAATAATAGTAAGTTAAAGGCCTCTGGAATCCTCGAGAAACCCTTAATACTGCATCCACCTGGATGATGGAAGCAGCTTTTTTTTTGTCATTTACATAAACAAGCAAAAAGGAAATTTAGTTAAATAGCAGGGTCTGGTTATACTACCCACTTTCTCCATATACCATAGCCGAAGACAAAAAGTGCTACCAGCATTAATCTTAAGTATTTTATCTAAATCCTTAATGCTCATATCTAAATCTTAGGCATATATATGCATACATACGTGGGAAGAACCAGTTCTATTACTTATTTGTTCTATTTGTCTGTTTTTTATCAACTGAGCACTGGCTGTACTTCTTAAACCAACAGGAATTACATGGGCAAGACTGAATGATAGGCATGCAAAGTAGTTTTCAAAAGCATTATGCGACTTACAAGCTGAAATACCACTATGAAGAGTTATATTTTTGATAAAGTACTCTCTAAGTCCAACATATTGTCCCACAGAAAATATAGAATATAGATACTAATATATATCTGCTCAGAATTAAACTTTCTTCCACATTACATTTCTCTACCATATGAAATCATTATTAAAATCTCTGTTTCCTCAAAAGGGTGGTAGAAATGTTATAGTAAGATAATAGAGTAGACAAATGGTTAATATTTTCTCCTAGGCCAGTTGGGACATTTAAATATCATCAGCTCTTCCTACGTCAAGCATTCTCTGAAGCCACAATAATAAGATACAAGTACGTGCTTTCATTGTGAATTTAAAGTTGCAAAACATTTTTATACCTTTACCAGTAAGGTTTAACATGAATGCAAAGCCATATTTTTAATGAAAATAAGCCATATAGTTATTTGAACAAAGACATCTTCCTATTGCTTTGTGGCTGCAGAGTCTACTCTTGCAAAGTACCAAGGCTTCTATGTTCTCATTGAGAATAAGAGTTGAAATAAAAGTGGAAAACATTCTTCTGCGCCCAGCTGGATGGACAATGTTTAATGTGTAACATCTTCCTTGGAAAAAGACTCTAAAGAAGAGTTTCAAGATTAATATCCAATTTCCAGGCTTTCACACTGTTTGGCAATCACTCAAATCTAACAGTGAACCAAGGGAAAGATTAAAAAGCCAAAGGCCACAAACCTGTTTAAACTAGTATTGGGTTCAAAGTTTCCTGTAAGATCTTGAGCTATAGTTTCCAGGTATCACTGAAGTAAAAAACCAAGGCAGCCCCACAGATAAGCTCCTATTTACTCTAGATGAACCAAAGAACTATAACAAATCACACTTTGGACCTTGTTCTTAGTCATAATTAGTACCTGATTACTTTGGCTGCTCACTGAAAAGTGACTTCAGTACAACCTGCAACCTTTCTGAAGTGTTTAGGAGCAAAACAGCTGGAAAAAAAGATAAAAAAAAAAAAAAAACCAAACAAAACAGTTGCTGCTATTGGGTAAAAGGATGGTGGGGAGATATTTATGCCTCCTTGCCAAAGTGAATGTGCATTAACGTGCCTGCTGCAGTCATTGATATTCCTGTTCTTGCTGAAAACTTAGTGAGAATTCCACTGCCTCTGGAGATTGCAAGAGAGAGTGCTCACAACCAGAAGTGTATGTGTGAAAGAAAGCAGAGAGAAAAAGAAGTAATAATGCAGAGTCCTTACTTGTGCTTGGCATCTACAATCCCCTGGTTGTTATACTGTCTTGACATAGTACTGGTTTTAGTTCTGTTACTGGATGTAATCCAGATCCTTATGTTCCAGCTTTCACCAATGAGACTGCCAATACGAATCCTTCCTCTCTTTCCAGCCATCTTACATGAAAAAAACCAGTACATTTTGAGGGAGGCAAACCATTTAACTGTTCTCCTTTAAATAAAGCACAGTAAAAGTCCATTTTACTATTCTAAAACTGCAGATACTGAGCTTAATGAAGGTATAAGAACATAGTATCATTATGTTCAAGTAGCACACAGTTATTTATATGGCTGTTCATCCAAAATAACATGTACTGAACACAGGTACAGCAAAGAGTGTAAACAGACAAGGAGAACTAGAAGAGGAGACAGAATACAGGCTAAGTCGAATACAACTTTTTAAAAAAATCAGATTCATTCTCCAATGACAAAAAATTGAACAACTTTTTCCTTTCTTACACAAGACAAAGTTTTTTCCCAATTTGCTAAATATTTGTGTATCATCTGATGTCCTCAGCTGATTAACTGCTGAGATTAACTACTCTGCCCATAAAGATCTAGGCTATGACCTTTTACTCCAAATTACTTTTTTCTAGCCTGCAATCCCTTTCCTGCAAAAGAGAACTAACCTAACCTTGTTGATAGTTAGGGAAACATCAAAGTTTACAGTAAGTATGAAATCATCTTTTATCTAAAGAGGAATATCTGTCTTTTGCAGTGAGATTCACAGGATCTCTCTTGGCAGCTGATAAACAGTTGTCACAGCTGGGCAGGACCAGATTCTGAAAAATGTATGTTGAGCTTCAATACATTGACTCCAAGGTCACCAAGAAACCGGTTGGAAACAGTAAACATCTCTAGCCCCATGGATTATAAAGATTCCATATAACTATAACAAGTGGTTACAGTAAATTCCATTATAAGGAAACGCCACCAACAGCTAGGGCTGTAAGCTTTTAAAAACAGGGTGTGTATCACTTGATTCTTGGAATCGAGGACTTTCTTAAATCAACATGAGTGAACTGGAGGGGAGAAAGACTGATACATTGTCCATTATTTTAGTCATGTCTCATATTTTTGCATAGAAATTTAATACCAAGATGGTTTTTACACTGTTGGGTCCCAGTGCACCATCCTGAATAACCAGCTGTTGTCAGTTCAATAGGCTGGAACTTCATTGTGCATTCCCAGAGGATTGTCACTGACCTGTCCTCCCTGGTCTGGCTCTGCAGTGCAGGTAAACAACCATTGTCTTTCCCTGTGAGCAGCTCCTGCTGGCAGCTACTCCCTGATCTGGAAAACAAATTGCAGACCATTATCAGCTCTTCTGGTAATTGCTGCAGGATGGAAACTGAGTGCAATAAATCACAACATCATTATACTAAGGCCCAAATGGTCTGGCATATTTTGCTTAAGATGGTTAACACAGAAGTGGTGTAGCCTACAATGGTAGATAAAAATACCCTGTATTGACTGGTTTGCCTGTGGGCTTTTTTGTACTTGTTTATATTACAACACTTTTTAAATTACTAAAAATAACCCTGTCTTTAGATACAACACTAACATTTTGGGTTTTAACTCTGCGGGGAAAAAAATCCCTTAGTCTTTACATATGAGAGCCTTGAACTCTGCACAAGGCATGACATCTGTAACAGAGGTACCACACATACCTAATGACTGTGGGCTAAAGGTTGCTATATTTTCATTGTTTGTATACTGTCTTGAAGGCAAATGTGCAGTGACCAACCATATCTCAGTGTTTACATGGGCATCACATGGTTTCCAGTAAAGTTTTTTCATGCCCAGGCAAGAAGTTACCTGGGTCAAAGTAAAGTTCTCCAAAGTCCAATATAACATGTGAACCTCAAAACTCAGATCTTACAAGAAAGAATATGCAAAACCAGGCAGTTTCAAACAATCATTAGGTCATGTGAACAGGAGAAGTTTGATGGGATTTCCCTTGGGATATTCCAAGAACATGTACAAACCCAGGCGCTGAGCCAGAAGGATCCAGGCATGTCAGTGAGGTGCACGATAGGGAGAAGTCAGCAGTCATGTTCAGAAATATGTGTTTAATGTTCAGCCAAGGAGCAACATTAATGGCATTTGTGGATTTGCCAAATGCCCAGAGAAAAGTGCAAGGATGGAGTGGAGGGAAAG
The DNA here is from genome assembly GCA_028858755.1 of Ara ararauna. NCBI lineage: Eukaryota > Metazoa > Chordata > Aves > Psittaciformes > Psittacidae > Ara > Ara ararauna. Next base: position 7,846,355 of record CM054410.1, on the reverse strand, counting down.
GAAATAAATAAAACTGGAGAGGGAAAATTATACATAATAGAATTTTGCTTCTCCCTCCAGTTCCAGGCCAGCTCATCAAAGCCAAAAGGTAATTCCATTCATTGCACTATCTTCCATCTTGTTCAGATTTCATCCATGAATAAGTAACTGGATTTCTACCAGACAACTGGAAACCTACCAAAAGCACAACCCTCTGACATGCTAGCAAAGCTGGAATTAGATAAAACATTCATGAGAAAGACCTACAGATTTAGTGGATGTGACTTCCATAAATGTTGGTGCTCAGAAAGAGCAGCTTTATAGAAAACATTTGCCCCTAGTCTACAGTCTCTGCTAAAATAAGTTTGAACTATCCAAGTATCAAATGTATATTCTTTTTTTTAACTTTTTTTGATGGTGGCATAATTATTATTTTCATCCAATTAAAAAAATAAAAGGCTCTGCAGGACTTGCACTAAACAGGTTAGGATTATTATAATCAAGTTTTGATTGAAACACTATTAATGACCTGTCCTGGGAATACAAAGTATGATTTTTGGATTGATAGTTTCTTTGTGATGGAAAGCACATTCTTTTAATTGGATTATTAGAAAAATACTGTAAGGCTTGTTCAGTTCATATTTTAATCCAGACTGCCCTGTGTGCATGTACGTGGCTGCAAATATTGATGTTCATCACTATGTTAGGTACACTTCATGAGTAAAAAGTATGGGACAGAGTAGCAGATAAGGCAATCTGCCCCTTTTCGGCCAAATCGTGGAAGTGTTACTAGATGCTACCATAACTGACAGTGGCCGCATTGCCATCAGTGGCAGACACACCTCCCCTGGCCATTGGCCATGGTGAGCAAGGCTGTTCTCTGCTTGCCTTTCAGTTTTTGAGACCCTTGTACAGCAAATCATCTAAGCTAGAGGAAGAACTATTAAGCATTTTCTTTCCTTTTAGTATTCACTACTCTGTATGTCCAAAGCAACTGGTACCAGCAACACGCTATGAGCCGCACTCTGTACGCTGGTAGCTGCTCTGGCACTAACAAGAGGCTGACTAAAGGTAGGGTAAAACACCGATATGGAGCAATCTCAATTTAATTGAGAGCAGACAGCTATTTACATCACCAAGGATTTAGCTGCAGTGTAACTGCTCTTATGACAAGCTGTGTAGCTTTCAAAGTTGGACAGTTTACTTCCAAATCTTGTACATTTTGACAGTCTCCCTAATCATTCAGCAAATAAATTCCCAAATGGCATTTTCAAAAATGACAGGTTTACTGCTACCATCTTTATAGCAGCTATTCCACAGCAACTGTTATTTTTGGAGCTGTTGGGGGTTTTTGATTATTTAAGAGAAAGAAACAAAACAGGCTGCTGCTAGTACTCTTAACCCAATAAGCACTGCCTCTTACACATAGACAGTGAAAAACTACTTATGTTATGGAATATTCAGTAACTGGCTCTTATACTACCATCTATGTAAATGCAGCTTCTGGTGCTGGTGAAACCTAAAACAATATATTCAAATGCAGACTACTTCCTACCACTTACTCATTATTTCAGTGTTATCATATTGCTCAAATTAAATATGAGACAAAGCAGAACAAAATGCCACATCCAGTCTGAATTTCTGGTATCAGAAAACACCATAGAAGTGCACAATTCATAGGACTTCTCTTTCTACAAAACATTTTGCTGATTGCAATTCTATCAACAAAAATGAAACTCTTACTTAGAAGAGTAGATACTGGCAGGGGAAACACTAGAACAGCTTTGCTAATTCCAGTTCTGCCAGATACTCCAATTTGCCAAATACCTGAGTGTCTCCCTCCAGCATTGCCCTTTCTTGCAGTGACCATTCTCAATACTAATGTTATTTCTGAAAAACAACTTACTGTGACAACATTTCAGCTAGAATCAGCATTGTCTTTATGCATTTGGGCTGTGTCTGAATTGTAGAGGAGGTATCTCCTCAATCTACTCCTATTCTTCAGCCATGTCCTCAATTCCATTTTATGCCAAAATCCAGAAACATATCACAACCTAATCCTCTTGTTCTTTTTACTGTGGGAAGGAACCAGGTGCATGCGCTGGATGAGAACTTAGACAGATGCCTGCGGCACCAGGATCTCCTGGCACATTACCACTGCTTTTGCAGTCTTTGCAGTACAGAGCATAGTCTCAGACATGAGGCGATGAATGCTGCATAAGGCACATCAGCACTTATCACAGCATTATTGAAGTTGGGGGGTTGGAGGAAGATGGACTGATGGGATGAAATCTATAGCTGTCACCTAGTTCCACCTTCCTCCCAGTGCATGGCTACTGCAAACGGTAGATCAGACCTGGCTTTGTCTGTCCAAGTCCTGAAAGCCTCCTTGGCTGGAGGTCCCAAGTCTCTCTGGGTTACCTGTCCCCAGCTGCACTGCCCTCCCAAATGCAGTGAGGTGTAGGAGGAGCTGGGGAGTTCAGCGGTGCTCATAGCACCAGACCTCTTAGACACAGGCTAAATACATTTTCTGAGAACTGTAATCAGCCAATAAAAGATTTCTAATCTCTGAGCTGCATAAGAGGCATGGTATTTCATTGACAGTGATTGAAGCATTTATCACTTTACCACTTGTTTTCCTCACTGAAGAGAACCTTTTATCTGCAGTGTCACCTGCAGAATGGTGGGTGTTGTCAGAAGATCAAGGTCCAGCATCAGGGTATGTAACAAGCATTAACCACTTCATCCTACTTCCCTGGGCAGTATTTTAATCATTTTTTATTGAGCCCTATTATTAGTTTACAACAGGCTGTAAATGATACAAGCAGCAAACCTAGATCACCTCCTACTGGCCAAAGAGAGAGAAGACTTTTTCCTTCAATTGAACATTGCTGCTCCTGAACCTTTGTCCTGCAAAGGACAAAGTTTCGGCAGCCTTAAAAAGCACTAAGATCAAGAGACAGTTTTAGCTAGGATGAACTGCAGTTATTTATGTTAGCATTAGAACATTACAGGAGATGATCTTCTAACGGTTCGAATTTTTGGGTTAATAGCAGGCTTTACCATATATGCGTAACCAGCCAGTATAATACGGAGTTTCAGCAAATCAAATTAAAGGACCCAGGAGACATCTGCCCACTTTCTGTAATCAGACACAACTTTTGAACATGAATAAAGATTTATTTTTTTCTAATTTCTCATAATCCATTTCTAAAAAATGGGGTTTATGCAGGTTATCGTAAAATGGGGGAAAGAGTGTATTAAAAGTGCAATATATTCTCTTTACTGATCATGATCTGAGAGTTAAAGTGTGTCTGAAACATTGTGTTTTGCAATCCAATCTATGTGATGAGTGATAAGTTATATAGGCATAATTAACAGTGGCGATAAATAAAATGTATTACACTCTGTACAGCCCTATTTGCATTGCAAAAATCCCTATTTAGATTACAATGAACTCTAAATTACAGAGTAAACAAGCTTTGGCTACATCTTGGGGCCCAGCAGGGAGGAAGGTATCGTTTGCCACCCCAGCAGAGGAATGCTGTTTACATCCAACTGGACTGTAGTTGGAGACTTTGCAGCTTTAACACACAAGGGGCTGCAATCAGACCCCCCCAGCCTCTGCGCTTAGTGGTTTTTATTGGATGGCTGTAGGCTCTCTACTCAACACCAGAAGCTTTCAGCAGTGCTTAATTTTCCCAAAAGTGGTTAGGGCTCAGGGGATTAGGCTGAATATAGCCTACCTTTGAGTCAGCTTGCTGGGCAGCAGACTTTTGGGTCACTGAAATGAAATGCTATTGTGTGCTTTCATAAATAAACAAGTCTGTCATTTCATTTTGGACTAGCAGTAGATAAGGGACAATAGGATATTTAAACTCTCTCTTGTCTTTCCCCTTATGGAAAGCATAGCAACATTCCAGTGGCTCAGATCACCCTGACCTCTGTCAATCTGTGCATCAGCATGCGGATGGTACAGGCTATGCTAATTCTGATGGTTGATGATCACTTCTTAGAGTAGTGTTAAGAACAGAAGGATGTTCACCTTCTGATATCCAAACATTAGCAGGTCACTGGTAGGTATTTGACTTGTATAAACTCTTCTGTGATCTAACTGGGGTTTTTACAAAGTTCCAGTTCCAAGTGTATGCTTCCTTTCATTAAATGTACACACAAGGCTACGAGGAGTGAGAAAGCTTCAATTCTGATGATGTCAAGACGACAAGAGTGTCTTTTTTTGACCTGGCAGGGTAAGATCAGGTCTGGAAGTGGTACAGACTGTGAAGAGCAACCAGAGAGGACTTGCATTAAGATCTGTTTCAGATATTGGAGGCTGGCTGCCACCTAGTTTCACAACTCACAAAATTTCATAGGATCCCCAATTTCTTTTAGACAATCAGCTTCCCAGTTTTTATTAACTTTTCTCCACCAACGATGACATAAAATACTCCTCTCTATTGCCATCATGACCATGTTAGATGAAGTGATCTGTCAGGAGCCCTATCCTGAAGTCATCCAGAAACTGAAGGTGGTGGAAAAGGATCAACTCTCAGTCACAAGTCCCTTGTAGAGCCAGATCATACCAGACCCACAACTCAACAGCTGTAGTGCAGTGAATTTTTGCCTATCTGCGAGCTCTCAGATCACCACAGAGAGAACCACAGCACTGATTACCCAAAACATTTAACCTACAGAACATTCCATACTTAAGAGTAGGACCTTCAGAGTAATTTGAAGGTACTTGGCAGGAATTGATTTTATCCACCTTGTCCAAAATAGCTTAAATTAGTTATTCTTCAGATACGCTGCAATTTTCTTCTCTGGAGGAAAGAAAGAGGCAGGAATGTCTTCAAAACAGAAGGAGTCATTAAGTAGAGTAGGGCATTTTTCTTTTTTTACTTTGGCGCATATTTTTGATACTTTTTTGTATATAACCTTAAATTGCAATCAATAAGGATGTGCTTTTGATTCTTGTCACAAATCAGCCCATATAATTTAGATTTAGGAGCTAATTTTGAATGCTCATTCTTTTCTACAAATAATTTCTATAAAAATTGGCGCCGGAATAAAAGCTTGACTGGCAGATATGACTCCTGTTCTTTGGAATGAAGTAGAATTCTCTACCTCTTACCTCTGCATTCATGCTGTTTTTCTTCTGCCTCCTCCCATTTACTGTTTGAATTAGGATCTGAAGTGCAGAAGAGGCCTGAGCACATGCATGCCACCAGTTTGAAAAACAAAACATGGAGGGGAAAAAAGAGAACAGGTTTGGTGCATAACCTGAGGTATATCTACACCGCAATAAGCAGGCACCAAAATCTTCTGGTTCAGGTGACAACAGAAAAAATAAAACAACTTGTTAAAACATTACCTGAAGCAGAAGTTTCTAGCTCTGCCAGCTGTGGTACATGCTTGAGCAACAATTTTCAATTAAGCTATCATCCCCAAGATCCCTCGTGGGTGGCATGGCTCTGTTCTGTCCTCAGTGTGAGCTAGATGTTCTACCACATGCCTTTACACTAATTATTATCTTTGCTGTCATATGTGCTCATCAAGAAGCCACGCTTTAATCGTCCCAGCTCAGCACCCACTCCTGCGAGGCAGGTACTACACACCATGGAACTGATACCTCAGTAACATGAACAGCCAAAGAGAGCAAGGATGCTTGCTGTTGCACACGTTCCTCTTCTAAAAGTTCCCCAAGTTTCTTTCTAGATTCTGTCACAAAGCAGACATGAGCCACCAGTGACTGTAAAACCCAGCAGTTCCCAAGTCAAAAATGAATTTTCCATGCATCAGATTTCCAAAGCTAAGGACAGAATATCTTAGCAGCCTCTGTACTCCTTGGCTACTAATTCCCCAACTGCTGGAGGCGATGGCAATGTAGCAGAATAACAGACAGAATTGTCATGGAAAATAAGACTTTCTGGCTGAATTAGCTTTTCTCTGCTGTCTCTAGAAACAAATCTTCCTAAAATATCAGCAACAAATCAATTCTACTGCTTTTCAGTAGAGAGCAACGAAATTACCTTTTCTGATTTCAACCTTCCTCCAGTGTCACAAACCCATCAGGACAACTGATCTCCTAAGAATTTACCATATGTTCAAATTGGACTCTGAAAATAGGCGTATTTTCTGTTTAGACTGAGTCCAAAGCCATAGAATTAAGTTTATGTTCAAGGTACCTGAATCTGGAACCTCTCAAATGTGAAGGGGTTCGGTCTGTACTTGTAGATTTGTTTTCTGTTCCATTTCTACTGAAAGATAACTTAAAAAGTAAGGATTAAGAGTTTATGGATAGTAACCTATCAAAAGCTCTGCATCCAAGGCATTAGAAAGCAATATAAATTCTTTTGTGGAAATGTAAACGATATTTAAATTTAAGTAGGTATTATACCCAGTTGGTTAGATGAGGACAGTGAGAGTCTCTGACTAGCTTTTCTGGGAATCAGATAGGTCTCTAAATCATTAACTTAGTATCAAATCATCTTACAGATATAAATAAATTGAGGGACTTATTCAGGGATGTCTTGCAGAACCTAAGTAGTTTCTAGATGAATGACTCATAAGATCAAAGTCAAGGAAGACACCCATTTAATTAGGGAGAAAAGTCTTGAGCAAATCTGTAACAACACCTTTGCCAGGGACAGAACTTTTCCTGTGTGCTCTCCAGTCTCACCTGGCTGTTCTGGAACACACACTATCCTACAATCATTTAAATGAAACTGAAAAGCAGCTGATCTAGGAATCCTCCTATCAGTTCCAGACTGCTCCAACCTCCAATAAATATTCAAAGGGTTTTCTACAGTGCAAATTACCCAACAGAACAGGTGTGCTGTCAGAACCCAGCCTTGCACAAGTCAGCCTTTAAATTCCACGACAACTTTATCAGCTCTCCCCTTCACATGCCAAAGTAGCCTGTGTTCACAGCACAGTTCAGCGCAGTTATTGCACGGTCCTTTTGTATCACAGATGATCTCTGTCTGGCATAGTATATTTTCTCATGACATAATCAATCATGCTATTAAAGAACAACTCATGCATCCTTGATGGCTTATTCAGAGATAACCAGAAAACACAAAATTCTTTCACCATTCAAAAATATGCGGTACTTTACTATCAAGACAGCCAACATATTTCAGCTGATAGACTGAGCAGGGCAGTTAGACTCACTTTCCAGTGGACCTTCAGAAGTTAAAAAACTGAATGTATTCTTAAAGTCAACACCTAAACCCCTTCCCTTTGTATTTCTGTGTTTTGCACGAACTAGGAAGTTTGGTATGCCAGTAAGAAGAAAATATTTTTCATTTTATGAGCTAATGTTCCCTCTGATGTAGTTATTAATTTAGTAGATATGCGTCCAGTATGGAGCAGAAATCATGGTCCTACACCCTTTATAGTGTGCGTTGTTTTTATACCAGCTGACTTTATTTCAGCTATTTATAATTACATTTCACAGTCATTGCTACTGTTAGGTTCAGTATCACAGCAACTGAAAAGTAGATATTCTCACTACTGAATTCTCCAGATATATGTACCTTGTCCATTTTGTTCCCTCCCCATCAAAAGCCAAGACCTTATTTTTATGATCATTCACCCTGCATCCTCACTGCGCTGTCTCCAGGTCTATTCTGGAGCAGCAGCACCGGTCTATGCTAAATCTCTGCCATGGTTTGTTTCTTTGATCTCTCCACAATACAGAAGAGGCAAGAGCACAGCCACTATAATGTGCTGCTGATAATTTTCAGTGGATATCTTAAAATTAATCTGTGAATCTGTTGAAAATGGTGAATTTCAAAAATCAACTGCAATTTGTCGAAATCTAGTGCACAATTGCTTATAAAGGGACTGTCTTTCTTGGATCTGGCTGCTAGCAATACTTCCGAATTTATCAATTCAATGTGAAGACAAACTTAAGTAACCTTAAGTGCTGCTTCCCTATAACCCAATTGCTTTTGTCAAGCAATATACACAGTTCTATTTCCCTATGCTGCAGAAGTTAAATAAGGGATGATGGTTTATATGGCCAAATTTTCAAGTCCTTTTCCAGGCAGCACTTAGCTCAAACTGTCTCACAGTACTAAATGTATGTATGGCAAAAAAGAGGATGAGCACTGAAAACTAACCTGAGAAACATCTTCCAGCAGAAGAGGATAATCATTTCTGCTCAGTTTGGTGGCATCATGGGACTGTTGTACAGCTCTGCTGCTCCCTCTCACACTGGCCCATGGTTTCTTTCAATCAGGAAATGTGCAAGTTGACCTTATCTAAAAATTAAAAAACATGAGAACACATTGCACTGGCAAAAAAAGCGTTTACCATTGTCCCCCCACATCCTTCACTAGAAAAGCTGATCTGGGTTTTCTAGAAATATCCCAGTCTGAATGAGGGAACTTTCAACAAAATTATGATGGGGTACTGTCAACTGTCTGGGCTGAGCCCATTTTGCTGAAAAGCCACTGTTACCAACACCAGCAAAACCCAGGAGAATCTCAGCAGCATGTAAGAGAGCATGGTAGAGACAACTGATCAGGACTCGAATGCAGTCTGTGCCAAGATCGGGCAGAGATTACTGTGATCTTTTCCAACCACATTTTCAGTCCTCATCTCTCTGCAATTGTTAAATATGAAGAAATAAAGATGAATGAAAGCAGAACAAAAGGCAGGCATTTCAGAGAATGTAGGAAACAACAAAGGAGTGCAAGTGAAATAGTATCTCAGAAAAAAAGACATCAATAAAAGTAATTACATCTTCTTTATTTTTCTGTACTTATCTTATATGATCTTCTGCTTTTCTATGCTTTGCTCAAAACAAAGGTATGACTGCCCTGATCATTCACCTTTCTATTACTGTCTCCTCTCAATTTTGTAATTAAAATAAGAAAATACATCCAGCATAACGAAAATTAGAGGTAAAAAATGGGTTTGCCATTTGCCATGTTGTACACAGAAGCCTGGCATAACACAAACATAAAGAAAGAAAGGAAAAAATAGTTATCTGTTGCCCTAATTTAAGGTGTGTAATTAGCAAAGCAGGAATGCAAACACTTTCTCTGCTCAACTCACTGTGGGTGTATATATATATGACATATTTAATAAGAAGCTGAGCATCCAGCCACTAAGATGCTCCTATAAGCTGTACCACAATCCTCTTAAGGATTTAGGGAAATCAGAGGCTCAGCTTTGCCATCTGTGGCTTAATAAATATTTTCTTCGGAGGCTTTGTGCCTTGTTTTAGCAACCAAGAAAATAGTCACCCAGTAATTTCTGAGACACGGCATTACCACAGAGCTCCTTTAGTCTTTCCTCAACAACACATTTCACAAGTGGACAACCTGCAGTAGCTGTACTGTATGAAGCAGCTGAAATGCACCTTTCAGGCCTCATTGTGTGGCCCAGCAAGGCTGTGTTAGACCAAGGGTTTCTGAGCACTCTGAATCCCTACCTTTGGGAGAAAACTGTCAAAAATGCTCATAAAAGCAATATTGCCAGGTCCCTTTGAGTCCCTGATGGAGTTACAAATTGGCAGGGTCCCACAGCAAAGTAGAGGATCCCTGGGGAGCAATTCCCATCTCTGACGCAGACCTCTCACATCCTCAGCTCTGAGGAATGTGATATATCAGAAAAGATCATGTGAAAATGTTGGTATATGACTCAAAGGATCCAAAATAATCCCTTCCATTTTTGCTCAGAGTCAATAGGCACACTATTTTTACCAGTGCTGTTTAAGCAGCATCAGCAGATGTAAAGCTTTTCTGCAGTTTTGTAGTTTCTTCACCAAATGCAGTGGTGGAGCCTCATCCCGTATTATCTCCACCAAGGACTTCAAGTTCTGCTTGCTTTAACAGTGCTATCCATATCTCCAGGCTCTGAAGCTTCAGAACTATCCAAACCTGGCTTAGAATGAAGGAAATCAGAAGAAGCTGGTCAGCTTCTAAGAGAAAGACAAATTAAGGAAATAAAGATGGATAGCATTTCCCTCTAGAACTTCAGATTAAGATAAAGAGGGCTTGCGTAGGCCAAGGGATGTTAGCATAAAGGGTGCTGGTATTAAAGTGAGTGTAAGAAAGCTTCCTAGGGAGTTCAAGAAAAAGTCAATCATTTTCAAAGCTTTTACAAGAAACTGGGAGAGGGAGAGGAATTTAGAAATAAATATATAACAGCATATGGAAAAAATATATTATTGTATTCGCCCAGTGTTAAAAGAAAAAGACTTAGAGGCAGAAAGCCTAATTTCCAGTGCTGACTTTGCCACTGGCTTGGTGTATGATGTACTTGGTGCATGACGATGGTGAAGTTGCCATTTCTCTCTGAGCCACAGATTCCCTTCACACGTGTGTATCAGATGTAATCGAGTTGAAAGCTCTCTCTTCTTACTTATGTTTCAGGCTTTGAGGGGTTTCAATTTCTGCTGCAGCCTGAAGCTGTTAAGTTATAAAAATAAAGGCAAAACAGAATGGAAACTATAAAATATTGCTGTCTGGTTTGTTTTGATTCTTTAACGGCTTCAAAAGTGATAGTACTCATAATTGCTCTGCTTTCAGAGGCAGATCCTGGGCTTGTGCACATCGTAATATTTGCATGTATTTTCATCAGAGCCCTGTGCACAACGAGGCTACATTTTAGCTGGGAAACACATTGTGGTGGGAGTTTCAATGTACTGCACTTAGCACATGCAAATCTTAACAAGCACATCTGCAACTGCTTCAAGAAATGTTCTGTGAATAGAACTACACAGGAATAAAATGCTGCCCATAGGATATTTCAGAAGTCTTTCTTTTCTGAAGAGCCATGTCCTGGATTCCTTTGTACTAACATACATCAAAGGGGCTGGGGGCTGTGGAGGGGGGGTGGGGGGGCAAAAGCAAATGAAAATCCTTTTAATAATTTGTTCTAGGAGAGGATCTGCCCTTGCCAAATGAATGCACCTCAGTCTATGATTGTCAATTTTAAGGAATGACTGAGAGATGCCGTTTATTTAAATTGAAACACCTACTTTGGAAAGCAGGCCACAAGCAGGGGCAGATTTGCAAATCAGCTGCCAAACCAATGCATGCAAAAGACAAGAGCATTTCCACTTTGCATATCCAAATGGACAATTCTGACAGTTTCTATGCGCAGTTTATGTGAACTTCACATGTAATCATGGTAATTGCATGCAGAAATTGGATGCAAACTGCACAGCTAATTAGGTTTTTCTTTAGAAGGGAGTAATCTTACAACACTGTATACAAAGGAGTCAAACAATAATTACAACGTGCTTTTCAAACCTCTTAGAACAAACTCAGTGTTTCCATGCAGTTGTGTAAAATATTTTCCAGCTGTTAATGTGCCTGCACACTGATGGCAAAGATACTTCTTTTTTCTAATCACCAGGAGAGATTGATGAATTTCAGTTGCTTGACAGAATGCTTGTATAGTATTTCTTAATGAAGGGTATCAACAGCAGCTTATATTGCTGGTCTAAGGAGTGCAGATCTGTAGCAGAGCTCTTACCAGATCCATAAATGCATTAGAAAATGTGGTGAGGAGTCAATGGAGTCAGGGCAGCTTGCTCAGAAGGCCTCAGCTGAGACTGGGCATTTTGCCTGGGATGGCAAACTGAGGATTAAGGGCTTAATGGGACATGTGAACTCCACTCAAATGCAAACATAAGCATGATTAAAATTTAGCAAACTATGATGTACGAGCCCTTGGGCAAAATCCAGTAGATACAGCTGTATTTATAGGTTGATACAAAGAAGAACTGTTAGACTTAACAGCAATTCAGCAACACAGGGTACAGAGAGGAGTCTGAGATCTCTCATAGCTCTACAGTGCTATGAGACTCAATCTAATGCTGCATAACTTTCTCTTTACAAGTCCCTTTGGCAGCTTTGACCATACAGTTACTATTTGGGACTATTTTCTCTATAGATCAATACATTAGCAACTATAATTAGGCTCACAGGAGAAAACAGCATTGTTCTTTCAAAGACCAGGTGTCTACACAGCTAGTTAGGTCATTTTCAGATGTTGGCTGAGGGCTGCACTTGAATGGTCTGTGCTGAGAGTGAGAACAAAAGAAATTTGGAAACAATAAGAAAGATTAATGGAGAGGAAGGCAGTACTTTCTAAAATGGCTGTAGGGAAATCACATGCAATGAAACACTTTGCCAGTAGAAGAGAAAGAAGTGGAAATGAGGTGTTAGTATCACCCAAGAAAATCAGAACTTCTGCTGCCAGTTTTCTGCAGCAAGAAGAAACCTGTAACATCAGTCTCAGGGTGGCGGGGACCAGTAACTGGCTCTGAAACCTTCCCCTTATCTTCTCCAAGTGAATCAACTTTATTGCTCTAGGGAAAGGCAAGAAACACACTTGGGAATAATCATGGATAGTACCTTTATGACAGCAGATCATGAACTACCTCTGCCCTAAAGAAAACCATCTGTAGGACAGCCACCTTGTTCTGAATCAACGATAGGAACAGAGCAACCTTAGTGCTGCTTGTACAAAGAAGCAAAGATCTCTTACTTTCACCCTTCAGCTACAGTTGTACATCATCTTGCTGCTATAGTAGTGTAGAGCTAAGCTGTTTTCAGGGTCCATGTGGCTTCTCACCTGAATGAGGAAAAGGATTTTTTGATTGTCCAGAAAAGATACTGCACTGGAGCACTCTGAGATCCCTGATCATCTCTCCATAGCATCCCTCAATAAACTGAACATTTAAACTGCCAATTGTCCTGTGAGGCTACGGTTTTTTATGATGTTATATACGAAGAAGTAATTCACGCATCTCAAATAAACAAGAAAGTTCCTGCATTAAATGCTGATGCATTCCCTTGATTCCCTTTTACAAATTTCTTCCTACATCTGAGCTTTTCATGACTGATAATGGGTATTAGGCAGGCTTGTGCTCTGCCCTGACAGTAAATGACTGCATGACAACTAGGAAGAACCAGGTTCCACTAATCTAAGTAGCAGCATGTCACATCAGCCTCCCACATGCTCTCCAACAAGCAATGTTGATGCTTTTCTTCTCCCTTTCACTGAGGAATATAAGGAAAACGATCATTATTCTGACTTGAATACTAAGAGTCTTCAGCATCAAAGTGTACTGCAGGGCCTGAACAGAACTGCAGGTAAAAAGCGGAGTAAAAGAGTCATCCTGGAAGTATCTCTGCCTCCTGCTAAGTCTCAGACAGGAGCAGATATTCACCTGTGTTGGAGTGGCACTGGAACGCAGCTTTTTCCCTGAGATAGAGGGCTGCAAAGCACTGGATTACATGGCTGTCATCACTGCTTAGTGGCTTTTGTTCTTTTCAGATCACAAGGCAGCAGTGAGTGGGGTGCCACGGTGCTGCACCTGGATATTCTGAGGAGAAGCTCACTGTTCATTTATTGCAAAAAGGCATTAAAATTAGGGGAAAAAAAAGTAGAGCAACTTTCCTTTTGTAGCTCCAGGAGGCAGGCGCATTGCTGCTGCTGCTGACAAATAAATATTCTGCACTTTATCAAAGTAATAATATTTAGGAATAGATTCAAATGACCTTAATCGTACTACCTACAGTTCTCTTGGAACTGATGCTGTGTTCATGGAATGAGACACATGTCTACACCAGTAAAAGTATAAAAAGGTATCAGTGGTATTAAAGGTTCAGAATATTGCATTCCTGTTTACATAGATTAGCACATGCCAGTAGAAGCTTTAATTATTGTAATGAGGTTTCTCAGAGAGTAAGGAAAACCCAGTCAAAAATGGGATCAGCAAAATCTACCCTTAACATATTACAAAAATATCTGTGATATTTGACTGTGCGACATCAACTAACTGTGGATTATCTTGGTTGTATTCCCCGGTTTTGGCAGGTGAGAATCTCAGGCCAGAAGCTTCAGATTAAGACAAAAGCTGCATAATTTTTCTAGTACACGGCATTCTGCAAGCTGCAAATATTCTGTATATTCTAAAGCAGAGTAAAGTGCAGGCTCATAAAAATAGGAATTTTTTTTTTAAAGAGGAAGCAACAGTAATTATGAAAGTATAGCAAGCAATAAAACTACATGAAACAGTCAAAACCAAAATGAAAGAAAGATTGAGATTAAGATGAAGTAAGGTTTATGCCTTTACCAAACATAGTAGCTATGGCAACTCATGCCACTTCCACCTGAATCTTGTACCAAAAAAGCTTCCTGTGTCAGTGCATTTCAGTGCTTAGGTGAAGTCTGGGACTTTTTGTGCATATTTAAAGGAGCTATAGGCAGTGAGAGGTTGATTTAATCATAAGAAGTGGTCTGTGAAGTACTAACTGTGGTGATGGCGCTTCACCCCAGCAAGAAAGCACTCCATTATGGGGGAGTGTACGTCCTACAAAGTGGTCAGTATAAAAACTGGGTCAGTTACAGATGAGCTGCTTTCTTACCTGCACCAGGGCCCCCAGACCATCAGCTCAGTTCTCCCAGGTTCTGGATAGCACTCAAGCCACTGCTGCATTCAAGAATGACTCTCACCTAGGCTGAGTCGTTATCTTTCCAGAAAGAAAATACAGGTTGCTCTAATACACATAATTATAACTGTACCTTAGTGTCATGGGTTCAGCAGCAGCAGTCATTTTTCTCCTTCTTGGTAGCTGGTGCAGCACTGTGGTTTTGATTTTGGGCCTGGGAACAGCACTGATAACACCAGTGTTTTGGCTACTGCTTAGTGATGTTTTGGTCTGGCCAAGGACTTTTTCAGTCGCATGCTCTGCCAGAGAGGAGGGGAAGCCAGGAGGAAGCAGAGACAGGACACCTGACCCAAACTGACCAAAGAGGTTATTCCATACCACAGCACGTCATGCCCAGGATGGAAGAGCAGAGAGCAGAGACCCGGGAAGGGTGGGGGTGTGCACTGCATGGCCAGGCTTGGTATTAGGTGGTGAGCGTTTGTATTCTTTCCTTGTATTTGCCTTGACATTATTATTATTGGTGGTAGCAGTAGTGGTCTTGTGTTATACTTTAGTTACTAAACTGCTCTTACCTCAACCTGTGGGAGTTACATTCTTTTTGATTCTCCTTCCCATCCCTCCGGGAGCAGGGGCAAGAAAGAGGGGGAAGTGAGTGAGAGAACGGGCTGCGTGAGTTAGAGAGGCTTAAACCAAGACACTTAGGTACAAGCACTTCATCATGCAGCATTTATAGGGTCTCGTTCACTTTTTTGTCATTCTATTCATTTGTGTGTTGCTTTTTAAATATTTTAAATTAGCTTCAGAGGTCAACTCATTTATAAGGAGAACAGTCAACAGAGTCTCTCCTTCTCCAGTATCAGTGTGAGCCAGGTGGCCACACTTTAACCATTTCCCTTAAATCAAAAGAACAACTGCAAGTCAAAATATATTGGGACAGACGTGTCAGCTGGTGCAAAGAGTCCTAACTCTACTGACTTCAGGGAGGCAGGAAAATTCATAGCAGGGGAGCTGCTCTCCCAACTCTGTGTTGCAAGCTCTAGTCATTTCACTGAGTCCTGCAACAGTGTTGTGGTTTAAGCCGTAAATCACGCAGCCCATTCTCTCACTCACTCCCCTCTCTTTCTTCCCCGCCTCCCAGGGGGATGGGAAGGAGAATCAAAAGAATGTACCTCCCACAGGTTGAGATAAGAGCAGTTTAGTAACTAAGGTATAACACAAGACCACTACTGCTACCACCAATAATAATAATGACAAGGCAAATACAAGGAAAGAATACAAACGCTCACCACTATACCTAGCCCAACCAAGCAGTGCATCCCCCCACCCTTCCCAGGTCTCTGCTCTCCGTTTTTCATCCTGGGCATGACGTGCTGTGGCATGGAATACCTCTTTGGTCAGTTTGGGTCAGGTGTCCTGTCTCTGCTTCCTCCTGGCTTCCCCTCCTCTCTGGCAGAGCATGCGACTGAAAAAGTCCTTGGCCAGACCAAAACATCACTAAGCAGTAGCTAAAACACTGGTGTTATCAGTGCTGTTCCCAGGCCCAAAATCAAAACCACAGTGCTGCACCAGCTACCAAGAAGGAGAAAAATGACTGCTGCTGCTGAACCCATGACAAACAGCTAATGTTTTTCAGCGTTGCTTCAATCAAGAGACTGCACAAGAACATACGCTTGTGCGATTTTTGTGTTGTTTTTTACTTAAGTTCAAGTTTCTAGTCTGTATGGCTGTCACGAAGAAACATTAGGAGAATGCTCTTTTGTAAAAAGGGACAACAATTTTACACAAATCTCATAATCATTACTCTTTTGCATTCCAGTGCGTGTTTTTTATTTGTGACTGGTAAACAAGTAGTAAAGTCAAATAGGAATCTTCAAAACAAGTTCCTAAGTCTCTCTGAAACATTTACAAAACACAAATGAAGACTTCTGAAGCTGGCAAAGGTGAAAAATCTGGGGCAATTTCACTAGAGAGCACAGATGGAAAGGAAGTAAGGATGCAGCAGTAAGACCTGTCCTTCTTTTAAGAACAGAAAAGATTTTTTTATTCCATGTTTCACAAAGACTGTGTTACCTTCTTGTCCAATTACTTGTGCTGTACAGATGAGATACGGGTAAACAGGTGTTTAGCTTAATCTTTGCAGCTTCCTAAATAGAAACCATACTAAAATACAAATAATGTAAGAACAGGAAGGGCATCATTTGAAAACTGATCAGCTGAAATGCATAGGACTTGCAAGAATACGTGTTGGGATTGCCCTACCCTGTTGGGATTCATCTGTTCTGCAAGGACAGTGCTTATAGTAAGAGTAGGAGTTCCCCTGACAGTGATCACCTTTTTATCCTTTTTCTTTGTTTTTACCCCCTTACTGATTCTATAGAAACCTGTGGAGTTCTCTTCAAGAACCAGGGGTCAAAGTGTTTAATACAATTCAAATAGAATATGTTAATAAAGGATAAAATTCACTATTAGGAGTGCACTCAAAACACATCTGCATAGCACATAACAGCTTGAAAGATAAACTTACTCCTTCCCCTGCTTGTATCTTTTTCACTCAAAACACTAAGTTAAAATGGTAGAAAACAAGGCTCCTTTTTCCTCTTAAAATACAGTTTGTAATAAAAAAGTAATGTGCAATCAGGCCCTTCATGTCTTTAAGGTAGTAGCAGGAACTGATACTGCCCAGAGCAGCAATGAGTCCCACAAGTGGTAAGAGAAACTGAAACAAGGGATGCATGGAAAATCCATTAGCAGAAACCTACACGGAGACAAAACATTTTGGTTTTTGACAGATCTCAAGAGGTCCAAGAAGAGCATGTTAATATTTATGATAGAAGTCAGCCAGTCTCCAAGCCTACGTTATTTTGTTTTGGTAAAAGAATATGAGATGTTAGAATAATTACTGGTATTTTTACTGACTAACTCTTCTTAGCAGCTTCTCTCAAGTGTAGCTGGTTTTAATTTGTGGAATGAGGGTGGGCACAGTTTAGCATTTATAAAGCTCTACTTGAGAGCATTTCCTTCACAGAGAACAATAACACGACATTTATTTCTTAGAAGTTTTTAAATTGGATGTTTTGATTTCATTTGGCAAATTTCTGGAGCAGGTTTTCTTTTTTTTTTTAAGTCCTCTGCTTTTCTAGTGTGACTAAATCCAAAATGTTTGTACCATTAAGATGACAGATGACACGGCCCAAAGGCAAACACATAGGATCATCTGTCAGGAGCTTGGCTCTGCTGTGGTTTACTGTGCTTTGCCAGCAAGTCTTAGCACCTTTGTGTGCTTCTGCTTCCTTACCTGTAAAATTGAGATAATGACACGCACACACTTTGTTAAAAGCTTTGGCATCTTTTCTATATAAAAAGTGCTACACAGCACTAAAATACAAATGTAAATGCTTAGATAACCCTATCTCACTACATAAAAAGGAGAGTTGACAGGGCAAGAAACAGCAACCTTTCTCTCAAGGGATCTGGGCTTGTTTCTGGTTTCTAGTCTCTATTAATTTCTTTTTACCTTCCAGAATTGTCTGAAACATCTGCTGAATTGGCACAATGTGAATGAAGAGATTGCACCTCATCCTAATTTTGTCTTGATGCAAAACTGTCAATGTCTGGTGTTTTAAAAGGCAACAATTTTTTCTGAGTGCAATGCCAGGAATAATCTCCTGCTCTTTGACTTAATCTGTAAGCCCATAGGGTTATGTATTTGTTTACTTACTTATTTTGATGTCTCCAAAATAGCAATGCATGTTGCTCTACCACGCTGCCTGCTGTAAAACAGTGGAAGCAAATAAACTGCAATTGTTAATGTTAATTGGTCTTACTTTACCATGTCATTTCCAATTTTTTTCAAGATGGAGATTAAAAAGGGTGGGAGAAAAAGCTATGATTTTGTCATAAGAAATCCAGTTAGCAGAGTAAACTGAAGGGATTTGATTGTTCAAGCTCTGCACAACCAACGAACTGCAGAAATTCACATTAATCTGTCTGTTCACACCCCTTTGGCCTTGTCTGCATAGACCTGTGTTCCTGTACACAGCAATCATGTAAGCCTCTGAGTGTGGACACCCCTGTGAAGAAGGGTCACACTATCCTGCATGTTTTGTACCATTCATCCTTGCACAGACCTTTGGAAGTGTAGATGCTGAAATGCTGATAAGCATGTAACTCCGTGAAGACTCAGATGGCCTGCTCAGGCAAATGGCAAAGGTGATTTTGACTTTTCACTTGTGGTTGACATGAGGTTTGTACTGTGGAAAACTTTAAAGTGAAATCCCAGGAAGCACAGCATCTTTCAGATTTGAGAAGCTCATACAATCTAATAAACAGTTCAACTCACCCACCCTTCAGTACAAAGGCAAAACTGCATCCCCACAGTGCTGGGCAGAGTGTGTACCCCAAAATGAATTTAAAAGACTCCAAGAACAATGTCCCACTCTAAATTATCTAATTAATTCAGGATGCTTTCATTAATGTCCTTTTTCAATTTTCCAGGTGATAGTTTCAGTTCTATTACTCTTTGCAATACCTTAATAAACTGCCCTATTGTCTTTTTCTAATGCCATGGTGTTCATGCCCTCCACACTCCTATGCACAATCACTACCCATTCCTATCCTTGCCCTCAGTCTCAGGAGTTCTCAGAGAGACTGAGCCACTGTCACTTGGGTGCACATAAACACATCCACATATGTACAGGTAAACTTGCTGATTTTCTTGGAATTTCCACCCAGTCTATTCTTGAGGTGCACAAAATGGAGCAGGCTGTCCTGACAGAGGTTATAATTCCAGTCAAAAATTCCTGCCTCTATTCCCCATTCCATCTGGGACTTTCTTATTGCCATGCCATCACACCAAAAAATTGTATTTCATTTTCTTTTACCCATAAACTTGGATCCCTGTCAGAAAAATGTTCTAGGTTTCTCACTCAGAATGACGTTTCCTCATGTATTAGATTCTCATTTTTCATACTGCAGGGCATTGTGCTGTTTTTTGTTCATATACCCATCATCCTCTGTAGGTCTATGTGGACTTATCTGGGCAGCTTTACTGTCCACACACTCTCCCAAGTGACTGACATCTAAAGCTTTTATTAGCACAGCCTTCCTGCAGATTATTACCAGTAGCTAAAAATCAACATAAATCCAATCTTGGTGCCAATCTCTGCTAAACACCTTCCCTAAACACAATACATTGCTATTAATAATTATCCTTCAGCCAGTTCGCAGTCCTTATGACACAATGTTTATGCCCAAATCAATGCGTAAACTTGTTTTGCAAGCAAGAATGTCATGAGAAACCACATCAAATGCATTACTAAAATCAACAGTAGATCCAGAAAATTGCCTTTTAACCACTAATTTTGTGATTCTGTTTTCTAAAAGAAGTTTGAAAAATCTATTTTCAATTCTTTGCCACTAAGGCTCATTTTTAGCTTCTCCTGTAAAAGAATTTCCACAATGGTCCTCTTTTTCCATTCCTGCATTCCTGTTCTCAAGCTGAGATATTCCCAACACCTTTATTTAATTATCTAGGAAGACAGAATTTGTCTTGGTTTACCCTTCATTGCAAAAGCCCATGATAAATTCAATGTTTGCTGCAGCTGTGAAGCAGATGTGGGCCCTGAACTCTGAGATTTTTTTGTTCCCTCTGTGTAACACGAGTCAGAATTTTTAGGGAAATGTATATGCCAACAGTTACCAGAGTGTGATACCTGGAATGCCTCAATGTTTGTCTTTCGAGGGAGCAGGATTTAGCTGTAATATCTCAGATAGTGACATTTGCTCTTGCGGATCCAAGTCATGCCAAAGAGCCATTTCAGGCTTGGAACCTGACCTTGGAGCCCGGAACTTCAGCTTCCCTAGAACTGTGTAAGGCTTCTAGCACAGATGAGATTAAAGTCAAACACCACAAGGGTACCCTGAGCTTTCCAGGTAGCTGGCATCTCAGTAGCACTGGAGGAAGACTGAAATATTCACTGCTTGAACTCTTTTGGCCCCATATGCAGAGTAAGAGGCTACAAAACCTCCCTACGCCAATGTGGTTGCAGAAGAGACATCACTCAAGACCACACATTTTGTCTTATTTGATTGAAAAAGAAACCTTGCCATTACAGGAGAGGAGGAAAACAGGTAGAAAGGATGACAAGTCTGGAACTGGGTAAAAGAAAAGAGATTATATACTCTGTTAGAGAAGACTCGAGCCTCCAAACCCACTAACGGTAAAATTTTCTGCACCTTTGAAATATACAGAATTCTGCCATAGAAATCAAGTACCAGGAAATGAAAAAAGGTTATGCACAGACAGCACAATCATATGGCCAACATATGGAAATCAAATGGAAGACCTACTGGATTTTATGCTCCACAAGAATGATAAATTGAAGATGAGCAAGAGATCTCTTTCTTTTCCTGCTGATTGCTCTAAATACCCCACCACCTCCTAGCACTCACAGCACAAGTAGCACTTGCATTGTTTTTCAGACATTTACCACTTTTAATTCCTAAGAAGCCTCAGACTGTCCCATAAGTACTCTAAATGTTTTCCTGAGCAAAAACACACAAAGAAGCAGAAGATTAAAGGCAACAGAAGACTTGGGATGCAGTTTCCTGAAAAAAAACCCTGCAACAAACCCACCACCAGCAGTGGGCTCATTCTTACAGACAGATGAAAAGAGTAGCATGTGAGCATCACTGTGCACACACACATCCAGCATGTTTAGTTAACCACACTCTTATAAAAGCCTGTTGAAATCACAACATATCTTAAGCCTAGGCAAAACATTTTAATTAAAGGAAACATATTTTCCTCATTAATATATTGTATGATGTATCAAGGAACATGACATACTCCTGTGGCATGAGGTTTTTTTTGTTCTCTGTGTGTGAACATCTGTACATTTCCCCAGAAGCCGAATTCGACACATGTGATGCAGGAACAGAAATGTCTTTTCAGTGGAAGTCTAAAGCAAACAGATGTGTCAAGCATCTGCCAACAAGTTACAAGGAAGTTACTTCTGCTCCAGGACATAATAACCTATGCAGTTCTCCTTAGAAGAATGCTTGTCTTTTGTGGAAAAGACACACCATACTATGAGTTGTATTTCCAGTTGTATGAAAAATACCCACTGGATAAGAGGATCACAGGGTTGGAAGTGACCTTTGGAGACAGTCTAGTCTGATCTGTCTGTTCAAGCAGGGTCAGTTACAGCAGGTTGCTCTGGAGCATGCCCAGAGGCATTTTGAGTATTTCCAGTGGTGGAGACCATGCACACTCTGTGTAATGTGCTCTGGTGTTTGACCACCTTCCCATTGGTAAAAAAAAACCCAAAACTTATATTTAAGCAGAATTTCCTATATTTCAATATGTGCAGCACTGAGAAGAGTCAGGCTCTGTCTCCTTTTCTCTACATCATCAGATCTTAGAATCACAGAATCATAGAATTAACTAGGTTGGAAAAGACACCTAAAACCATCAAGTCCAATCATCACCCCCGGACTGCTAAGACCACCACTAAATCATATCACTGAGGGCCTCACCTACATGGTTTCTGAACACTTCCAAGGATGATGACTCCACCATTTCCCTGGGCAGCCTGTTCCAATGCCTGACTACACTCTCTGTGAAGAAATTGTTCCTAATATCCAAACCAACCCCCCTCCCTGGAGCAGCTTGAGGCTGCTACCTCTTGTCCTATCACTTGTAACTTGGGAGAAGAAATGGACACCCCACCTCTCTCTGTTGCCCTGTCAGGCAGTTGTAGAGAGCAATAAGGTCCCCCCGAGCCTTCTTTTCTCCAGACTAAACCCCCCCGGTCCGTCAGCCATTCTCCATAACACTTGTGCTCCAGGCCCTTCACTAGGTTCACTGCCCTTCTCTGGACCCGCTCCAGCACCTCAATGTCTCTCTTGTAGTAAGAGGCCCAGAGCTGAACACAGGATTGGATTCATCAGTGCCCAGTACAGGGAGGCAATCACTTCCCTGGCCCTGCTGGCCACACTAGTACTGATATAGGACAGGATGCTGTTGGCCTTCTAGGCTGCCTGGGCACAAGCTGCTCGTGTTCAGCTCCATTAGTCAGCACTCACAGACCTTTTCCACCAAGCAGCTTTCCAGCCACTCTTCCCCAAGCCTAGAACATTGCATGGGGTTGTTGTGACCCAAATAAAGACTTTGGCACTTTGTCTTGTTGAACCTCATAAATTCACCACAGCCCATTGACCCAGCCTGTCCAGATTCCTCTGCAGAGCCTCCCTATTCTTCAGCTGATCAATGCTCCCAGCCAGCTTGGTGTTGTCTGCAGATTTACTGAGGGTGCACACAATCCCCTCATCCAGATCATTAACAAAGATGTTAAACAACACTGGCCCTGACACCAAGCCCTGAGGGACACCACCAGTGACAGGTCACCAACTAGATGTGATACCATTTAATATCACTAATTGATACAAACCACCACCACACCTTGATACAAACTGGCTAGATATCCCTTGAGCCTTCTCCTCTCCAGGTTGTCCCCAGACTGTCTGTCTCAGCTGTCTTTGCTTTGCCTCTGCCCATATACCAGATCCACCTATCCCTTAATAGTCTCTGTAGCCCTTCACTGCACTGATTCCAGTATAGCCAATCCTTTCTTGCACTGGGAGCTCAAGTCGGGACACAGACACCAGATGTGTCTTACCAGTGCTGAGCAGAGGGTAAGAATCACTTCTCTCAACCTGATGGCAACACTCCTTCTAATGCAGCCCAGGATGCTGTTGGCTGCCTTTGCAGCAGATGCATAGACCTGACCCATCTTTAGCTTGTCATTCACCAGGAGCCTTACCCAAGTCCTTCTGTGAGACCTCTGGCTTCTGATAGCTCTGGTACACATGGACATTGCTTTCAAATCTGCATATCTAAGCCTAGGCACATGAATCCATGTCACGCATGAAAAGAAAAGGAGGTTGCTATTACAAGGCACTGCACACCTACAGCTCCCAATGGATAAGAGTGAAGCGTTATGATTAAAGCTCTGTTTCATGTTTCCAGGTTGCCTGCAGCAGAGCCTTCATCATCAAATTGTGTATAAACGAAGTCTCTGTACAATGCTACGTTCCAAATAAGCTCTAACAAGAACCACTCATGAGAAAAGTGGATTTTGTTCCAGTTTATTCCTTTGTTTCCAATTGTGGTAAGTTACAAACCTATTGTAAGATAGATACCACACAACACACGGGCATACAGCTCTAAGATAATTCATCCTAAAACAGTGATCTATATGGAAGGTTAGATAATGCTGCATTATACATGAAAATATCAGCTTCTTTATGAACAGACCCCCACTGCCATATGCTGGGAGGTATGAATTAGAATGATGAAGATAATAAAGCAAAGACATCAGTGTTTAGGCTATCTTTTTACAAAGCCCTTGTCTGGTTCTGCACTTAATGTAGGAACCTGCATCCATTCCCTTATTACCCATCACACACCTTCATCATTCTTGAACCCTCTTGTTAAGGTGAATAGCAAAAAAGGGAAAAATAAGATATTATTGCTAAAGCCCCATGCCTCACCCCTGGGGTGCCTGGTTGTACAAGATAGTTGCAGAATGTAAATGCAGAAATGAGCACTACAGAAATGCTTATGGATGAGGAAACAATATCATGAACAGTGTTATGTCAAGTGAGACCCTCTGTAAACAGACAAAAAGCTTCTTGGTGTGTAAGTGATGGGAGGCAAGACATTGTTCACTGTACAGATGAGTGCAAAATATGACAAAAGGGAACTGTAGGGCTTTCAGGAAGAATAATACATGTGCCATTATCATTTTGACACCGAGGACACAGTAGCGTATTCATCAGTATTGAGTTGTAGAGAACCTGTGCCTATCCTTTGTGAATCCTGTGGAAGGTTATGTGCATGTTATGTTTTTCGGTCTGCGGAAGATCCTGGAGTTCCTCGTCAATGCCATGGATTGTGTATAGTAGGCAGGTTTGGCAGAAAGGCACAGAAATCCTGATTCGAACATACTAGCTCTTTCTCTCTGCGTGGATGAGATGTTTCACATGTCCCCATTGCCTTGGAAGCCATAGTTGGAAAGGTACAAAAAAGGAGGAGACAGACTGGTCACTATTTCAGAGAGCAGCAATAGCTCAGCAGGTTACAGGGGCAGCTATTTGCACTACAGACAAAACAAAGCAGAGATCCTGCCTGTAAGATGCCTGCTATTTTTCTAGTGGTTTATAGCACTGCCCCCTTTATCCCCTAGGTAAATGCAGCAGTGTGTCACACTGGCCCTTTACTTAATTTTTTTTCACTTCCTTCTTCCTCCTCCCAGATCAAGCAGTCACATCTTGGACAAGACTCTTGAAAGACAAGCATTCAAGCAAAGCTGCCTGTCTAGGCCAGGTTGGACAGGACTTTGAGCAATCCATTGGTCTAATGGAAGGTGTCCATGCCCATGGCAAGGGATTGGAACTACAGGATCTTTAATGTCCCTTCCAACCCAAACCATTCTATAACTCTATAAACTAAGGGTTAAATCCCAGGGTAAAAACCCAGCCTGGCTGCTGGCTTTCAAGACGTGACAGAAAGCTGCAAGACTTGAGAGCCAGTGTCCAGACTCAGTTCAGACTCTGGAGGCTTAAAAATCCTAATCAGCTGAGAGTAGCATGGTGAGTTGACTAGATGCTGCCACAACATTCACTCACAGAATTGGGGTAATGGTGCTTTCTGTCACCAGTCATTACAGCCTACAACTACACAAATCTGCTAGTGCTATAAGAAAAGCTATGGCCAGTTCTGTTCCATCAATACCGTGTTCAAGACAAATGTTACAGCGCCTATGCCTTTCACACTGCCAAACAGAGGCTGCTCTTTGGAGGCTGAAAAGCACTTTCAGATGGAGGAAATCTCCAAGAAGGAATCAAAGTCAAGTTACTCTGAAATACTACAGTGCGTTCGCATCTGCTGTACAACACGTACACACACATCAAGTTTAACTTCTCCAAGGACATTGATGGGACTTAGAAACCAAATCCCATTCAGAAGGTACACTCCAGACATGTATCGCAACTGCAGTGCTACACCGACCACTCCAGACAAGATGTAAACAAGGGACAGTGGATAAGACTATGCTAAATACATTTGTCGTTCTTTGTCACTGCTTTAACAGTAGCCACTATAAAGACGTTGTTCAGAGTCACTGATTTTTTCCTGTTGCATTTTCCTAACCTTGCCAATCTTTGAGACAGGGTTTATAGCAGTGAGTAGTTTATCTCTTCTGAAGAAGTAACAAAATGCCATGGCTTTCAGAGCTCTTATCTCATAGACCCTTATCTTTTTACTTCCAATTGTACCTGGGGAAAGGATGAGGAGCCCATGAACACCCAGAAATTTAGCACATTATTAGTATTTTTTAACCCAGAGGGCAAGGAACAAAACAGGCGAGCTGAGTGCTGTGAAGTGGCGTGCTTAACTTTGTCTCCTGATCTCTGAATCTAGCACATTAAAGGATGGTGTTGCCATTTGATACCTGCTGCTGCTAAGAGAATGCATAATGATAAAACCACCAGCTAAGCTCTTACATTATTTTACAATCAGGCATCTCAAAAACTGTTTATCTGATCAGCACCAAATTCTGTCAGAGCGTTGACATGTGCATTTCTAAATAATTTCAGTATGTCAACCTGAATAGACACACAGAATAAGAGAGTTAATTATCTTTGACAACTTTGCCAGCTAATTTCCTATTTATATGTACCAAACTAGGGGCCTCTTTTATCCTTCCTTGTCACAAAGAGTTTATCAATCAAATCAAGGCCTAAAATTGGCTGCCAAGGCGGTCTGCCATACCAAAGGGGAGTTTATCTGTTTGAAATCTTCCCGACTACCTAATGACAGCAACATTGACATGAAACATAATAGGCACTGTTTTTTGTTGTTCCCTCTCTTTCCCTGCCCCCTTGCTTTTTCTGCTGAAAGCGGACATTGCCTCTATTGGAGACGGTGAAGCTCAGACTGGTCCCTCCCCTGCCCTCTCGCAGCTCCCTGCTTCCTAAACATGCCTGATCCTGGATGCAGCTGTCAGGACCGGGTTTCAGATACATGCAGTTCACCTTCGGATTTGAGCTGACAGAACCTGCTCATGTTAACTCCATCCTTGTCTCTGCCAATTCAAGCACATTCATTGAGGAGTATGAACAATGTTAAAGACTAGCCGCTCTTGCTGACAGGCATTAGATGGCAGAGCTTTTGGTGCATGTTGTCACTACTTTTCCCTGACAGGCAGTTATGTTTTACTTTAATAGCCATATATCTCCCCTCAAGTTCCCTTTAACTGGGTGGAATTTTACAAGGATACCAAGAGGTTGTCACTTCATCAGTGCGTGCCACTGTTATCTCTCATTGGGGAACTCCCCCTTACAAGCATCATGTAAAAAAATGCTGCATCCCATGGCAAAGGTAACAGAAAACACCATGGTCCTTGCTGATACCTTGCTATGATTTTCCTTCTCATCCTGGGTTTGGAAAGGCCAAGCAGTCAGGGTCTAGTAGTCAGCTGAACCCACACAGGCATTTTCTCTGGAGAAGTTATGTTGGTGGCAGCAAGATTCATTACACACAATGCTCATAATCAATCAAGCCACCATTACCAGTTAAAAATAAATAAAGCCATAGATCTCTCTAAAAACATTGAATTGTTGCTTAGACAGTTACCACTCCTGGGCCAGACCACACAGAGAAGATTATTTATTATGTGAGGAAAAAACAAAACATGGTGTCATTCGCCTTCTTGGAGACGGGGCCATTTCTTTTCTCTCCAATACACCATCTGCTGGAAGACACTCAGTGCTCTGTCTTGCATTCATGCTGTACTCTGTAGATCCAGAGAAGATAAGATGTCTGCTCCAGTACTCTCCCCTACCTCTGGGTGTCTAGGCACTTTTATATCGAGGTTTTTCTCCTTGAAGCGAGTCACAGAGAGTTAGAATCACACTTTTTTAACACTCCACTAACTTCTGTCTTTAGAAATTGGCTTCTTTTCTAATTCCAACCTTCTATCCCAAAAGTTATCTCCTCATTCCATTCGTTTCAGAAGATGGTGGGCACTGCACTAGCCAATACCCCTGGCTGTAAGAAGGGCAGCTGAGTTTGTATTCTTCATGTAGATGAAGTAGGCATTCAAGATAAGCACCCTACCCCTTATCAGATGAGGTCTCACAGGAGGTACAAAGCATCTGGAATGAAATGTCTCATTGTAATGAGGTCTTGAAAGCAGATTATATGTTATATTATAACTTACTATCTAAAAGAAGACGTGAGAGGGAAAAAAATGACTGGCAGATTCTTTAATGTCACCCAAAGGCCTCAAGGGCCCAATTAACCAGGAAATATGTTTGGCTTTTGGACTACAGTTGCCCATTCCCTGGGGCTTCTGCAGCATGGAGGCTGGACATATGTTACTTGCTCACTCTCTAAGAAATTATATTTGCATGGGGAGTGATACCTGCTAGTCCAGAATTAAGATGTCAAGACCTTCTCTCATTCAAATGCCAGCACTCTCAGCTGGAATGTGTCTGGAGAGGGCCCACAACCCAGTCAAACAGCTTCGCTCATCACCTTTGCCATTCCCATGAGAGTCTGTGTGAAGATCCAGCTGTTTGGGTAACACAGTGGAATAAGAAATCAGAGAATGAGCATTCTACACACTCCTCTTTTATCACTGAAGAGTATGAAGTGACACTCCAAATAACTCGGGTCATAAGAAAAAAAGATTTCACAAACTCATTAAACTGATACAAAGTCCTCTCCGGGCCTGCCAAGGCAGTGGAGAAACCTCTTCCACTCTTGAAACCAATGACAAAACTATTTGAGTATTTCTCCCCAGATATACAAGCCAGGAATGGCTTTCAGCTGTTGAAGCTGGTCTGGTTTCTTTGCGAACAGACAATATCAACTTAAAGGTTTATGAGTCTTTCTCACCTGGGTTTCTTATCTTTCCTGTCCAGAAGCTATGGAAATTTTCAAAAGTGCCAGAAATCCTGGTCATTTTAGCACCACTGAAGGACTAACTTGTATTCACAGAAAATACTCCAGCAGCCTAGTGGTACCTGTCTACAATTTATTCTGGGATGCACAAATTAACCTTTCTTCTGCTGCTTGTCCCAAGGAACATACACTTCAAGTGGTAAAACCCAGTGACCGCTGGACTACTTTGATCTACTGCATCAGATTTGCATCAGAGCAAATCCCTATTGCAGGCTCCCACTGCCTGCAGAACGCAATTTTCTGGGAGGAGTGGCTCCAGGCCAAACCTATACACAGACACGTGCATTCAGATATATTCAGTCGGGCGACTTCTAGGGACAGATCTCACACTAGCTCCAGCAGCAGAAAATACGGCTCATGACACAGCTAGGGGAGTGATGGTGTGGGCTAATGTTGACTATAAAATGGCTATTATTTTTATTTCACGTTTTCTGGAAGATGAAGACTTAAAAATATTCTTAAATATGGAGCAAAATGACTGTGCTCAGACCCTAGAGAACAATCCTCAGCGATTAATATCCTGCTGGCAGTAGCCCTGTTAGTGCTGTGATGGGCTCCTTATAGCTAGTGAAGGATCGCTAAATTTCATCAAATGCACACACAAGTCACCAGACAGGAAAAACTGGAAAACAAAGTTCTCATCATTCCACTGTATTAATAAAGCTACTGCAGCAATAGTGCAAGATCTCACATACCACAGAACCAATTCTCAGCAGTGAACTTACATGAAAAGGAGAAGATTACTTCTGGATGCTGCTTTTGCCGAGACTCCCAGCACACGCTGTTGGTGATGCAGATGCTTATCTGGTAGAAGCTGGGCAGAGATCAGCAATTCATTTCACATTAGCCGATATTGAACATCAGTCATTACAACCAGCACAGTCCAGATTTGAGCCAGTGACCTAAGGGTGAAAGGATGCAGCTTCCCAAGCCAGTAATCACTACATTTTGACACAACCAATTATTTAAAAACAGTCACTCAGAGCTCAATTAAAATTTCGGTAACTTAACCTGTTCTTTGCTTCTCCTTTGTTTCCCACACATTGCGTTCCCCGGTCTAAATAAACAGAACACTTCGTCACTGCACTATATAATTCTGTATTCAAACTGTCAGGACCTACTGTAGTCACCTCTGTCACTGTCTCTATCAATCCCAATGCGCTTGCTCAGGTCTCTGAAGAGTATTAAAGTGCTCTTCCTGACAGACATTTTGATAACATCGCCAAGCACATGCATTGAGACAAATTCCTTCTGACAGCATTCACTCAACAAGCTGAAAACTAAAGAGGTATACGGGTTTGTTTTAGTTACCTTGCTCATGTGATAGATGTTATAATTAACTCTCTGTCTAATACTGGGAAGCTATTGTTAAGTTTCACGGCCTTTGAAGATTCACATTTGTAACAGCAAACCACTCAAATGAACACATTTAGCAATGACTGCATTTTTCAGTGATTTCTTAATGTTGCCAAACAGCAGCACTGAATATTTATAGAGTTTCTGTTAAAAAATTATACATATCATTGCTTGTTTCTGCTTTGATCTAGAATTTATTTTCTATGAAGTAAAAAAAGACAGACCCTGCCACACACCTCCTCTCTTTTGTACACCTCCCCGTGTATGTTGGCTGCTTAAGACATCGTTTAGAGGCAGGTCATCTCAGACTCCAGTACAAACCTAATTAAATTAATGCAACTCCTGGACAACATAGAATCATTATTGTTGCAACCATTCTAACATTTATCACATCCAGAGAGTCATCCATCAGAAACTAAATGCTTAGTCTCCAACTCTGTGTAATGGCTCCAGTTACACTTTTTCTCCCCAGCAAGAGCAAATTATTACAGATGGACCCTACAATGATATGTCCACCTTTTGTATTACCAGCAGAGTCTGCAATGAAGTTAAACAGTCAGTACTCCTGCCCTGAGAGCTTCCTGCCGAAGCAAACACCCCTCAAGACGGTTGGGAATGCTGAAGAACATGGACTGACACCAGTCCTTGGGACGCCATCAAAGGTGAGGTGCATGGCTGGGTAAATTACTAGCTGCTTCAGAGACAGCCTAAGCTCTCAACATCACTGTGCTCTGCAGTGGAAAACTGGTAGGGAAGAAGTGAAAAAAGCAGCTAATAAGAGGGTAGAAGTTTATGTCAAAATAGGTCTCTGTTTAGAGCTGCTTGAACTTCCATCGATTTAGAGTCCCTCAGACACTCCTACCATTTTCAATACCATAGATGTCGCCTTTGCTTTTGGCCCAAGAGGTAACTTTCTAACATGGTCGTGGGTTTCTCTGTTCTGTGAGAATGCACACGTATAACAGCAACTGCTTTTCGCACTGCTACCTTTTTGAAATGCAGCCTCGAGGATAATGTCTCTGATGGAAAAAACTAAAACAATCCCCTTTACCTATACTGACACTACCATATCCATTGCCTGAACTGATGTTCCTCCTGTTTCTCCTTGGAACATGGATGAAATCGGTCACTTTGAATTTCTACCTGCCAGGAAAATGATAGTAAACTAACTAAAATGGCTCCAAGCTTCCCTGCTGCTCCAAGCAGCACACACAGGTCCCAGCATTTCAGAGGTCCTGCCTGCTACCCCTGCTTTGCTGCACTATGCTCAGACCAGTGGGATCTTGCTCTTTAAGGCGGCCACAAAGTGCTCAGCAACCACAGCATTCCTGACTCCATGCTGCAGAACTCACTGGTCAGCAGGATGTGACAAAAGGAACTCGGCAACTTCAGTTTTGTGAGTCTGAAAATAAACAAACTGCAGCTGGAATTTACTCCCCACTCCCAGTTCCACCCTCTTCATTACCATTCTGGGTCTTTGCCACAGCAAACTTCACAATACTCTCATCTTCATTAGCTCTGCAGGCTATCTAAGTTTTTTAATAGCCACAGTGACAAAAACAAAGACGCGACCAGCCTCCCTCAGGGAGATGCCAAGTCTGGCATTTTAAACAATTTGACCACACATGGTACATATTTCCTATAGAGCTACTTCAGAGTGTGAATAGAAAGGATAATTTTCCTGAACTGCCTTCATATAAACAGTTATTTAAATTATCTTCCTTCTTTATTACAATGATTTTTTGTTTAATCTTGAGATTGATTTTACATGAAAACCTGTCACTATCCTTTTAGAAGAAAGCAATAGATGAGGGCTTGTTTTAATAATTATTGTAGTTCCCTAGGCTGTCTTAAGCACAGACAATAGCATTGTTCTGATGCAATCTAACCAAAGATTGATTGAGCTGGGTCCTCATGTCTTGCATTCTAGGTAGGTGAGGTGCTCCCATTCTAATTAGAAATGTGGCACTGGAGCTGCATATACCTTATTGCCACAGTAAATACTGTGTTCATGTTTCCACTGAGAAACATTTCTTTTGGGGTTTATTCTGTAACTTGTTCATAAGCATCTGCTTGAAGTTTGGTAGAGAAGTTGAAGAGAACACAATTTTAAAGCATAATAATAATAAAACATTTCAGCTTCTTTAAACTACAAGAGTATTAAGAAAACACAAGTTAAGCAGTTTATGAAGCTTAAATTTTTATAACTGTTCTGGGGTATTGGTATAATACTTCAAGAAAGTTCTTCTTTCAGTGTGCATTTCTGCAAAATGCATAACAATACCTGCTTAAATTCACACTTACCCAGGAGACCGGAGCATCTCTGAATTGCTTGTCTGCTTTATCATGCAAATTTTTATTTATCCTAAAACAGTCTCAGGGATAAATAATATACAGTTTAAAATTACATATTGTACTTTAAATACATGTGCAATGTTTGAGAGAATAAAGATTGAGGATTAAGGTTTCTGGGCCAGTGTAAACTGAGAGACTTCATTCGCTCCAATAACTTTTTTCAGATGTACAGTAGTATCTCCAAGATAGAACTACGGATTCCTTACAGATTACGGCCTGATAGACATGTTCATTATATCCTTTTTGGGATGCAATTTATGAATACACATTGCATTTAGCCTAAGTATGTTACATTAAAACTTGATGTTCTTAATAGTCCTTAGCCTCAGAAACAACTGGAGCCATGACCAACAGCTGTCTGTCTCCCAACACAATTTTACACACAGGGATGTCTCCCGACATGAGGAGATTCCTTGCTTGGAGCCTAGGAATGACCCACCTACAGCCTCTTTGCGCTGAAAGGCACAGGGGAGATATAATGTAAGGAAATGCTACCTAAAGGGCTGGTTTGGGCATGCAACCCCCCCCCAGCATTTGTTAACTTCACTCAGTATATAGTAATTTCCAGAGACGCTTGCTGCTGTAGATGTCCGGAATTAGCAGTTCTGATGCTGGATCTCTTGCTTTCACCTCGCACATAAAGATAGAATTTTTTTTCTGCTGAAGACGTGTTATTTTTATAAGATATTAAGACGTACATGTTTTATTACTAGATCTAATTTAAACTGGTGAATACAATCACTTGCATGCCAACTTGTGACTTGATTTCTTTCTGGATATCCTTGCCCCTTGACCAAACCTGCACCAGACTGGTTTTTCCAACATTTGTAAAACAATTTATCTTACTGCTTCTTTACTTTCTAATATCACGTGTGATCTGGGAGACACTGGGATTCTTGCTGGCTTTGGGATCATTTCTAATTCTTTCTTTTTTTTTATAGATATTAACTTCTGTAACACTGGCCAGTGTTGCATGGCTCTCCTGGTTGCTAGCCGAGCCACTTCTCAATTACTAGATATTATTATTAACTACTAGATTAGGGGAGGTTTCTTTGTTTCTGATTACTGGCTGGTACAGAACAAGGTTATAAAGGATTTACCGAACAACGTGTCTACTGACTGAGAAATAAGCTGGCAGTCCATGATGCTCATGATCAACAGTGATGAACTCAAGAGGTGCCTGTGAAGTTCCCTCTTAAAATCTATGATTATTTTTGGTGACTTGGTACCACTTTCTCCAACAGTTAAAATATGACCAGCTCAGGTTCGGCAGGTCAAACATTAGTCTAGCCTTCTTTAGTTTGCCTTTGATCCAACCTTCCTAGCAACTCAAGTCATCATTTCTTCCTTACATACTTTCTCCTCTGTTGAGAGAAATTAGGAGTTTTGGTTTAGCTTTTGCAGCTGATGCTATCCAAAATTCAGAAAAACTGCTTGCTTCCCTGAGGTTCAAATGGGTGGTAAAGGTGTTATTGCACATGCTAATGACAGAGCTTCATCAGTTCTGAGCAGCTTTCTAGCACATCCAATTTCAAACTGAAACCATTTGCCACAATGTCTCACAGTGAATGAAAAGATCAAGGACATCTTGAACTCTTTATATAGATGATAGGAACATTCATTTGTTCTCTTGCCTATTAGGGTTACATTTCTATGAAGTCATTATGAGATTAAATGGTATTTTCATATTTGGAAAGCAGAGCAGACATTATACAAAAGACAGGGCACATTTTATATGTGACCATTAGGTTAAGTCAAACGACATTAACCAAAACAGAGTGGATCTGTATAATTAATCCCCACTATCATAAGTAGGTTTAAACAAAATTCATGTAAGAGAATTCATAACTGATTGAATGAGAAGTTCTACATTTCCTTCTGCTAGTAATAATACCATTTATTTAAAAAATCTAGATGTCCTCAGCAACTCTGTAACAATTGTTTGGGGAAAATTGTATATTATATTTGACCATGCAAAAAGCGTATTTTAAACACAGATTTTATTTTACACTCCAGCACCAGTTTCAGGACCATGTACACATATTGCAATATACCAAATTAAATGAGACGTAGATGGGCTGCAGGTTCACCTTTAATTTTGTACCAATTGAGCGACCAAGAATACGGGAATTTGGGACAGACCTCCAGGGAAACAATAGACTAAAGCAGGAATGAGGAGCCCGAAAGACTGTACCCTCCTAACAGCATATCATTGCTAAGCTGAGTCCTCTACATAGTACATACACAGTCCTCTCATTTCCAGTGTCTCATTTGCCGTAATAAAGGACAAACCCAGTATCTTTTCTAAGTAATTCTGTTTCCTGCTGCTGAGTCAAATAACATCTTGCTGTCTGCCAGAAAGGATCTGTTACAGGCAGAGCCACTCTTTTCTCTATTCTGTAGTTTAACTTCTATCCTTATGCCCTATTGCTACATAGGTATAATAATTAT
Organism: Ara ararauna; assembly: GCA_028858755.1. NCBI lineage: Eukaryota > Metazoa > Chordata > Aves > Psittaciformes > Psittacidae > Ara > Ara ararauna. The sequence continues at coordinate 7,811,762 of CM054410.1, read as the reverse complement.
ATAATTTAACTATAACTATATAATTATATACAGAGTTTATATAATCCTTAACAGAGTTCATTGTTAAAAGATCTTCATATTTCTCAGCTGCTTTCTTTTTTCATAGGTGGATCCCTCTGTAATCCCCTCCAAATTATACTAAACAAACTTCACAATTTTAAAGTACTCTCTAAGCAGAAATCTAGTAAGTTCACATGCTGCAGAAAACTCACACGATCAATAGCCTAAGTATTTTTATGGAGATGTAGGATTCTTCACGTCCAAATGCACAGGCTTTTTATCCTGTCTGCTAAATGCAGCTCTAGAGGCAAAGGGAATGGAAAATGGATATCAAACTAGCTGGAAAGCCACACAGAACAGATAAGCACCTTGGACGATGTTTGTAAAGTAGCTCAGATACTTACTTGTTTGCTTGAAACAGTCTCCCAAGCAGCTTCTCACTAAGGCAATATTTTAAACTCACTGCAACCTTTGGAACAAAAGAGGTTTCTTTTTAACAATAATAATAACCAACAGCAATAAACATCACAGGTCAGCATCCTAACTCCCATAAGACCAACACAAAATACAACACTGAAATCTGACTTTGGGAACATTTCAGCTGCTGGAAGTCAGAATAGTTCTATATCCTCCAAGAGAGTTGCACTGATTTTTATCACCTAAGAATCTGACCGTTGTAACACAGTATACACAAAGGAAATCTAACATTATATCAGATAACTGGTTAACCAGCCCTTTGCTTTTCTCTTTCTCCTGTCTCCTCAATTGCTGCAAGCAATTAAGTGCCCACCACTTGTTTGAACAACCAAACCAAAATAATTACAAATGCATGTTGCACTACAACAATTGCATATTAACAAAGGCTTGGGGCCAATTAATCATTACACCATCAATATCTAATTTGCATAAAACTATTCTCTTTAAAGACTCCATGTTTGGGGTGACAGGGTTACCTCATTGATTATGCAAATTCCCCATCAAGCTTTGCAGAAGCAGTCAAAAGAAATAAAAAGGCTTGTCTGTTTACAGCCAACATTCTATAGCCATGAGGCAAGACAAAATTGGGGGATGAAAGCAAGAAAGAAAGAAATTAAAAAGAAAGGAAGCAAGAAAGAGAAAAACAACAACATAGATTTCAGTGTTAAAAGGCTGGGGCACAGTTCAGACTTAGAAGCATAAGGCTGTAAAGAAACCAAATCCAGAGTACCTCAATGAAGGTGACAGTGGTGGATTGACTTCTTTACAGCCATGCCATGTCACAAATCCTAGCCTCAAAATCATTTTCCATTTTACCTAGAGCTTCCTTAAAGGCACATCCTTAAAGCAGATATATGCTATATAAGACAAATATATACGTCACATAAGAAAAACCAAAGTCCTAGAGATGAACCCACCAATAATAAAATGATGTATTCTCCGTGATCTGGGACATTCATTTGCCTGAAGATTTTCTCTGGAAGAGCACTATCTTCTTAAATTTGCAATTTTCTCCTTAAATCTTATGCAGAATTCTCACACTCATTGTGGGCAACAATCGTAATTTTAATGCTTTCCACTTGCACAACTAGGCTGTGAAATAAACAGGCCATGAGCTCTGACCAATTCTGCCTGGCTCTGCAGCAAAAGCCAAGGGATCTGTTGCGCTGCAACATACAACCCGGATTCCCCAAAGTCTTGGCCATGGTACAGCTCGGCGTCACCAGTTAGCGCTGGAATAAGGCAAAAGGAGCAAAGGACTTCGTGCATCTGAACTCCATTTTTGGGGTGATACAGGGCAAGTCAGATTTGATTTTTTTATCCAGGCATGTGCAAAGTGGGAAGTACTGTATAGAATTCTTTTAGGAATCTTTTTTCCTTCAGAGACTGGGAACTGGAATAAGCAGGCCTCCTACAGGATAATTAAGCCCCTTTCTTATGATCAGAGAAAGGCACAGCAGGCAGATTTATCTTTCCCCAGAGTTAGAGAACAAGCCTCTAACATGGAAACAAAAAAAAGCCCTCATCTCTGAAAGCCAGGATTCACTGCGGTAGCATGCTTTTAGTGCTGCAGTGTGGTAGACAGCAAGACATAAACCCATTTGACCAGGTTTCACTCTATCCAAAGTACATATACCTACAGAAGAGGCCAAATATTTGGAAATTCAAAATAGCAAGGGCCCAAGCAACGAGGCCACTGAGTAGGGAAAGCAGAAAACTTCCCATAGCAAGTACTGCAAAAAAAGCACCAGTGTAGCACATAGTATACTTGCAACATACTTCAAGCTCTGTTCTCCATGGAGGGCTTTTCAACACCGAAATGGGGGACAAGGTGAAGAGAAGGGAGTTTAAAGTGCAAGCTGCACTCTCTGCTCCAACAAGCACACTATGCTGATTCAAAAAAAACATTTTCAAAAATGCCTGTGGGTAAATTTGAGCTGCCCACAGCTCCCCAGGGGCAGTCGAACTTGCTGTCGAGCCATTTATGTGGATTTCAGTCAAATTCTAATTTTAGTGTTCATTAAACATGGGTAATTCCCAAGCCAATCCCTGCATCACCTAGTATACATAATACCTCTACAATATAGGTCATCCTAGCTTAGAAAACATATACAGACATCAAAGTGCAACCATTTCATTATAAGTATTAACTTTATAAATAATTATGAACTTCTTAATTCTTTACAAGATGCTGTATAATCACAAATGTTTAAATAACATCAAAATAGGAAGATGTGTGGGTGGTTAAGGTACATAGATATACATGTAAACAGCCCACCCACACATGTGTATTAAAGAAAGAGAGGTCTAAATATACATGTGTCTGCCTACCTGAGGCAGAAGGAAGGATGTTTTCCTGAAATGTAGGCTGCTGAGGAGAAAGCCTGGTTTCTGTTTCAATCAAAAGACAGCCTCAAAATCTACTGTCCTGATAGGTGCTGTTCTCTCTGTTCTCTACACAGCTCTTCTGTACAGGGAGGTCCTAACCAGGCAGCATGCTGGCTTCAGGTTCCTTCGAGATCCTATGGTTGGAGTAGGATGCAGTAGCAAGGTTGTGAGTATCCTAAATCAAAGTTTAGTGCTCCTGGATCCCTGGCAGTGTTCAAGGCCAGGCTGGATGGGGCTTGGAGCAGCCTGGTCTAGTGGAAGGTGTCCCTGCCTGTGGCAGGCGGTTGGAACTGGATGAGCTATAACGTTCCTTCCAATCCAAACTACTCTGTGACTCTGATTCTGTGGAAGCTCTCCACAGAAGTGTATGAGGTACAGTCATATTCTTCCTTTCCCATTCTCCTTACCATCTCCAGCTCTGTGACACTGAGGCTGCAGGGCAGACACTCCACTCCATGTTTTTAGCAAAGTGCAACACTTCTTTTGTCTGTCACAAAAGCACATGTTGATACTTACTTTTTGTGTGCTGCAATTGAAGCTTGAGAGAGACACTTTCAGAAGTTCCCTGGAACTTTAGTGAAGAGGTTGAGCCTTGTTACTGGAGAGGGGATCATTCTATGGCTCTACAGAAACAAAGTAGAAAGGAGATAGTACAGCACTGTGCTAGATTATGCCAGAGCTCATAAATAATTAAAACTGGACAATTACGTTGAACCAGACAACTCTGACACGCAAAGCAAGAAAGTAACACCGGAAGTAAAGGCTGTATTGAAATTAACCCTGCAAGAGGACACGCTTCCCAAAGGACACAGATATAGCATTTAGTATCAAACACTGCTATATTATCAGAAGCACACTTTCAGTGAACTTCAGAGAACTCCAAAGATGCTCTCTTGAAGCCATACAGGGGCTGGGTTGGGAACAAAAGGATCTCAGAGCAATAATGCAATTCAGCCCATTTTTTGACAGCTTCAAAGATGGCCCAAAGAGCACTCGCAGGGCCCAACTGCCCTGCCCTCAGCTGCTGCTCTGGCTGTGTTCCACCAGAGGAGGTGGTTGCAGAGTCCAGCCTGGCTGGGCACATTCAGAATCACTCTGCACCGAGTATCTGGTGCACACATACGGCCCAGGTGACTGCTTCGGATGACCCCAAGGAGAAGCCTCCTTTGAAATAACTCTCCACAAGAATCATTTATTGTTTCCTTTGAGCAACATCTGTTACTAATCTAATAGCAGCATTTTAAATATGCACCCTTGCACAGCATTAATGTGAGAAAGTGGATTAAATGTACTTTGACTGCTTCCATTTTAACAGCTCCATAGCTAATGTTGTTTATGGGCTGTTGGCTTTTTATTAATTTATATTGATTTTAAGTGCTCAGAAAAGCAAATCCTGATAGAATGAGCTCAAGCTAGGCAAAGTACTGTTCAGCAGTAGGCACACATCCCCACGCAGCCCTGCCAGGGGAACTCATTTGCAGCAAGCAACATACATACTACTCTGCGCCAGGTCCCCTCTCATGAGCCTGTTTCCCAAGCCAAAGTGTGCTCTACTTTTGTACAAGGTGGGCCAGCAGTATCCTAGATCAGGCTGGGTTACCCTGCTCCTCTTAGTCCTGGTCTAACCTAAGAGTGCTTTTAACGTTGCTTGCAAGAACTCAACATAGAAACACACAGGTCTCTATTCGAGAAAAAAAAACAATGGCTATTGCAAGAAAATGGAAGGAAAATAGTAAATTCCTGATCAAGGAGCTGCCTCTTCCATTGACAAAACTTCTGCACTGAGCAAGAAATGAACAAGTAGCAATTTATACAGAAACCCTAGAGTTGCACGGTTCATGGGCAACTGCTTTTCTATCACCTAGAAACAAACTCAGACCTTCATTCCATCCTCTCCCTCCAGTGCTTTACAGTTTATACAATTATACCACCTCGCCATTCCCAGGCAATTCAGGGTAAATGAGGCTAATCACTGCTGCTCAGTACAGCTGACTTTTATCCCTTCTGCAATCTTACTTAGGAAATTGCTGGGGGATTGATTATTTGGGATGTGATTTCAACCCCTCACACTCCTTGCTAGGTCACATGTTGTGGTTTATTTATATCTACCTCAGTCATCCTAAGGACAAGTGGAAATTTGTCAGTCACCGTTCTAGGGCATTCAGACAGAGTAAGAGTTGAGCGAAATGGAAAAGACATCTTTAGATTTCTTTCTGTCCCGGCCCTTCTCTTGCCCTGGATCTGGCTGCTTCTGTGAAGTTATTGGCTAAACCAACCTTGCCACTTACAGTACTAGAAAGAACGTAAACAGAAAGTTGTGATTGAAAGGTGGAGCATCATTAATTAGCTCTGAAGGACACAGTTAGGAAAGAAGGAGTCTGGGTAAAATGGAGAGAAAGGGAAAAGCCGCTATTTATGAATGCTAAGTGTGCATAAATAAAACAGAAAACAGGGGTTGAAAAAGGAAGAGAATTTAAAACTATAAATAAATATAAGAAATTAAGAATTGTAGAAAACTGATAAGAGAGGTAAAAGGATATGAGGGTCAGCAGAATTAACAGCAATAAGAAGAATTTCTTTACTATGTTAAAAACATACAAAATCCTAAGAATGAAACGGAAAGATGCCAAGAAAGGCAGATATTTTCACCAACAGTAACAAGCTTTGTTCAACACTGCAAGAGGCACAAACATTGGCAAATTGACAAATACTTACAAAATATCACTTGCAAAGTGATGAAAAAATATGTAAGTTGGGCATAGTCGTATGTGTTGAAATGTCATCTTCCACATGAGAAGAAGCAGGCTGATTTTAAGCAGTTCTCTTCAAATATGGTATGCAGCGATCTTTTCAGGCTCTAAAGCCTTCACAGAAACACCACTTTATTAATCTGTATGAAACCTACCACCACCAAACCAAGTGCTAAAGGGAATGCTATCACAGCTATAAAATAAATTTGAGCCCATGTGAACGGAACACATGAAAAATAAATCTATTAGGAAATCCAGAGTATCTTTCTGCTCCAGTCCTGTGATTACATACAGTTTATTTCATCTCTTGGTTTTTCAGTTTGTAAAAGGAGGAAAATAAACATCCCTATCTAGCAAGTTTCTAAAGTTAAGGAATCATTTGAGATGCTCTAGCATTGGCACTTTAAGAGTATTATGCACGATGCCATGCATTATCTAAACCACCTTACTCAGGGAAGGAAGATTTACCCATCATGTACAAGTATCACACACGTTCCACAGCACTTCAAGGACATAAGCAGAGTAGGGGGAAAAGATCCACTGAGGCCATTTAGATATTTCAGAAAAATCGAGAGAGAGTATGCCCTGCAGCACCTGACTGTCAGTGGGATCTGCGAACCTCCATCCTTTTGAAAAGCTCAGCTTAAATACTTCTTGGTTTTGTGCCATTAAATCCTGAACAGAAATTAATAAATACCTCACTTCAGTTCCTATCATCTCTGCTTCCCTCTCTTGCTGGCAGCCCAATACTGAATTCATTAAATTTCATTAAAATATACATCTGGTTCCTGCTTTTACAAGGCTATGAAATCTGTGGGCCTTTGCAGAGCAAAATTGGCTGCTCCATTTAATATGGCCTTCTGGCATAGTGACACTAAATGCAAGTTAAAGATCCCCCTTACTCAGCTGACAGTCAGGTGGTTCCTGTGGTATAAGCACTAGTTCAGTTGAAGATCATGGAAGATTAAGGTTGGCTTAATGATGACAAGGGTTGGCGCTCTGGTACCTGCAACATTAGAAAACTACAATTCCCATAAGACTACAGTCAGGGTAGAAAAAGATTATGTGTCAATGGGACCCAAAATGTAATTTGGTTCTAAATACCACAAACTCAAAGAAGTCCAAGTGGAAACAAAATACTTCATTTTCTTTCCCCAATGGAGGATGAATATTTTTGTGACAATAATGAAATTTCCTCTCAGAAAATTCCATAAATCATGTTTTCGATTAAAAAAAAAAAATAAATTTAGAAAAATCTGTGGTAGAAAGTTCCAGCAGTAATTGGATGTCTCGAGGGATGCTCCATGCATTTGCCTAGTCTGGTTTCACTCTTAAACGCACGGAACTCAAATGAACTGCATTAACACAGACAATTGTTCCTTGTGGCAGATCCAAAATACATCATTCTGACCTGGGAGAGATCCTGCTAGAGTAGGTTCACGTGGACTTGGTGTTCCATCTCCAGGCTACAAGGAAGTGATGGGTTTCTCCCTTTCTTTCTCTGAAACCCAGCAGCTGGGGTTCTCACCTTGAGTGTGGAATATTCAAGTTTAATTCCCACCCCTGTGAAAGTCACAGTAAAAACTCATCTGAGAAGTCACTGTCAACTGTTGGGCACTCACAGGCTGTGGGCTGTCAGAATCTCCTTTTTAATACTGATGAAATAATTCCACTTGGTCAAAACAGCAACTGTATTGTGCATAAATCTCCACTGCACTTGTGTAAGGCACATGTACAGATCCCACTGTAAAGTGAAGTTGAAATGTGGCAACGCTGAAATCTTATTCTACTTCAGTCCTGTAATGCAAAGGAAACTTAGAAAATTATTCTTACTCTGAAAATGCAGAGATTACTACCACCTTTTTAAAAATAAGCACTTAACCTTATTGGCAAAGGCTAAAATATCCCCAACCAGCACAACCCCACAGTACACACAGACACGCTGCCACCTAAATCCCACTAACTTCTCCTTGGAGTCAGAAAAAGTCATGCCTTTGCCATCCCCATTCAGAAGTTTCCATACCTTAACAGCGGCTATTTTCCACCTCCTTTGACCTTGAGAAGCGCTGTTCCCGCCAGGCATGCCAATAGTTGTAAAACAGGGAGTGCACTAGGAAATGGATATGGATAGAGTGAAAGTGATTCTGTTGTCCTTTCACACACCCTCTGTGAGATGTTGAATGTGTTTGAATGTGATCCATCACGACATTGATCCCTTGGGGAAGTGGAGATGTGTAAGGAAACTTCAAGTGCTTTCTAACCAGATCTACCTACAGGAGGATGTACTGAGCAGTATAGTAAGAAGATACATATATTATCTATAGTCTCATGTCATGGGACAAGTCACAGCAGAGGTGAGGGGAAATCAGATGTGTTCTGGGGCTCTGGAGGTTATACATTCACTTGAAAGAATTTCTCCTTGAGAAGTAACAAGCAAGCTGCTCTCTGTTGTGGTCTCTTCCGCTACCCTGTGCTAAACTCAGCTGCAGGAAAAACAGAATGCAAGACAGAACAATACGTTTTAACAGAACATTTTACAGGAAACACTGCGGAGATGGTATTATATTTTAAAGCTGCCAAACTCTATAATTAAAAGAAAAATGCACACTTAACTATAAGAATTTTCTGCTTATGTTTAAGACCCAAAGAATTAAATCAAAATCCTTAAAAGCCATTGCTAAATGAAGGAAACACATGAGCTGGCCCTAGCAGCGAAGTCTGTCACCAACACAGGCTTTATCCAGCTTAAGACACTTCATTCTTTGATCATAAAGAGTGGCTTGAGTGAGTCTATTTTAGAAGGCTGGCAAGTGCCTCAGCTAGGACAGCTGCGTGCTCAGAGCTCATCTCTAGGACTAATCCTGCTTCCCCCTTTTTCCAGACCCCAGGGCCTGATCTTGCAGTGGTCCTGCCAAGTACCAGGAGTTACATTCCGGTCAGTGGGGCTAAGCACAGCAGTAGACACCACACGCTTTGGGCTAGTTCAGAAGGTCATTGCAAGAAGCAGCATATAGGAAGAGTGAGCTATAGTTTCCCTCACCGACTCCAACCCTCACCTCCCAGGACCCACTATGAGACTTCAGGACATGCCAATCCAGGAAGGTGCTGGAGAAAGGAACTTCCAAAGGCACTGCCTCAGCTGCACAGTGTTCACCTCTGTTCTCAGTCCTGAATTGTGCACCCCTGACCATCCTCAGACTTGCTGCACATGGCTCCCATGAGGCCAGAGCTGGTGAAAGCCACTGCTGCCACACTGCCAGCAGTAGATACAGAGCAATGGAAGGTCTAAAGAGCTTCTTACTTGACTATAGGTCAGGTTTAAGGCTCAGCAATCTAACCCAGTAGCACACCACATCTCAGAGCATAGCCTTAACTGGATTAGCCAGAGCACTGGGTTAAGGTGCAGAATCAGATTTAATTGTCACTAATTGCATTACAAGACCAAGGACAGAAGCCTTCTAAAGCCTGCTTTCTCTCTTATCCACCATGATCTGCCCTGTGGACTGGAGGGAATTGGAGGAGCCCTAATATTTAACCCTCAGAAACCAACAGCAAACCCTTTACAATTTTAATGGTGACAGATTAGGGCATCTCTACAACAACTAGAAAGTGCTTACAGGATCACATTTGTGTTTAACTTCTGTTTTCTAAGGAGGGAGTTATTGAATATGAAAGTCAGAATTCTGCATAGATGCTTTGTGTGCTTGTTTTCACCAGGATTGACTTTTTGCAGTGGTTCTTACTGTTGGTGATAAAGGTCTTCAGTGACAGTGTTTTAGATTTAATTCAGATCTAAATTTGATTGGCTAATTCATCAGTTTGGTTTCTAAAGAACCTGGAGACCAATGGAGCCCCGAATCATGAGAAATGTAATGCTGCTCTTTGATTATCAACTGGGATCTCCAAGCTCTTTTGGCCTACAATGCCACAGTTTCTCAAAATATACAGCAACTAATATTTTATTTCATCTGGCAGGGCTCCATAAAATGGTTTGGACCTTACACTGCACTTAAACCCTTTGATAAACAGACTGTATAGATTGAACAGATGGTGGTTCAGGAGTTCAAAATGCTCAGATTTCCAGGCGAACATACAATAACCTGTAGGCAGAAGCAGAATAACATCTGAACAGGTTGGAACTATGTCTAGGGTGGCCTGTTCTACTTGTTAAATGCTGAGGGAGAGCTGGTCTGAAACAGTAACATAGGAGTGGTTGAGATAAGATAATGCTATGGGAGAAAGCATCCAGTCATCTACTGTTGTAGGCAGCTGCATCATGGCATAGCCCTTTTTACAAGCCAGCCTAGTTCCATCACAACAGTAGTTGGCTGTTCTGCCCCCATCACTTCATTTGGAAGGCTGAACTCAAATCTAATTGCTCTAAGGAACAGATACGGACATTTAATCTAACTTTTAAGAGCACTTACAAAGAAATTGAAGCTTTAACCTACCCTCTTTACCTTTTAAGGGGAGATGCCTCTGGGAAGTCAGAGCCATGTGTGGAAAGCCAAGAGCAGACTGGCTTTTGAGATGAGGTGCAAAGCTAGAAAAGAAGACAGATTCTGCAGGCTGCCACTGCTGGGTGTGCAGGGTGTGAGCCGTGGCTCCCCACAGAGCCTACAACTCTACAGCTTCCAAGAGCACAGCATTCAAATGCATTCCCACTGGTGAGGTCTGCAGGACCCACTTCAAGCACATTCTTCCAGTGTTTTCCTTTTCCAGGGTATAAATGACCTCATGGAAAACATGACTGGATGGGTAGAAAAGGAGATGCTGAGCTAGCCATTCCTGTGCTCGAGTTACATTTTCCTCTTGGGATTCTGATGCCCAAGACCAAGATTCTCCTGTAGAAAACTGCCAAGTGTAGTTCAAGGAGTTGCTAATTTCCAACTAGAAGAGTTGAAAACCTTGCACAAGGCTGGACAATTTGATCCTACAATCTCTCACTCCCTTGAGTTGTCTTTGTTAAGTCAATGGATCTACTTACCTTGGTTACATGAAGAAAGAATACCAGTGCTGAATGGAACTTAGTGGTAGCGGTTGCAAAGGAGAAGGACAACAAAGAATTTCTCATATGCCAAATATTAAACCTTCCATTTGCATGAATACTGTTCCTCCTTACAGGGCTGGATTTTTGACTAGCAGTTAAAGCAGTTATAGTGCCCAACAGAAAAGCAGGAGTTCTGGCACCACATTACCATAATATAAAAAATATTAACTCAGGCTTAGTAACTGTACAATTTCCTGGTGTTCTTTTAACAATGGGGAGAAAGAAAAAGGTCTATGTCAAACATGCACATCTAATGAGTCCCATGACCTGATCTGGGAAAGACTCATCAGGATGCTGAAAAAAGCCAGACCTGAGGCACTACAGAGAGATCTGCTCCTTAAGAGTTGAATTTCCAGTCATCTGGTAAGGTGTCTCGAGATAAATGCCAAATCATATATAACTTCTGAAAACAGCAGCTTTCTTTGATATTCTGCCATCTCTCACACATCTGATATTCTCAATTAATTAAGTCCTCGGTGAAGCCTAGAGCATCAGCATCTAATGGCTGATGCATAAGTACCAGTGATCTGGTCTCTGCTTCCATGCTGGTACCAGTCTCTGCTACAGCTCTGGCCATCAAACTAAGCAGAAATATTGGAGTGGACCTCTGATTGATAAATAAATAAAAAGTCTTGTTTCTGGTAGCCCTTCTTTCTCTCCTTAAATTAGCTAATATGAAAGCCAGGCTTTTTGTTTTTTCTATTAAAAAGAAAAAAAAAAAAAAGAAGAAAGAAAAGAAGCAAGGAAAATGAATATTTCCAGAAATTAAATGGCAAGTTGTGTTATTTTTAGGGGGTTAGATGACAGGAGGCATCACATTTGAAAGTACTCACTTGATCAAAGAGCCCTAAAAGGATTCAGCAGCACCGAGAACTATATATCAAATAGGATTATGACAGAATTAAGGGACTGAGCCATTTATAACTTAGGGCAGTCTCCCTCTTTGAAGCCTGCCTTGGTAATTGATCCATTTTTCTATAAACCAGAACCATAGCATTGCATTAAAAATCTGTATCTATTCCAAAACTATTAGCTTTCTACAAGATAATCGGGGGAAAAGGTAACATTTGTACGTGACACCAAGTTTTCACTTGAAAAAGAAAATAGTCATGACATCTAAATAGAGAGAACATTTTTCTATTGGTATTACTGTGTCCAACAAATTCTCCTCTGCAGCATGTCAAAGCAGCAGTTGGGCATTATGGAAACATAAATCATAGAACAGAAGTGGAAACTATTGTTTTATTTTACACAAACTGAAAAGCTCATGAATGTATCAGTGGCACTTATTTTACTTCTTGGGACATTCAAATAGTGCTGAGAAGAAACCCAGTGTCAAACACAAATCAGCCCAGATGCTCTTACTCATGCAAGATGTCTTTATTTGTGGAAACACTCTCCTAAGGAGAAATACTGGCTCTGTTCAAGTCAAGAGCAGAACTACCAACGGCATCAAAAGGATCTACAGATATCAACTGACTGCATGGAACAGTGGTTCTTTGTCTGGCATAAAGGTATCCCTATACTTGTTCATTTATTAGACACATTAACATAACTGAAGAGGAGAGAAGGAATAATTCCAAACTACAGACTACAAAACCCATCACACTTATTAAAGCACTTTGTTCAGTCAGGTCAGGGATTTAGCAAACTTAGTGGATGAAAGTGCTGCCATGTGTCTGTCTCATCCTACAGCAGACAGATCCTGTCTTTTCAGATGATGCAGATATAAATAGGACCAATGTTAGCATGTCTGAAATTCAGAGAATATTTTCACCACCTAATATAGCTGCTAGAAAACATTTAATAGCCTAACCTGTTCAGGCACTCTGGTTTATCCCCTGGTGGCACTGACCTCCGCTCATTGACTGTGACAGGAACTTCATAAATCAAAGTTCAGAGTCAGCAACAAATGCCCACTCCTTCACTCTGCACATGGCTTCATTTTAGGAAGCCCCCACTGCAATTAAATCCACGGCACTTTCTAACGACACGTCTATGTGTGTACATATAAATATGTAAGACTGAGAACTACCCAGCTCTTCTACTGAATTATGCATTCATTTGAATTTATATTCACTTAGGTTTTCACTTTTACTAATAAATACTCTTGGTATGATTTAGCCTATTGTATAAGGAGTATCTCACAGCTCCTTTATCTAAAGAAAGCAGAGGATGTGGTGGAGGAGTATATTCTCCCCTGCTATTAATAGAAGGTACATCTGGCAAATTCTTAGCTGCTTTTACACATGTATTTTATGCATGCACACACAGAGATGGAAGAATCTTTAGTATAAATGTTCTTGTGAGGTGCCAAGGATGTACATAAACTAATTCATAGACTAATGGCAACTGCAGATTAGCTGCAGCTTTAGATCCCACCTTTTCTATATTGAATTGTAGTATATTACTCTTAGAGCTAAACTGCTCACCCACCGTCAAAGATTGTAAGAGTTTTCTCCGCTGATTTGTATAGGTGCAGAAGCAAGATGCTAGGTGACAGATGAGCACCTGCTCAGAGTGTATCTAAACTGAGATGATGTGTTTCACAACAGGCGAAAACTTTTCTCATTCTCCAGGTATGTTTCCACAATAAAAAGCTCCAATTCTTGCTTTTGAGGTGAAGAAAAAATACACATAAACTGTTTAAATATATTTACATATGAAGAATTCTTTGGTTCCACTGATGGATTAAATATCACCATTTAGAAAAATAAAAATGAAATTCTGAATCTGAATAGTCCTTCTACACATTTCTAATGTTGGATAAAATGGAGGCTTTTGGTCAAAAACCATGAAAAATTGTAAGGTTTCTTAATCCATGTCTACTCATTATTCACTTGGGTTCCCTGCCAAAATTCATCCCGAAAGTCAGCAAAACCCATTCAACTTCATAGACTTAGACTGCAAATGAGTTTTCCACTCCTGCCTACTCCAGGGGTAAACAAACACCATTTGACCTTGTATTGATTTCTTTGATTAATTTACCATTTAAGCCCCATTCTGAGGGGTTTAAGTGGGATATATGAGATTCATGGCGTTCATGCAGGCCCTTTACACAAGGTTGGATTTCTCCCTTACCGCAAGCTACAACGCAAAATTATGAGAACAATCCATTCCTAACCATTCACTTCAGTCCCAATTACCAAACATGCCATCACAGCCAGCTGGGGTACTCTAGCAAATCCAACCTCTATCAGATTCAGCCTAAATTTTGCATTACATGTTGCCTACGTTCCTCCCATTTAAAAATATTTACATAAGCTTACATTTCAGCAGTATTTACAGTGACAAACCAGCAATTTCTGTTAGGACAGTTCATCCTAAATCATGAAATGCTGTTCAAAATGACACTGAAAATATATGGCAAAGGTTGTTTTGCTCGTTCTGTGCTCTGCTTGTTTCTTCTAACAGTCAAATGAAACTTGACTTGCTTATTTATTTTGCAAGAAGGCTCTGAAAACAACACTAACTCTAAAGGGGGAAAATTGAGGGTTAGTTTAACTTCTCCTAAACTTCCTATCTCAAAGTTTCACAAAGCAGAACCAGTTCCCACAGTGTGAGCACAGGTTCACTAACATTAAACTCAAAGCACTTCACGGAACTGAGGTGGAGAACTAGCTCCCATGTTAAACCACACACAGCTCATAGCGCCTGAAGGCGGGGATATAGGGACACAGCATGCAGATACAGTAGCAGGCCTCTTGCTCTATTGCTCCACAGCAAGAAGGGATTTAGGGGGAAATCCCAACCTCAGAAAACAATAAATGAGAGGTCTGCCTTTGACTTCAGTGAACTTAGTGATAAGTCTCTTGAGGGAGATTAGCCCACGTTTAATGGGCCAGCGTTAAGTTTTGTGCACGGATATTCAACAGGAGCAGCATGAAACTGCGAGCATTGCAGAGGTCTGATTCAGCTGCAGAACTGATGTAAATTGCAGGGAAATGTTGTTATTACACTACATACAATTACACTATCACCCAGAGACTCCAATTAACAGTATAGTCTCATTGTACAATCCCAGCTTCAAAGGGAGTTTGATTTAAATAGACAAGGCAGGTAACTGAAGCCTTAGGATATACACTGTACAACTGAGAAATGAGGCAAAAGTAATTAAGTGACTTGACCAGGATCATACAGGAAATCTTTGGCTGAGCCAGACCCTGATTTCCATTATGCTTAGCCCTTGCCTGCAGCCATAATTACAGCAGCATTCTTCTGCTCTGACCTCAGCCTAGCTGCAAATGCACGTACACGTCAAAGGCATGGCTCCAGTCCTTTCACCCCTGCAAACCCTGCTCCACAGCGCTCGTCAGTGTGTGCCAAGAAAGGGGAAAAAGAGCTTTCAAGTGTCTGCATATCTGCTCCACACCCCAGTGCAGGCATACAATACCTCCACACAATACCTCACAGCTCTGGGTCCTGCACCCAGCCTGGCTGGTGTTTCAGCAGCCATAAACTAATCCAACAGTTTCAGCGTGTTAAAAACACTGTTGATTATATGCTATAGAACCAAGATGAACATGATTTTTATGGTTTTTTTCCATTTCTTTAGTGATTACATTTTCACAGGAAGCCTACTAGAAATTATTGGTGGTGGTTTGGACAAATGCGGCCTTGAAAACATTAACTGATGCTTGGAGCTGCCAACATTGTAAAAGATCAGTACCTGCTGTAATTTCAAGAAGAAAATGAATAAAACAGGGTATTTCAATAACTTAGTTTCCTTCTTTTCTTTAAAAAATACATTAGAATATAGCTGATATATTTCTTGCCCCAGTTTCATCTTCTGATGCTGCCTGTAAAGATGCCAAATAAACATAATTGAAGAATATAAATACCTTTCTCTCTTTTCTGTCTTCCTTTCTATAATTGCTATCCGAGGAAAAGCTCTTCAGCTTATTGTTAAAATTAATAGAAAAAGTCAACTCTAAAATCTGGGAGCACCAAACCATTAACTACTAAAAACTGACATAGTTCCACTAGCACTTGGTACAGGTGAGCCCTTCCCCAAAACCTCTGAAAACTATAACAAAGGCAGAGCTGCAACAGAAGGTCAGTAGTCATGTGGAGAACTTGCCTATACAAATAACAAAGGCAAGGTACGTCTCAGTTCCTATGAGCTCTTTCCTCCTTCTTACTTGTTTTTATAACATAACTTACTGTATGTATTTCTATACTGAGTCCCAGATCAGCAGGTTGACAGAGATTGACCTGCAGATAAGTGGTTTTAGCTTGTTATCTCCTGTTAACCTAGTACAATTTAATACACAAAGTAATTCTTCTGATAGAGTTGACTGAAACAGAAGCATGTTGCCTTGTGTGGACATCTCCATACTTTTTTATTTGGGCAATACTTCCTCCCCTGGCTAACATTCCTATTAACTGGCTGGATATTGCACCATTTTACAGTCCAGACAGTCAGGAAGGGAGAAGCTTTGCAACGTGTAAACCAATTGCAAAGACACAATATTGGGTTAACCATGATAATCTAACACAATAATATATCTTTTCCCCACATCTCTACTGACAGAACACTATGTTTAAAGCTGCAGATGACAACATCTCCTCCAGGTTGGGGTTGAACACACACTAATTTGCTCTAGTTGGTGAGGAGTAGGGAAACGGAGAGGTTTTTGCTCAAGCTTTTCCCATTGAGCTACAAGCTCCCAAATATCATTTCTCTATGGGCTGTGCACACTTCAGTACATCAACAGGCTATTGAGCACCTCATCCATAATTGCATACATCAGTTATGATCCCAAGTCTGGAAATACTGAGCACACACTATCACACATTCAGCTTCCCCCAGGCCTATAGCATAAGTGTAGCTATCAGTAACCATAAGAAAAATGTAAAGATCAAAATATATATATCAAGGATTTACATGAGGAAGATGAGCCACTGAGGAGATGCATTACCTTTTTTAAGTAAGTCATTACAAATGAAAGGCAAAGACTGCGGATTAATTATCCAGCTTGCTCTTCCATTGCTGCTTAGTGAGATTATGACTGTGACTCTTGCAGAAAGGGGACACTGCAGTGTAATTGTCTTAAAAGCTCTCTGTAGCTTAGTGAGATTTAGCCGGTGAGTGTGATAAATCTGCACCAAACAGAAGCCGAGAGCTCAGGTACCTTGTGCTGCCTCGCCACCTTTTCTGAGGCACTGTCATATCACGGAGAGATCCTACAGTGGTATTCATTTTGCATGTTGAAAGCACGAAATGATCAGTCTGACTGATCATAGTGATGATTTCACCTTAGCATATTTCAGTGCTATCCTGAGTTTTTTGGGAGACAAATATTAAATATTTTCTGATTCTGCTGTCAGAGAAAAACCTATCATTTCCTATCCAAAACAACCCCAGCCACTGCACTGCTGCGTTGCTCAGTTTTGCTCAAGAAAAAAATCATGTCCTTTTAGTTTAGTACACTCTTGCTGTTAAGAGCATTTCATATTTGCCATGAACTCCCTGAAATCAGTTGTTTCTACAAGCAGTTACTGATTACACACAGCACTACATATTGCAGGCAACAGTTCATTAACTCCCAGTATCAGACAGTGTGAAAGGACTCAGTTTCAATTCAATCAGCTTTGTCCACAGACAAGCACAGCACAAGCAGGTTGTTGTGAGGAATTGTGTTTATGTGTGTGTGTGTGTGTGCAGAAATATTCCTGAACTTTAAGGAAGTTCCTAATCCTGATCTCAATCTAATGTACCTGGCTTTACAGGTGGCCTAACCAAACCTCCAGATCTGAATGGCATGATGCAATGAAACCACTAAAATCTGAGATAGATTCTGCAGCTTTGGCCAATCTGAGGGTTTCTCTATAAACCTGATTTACACTCATCTATAAAAAGGCAATTGAGGGCTAAGGGTCAAATGTTTTGCTAAAAGGAATTACTTCAGAGCTTTTCTTTTTGAAGTACATTGATTAGAAATACACTAGAATTAATCCAGGTAGGGCAGCTGAGGAAAGCACAGCAGCTGTACATCTCCTTTAGATTATGATTAGGATTCATCATATAATGGCACATGATTTATAACATATAACCTCTGCTACCAGCTTCGGAAGCAGAGGAAATCTCTGTACCCACAGAGCCTTTCAGTTATTGACCTGGGTGTTAGTAGGGCCAAAAAGATAGCGACAGCCACTAGTAAAAAAAGCAATCGAACAACATCCATTGACAGAATTCACCAGTCCCCATGGACTGGCTGCAATTGGCAGCAACTTCTCAGTTTCAATGTCCAAATACAGTAGAGTAATCACAGATTACTGATGTATCCGCTGTCCAGTCTCCTCTTATCAGCAATTTTTTTTTCTTTTCTTTTTTACCATGGAGATTAAAAGACTAATACCAGAAAGCAGTTCAATGCCAGAAATAAAAGAACAAAGAATAATACAAACAATAATCAGGAAGATTTGGTTTTTAATGAACAGAAAATAAATACTTGTTTAAGCACCCTGAAGTCAGAGGAGAAATTCTTGTTGACCTTTCAGGGGGTTAAAGCAGGTTCTTAAAGATGTTACTAAATGCCCCAGGAAATGTTTCAAATCATTTATGATATGATCTTTTCCCAAAGAGAGCTTTAGGAAAAATCCTGGTGTGTTGTCAAGGTGGGACTCTGAATTCTAGCTGCAAATCATGTCATCTTCAAAAGTCCTAAGGAGCCTCTCTCAGGCTGCACTGAGTTACTACAGATGCCTTTTTATCAAGAATAAAATCATAGCAACAAGCTTGTTCACCATACAAGTCAATACAGTCTTCCAAGAGCAAGACTTCATGTTCATCAGTCTTTAAGACCTCAACATTGTCCACTGTCCAAATGAGAGCCCTTCTAACGCACAAGTAAAACCTTGGGCCCACTTTTAAGTAGTAACAAACCACCTATTAAGTATGTTGCGTCAATGAAAAGATGTCTTTCCTACAGGAATCTAGATTATGAATCCTGAAAGTTAGTCCAGGCTGGTATCATTCTCTTGGCATGATCAGTCCCGTTCCATGCCTCACATACCATGAAGCCAGAACTCAAACAAAATGCTTTCAGTTCTAAGTGGAGGCATAAGCAGTGGGGGACAAAACTTCTAAACCCAGTAGCATTCTTTCTACTACCTCTCATTGCATGAGAACAGTTCTTTTGCAAAACACACATGCTCCTCTCCATTGTACATTCTTCCATTGATCAGTAAAGACAAAAAAAGCAGCACTGCAGGATTTCCACTTTCCAGTAAAAAATGTCCAAACGAACGAATCCCAAAACACCAAGTAGAGACAAAAATAGATAACACTTTAACAGGGCTGTCATGATTGTCTGTGTGAGAACATCTTCAGTGTGTATGGAATACAGGTTGTTAGACTATTCTAAACCAGCTGCACTATTAAAAGTCCTCTTGCCTCTAAAGTGGCTGCTGAGAAATTAGAGGAGAGGCCATGTACTTAAATTCCTCAGCAAAACCCTTGTGCCCAAAATAACTTCACAGAAAGTAGCTAATGTGGCACTGAAGAAGGAAGAGAGGCATCTGGCTCCAAAATGAGGAAAAGTAAATCAGTTTGGGAGTCTCTAAGTTGGAGAGACATCAATTTGATAGGTGGACCACTCGGTGGAGAAAGAACTGGCTGGATGGCCACACGCAAAGAGTTGTGCTCAATGGCTCAATGTCTAGCTGGACACCAGTAATGAGTGGTGTCCCTCAGGGATCAGTGTTGGAACTGGTCTTGTTCAACATCTTTGTCAGTGACATGGACAGTGGGATTGACTGCGCCCTCAGCAAGTTTGCCGATGACACCAAGCTGTGTAGTTGATATGCTGGAGGGAAGGCATGCCATCCAGAGGGACCTTGACACACTTGTGAGATGGGCTGATGCCAACCTGATGAAGTTTAACGATGTCAAGTGCAAGGTCCTACAGCTGGGTCGGAGCAATCCCAGGCACAGCTACAGGTTGGGCAGAGAAGAGATTCAGAGCACCCCTGCAAAGAAGGACTTGGGGGTGTTGGTCAATGAGAAAATGAATATGAGTTGGCAGTGTATGCTCCCAGCCCAGAAAGCCAACCATATCCTGGGCTGCATCAAAAGGAGCGTGACCAGCAGGTCAAGGGAGGTGATCCTGCCCCTCTACTCTGCTCTCCTGAGACCTCACTTGGAGTATTGTGTGCAGTGCTGGTGTCCTCAACATAAAAAGGACATGGAACTGCTGGAACAAGTCCAGGGGAGGGCCACAAGGATGATCAGGGGACTGGAGCACCTCCCGTATGAAGATAGGCTGAGAAAGTTGGGGCTGTTCAGCCTGGAGAAGAGAAGGCTGCGTGGAGATCTCATAGCAGCCTTCCAGTATCTGAAGGGGTGCTATAGGGATGCCGGGGAGGGACTCTTCATTAGAGACTGTAGTGAGAGGACAAGGGGTAACGGGTTCAAACTTCAACAGGGGAAGTTTAGATTGGATATGAGGAAGAAATTCTTTCCTGTAAGGGTGGTGAGGCACTGGAATGGGTTGCGCAGGGAAGTTGTGAATGCTTCATCGCTGGCAGTGCTCAAGGCCGGGCTGGACATAGCCTTGGGTGGCATGGTTTAGTGGGAGATGTCCCTGGCCATGGCAGGGTGGTTGGAACTAGATGATCTTAAGGTCCTTTCCAACCCTAACTATTCTATGATTCTATGATACCAGTCGGGAACTCCATGTTTATAAACACTTGGATTTGTTATGAATTTACCCTTAGATTTTAATTCCTTGTCTTCCTAGTATGTTTGTTTTTAAAGATGTCACTCCAGAAGTAACAGACACCCAAAAGAGAGAGATAAGTAAATTCCAGACTGAGAAACTGTATTGGGAATTATTGGATGGAAGCTGTAGAAATGGAGATGCATTTCCCAGCCTTTTTACTAATTACAACCTCTTATATAGCTGCAATTGCCTGGCGAGCCTGGCCGCACATTATTATAAAGCTTTCTCCAAGTCACCCAAGGTGATAACCCATGGTTAGCAACTAAAACTCTCCCTCAAGTTTCATATTGCTTCCCATGTAGGCAGAGGATAGATGACCTAATTAAGAATGCACATGACCTCTGGCTGAATACGCTGCACGGAGCTGCCGCACGCTGCAAAGGAAGACACAGACACGGTTAGGTTTCTGCTTCCGCCCCAATCTTTAAATGTTGGCTACTGTTGCTTTAAATATTTATAGCGGATGCAGGAAGTGTGTCTTGAATATAATGGAAGGGAAGAGATGGCAAGAAACTCATTCTCTCCAACTTTTGTTTCACTTTAATCCCTGGTTGCCAAAGTCAAGAATTTTGATATGATGTTAGTGCTAACAGAGGCTGCTGTACATTTAGCAGGCTCTGGGCCCCTTAGCATAGGGTTAAATGTCAAAAGCAGAGGAAGAAGCTGTCTGTTGTGAATGTGAATTAAGTTTTCCCTTTCTCAGCAAACCAGAAAAAAACATTTTCCACCAGAAAGCAGCAGAAACTTCTGTAGCACAGTACGGTAATACCTAAAGTCTGCTTGAAGGCATTATAGCAAACTGCCATCTGCTATGCCTCCAGTACTACCAATGAATGAAATCCAGTGGCACCATGTGGACTGCCTTTGTTTCAAGGTATTGGCTTTAAATCTCATATTGCTCTTCAAGAATTCCACCATTTATCTCTCCCCACCCCTGCTGGCCTTGCCACGTACAACTCAAATAAACCACTATTAATTATATTAATCAATTATGATGTATCCTCTTCTTACAGTTAATCCTATTCATTACAGTGGAATCTTGCATAATTATGACCGTATGTTAGCAAGTTAAGCTAGGTAGTTTAGAGCCAGTAACAATAATGATACTTCCCCCTCTTTACAAAGAGAGCATCGTTATTGGATGAGCTCAGATCCCGTCAGCTGCTCTGAGGGGGAAGAGCAATGCTTGAGCACAAAAGGTACCTCTGACAGCACCTTACACTAGGCTCAGTCTGACTGCCAAGATGGGCAGATTACATTACCTGCACTGTCTAGAGTGGGAAACTGAGGCACGAGAAGTTACCTGGAAGGAACACACTGACGTGAGGGCTGGGAATAAAACTGAATCTTTCTGTTCTAGCAATGGGATATATTCCTATGTTTCAAGAGCTTTTCCTAAAAACAAATATACCCTGACTAGGTTTGACTCCAGCAAGGCTGTGTTACATTATGATGACAAGGGAGCTGAGGAAGCAGTAAATAAAGAGACACTACTGGCTTTTAAAAAAGAAGGGGAGATGTCTTCATGCTAATTTGCCAGGGGATTTGACAGGCTCAAGAACAAGTGGACATTATTGACAACTCCGTGATACAAGAACTCAGAAAGCCAAGTATATTTACCCTGACTTTCTGGATCCAAGAGTGAAGGCGTTTGTCAGACCCGTGACACAGAGATGTTGGTTATAAAGCGCCAGGACCACAGGGGAAACACTATTCCTGTGGGCATTGAGCAGACCTCAGGACAGTATCTGCTGCCGAACTCTTCCAGATGCCAAAGATGGAGTTCAGGCCTGATTCCACAACTCACCCTCACCTTCTGTTTTAAGAGGAAAAGGGTACTCCCACAAAGATCCTCAATTACAAGACCAAACCATGCTTTGGCTGATGACAGAGTAACGGAGGAGAAGGGGGGGGGGGATATATTCAAAGTTTACCTGTGTGGTAACTTTCTGTGGTTTTGCCAGGAATTAGGAATACTGGCCTGGCCATGCACATGCTTTGCTCAAGAAGCTGGGACGCTAGGAATCATGGGCAACGATACGGGCGGCACACTGTATAGCAGGGAGACACGACTGGACAAAAAACCCCACAACAAAACCAAAACATTCCACAATGCCAAGAGCTTTGGAGTGATTTCTACCCTCCATAACTAGAACTAATATTTTCACCATTCACATTTTTCTACATGGCATTTTTTTCCCCCAATATTTTTAGCTTCTGAATTACCAAAAATATTTTTTCCCCACTTTGTTCTTTTTATAGTCTTTATTTCCCACAGCTTCATGCAAATCTAAATGACCATTTCAAGAGGTTTGGGGTTTATTTTTCCACTTGAGTCCTTTCTTAGGCCACACATAACTTTCTCACAAAACAAGCTTTGGAAAAGTACAGGATAAAAAGGAAAATTTTTAATCAAGTCATCCTGAGAGCACTGGAAATTAAGGTGGTTACCTCATACCCTTCCCTGGGTCTTAAATGTGAGCTCCTGAATGGATTCTCACGTGTCTGGTGAGAGCCGAGTGCACCCGCACATCTGTTTTCTCAAAACTTGAAGGCACTTAACCTTGACCCCCATATTATCTGTCAAGTTTTGTGAAACAGTCCCCAAAAAAGTCACAAAAAAGAGTGATGAATGAGCCTTTAGGTTACTATGATAAAAAGAAAAACAATAATAAAGAAAAATTATAAAAGTACATATATAGGTGATAAAATGAATAAAGAAAAAATCAATATTCTGAAAATTCAAAGTTCAGCGTCAGTGGCTATAATTATTTGACTGAAAAATTCCAGCCTTATTCTATAGCACTAAACTTTATAAGTATGAATAAAGGGAAATTATTTGAAGCCCTGGTTTTGCCCAGACATTCTTCAAACAGCGATAGTTTTGTGTCACAAAAGCTGTGCAGTTTGCAATGACAAGAAAATAGGAACATGAGATTATAATCTACCTTTGCTCTACCTGAGAAATTTCCATGGAAGATGGAGCTGCTGGTTATTTCTGTCCTCTAATTAAGACACAGAACAATTCTTTTCGGCCTGACGTACACTCAAAATAAGTACAGGCACATAGCGTGTTACAAATAGTAAAGGGAAAAGCTTTTCTAAAATCCTCCAGAATGATACAGAAAGGAATATTCTGGTCCTGTCTGGCCTATGAAGAGGTTTCACCTTAGTACTATAGGCTTGACTCTAAGAGCATCTGAAGATCTCAGGTCACCAGCCTTCATCTCCTCAGCTTGGCTCTGGCTACAAGACTGAAAGCATCCAAGGTACAAGCAGTTAATTTGTTTTCACCTTTTTGCCATTTGCTACATTCAATTACTTGTACCAAGCATAGAAAAGTCAGAACATCACACAAATGAGTTGGGAAGTGCCAGCACTGGATAAATTACTGAGCCTGCCACCTGAACCCAAAGCAGAACTCCAGGAGTAAGGGCTACAAGATTATAAAGGCTGATGATGTATAAGTACAGAGAACGTTCCTCCAAATGCTTAATGATGTGAGTAACCTTACTTACACACAGAAATCCTTTGAGTAGCACAGAAGTTGCAGCTGGGTCCCTGTTCAGCATTTGCAATTCTTGGCCATCATCTTGCACTGCTAGTTTTAACTACACTTTTGTGAAGTGATATCCATTGTAGTTCTAGGCCATTTAGCAAAGGAAAATTACCTGCTAAATCCAAGATCTTTGGGACTGCTGCTCTGAGGGGTTTTTCGTGGGTTTCTAGGAGGGAACAAATGGCTCATACACAGGGTGCAGTGATTAGACCTTGAAATACAAAATCATGCAGGCCCCAAAGTTCCAGTGCAGCACATGAAGCTGCTTCTGTCAGCTTGGCAAGTGGCTGAGACCACCAGTGTTCCTCCAATTGCCTCTGAGTTGATGAGGAAGGTGACAGACAGCCTAGATCTGCTGGGACATTGCATGGTCATGTGTATGCTGCTGCAACACAGAGTCCTGCCTAAAGAAGTGCCGCTGGAAAGGGATTTGTCTCCTTCCTCCTCTTACAGCACTTACCTATAGTATTTCTGAAGGAGATACCACACACAGCTCCATCCAAGTGATGGCCCTCCACAGGCGGCAGAATTTGACTTCCTGGGAAGAAACCACTTGTCACAGATGTGTGCAGCCAAAGAGTAAGCCCTTTAGACACTGACCATGTAACAAAGCAAAAAATTCTAATAACCAGGAGAACCACTGAGGAAAACAGCAGTAATGAAGTTAAACTGGACATTCTGAAACTTCTCTCTCCTTTGGAGGTCAGGTGAAGGAGGTGAAGTAAGTCAGCGTTCCATGAGTTCAGCACTCTACAGAACTTTCTGTGAGGAGGTGAGTACTTACCTTTCTTCCAGGTAACTATCTATGTATTTGCATGCTCAACCAAAAACTTCTACATTTTAGGATGTGGACGGAATTTTCTAAACTTTATATAAGTGAGCATAACTAAATTAATACAAGTTATGATTTCCTCTGGTGGCCATATTCTGGTATGTACCTCTTTATTTGATGGGGACTTCTCTAAATCTCTATGTAATAAACCCAGCACAACTCATGCAAGGCCCTTTGGATCCAGCAACAGTTTTGTTTATCTCCTCACCTTGGCTGTCCCATATTCTTTACTCCTCCCTGAATTTCCCTCTGCACTGCTTCATTCTTTGACCTTTGCCACTGCATTAGTTCTGGGGAGATTCACTTTTCAGAATGAAATGAACAAAGAGAAAATAATTTACTTGGAGAAAATGGAAAATATTTAGCCCTTTAACGTAACTTTCTTTTCCAGTTTAAGGGTTTTGTGGTGAGTTTTTTGTTCACTTTATTTTTTATACTAATTAAAGGCACCTCACAAAGTCAGTTTTACTTTGAAAAACAGTAAAAATCGAACTTTGGCGTTTATACAAGAACCATTTTATTATTAAAAAAAATAAATCTCTAGGTAGAGTTTTTCAACTTTTTTCCTTGCATCTGAAAGTATAAAATAGATTTTTCTCTTTGGAAAAAACATATTTTTGGAAAAAACATGCAAATTTTTTTAGGAAGGACCTCATTGCATCCCAAATCTGGATGACTGGAGTATTAAGATCCTTCCCATATGACCAGAACATACTGCAAAGCTAAAACAAGCTGACAAGAGCAGCAGACAAGAGTTGGAGATACACACCTCTATAGCTCTGGGCTTAAAATGCTTATTTTACAGCATACAGACATCACAGCCCACCAGCTACAGGAGCACCACCCTGTCTCCTTGGAAGCTACAGCAAGAACAGGGTTTCTGACAAGGAAGACTCACTGTTTAATAATCACTTCTGGGGGCAACATCCATAGGAAAATAACAGCTGTAAGGACAGCCTGATGGGTTTCAAGGGCTTTTTACACAGATGAGCAGAGAGATATATCTTCCTGCCCTCCCCAGTAAGCAGAGTAGGAAAAGGTCCTGGAGATTAACTGATAAACATTACTTCAGTGGAATTTAAAACAAGCCTCTAGGAAAATGCCTAAATATACTAATAAAGCAAGAACATGTCAATTTTGCAACTGTCACACATCTCAAAAAAAGTTGGCATTTAATTAAAGACAACTGCTCTACTCCAGAGAATCTTAACTTCCAACTCACTTGGGTATCGAGACTCAGAGAGGAAAAAATATTAAGGAAGATGCTTAGAAATGTGAGAGTAAAACACAACCCTGCATTTATTATTACTGTTGTCATTCAATCTTCTGTTCTTTGAACATTTGAGCTTGGCAATATTGCTTCCCCGATGGGCAGAACTGCTCATTAATACATGTGATACATCTGCTTCTCCATGTTTTACAGCGCAAGGAAAATCAATCCTGGTTGTGAGTTTGAGCTTGGAGCTCAAATACAGACAATAGTACAATAGAGACTGTATCTGACAGTACCCTAAGCCCAATTTCCCATTTCATAAAAAAAATACGCTGTGAGATGATTAAGATCTGGCCTCTACTTCCACTCATATCTGCTGGAGTTCCACATGCAAACAGAGTTTTCATCCCAAAGTTCCACACCTGATATCCTGGCTTTGCTCTGCAGCTGGCACTAACAAATGATTATTTGTTTCAGCAGTTTGCAATCACCTTTGCTTTACTCAGGATGCTTCACTACTGGTGTGGCCTATTATCCTGCACTGACAACTATGACGTGGTGGGCTGCTGCTCCATCACACAGTCAACAGCGTCTCCTGGCCTAATGTGCATCCACTTCAAAACACCACAACTGCTTTTCCAATATAATCTTAGTAAAATTATGCTTAAGTTATTTCAATACCCAGCAAAGTAAGAGATGACACTTTTCCAGATGCCTTGGTTATTTCGATACCTCAGGTCTCCCAGTGTAACAATTTAGCTGAATGAATTCACAGGGACAAAAAGAAAAAGGAACATCTTTAGTAATACTGCTGCATCAGTTATCTGGTGCTTGTAAACCTGCCTTCCCGACCTCTTGACAACGAGGGAAATCAGACATTTTCACAGCAGTGGAAGAACGTATACAATTCTGTTTTATGTAGAACTCCACTTTAGGCCCTAAGGAACTGCTTTTTCATTTTATCGTTGCCCTTTTCTCTTCACCCTGACCCATCTCTGTATTCCCAAGTTGCTCAGCCTTTATCTCTGCGTATAGAGGGCAAAAGCCTGCTATTTGGTGTGCTATTCTGAAGTGGAATTCCTGCCACAGGAACACTCGAACATCACTACGAACTGACAGCATCTCCCTGAAACATCATTACTGAGCGCTCACTACATAGTCAAATGCACTAAATGATGTGTGCTTTGCAGATGAGAGAGAAAATAAATTAGGGTCAGTAATTAAATTTTTTAAAGCCTGCCATGTACAGGTTAGCATCTGTGCGTTAAAGGTTGCAAAAATCTTTCAGAAGTGGGTTACTGTTACTGGTAAAATACCTTCAACACATGTATGTGTAAAGCTGTAAGGTCAAACACATTACACACTGCTGCCGGCATGCCAAAACCAAAATAAAGCCACTAGAACTTCAGGGAAACATGTATACAGAGTTTAGAGTGAACTTTATGCTTAATGTTTTAAAATCAAAAGAGCCTAAAACACATCAATCCTGGGAACAATTTTTAAATGGAAAGTTAGTTTACCTGTCTATTTACCTAAATATCCATTGGGTTTCCCATGTTTATTCTGCAGGTGGATACTGCTAGCATTGTCAGTTTTAAAAACCTAAAGTCTTTTTAAAATGTCACATATTAAATACTTAGCTGGGAAGGAAACCTAAAACCAAACCAGCAGCAACCAGTCTCTCACTTCAGTGGG
Organism: Ara ararauna; assembly: GCA_028858755.1. NCBI lineage: Eukaryota > Metazoa > Chordata > Aves > Psittaciformes > Psittacidae > Ara > Ara ararauna. The sequence continues at coordinate 7,784,073 of CM054410.1, read as the reverse complement.
CTCTGAATCCCAGAAGCCTATACAGACTCCATGTCCTGACTGTGGGGTCAAGCTGAGATACAGTAGATCTTCACAAGCCTCCACTGGATTCACTCCTGCACTGGTTTAATTCTGCAGCTTCTGGTCCTGAACCCCACACAAACCACCACACACTATACTCAGCATGTAAGCATGCAGTAGAAACATCATGACCCAGTGTCATCAGTCATTCTTTTTACACAAATAGGATCCTAAATACCAACTGATTGTTAAAAGGACATTTACCAAGGTTTATTAAGTACATACAACATAAATCCATTTGGCATGTAATTAATTCAAAATTACATGAGCACTAAATGTGCAATTAACTCTGCAAGGAATGTTTAGGCCTTTAGCTGGCATTTACAAAGGAAGCTACAAGTTTATTAGCTAGCAATTTATTGCTAAAATACTGGCAATTCATGAGTATGTTGATTGAAATCTAACTTACTATCACTACACTGTTATAGGGCAATTAAGGATCTAAACAACCCTTTCAAGTAAATTAAGAAACAATGGAAGTTTTATGCATTAATAAGAATGCTGTTAACCACAATACTGAACAGGTCTTTTACTAATGCCCAACAAGTGTACTTTTCCACAGCTGTGGAGAACCCTTTCCAATGCACTCAAAAAACTTCTGCAACATGTTTCTAACCTTCCACAAGATATTAGGGATATGCAGGCAAAATCCCACCACTATTGCCAGACAAATAAAAAGCAGGACATTGAGCAGCAGGTTTTAGCCTGAAAGCCGCATTTTAGAGACTCTTCAAGTCAAAACCATAAGAGGTCAGCACACATGCTCATAGCGAATGGAGCGAAACCAAGAAAGGGTGTTACTGATGCCTTCACCTGAGAACTTGCCCTCTTGGGGCCACAACAAGCCAGCATGGAAGAGCACACTCACACACATACTGCTCAATATGTTCTCCTGGTCAATATGTTCTACTGCCCAATATGTTCATCCTGGCGCTCAGATACACCAGGCATGCTGACACATAACTCCGAGCAGGTACAGAAGTGCCCTCAGCAGCCCAGGAGCCTACATAACAGAATGGTCTTTGAGGCTCTGTTGTTTCTTTAAGATTCATTGTCAACAACAAAACTCCAGCTCAAAAGGAAAACACTAGTTTACAAATTGCTAAGTTTGGATTCAGGAGAAGCTTCATGGCCTGGAGCTTTTTTTATGATGAACTAAATAATGAATCTGAGAATCCACAAATTTCTTGTAAATACATACTTAATATGAACTTGGAGACTAACCCCATAGTCCAAGTCTATTACTCAAGTATATATATACTCTTCTGGCAGGACATCTAGTTTATGATTACTCCTTTATCTCTGGAAAACATAATCTGTCCATAGCAATGTCAACAGACAGCCGTCTGCAGCACATATTTTGCTTCCACTTATAACCTCCACCCTGTGATTCTTTTCATGTAAACTAATAGCTAGCTCCCATGTGCCAGTACTTTATTGCAGTTGGGTCACTGCACCCGTTCTCTGCTGTAGTTATTGCATACCCCAGTTTTCATTTGAAGCTAGTTCAACCAAATGAAGAGATGACAACAGAGAAGCTGCTCCCTTGCACCAGGCCTAGGCAAAGTGGTGATTTGCCATCTAAGATTTCAGTAGCATCATTCTTTGGCTTGCTTTTCCCCCAACATGAAATTCTGTGTTATCAGTGAAAATTAATCCCTCTGCATTTTGCAGAAGAGTAAAAGGTTAGAAGGAACCACAGAAAAGGGAAAAAGACAAACTGTTCTAGGATTATCTTTTAGGGTCAGGATCTTTTAGAAGACTGAGACATCAGATACAGCAAAGTAAAAATAAAGATGGAAAAAAAATATCACTCCAGCTGATAATCAAGACAAATCATATGTCTCTAAGATACAATCAGTTCGTTGGCATGCTCCTTTGCTTCACTGAGATTCCTAGCCGGATCAGGCAACATCTCAAGGCATCACATAAATTGCTCAAGAGCACATTAATGCACACATCACTCCACAGATAGGCTTCACCACCTCTGCAGCACGTTTGTGGCCCTCTGTAGTGTATACTACTCATAACATTGTGTTTCCCACATACTAGCTATTATATTTTTTTACAGCACCATAACAACTGCATTTGAAAAGCCATGGATGTGCTGTTTTCACTTGACAAACTAGACTACAGGTTGAGGTGCAATAACCTTTTCTGGTTCCACTGCATGGTCAGGTGCTGACCACCTGATTGTGACCTGCAAAAGGATCCACAGATGCACAGGATTTAAACTGCAGAGGACAGAACTGGTGCTGAAGGCTTTGAGCAGAGAATGGTGAGACTGGAATAATTAGACTTAAAAACTTAATGTGCATCCTCTCCTCCAACAGAAATCCATTATTAAATCCAACACTGAGGAAAACCAAGACAAAAGAAGTGAAGAAATGTGTTTGTTGATTTTTAGTCATTTCTTTACATTTCAGTATTTTGGGGGAGGTTTGTTTGGGTTTTTTTAAGAAGCTTCACCTTTTGCCTCGCTCAGGGAATTGAGAGATAAATGTAACTTACTGAATCCAAGTGCTCTAGGAACCGTTAGTGTTTCTCTTTAGAAAATCTGAATGCACATGTTACAGGTGACATTACTTTGAAGTTCTATTCTTAGTTCTCCAGTAGATGTTTAATGACATCAGAAAACATTATCCAAGGCAACACAATTAAGCTTACTCTAAATCCCTGAACAAAAGATGTCCAGGACTGAGCACACATGCCCGGGATAGAGTGAACTGTCAGATCCCCACACTTCCTTACGTGTTGGAGGACGGTAATTCTGAGGACAATCAGATCCTAACTTGCTTAAAGTTGGTTAAACTTGCTTAAACCTCACTGTGGACACCACCAGTGTCTGACTGGCCGTTCAGCTCACACATGCATTAACATCTCTCAATTTTTACAGTACAAACTTGCAGTTACCAGGCCAACTTAATAACCAGACACCCTAGATAATAAGAGTTAGCAGACAGAGGCCGTGCTGGTGCCTTACAAATGGTAGGATCATATAGTGTGAACCACGGAGTGCTTTCCCTGGCCAGGACTCTGAATTGGAGATTGTGGAGCAGACCTGTGGGAGACAGAGACTGTGGTACTGCCCTAGCAATTTCCAGTTCCTATTTAAATACCATCTTGCTTGTTTACATTGGATTTACAGTGTAAAATGACATTCAAGCACATGAGACATTGGGAGAGAGGTTTAATCTTGGGGTGCCGTTGATAATCTTCTCAGGGTCTGTATCATGCTTTGATTAGCTGTACACCACGACAAATAGTCTGTGCTGAACTTTTGTTTTACATATTAATGCTCCTAATTTATATGCAACCTTCATCCAATCCTGGCCAGGCCCTATTTTCTCAACCTCCACCTGTTCCTAAGCCACAGGGCATTTGTCTCAAGCCAAGATTGATGGAACAGCGGGGGAAGAGTTGATGGGGTAGTTCCATGGAGATGCCTAACCCCAGTAGATGTTGAAGAGGGGTTTATATGCACAAATATATTCACGAACAACAACAAGGGAGCAGGATTTACTGGTGCCTGCCACTGAGTCCTGAGTTATGATGAGGACTGTGTCAGTTAAGCTATTTTCAATGTTCTTTTGTTTAGAGTTGATGAGAAGTGCAGTCTGAACTGTGCAGCTCCCACTGGCAGCCTGATAAATACAGGCACAGCAGCTTTGTTGATTGTCCTCCTCTCCTACCCCTTTCACTCCCTCTCCTTAAAAATGCATTTTCAGAACTGCTCCATTCATTCTGTAGTCAGGCCACCAAAGGAAATCAGAATTTACTGAAGGCCTTTAGTTTTCAGAAGGTTATTTAGGGAATGTAGGAGAAAAAAATCCCTTGGGAAAATCTCATCCAAAAAAACCCAAAACAAAACGCAAACCCCACACTGCAGAGAGAAAAAAGATTAAATACAAACATTAGGCATGAATATACCCACATGCCACTAAATAAAAATAATCCTTAGAGCTTACACAGAGCTTTTTGATGCTGCAAAGCAAACATTAACCAATTAGTTAAAGCTAAAACACAAGCGTTAAGGTCAGCTATGCACTAAGCTGCTGCACTGTAAATCTGAACTAAGTCCATAGATTTAAATCATCGTGCTCTGGATTTCCAGCAGCACGTCTGGCAGCAAAGGCTGGCCAACTGATTAAATGCGAAAGATGTTCTAAACTTTCACAAGCCACTTTCTACATGCATGTAACATGCTGTGTACCACTAGAACTTGATTGCTTGGCTACGTACATTTCTTTCACAGACATTTAGATATCCAGGACCAGTTTTCCACTGCCTTTTTTTTTACCCCTAAATTTTATAGGGCATAATACTTCTGGAATTTGATCTCACGTACACAAAGCCTTAAGTAACTACTGATGCTTTTAGAGTATCCACTGCATCATCCCTGTGATCCTCAGCAGCTCTTTGGAGCAAGAGATTTCTTTGAAGCTCAAAGCTTAGTAGAGCCAGGAAAAGAAAAAAAAAATCTCCAAAGCAGCTTACTGAACTTCCAAGTTTTCCAGCTTTAAAACAAACACGCTTCTATCGCTTTAAATCTGTTTCCTCATAACCACAACATGTATGTTTTTCATAAAGCTCTGGAAATTGTACTGGACCCAAGGGAAGGTGCCAAGTGGAAACCCTGATATCTTGAGATTAGAACTCTACTAGTCCTGAGGTACAATGTGCTGTTTGTAACAATTATAATAATACACCTGTACTACCATTGTCAGTGTGGAGTAGCCACATGGGGTCTCATTAGTATTGTATTAGGACTGCATGGGGAAACAGATAATGGCCCATAATGAAAAATGCCAAATTTTCTATATAATAAAAATGAACTTGATTAATGAAAATCACTTTCAGGGAAAGAGTTACAGCGTTGTTAGAAATAAAAAATGATGTATTAATCCGACACTCTTACAGATGGTCCCAACCTCCTGACAACTGCTATTCATTTGAGATGCTATTAGCATGCATAATTATGCTAATTAAGTTGTAATTAAGCACCAATTCTTCAGAGGGCTTTTTTTGTCTATCATTTAATACAACTCAGCTTCAAAGAGTGCTTAAAGCTTTACACAGTGTTTCATGAGAAAGGGGTTCCCAAGTTTCCTAGTAAAGATTCAGCAGCTGAGCTGTGGAATAGGGCCTGTAATCTTTGTTTTGGTTAAAGGGAAACCAGTAAATTGAAGCAGGGTCTGCCAATTGTTGATAAAATAATTAACACTTTCTGCTAAAATAGCACAGTTCATACTGGGACAATTATGAAAAGGAGAAAAATGGTATAATTATCAATGGAGCCAACACCAGTGGCCTATTATGGCTGCTACCCCCTAATTTGAAAAAAATAATTCATTGAAAAGTAGATTCCCGTAAATAATAATAATGGTCCTGATTCAGATACTCTTACTCATACTGTGTACAGTCCCTCTTTCCAAGACTACTCCTGAAGGCCTCATTTAAATAACAGGGCAAATTGCATCAGCTCAATTTATATTGATCTGAAGATCAATTTAATTAAACCAGGGCCGATCTCAGTGTGAACACTCCTGCTTCATTTCGACTTACACCAGTTTCCAATTGATCAAGGATTTGATCTAGTAAAGGAGTGCAGATAAAGCCACTCTTATTTCAGGATTTCCACTGGTTTAATGCAACTTTCCTGTTTAAACAAGGTTAAATCAGATGCAAAAAAAAAATAATCCTGTTTGACAGCTCATTCCTAACATTTCTATTCAAACATTTGTTAAAAAGGGGGAAACTCTTAAAACCAAGCAGAAACCTAAGCCGCTGCTTGCAGTTGCTGGCAAACGCTCTCCTACTTTTTGGAACAGGACCGAGCAGCATCATGAAAGCCGTATTCTTACAGTTCCCCATCTGCCTCGTTATAGCACAGTAGATATGTACTCCTATTTGGGCAAAACTCTATTGTTACATTAAGCCAAAGGAAGATTCTTATTTTTAACTGATTCAGCTGATTTCTTGTCTTGTGAGCAGAGCTGAAATGGCAAACAGCTTCATAAAAAAACAGAAGATGACTCGTGATAAAAATATTAAACTATGTACTGTACGTGCAAGTTGACATTGTGACTACCCAGGCTTGGCCAATTTCCTGGGACCCAAACATGTGGCTCTAATCCTCATTTAAAGAGGCTACAGGACCACATCATTTTGCTTTCTCTTACTACGGATCCCATCCCAAACATTAAATGCATTGCCAATAAACCCTAAAGCAATGTATTATTTGCCTCACATGGAATACTACACGATATATATAAAAGCATATAAATATTTTTTTTTAAAAGTAAATGGGGAACATGCACTGTAAAATCAAAAGTCTCTGCACTAATCTTTGGATAAACACAACTGGTTGCTGTTAAGAAAATAGCACAGAGGGGATTATCTAAAATACTGTTATGCTGCTGACAACTTGGCTGTCTCTCTTTTTATTATTTTATTATATTATTATTTAGTGCTCTGTTCTATCATCTGCTGTAATTTCAGATTGGTCTTTATTTCTCAGCTAATTTAAGTTCTTGAGCCCTGGCAGGGTCATTTGGCTCACATTTCAGTTAAATATGTAAAAAGTAGAAAATCCCAATTTTTCTGACTGGGATGTTTTTAACATTTAGGGTCTTCAGGAATGAAAAAGCAAATTGGAGGCAGAGGGTTTGACTTTCTGAAAACAAACAATAGTATTTTAAAAGCAGGTTGGACTGCTTTGAACACAACTTATAAACTCCTCTTAGCCAGATGCCAGCTAGAAATCCCTTGAACGACATCTGGCGCCAAACTATCAGATTCTTGTATGAACAAGTTCATAGGCAAAATGTGCATGATTTCCATATGTATTTTTCCATTCCCATACACGCAATCTTTGTAGGGTCATCCAAAGACTGAACCTTGTTGCAAGTTGCTTACAAATACAGGCACACATGTGATAAGCCTAACATCATCCCCTGTGTCACTACTTTTCCTCCAAAGTAAATATGGGTGCTTAAAATTACTATAGGAAAAGCCATTGAAAGAGCAGAATATGGGCATGCTCAGCAGTTTAGCCCTAATTATTCAATTTTGCTAAATACCTACTAAAAAACTCCAACTAATTCATGCTATGAAGGATAAGCACAGTGAAGTCATGATCTCAACTCTGCAATCCCATATTCAGTATGTTGTGGGTATCTTTCATTGTAAGGCATCATGAGAATTTACATTGTGCTTACAAAAGCCACCCTCTGGCAGAAAACCCAGCATCTGTAGCCTTCAAAGTCTTTTTCCTAGCAGGAAAATATCTCAGGATCTGTCCCAAAATGCTTTATTCATCTGTTCATCCATCTGATCATGTTCCTGGATTTGCACTGGTGGCACTGACTTCCCATCACAGTGTAATTATATCAAGGAGGATATGTGGGATTTCTCACACTTTCCTCATTCCTCTGAACCTTATTAGCACTAACCAATGCATTGCAGCAGGAGCTCTGCTGTACAAACATCCCAATCCCAAACAGTCAGTGCTTCCTAAAAGGGCTGTGTGACACCAGCTTGCTGCAGAGCTGCGTGGGCTTCAGACAGTCATGAACAACATGAACTCCAAATTCTCTCCTGCCAGACTACAGCATCATGACTGCCTGTAAAGGTATTTCAGTGAATCTTATCAAGGTGGCTACTGAGGAGCAACACCACCTGAACTTTAAAGCCTTGGGCAAGATTCCAACAGAGTTTATTGCCTCCTTGTGCAAAGCACTGAGAGCACACAAACAGGCACCAAGCCTGGCACTGCACACCACGTTGGAATGACACACTGGAACAGGAAGCTTACGAAGTCTGCCTTTTGAGACCTCCACTAGCAATAAAGGATTAGAGCCAAAGAAGTCTTACCACGTGCTTGTCTGCAGCTTTAGACACATGTATTATTTCAGCAATGGGTTAATTAAATAACTTACATCATCTGCAAAATAAAGGACATACAATATACATGATACGTGCCCAAATGGAATATAATGTGGCTCTCCATTAGGGACTCTAGTGATAGGACAAGGGATAGTGGGTTTAAACTTAGAGAGGGTAAGTTTAGATTAGATATAAGGAAGAAGTTCTTTTCTGTGAGGGTGGTGAGGCACTGGCACAGGTTGCTCAAAGAAGTGGTGAATGCTCCATCCCTGGCAGTGTTCAAGGCCAGGCTGGACAGAGCCTTGGGAGATATGGTCTTGGGAGGGGTGTCCCTGTTCATGGCTGGGGGGTTGGAACTGGATGACCTTAAGGTCCTTTCCAACCCAAACCATTCTATGATTCTATGATAATATAGCAGATAATGTTTGAAAGCTTTTAATTCAAAATACTTTGTGCCTTTACTTTCAGTCTGCCATATGTCAGCTATATTGACAACTGCCCAAACTACAAGAAGCTAGTTCAAAGACAACAAATACAGGTTGCTCTTTCAATACAGATTGTATTAAAGCTATCGTGCGTTCTATGAATGTCAACCAACCACTGAGTATTGGCAAAAAGCAATTTATTTAATAGCAAGGTTAATTGAAATATCATTGAAAGCTGGTTTCTATTGTACAATCGAAATTAGTGGCTTTACCTGAAAAATCCAATTGGCATTGAAAAAGGTTGCTAGCTGATCATAAGATGATGAGAAGACTGGTAGCTGAATGAGTAAAATCATGTAAGGGAAAGAGAACATGAGACATTTGGGCGAACTGTTGAACATGAATATTCTCTACTGCAAGAAAATGATAATAATTGAGTCAATCATGAACTTTCTAAAAATGTTAGAAAACCATAGGAGATTTTAGATTCCTAAGCCTGGGAAAGCAGATCTCTGAAATGCAGCAATCTCAGTGAACAAAATGTAGCAGACTCACAGCTACGTGGGATGAGCTGCCTTGTCTTCCCATGCTGGTGAGTACTGTACTCTTTTTAAATGTTGTTGGTATGACCCAGACGTTATCTATACTCTTCTTACACTATAATATTCTACGATTCTATGATTCTATAATAAGAACTTCCAAAAACAAGATCTTAAAAGAACGGTACAAATTTGAAGTTTGTAACAAAATCTGAAACTAACAGATATTACTCTTCTAGGATTCTGCTTACATACATGCAAACAGATTGTAACACAAGTCTGATCAAAGCATCACAGTAAATGGCAGTCTTTCCATTGTCCTCAGTGGGGTTTAGATGAGGCCTGCAGTGTCCATTTTTTCCTGGTTTAGGCAGGAACAGAAAAGATTCTTGATCCATTGCATAATTCTGACCTCCAAACTCAATCATAAAATTAAGCAGTATATAAAAAATATCAAAATTAAATTCCAACTCCTATCTCAAACAGAAGTAAAAATGGGATTTTGTGTAATCTGTTTACCCATCCTCTATAAAAGATTCTTCCCTTGACTGTACTTGATGAAAAACAAAACCACAACTCCATTGTCTTTCTTTGAAGAACAGAAAACAATCCAGAGGCTGCTTCCCTCCTTCCCCACCAGTGCAAGAAAAGCAGTGAGAAATGACCTTTTGTTTATAGAAAACTCAAAAAGCATCACAGCCCATATTGTACAGACTGTCACACCTTCAAATCAGGCCTCAGCAGTAGCAAACTCCTATGAAGAAGACATAAAAGAATGTGAGTTGAGAAGGAAAGTTTGTAGGCATTCCTTACACTGAAGTTTTGTCCCCATGTAGTAGAAAACTGAAGTAATTAAAAGTAATTCAATTTTAGAAACAAAAGAATGGAATGCTTTTTAGTGACTCATTTTGGGCATTCCAGACTCCTGCAGAAGACACTTGGGATTATTTTTCAAGAATAAACACTGCTGTCCCTATTGTCAGGGTCTATCATAGCAGTGACATTTGGCTCTTTCTCATAGGGGAGAATTTCTGCCAGTAATGCACCGAGTTTATTGTAAAACACAGAACAGGTAACCCGAATATTCACTTTGAGCAAAACAGCTCTGATGCTGTTTTGCTTTTCATTCCTACCAATTCAATACAATTAACACTCATCCACTGGAAAGTCTATTCACAGTTAAGTGAGAATTTTACTCAGCAAAGCAATACAAATAAAGCCCTTACATTTTTTGATTAATGTTATTTCATGCTCCCAGGACACAGGGACAGTATCACGTGAGGAGCTGGGAAAGTCCTGGTAAAACTAGAACATATGTTACTGTAAAGAACAGAAATGTACACACCAGCGAAAGAAGTATTGGAATTACACCCAGAAAAATGCTTTTGCCCACACCTCTTCCAGGACAGGTTCCCTCAAGGTCACTTGCTAAAAAAGCAACCAGTCTACTCTCACATTTCCAGAGCAATGGAATTTCTACCACCTCTTCTGATAGGCTGCATGTATAAGCTTCCTACACAAAGTCATCCCATTGCTGTTTTCTCTCATCAGTGCCCTCCTGCTTCAGCAGTCAAGAAGTATCTGAACAACCCGTAAAGAATCCAAAGACATGCTTTGTTCACGACTGAGCATAGTCAGACTTTTATGGTACCAATCAATACCTTCAGTGGACCCCTTTAGTTCTCTCACTGCTTGATGAGTTTTGCAGCTGTGCACTGTTAACCTAATGGTTAAGCATATCATTTTTGCAGCTTGCATTCAGAAAGCACTCTTGGGTAGTTTGAGCTTTGAGAATCAGGATTACTAATTCCTGAATTGTTCATATGCCTTTTTGTCTGATACTGAGTTAATTACTCCAGATCTACAGCTTCAGTCTGTACACCTACTCAACAGGATCACTGAGAACCATGGCAAATGACCACTTTTTTAATCAAATCTCAGTGGGTTTAACCTATAATACTCACAAATACTGGTAATTCTTTTTTACCAAATAAAATAATATCTTGATGCTATCCCTTTTAAAGGATATTCCTTACCTGAGAGCTTTGTTTTCTAATAAATTCTAAGAACTAAATATGTTTTCCTTTTTTAGGAGAGCATTCAAAACTTTATAATCCTCAGTCACACAAAGGCATAGCAGCTCCACTAGATTTCCAAAGCAGACATCTGGATTCTTATTTTCTTCAGTTATATTTGCATGCCATATAGGAAAAAGAAACCTCATTAAACACCGCTAAGGGAACCTGACAAAGGAAAGGAGTCAATTGAGTGATCCACGCAGAAAGCTCCTAACCATGCCTGCCACTTGACCTAGAATTAACAACTGCCAAGTTGAAAAGTAAAGTTTCCTTGCTGCAAAAAGGAGGTGGAGGAAATCTCTACCCTTCTTTTCTTAGTCACTCCTTCAAGGAAAATCCTGAAGCCAGAATAAAGTTTGCACAGGGTTTTAGTTACAGTTAATGTATAAGCCAACGATGTTTACTCAATATTATATAGGCTTTGCAACACACCACGGCAGTAAATTAGCTTGATATATTAGCTCTGTGCTGAGAAAATGAGACTGTCTCCAAGATCTGTAAAGCACTGCAAGTATTTCCCCTATGGTACAAAGATGAGTTCAGGTCACAGCAATAAAATCTAGGCCAACGTGCTGTGCTGCACACAGAAGAAAAACAAGCTCTAGGATCCTTGCTGCCCTCACGTACACATGTGGAAAACATCCACTGACCGCCACAGTGGCAACACTTGCCAACCATAAGGACAGGGGCTTTTTCTTCTTGTTATCACCCCTATACCCATCCCAAGAGAGTTTTTTATGGAGAAAAACAGACGTATCCTTCCTGTTCTTTATCTTCCTTCTGAACTTTCCCTAAAGATAATATTCTCCTGAAATAAAAGGAGAATTAAGGACAGTAAGATAATTTCAAGCATATCTTGATTCCTCGGCTGTGCCTTTCCACTGCAAGTCGCTTAGAACAGACTTTTTGCTCATCACCAATGCTTCCACTCTTATCCTTGCTTAGAGGTAAACAACAAAATGGGACTGAGAAGTCAGGGTCATCACACAGGTTTCTCATGCAGATGCAGACATCCCGCACTGTGTACCAGCTGCCTGCTACAGGGAGACCCTCTAGAAGTGATAAAGCTCTTCAGCTATTTTCATGTTCTGTTCTTCTGTATACCCACTTGCAAGATGGAAAAGTAACAGTTCTTCCATACTAAGGAAGGAACTGCTTTGTTCAAGAAGGCTAAGAAGCTTAAAATAGAAGCATTTGTAAAGAGTTTTGAATTATTGACTAGAAAGTATTCAATAACAGCCAAGCACTCTTAGCAAAGCTACAATTCGAAGCATGCCCCTATTTGCTGATAAAGACCCTTGAGTTACCTTCTTTTTTCATGCTTGTGGCTTGTCATTTAGGTGTAAGGTGACGAATGAAGAAACAGCTAGCTGTTCATTTAAAATCCAGGACCTTGGACTGAAGTCACTTATCTCTACAGTTTAACCAGAAGAAAGAAAACACTATAACCAAACCAAACACCAGCCATGTGATCCTCACAATTGTACAACGATAACAGAGCAAACAAAAAAGATATCTGGAAGGACATACAAGCACTTCAGCTTCCAAGAGGTAAACTCCACATTTTGCCAAACTGACATCTTTTCCATTGGTGGACTGTCTCTGAAACTGTGATAACTAAGCACAGAATAAAACTACTTGACTGCCAGCTTGGGAATTTTTAATTACTTCTCCAAATCAGATGGCATAAATCCACACTAGAATATGGTTAGGTGAATTCTGCATTTGACAGCTGATGAGCATTTTCATACATTCTGAAGTACTGTATATATTATCTCATGAGCGTAGAGTCCTGAGGGAAAAGTATGTGCAGTACCAGTATTTAAGACTACCATTCAAACATACAGCCTTTACAGTAACACCACTACCTCAGCAAAAGCATACAATGTTTTGATTGTATCATATTGAAAGCTATCGTTAGCAAGGTTGTAATAGCTCCCATTTGACTACAGAACTCAAAATGTCTATCTGCTGAGCAAACAAATGCTGCTGGATGCTTCCACATTCATGCATTGTGACCTTAGTAAATCCTAGCATAGTATTATCCAGGTTTCACTGAGGTTTGCTGATTTGAACAGGTGATGAACGACTTCAGTCAAAAGGATCTACCCTTTTGCTCATATTCTAAAATCATGATTTTAACATGACTTTTTACATCTGCTTTAAACTTAACCCACTCTTCACCCTCTGCTTTATATGCTTTATTCATTTATTGAAAAATATCTGCGCGTGATCTGTTAGAATGTAGATGCTGCAGTGTGACCATCAGAGCTGGTTAAGTGTGGGCATTTTTTAAATGTTAAAAATGCGATTTTTAAGTGTTAAAAAAGTGATTTTTTCTTGTAGTAAGAAAACTAAACTATGAAGCTGAAAACAGAAACAATGGAAAATACATCTGGGTTTGTTTCATAGTTTTCTAGTGAAAAAAAATATTTATAAAAACATCTCTACTGATAGCAACAAACATTGCTATCAAATAACTCAATACTCAGCATAACATTAGGACATCATGGTCAATTAGCACAAATTAGCTGTGCTGTCCTATAGTAAAGTCAGGATTAATTCATTGTCCTGTTACCCACACCTGGTACAGTCATGACAGGAAACCCAGGAACTCTCATGGAGATTTTAGAAATGGCAAAGGATTTCAACAATCAGTGCAAGACCAGGATTTGTCTGGGCAAACCTTTGGTTTCCACTGAAGTCAATGGCTGGTAGGAACACTCCTCTCCTCAGCAGAATAATTTTGCAAACAGAAGTTGAGATGACTATGACTCAGACAGTTCTGAGTATTAGATACATGTGGATCTTGTTAATGACAGCAAATAAGTCTTGATGGCTAAAACCATGTGTCGTCAGGTCTTACTAGCATATGAAACAGTTTCATCTTGCACTGGAATCTGGGACACCATTCTTTCCATAGACTGACCCTGAGCAGTGTTTCTCTTTTTGGTACTATTTGTACACCTGTCCAAGTAAAAATTTATTGCCTAGTCATTATTTTAAACCATCAGTACTGCTCAGTAAGAGGGTTAAAACCCATTAGCACAATATAAATAGTACCAGTGCTAACAACCTCCTATCTTTTTCATCAGCAGAGGTGATATTGGATCTACTAGTTAAGGCAAATAGGGGTTATTGAGGAAAAACAAGCTTCTGCCCTAAAACAGGACATAAATGCCTAAGCAAATAAATTTAGAGCTCAAGGAGGAGACAGCGAGGGATGACTAGAACATTAGCTAAACATCCCAGAAATGGTCACCTAAAACTGCACTGGAGGGTGTACTTTTTTCCTGACAAGGCTTACCATGACAGCACTAAGCTAACAGATGCCAAGCGTACTCCCTTACAGATCATACATGGAAAGCTTCTATTTGCTTGGGTATTATAAGCTGATCTTAACCAAGTCTTCATCACAAATCACAAGGCAGAGCAGAGGTAAGTAAACTTACCTTCTCCATTCAAAGTTTCTGAGAAAATCTCACATCTAATGAGTAAACCTCCCTAGTACAAAGCCAAAAGGCATTTACAGAAATGAGAAATCAGGAACGACATAATAAATAAATAAATGAATTTATCCATATATAGATACATATGCAACTAGGAAAAAACTAGCATGTGGTAGTAGGAAAACCAACAGAAAATGAAAACCAAAATGCAAAACAAAGTAGTTACCAATATTTTTTTGCAGTTCTGGGACATTCAGTATTTGAGTTCAGTTGATCGCACCATGTTACAAGGTCCATAAAACTTGTTTCTGCAAAGACATTAATGCTTCTCAGTTTGCTACACACCGGTTACTCAAAAATATATGGAAAGGAGAGTTTTGTACAAAATTGCATGCTGGCATAGGAGAGGAGCAAGTCTTCTCAAGCCTTGCAGTTGCCATTCACTGTTAGAACTAATATAGATGGAATGGGAACAGCAAAATCACCCTTGCGTTTTCACGTGTATTTTTGTATGAAAATAAGCTGTAGCTTAACTCTTCCTTTAAAGGGCACCATACACGCCTACACAGGACATCAGTGTGACACATCCTGCCTTCACATCTTAAATTACCACAGTGACTTCTTCATACAGGCAAATCCACAGAATGACCTCCTTAGTGATAATTTATACATGGTCCAAGCAGACTAGGTCGAGTTCTGCACTTCTTGCAATTAATGGCAAAATTCCTGCAGACATCAATGACTGTCCAAGAGCCCTTGTTTTACTAATGAGAGGATTCATCTCTACAGGATAAAAAAAAAAAAAATTAATGCTCTGTTCCCATTGAAATCAATGGGATTGGAAAACATTGAACATGCTCCAGCCGTTCTGGCCCTTCCTATAGTACCATTCTCAATTCCTTTTTTCTGGATGTATAGCCATCCACACACACAACTACAGCTAGTAGCATTTCTTAATAAATGGATCTTTACTCACTAAGTGCTAAGCTACAGGAATAGCACATTCATTGTTTGTTTTTCTCTAAGCTGTAAACATCCCCAGGGAAAGCCTTTATTTCACTAGTATGCCAGTGGGCTGGTTAGATTCTCCCAGGTTAGCACTCCAGCTCTTGTGCTCACACCTGCTCTCTGCAGTCTTCATGAAACCTGGACAACAGTACAGAGCCAGAAGAGGAAATGCAATTGCTTCTTTTTTCTCTTCCATGTGCAGCTGCCATGCACATTTTAACACCTAGTTCACTGCAGGTTCAGAGAAAGTAAGATGACGTACATCTCCATTAACTGCAGCATAGCTCTACATACTCCTTAGTTCACATTTATATGGTGCTAGTATCCAGAGACCTCTGAAAGGCCTCTCTCCAGCTCTAAAACTAACCTCAAGTATTTAGGGAGATGCTATTAGAAATAGCTTTTCCATTTGCTTAAGTCTCTTCTGTTCTACAGTTACTTTAAAGTGTTCATAAAAGCTAAGACTCACAGAATATTGATATTATTTTTATGCAATCATATACTCTTTCTCTGGTTCTAAACTACATTTTTCCTTGACTTTATAAGTAGCAATAATAATTTATTGAATGACTGTTGTTTTTATGTTTACAACTAATCTTACATATACCATTCAGGGCAAGGTGCAGTTATTTTTTAACCTATTTTTACCTGCTTTATGTACTTTTTTAATTTACACTTTGAGTCAGGCTACCAAAGAGTATATTTGAGAAGTTAGATACTGCAAGGGCAAAGACTACTAAAAAAAACAGCATTAAGTTTAACATTCTTTTGAGGTGACCTGCTTAATTAAAAGTGGCCTTTGTTCCATGAGGTTGAATAAAATATCATTTCAATGGAGTACTTGGGGAAACCTTCCACAACTGTGACAGTGCTGCCAAAATCTAATTAGAGATTCATCTAGTCATATATATCAATGTTATTGTCTGTCAGGCAGCCACAATGTATCACAGTTAAGTGGATTTTTAACTGTCTAAATCAGTCTGCCTAAACAACATAAAATGGGAAACAAATCACAAGACCAGTTAAAATCATGGAAGTGACACATATTTATTATAAAACACCACTTGTTGTATTAATCGGTTTAATGGCAGAGAGATGGAGCCAGGTGTGTCACGGCAGTGATTTTCTGCACAAGAAGATGATGTTACTGCTAACATTAGAGACAACACTCTCCAGCCTTTATAACTAATAGGACACAATAGGCTTTGCTGCATTTCATCAACATCCCAGCATGGTTTTAAGGATCAGTAGCTGTCACAGTACCAGACCTTCTGATGTGTTACAAAACAGTCTTAGAAAGCATCACATATGCATTACAGTGCCAGCCAGACTTCACCTCAGCCACGGAAGAACCCACTTTTCCCGCAGGAGAAAGTTGTGTGCCCAATCTCTTCAAGAACCCTGTGAACACCACCATCAGGGCAGTATGACCCCAAAACAGTACCTTTATTTTAAACCCTTTTATTCTCAACTTTCCAATCTTTAAATTTTTAACTAGTATTTCCTTTTTAAAGTTATGCTTTAATCACCTCAGCTGTTCAAAAAGTAATCTGTGTCCTCTACATCATCTCTAGGGAAGACCTTTTTACTACCTCTTCCCTAGCAAAGAGATGAAGCTGATAAGGAGCTGATGAAGACCAGAGATGAACTTCCTGCTCCCTGGCTCTACAAGACATGAGATAAGAAGAAACAGCACAGCCTCCCAGCTGAGGCTGCTGCTCCTGGGAAGCAAGCAGAGGAGCTCTGGTGAGTGCGGGTGCTTTCCAGCACTGACCACAAGGCAAGGCCTGGCATTGCTCAGCTCTTCTCCATCCACCCCTCAGGTTTTGGGGTTTGGTTTTGGTTTGCTGTTGCTTTTTATTTCAAATAAGTGGGGTTCCCATCCCTCTCCCTCCCCCTCCCCCCCCTCCCCAATATCTTTGTGCTCCTTTATTTGTTCATTTTGTTCTTCCATTAGGTTGAAACCACTTTACATTACGCTTGCACAGTGCTACGCACAAGGCAGATTTAATCTATGCCTGTAACACCCATGCAGCAGCACGTTATGACTATAATTTTTCATCACATGAATGTTGTTGACAGAACTATTTTTTTCCTCTTTATAAATAAGAATATTTTCCAATACTAAAAGGTTTCAATAATGAAAGCTTTTTACAAAGGGATACTTATATATCCATGAACCAGACAAGTGTTCACTGACTAGCCCTGTTGCTACTCTAAGGAACAATTTATGCTGTATTAGTACTGCAAATACCACTGACTCACACATAAAGACCATTTGCAGGAGAAACCCACGGCCAACCTACCACCTAAGACTGAGGCTGCCAAGTCACTGACACAGTGTTTCTCTCAAACAGTCATAGCAAGGAAGGATTTTGGTTCCTGAAACTGAAAACTAAGTGGTTATCATGGCTGAAAAGCCTGTATTTTAAAAGAACACATTCATTCTTATGCAATGACATGTCATGAATTTTGCATGAGGCATAGCACTTGGTGTCAGAAATTATATCAGCTCCTGCTAGGGGGACAATGATACATATGTTTGTACAAAACACATAATATGTTTTATTTAAAGTGTGCCATAAATATTTTTGCCCTGAAGCGGAGTTTAAAATGAGCTCCGTAAGGTGTCATAACGAAATCTATCCTCAGAAAGTAGAAAGAGGTGCATCTATTCCTAAATGTCTAACTTCATCTGAAAAAAAATTGCTGGATATTCACTGATAAAGCTGCCACTCCATTCTGAGATGGCTGATACTAATAGTAAAACATACAAGGCCACATTTTCTGTCACGGCTCACAATTTATGCATCAAACCTTTTCTCTCTCAAGCGCCTGAATACAGCAGTGCACTGAGAAAAACAGCAAATCACACCACACATTACAGAGGCATGACATTCAGGGCTATCCAGTGTGAGAAAAAATAAAATCAGTAGCCTGGTCTACAATGAAAGAGGGGTTTGGAAGCAGCAACCTCGAACACATTGACAGGTCCCACTACCTACCCACCAAGACAGCCCTTGCTCTTAGCTGTTTGTGGGCCAGACCCAGCCATAGATAACCAGTGTCTCAAGAGGAACGGTCCTCAGGCAAGGCACCTTTCCTCTGCTCATTGCTGCCTTCAAGAACCTATTGCAATTGCATTTACAGCCTTAGTCAAGCAGTTAATGGGGAACGTGGATCCTGGAATTGTGCTCAATGATGAGGCACATAATAGGAAGACAACTTGTGGATCTGTATCTTTACTGCAGATTTGTTCAGCAGAAATTATTAGAAAAAGCAATTCAACCACTGAGACATCACATCTACTTATAGTACATCACTGGTTGAGCAAGGAGAATGTGTTGCTTTCTTCAGCACTGGGGTGAGATTTGAATTTGTATGGATGTACAGACACAAGTACACACATCCAATGAGCAAAGCAGGAAACAAAGCCAGAATAGCTCAAGGCAGCCTGGAGCTGTACTCCATTTAAACACTAAGTCACTCTTAATAAATCAGAATTGTCTCTCTCCTTTCTCCAACAAATAGCTTTAAATGACTCCAAAATCCTAATCCAGTTACTAGCCCTGCTAGAGCAAACTGCAAGAGGCAGATAGTCTGTGGGTTTTCTAGTCACTAAGAAAAATTAAAGTTAACACTGAATGTGCAAAAGCAAAATAAATACACAATAGGATGTGACAGGGATAATATTTGGGAATTATGACTGTATTCACAGTTGTAAATGAGGCCAGACTTAAAGCTGTGGCCAACCATTTCCTTCTAGGTATCCTTTTTCCAACACATAGGGCTCAGGTTTCACAAAATCAGTGAGAGCCACAGGCCTCATGCTGCTGATCTCAACACTCTTCTGTTACAGAGGAAGCTCAAGGTGTCACTTAAGATTTAGAACTACCAAAACAGCACCAGAAATCAATGATGGATTCTAAATAGCTATGTATGGGGTTCCATTCTCCATTAATGAAAAGGCTTAGAAATGGTCTTATTTTATACCTGTCCCCAGCCAATAGGTGTTTAGCTGAACTATAATTATCTGATTAGACAGGCATTAGAATTAGAAGCATTTTGTTCAGAGTGATTTGGAATTGCCCAAATGCCACCATTAGAAAATTACTGCTGGTAGATGGGATTGTAAGTTCAGACCTGCCGTCCTGAACATAAAAGGACACAAAACCACTGACTTCAGAATGTCAGAAGTGGCCATAATTTGCAAGAAGAAAAATTAAAAGTTTATTTTAAAAAATAATAGATTAAATAAAACAACAATCTTCAAAAACTAGCACAAAAAATGCCCACAAAGAAAAAATATCCTGGGAACACACCCACAGGGTATGGTAGATCTGTCCTGTTTGATAGAAGGAGAAGAATTATATTTTTAAAGCACAGAAGATGGTAGAAAGAAGGAAAACTCCTCTGTTTTGACATGCAGCATCCCCATTGATTCTGAACCATCTTCTATGAAATCAATGGCAGTCTTCCCATTGACCTCGGTAGAGGTTGGGCTGGACCCACAGAGGAATCAATCCCATAGGTAGTAAAACAAATGAAGGCAATGGATTTCTTCATGAGCTAGTCACCAATAGAATTAAGCTAGTCAAATAGAATCAGATAATTATTTAAAATTCAAAGTAAAGTCATCCTTCTCCCTAGCCCACACTTGTCTTCCTCAGATATATAGCCATTCAGGATCTGAGCCAGCCTCCTTCAGTGCCGGAAATCCAAGTACTACAACCCCTGTATTTGTGTGTTAGCTAACCTAACAGCACTCAGTCTAGGTGGAGATTAAATGAATAAAATAAATATTCACAACATTGGGAATTGGAACTCAGACAGGTCTTTAAAAAAAACCCAACTTGTATTTGTATTTTTGATGTGCAACCTAATTAGACCAGAGCATCTTTAATTAAGTGTGTCAGCCCCAGTGGAAGCCACAGAGTTCAACGCTAATAAAGCTGATAAGGTTTTTATTTTTCAGACTTAGTTTATTTAATGCCTCATCCATGTTAAGCCAATCTGTAACATATGGGCAGTTCTCCCACTATGGATTTATCATTTGGGTGTTTCTTTTTGTGAATTAATGCAATCAAACTCCTGCCAGTGTTAATTGTTTTTCTCCAGGAGCAAATCCCAGAATTGAAAAAACACACCTGTTATTTGCAGCATAAGCGATGGCATAGCAACCAAAAAATGATTTAAAAAATGCTGGGAGAACCCAGAATGTCTCTGGATTGTATAGAAGAGATTTGGAAAAGGGTCAAGAACATACTATTTATATTTCCAGTCTTGTAAGTCAATCAGCAGAGGTGCAACAAAACCCAGCTATATCCATGTAGAAAGGAACAATCATTTTGGACTTGAAAGATTTCTCATTTAGTATCACTTCACTTAAAAGGAAAGAGTGGGAAGAAAGCCAATTTCTGGAATAAATTTTAAAGTATGGTGGCAAATTCCTTATGTTTTAGAATACTAAAACCAAAATCTACTTTTGAAAAGTTCAATCACAAGAACTTTAAAAAGACATCACTACGGATATTGTACAGAGCTTATGCTACACATGAGAGTAGGCAGGCTTTGCTGCCTTTAAGTCTATGACAGGACTTCCAGCCTACACCCCTGGGCAACATAATGGTGGTCTTGACTACTCACCTTGAGTCAGCAGCCCTCTTGACATCTCAAACTCTCTCCTGTCTAAGCCATAAGACTGGGAACAGTAAGTGCTAAATCTGAAACTTAATTTCACTGTGTTTGGACTTCAACAAAGCCACTGATCATTTTCATGGCTCATTTGTGCAGATTAATTGGTTAATATCTATGCAATGTTTTGGAGGTGGAAAGTACCAAACCATTGCTCTCATCCCTGATAATTCTCTGTTGCAGTCTTAGCCTCCCAGCTCTGGGCTCTCCATCACTATTTTAAATCTTTTCTGTTCCCTACTTCCTCCTCTTGCAAGCAAGCATCCCTTTATAGGGGGAGAGGAACTAATAGGACTTTTTCCTGTTAATTTTTGGCATTCCTTGATCACCACAACTACAGAACACTAACTGCAGAATTGTTCTTTTTGTTTTCCAGGCATATTAGTGATGCTGGCAGTAGACACACAACCGTTTATTACAATACTTGTAAAATTTCATTGGTTGCTGCTTCTCACAAAGCGCTTGTATATCACGTGCCAAATAATGCCAGCTCTATCTTCTCAAATTTCCTGCACAGAGCAGGTGCTATTCTGCATGGAAAGCCATTCCTGAACTTAGCTGCAGACTCTCAAAGTCTCACTCAAACTCCACGTGAAAGCCCAGTTCTCTGAGGCATGCAGGAAGCCAGCAAAACCAGAAGCTGTTTCTTCATGATCACTGCATGCTTTTGCCGAGGAAATTCAACACCTTCCTTCCTTCCTTGCCATTTTTCAATCCATTACTTCCATCCTTTTCTTTCCAGCTACGCATTCATACCTGGTTAACTTCATGTGCATATCCTGTTTGTCATGTAAGGTCTTAACTGAAACTTAAGCTCCTTGCAGCAGGGACCTTGTTCTCACAGGTGTTGACAGAGCATCCCCTACACCCTCCTATAGCTGTAAAACAATCTCTTCCATATAAATGGCTGCAATGAACTCCATAATCCATGATCTGCTTTGTCCCAAAGTTTAGCCAAATTAAACAGGATTTTATTTCCTTTCTCCACCTTTTCAAGAATCTGCTGCCAGTGCCAAACAGGTAGTACTTACCCACAGCAAGGCAGCAATTTATTTAGGTTTGCTGCTGCTAACAATGGTTCTCTATTTTCCCCCGTCATGGTTTAAGCCCCTCACGCAGTTTGATCACTCACTCCCCCTCTTTCTTCCCCCCAGCTCTGGGAGGATGGGAAGGAGAATCGAAAGAATGCAACTCCCACAGGTTGAGATAAGAACAGCTTAGCGACTAATGTATAACACAAACCACAACCGCTACCACCAATAATAATAATGACCAGGGAAATAAGAAGAAAGAGAATACAACTGCTCACCACCCGATAGCCAGCCTGACCCAGCAGCAAACCCCCACCCTTCCGGGTCTCTGCCCCTCGTGTTTACATCCTGGGCATGATGTGCCATGGTATGGAATACCTCTTTGGTCAGTTTGGGTCAGGCGTCCTGTCTCTGCTTCCTCCTGGCTTCCCCTCCTCCCTGGCAGAGCATGAGACTCAGAAAGTCCTTGGTCAAACTAAACATTCTAAGCAGTAACTGAAAACATCAGTGTTATCAGCGCTGTTCCCAGGCCGAAAGTCAAAAACACAGCACTGCACCAGCTACCAAGAAGGAGAAAAATGACTGCTACGGCTGAACCCAGGACATCCCCATTTACACTATGACAGGCTGTCAATAAGGCAAGCAGTTCAAAGAAATCTATTTAAACAGCATCCTTGTATTTATCTTTTTTTTACTTGCTCAGTTGCTGGTCATTAGAATACTTTCTATCTGCTTTCTTTACTCAAACTGCAGAATTCCCAAATGAGGGGAAAAAATGACTGGTTTTCAGGCCCAAACAGGATCTCACCTCAGATATAGATTCCACCTTTCTAGGTGCATACAAGTATAAACTGGTGTTATGAGTGACAGAGCTGTATAAACTTGCTATCCTCTGAATTCTCTACAAGAAAAGAATTCGGCTTACCCAGGTTATTTGCTGATACTGTTTTAACAGCAGGGATATTACTACACCTCTTATTATTTATCTCAGGGATTCTAAAGCAAAACAGCTGAAAAAATAAGTGCAAATACAAGGTTATAAAAACAGAATAAGGAGAGCACGACTGCTGTCTTAAACTGTGGTTTAACTGTTTCCATGACCTTTGCAATCTCCCTTTGGAGTCCTGCTTTTTACAGTCCAAAGAGACTGAAAAAATAGAAACTATTTTGTTTTGCTCTGCCACTTTTAACCCTACAATATGAATGTTACTTTAGAAATTGCCTTTGAGGTCTTGATTAGCTATACAATGATATTAAAAGCTGACAGCTATACCTTTATATAAAGGCTGGCTTAAATTAATATAATATAGTATTTCTTTATGCTATAAGCACTTTTTTTCAAACTCATTAGAGGAATCAGGATAAAAAATTCCACAGAAGAATAGCAAGGGCTACAATCCTGAACTTGTACATCAGAACAGTGTTCTCTCAGAGCTATTGAAAATCAGTGAACATGAAAACCTAAACACGCACTAGTATCTGTCCCTTCTGAACCACGTAGCAGACCTTTCAGAAATCCAACTACAAACCACTCAGACAATCTTCTTGGCAAGTTCCTTTTTAAAACTCTGTCTTCTATGTCTGACCTGTTCTCTCCCAGCCTTCCCAAGCCATGAAGGTACGCCTGAAGCCCACTAGAATATAAATTAACAGTCACCTCTATAGTAAATTAAAGGAATACTGGGAGCTGGAAGTCTCTGAAAATCAAGTAATCAAAGTTACCACATTTCTGAAAATTACTTCTCTCCCATTCAAAGTAGAGATAACACAGAGGAAAAAAAAGGGGTGTAACCGAAAACCCTCAGGAAATATCTCATAAACAAAAGCCCAATATGAAGCAAAAAAAAAAATAATCCATTTGGAAACTGGGCCAACTGGAGAAGTACTCCATAAGGAGAGGTCTTTTATCACTGGCTGATGTAGGCTTCTATTAATGTCAGGACCTGAGAACAATTAACTGCGCATTAAGTTATTATTTTTAGGTATTCTGTTTATTAAAATAATCAAATTAAGACTTTTCTAATAACAAAACACATAAGTTAGTATTGGTGTTACTTATAAAAAATAGGAAGGAAGACGGAATGAAGCAAACACATACACAAAGGACCCCCGTAGTAATTCCCATACTTGTTGGGGGTGATCATGCCATCCAGGATGATTCTTAAAAATTTATCATCTGGAGTCCTGCTGCATCTGAGAATCTCAGCTTCCCTTTACTAGTGAACTTGAGTGGTTCAAGATGAAATTTCATAAATAGAAAGATATACCAGAATTCTCTACACAATGACAAAACAATTTTAAAAATCAAGTTTATAATGTCATTGGTGAATAAACTATAACTTTTACAGTACGGTACTTGCAATTGTGTTTTGTACAACCAGCCCTAGTCATACATGGAGTGACTAGAACAACAATCCTGTCTCTATCAGTGCAAATAACAACACTCCCAGTCACTTCAGTTGGAGATAATGTCCCCAGGCTTATGTGGAATCAAGACCTGTCTGTGGGAACAGTCGTAAAACTAAGGGAAAGCCCCAGTTTCTCAATCCAACAGTTTATTCCAACAAATGGTGAGTGCAGCCTCCAGGACACAGCAGATGCCTACAATGATCCTTCTCTCTGCCCTGTCCTATTCACCCAGAGCTGCTGGAAAGAGGACAGCACAGGGAGGTCAGAAAACAGTTTAAGCCACACACTTGCTCTTCTCATTTTCTTCCCTCCACATGAAATCTTTGCAGCAACAGAAGGGGAGGAGGGCACACAAGCTTTCGCAAGCATTTGAGGGTTCCCAGATGTGCTTTGTCAATTTGCTAGTGGCCCTGCACAAGAAACTCAGCTGGTCTCATGCACGGACCTCACAGGTCATGAGTGCAGGGAAAAAAAGCCAAGACAAAAACAGCCCCGAAGCATCCATAACTGTGCAGAGAGAAACAGGGTAGCCTGTCAATCCACACAGCAGATTTCAAGCCATGGAAATTCTGAAATGGCACAGAGAAACATACAAAACTGCTCTTAATCTCATCACCCTCCTGTAACAGGGGTCAAGGCGGACGTTTAACAGTATATGGGGCTTCCTCCTAAGGCCTTACTGCACAATATGCTTCTGAGCAGCAGAACTTTGTTGTTGCTGCTCATAAAGGAAAGGCTGCCATTCACCATATGGGCTGAGCCTGCAGAGTCCCTCAAAGCCTGAAAAAAGTTCTATTTTATATAGCATATAGATAAGTGTCTTTGAGTACTAGGTCTTCTGGGCATGGTCAGACCCTGTCTTCTACTTGATCTCAGGGTAGGAGATCCTGAGATTTCATTTTTTGGCACCATACCACACGCTGAGCCAGACAAAGCTTACCTCTACCTACATTACACTCATAGTTCTCCATCCATTAATCAACGAAATTAGGACGTGGCTGTTCATATTATTTGTTTACTCGTCTAAGAGTGGCCTGTAGTTATTTGCACACTACAAATTCCCCTTCTGTGTACACAGTCCCAGCCTTTTCCATTACATGGCTATGTATTAGTTTTCCTGCATTTTCACATTGCTAAGGTATTGCTTGACAGCTAAGAATCATGTTAGAAGATAACTGTTCATCTAACATTGGCACTTCCATTAGTCTGGACAATTCAAACTGGGCAAAATGTACATCTCAGGCATAATTAAATGGACTTCATATAGTCAGTCAAAACCTGTTAGTACAAAAGCATAAATCCCAGACTATTTCTTTGGAGACTCATGACTGGGAGCTACTGAAACCAGGGCAATTGCTCCACAAGATCAGCAGCTGTCTTTGCACACAGCAGCAATAAATGGGTTGCACACCTCCTTTGCTCAACTTCTGAGATGTTCCACCAATACCCTGCACAGTTTTTCTGAACCAAAAAGCCATCCTCCTCTTTCATCAAAATCACCTACATTTCCTTCAGAAAGTCTTCGCTATCTCAGTATCTCCAAAGCTTCTGGCTTTTTATCCCAACGGTTTGTATCTGACTGACAGAGAATACAAAATTCTTCAGGGGAGAGTGTAGCTTTATGATACTATTTTTGCAAGTGTAAGAGAGAACAAAATTTCCACACAGTATAACAACGCATCAAAAGAAACCAATCAAAACCAGAATCTCATGCAGTTTTCCTCCCAGACAAGAGCCATAATAGGCAATCAACTAAACTGAGCAAGGATAGTCCTTATTCTCTCACCAGAACTACTATCTCCACTGACTTTACCTGAAAAATGCTTACATTGAACAGACTGGCAGAGCAGTATAGCACTCCAAGACATATGCATGCACACTACTCCACATGCAGTCTTCAGACAAGACAGGCTGAATCCTACCCCTTAGATCTGAATGACAGCTGCTGCAAAGCATCAGAGGCTCTGCTTGATACAGACAAGAAAGGCTGTGAGCCATTACCATGGAGGGAAGGCACATCCATGCGAAGAGGTGCTGGGACCAGAACCCTTATATGTTCTGACCTGCAGTGACCGGTTTCTGCTCTTCTGTTCCTCCTTGCAGTGCTTTGCCTGCATCATGCTACACATGGCACTCAAAACAAGAGGGCTTCAGGCACTGCAGGCTGCTGCTGGGCCAGCAGTGTTACCAAAAGTACTATACCTTCCAATCACCCATTTGATTTGCTAGATTGTTTCATCTGCTTTTTTGTATTTCCACAATTTTATCAGTTTATTTTTACACTAGGAAAGTTACTAGCTAACTGTTTCTAAAAAGCTCAAGTATCTCTAGCTAAAAGGAAGAGAGAACGGGGCAGTAATTTCTGACCTTTACTTGGGATCATTCAGACACTGCAGCCCAATTCTTCTGTTACTTTCCCAAATTAGCAAACCAGAAAGGAAGGTTGGTCACCATTCAATCCCTGTTACTGTTATTGAAAAACCATCCAAATATAGCAAGAGGAAATCACTGATAAGAGTATTACACAAAGGTACAGTATTACAAATTGTCATTGACTTACCCCACTTATCATACCCACTTCTCCCTTTCAAAAACACTCTTATAATTCTACTTGTGCTGCTTGTGTGAAGCTGCACCAAATTAACATGGCCACATCCTTTCCACATCACGCCTGTCTACTGCTGCACTGGTCTTGCTCTCTACCATGACCATCCACCCAAATCTAGCATCACTTTGACCTCTGGTACTGACTTGCTCCAATTAAACCCCAGAAGGGGAGAGTTTTCAAGCTGTAATAACAGGCCAAGTCTCAATGCAATTTTAGCACAGAAACTTCTCCAGTAACGGGCCTCATACAAGATTGAATGATATTACACTTGCCCATGCTGTGCTCATGCTTCCTCTGATCTGCTTCTTCTCCCTAAGCAAAATACTCATCTCAGTGTCACAGTTCTCCCTGGGTTAGAGAGACAACCAGATTTACCTTTTTTGAAAGGCATTTTTAGACCCTTAGGAAAAAGCTTTAGGTGAGATCAGAGCGTTAGAGAAAAACCTGATGCATAAATTTAAAAATCAAATAAACAGGAGTTGTCATTTCTTAACAAAAAAAATAAATAAAAATCCATCAAGACAGTTCAATTTCTGAGCTTAAGCACTAAGAAGAAAAAAAAAAAAGAAGACCAAATACTTGACAATGCGAAAAATAAAACTATAGTATTTTCAATAGTGAAAATATCAGGAGAATGAGAGAATGATAGCAGAGCATGTCACAAACCAAAGGAGGGTCAAGAGAGAAAAGAAACAGCTGTGATCTATAATCAAATGATAGCAGTTGGGATGCATAATGTATATAGTACATGTAATATACTGTGTGCATTCACAGTGCAGAGATCTTTATTTTTATTTATTTAAATCACCCTACAACAAAGCAACATTCTTCTTACCCATCCATGGAGAAGGTTCATAAGGCTAATGTGAGCGATCACTTATGAGACCACTGGCCTCAACTTTAAATGAATGTGACTTAGATAATGATTTCTCTCCAGCTTCAAAGTCAAGACTCTTCAAAACAGCAGCAGAAACAGTACAATAGATCTGTTTTGAAGACAGAAAACAAGAATCACTGTTCATGCACTTTTTTTTTTTTTGCAGTCTCCCAGCTGCCAGACCCATTCACACGAACAATGTTTGAAGTAAACTACCAGCCCCAGATCAAGTACACTTGATGTCAAAAGTGACTGGCTGAGGCAGACAAGTAACGCTCGGTGCCTGAACTCCAGAGTCACTGCAGGGTTTAACAAAGATAAACCGGAATGGTGGTGGATGAAAAAAACATGAGCCTTCCTTCTTGAAATCATCAAATGTCTCTGGAATCCTTGGAATCAATATTTCTTCACAGATATGTGGAGATGGACAACTGAAACCTGTCCTCAGCAAACTAAAGTCCTTGTAGGAAATGCATATTTGCCCTTCTCTGGTCCTAGGCAGGTCTTGGTACCCTGAAGTTAATTTACCAGAATTTTAAAGAGTTTTATGGGATAATTTTTTTGTGGATTGAACACGTCAGCATGGACACAGGACCACAAAAACTGGTCTGAAAGAAAGTACTTCGAATTGATTATGGTCAAGGGAGCTCCTTTATATATTTACAATCATATTTACGTATTTACAGTGTGAAGCTGAACAGCAAGACCAAGAATGTTCCTGATAGAGAACGATACTTGAATTTCAACCTGAGTATTTTCCAGAGAAGGGAGATTAACCTGAAATGTCAGGTCCTTCGGCTTTAGGTAGCAGACCTGGATGGGAATCCTGCCCAAGAATGCTGGGCATTAGAACAAGAAATTACAAGCACTTTGTCTTCTGAGTGACTTATTATGTTCCATGAAAGTAGTGAAACATTCATGTTCTCTGTCCCAGACACTCTAGAGCAGGATGTTTTATTGAAGCACTATGGTGTTTTCTTTCTGTGATTTATAACCTTACATATTCCCACACGTACTGAAAGACACTGAAAATACACAGGCAGTCTCCCGTTTAATAAAAACCAGATCCTATTTCAGCTAACTGTATTACCTGAGCAATCTCCATCTTAAGAACAACAATGAAATCAAAGGAAGAGACAAAAAGTAAGACCTGCAACCAGAGGATTAGATGACCATCTGAGTGGTTTTTTTTTTATCTCACCACAATCTTGCAACAAGCTGCCACAACTTACACTCAACTAGGCAAAAGTCACTGAAGCTTTAAGCTCATCTGTGACCCAAGATTAGATCAGCAGATAATCATTAAACCAAAGTATATACACTTTCCTTGTGTAGCTCAGAAGTATAAAACCAAATAACAAACAACAAGGAAAAAAATTGCAATAAACAGTGGGAGAGTGTCTAAATAGAAAATTAAATTGCTGGGTTACAAAAGGAGAAAAAGCATTATCTTAAACACCACTTCCTGTAAAGTGTTGAAATATTTTTTAACCCAAAGAAAATATTCCTGAAAAGGGTGTGCTACAAATATTACTCTTACTTTTACAAATCTAAATGAAAAAAGAACTAAGAAATAAAAGAAGACATTAAAACAGAACTATAAAGCTTCTTTGTCTTTCAAACTTGTGTTATTTTAGGCCACTAATAGTGTCTTCCCCTGTGGGGAACATCATTTTAGAGGACTGTGATACACCATATGACAGAACTCTGAACTTAAGGTTAATGGAGAATTAAGTATCTTGTAGTGAAAAGCTCTTTAAAAAATAAAGGACAGAGTGCTCTTCTTACTCAGTTTGATAATAGCAAAATGCACTACTATTGGATAACTATTAGTAAGCATTATTTTAAAGGTGCTTTTTAAGTTTGAGTCACAGAAAATTTAAAGAAAATGAGACATTTCCAAGGGAATACTATCGGCCTTCTAAGGAACATAGCCCACACCAACATGAGCTTACACTCAGCTCTACACCCACCCTGTGCACAGCCTCCTGAGTTAATCACCTCCACCAGAGAAAGGGCCTTGCAAACGCACCACTGTGAGCTGAAAGACAGGACATATAAACAAAGAAGCCATGCCCAAACCCCTAAACACACGTTGGCCATTAACTACTAGGGAATTATGAAGCAGTTCCTGACAAAGGCTCTTGCTGTTGTATTTGTCTGTGGGTTTGTTGTTTGTTTGGGATTTCTTTTTTTTTGTCATCGTTCTCCCTTTCTGATAGGCACCCAAAGCCATCATCCTAATTACCTAGGCATTTCTATTGCTTCATCACTGGATGGTCTCAGCACCTTCAACTCCAACTTTATTCTCACAGCTCCCAAACAGCAAAGGAACATCACGGTGCTATCTCACAGCTGTGAAATACATACCAAAGAGTTGAATTAATTGCCCTTGGTCACAGATGATGGCTACAAAGAAGCTGAAAATTCAACACTGAACCACAAGAACGTGCCTCACTATCACTAATAGTTTCTGTTGAGTAAATCAGCAAAGTGCTGAACATCTTATTAGGCTGAGTGATCACTTTGCAGCTAGAATTCAAATGCATGAAACCCATAGCTAGTAAACTAGACGGCAAACATTTCTAGAATCCATTATTTTACAGCATTTTTATATGGTAAAGCAAAAAAGTATTTCCACTTACTTTTCCATAAGACTATAATTAGCTGCAATTTCATATGCAATACAAAAGACTCATGCCTTCTGATTTCCTTTAGCCATACACACCCCATTTCATATACATTCAACAAAAGAAACTTCACTGTCACTTAGTTGGGATTTTTTTTTTGTTGTGTGTTTTTTCTTTAAATTAAAAGAAGAATAGGCATATTCAAATCTTTTCTTAATGCACACAGGTTTATGTTCAGAAATCCCATTAGAATCTATGCATAAATCACCATACAAATATGTTCCCATGAGACTGATGACAAATGACAAAATGGAGATTGTTTAGGATTTAAAACTTTTCCAGCAGCTCAGCACCATGGGGCACATTTCAAAGCTAACTGTCCATTAACTTTCTAATTAAGTTCAGTTCACAGCCCTTCTACTAAAGTCATAAGAGGCTTCAGATGAGGACATGCAACAGTGATAAGATTTGAGTGCCCATCAGTTACACCCATCAGAGGAGGGGTGCCTACACTGAGAATCAGCCTCTTCCATGGTTGTTCACTGCTCATGACTTAGGAACAACATCTAGAATGAATCAATAATTGATTGAGGAACTTCCTTGCTGTTTGGCTATCCTGAGCATCTCCAAGTGCCATTAACCAGCTTTACTAAAGAGTTCAGATGCCACCTTCCCCTAAGGCACTCAGAGAGTAGAACTCCTCAAGATTTCACTGGCTGTGTGTTGTCACACAAAATGCAGTATACAGAATGGACAAACTTTAACACTGTCCTAATCAACTAAGGATCATCCTCATTTTTTCTTCCCCCACAAGCTTGATAGGACCATTTTATTTCAATGGGAAACACAGATACTCTGTATTACACAAGTTTCAGAAGCTAGTAAATTCATGGGTTTCAGCAGAATTGCATCTGTTTAACACACACATACAGAGTAAGAGATGAGCCCTACAAGGTGCTCAGCACACAGCAGGATCACTTCTGAGCATGATATTCTAGTGAACATTATAAAGAAAATAATCTCAATTACAGAAAGCCCCACAGAAAAAAAAGAATATTCATTTATAGATTTTCTACAAGGGTGAATTTCAGCCATGTTCCCCATGATTTGTACCAGCCACATAGACACTGGATTTACACAGTGGATAAATTCATCCTTTCTTACATATATACTTGACAGTGAGGAAAATTGTATTAACTCTAGTAACTTGCACAGTTTGTCCTAATCTATGTTTTATTCTTTCACATACACCTCAATTTGAGAGGAAAAGAAATAGATATTAGATGTGACAAGTGTATGGTTTTTTTCCCTGATATCTGACTGTTCATTTTGCCTTGGAAGGGCTGAAGCACCTTTCAAAAGTTTTAGCCCTCTGTTTCTGAGGAACTTATCCTTGTGGCATGTCTGTCAGTTTTCACAGTGCTCAAGCAAGTCTTTGCAATTTTCACATAATGGCAGTTGTTGACAGGTTGTTAGGGCTGACAGTGAATATGTTTGAAAAACTGTCAAGCTGGTGAAAAAAAATTAGAGGGAGGGAGAGGGAGCCTCCTTATATTTGCAACAGCATGTTAAACTGTAAATGCATTCTCAAAATGCATAGGCCTACTTCCAGTTGTGTTACTTGCTCTACAGTGACAGCATATGTGAATATATGATCCTTACAAATTAATGTCAGATTGTCACTTTATAGGTCATGGCCACATTACTATGAAACTGTTTACCTTTATAGAACTGATTTTACCTTTAATGCTCAATAATAGCTGTTTCAAGAAAAAAAAAAGTGGCTAGAAATAAGATGCTACTAATCCTAGCTTTTAATTAGCTTAATACTGCTTTTGTCAGAAGTAAGACTGGCTCCTGAGGACCTGCCTTATGTCTGAATGCCTTTTCCAGCCTTCTAGAGGTGGTATGGAAGGTCTTCCAAAGCAACTCAGCTGAACGAAGACAAGTGACCAACAGCACCTGCGGCCGAGCCCCATCTTTGAATCCTCTTCCACAGACACCAGGATCAGATTCATTGAGAGCCCCTTTACTCAAAATTGTAAAGGTCTTCAGAGGAAGCAAATCAGTATGGATTGCAGCATCTTTAGTTACATTCAACTGCAGGGTGCTCCAAAATGGTCCCTGAACAAAGCAGGCTAACTTGCAGCACCATCAATGTATGAGAAGAGAAATTTTGTCTCCTTACTTTAAGACAGAATCTGCTCATTTTGGTGACAGTGTGGTCAGTATCTGATATTAAGGAGGAATTTCTTCACTTACATGTTTGCACCATGCAACAACTCGGCAAGACTGATTTTTCTTCTGTGACAAGTTTTAGAATTCAACTTATTTCTATGAAGAATTAACTTACCATGTTCTGCCATCCAAACTCTCCTCCACATAAGAGATTTCTTCAATTATTTTTTATTCAGATTTTAAACACTTGTCCTTGCAGTCTTTTTATAGCACTGCTTTGGTTAGCATTTCAAAGAGAAGACTGTGAATCCAAGTTGTGAGGCAGGTCTGTCTCTGTCTAATATTGGAACAGACTAAAATAACTGGGAGATATAAAGGGCAGGTTAGCATAATTGTAGCCATGAAATTATTGTAACCATGATAGAGTACTATGTACAATATTCACAACATGAAAACTGGTCTAAAATGCCTCTTAAGTAGGAATTTGATAAGGTCAATTATGTAGAAGCAGTGTCCCAGTAGACAGCAGTTAAGTTTGCAATAACACATCCAGCAGAAAAATAAAGTCATTAAAATGAGGCAAAAGAATTGGAGTGGATAAATCAGTGAAGGAAGAAGATTGCACAAGTGATGTGGAAAAATTCATGGATGGTATCTCCCAGGGTTACATGCAGCATCAGGAAGTGAATATGCTGGGACTTGGAAAGATATAAAAACATATACATAAAGGGTAACCAAAATAGAATAACAAAGAAGAAGATTAAAAATGGATCATGCAAGAAAGTCTATATATAATACAACCGTGAAACACCAAACTCTACTATAGCAAGGAAGGAAGGTCCATGAGGTTGAGTGTAGGTTGGCATCTCAGACTGAGCTCAAAACTTGATGTGTCACAGAAGACTACTTCCAGCTCCTGCTGAAGTCAAGAGAAGAACTCCCATTTATTTGAAGAGAAGCAGGATTAGGTCCTAATCCTTCTGCCTCACTATCCAGTAAAGTGAGGATAATAATTGTATTGACAGGTAATTCTGTCTCACAGGAGTATTCTGAGGATTACGTAGCGTCTGCACTGTGCTGTGAAATGCTAAGTGCTAAATATGATTATACAGGGATTTCCATCCCAAGATCTCAAAGCACTTTCCAAACATTAATAATTGAAGCTTTATAATACCCTTAGGACTGCACATGTAAAGAAGGCAAACAAGATTCAGGGCTCAGCAAAGCGGGTAAGGATTATTAGACTTATTTTATAGTGGATAAACTGCACCACAGTGAGATTAAGTGACTTGCCCAAAGTAACAGAACAAATCAGGGACACTTCAGAAAATGAGCCTACAAGACCAGGCTCCTTTGTACAGGAAAGGAAAGATGCGCATGGAATGAGAGGGTCAATCAGCATTTGGAAGGAGCTGAATGGGTCAGGCCATAGCAGAGAAGTGGAACACTCAGAAAACTGAAGAAAGAACAAGAAAAACAAACAAAAAGCCACTTGTTTGGAGAGTGGGTTAGTTTATTTTCAGGTACACAAACAAGAACCAATAGAAGAGACAATGCCTTAAATCAGCAACAAGTATAGTTTATTGGCAGGAGGTATAGCCACTACTAAGATCAACATCAGTTCTTTCCCTCACAGATTCAAAGATAGAGAACACATGTCAGAACTCAGATTAATTTCCCAAGGGAAGAACAAGCATAGAAGGAAATTATAATCATGTTAGAACAAAGGAATCAAGAAATCAAAATAACTGCGACCAGTAAGGAACAGTCTTCAGTTATTCGATTGATGGAATAAACTCTTTTCAAATTCTAGAGCAGAAACTAAGCATTTATAGAATCCTCCAAAATCATTTTGGTACTGCAGAGTTACACTAACTAATCTGACACTGAAATGGATTTGAAACTCGGGATGGCTAGGATGGTTTCAGGATATCCCAGTGGTCTTGACACAATAAAGAAAGAACACAAATGTAATCAAAGACATCTTCTGAGAACAGTTGAGAATCCAGTTTTGTACAAAATGTCAAAAGATCTTGTCTTACAAGTATGACTGAAAATCAAAAGGATAACTCAAACTGAATTTACTTTCTGTTACAGGGTTTGAACAGCGTCAACCAACCACATTACTAAGTGCTGATATCCTAGCACATTAAAAGTGACCTTCACCTGACAGCCAGCAAGACTTGGAGCAAAGGATTCTGCTACAGAGCTGCAATATTCAGATGAGGCATCACAGTAGATGCTGAACATGAAAGTCTGTTGTCAGGACCAGCATTTGGAGATGACTATTTCTCTCACAGCATGTGTAGGTACAAGTCTCTAACAGACTTCTGAGCTAGAGGGAGTGTAAGACAAGTTTTGAAGGAAGCAGTAAGTGGAGCACACTGTCAGTGGTTATTTTGACATTGCTCATTCTCATTTCATTCCAAGAGTGGTAAGAAAGGTTTCCACTGCCTCAGTGCAACAGAGAGAAAGCGTTTTGTAGCAAAAAGTGAACACTAGTCCAAGACCTGGTGTAGCCACCAGAAAGGTTTAAAGGGAATACTGCAAATCTATGCAAGCATAGATTGTTTTCTATATAAAGAGAAAATTGAGAAAAAATACATTACACTGGACTCAGGAGGAATACAGAAGTGTTACAGTTATGTGTCTACACACTTACACACAGAATCACAGAATAATCAGTATTTGCTGAAAAAATGATGCTGAAATGAAACTGCTAACTTAAAACTGGGACTCTGGCAGCATTCATTTTATTTGGTTTCAGATTTTGGTAAAGGAAAAAGCATTTCACTAGTAATTTCATTGCATCAAACAAGCCCTGAAATAAATACAGGATTGCAGCACCTGAAAAACGTAGCATTGTCAAGTGCCTTTCACTCTATTCCCAGCCTCTTCTCAGCTTTGCTTTTGCTAAATCTTTTTCTTCTATGTCATGCCATACAATACTGGGCATTTAGCTTGAAAAGACAGCATCTAGTAATTACTCAGAATGCTATGAATATATGTGGTTAGTACTAACCAGAAGAATAAACTCCACAGTAGTATTTTCTCCTCTTTAGTGAAATTAAATTAGAGCTGAGCAATAGGATTTGATACAGACAGGAACCTCACTACCACCTTTGTTACAAATAAAATATAAGCATTTTTTTAGTTAAAAGTGACCTGAAATGTACAGTATTTAGTGTTCTCCTGCTTAGAAACATTTTAGACTCATTGTGAAAGATACTAGAGATCTACGGAAAACATTTGAAACTTCTCCAAAAGCAGATATCTGAAGATCTGAATCAACTTCCTTTTAAGCCAATGCAAATATTTCCATTCATTTTCAAGAAATCATTGTGAAAAACAGATACAAGTCAAGTTTATATACAGAAAGATGAAATCTTCTCTTAATCCTCATTTCCTAAGTTTCCACACTTCAAACTGAGTCAATTGGTGTTTTGCCACAGCAACAGGACCAGGATCAATATTTTGTGATATAAAATGATAAACTATAACTCAATTCCTTTGTTTCCTAAAGAAAATTTAACATCTCCATCATCCAGATGCTTTTTTGAATACAGTCAATTAGGTAAGAAGCTGATGACCTCTCTGACACACAAAGACTGTTCTTACTCTAAATAGGGTGCTGTAAATTCAGTTTTGATAAAATCTGACTCCCTGGCAAGTGAAGAAACATACCAGATATCAAACCTTCATTCTTACACTTCTCACTGACATGAGAGCTTTGCCAGATTAAGGAATTTTTTCCAGTATCAAGACTGTGGAATTTTATCCATTATCTTTTCCTGTAGCCAGTGCAAATAACATGCACTATTCTTTTTGTACATTAAAAGCAAAATAACCATAGCAATCAAAGGAGTCTAAATAAGAGCAGTCTCTAATTTCTAATGAATTTCTATCTTTTGGACTAAATTACTCAGGACTGTACTTCAGCATTTTAAAATCACAGATTTACTGTATTTTTTTACAATACTTTGGAAATTAAATCAGTTAAGCCACAGACTGTACTATCCTCATACTGAAGGAAGTTTAAATACTGCCAGCATAAACCTTGTATATCTGACTTGAGATTGGATAACTCCTGCTACCTAGAGTAGAAGAGATTGGCTCAGATGTAAACACTTGTATTACTAAGTGACTAACAAGAGCACCTTCTGAATACATTTGATTCTTGATATTTCTGCAGTATAGGTCATGTTTGGCATCACTAACTAGTTTATGTCCCAAAAGGAAGCACAAACATTGGGTTCCATGCACAGATTCCTAGCTTTGATAACTTAACACAGTAACATTAGTAAAATTTATAACAATTATAATAAAATAAGCAGCTTTTTTCCATTCTAAAATTAGCAAATTTTTTTGCCATTCATTGCTATTAACGAGGAACTTGTGATCTAATGTCACAATCAGTTTTATTTAATTAAAATAATAAATATTATACAGTAATGCAGATTGACATTTATATCTTCATTTACGTGAAGTTGGATTTATGGTCAACACTTTGTTTGATGGAGGCCACAAATAATGGCTATTAAACTGCCACAGGATGGACACAAGATCACATTAATGAAATTAGACAAGGCAAGGCACTGATAAATGGAGCCCTCCTGCTAGAAAATAAAGTAAGTCATGTCCAAAGCAGATGTTTTCTTTGGCTGCAGTTTAAGTTTGCTAAATTTTCAGTGGGCAGTTTAACTTCACATACACAAAGATGGAAAGGAACAGAACCTCCGTGACAATGCCTTTCAAGGTGTATCACAATTACTGCAGCACAGGAGATCTGTTGCCTTTGTCAAATGTATCCATGCAAGAATGATTCTTAAGGGTAAAGAAATGTCTAATACACTAATTAATAAATTTCAGTTAAGAAGCCTGAAATAAGGTTTTTGTGCTTATTGGTGGAATAAATACTTCATATCTCTGTTTTGCTAATTAAACATACATCCAGGAAGCTAACTACAGATACATTCACAAGCTTCTGGATCTTATTTTCTTCCTTTTTAATATATCAAGGTTTGCTGAACATTGGAGTAAGGTTATTACAGGACAAGCAGAAGGGATCAGAGGGAAAAGACATTTCCACGAGGGAGGACTTTCCTCTTACCTCTGCAGCTGCACCCCTACCAGTTTTTCTAGCCCATCCTGGAACATGATGCACTAGGCAGTAGTTCATTGCTCCTCACTCCAAAGTTTTCCATGGAAGACAGTACTGCAGTATCTATCCTCACAGTCTCTTCTTAATGAATCAGGGTAGTCCATAGCTCTGCTGCAGTGAATAAACAATCTCAAGTAGCAGAACATTGTGAAAAATGAAACTAACTTGCCTTGTGGGCAAATTATCTAACTGGATGCTGTGTGTGAAGTTCAGATAAACATTCAGTTACATGGAACAGCATCTGAAAGTTTGATATTTATCTTTGTGGATTTATTTTCACCTCAGGATCTTCATGTGCCATGATAATATGATGCCACACAGGTTCAAGAGGGAAAAAAAATAGTAAGTCATTTTAGGAGGCAACAGAGACAATAAGAAGCACCAAAACAATGAAAGTCATTATATTTTCTGCTTCTGAACTAGATAAACGGCTTTGAAAGCTCTGCTGTCTAAGGAATGGCTCAAATTGGTCATTTATGCTAAAACTTAAGCATTACAAGCCTAAGGGTCTGGTCTAAATAACAATACCTTCATTAATCAATTTATAACAGCTGAGATTCTATTTCTGGCTCTAGAGAGGAATGTAATATAGTCAGCTGAAATTTGGCCTCACATTCCTCAGGCTCAGGTGAAAATGGCACTGCAAATAATTCAGACATCTCTGGACAATTTATTCAATAAATTGTCCAGCTTCTTGATCTATTTACCACAGGGGATGGAGCTGATTTAACTAACAACTTTACCTACCTTATTCCAGAATAATTTCTGCATTCTCTTTCAAATTCTCCCTTGAACAAAATTAATTTCCTTATACAGATAAATCTATGCTTACATTTTGAGACACCATTCACAGATAAATCTGAGGCCTTAGGCATTTCTGCCTCCACACCACAAAAATCATGCAGTGATGAAACACTGTTGGCTCAACTTGTGAATTTCAGCCATTGTCAGATGCAGTACCCAGGCCTGCAAGACAATACAATCCCTTCCCAAGAGTCCTGCCAGATGGGCTCAACCTACAGCCGACACTATGTCCCTTGCCCTGTGCAATTTGCTCTACCTTTCTGAGCCACAGAGCTCTGCGGAGTGATGCAGACCTGGTCAATATTGCAGCTCTGTTCTCCTCATTCCCTTTTTGGTATGGGCAGTCACAAAGCAATCTCTGCCTCACCCAAGACAACCACAGAGAAGTCTTGACACAGCCTTCACAGGTGAATCATGTGAAATCATCAGATGGCCTAAACTAACCAAATGGCTCCTTTGCTGATGATCTCACCCCTTCAGTGTGTCCTTGGAGCCTAAGGGATTCAGATCCATGGTAACGTAATTGCAACACCCAACCTGCCTGTGGCCCCAGAGAGTCCATCCTGTGAAAGCTCATAACAAATAAGATGAGCATTTCATAGGAATATTTCCCCTTTGCTCTGTACCTGCCTTTATCCCCATGCAGACACTCACGAATGCTGTGAGTGCAGAACAGACCTGGGTATGTGAGGTACACAGAGTGCAGTACAGGGTATACTGGTGCTCACATATTATTGCCAGCTCAGCTGCTTGTTTTGGGGAGGAACACAGCACACCATTACCAGCACATCTCAGTGCCCCTCTACAACACACTACACAAAGGTTCAAAACAGTGCTTGAGAGCAAGCACTGAGAGAAGTCAGCCAAAAAAAAAAAAAAAAAAAAAAAAAATCATTAGTTGGACTAATTTCTTTTGGTTTATTTTTTAAATATGCTTACTCAGCATTAAGTCAAAGGACAGATTGAACTCTGAGGCTCATCATCTCTGTGATGAGCACCCACTATAAGCAGAATTGCTACCTGGCTCCCTGCACAAGAGTCCCAAGAGTCCTGAGAACAACCATTACCCCACCACGGACTGAATGCACCTCAAGGTTTGCTCAGGTTAAACATACCTGCAGTACCCACTTCTCTGACAGTGGATGCAACACCTCTTCCAAGTTAACAATACTTTCTGGGTTGTCTCCCACATCTTACTCCTTCACACCACAAGGTTTAATTGAATAGTTTTCACTGACATGCGCTTCTGCATCACACACATTACACCAAAATCCTAGAAAGGCAGGGCAAATACAAAAGCAGAAAAAGCCACTTTGTACACTTAAAAGCAAAACAGCAGCTGCAAAACCAAAATCATACTGATCCTAATGACTGAAAGACTAAGCCCTTCATTTTGGTCAGCTTTCTAGGTAAGTTATAATGTGCTCTCTGCAACATCTTTCACATTACAGATAACCTTTGTTAAGAGAAACAAGTTTCCTGTGGTGCACAAAACCTGTATCATGTTTCAACAGTAAGCAATGTGTAATCATTGCGTAAAGCAGACATCCCACAGTATACTGTTATTTTATGCATACATATAAATTGAATGAAATATAAAAGAAGAGCTCCAGTAAGAGAGGAGCTCCAGGCACCTTCAAATACTGGCTTTTTGATCCTACACATCCCAAGACATTCTGGTTAGCCAACTCTTCAGGATAGGGCTTCACAACATTAAGTGCTTTTTCAGTTCATGCAGATGAGTCACTAAAAATCAAAGGTTTGTTGTCGGAAAGCCAAGCATCATTCATTCCTATACAGATAGTGACTTCTGGAAAAAGTAATAAAACCCTTGTCTGCATCAGGTTTCTGTACCTTGTTTATGACCTTAGTCATAAATATGGACACACAAAGCCAAATTACAGTCCTGGTAAAATCAAGTTTTGCCACTGTAGTGCTCAGTCTACCAGGTTTCAACTCTGTCCTATTACAAATCAGGATAACTGAAAAGAAAGGATTCCTTTAAACAAACCCAATTGCCTTTACAAGCTACACTGCTTTCCACATTCCTCGTTTACCATGCGAAAGTTAAGGCAACATTCTTCCTGTCAGGCTGCTCACCATGAATAATAGATACATCATTTTTTAACTGTCAACAAAGTATCTGTAAGAGGTGCACTTGGTCCTTTCAAATATCTACAGCAAACTGTTTATTTGGCATTACACCAAGCTCATATTTTCCAGCTAGCAAAGAAATTACTAAAACAGACAGACATGGCAAACTATCGAAGTAATTTTACTCACACCTTATTATCCTCATATAATATTTAATTATCTCCTCTCCTACTCCCTTGCTTCAGTGACAATTTGCTCAATTATGTGTCAAGGAGACGGGAAAAAAACAAAACAAATGGGGTCAAATCTGTGCAGTAATACACTGGTGTTTATTTACTGAGGGCTGAAGCCTCAGCGGCTGCTAATGGTGCAACTCCCGTGCAGCAGTTGAGCTCTGCTGACTTACACCAGATGTGGACTGGAGCACAACTGCTGAGAAAGAGATACCATTTCTGTGACCTGAAGTGTAAACCATGTGGCATTTCAGGTACAAAGAGTAAAGACCTTACAGGAGAGCTGAAGCTGCATGGCAGGGGGGATGGAACTAGATGATCTTTAAGGTCCTTTCCAACCCAGGCCTTTCTATGACTCTATAAGGTGACAAATACTCCATACATAGAAGAGGACAAATTTTAGAGCAGGGTAAATGGCCACACTTCCCTGGAGCTCAGCTCAGGATCACCTAGTGTTTGTGTTGCTGTGGTCTCAGTTACCTCCTTTATAACAACTAGTCTCACTTCTCCTATCTTCCCTTTAATAGTCCATTCAGAAGTGCTTCAGCATCACTCTTCTGTCAGCAGCACATCTGATGCCTTCAGCACTCTCCCCTTCACTGCCATTCCCCCTTCACCACCACACACTGGAAGTGTCCATCCCCTCAGTCATGCTAATTTAACCATTTCTATGGCTATGCTCCAAATCAAGTATGCAAAATTATACTTTTCAATAATAAAATATAATGACTGTTGCAGATGTAGAGCCCAACCACACAAAAAGCTGAGCAAGAAAGACAGAGCATGCAGTGAGAACAGGAGTTATGGGTAATGGTGGGAAAGGATGAGCCACTGAAACCAGATCTGCCACCACAGAATTATTCAAACATCAGCAATAACTCACCTTATTTCCTTGGGTTATAGCTGGGCCTCAAATTTTGTAGGTTTCTATCACAGATTATTCCAAGAGCTACCTGATATTTAAACAGTGAACACTCCCTTCCCAGGTGAGAATACACTACACCAGACACCATCAACATTCAGAACTTTCCTGCATACACGTGGATATATAAGTAACCAGATACTTCTGTGCCATAGTATAACAATTTGACAATGGCCAAAAAGCGGATGGCGGCAGAGCTGGCATCAGAACTACCATGTTCTTAACTAGATGACAACAAACATGCTGGAAAGGATCACAGCTATCTGTGCAGTGACCAGCACTTATGCATCATGCTCTGGAAAGAGTCTCTGTGTGTGTGTGTGTGTGTGTGTGCGTGCGTGCGTGTGTTCAGGCTGCTACACTCTCCTCCTTGCTTGGAAGGACCTTTCCATTTCCCTCCAGCGTTACTGGCAACAGGAGCAATGGTGGGTACACAGCATGGTGGTTTAGGACTTGCATGCATTTGTTCTCAGCAAGGCAAGAGGTCCCTTTCAAAAACAACTGCCCACTTCCCACACCCCAGAGTTTTCATTCTTGATAGCTCCACTACAGCTGAAAAGCTGATAGGAGACAATGGGGAAAATTAGGCCAGAAAAAAAAAGGAAGGAACAGACAGCCCTAAGAATGAGAATCCCATTACTGTAACTTGACAGACCATTAAAAAAAGGCCAGTATCCACTTTAAATATATGAACAATTAGACCATGTTCAGCTACATGTTAAGAAGCATTAATGAGAATAGTTTGCAGTTCGGTTTACTTAGCTCTTTAAATAAACATGGGCTATTGGAAACGTTATACAACGCAGGCACCATACGTGTAGCTCCAACTCCTGTCATTCCTGCAGATGAGTTACAAATCTACAAGAACTTGTCTGCTCCATGCTTGCAGCCACTGCTAAACTTAAATTAGTAACTATGTAGGCCTCTTCCAAGGCATATCAGAGACCAGCTGTGCAAGGACCTGTCACCTTCTTGTCAGTGAAAGTTTTCTGTCCAAAGAACTTTCGTCATCCCCCATTCCTCAAGTAGCTGGATGTCACTTGAAGAGACAGCTGAAGTCACTTACAATGAATGGTCTCAAATCAGAGCTCACTGCCCTTGTCACAGAAAGTCTCACCCCGCAGCTAAAACTGTCACTGATCATGTTTAGATATGTACACTGAGGTATCAGATTAGAAAAGAGTATGCACGAGATGGGAGCTTAAAAGAGGCCAAGTTGCAAGGAAAATCTTAATAGGGAGAATCGAGGGCTTGAAG
Organism: Ara ararauna; assembly: GCA_028858755.1. Taxonomy (NCBI): domain Eukaryota; kingdom Metazoa; phylum Chordata; class Aves; order Psittaciformes; family Psittacidae; genus Ara; species Ara ararauna. The sequence goes on along the minus strand of CM054410.1, from coordinate 7,740,729 downwards.
AGTTAGCCCTTTTCCAAACCCAATTTATATTTCCCATCAAATCCAATAAAAAATATCTAGCTTCTAAAACCGGCATGTTTCCAACCAACTTATTCAAGAAGAAGCTATAACTTTAAGTACTTTGGCCAGACAGAATGTAGATTGCTAGGCTATTATGGCATCTCTGCAGCAAGGTATTTCATTAACAGGAATACCCAAAAGGCATATCCTGACCTCAAGATTAATGCTCAATATGGTAGATACATATCCAATAGTTAAAAGAAAAAATGGTATTAAATTGGTATATTCTTAAGAATCTCTTGAGAATATCAGAATATTTGCTGCTTGTTTCTGAACCTCTTGCTTATATTAGTAATAGAAACATCGCCTACTGGTTATGGCAAGAGATGGAACAATCCAGGCTCCAAAGTTGCTTTTCCGTCTCAGGTACTGACTTTGGGGTGACTCGTTTAGACTCTCCCTAACTTCTAGGAAATCCAGCTTAAATGTTGGCAAATCTAACTGCTTGGGCTTGCCAAAGAGCACTTGAGGACACATTTCTAAGACTGACCTCTACGCTAAAAATAGCAAAGCACAAGCTGGGTTGCAGCTGCTAGCGGAAGACAAAGGACATGGAAACATCCAGAAGATGCTCACTATGTTCTACATAACTTCATTTTACACTTTTCTTCTCAGATATTTCTGTATCAGTGCATCAGAGGATCTAGATCCCGGGGAATGTTCTGCAGATTTGCCCATGCTGCACTGCAACCTCTTGTGTTCCTCAGGAGCAGCCCCAGAGCAGTGCAGGAGCAACAGAAGGTCTAAGAAGGTTTCCAGTCCAAAGGCTCCAGAACAAGGGTTTCTCTGCTATGCATCTTCTCAGATGGTGAACTGCAGTGGGACAGTTAGCTAAAAGCATGGGGACTAGGGCTTAGTCAACAGCTCCAGAAGACATTCAAAGGAGAATGCAGGAGTGCTTTCCTCTGTACACAGCCACCTCCTTAGAAGCTGGAGGTAGCCAAGCAGCCCTTGACAAATCTCGTTCTGCTGCAGCCTGGGAATTAACACATACTTGAGCTTTCATTCATGCCTGGTTCTCCTTCAAGACTTTGAAGGAATTGAATATAATATTTGGGCTCATCTTTGTCTTAGAAGTTGAATTAGCCAGCACCTTATTTTCCATATATAAAAGAAAATGTAATCTTCAGTCAGAAGCATCATAAGCTTCTTTCCTTTTACCCTTGCACTGTTGGCTTGAAAGCAAAATAATTTGTTACAACTGCATATTTATAAAGAATTAGCTTTGTTTCTGCTTGAAAACAAGGAAAAATTTTACTTCAAATTTCATATGCCAAAATTGTCTCCACAAATGAAGCTCAATACCAAGAAGGGAATTAATTTTACCATTGTTTTTTGTTTGTGTTTTTTTTTTTTAAAGTATACTTCTTTTGTTCTTGCCTGAAAGCACAGCAGAGAAACCATATTCCAAAAAAAAAAATGCAAGAATTCTGTTCAGAATAAAACCCGTTTTAGCCCAGGAAGTTTTATTCTTCATCTTCCAGGTTCTCCAAAGATCATAAGCATGTACAGAAATACAATCAGAGTCTGCAACCAGCATTTACGGTTTTTGAAATACCAACTGCACACTAAGAACTAGCAGCAGCTACCACAGTCCACTTCACACTGGAGATGTCCCAGCAGGCATTGTGACCAGTCAATAAAGCCCTACCATGGAAGGCGGCTGAGAGATGCCACGCAAGGATGATGTGTTTGCGATGCTCAGAACAGGAGATAGAAAGTCACCACAGCTATGGTGAAGTTGAACCTTCAACACAAAGAGGATTGAGGGTGAAGTCTGTTTTAAACAAAGACTATCAGTTCAGTGGTAAATTGGTACATGAATTTCCTTAAAATAACTGATAGAGAGTATTATCTTCTGGAACCAACCAGACCAGCAAAGGGAAGTGTATTATATGGCTCAGCTCAGGGTATAAAATTTGAACTACCAAAGTGACCTCTGAAAAAAACAACAGGCTTGAGCTGACTCCAACCCACATATTCCTTCCCAGAGACCAGGGACACCAAGGATAATGATGGTGAGTGTGTGGAGATCAGCCAAGGGAGTTACATTTGTATTGCAATCCAGCTGTAGGGTGCCATCACTATACTGCGTTTGTGTTGCCGTTTTGGACTATTGCTGTATCACTCCACTCAATCAAAATCCCATAAAACACCAAATAGCTACAAGTAAATTTTATATTAAACACTAAAGCCCTTCATGTGGAATATCTAAAAACCTGCCCAGAGAGCACTGATCCTGAACAGGAGCTCTTCAATGCTCGGTCTTTTCAAAAGTTAGGGCACTGCCTTAGAAACCTAAACATAGACTGAGGATTTTAACTGTAGGCTCCTATTTTTGAAAGTCCTTGGTCTTTAATTTTCATAACATGGTAAACAAAGCATCTTTTCTTCCCCACTAGAAAGTACTAAGGGTTCAGAAGTTTATTGGAAACATAGCTGACATCCAAATCAACACAGACTGCAAAAACAACAGGGCTGACAAGACAGAACACTTTCAAAACATCACACTGATCATTAGAACAGCAGAGCAAAACATTAATATCATAAGCTCTTGCAGTCAAGGCCTCTGCTCTAGCTGGGTATAGCTCTTTAAGCAACGGAAACCTGGGAAAACAGACTTTGAAGATAAATAGATGGATTTGCTTTCCAGCAAACAAATACAGGATCAACAAAATTGAACATGATGACTATTCCATAGGCAACAGTGATGCTGCCATGCAGATTTTCAGAAGTGTCACTACAGCAAATAAGCCTCTGTTTTGCTCCTGGGAGGAACAGAAGTGAGAAAGTAGATAGCAAAGGACCTTTTGGCAAGAAATAATAGATGAAAAATAAAGAAATTATTCCCATCATTAAGCTCAGCTTTCACTTTACCCTGTCTAGGTCAGGAGGGTGAGGGCATAGATTTAACAAAACAATACATTTTTTAAAAGATCTTCAAAAGGGCTAAGCCATTATTTCAGCACTGTGGAAGAGAAACAAACACACACAGAAATAGCAATTCAGCTCTAATAGAGAAGAGTCCTATGTACAAAAGATGTTTAGGAGTAAATCAGCCCTATTTCCCCTAAATTCAAACTCATTACTAGATGAAAGCCTCATTCTTCTCATCCAGACTGAAACAAATTGCAGCTTTTTACACTAAGACTGGAGATACTTTTTTGAACACTTAAGAGTCTTTATTCCACATGTGGAGCTTGACAAGAACTCCCTAAAAATATGAACTTCATACATTTTAGCGACATGAGTGCCTGTAGTCCTTTCACAGACCTTCTAATGATCTCAAAGGGAGTTGCATGCACAGAGAATCAATACCATTGACACTGAATTAAAGGCATGCAGATATACTATGTTTGATACATGAACATAAGAAATAATAATTCAGCAGTTTGGTCTTCAAAGTTGGTAACTGTTACTGGAGGTGCTGGGTCCTTCACTATTTATATTATTTCATTATTGCATTCCTTTCCAGAGCAATGACTTTGACCTGGCAAACACCTTTTCCTTGCCAAAGTATGTATATTTACAACAGGGAAACTAAAAAGCATCATTCCCTTAATGTCCACACAAGACAGTCTGGCAATAAAGCATATCTTTATTACTGTGTCACACACTATGCTGTTATAGTTAAATATCCGAGTTTCTCAGTATTCCCATTATAACCCTGACCATAAAAGCATGTTCTGAGTGAGACAAGTGAGAGGAGAATCAGGGCCTTTGACTTGAAGTGATATAAATTAGAAGTTAGTGCACACATGGCATGCAGAAGAAGGGGGAGAGACTTGAGGTTCTGGGAAAAAAAAAAAAAAAGGAAGAGCATGTTTTGCATACACGATGCTCAGTGTGCAGACATCTGCAGATACAAAGGTGAGCCCATTTTGGCCCCATTAGCTCAGACTTTCACTACAAAGGCATTTGCACAAGTTCTACGGATAATCTTCCACATATTTAACAAATATGAATATGCTGTGCTAACTCTAGGCTTACCTGTCTCTAGAAAAGTATAATATTGGTATGAGGGAGACTACCTTTTAATTGAACAGGTCAAGTTTGAAAATTGTGTTTTAAACTAAAGGCAACTCTGATCCAATGAAACAAATGTGGGACTATAAAGATAGGAAATTTCAGATATTTATCCTACTTTTGCCCATGATTTGATGGATCACTTTATTAAGTTCACTCAGTGTTTGGAGTATCACACATTCACTGATTTTTAACTGAGGATACCAGGACTTGCTAATTTTTTGTATCAGGGCGTTGTGAAGATTCAATAACATTTCCACATGTTAAGCATTAGAGAAGTGCTAAGCAGTTATAGTGTCTGATTTAATGCTCCCTTTTCTGGAAGCTGGGGTAGAGTTACACTTTTCATTCTAAGCTTACCTCATACTGCTTGTCTTGGTAGAGTAAAGGTCTCTCCTCAGCTACATATCACACAGCATATATTCCAAAACTAGAACCAGTGAGTTCCAGGCCATAAAAGAAAAGCTTTAGATAGCCATGATGTGCATTCTAGTCAACTTTAAAGAACAAATCCAGCCCCATGCACCACTGTTTTATTCTCACCTTATTAAAACTCTTTAATTTTTCCTACATATTTTTCCATTCTTGCTGCCTTAGTTATTCTGTCCATCTCTGTACTTCACCAGACTCACCAAGGTCACACTGCTAGATATGACATCACACATCACAGTCCCCATGGCAACTGCCATGTTGTCACAAACAGTACCACAGAGGGAAGAGGGTGAGTAGGGCTAAAGAATATTTACACACAAATATCTTGGCAATCTCAAAGACTGGGAAAGGAAATGCACAAAAGAGCCTATGACAGCTTAATGAGGTTTTGGTAACATGCTGTAGTTTCCCAACTGTGTTCAAGTGTGATCTTGGTTCTTAAAATCTGATTTTTCTTACTTTTATGGACTTAAAAGAACTACATCCATTTTGCTCAGCACAGCAATCTGAAAGTTCACATGTCTGATTTTATTATTTAACGTGTAGGAAGAATTGCATTTCAACGCCTGCCAAAGAAACTGCCTTTTATAAAGACAGTCTACAGAGATATGTTTGGAATTTTAAATCCTGGTGTTTTGCTCTTTCTTTAATCTTTTATTAATGGTTTGTGTTCCCATTACTCCAAAACGAGCCTTAGGTTGCTGGGGAAAAGCGCCAATCAAATGTGTACAGTGACTGGAAATTATTTGAAAACGAAGGAGGGTTAGCTGATCAAAATCACTGCTGCTGAGGGTTAGGCCTGTGATGGACACCTTGTACTGAAGGAAAGAAATTAGAAAAAGGAGAATCATCTTGACAAGCAGCAGCAGGTTGGGAGGCAGCGAGAAAGACTGGAAACCGGCTCCCATTTTGCTTTAATTCTGACTGATCAATCTCAAGAGGTTATGACAGAATCAAATTCAAATGCCATTTACTTTTTTATGACAGAGATGGGCATAAATGAATTCTGCCAGCTGAGCTGACCACAGCTCCTCCTGGGGTCCTTGCAGCTCATTCCTGCAAAGAATTTGTGTCATTTGGGTCATGAAGGATAATGGCCATGATTTGCTCATTTGAACTCAGCCTATGAGAGAAATAAAACTAAAACTTTTTCTGTCAATACTGACAGCTAAACCTCCATTTCTCTGCAAACCTAAGCAATTGCTTGCCATTGTGTAATAATTGTATGTGTGATTACAGAAAAAAATTAAAATAGAAGTGCGTGGCAGAAAAACAGTATGTTCACATACCCACCTTTCCCTCCCCAGGCATAAACACAGCCCTGATTAATCAGGTTGCACAGTAACTGAGTTCTTCACTATGCATGAAGTCCTTGGATAAGAGATAGCAACTCACTTGCTACCTCCCTGTGAGAAGGCAGCACAGAGCAGAGATAGAAGTAGAGCTAACTGCAATGGGCCCTCCTATTCCAATGGGGATGGAGGTCTGCCTTTGCTAGAGCTACATATATTTGACTGCTATTACTACTATCAGAGCACACTATCCTTCCTTCTCCACAGATTATTATTAAACCATCTTACAGCATTTAATAGGAAATTTTATCACTGCTAAGGACTTATGACAAAATTATCTACAAGAGTCATTTTAACCTGGCCAGTGACAGTGCTCATTGCGCCCTGATTTTAAGGTAACTGTTTTTAGCAATATTAGCAAAATATTAACATAAATTATTTTCCTTTTGTTCACCTGAGTTGTGTGCCTTAAAGTGCAAACCATACCTAAGAATCACCTTCAGAAAAGTCAGACAGACAGAAGGAAGGCAGCATCACAATACTCTTTCTTCAGAATTCACACCAAAAAATCTTGCTGGGGTGTGGGTCAGTGTGCATGGCCATCACTCAAGGGGAAGACAGGGTAACAGGTCAAAGATGTGCATAGTACTAAAAAGAGAATAATGAAATCAAGGCCATTATGTTAAAATAAACTTAAAAAACTGGAGATGATAGGATGCCTTCTATTTTCCTAACTATTGATATTTGAGTTAAAAATGAGTAACACCAAAGTGTCAGAAGTACCACTGTAGCAGTAATGCAGCATTTGAATACTCAGTTGATATATTCTATTTCATATAACCAACATACGATGGATTAAACACTACACGATAGATACTGACAAAATCTTAAACCTGTGAGGAATAACAAATGCACAACGTAAGAAAATAAAAAGGATTACTTCAAGATGAGGCATGTTGCAATAAAAAAGATGGCCTTAAGTTATCTCAGCAAAATTCAACCGGAGCCATTTGCAGCTTGAAAACAGACTCCTAAACACAACTAAAATGCATTTCTAAAAGCATTATTAAAAGCAGATATGCTTACGATAGTCTTTTCTCCTTTGGTAGTAGGATAAGCTCTGTTCTGCAAGTCTTTTCTACCCATACAAATCAGCTTGGTTTCAGTGGTTTAAAAACGATGCACAAAGTGGTGTAATCACACCCAGAACAGATGAAACATGATAAGGACGTACAAGAAGTGCAGCAAGTTGCAGCTATCCTACACATTTTCACTGCTGAATATACATGCTCACCTCTCAACCTCACTTTGCTGCGCTGTTGCTACTGTTTTCCTTTTGAACCTTCCCACAATTCAGAAACATTGTAAGGGTTCAGTCCCAAGACCCACACAAAAGTCCCAAGTCTACTTATACACATCTTAGATTGCCATGTAATCTTGTGAGTACACGCTGCTGTTGATCATGTAAAGTATCCAAACATATCCTTTTCAATCTTCATACATGTAACAAGCATTGGTTTAAAGTGATATTAAACATCTGAAGTATAGATTTTAAAGCAAACTGAGCAGCAAGTTTTGTGTTCTGTAATTACCATTACACTGCAAAGCTGTGGGATACTGTTTCACAAGTGTACATCACATTTAAAGCAAACTATTCTGATGCTGTAATACAGATTTTATTCTGTATTCACCTACATAGTGCTGCACAAAAAAAAAACCCTACACGTTGCAGCCCCAGAGCTCAGAAATTACACAGTCTATATCCTTGCTGGCGCAGAAAGCATTTTCAGCGGAAATGCATCTGCCCCTCAGGCAAAAAAAGGATTTTTAGGAACCAAGACAGAAGATGACACAATTTAGCTGTTTTAAAGGGGTGTGAGGGAATTCTTGCCAGGGGAAGAGCAGGCTGGAGGGGCAAGGGAGGATCTCAGAGCCCAACAGAAACAGGGATATACTGTGAGCTTTCCCCTGGGGAAGCGAAGCCAATGTTCTCTGACAACCTATGCTGCATAGAGCGAAACTGCTCTATAAATATAACGATATTTTAGAAATTTCCACTAAAATCGTTAGTTTCGTTCATTTGGGGTAAATCATCTGAAAACATTATCTTTTTTTCCTGCGTATCAAGTCCTTCCCCTTGTCCACTAAATGTAGTTCTGCAAACACTCTTTTTAATTAGAATCTCATTGGTTGAGCAGTTCATTTTAAGATAACTCTGAATTTTTTTACATCTAGATGTTGAGACAGGTTGGTGTGACAGCCATTTCCTTGTTCTGAGTGGATGATCATCTCTTACACAGACTTAGACTTCCACTGTAACTCTTTAGGAACAGTAATTGGAAGTATCAGCTACGAATAGTCAAATATCACCTCTTAAAAATCCCCGGCATGCATGAGCTTTCCAAAACCGGAACTGTATGTGAGACTATTCCAACAAAGCAAGGACAAAGGAACCACATACAGATTTAAGGGAACTCTTTTAAAAAACAAAGAAGTATCTGATGTGACCTTCTGCAGTGTTTCTCTATTGCCTGCTGTCCATAAATGAATCAAAAACTCCTGGTATGAAGCTCTGTTAGGACTGCCTTTAAAATCACTTTCTCACACTCCTGTGAAATGTCACCTTGTATGGTACAATTTTTTTTTCCAATTCTGTGACTGAATAAAATGAGCTCTTTCAAAACATGTACACAAACTGACCCAAATATATTATTTGAAACAGTCAATGAAAGCCATGTGCACCTGAAATAAAACACAGTATTCTTGAATAATATTTTAGTCCTCTAAGAACCTGATAATGGCTATCAGGGATCTTGTCCTCACCTTAAAATAGGGACCCCCCTGGCACACCCTAGTGAAGAGACATGCCCAAGACCAGACACCACAGGCTAATTTTGACCTCCTAAATGCATCACCTCTGTGCACTATCCTCTTGCCAACAAAACATTGTGCAATAAGAGATACTGCACATCCCATTCAAATAACAAAACCAAGCCATTTCTGACAGTTTCTGAAAAGCACTGCAGTTGAACAGTAACTTTTGCTATTGCAAAAGATGGAACATTCTCAGGTTGTTTCATGGCTTATTGCTTTAATCACCAGATATTTCTGTGAGTCCAGACAAGCCGCTTATCTGTAATACACAGGACATGGGCCTCTGCTCCACCAAGTCCTTTATTGTCTCACTTAGCTGAAGTTACAGATGGGCTTCCCTCTTCCTTTTTGCTTAGTTAACTACTATTGTTCCTTAGTTACAATACTCTTAATTCTGCTACATATTGAGCAGTCCTTGAGTGACCTGTGCCAAACAAAACTAGCTGCTTCTGTGAACTTACAGTTCTAATTACAAAGGCAACACTACCATCTGGTGGTCTGTTTGAAAGAACTGTTACATTGAAAAATGGAAAACTAATATAGCGCTCTTTCCAGCCTGGTGCCTTATAAAAACCCACTTTCTTTTTCTAGGGCTGTAGAAACCTCAAGTACTCAGATTGGAAAAACATGCACCCTCTATGATGATTCTCCCCTCTCCTTCCTCACAACCATCATAGAAAAGATTTGATTAAATCCCATCTGAAACAGAGGGATAGCCCACACCTTGTACAATTTCAGTTAAGTTTTTGCTTGTGTGTTGCACTCACTCCACACAAGCTATAAAGGTGGGAGAACCTTGCCTGATGGGACAAGCTTTTGTGTCCCTTGCCATCATGAGCAAAGTAAGGCTTTGGCAAGGCAGAGTTTTCAACAAATGGGTCTGATATGGAGCACTCCTTCCAAATCTGCCCAGATGTACAAGACTGCAGGCTGCACGCTCTAGTCTGAACTTCACTGATGCTCTCCACCATGGCAGGTTAGAAAATAACCCCTGAAACAACCAGATTTAATGCAAGTGTAACTTTCCACAGGATATATGATCCAGTTTGCCCAGCTTCAGTTCTGTTACCCCATTCACATTATGTAGCTCCATTAGTGGGCTACGAAATTTTACTTTTTCAACTTGAAGAAGCAACCTTTGCTGCACAGGGTTTTGTAATTTATTTCCTTCCAAAAATCTTATTCTTTCAAGTATACAAGGCATGTAAAATTCAACACCACCTGTCAGTACCCAGGGAGCAGCTTTACAAAGACAATCTCCTTAGATAAAATAAAACCCTATTGTTTCTCTTCTTTAAGCCATTAACTATTTTCATACCCTTTGCACCAGCTGGGAACTATATATCACAGACAAAGACAATCTCATTTGTTTTAATGGGTAAGTAAATTCAGAATGGAAATGACTAGGCAATTTGTTCTTGTGCTTTTTTAATTTTGGTCTCTTTACTCCTCACCCCCCTCACCACCATCCCCTAACCTCCTCCCAAAAAAAAATTCTTTTAGTCAAGGACTAGACTTCTGGCAAACCATCTTATCTGCACTGAATTCAATATAAACCAAGTTTAAGCAAATCAAGGATTTGGCCTCAAAATTTCTTTAACTTGCTAGTACTAGGTTAAGATGCTTTATCACTGGCATCCTTAACTATAAGGCTTCAAAGTTCATCTTTCAAACAGTGTTAACCTCTCTAATGGCCAACACAGAAAGGAAAAGTCTAATAGACAAATAATGGTAGCAGTTGCTGTTACAGTTATAGCTGTACCAGGTGCTGTGCAGGCAGATATATGTCAGTCCCTGATGGATGTACTACTTTGCCATTTAACTGGGGCACACTAATCCTTGGCAGGTAATTATCAGTCATCTGCCATTCCTACACTTGAGCTAATCCTAATCTGCATTCTGCAGTGAGTGACTCCAACTAGATTATAATTTCTTTTCAGCATTTCTAAATACTGAAGGACTTGAGAAGACAATCTAAATAGCAGTAAGAAGGAAAACATTTTTACTTAGTTATCTAAAGATTCAAAAATTTTGGATTACCAACTCCTATCATTGTGTTAAATTCTGTTTCCTTCTACAGAAGCTTCTCAAGGTCTGGAGCACACGATTGTTGATACATCCAAGGCGTGTGGAACATAAGATACTGACTTCATGTTCTCATTACTCTGAGGCACCTTTAACTTACCGTGCACAACATTTCAATCCTGCACAAAAACTGCTCAGAACATGCCAACAGTAGATTTTAATAAAACAAGTACATGAGAAGCATGAAGTGTCTCAGAAAATTGGTCTTTCATTATGATATAAAACACATGTCAACCAGTTCCTGCGAGCAAAGCAGTGGTCCAGCCCTCTACCCAGAGGTCTGACAACTTCTAACAGGAATTGATGCAATTTAGACTGCCTGCCCTAAACCTCTTAGCATAGGATGTACACTTAATGTGGCACTGGTTATATGCTGCTGAGCTGTGTTGCACACAGCATGGACTCCTACATACCAGTTCATCTGATTCATAATCAAACACCAGTTACGTACAGCTTGGTATCAACTAAAGGAACTAAATTAGTCTTTAATCCAGTCAATATACTTGCAGAAGTAACCAGTATTCATTTGAACCTAATGCAACCTGGTATTCTTAATATGATGACATGCAGCAATCAATACTATTCACTCTGCAAACTGCAAGGAGAACAGTTTTGTTTGTTGTTGGGGCTTTTTGGTTTGGTTTTGTTGTTGTTGATTGGTTGAGGTTTTTTAAACCAGTCTACTTTATTGGCATTCCTAGACTTTAACAAAGGGAAATTCATGCCCAAAAGCCAAATGTAGGAAAATGAAGTGCTAAATGACTGGATAACACATGTAAAATGACTAGGGTACAACTGTTTCAGCCCAAAGTACAAGACTGATACAACTTAGACTTGTAGAAGAAATTTAACAAGATGAGTTTTTCAACAGATGTACAACACAGGCAACAGATTACTTCTAGCACACAGCTACAGCCAAACTGTGAAAAAGACAGGTCATTTCTGAGCTGCAAAATGGATTATTTTGATTAAGAAATACAAGAAGGTAATACAAAGAGCAGCAACCAAAGTTTCAGATCATACAGCATTAGAAAAGGAACTCATAAGCTCCTTCGGGACATCAGGCTACCCACCCACACACAGCTTATATTTCAAGTCTTCATTTTAAGGCCATGACTTGACCTCTGTTTGGAGACATATTAAGGTCTTGGCACAGTATCAGATGCCTAGAATAGTGACGTATCGTAAACAGATTTAGTGTATGGAATTTTACACTGGCCAAAATTAATTGGCTAAGAGGTCAAATTACAGCTGTTAATATTTGGCAGCACAAGCCAAAGCCATCCGACTGCCCTGAAGTCTATTAACCATTTCCTTCGTTGATTTTTTATGTCTCTAGTTACTTTGCTGGAAAAACTCACAATTCTGGGGTTTTCAGAAAGTGACAACAAGCATTACAGTGTAGCTCAGTCCTGAGCAAACCATGCTTTCAGCCAGCTGCAGAAGTTACTGATACAGACATCGCCTAAAGGAAAATTGGAGGAAGCGAGGTCTGGGGTTTATGATACTAACTTAAAATCACAGACAACCTAAATTAAAGCAGCTCTTGCAGCACCACCAGCTTCTTGCAGGAATTTAAGCAATTCATTCAGGCACACATTGCTGATTGTAAGGGCTAACATCAAAGGCGTCATCATACTCATGAGACCAATAATAAAACTCCAAAACACAACTTTATGTATCAGTTCAGTACAGTCCTTGAAAGTATGAAATACTTCCAGATAGGTCAGTCTCTGCTGCTGCCCACTTGCAGTTTAACCATCCCTAAATGCACTTGGTCATCACCCCCTTCCTTCCTCTTTCCCTCATGCCTGCTAATACATACAAACGTTGAAAGAATCCTGACCAATTCCTCCAGCAGCTGAGCCCCTTATTATACACCTGGGATACATCTTAGAACCATTCTGGAGTAAGAAAAGCCACATATACACAGTTGGCTTTAGTATAGGCCCCAAGGTTTAATACAGATGGAGGACTGACTTCATGGCCAACCCTAATTATCAAAGGATGAGGAAATACTTTCTGGCTCCACTGAAGGCAATGGCAGCAGTCCCATTCTCAGGATTTTAGCTTATAGTACTACAGCTCTATCACCAGCTCACTTCCCCAAGTATTTATGTACTATTGCTAGAGTTGGGGTATATTTGAGCCAGATTCTGAAATTTAGACTTGGATGTACAGTAGAGTCAAATGCAAATTTTATAATCCGTGATCCACTAAAATTTGTGCCCATATTTCATACCGAAGTAATGAACTGTTGGACCCATTTCAGTAATTGCATCTGTGCCTGGCTTGAGCCCATAAAGTCAGAGATGCTCAGGTTTATAGATCTTGAAAGTCTGTGTATTCTAGCAACTCTTGATTGTTTCTAAATTCTAATCTGACTATAAAGTTGGCTTAGAGCCATCAAGTTTCATGAAGGTGTAAAGTCTACTTCAAACCCAGGATGGCTCAGCTGACCTGTACATCTTTTAAAGTGGCAGGAAAGTATTGAACAAATGAGCACCTTTAGGACTGGGTACCAAGATGACTGGGACATTAATGAATACAAATTTTTAAATCGGCACACCCTTCAAAGATAAGCACCTCAGAGTCATCTTGTGGTCTCTTGTAGAGGACTGTCCGTACCTCTCCTCTCCAAGGACTTTTGAAGAAAAAAGTGCTAAATCCCAAAAAGCTATTCAGTAAATCCCCTCCTTCCCTATCAGCTTTGCTAAACACGCAGGTAAATTCCAATATTCTTATATAGCTGTGCCTGTAGTCCTTTCAGATGGTGCTTATTTCAGAAACAAAGAATATTTTGCAGGAAACCAAAGTACCAAACTTTACTCAAAATGCATCATAAAAATATTTTTGGCCACATACAAGATTCCACAGAAGCTGGAAATACATCTAATACATCTAAAAATAAAACTAACCCTGAAGTTCAGTTGTTTCTCTTCCTTAGTACTGGAAATAGGGCTATACTAAAAAGCAAGCTAACAACCCACCTCAAACCCAATTCCTGATCTCTTTATGACTTGGAAAGTCAACAGTAGCATTTTTTCCATGAAGGTCTCTGAAAGGAGGTTAACTCACTTCACCAGCCACAAGGTGAAGATTGAGGAAGATTGCATCAGTGCACCACTCCCCTCCAATCCAGCATTGCTTAACCTCCTTTCTGCATCCCAGTTGGTATCACACAATCATCACCTCACAATAATAGAACAGCCATGTGGTAGCCATAGCACTACTAGCATTAAGAGTATAATTGGGAAAGCATTACTATTGCTGGTTGACTTAAAAGTGAGAACAGATACATTCTTTGTGAAAGAAAAGACAAGATGGTCTTCTGAGTCTCAATTTATCTTTTCCTCCCATATGCTCAGGGCTTTTTTCCTACCAAAAACCAGACAGAAACACTGCAAGATGACCAAAGTTATAACTAATACTTAGAAGTAAAACTGGGGTTTTGAACTCAGATGTTTCTCAAGCACCATCTTCCCAGTCCCAAGGTACTATTGTTGTCTTATCTCCATATTCCAAATTTAAAGGCCCAGTTTATTTATGCAGGTTTACCTTTTCTAGAGCAAAAGTTATTCTAATGCTGCCTCAAGTCTTGACTAAGCCAGGGTCCCATTGTGCTAAATATCACAATGAACATAATCTTGAACTGCTATTCCCCTTGTATACCAGTAATAAGAGATTTTGGCATCTTCAAATATAACTCTATCAATTTGCTTGTGCTCCGGTCAAAAATCTTGATGTCTCAAGGTTTTTTTTTTTTCAGTTCTCAATATTGAAGAGATGGGTGCTAAGAAACTGAGATTCTAAACGAAGATTTGAAGTCAAAGCCTTTAGTTCTAAGTGATTTCCAAATCCCAATCTGTACATCATGATGCAAAATTGCAAATAATGTATTGACAGGTCAGTTCAGGTCACTGCCACACTCAGATCAAAGATGAACACACAAACTCGCAAGAAACACAACTTCAAATATTAGAGAAGTTGACTTTTCTGCCCTTACTGCTAGTGTTCATAAAACATTTTTTCTTCCAAAGGCAAGAAGAGTATAACCAAGCCTAAAATCTGCCTACTTTACAAGGCCAGAAGGTGGAGTTGTAATGTAGAGGGCCATTACAGAACATCAAAAAGCAACAACATCTAATTGAAACATAGTTTTACCTTTACTAGAAAAATACACTACAGTTTTGTAATCATTAAAAGAGAAGCCACTCCACTATATTCACATCTTTTAGATGCTAGAGTACAGCACCACTGCACAACTGCATAAAAGCCAAAAGCAGAGTGCACTTAAAGCCAGCAAATAACCTAAAAAAAGGCAAGCAAAACCCATGAATAAATAGCAGTACATGCAGTTTTTACTTATTTTCTCATTTTTTCTAACTCAGATCATTGTGGTAACATCTGCAAGGAACCTTTT
Source organism: Ara ararauna (assembly GCA_028858755.1). NCBI lineage: Eukaryota > Metazoa > Chordata > Aves > Psittaciformes > Psittacidae > Ara > Ara ararauna. The sequence continues at coordinate 7,725,537 of CM054410.1, read as the reverse complement.
AAGTCAGCCATTCACTTACAAATGCATATTAATAATGTGTAAAGGCAATGATGCTATTTTTTATATAGACCACTGGATAACCATGCATATACATATATCTGTTGAAACACACAGCCAAGCCAGTCAGCTGGAAAACTATGCACTGAATGGAAAATCTGAAACAAAATCATGCTGTGATTACATCTCAACAGTGTCCCTTTAAGCCAAAATAAACATTTAGCACCAGTCTATCAGTAGTTAGTAGGAGGATATATTTAAGCTGACTCCCACATATTGGCACCAGTGTAATTGTGGGTGGGATGTTAAATATGCCACCCTTTCCAAGCAGTGCTGATTTCCCATCCTGGACAAATGAAAATGAAAGCACATAACATCCTTGAGAAGCCCCAGAGCCCTGCACTCACAAATGAAAACTGAGTCCTCAGTTAAGACTTGGCAGGAAAGTAACTCCCTGACATTCATCAGAGCTGATGCCGCTGGTGCGGTGACCATCATTCACATTAATATGTTCAGTGCTCAGCTGTCCCCATGGCCTGACTGCAGAGTTGGAGATCCTTGGGTCTAGAAGTAAAGATTTAAAAACACCACACTAACACATCCCCACACCCAAAGTATCCAGAAGCTACTAAGGACTAAGTTCTCAGTTTATCTGCTACAAAGCTGAGGTAAGGACAGACTTCAAGACCAGAAGTCAGTTGTCATAGATTTTTTTCAGATTAAGACACCCTGAAAAACTTCAGTTATTACAAAACTCACTTCACATCAAATAAATTCTGAAAAGGTCTTCTCTAATTTTTGAAAACCAAAGTGAACAGAATTTAAGGAATAATATTTTTGAAGAGGAAACAGGCTTTTTCGGTTGGATCAGATTCTATCACCTTTAAAGCTTACTGCAACTTCAAGCACAACTAAACCATCCAGTAAGACCAAAGCTTCAGCCTAATACTAACAGCTGACAATCTGAGAAAAAAACTTTAAAGGAATCAATGACAAGTTTTACAGAAACACTACTTCAGACACATGAAATTTAAACCCCTGCACTAAGTATTCTACATGGTATACCTAGCCCATATGTTGCAGTGAGTTTTGGAAATGCTGAGGTCAGTTTTTACAGCAGGGTGATACAGTTAGTTACTGCACCACTGGGAAAAAACAAAGCATATGGCCAGTCGAGTCAGAATTTTAGGTACTATTCGGGAGTTTTAGAATTGGGAAACTAAAGTGAGAAAACTTGAATCGTAGACTTACGGAAAATGTGGTATTTGCTTTAGGAAAATAACCAAAATAGAACAAAAGACAAGACTGAGCACTATATAAAACATGCAGTGAAACCAGAATCAGTGCATACAAATATAAATTATAATATAATAAAATTGAGGGGGAAAATATGATAGATGACATGGCTTCCAGAGGACTCTCACTAAAGAAAAGACAGGCAGTTAAAAAGCAAAATACAGTTCCTGTTGGAGTAAGTCATGTGCTCATGAATTCCAGAGCATTGAAAAAGAGTAGCTTTATTCCAGATGAGACTGGATTCTTTTTAAGAATTCTGCTGAACTGGAGCTTATAATAAAATAAATCCTTCAAGAAACTGTAAGTATAGGGAAAAAAGGTAATGTGTGTGGGACAGACACCAACTGATGTTACATGAGCAAGCACACTAGTCTAACAAGCTTGTGAATACAGGAACATAAAGGAAAAGAGATGAGGAGGATACAGCAGAAAAGCTGTCAAGCACTACAGACTAAGGACAGAACAGGACATGCTGAATGAGGAGGGGAAAGGGACAAGTCACTGCAACTATAATTTCCTTGCCAGAAACAAGAAACTGGGGAGGGAATGACACAACAGTTGTTCATCTTGAGGGAGGAAGAGGTTAGACAGGGGATGCCAGGAGGTGGAAGAAAAGGAAATTACTCATAAGCTTACCTTTTGTTAATGACTTAAATACCGACTTCAAAAAAAATTACTTCTACAACCAGATAGATACTTCTTAGAGTCTTGACTCACCATGTACTACTTTCTTTAAAAGATATTTAACATGTTTTGGGTTTAGCTTTTTTCATTTTAGATTCAGAGTATTTCAATTCATCAACTACTATACTTAGCAAAGGTCACAAAATATTTTAAATAAAAGGTCACATAAGAAAGATGTTAGAAATTAAGGGTTTGTTTTAAAAAACAGCTCTTCTTGAAGTGATCTAACTTGAGCAAAGTTTTATCAGTAGCTTTACAGTTTAATCAGAATCTCTACTGTTGTACCTTCCAATTATTATTTTAGAGAATGCAATGATAAGAATCAACTAGATCAGCACACTAGCAAACTGTTTCTTAATAGGGTATTTCCTACACTTAAAGTAGCTATTACAGTACACATCATAGACCATTAAGTACCCCAGACATTAAATCTTTATTATTCTCTGATGGAAATCATTGTAAATGGTAAAAATACATTTGAGATTCATTTTGAAATGTGTGGGAGGCAGACTGCCTTTTTCTTTAAACAACAAATATATTCAGTATGCAGTCTAGTGTGAGGTGTCCCTGCCCATAGCAGGAGGGTTGGTACTAAATGATCTTAAGGTCCTTTTCAATCCTAACTATTCTACGATTCTATGGTAAGTCTGTTGTGTAGGCTTAGCCACTTACATTGCTTCCAATATTTAGTCCATACAAGTGACTAAGTTATTTCTTTCATTTGTGCTTTTGCTTTGCTTTTTCCTCTTTTCTTGAATGACCTAAAGTATCAGCAAGCTGAAAAGGTACCTAGTAATAACATAAAATGAAGCCTTGCAAAAGGCATCACACTAAATTAATCTCTTTGCATCAAATCCACAGCTCAGCTAGTTTACCTATGCAGTTGGGAGCTCCTTTGCCAACTAAGATCTCTGTTTGGACAGAATGCATGTTTGCAAGATGTACAGAGGTCCTGCTAAAGTCTTCTTCAAATTGACCTCATGTAAAGCACACACGGAGGGCAAAACTCAGAGTATCTAAAAGGAAAGCAGTATTTGCTTGTAACAAACCCTGCAGGGAATGAAGCAGGTGCAAGAGCCTACTTTCTGAGAGAAAGAAAGAAATACGTTAATATTTAACTCCCAAACAAATGCCGAGATTACTGCAGAAAGGCTTACAATTTATGCTGCATTGAATCGAGCAGCTGGGGAAACATTTAAACGCCTGTAAGGTAATATGGTCATTAGGACTATTTAAATTCCTTTGAAGGAATTTAGCAAAAGATTCCTAGGCTGCTTCAAATGAAACATGCGAAGGCATGTTGGGACAGACATTGACAAGGCATAATGGGACGGACAGGAATGTTGTGGTGTTGATAAGAGGACCTTTAAAGCTGAAATTTGCTGAGGATAAGTTTTGACAACCTGGATGACAGCTCTGAAGGGAGAATATATCTGAAGAGGCAAGAGGTTTAGATTCCTATCACCCTTCTGAAGAACAGCAAACACCCAGGTTGTGAAAAAAATCTGTCCAAAGATGCTCTGAGCTATAACATAGCTTCACATGGATAGCAACTGATATTCACAATGCGTGAAGGGCAGCAGATACTGGCCGTCAGCAGCAATGCTACTGGATTACAAGGATGGGAAACCTGTCTTACTATTCTACAGAGATACTTATCAAGACCAGCCACAAGCATATGCTACCTTTCATTTAATCAGTGGCAGATCTGGACACTCATAACCTGAACAAAACTTTCCATCTTGTGCTGTTTAACTAGTTTCAGATCAGAAATTGCTAACATTTCAACTTTATCTGATACTGGTGGCCCACACAACAGCAGAAAGAATTGATCATTCTCGAAGCTGTGTATTTTCACCACTCAAACCCAAAATTAATTTGTAGTGAAGTTTATTATTACACTAAGAGAAACTAATTAATTAATACTATTGGGCAGTATGAAACTAATGAATTTCTCACTCCCTAAATTAGAAGAAACAAAGCAGCAGTCTAACATAACCCAGTTTTGCATGCTTTTGTCTCCTTTTAAGTGCAGTCTTCTCAGTTTCTACTTACACTGCAGCATCTCTGTGCCCTCAAGCTCTGGCACGTCCTGGATCTTTCTCCACTGCAACACCCTAACCTCTCTTTCCCAGCTTGTCTCCACCACAATATCTCCACATGTTTAGTCTAGTTTTGCTCAGTCTTCCAGATGGAAAGGAACAACACCGGCTGTGACTAGAGCAGACCTATACATGCAGATAGGCCAAACAGCCCTTCCTCTTGGCTGCCAGGCAAACCAAACACAAGAGCAGCCTTTCAGCTACTGCAGCTCTGCCAGCTAGATTACGGGGACTGCAGCTCCCAACCTGTTGGCAGTCCAGGCTTGCTGGAAAAAAATCAACATGCTTAAGAACATTTGCACTTGTTCATGAAGGGGCTCAATTTATATAGAGGAATAAAATACAGGAGAGAGCGCTTATTCTTAATTCTTGTCTCCTTAAACCAAGATAAATTCAACAGCAGTGATTCAGCTATTATTCTGTCTGTTTGCACTCCTGTTGTCCAGTGGTGATAACACTTCAGCAAGAGCCACAGTACTTGTTCTCCACTTACCTGTATCAAACTTCTTGCTACCTGTCGTGGAAAGGGAATGCAGGAAGGATGGAAAGGAAAGCAAGCAAAATCCTCACACCTCAGACATTCAAAATTTGAATGTAGAAAATTATTTTCAGAGATACCCTAAACGTTGCAAAACTCTTAAAGAAGGAGTTCAGCTAGGAATACTTGTCTTTTTTTAGTTCAACTTTAAAGTATTAGGATGTAGAATGAGGCAGCAGGTACCCAGTGTTGCACCTAAATAACATATCCACAAACATCCATGTGATATTTAAGCAGCAAAGAAGTATGATTTAATAAAAGCACCACGTAAAACAGCGCAAAGCTGCCATCATAGTTGGTCAGCTAAAATTGGAAGGTCAGAATAAGTGGGAGATAGGAAGCAAAACAGTATTTACTAATGCCATTTGGGAACAACATTATTGTATGCAATATTCAAAAGAACTAAATTCCACTAGCACTTCTAATAAGTATGTTACTGCTGCATTCCATTCATCAAAAGGGTGCTTCCAGCCCTTAAAAACCTCACAGGTAACACCCTGGTCAGAAGAGCTCTTGGACAGAGGACCAGATCCCATCATGCTTTTGGTTTATTTCTTCATTTTACTACACCTATACCAACAGAAAACCCTTCAGTTAATGGTTATGTACTTTGTTATCACATAAAGTGTTACATGAATAGAGATGTAGCCACTCTTGACTAAGAATATTAATATATTTTGTGCTTAATTACACAAGTTATCACCTGAATGGGAGATTGTTACCAGTGAACTGAATGAGGCTGCACACATCTAGTCTGTTCAAACAAGTTTTACTTTCACTAATGAGAACTTGTCATCAGGACTCAACAAGGACAGCACTAAACTGACTATACATATACATATGTATGCAAAGATGGAAGTTCCAAAAAAAGGCCCTCCAAGATTAGAGGTTAATATTTTAATGATCTCTCTTTAAATAATACATCATCTTTTGAACAAGCTAATACTTTATAGATGAGAATCTTTAAACCAAGTGTAATTGAGCTACAGTGTTTCTATAGTGGTGCCCCCTCATCCTGAATGTCTTTTAACACTCATTGATTTCTGCCAGACACTCATTGGAAGAATTAATTTATTTATGAACTTGTCATTACAAGTCATTGATTAAGATGTCCTTCCTTAAAGATTTAATTATGCCCAAAGATAAAAGATTTGGTAATTATTGTCTTTTATCTAATTGAAGCTTTGTATTACAAATAAAGTTCAAAGGTTTAAGACAGTTGACCTTTCAACCATTTGGGCAAAGATGAGAATTTAATTAGAGGGAAGCCATGTTCTCAGTAGCATCTTCAGATGTAGTCCAAAAGTCATCCTGGTAACAGAATTGATGATTGTTCAGTGTGCAGAGACCCCAGAAAATCTTTTAACCTTTTTTGTCTTTCCACACATTTTCACAGCATTGCTCTTTGTTTTGGAGCCATCAAGCAATTTGACAGTCTGACCCAGCTAGTGAAATACATTAAATCAAAGATTAAGTGTTTCCATGTTTCTTTTCCTCCAATTTTATTTTGCCTTAGGTACCAACAATGGAACAATTCCTAAGATTGTGAGTTTTCAGGTATTCAGAAAAAGATAGCTGCAATAACCTCACTTGAGAATTGTTCTTAATTGAGGACTAGAGCAGAAAGACATCAATGTCTGAATATCAACATCTCTTAACAAGAAACAACTCAGAAAAATACAACCAAGGAAGTTCCTGTGTCATTAAAAAAGCTCATGAAATTGTTGGCTCATTTCATAATAGCACAAATCAAGAAATGGACACATCCACAGAACAGCAAATCCTAACATACAAATGACTTAATTTCCAAGCTTCCTAGGATGAGACCATATATGCACAAACCTGAAGCACAAAGCTGTCCTGCTTGGTGCACACACACATCTATCAGTACCACATGAAAATATCACCTGTGGGATCTGTACTTGCAAACAATAGCAAGAATCTCAGACTGTGTTTATAATTATAAGGTTTTGCACAGAGCTGCAAATATGCAGCTCTAAAGAGCTGGCGCATTGGGAAGACCTTGTTCCCCCAACAGTATTCACTGCTACACTACAGAGAACCCAAGGCTCAATTGACACTTCCACTACAAGGATAACAGGACTTTATGGCAAAGGCCCTCACAATCCCATTAGACACAGAATGATTGCTCAAAAACTATCAGCTATTCCAAGCAGGTATTTGATCATAATAAATACCCACTAGACTACTACTTAATGATATTGCTTGATGTCTATACATATAATTAAAACAAGTATAATCAATCAATCCATCCATATAAAATCAAACTATAGTTTTGAAAGTCTCCTTGATTTATGACATAGTTTATAGGAATAGAATATTTAATACTTCAGTGAGTCAGTGTTCTGTCATTTTTAATTTCTCTTTTTGAAAAACCATACTGGACACTTGAAACTGTAAATGAACTTTGAGTGCCCATTACCAAAATAACTTTACCAAAATATTATGGAATTCAAGTACTTGGCCCAAATTTCCTGTAGTTTATTACTTTTGAGAAGAACTAACCAAGTAAATTGCCATGCACACAGCAGAGCCATCCAGGCTGACAGAGAAGACAGACACTCATTAAATTACCAGGTGATACATGAGCCATGTGAGCACTGCCATAAGTATCAGTCACCTCCTATAGAAAAAGAAGAAAGATATAGGATCAAGGAAATGTATTTTGAGTCAATGAGTTCTGCTCAATAGTACATGTCACACCAAGCGTCAGCCACCAAAGTCATTCAAACAGGTCTGGAAAGACAGAACAGATCTGTAGAACTGGAAGCTTACTCTGTCCTACTTAGTGAATTACCACCTAGCACACTTGGGAGAAGGATCTGTTTGTCCGGTAAGTTCACACTGTTCCCAGCATTTAGAGTACCACACACTGGGACGTTTCCACTGTGCTGCTCACACTAGAATTGTCAATTCCTGTCAAAACTACTAATAGTAAAAAGATACTTCTAAGGTACAGGAGCCGTACTTTTTACTCTTACAGTTGTAGAAATAGACATGCATCTGCCTACAATTTCTTATAGTCATTTCTGGAAGAAATGCCTTCTGGCAAAAGCTATTAACCCCTGCTTTGCAACTAAACTTTCCCAAAGTTAAAGCAGAGTTTTCATCAGTATTATGTGACTTAAAATGGAATGGGATTCCACTGGAATGGAATTCCAAAACTATTGAAGATGGCTATGGTTCAAATCTTGGGTTTCATCTACTGCTTTAGGATACAAGTTTCAATGCCCACCATCTTCAGATGGAATTCAGCAAACTTTGCATGTCACTGACACTCAGTTGCTTAAATCAAAGCAAGATGAGATTTTCTTTTTTTTAAAAAGTTGGCAAAATAAGCATGGGTAGGCACATATTCCTTCACTACTCACTGTACAGCTGAAGCAAGCCTTAAGAGCATCTAATCAAACACCTTTTCAAAATCTATACTTTATCACTCTAGAATGTCATGGCACAAATAAACCTGTTTTAATTACTTGGCAAGCACATATTCTTCCATATCACTTCAGTTTTCACACAAGTGAAAATAACCAAACTGAATAGGCATCTGGTTCCTTACACTGCTTAGTGCACGTAACTTCTTCCATTTTTGCTGCATGCAGACCATGATCACAGGTTAAACACGGCATCCTGAAGAGGAAATCTGATGCAATGGTGCCACAGTGCCCACAAAAATCCCATATATACTTTAAGGCCTAGCTTACTTCACCAGAAAGGAAAACTTAGTTTTCTCAATTTCTGCCTTCTTACTCAAAACCTGACTATGATGCAAAATAAAATTGATGACAAAAAAGAAAGAAAGCTTTCCTGTCTATTCTAAATGGTGTTTAAATATTAATATTTTCTTTTAGTGAAACAGTGGGTTATCAGAAGATAGAAATAAAAGCATTTGCTAGGACCTGAAAAAAAATCATGGCAATTTACTGTAAAGCATTTGTCTTTGTACAAAAGACAGAACCCATGAGACAGTGATTTGTATGTGCTCCCCAGAAACACACCACACTGATCTAGGCAAATACAATAATCTCTGTTCAAATAATATTTCCAATTTAAAAACTATTCTGTTCAGTTCATTGCCGTGTTTTATTTTTTTTACTTTCAAATATCCACACTGTAACCAAATTTCCCCACTCGTGAGGCTCACTAACATTACTGATGCCAGAGCAGGCGGATTTAGTGACCTCACCAACAGAAAGTGAGTACCTCACTTCTGTTCACTTCTGAACCTGTTCATCAACTAAATTCTATCATACATGACATGCAGCCTCTCAGAAAAGAGTAGTATTGACAGCAAAATGTTTGATGAGAAAGTAAAACTAAGCAGAACTACACCACCTCAAATTTGCCTAAAAAAAATCATATACAAAAAAGGAGCAATTCCAATCAGTGATTTTTTTCTTCAGTAAGTGATCTTGCCAAGTGAATGGCACAGCGCTCCAGCAGATAAGTGGGGTGGTCACCAGAAGCTAATGCATTATTGCTCTGAGCACCTTTGTGAAATGTGTACGTAATGCCTCCACTGAAGTCAGTAGGCAATCTGCCTCTTCCTTCCATCATACCAGAATCTGCACTCTCACATTCAAATACTCACAAATTTCAGATTCTACTTTTTCTTTTCCTCTTAGATTCAAAATCTGGAAAGGATACATAGTTAAGCATGGTGTAAGTTTTCCATCCTTGATGCTTTCATGCTATTTTCAAGGTGATTTACTTCATTATCTAAAGGGACTGCAAGGTAAGGATGAGGACCTAGCCCTGCACAACAGGTCCTGCTCTCAGAATAGAGTAGAAAAGGAATATGAAGTGTCCTCATATGGGAGAGAAGCTTGCATCTTGTCAGATTTTTATACAGTTTATTTATTTTCCTAAGTAAGCTGTAGTATCTGGGCATCTCCTACTTTATTTATACGCATTTCTATAGAGCTCATAATCACAGTATCTGAGTGTCTCACACTATTTATGACATGCTATTTATCTCTAGAGGGTAGAATTCTCCTCCTTTCGGCTTTGAAGATGGTTTCTCACAGACATAAGGTATAAATGATTAACGCCTGCTGTGTACTTGGCATCTTATGACACGGTTGTTTGGGGAAATGTAAGTCTTGAACCATGCTCTAAAGCAGAGGATTTGGGCTCAGTTTGACCTTTATTGGATTGTACATTTTTTTCTCCAAATGTAGAATATATAGAGTCAATTTTCAAAAAGTAGGAAGAGAACAGGAAATTCCATAGAAAAATCAGCAAATGTAGCTTTGCCTCCTGCAGATGACTAAGTATCTTCCTTAAAGGAAACAACCTCAATAATATCTCCACATCAGGTAGATGCTGCTCCAGCTGGTCTTCATTTCAAACATCTCTCAGCATTCCATGGGACATTTTTTTTTTTCCAATCTGAGAAGGTCAGGATGTTTTCTAAGACGCTGAGAGAAGGGAAAATGAAGCACCCTTCACACTGACTGACATTAAGCAGTAGTTTTCCTAATTGTGATGAGCTCACATCTCCAGTGAGAGGATTCTGAATTGCCTTGATGAATTGAGTTTCTTTAGTCCCACTGCAGAAAGGACCAAGATTTATCCTTTTATACAAAACATACAGAAAAACACAATCAGCTGATAATCAGCAAGTCTCTGATGATGACGACTCTTCAAAAATATATTTAGGAAAAGGAGTAAGCAGATACCATATCAAAGAGGTTATTTAAGAGCAGCAGCATGAAGTTTCTCATAGCTCAGGACTATTTTGTCAAAACATAGGTTTCAATTTCTGCATAAATTAAGTTTTTAAAAGGAAAAAATGTAAGTATGAACAATATATTTCAGTCACTAAGGAAAGTTTTCTAATCCTAATTCACACCTCTAAGGATGTTACTGATCCTTAGAAGACCTTTTTAGCAAAGACTAAAGATCAAAGAAAGAAAACCACCAATAACAGTCACTTAGATTTTTTAAAGTCTTTCATTTTCCTTGGTTATACATCTTCAGCATATGACACACTGACCTTATGCAGAACTGAAATACGAACAACAGGCACTTCCCCACTAGAGTAACTGCTGAAAAATCTTCTCTCGACATTCTTTTCACTGGTTAAATGAATTTTCATGGACTTTGCTGACACTCAAATTTCGCAAACATTTCAATGATGAAGATTTCTGAAAGAAGGGCAACTGCCAAAGGACAAAATTCATGAGAACATAATTTAATTCTAATGATGTCTAAATAGCTCAAAAAGACACACTATGAACAGGCACTTCTAGAAGCTTAGCACATGTATCTTCAGGAAGCGTCACAAGAAGTATATTCTGAGTGAAGTGGTGTCAACTTAGGCAGATAAACGTTATTTCTATAACATGACTCATTTACTAGTTGCCAGACACTTTCCCATCCACATCTTCTAGTCTGTTAGAAACAGGAGCATGATTTTCACATCACTGATACAGAAATGCTGGTTATAAAAGAGCTGAATTCTCAGATATCTGTTGAGCACTTGAGAAAAGTCTGTCTAACTAATCCTTCCAGTGTCAAAATAGGAACAGAGCTCTTTATATTTATTTCCATAGTAATGGGTGGGGGGGTCCTTTGGAAATTAGCCCAAGGGTACAGGCTAAAAAGTGTAAAGCTTCTTACTTTAGGAAGCCCTCACGGCTACCACTCAATTTGAACAGATCATGACTGTAAAATAAATTCCAAACAGAAAACAAAGGATAGCAAGTAACTATGATGGTATGCCCAAGAAATCATAATGCTTTCACAGCTTAGCAAATATCAAGTCAGAAATGCCACAGTATACAACTGGCACAGATTCCTAAATGTGTTTGTCCTCCTAATATACCCACACATGGGGTACAAAGCACTGCTGATGCATGGCAGCTGATGTTTTGTTTGGTTTAGTGTCCCAGACTTGGCCAAGCATCTCACAGTGTGCGGCAGCAGAGTCCCATTTACCAGGCTACTTTATACACAGGCAGTCAAGGTCAAGCTTCATTTCCGAACCCACTGTTCTTACCCAAATTAAGTACAAAAATTGAAAGAATGGAAGGGATTCAAATGTGATCTTAGAACCAAATGTAAAGAGAAGTAATTCAGCTTTAAACTACTGAAGATATATTGGTATGGAGTTTGGAAATTTGACATTAGAATCAGCTCAGTATTCCTGACTAGGAATTTAGTTCCTTAGCAGAGAGATTACCAAATAAAACCATCTGGGTAAAAACCAAGAAAGCAAAGATGAGAGACACTGAAAGGTATAAAGGTGAAGAGTAAATCAACTACAATTATTTAGGAATTTTGTGAGGAAAAGTAAATTCACAATATTACACATCATTCCATTCCCATTTAGTTCAGAGAAAACATTTGTAAAACTACAAAAGTACATCAGAGAGCAGCAAAAATAATTCAGGGTTTTAGAAAATGATATGACAATGAGTGAAGATTTGCTGGGATGGACCTCCACGGCTTGAGAATGGATGAGTGAAGGGAGAAGGATTCAAATTCCAGTAAAGGCTGCAAAGGCAAGTGATGGACTGATGCAGATGAACTGTTTCTTAGTTGCTATTCGAAAAACAAGCAGCGAGCAGCTGAGGCCAGGGAGATTAATAACGTACAACAATTCAGCTGCATTTCATAAACTGTGTTGGCACACAGCAAGAGGCCAAAGTGAGCAATAGCTGTAAGCAGCATAAATCAGATCAAGAAGCAAGCTAACACACAAGGCCTGATCTTCCTATTTATACCAGCACACAACAGGAGGGAAAGGACTGAAATCAATTCAGCACTGAGCATACTTCAGAGAGGAGAATTGGACCTCGGAGGTTTGGGTTAGTTGGTTTTGGTGAGTGGGTTTTTTGAAGGGGGGTATGTGTTCAAAGAACACAAATACAGGTGACCATTTAGGCATCCCAGCAAAGCATGAGGTGCTGTGGTCTCAACTGCTGTGTATCAGACAGATTATGTTAGTTGAACACTATTTCTTTCCTGTGGCAGACGTTCTCAGAAGTATTCTACCCGATCCAGTGCTGGAGCCTGCATTTTTCTGGTGCTGAGCCTAGAGATAGAAGTAGGGATGTTTTCATGCATGACTATGTAAGCCGAGTTCTCAAATGAAAGCTATTCCAAACTGAGAAAGCTTGCTGGATTGCATGTGGGAAATGCACAAAAAAGGATACAACAAGAATGGCAAATTTTTGTTGCTCTTTTGCAGACGCGTTGCTAAAACATGATGGACTTTGTCTGGGCTACTGCCATACTCCTGTGAAAGCCCACTGCAGACAGAACTGACAGGATGACAGTCCCTGTTGACATCCCTGCTATGCAATGCCAGTCACAACTCACAAGAATACTTTTACAAGGCCTGACATGAGGCTTCGCAAGTGCTAAATTTTTATTCTCTCGTACTGAGGTGGGACAAAGAGGGGGTAGGTATCTTCAGCCACTTTTCAAGCATTTTATAGTGTTCCCAAATGCTGCATGATAATCACTAAGAGAATCACATTACCATAAAATTTACCTCTTCTATGGGCTGAAAGGCACTCCTCAATGAGATAATAAAAGGCATATTATTTTAACAAAAATGATCAGAAGATCATGTAAAGATATATAGAGCATGCAAGGACATTGCAAATATCTTTCCCAAGGACTTGAAAAAAATAACAGCAAAATAAAGCACTTGCACTTTTTCCATGATTTTTCACTTAAAATAATCCCTTGACAACAATACTAAACACTCGGCATCTCTCACACCTAAAGCACAATAATAACCCTAACTGGAGTTCTGGAGCAGTCCTGTAGGTTGGTGTACAAATTCTTTGCTAGGAACACACAGAATATCCTTTGATTAGTATGTTATGAACACTAAGTCACGCTTGGGCAGTGAAGAACATGTACACTGGATAATGTCAGAGTGTTTTAAAGATGGGATGCAGTATACTTTCTTTAACATTTCAACAAACCATGGCATTTTAGGTCAGGATACTTGAAACACTATGCAGAAAAGATGTAGTTTAAAATACAGTGTGGAAAACAAGTGATAAAGCATCACCCTGACAGCAGTATCTAAGTTTCTCCAACAAGTTTATTTCCAGACATTCCAAAGCCTGGCTCAAGGCCAACTGCAGGTCTACATTTACCTTAATATAGCATAAACACAAACTGCACAACACCTCAGTCCTGTTAAACTTTTCAACCAGAAAAGCAAAAAATATGCTTTAGGCTGACATAAAGACAAAATTAAGATTCAGGAAACACCTTGTAAACTCACAGGATAAAATATATTTTCCCATGAATGACCTCAACATTTTATCCTTCCATGTTTTGGCAATGCAGTATCATCATCTGATCTCACAAGATCAATACCTAGGGTTAAATCTTTTTATGGGTTTCTCTGTGAGTGTCTAAACAGTCTTCCCAAGGCATTAAACTTGAGAAACATCAACTACACAGTAAAACTTTATTTTATGTACAACCACGTAAATGAACCATGTCTACTATTTTCCAGAACTGATATCACTGAAAGCATTTAAATACTAAATTTGAACTAAGCAATGTTCTTATAACCACTTGACAGGAAAATGTACCATATTTTTTATTACACTCATTTACCAGATTACAAAAAAAACCTAACAAAACTGCACACTATAGCTATTAAACACTCAAATACTACAGATTCAGGGAGGACATGCCAGATTTATACTAGCTTTCAGGAATGTGGGCACAATGATACACTGTGGTTTGAGACACTGCAGTTATTCCCATGCTAACTATAAAAGATAACTGTGATAGTTCAAATAGCACTGCATAGTAACTGTTGAGATTCTAATGATAACTATTAATAATGTAGTAAATTAATGCTAAGATTCTTTTTTAACTGCAGTGGGTAATAAGAAATGGATCCATTCAAGCTTGTTTTCCTGTAAGTTAAAACGAATTCCATAGAAGCTACCATTCCCCCTTTAGACCATGTCTCACCTCTCACAGCATGGTAGGACAGTAGTGAATTGCATACAGAGCATCCCAAGAAGCCAAAAATTCTCAAAAGGGTTTGCTGATGAATTTTTTACAATGACAGGCTTATGCTGGTGCTCTGAGCCAGTAGTTTTTCTAGTTTTATGAGACAGCCTCATAAATGATGCTAGATTTTTCTTTTTTCCTAATTTCTTTAAAATGGGAGGAAGGATTCCTGTAGACATCCTGGGTCCTTTCAAGGACTTTTCTAAGGCTGAAGTCAAATTTATTTTGGAGAACTCAAGGCAACATATACCAGCTTCTAAATCAAAATACCCACCATTATGAAGATCTATTCTTGATAATATTTTGGTGTCCTCAACACAAGAAGGATTTGGAGCTGTTGGACCAAGTCCAGAGGAGGCCAGAAGGATGTTCAGGGGCAGGAGTACCTCCAGTATGAAGACAGGCTGAGAACACTGGGAGTGTTGAGCCTGGAGAAGAGAAGCTGCATGGAGACCTCAGAGCAGCTTCCAGTATCTGAAGGTGGTCTACAAGGGCGCTGGAGAGGGCACCCTTGTAGTCTTCATCTGGGACTGTAGTGACAGGACAAGGGGAAATGGTTTCAAACTTAAACAAGGGAAGTTCAGGTTAGATACAAGGAAGAAGTCCTTTACTGTGAGGGTGGTGAGGCACTGGCACAGGCTGCCCAAAGAAGTGGTAAATGCTTCATCACTGGCAGTGTCCAAGGCCAGGCTGGACAGGGCCTTGGGTGACATGGCCTAGTGTGAGACATCCCTGCTCACAGCAGAGAGGTTGGAACCCGATGATGTTAAGGTCCTTTCCCACCATTCTAAGATTCTAGTACAAGTTTGTGGAGGTCACAGCAGAACCTCTACTCCTTTTTGCTGAACAGGAAGGTACCATTAACTTCAGCAGAATTTCAGGATTGATAAGTATTGTATTTAAAGGCCATATAATTTATCATGACCAGTAATACTTCCTTGACAGCTGACAAGATTTTGAAGTATTTTGATGGATCAAAAAATACCAGTACTAAAAACTGAAGTACAACAGCTTTCCCTTCCATAGCCTCTCACTGTCTTAACCACAATAATCTGTTAATCCACGTTAATTTGATAATCCTAAATATATTTCAAAGTGTAGCCCAGAGGAAACAGTTTGGCAGTTAAAAGAATTAAGGTTCTTAGAATTACCTAGAAATAGAACTTTCATTAAAGGAAAAAAATAATCCACATTTTAGAAGTTAATTTTCATCTTTTGTAAATGGTGTGATTTAACTGTAAATTACATCACTGAAAATTATAACTAGCGCTACAAGTTGAAAACCCAAAAAAGCTGAGTTCTGCCAAGTTACTGGCCTATTAATCCCATATAATCCGCATCCTTAAAATGATGTCTTCAGAAGGACTGTGGCTATATCCATCTGTTCAAGCACTGAATATTTTATTATGTCTTACAGAAACACCCACACTTATAGAAATGTCATCTAGTGATGCTTTAATTCTTTCTGTATCTGACTAGCTGAAGACATCTCTGTTCCAGAGCAAAAGCTAGCAAGCAAACTAGCACACTACTTCCATTCAACAGGCCACTGGAAGTTAGAATTTCAGGTAGGATAAAAGAAACACTGCCAAATCCAGAAGCAAGAGTAACTAAACATGCCATCCACCTTTTCACATGGTACTTCAACAGTGACGTGGCTGCAAACCCCAGATGACATCCAGCTTGTTACATGGGCAGTGCTTGCACCAGGATTTAATGGGATGCTTGGTGACATTATAACTACATGAAAAGGAGATATCATACAATCCATCAGGTAAATTACTGGTTCCTTATGCTCATTTGCAAATCAAAGACAAAAGTCTTGTCCACCAAACATATCAGAGGATTAATCCCTTCTTCATTCACCTCCACCTTTTCTTGTTACAACAGAATAAACCAGTGTGGCACACATTTAAAAACCAACACAAATATAACAAATCAAAGGCAAGACAACCTATCAGAAGAGAATTCTTTATCTTCAATTCACTTAAGCAAATACTGAAAGCTACTTATCTCAGTGGAACTAAGTCTCTAAAAAAGTCACAGCACTTCGAAGATGCATGCCTGGACCCAAGAAAACATTTCTGAAGTTCAGAGATGTCTTGGAATTTGAGTGGAACCTGATTTGCACCAATGAAACCACATTCCTTGCAGAACTATCATAGATATGGACATTTAATTCCATTCAAAAGGACTGAGAAATCTAATGTACTTGTATATTAGGCAGCCGCTTTTTATATGCCTCAGTTTTCAGTTTAGGATTAATGGTAGACAGAACAAAGTAGGGTCTGATACACATTTACACTCCAGTAGTGAAAAATGGTCTTAAAATGGGCATCAGCGTGATTTCAGTGTAACCAAACTCAAGGATAAAAGGTCAATTCCCAATGATTTACATCCATGTTATCAACTCTCTCCACTCACAGAAGCTAGAAGAACTTGAGAGTAACAGTGATGAAAAACGGTTTTTTTATACAAATGCTACTAAAAACACACAGAAATCAGTAGAAAATTATAACTACTTTAAACCTAGCTGTTGAATTTTATGGTAAGGATATAATTTTCTGCTACGTTTTATAGACGCGCCCAGAAATAAACCACCAGGCCTCTATTGAGTTTTATAGGGCTTTTCTGTAAGAATTACAAACAGTGGTATTCAAATAATACTTGTGGATCAGTCTGCCAGCAGCCCTGAAGCTAAAACTGCATTGCATAAACCAGGCATTGAATAATTTGGGATAATGAACAAATTCATAAAAAGTCAGTGGCTGTTTGTCAGTAATCTGTGAACAGACAAAGTGGTAAATTCATTGAATAAAAAACTCCCAGCTGTGAATAGTTCACCCAACTTTACAGCTTTGCCTTTAAGGGACTGCCTGAAGGGCTTATAACTCCACAGCATTCTTGCCAGGTAATTTGCGCAGCATTTTTTTTCAACAGTTAAATTAAAAAGCCCTTATGGGAAAAATTCAATGAATTTAATAGAGATGAAATCAATACGGTTCCACAGAAATTACTCCAAAACCTTCAGTTAGATTCTCTCCCCCAGTCTCAGCCTCTTTTCAGAGCACAGTATGGTCAAAGCAGCATATGAGAATCCTGAAGTGATTACAACTGCAAGGAGTCTCGAGGGAAAGCACTTGTGAGACTCTGTTAGAGTGTGTTTTGCACTTACAAAACACACCTGGAACAAGAGGACAGCATGAAACTGTGAGGAGTGAGGCAGCTCTTAGGACAACCTGAGGATGTTGTTGCAGTTTAACTAGGAACCAAATTACACCAATAGCCTCTCCAATAGCTTAGTGCAAGGAAAGCTGAAATGCTTTTCAACTTCACATTTGAAGCAGTGGTCTTCCTCTGGAACAGTCAGGTAGCCCAGAGAATTAATACAGGAATTCTATCTCAACTAGCGGACTACAGCCAATTTAATATTCCACAGAAAAGCTGGCCTTCATGGCTCAATTCAGTAAAATACTGCCTTTTGCCACTCCCTTACGCTTAGCCTACCTCACTTAATAGGAAGGTAATATGGAGAAGTCAATACAGAAAGCAGGACAAAGCCCACCATTTCCCAGATGAGTAAGTGCATCCTGAAAATCCTACGTGAGGCCCAAGCAATGAAAGTAAGCACAGGGGGTGCAAGCCAACATTGATAGTACCTCTTGAATACAGGGAGATCCTAACCAAATTGTTTAGGAACAAAAGCCTCACAAAAAAGGTGTCTGGGGTGGCAAGAATAACATTAGTAGTAAATTGTACCATATTTTGCACTAGCATTAGCTCCGATTACATGACAGTATACACCCACCATCCCCTGTATTCCATTTCCACAGGGCTAAGTCAGACAATTAAGTCCAACAGATGGAAAGGTGATGTTGCACCTAAGAATTCCTGATTTCAACTGTAACTATGCTTTCCACTTCCTGGAACACCATGTAAAAAACACATTAAAGTCTGAAAGATACACTGGTTAGCATGGAAATTATAGCAGCACCTTAGACATGGGGGGTGGCAGACACAACCAAAAGACTCTCTCTACAAAAAGTTATTCAGTTTCAAGGAAAATATTTAATTTTTTGCCTCTTAATTTTTACACTTTCTCCTCATTAGCTTTTAAAGCTTAGTTCTAGTATCCAAGATCACCTAAGTGGATGACCAAGGGAATAAAGTGCAGCTGAAATCAACATG
This sequence comes from Ara ararauna, assembly GCA_028858755.1. NCBI lineage: Eukaryota > Metazoa > Chordata > Aves > Psittaciformes > Psittacidae > Ara > Ara ararauna. The sequence continues at coordinate 7,706,709 of CM054410.1, read as the reverse complement.
CTCTTAGTAGCTGTTAAATTTTGTAGCTTTGTGTAGTAGTAAGCACATTCATTAAAGTGCAATTACCACAATAATAAATATAGATATTACTAATTATAATACTAGATTTCAAATGCAACTTGAGTGTCTCCAATGGCCTTTAAAGTGGTGTAATACCACAGCCAATTCAAATTTAATTAAAACTATCAGTTTTATTTAGTCTACATTTACAGCTAAAAACACCAAAGAAGTCCAAACTTCACAGTCATTCTACAACTTTATTCCAAATACTGATATTAGGTACAGGGAAAATCTGAATATTTATTTTGATAAATAACTTCATTTATCTTTTTGCCCATCTATGCTTACACATCATCTTATTCTTTATTTGGCTTAGAGTAGAAAAATGCACACACTTCCCTTTTCTTAAGGGATACACATGCATTTTTCCACTCAATGCTTAAAGAATTGGACAAATAAATCCCACTGGTAATTATAACATGTAATCATATCCAAACCTCAATCTGTTGCCCTAAAAGTCTCTCTTGTGACATCTAAAAGAGTAGACAGATACAACGGAAGATTTCTGGAATCTGTTCTGCTGTCTTACATCACTGAAGCCAAAAGCAACAGGACTGGTCTCAAAATTGCCATAAACCTCCAAGCATAAAGCTTTGATTTTTAAAGGAGTCCATGAAAACTGACTCATTCTTCTATCCTTTTGAAATTCCCAGTCTGCACCCCTATTTGTGAGGAGGATTATTTTTATTTTATACAGTGGTAGTATTTAAAGGCCCCAGCAGAGATCAGGGCCCTGTTGTATGAGACACTGAGCAAGCAGAGCAGAAAGCCTGTGCTCTGGGAAACTGACAAAGGAGAGTGGGAAGGTGAAGCAGAGACACAAGGAACTGGGTTGCTCAGGATCACACAACACATCATTAACAGGCCAAGACCTTCCGGCTGTCTGTGAGGTTAAGGAACTAAAGATCTCTGACATGAGGTGAACTTTTAGCACTGAAAAATGATACTTTCTAACATTTATATAGCAAAATGCCCTTTTACCTGACTGTAAAAAACACAATATAATGAATATTGTCAGATACTGGTTTAGATACTGGTTTAGAATACTCACAGCTCTGATCCACTACGGAAATGATGAAACTCCTCCATCTAGCCTTCAGAATTAAGGCGGATTTCAGGATCATGTACTAACCAAAGAACTTGCTGCATGTGTTAGTACATAGTGCCTGTCTTCGGTTCATTTTCATTCCATCATATCCAGCCCTCTTCAAGCATTGTAACTATTAATACCAATTTGCTATTTTCCTGGAAGAGAAACTTGCACCAGCTCTCATAACACAGATGTATTCCCACTAAAATTGTAATGCTGCCATTGATTTCAATGGGAGGAGAACCAAGAGAGTGCAAAGAAAGGAGACGGGGATTTCAGCATCACAGGTAATACATGATCTGACTGTGTCAAATGGCCATTCCCATTTGCTCAGTACAGCATCAAGCCCCAAAGAAAGCATAAAATTTGTTTCAAGGCAGAAGTATATGTTGAGTAGCCCCTAAAAAATGCTGCTTTCTAAAATCTGAGCAGGAAAAAGCCCCACAAGTGGCAGCAGTTCACAGAATCAGAATCATAGAATAGTTTGGGTCGGAAGGGACCTTCAAAGTTCATCTAGTCCAACCCCCTGCAATGAGCAGGCACATCTTCAGTAGATCAGGTTGCCCAGAACCACACCCAGCCTGGCCTTGGATGTCTTCATGGATGATTGTACTTAATCTGCCAAGTCAATTATTACAGCTTTTCCTAGCAGATTTCGAAGTCTCAAGCAATGGAGCAGTGAAGGATCTGTACTAGACTGGCTAAAATCTGTAGCATTCATTGACTCTTTGTTAAAGACCATTAAGGTCCAGCTGGGATTTAAAAGGTACAGAAAAGCCCAGGCTTACACCAAAGCTCTTGTCTTTGCCAAAGAGTGGTCAACCATCTAGACATTTATGAAGAGTTTATAATTTTATTTCTTAAGTATGCTTTCTAGAAAAGCTAGCATGTGGCCAAAGTTTAAGATAAATATGCCTTAATGCAGTGTTCATTCTAGCCCAAAACTAGGCCAGAAATAGAGCTACATAGTTTTGGTATCACTGATTGGTCAAAAGTATCTTTTAATTCAGATTTAATCAAAGATGAATATTAAAATAGTAATCATCCTAAAAGGTTCCCCTTCTAATGCCACATTAAAGCACTTCACCCAACTGCAAGAACCACTGTATGACTTGGTTCTTTTCCAAAAATGGTAAAATTTCCAGTAAAAAAGTGTTCAGGACATTCTTCAACATATTAGTCTTTTTGAGAACCCTATATCTGTACTAACTGCACTATGTTATCAGTCAAGGAGTCAAGTGCACCGAAAGCAGGAGAGAAGTGGTGCTGGTTGTGTCACAGAAAAATTACCAGGAGTAAGTGTAATCCAGGATGAGATGGGTAAGATACAGAAACTCAGCTAAAAAAATTACAAGACAGGAAAAACCTTGATCAGCAGGGCAGAGCACATAAGCATGGACATGAAGGGATCATAAGGAAGAGACTGACTGCTGGCACTCACCCAGCACCTGGAGACCAAACCACAACCTCACCTGCTTGCTTACCTTCTTTAGGCATGGAAGTTAGGATCACCTTCTCATGGCTCCACCTTTTGTCAATATTGCTTGACCAATAACTGCTATTTAAACATCATTCCTAATCAGCATCAACTCAGCAGCTAAGGGACTTGCTGTTGTCATACTTTTCAGTACTCTGCCATGGACAATGATTGCTGCATCACTGTAAGCACAGGGAGAAGAAACCTCACAAGAAGATGAGGTCGTATAAAACACACTCAGTGTATAGTATGAAAGAGATTGCAGCTGGCTCAGTGGACAGCCAACAAAGAACATCCCAGGGTCAACAGCTGAACTGATATTCTAATATTCTCCCAGCAGCCCTTGAAGCCAATTCCCATCTCTCCCTCATTCAAAACTACAGCCAGTAAGTCAGAACAGCTGAACCATCATAAGACTGGCAACTGAAAAGCAAGTAAAGCTCCCCGGATTAAGACACAGGAGCAGATCAAAATAAACATTAGAATAGCAGCTTGCCAGCAGAAAGACTTAAAAGCTGACTTTCTAAAGAAAATTATGCCATCTAATACAACTTAAGAACAAAACTCTTGTTTTTTTAATTTCTATCCTTTAAAAACTGTTCTAGTGCTGACTAATAGCTGCATTCTACTTGCCTGAATTGCATCCTACCTGCACAGTGAGTATGCTTGTCGTGCTTTAAGCCCAGCCATAAATCAGCCACACAGTTCACTCACTCACTCCTCTCCCTTTCTCCACACACCTCCCCCCCACGGCTCCAGGGAGGATGGGGAGGAGAATCGAAAGAATGTAACTTCCATGGTTTGAGATAAGAGCAGTCCAACAACTTAAGGTATAACACAAACCACTGCTGCTGCTACCACCAATAATAATAATGATGAGGGAAATAACAAGGGAAGAGAATACAACCACTCACCACCCGCTGACCGATACCCAGCCCAATGCAGCAGTGATCTAGCCCTTCTGGGTCCCTGCCCCCAGTTTATATAGTGGGCATAACATGCTGCGGTATGGAATACCTCTTTGGTCAGTTTGGGTCAGGTGTCCTGTCTCTGCTTCCTTCCCGCTTCTCCTCCTCCCTGGCAGAGCATGAGGCTCAGAAGTCCTTGGTCAGACTAAACATTACTAAGCAGTAGCTAAAATCATCAGTGTTATCAGCGCTGTTCCCAGGCTGAAAGTCAAAAACACAGCACTGCACCAGCTACTAAGAAGGAGAAAAATGACTGCTACTGCTGAACCCAGGACAATGCTGATACCAAAATTTCATTTACATTCAGTGAGCTTAATCTGGCATCAGAAATAAAACTTTACTGGAATTTCGATATGAAAGAAAGATTCTCTCAAGTATCCTTTTAACATTTGTATGGCAATCATCACTGGCATTTTTTTTAAAGGATTTTAAGTCTAGAACCAAAGCTGTTTATTATATTGACACGACAGTCTCCAAGCAGGGTTTATTCAGTATAAACCCTTGGGCTGTGCAGACTGAAAAGGCTCAGATTCACTTGTCAGAGAGGAGGAAGACACTGACAAATACTGTCAAACAACAGACTCGTACCACAGTAGAGATCATTTCTTTGATTAAGAGAATCACATCCTGATTCTCTGTAAATACCAGCACTCTGCACTATCACAAATTGTGATAACAGTTTAACGCCAAATCACTAGTGAACTTATTTACTTATAATAGCTGCTGCACATAAGGAAGCTGGCAACAGTTTTGAATTTTCATTTATGTGCAAACCCTCCCTAAAAAATCTTAAATATTTAATGGGTCAAAGTAAAACAGCAACAAAAGGAGAGATTGGGGAAAGGCCACACAAAACATAGGGGGCAATAAAGCTTTAAAACAACTGCATAGAAGATGGGAAAACTACCTCAAATATAGCGTTGAACCTGGATATTACATAAAATCCAGGAAAGATGTTAGTATAAAACAAAGTACATCAGCACCTTCTGGCACTTCAGTTTCCCATTTCACTTCTTCCCTTGATCTCAAGGGGATACTGGGACACACTATCCTGCCTGTGATCTACTCAGGCACTCTGACAATTGGCACCTTCTGAAAGGTCAGTTTCTAAAGGTGATGAGATCTTCCCAAACCAACATAACTTCCCCTAGTCAGCGAGCTGTTGTGAAAACCTATGTTCAAGAAATGCGGTATTCTATTTTGATAAAATATAAGATACATATGGGAGAGGGAAAGGAGATAGATTAGACTGAAAAGTGCCTTCAGCATTTGGCCACTGGCAACAGCTCCTACCCTGACATCACAGATCACTGCTATGGATGATGCACTGAAGTGTCCACTTGAAGGAGAACATAAAATCCCAAGAGTCATGATTGATGGTGCAATGCAAGTTGTGTTTAGAAAGCCCCTACCCGTGTTTAAACATTGGTTACTTGGAAACCATGTGCCAGTGGCTATTTTTCAATTTACATGTACAACCTCACAGAAACATTTACTCCACATGAAAGACAGCATACAGTATTTCACTGTGGTTTCTGGTTGCACTCTAACAATGTCAGTCATACCTTTACATTTAGTTGTGAGCTTGACAGTTCCAAGAGCACTACAGACATTCGTCACAGGATGCTGTTCTGACGCCACTTCAGATTACCTTTACAGCTATCATTCTGTTGGCATTTTTCTAAGCTTTCAAGCTGTAGAAAGACTGAACTTAACACATTTTGCTGGTTAGCTTTCCTGGTAAAGGTGACTGAAGCATTTAAAATTTTACTAAGTCACAATGATGCAACCAGGAAGAACACAGCTTGCAAGGCTGCAATGCTGGGTTACAAACCAACTTGATCTAGTGCAAATCCTTACTCATACCAACAAATTTTACAGTGGCCACATACCACCTCTAAAAGCTTTCTGGTTTACTACTGAATTTATTTCCGGTTTTGGACCGAGACACTCCACATTAAGATGCCTAAAAAGAGAAGTTAAAAACAACAAAATATTAACACCAATGCCAAAACAAGTCTCTAGTTACACTAATTCTTATTATCACAATAACTACAAAAAGAATCCCAGTTTTCACAATGGACAGAAAGTTTACAAGCAATTTGAGTTATGTCAGACAAGTCATGGATGTAAATCTCAGAACAAGTGTCTCTGTCTTCTCTTGGCTTTCAGGTAATCCAGCCTAGGGGTTACTGGTTACAGCATTCTCCTGCTGACAAAGTGTCAGTGTCATGTATAAACAAAGAAGTTTTCCAAGCAATAACTGATGTAAAAAAAATCTGCAATTGCATTTGCTTTTCTTTAAAAACAGGAATTCTGATTTTTCCAAAATAACAAATTTAAATCTAGTCTGCCTTATAATTACTTCTGTTGTAACTACTTTTCTCATCATTGTTCTATGAACAGTGGTCCCACTAACTCTCATAATTAAGTCTGTAAACTTTTTATACATTGAAAGAAGGCCTTTAGGAAAAACTCTTAACAGCAAAATTGCTCCAAGCAGTTACCTCTTACCCTGTAAAATGAGCTGGTAGGAATAGTGTTGGAGAAATCTCACAATGTTTAATCATGTATACTTAGTGAGGTGTTTTCATATTTCTTTAGTTTGCCAAGACTGACTATGACATTTTGGAACTCTTCTGGACCTAACTGAGATGAAATAATACATAAGAATATTGCATCATCAAAATACATGTTGCATTTCTGGGCAGTAGTTCAATTGGGACTTTCAAAGATCACCCAGAACACTCAAGTAATGGCAAATGTAGCTCTTGTCCAAAGAAAAGGCGACCAAAGGCAGTCCAGCCTCACAAAGAATCTAAAATGCAAGGTGTCAACTTACATCAGAAAGGATGGAATTATCCAGATGAAATGAAGCTTTAAAATATAGTTCAATGGCTCAGGCTATTCCTTTATTATTGTCTGAAAACACCTTTTGTGGACAGATGTCTTAGAAAGATGGGCAAGCTCTTTCTTGTTCTTACAAAGGACACACAGGACACAGTCTATACCCCTGAGCTAAATATAAGGCTCAGTTATAACAGAGGCTGGATAGCAGTCCTGAATAATAATCCTTCCTGGATTATGCCCCTCTGTTTTCACAGTTCTGGAGCCCACTGCTTCCGTACAAGTTAACCAGAAACACAGCCCTCACTGTCAGCAACAGTGCTAACTTCAATATGATTCAGCCATCAGTAGAGTCATTCTCTAAACTCTTACTGTTTCAGCGGGCATTTTCTACCAGACAGGACTGTGGAACATCAGCATATATGGCACAGCATCCTCCTTTGTGATGCACAACACTTTCTATTGCATATTCACATCAGACCAAACAAAGGTCATCAAAAGCTGAGGAATACTGCTGATAAGCTGACATGCCTGTTCTGACTAAACCCACTGAAAAAACCGGGGTAGCAGGGGAGTGTCTACCTTCAAGGTGATAAGGTAAATGTACTGGAGCAGATTCACATGCCAGTCTGAAAGCCTCTGAGTGGATGGTTTAAAAGCCCAGGCAGCAATGTGCTCACAATTTAGATTTTGCTTAACTACCTCAGTACAAGAAAAGTTAGCAGAATATAAAAAAATTACTTTTGAGGAAGTTCTGCATAAACTTTCTGCAATTAACAAATAAAGTGCCTCTACAGCCTCTGCCTTCCAACTGAACCAAGGTTATTATCAATTTGCTCTTGATATAAGAAAGCAATTTTCATGTACTTACATCTGCTCTCAAAAGGAAGAGAAAATGGTTTGTGAAGTTCCCATTAGCATACAAAAGCAGCAACATCTGCTGGGAGTTTAAGAGGCTCATTGCTGCCACTTAATCAGCACCACAGGCTACAGTTGGCCACCTCTGCCCTTGTCAGCACTCAAGGTATGGTTTCAAGAGATGAGGGGATAATTTGATCACACAAAACAAGGTCCCTACAAGATTTCTGTATCTACAAAAGAAGTTCTATTCTTACTTAGCTGAGGATAGCTAATCCACCTATGCGGATTCCTCCTTGCATAAACCTGTAAGTAGTATTGTAGCTGAAGTCATTAATCCTTTAGTACGATACGTAACTTAAGTGGCATTTTAACAAGCAAGACGAAACCTAACAGCGAGTTCATTTCCCTATGCTGTAGCTGTAGCACCATCTAGAGGATTCAAGCTAGAAATTCCTCACACAATGGGAAAAAATATTGCTCTCAAATGTTGTTTAAAAAAAAATCTTTACACAAAAAGATATTTTGAGTGAATTTTCATTCTAATATTTACAGAATAAAATTGCTTCATACATGCCTACATGACTTACAAGCTTTTTTAAATACTTTCCCAACTTAATATATTTGGATTCAAGAAGGTATAAAGATAAGAACAAATAAAACTTTACCAACAGACAGATGGGGAAAGATCTTGATCTCATCCATTCTAGGTGACATGGTTGCTATGATCCCTTTTTAGGCAGAGGAAGGCAGGACCTTCCCTGCAGTTTTGTTCATAACATTGAGAGGACAACTAACTTTACTCTGTTTTCCTCTATTTTCACCTTTTAAAAGGAGTTTTCAATAAAATCAAAACCAAATTTTACTCAGGGGAAAGGGAAGAGGTTTTCAATTTAACAATAGTGATTATGGGTTTTATTATATTTTATTATATTAAGGAGATACTGACAACAAGTGATTGCTTACTGCAGAACTATTAAAAGAAGGGGAGAAGGACACATACAGCCCTGGAGCCCTGTGGATTATTTTTTCTACCCACAGACACCCAAACCTCACTCTGACTACATTTAGCTTAGCACACTCTCCCCCATAACTTTCCTCTGCTGCTGCCACAAAATAACACTTTTGCTCCTGAAGCCTTCTGGGGATAGCAAAATTCAACCTCCTTGTTGCTTCTACAAAACTAAACCAGCTTCTTAAAGACTGAAAGAGAGAGAATTAATTGAGAACATCCACAGTGTAATTGCTCCATAGAGGTTTTGGGAAGGAAATCCGAACTCCAGCTTCCATTCATTGGTTGATATGTGACTGCCTAGAAGCATGATATATAGCGACACATCCCCACTAAATATCCAAAATTTTACACCTGAACACAATTCATATTTTTCTTTCTGTCAGTATCATGTAAAAATGATTGTGTAATACCACACAGTCATTTACTTTTATATACTCATATGGACTGTGCGCTAAGAATGGGCTTCAAGCTACTATGCCACGTTATCTGCTTCTACAAAATTTCCTTGGAGAATGTTTGGCAGAAAGGATTAAACCGAAACAACCAACGGTACCATCATCACCAGCAACACTACTGGTCATGGATGAGTTCATTCCACTTTATAGGCCAACAAAACTAAAACTTCTCAAGATCTCCCACCACACGGGCAAAGGAGCTATTGTAGTAGCTGGCAGACCTCTACAGTTACTTTCAATCAAGATCACTGGTTATAAAAAGCAAATTTCTTCCTGTATAGAATGATTTATGCTATTTCATAATGGCTGGCAGCAAATCAAGATTGTTTACAGCACGTCAGTATAGCTGAAGTCCCTCTGTGCCTTACTCCCTTCCTTCCTCTTCCTGGTCTCTGGGTTCAAGCAGCAAGGAAAGAATAAAATTCTCAGGTACTTACCAGCAAAATCCTCTTCCGAGCTTCCATGGGAAGAACTACATCTTCTGTCAAGTATGGGGGCAAGGGAAAAGAACAGCTGAATATTTTCCATCTTTCAGCTGATTTTCTTTTTCCTGTCTTAACTATAAATGCAGAAATTAGTTCAAACACCAGACTATAAGTGCAAGCACCTAAAGTTTAAGTAAGAACCACCAGCTACTTTACTAGCAAATACTTATTCACACAGATAAGCATTTGATAGATTCCAGTCCTAGACTATGAGGGGTTTCTGGTTCTCAAGCAGCATCACTGTGTTCCTAATACTGCATTCACTACTGCATATCAAAATAATAATTCTGTGGCTTGGCATCTGAATTCTCAGTTAAATTTCAAGTAGCAAAGAAAGTATTTTCATTTGTTATTATGTATCTAAGTCCGAAACAAAGCCTGAGTGTCTGTAGAAGTCTGCATATTTCAGTCTTTCATGATGAGCATAAATAATGCTTCCAAGAATAATCCTGCATCATGCTATCTGTCATTTTCTCTCCAGTTCAGTGTTCTTGCAAAGCTGAGCTGGTATTTTTATTGGTTTTAAAAAGACATGTAAGCATCTTGCATCCATGTAGGAAAACAGTGGTCTTGAAAGAAGCCTTGGAAATTAAAAAAAAAAAAAAGAGCAATAGGGCAGCAGAGTAGAAAAATACCTCCTTTTTACTTTTCTAAATCCCTGCAATTGCCAGTCCAGTTACTGGGGGTAAGATCACCACTATCCTTTACAATATGTTATCCTACAGTGCGCTGACTTCAATTGGACTGCAATAGCAAGGACCACTCCTGTGACCAACACCAACAGTAGCACCCGGTTTATATTGTGTAATCTATAAGTTTTCATTTAAGAGCACCTACTGATTGCATTATAACAAAATTGCTCAGCAGATGTTCCAGTCAGATTCAATAATCACACACCAGTGCTTTCAATTTTTCAAATAAAATGAAAACAAATCTGCAAAGATACCTCATTCCCAAAAAAAATCCGAACCCCATACATCTCAATGTGGCAAACCTGCACAGGTGCTATCAAGGCAAATTGCAGAGCTGGCTAAACTATTCGCAAGTGAAAACTCGCACAGCTGAAGCAGTGACTTGCATGGCCCAGTATCAGCTACAGGCACAGTGTTCTCGGTTGCCTTCTACATCATGTCATAGGGTGCTGGGTTAACTCCTAATAGCAGCTTTTAGAATATAAATACTGGTATTTCTGATAATTTCTCCCTTCCCTCATCAACCAGATTTGCAATTCTGTTACACACTTACCTGAATACACAGCAACTTCAACACTTCTGATCTATGCTGCCTCTGACAGCCTGAAACTTCATAAATGCCCAGAATAATCGTGTTGCGATAGGGCAATCCCATACACTGATGCTATTTGCTCGGCAACATCGGGCCATAAATCGCATTAAATTACGTGCTGATACTGTTGCAACTTTCAAACACAGTTGGATCTTTAACTGGTTACAGATTAATAGCCAGATTGTTAATTTGTTTTTAAGATCACTGTTTAAAAACATAGGGTGAGAGGCGGCTTCTCAAAACACTGAACTGTAAAGTTGACAACTCTTTGAGGTAAGCAGCTAGAAGTCGCAAGGTCAGCTTCGTATACAGCACATAACATCGAGTAAAACTAACGTCTTTCTCTTAAAAAAACACATATAGCCTTTTTAACAAATCAGCACTATTTACTGCGTGCATAGAGAACGATGGCTCTTCAAGTATGTTGCATGTGAAATCCATACCTCTACTACTTTAGTAAAGAGGAACAGAAATACATGTGTAACTTATTTACACTGCAGTATTATGAAAGAGGCCTATTGCAATTTCAAGTCTTGTAAACTACAGCAGCAGCATGTCTTGCAGAGGTGATTTACGTATCAATACACAGTGACCATAGTACACTTTGACTGGAAAACATCTATTGATGAACAAGCAGCTCCACACACCCACATAGCATTTAATCTTTGGGGGAAAACAGAACACAGACAAGGCCAACACTTAACACACAGGAAAAAGAAAAAACGTTATTTCGAATAACAATAATAAAGTATCTCGGCCGTTTTGTTACTATCAGCCCCATCTTTAAAGTAACCTAAGTAAAAACCCCTCTACACCAAGAATTAAGGCAACCTGCCTTCGTTCCACCTCACTGCCCAGCCAGAATCCTTCAACACAACCCAAACCCACGTTAACACCCGTAAGGCCCCTGAACGTGCTTAATAAACCCCCGCTGCCCTGACGAGCCCCACAGGCCGCCGCTAACGCCCGCTCCGGGCCCCCCATACGCGGGGCAGCTCCCGCCTCCGCGGGCGCCTCCACAGCGGCCCCGCCCGGGCAGCGCCTCTCCGCGCCGTCACTTCCGCCGCTCCATAGCAACGGCGGCGCGGCGGCGGCGGGGCCATGGTAGTGGCGCTGCTCTCTGCCGGGGCCCCGGGGAATGGCTCGGGAACGGGCGGGGGGCGGCGGGCTGGGCCCCGGGGCTGGCGGTGGGGCACGGCGGGCCCGCCGCCTCCCCACGGGGGTCGCGCACGCCGCCGGTCGGAGGTGCGGTGGTGTCCGGTGGTGTCTTCTCTCCCCGCAGGCTGAAGTGGAGGAAACCCTAAAGAGGATTCAGTCCCACAAAGGCGTTATCGCGACTATTGTGATAAACGCCGAAGGTAAAACGCCGCCTGCTTTCTCCAAGTAACAAGCTTGGCAGTGGTAATGAGCATAGTAACTCCAAAGCACAGAACTGCGGATTATGAGGTGTTCATGATCCCACTTGTGATGTTTTCTGAGGGTGGTGTGACTTCGAAGACTGTATGTTTGACTTCGAGACATGAGCGTCTGATTGGTGGCCATTTCTTCAGCCTCTCCATATGATGTAGTTTTTCATCTTTTGAGTTAATGGAAAACAGAGCCTTGACTTTTCTCTGAAAAAAATGGCTAGAAGTATCATAATCTTAATTTAAGAGGTCCCATGTTGTTACTTACCCCCCTTGTTTAACTAAACTAGACTTTCTTTTTCAGAACCACATCTTGGTAGGTTGCAGAAGGGGAGAACGCGTGGCACTAAGCTGTTGCTTTTGCAAGTGTTTAGTCCAAAATTCTTTGAACAAACAAGAAAATTCACTGCCCCCCTCTTCTGAAAAGTTACGACAGAACAAAAACACCAGAAGAAAACTTCCTGTTGAGCAAAGCTGGTTTCCTATTGTGGGGGCCATTCCTTGGCCCTGCTAAATATTCACAATTTCTTTACATTGCTCTTTAAATTGTATTATGGTGTGTTGTCAGAGGTGGAATAGCAAGTTTCATGTCAGGCCAGCTTTGGCTGTGATTGTGAAGGCTGCAAGGCAAAAGCTTGCACAGAAACCAATTTTCAGGAGCTAAGCTTCCCATGTTAATGTTTTTCAACCATTCCCTATAATTTAGCTGACCTTCACTTTCACAGTCTCCTGTGTCCCCAAAACTATGGCACTAGCAGCAGTTTAGCAACAGCAGGCAAGAAAACTGAGAAAGCCTAAATGTTATTTAGTGTTTAGAAAATGTGGACAATTTAATTTGTGTGCCTGGAAACATTTAGTAAAAAGTGCCTTTGTTCACATAATAGATGATGCAGGTCGAGAGAGAAGTACGTAGCCTGGCAAATAGAAACTGAAAAGCTGCTTTGTGCCTGCACGTGCTCATGTCTAGATATGGCTGTTCGCTAAGCTGAAATGCAGCCTGGCTGCAGAACAAGTTACTGCTTCAGACATTTCTGTATTGTTTCAGTAAATAGAATATGACTTGATCCAATGAGCACTTGATCTAAGCTGCAAATGAAAAGTGAAAAAAATCAAGCATTTAGATAACACAAATTATCCTTTTTGAGCTTTGCAGACTGATATATTTCTTAAGGCAAAACCACCAGTGAAATCAAATAGAAAACTAAGTTTTCTTATGTTCTGCTACTTGAAACAGTAGACTTCTTGGTACAATGTTGGTCTAATATGCTTTCCCAATCAGGTGTACTACTGCTGTGCATCATTACCTCAGGTACAGCTCTGCAGAGTTAGGATGATACCATGCTTTTTGAAAGACTGTTTTGGATTACTTCTGTCTCAGCTTTGGTTTACTAAAGAGTCAGATAATTCCACCTCCCTTTTTGCACATGAGTCTGTTCATAGCAAGGTATAAAGTTCCCTGGGTCCTGTTCAGACTTCCTCATCCTCATAAACTTGTAGAACATGTAGCCAGGCTGAAGCTGATGGACAAAACTAGTGCAGGATTTTGGGGTTTAGTTTATCATTTAGATATGTTTCATTGCCAGTTGTGAATACAAGAGAGACTGTTTTCCATAGGGATGTGTTTCATCTAAAAAGATGAAACTCTCTTTTCTTCACTAACATATATGGTTGTCCTTCACTAAGATTTTGTAGTAGTGTAGGTACATGTAGGTATAATAGCATGCAGGTGAAATAGTAAATTAAAGCTTTCTGATACAAATGTTGCTTACCACTTATTTTATATAAAGCTGATTTGTTCATTGAAACACTATGCTAAGTGTACCTTGTTTATTTTGAAAAGCTCACTAACTGTTGCTATCCTTCACAGCTGAGAAAGATCACGCTGCAGCATTTCTAATGGAGGATTTATTTGCCTTTCTCTAATTGGGAGGCAGAGGCAAAGAGAATTTGTCCTAAAGTAGTCATAGCTGAGTTTTAATCTAAGGATGTCACCAGTGTCCACTCATTTTCATGTTGTTATTAGACCTTGGAGGATCATTTAACATAACATTTACCATTTTCATTAAAAGCGCTCTATTTGTTGAAGCGATCATTTAGGTATAAGATCATATAAACCTGACACTAATTCATTGCTGCTTTTAAGTGACTTACTCTTTAATGCGGTGATTATATACGTATTCTTATGCTAATGCAGTGCTTGGGAACACCTGGTTGTTTCCATTAAAACATCAGTTATAATCTGGGTAATAAACATTCGACAAAAAAATCTACTGGGTCATTCTGTACTCTTCCCTAAACTTCACATCCTACAAACTAAAAAGTATTTCTCAAGTGGCAGACTTCAAGTGAGTCAAATAACACTTTCCTAGGAAAAAATATAGAGTAGTGTAATATCTGAGGGGGGTTCGGTTAATTTCTTTTACTCCTTTGCCTCTAATGGTTTACTTGACATTCACTGGTTTTACATGTTGATTCTTCATTCATAATTAAACTCTTCAGCTCAAGTCATATTACTCTGTTTTTGTATTGCTATCCAATACAATTATCCAAAGGCACAGTATAAATGTGTGCAAAGAGGAAACTGCCTTGCCATCTTGTAATCTATTGTCTTTGCTAGTAGGTCAGATAAACATTTGATTAGTGAAACATGCTTATTAAAGCGAAACAGTTTGACACTTCTAGGATTAGAATGAACCCTGCTTTTAGTTTCACCTGGTAGCCTACTCATATGAAAAGCATTATTTGACAAATCATTGATCAGCAACAATTCATTAAATCATTCAAAATTAATCTGGACTTATGTGGTCATATTTTTAGAAGTTGGGATCAGGACACTGTGTACTACTAATTGTCAATATTTGCTGCTAGTTGGAAGAGGTTGTACCAAGGGTGGGTTTGCTTGCCAAATGCAAACCTGCCACTTCTGCCCTTTGATTGCTCTTGGTTTTTCACTGGGAATGTGTAATTTCTACAGCTGCACATGCCAAATGCTACAGTTAAAGTGGGCTGGATTCTTGCAGCCAAGATACAAACTTGGTGACTGTTTAAACTGATGAGGCACCATAACTGGTTAAATACTACAGAATGGAACTTGGTAGGTATTTAAGAGCCCTAAACAGCAGTTAGGCTCTTTCCAAAGTTCCACAGGACAACTCAATGTTTAATTGACAGTGATTAATATAAATTATACTTTTAAAAATATATAGATACCTGAAATCAACATAACTCCTTTCTGCTACAAAACAGGAAACACTATGAAATCCTTCTTTTTCCTCTTGTGATCTGCTATATATGAAGAATATACAATTAAAGTGAGTGATTATTAGAGAATTATTTGTTTGCAGGAATTCCAGTTAGAACAACTCTTGATAACTCTACAACAGTCCAGTATGCAGCTCTTCTTCAGCAGCTTGTAATGAAAGCTCGGAGCACAGTGCGAGACATTGACCCTCAGAATGATCTAACCTTTCTTAGGATCAGATCAAAGAAACATGAAATTATGGTGGCTCCAGGTAACATTTCTATTAGAATAACAATAGAATTGTATGTCTTTTCAAGTTTGGGGGTTTTCCTTTACAAAAAAGACTACTGTAGAAAATTTCTATTTTTGAAAATAAATGTATGAACACATAACCATATATTCACCATGTACCCAGATGTGTTAAGATTTTAATGTGCAGACTTCATATTATTCAAGCTCAGAAACAACAAAGCATGTCTAGATCTGATCAATGTTTTGGTTTCTGTGGGTTTGCCCAAAGCAAAACTGGACAAATAAATATATGTCAAGCAGTGTGTGTCTATATATATATTATTAAAGGCAGGAAGTGTATTTTAGCTCAAAACAAATGCAAAAAAACAATCTTTTTTGTCCTAAAAAATGTTTTTTACTTAGAATGTTATGTATCTGAAGGGAGCCTATAGGGATACTGGGGAGGGACTGTTCATTGGGGACTGTAGTGATAGGACAAGGGGTAACGGGTTCAAACTTAAACAGGGGAAGTTTAGATTGGATATGAGGAAGAAATTCTTTCCTGTAAGGGTGGTGAGGCACTGGAATGGGTTGCCCAGGGAAGTTGTGAATGCTCCATCCCTGGCAGTGTTCAAGGCCGGGTTGGACATAGCCTTGGGTGGCATAGTTCAGTGTGAGGTGTCCCTGCCCCTGGGAGGGTGGTTGGAACTCGATGATCTTAAGGTCCTTTCCACCCCTAACTATTCTATGATTCTATGATCTTAAGGTCCTTTCCAGCCCTGACTATTCTATGATTCTGTGGCATGCTAGCCATAGATAGGGTTTGTGTCACAGATGCGCAGTATTATCACCAACATAGTAACTGTGATACAATTATTTTCCTTAAAACAACCATGGGACTATAGTAATCTGTTTCTCACTCATAATAAATACAAATATATGTTAATTTATTAGTTTTGTCTCTAAAATAGATAACAAGGCCAGATGAAACTTTAAACTGAAAGAGTGTAGATTTAGATTAAACACAAGGAAGAAATTCTTTACAGTGAGGTTGGTGAGGCCCTGGCACAGGTTTCCTAGAAAAGCTGTGGCTGTGCCATCCCTGGCAGTGTTCAAGGTCAGGTTGGAATGGGGCTTGGGGCAGCCTGGTCTGATGGAAGGTGTTCCTGCCCATGGTAGGGGGTTGGAACTGGATGAGCTTTAAGGTCCTTTCCAACCCAAACTGTTCTGTGACTCTGCGAGCTGTGGTGAAGCTGTGCTCAATTACCAGTACAAGGTGACTCAGGCAAAGTGGAAGTGGGATCAGAATGGAGCAGAGATCCTGCTGTGTGCACTAGCTGACTGAGAGACCAACAGTGTGCAGGACTGTGACTGAAGAGTCCAATGAGGGCACACAGAACAGAGAGGAAGATTCAGGGACCACTTTGAGTGAGTGTTAGTGATGACCAGCCTTTCCTAGGATAGTCCTCTGATGCTGATTTCATAGCAAATGTGGAGCAGAGGTACTGCACTAGGTATGCATTACCATGCCTTGCTAGAATTATTTATAATGCTGCTGTGAAACTGGGATGTGTGAAAGAAATCTGGCACTGTCATTAAGTGTTAACATTAGTCATCAGCTGGTACCAAGATTAAAATTTTAGTTTAGTTTCTATTTTGGAATGTAAGCCTAATGCATATTTTAAATCATGGGTTTTGCTCATTGATTTAGACTGATGCACTTGATTCTTACTTTGCATTTGCCCTTCACTTATTTTTCAGAGGTGGCATTTTGACTAGCAACTATTAAAGCATGTTGGCCTGAAAATGAATGGTATAAAATATGAAGCTCTTTTGCTAACAGGGACATCGGTTGTTCAAAAGCTTGACTGTACGTTACTATAATAGAAGGTGGCAAATGAACCACCCGTCATTTATATTAAGTTGGTTTTGCATGAAAGTGACAATGCAGGACTGCAGCTTCTAACTCTCCAAAGCAGATATGACCCTGCTAAATTCCCTGGATACTTCAAGAAATGTTTCATTTAAAACAGATAATGCTAAATAGCTACCCAAGTGAATTATTTCCAAAACTTCCCTGGGCATTTAGAATTAGTGGGTGAAGTCTGACATTCTTAGCATTTATTCACAGAAGTCTATTCAAATCTTTTCTGCTTTTTTTAAATGGGGTTCTTGATTCTGAATAAACTAGGTAGTGAACTGAAAGAACTTCTCTGCACCTGCAGGAAAGGCTACAGATGTCAAAAGTATTTTTATTATAACACGTGCTAGCTTCCAGGTGCTTATCCTGTGATGTTTTCATCTTGTTCAAATATTTTTACTGCTTCTTGAAAGCATTCCTACTGCTTACTAAAATAGTTTTAATATGGTATAGTTAAGCTTTATGACGGAGATTTTTTTTTATCTGTAATCTGAGTTTTTTGTACAAAGTGCTTACATTTTCTGAACGTGTTTTTCATATAAGTGCCATTGCTTTTATGTTTTAGAAATAAAAAGTTGGAGAGAAATAATGAATAAAGTGTATTTATCAGCAAATAAGATAAAATATTGAACTAAACATTTTTACATCTTTTTGCAGATAAGGATTATCTTCTGGTCGTTGTTCAGAACCCATGTGAATAGTCCTACTATGGCAATACTTTCAGAGACGATGGTGTAGTTCTACTTGTTAAACTAGTACTACTTGTTGATATTTAGTATCAAATATAGCACTAACTAATTTTACATAAAGTGTAACTGTCATGGCCGAAATGTGGATGACTTAAAACTCCCAGCTGTAGCTATATAAGTTTCTGTTGGAGCAAATCGTAATGCATCTATCAAAATATTGTATGTTTATCTTGATACTCAGGAGAGCAATAATAAAGCAGCATGCTGAAAACTCTCTTAATGGATGTTCAAGCTATTCTTGCAATTAAATCGTTCTCTTTACACTCCTAACATTATACAGAGGGAGAAATCCTACCTCAAGAGAAGCTGTAGACTGTGTGTATTCATGTATCTGTGTGTCTTCATGAACTAAAGTGCCCACAGTTACAGAAACCAAAGAACACAAGTGTGGTTCATGGTAGTGACAGTGGACTGGATGTTGCCCTGTCTTTTGCTCCTGAGTTTTAAGTTTTCAAAGGAAAGAAAAGCAAAAGAAAAGCTTTTTTTAGTATTTTCCAACTTCTACAGATGGAAGCAATAGCTTCTATTTAATATTTTCAGTACTGGGGATTTCAAACAGAGTTGAGCCTGCACTCTGATGCAAAACTACTGTTTGTTGGTAATGGTGAACAGTGTTGTTTGGTAGCTACTTGAGCCTTTAGATCCAACACACAAGCAGCACACCTTACTGGCATGGGACAAAGGGTGGGTTAATGCTTAGAATGTTTCCCAAATCAGATCTGTTTTCATACAGCAGCACTAGAGATCAGATCTGTATTGTTGAGTGCCTTTAAAACATGTGCTGACAAAACGCTGCTGCAGCTAAAGCTACCTACAAATCCATTCTGCTCAGAAGATACGCTGTGTCAATGCTTTGAGATGAGTCTCTGGTGACAAAATATCCTGGCTGTTGGAGGTTAGTACAGAGCAGGTTGCAGCACCCCTGTTCTGCCCACACTGCTGGCCTCAAAATCCCAAAACCATGTGAAGCTTTGCATTTGAGTGTGTGAAGAGACAGTGTGAAAGGGCAGGAATTTAAGCTGACCCTGTGCTAGAAAAAAAATCCTGTCATGCTTGTACTATAAATTACTTTAGGTTATGAAGATTATATATAAATTTTATTCATTAATTAATTAGACATTAAAACTTCATATTTTCAGTTGGTTAAAAGGTTTTTCTTCTAGGTATAGGAAGGAAGAACAACAAATGGGGGGGGCTGTGAGGATGAAAGGAAAATGAATCTGTTGAACACTGCTCAGGGATCTTTGTGGTACATCGTATGAATTGTGGTTGAGGTTATGAAACTGATAAATCATGGTCCCGGTGGATATGGAGTCAGCGATCACTGTTAGGACTATGTTATGCTTCGCTCAAAACTTACACAAAGGAGATTATCAAAGCCTGGTGCTATATTTTTCAAATCTGAGTGTTTGCTCATATTTTGCTGAGTAGCTTGAAAGTGCTGGATTTCACTGGAAAATCTGGGAGAATTGCTGCTGGGAGCTGAAAGTATCCAAGTGCTGAGATCTCAAAGGCTACCAGACAGATCTCACACCCAAGCAGTGGGCATGGGGACCAAGGAAGTTTCTGGGCACTGAGAGGAAGCAAACCCAGAGGCCCAGTGTGATGGAAATTAAGCCCATAAGTGTTATTCAGCATACTAAGGCTATGTAAATCAACAGGACACTACTGATGGCACTTACTGTAGTCAGTGCTGTGCCAGAAGAATTTCCCTACTGCAGGAGGGAAGACAACCATTTGAAATTGTTTGTAATGAGCTGATATATTAACATGTGTCTATGCTTTCAAAACCCTAAGTTTTTGTTATCTTCTCTGCTTCTGTTTTGATAATTTTAAAAATCCAACCTATTTATTGCGAATATTTATTCTGCTAGTATCCTGGCATGCCAGATGCCCACCAATTCAAAGCCCAGACTTCTCAGCACATACCCAAAAATATGGCTGAATTCCGACCAATATTAATGCTTTTTTAGGGCAAATAGTTTTGCTTTCATGGTTTTCTCTAACAGCATTAAATTTTGTGGAGGCTTCACTGTGTAAGTCTAGAAAGCTGCCACAGTTACCTTCCCTGTTACACTTTTCTATTGTCAAAAATAACTTTGCTGTTGCAATTTCCAGCATCATGGAAAAATGTCCTTCATCCCAAAGAACACGATAGTGCACTGCAAAGAGGAAAGCTTAGTGTCTGGCAGTGTTATTTCCTTTTGGTCTTTCTGATACATGTGTTACCTTTAC
Organism: Ara ararauna; assembly: GCA_028858755.1. Classification (NCBI taxonomy): domain Eukaryota; kingdom Metazoa; phylum Chordata; class Aves; order Psittaciformes; family Psittacidae; genus Ara; species Ara ararauna. The sequence goes on along the minus strand of CM054410.1, from coordinate 7,686,387 downwards.
AGACTTTAATCCAATATTTATGAAGCAGCTGATGTTTACTGCTTGATAGTAGCTTGATAAATCATTCAAAAAGACACTTAAGCCAAATCACAAAAATTAAACACATGCTAAATCATTTTGCTGAAAAGTGGTTTTATGTGGAAAAATGGCCTTCAGCAGATGTGTGTAGTTCTCCATGGGTCAAATACTGCTCACAAATTAGGTTCTTTCCCGTTCCTAGGAGAGACATAGGTGCAGATAAGAGGGCAAAGTTTGGTCTGTTCATAATGATGTGGGTAGTAACAAGCGTTATGCAAACACACAGGCTGAGCTGTGCTGCTGCTAGGAACTCTTACCAGGGCACTTCATAACTGGGTTTCCTCGTAAGCACTGGAGTATTATACAGTTTTGGCAACATGTTCACTAGGGAGCATAAATTGAAATACTCCATTTCATTGCCTGATGATTTTTTCCTATTTCCTGTTAGAAAAAGCAAGCTGAACATGTGTAAACTTTTCATTTAGGTCTTTTGGTAGGAAATGGAAATAACCATGGTTAAATCTCTAGCAGTCCTAGTTAAAAACATTCATCAGTTCATTGATCTGAACAAAGGTGGGCCGTTGGAAAGGAATGGAATTGTCCAGACAAAACACAAGGGAATAAATCTGTAAGCTATTTGAGCACCTCAGAAGTGTTACACCAAGTTATTTAAGCTGTCTTTTATGTGGACTGGCAGAGGTTTTACTAGTTAACAATAAACTGGGGGGGAGGTTGAGGAAAAAGGTAGCATTAAAAAGATTAATTTCATAGATGATCATTTTGACAAGGGAATGTCGGGAATGTCAAAAAGGGCTGTTGTTCACTGAAACACAGCGCTTGGGTTGAATTGTAACATGCTAGTTAGGCAATCAGCCAAGTAATAAATCATGTCAGTATCACATGCTTGGGGTCCTCAAAACACACTAAAATAGAAGGGTCTTGGAGAGCCTTCCACTTTCAAAATAAAGTACCTTGTATTTTCCTTAATATTTAATTATTCAAAATGCAAGCTCCCTCATGGGACAATGGCTTAGGCCAGCTGACTCCATCAAGGCAGTTGTTCTTTTTTTATTTTGCTTATCTGCCAATTAAATACTTATTTTAAATATTTCATTTAGTGCACATTCAGTGGGTTGCCCTAGCAAGAAGACAAATCAATCCCAGCTCCACTGTCTCAGCTCTGCAGGACAAAAGTTCTGGGGTAGACTGGCAGAAAAAGACACAGTTTTGCCAAATAAAATGATGACATCCTTTTAATTATGTTTTAATTATTAAATCATAACCTAAAGACAGTAAGATAATTGCCCTATCAATTTTTCATATCTCAGGCTGCTAAATTAGAGCACGAGGAGAGTTCCAAGTTTCTGTTCCCTTTACCTGGCACCTGTACAAATTACATCTCTCAGTTTGTAGAAAAATAGGTCATAACAAGAAGGTTCACTGCAGGACTTCACAGTAGCCATGGGAGAAAGGAAGGCCAATGCTTGGAGAAAAAGCCTAGAATGTCCCAAGTTAATTAAACATAACAGCGAGGATCTGTTCAGATCATGGCACTGATTCGAATCTCTCTGAATTTCAGGACATTCACACTGGGACTAGAAACAGTCCCTGTAAAAAACACAGCAACTAGCAGGAAAGCAAGGGCCACAGGGAGATCTGAACTGATTCCTTGAGCTTTGCGGACAATTTAGAGAGAGAAAGCTAATTTTCCTTCAAGATGCACCCAAGCAGAAAATCAGCCAGTCGAAATACATGCAATTTTCAGCTATCTCAGCAGATTATCCTTAAATAATAATGAAAGTACTCAGCAGTTGTTCCTGAAGGGTTTTCAATAGTTACATTGAAGATGGTATACTCTTTTTAAATATACCGATATAAGTCAAACTTCTTCAAAGTGGCTGATTAACAAGAGGGCATGAGTTGTACCTGCCCACATCACACTTTGGGCAGCAGGTGCTCTCAGCTCTGCATGTTGATTTGGGTGGTGCTGTAATAAGAGGTATTCTTCCTCTAGTCCAAAAACACCTAAGTGTGCCTTTGACATGAGTCCCCCATTAGTTGCTCTGTCACTGCACCATTGATGTCTGTGAAATTGGTTCTTTCTAAAGCAGGTAAAACAATACACAAAAGATACCATCACCTTGAGTATGTGCTAATCATGTCAGAAAGAAATCTCAACATGCTTTCACTGCTTTGTCTTTAAAGATAATGAGCAAGAAGACAAGAGCACTAGACCATTTTTTGGTGAAGATGGAGAGAAGTCAGCAATAGGTTTATGGAGCATTGTTCGAAGGCCATGACTGAAGAAGCAAAATGGCTAAAAAGGTTCAGGCTAAGAAAACTTGCTATAATATGGCTCATCATTAAAAAAAAATAGTACTCAATGGCACTTGCATTTTCAAAGCACTATAGGAATGCAGAGAATGTTGTACTGAAGTACCTCAGATACCATAGAAGCAAGAAGGAAAAGCAAAGATTCAGCTTTCTTTGATATTTATATACACAAAATCCAGTTAAATCAGTGAAGATGAGTGCAAAGTACAACAGCAAGGAATGTGTTCATTAGCACTCTTCAAACAATTTAAAACTACTTTTGAAACATGGAAGGGAGACTCTGGGATCTGGTAAACTATTCCTTTCCCTTCTTGCCCCTTGTCCTCAGGCAAGTGTGCATTTGTCAGAAGAATCTTATTGTTTGTCAAACTTGTTGCTAATTTTGCCAAAAGTGACCTCAGAGTATGGTCTCAGGAGCAGCATCTACTTCTTACACACTAAACCTCAACACCTTCCATACAACTGCTACTACTGCATTTAAACATATCCTTCTGCTAAAATCAGATGGAAATCTCATGGCCAACCTTCTACAAGACGTCTGAGCTCTGAGAGGCTTGCAGTGTCTCACTGTGCCAGGCTAAACCCCAGAACAGTGTAGTAAGCAGTAATAAATAGTGATAAGATATTTAAAACAGCAGTGAAACTGTCCCATTTCTGTAAGGAATTCTTACTATCAGTTGTGAAAAGCTGCCACTTTCCTTCTAATTTACTAATTAGTGATCTGTAAGAGAGAACACCCCTTGCTAGAATTAACCTTTTTCTGCAAAAAAAATCACAGCTGTATCAGTCTAGAGCTCAGTATTGGCCAACCGTGTGACTGATAGCACATGTGTCAGGACAAGGTGGACAAGGAGCTGGAAATGCTCTTACCTCCAAGCGAGTGTGAGAGTGGAGCTAGATGGAAAAGTGAGATGTGCTCCTAGCTAAGCACATTTTGCTTATTTGCTTATTTGCTGTCGTATTTTGTTAAAGGAATTTTACAGCTAAACCATAATCGAGATAAAAAAAAAGAGACTGATTAACACACAATCTTTACCATTCCAGATTATATTATATTCTAGGAGGATTTTTATAGTGTATAAACTCCAGGAGCATTCACAATATACTTGCCATAGTCTATCTCCCAGGACAAAACCATCCTAGGCCTAAAGGCCAAACGGTCTTTTTTTAGGCCTGTTTTGTTTCTTTGTACCACTGTTTCATTCAACAGAATAACTTCACCAACATAAATTAAATTATTCTGCACTCAGACGAGCTTTACTTTCCCCTGTGTTCCACTTTGGAAGAATTCAGAAATAAAAGAAAGACTCATGGTTCAGCAAACTGCAAAACAGGAGAAGTTGCAGTCAAGAAAATTTAGTACCTACAAAATGTGCCTGCATTCAACCAGTTTTCTCTTTTCAAACAATTTTATTCCTTTCCCTTAGGGAACCAGAGGAACAACAGACAATTTCTACTCATTTACCCTACTGCAATCCATTAAGAAGACCACTGTAACTCTCCCATAGTTACCAGCAGTATTAGTTTCCCTAATTAGTTGCAGAGGTGTCCGTGCTAATGCGCTAGTGCAATACATTACTGCTTAGATGTAGGTTGATTTTAAGGATAGGATCTGAAACAGGTTGTGGTTTTTAGAGAGAGCAGCTATGAAGCCACTAGCCTGCTGAAAAGACAAGGCACTACTGATACACTGGTTATCTGCAAAATCCGATACCTTGCATCCCCAGTGAAGTCAACACTATGGTAGGCAGCAACCAATGGGTTTCTCTTTGCAAAATGGGGATGTTTTACTGGGTTTTCATATATATCACACCCACAGTATCTCACTTTAAGTAATGCATTTCACCTTCTGCTTTGGGTTAGAACATCCGAAAACACATTTTAAAGGCATCACATCTTGTTTTCAGAAACTCATAGTTACGCTTTTCACCCATTTTCCCTCCCCTGCTGATGTTCTAAAAGATAAGGTATGAAATCTTTCCTATTGTCACAGTTCTATACTCAGAAATGTATTTTTAAGTGTTCCATTGATCACCATTTCCTGTTGAAGGAGGTAATGTCTACTTGCACCATTTGCATTCAAAACAAGCAGAGCTACAAGGAGAGAGGGATTTATTCACACACACCACTACTTCAGCCAGATGCCATTTCAGAAATTGCTCTAATTTGTGGTATTTAGATTGAAATTACCACCTACCCCCAAAAAAAATTCATGAGCCCTTAGGGTGTGGAAATCCCCTGATTTTCCAGGAAAAGTTAGAAGAAAAAGAGGATCCGTATTTAGGAAGAGGAGTTCAATTTTACAGTGTCTTTTTTGACTTCTGTTGCAGATCATACTCAAAGACAATATTTACCCAGTGCCTGTGGATCAGATAAGCATGGGGAATAATGGATATACAAATATTAAATATGCACAACTACAAAAAACCCCCACAACCCTCACATGAAAATTTGGCAACTGAATGCTTAAATTAACATTAGCATATTCAAATCAGGGCTTTTGTGAGCAAGCCTGCTATCTTCAGCTTCTGTTTCACAAAGAATAACAAAAGTGGGTATTTTCTTAGAGCAGAGGAAGGCATTTTGAATAACATTATGAAATTGAAAAGCATGTTTCCTAAACAAACACACCAGCATGGCAAGTGGTGGTCTTTCCTTCACCCAGTGTCCTTTACTACTTATAAGTATTAATGTTGCTGCGGGAGATAAAGGTATCTAGAAGGCACTTCATAATTTCAGCTCTACTCAGACACCCCTATTGACAGACGTTTCTAATATAGATAAGAAAGATGGAGCGGATATTAAAGCAACACTTTGCCCCATCTATTCTTTGTTGTCCTAGCAGAGATTTACCTCAAGCACTTTCTCCATGTCATGGAACTGGGGTCAGTTATTGCAGATGCCGCCGTAGCCTGCCCAAGAGGAAAGGGCATAGGTAGGTGTGTGTTAGCACTCCCCATCAGGGAGAGATCTTATACTGTGCATAAATGGAGGGTGCGTGCCAGTGCCGGGGACACCTGGAGGAAAGATGGAAGAACAGAATTAATCATGGCTCAATACCTAAATACAGGAAAATTTTATATGTCTGAAATTAAGTGTTTTCATTCATATACAGACTGATACTTGCTTTCAGCCATGCAATGTTTAAAAGCAGTATATTGCAGGCAAAGATGGGAATTCTTTCATAGTTTTTAGCAGGTTTCTGTGGCATCACACTATTTTTAAATGATAACCTAAGCCCTCATGTAACACACTTAAACCTGTGAGCAAAAGCTTTCCTTTCTTCTCGCTGTCGTGTGTATTTAGCTCCAGAATCCCCAGTGACTCGGATCCCGGAGGCTAGAACCAGGTTAGTTTGTTTTCTTGTCTGGCCATTAGATGGCAGACAACTGAACGGCCACCGCAGTGCATTGTGCCCTTGAGCTGATGGAATAAGCAGGGAAACGCTACCTCTCTCTAAATTAGCTGACTTGTCATACACTAACAATAAAGCACACAGCATCCCAAAGGCCTTCAAAGTCCCTTTATTTCTTTTGACTTCCAAATCATGCATTGCAGCAACTCAAACCCTGTAATAAACACATAACAGCCATTCCTTCCTCTTTCCCTGGCAGTCAGTCGCACTCAACTTTAAGCAGCAAGCATCATCCTGGGTTCCATCCCCTACCATTTCAGGATTAATCGCTGCAATGAAGTAATTGGTCTCATCTGAATTACTACTTATTTCCCCATGGCAGGATTTCTTAACAGCATGAGAAAATGCCTGACGTTGCTCTCCTACTAAAGAGCTGTTTAAGCAATGGAGTATAATTTCAAGCTCAGCCTCCTTTTTGAATCAGCATTGCACTCTTTGCAAGGGGATTTCTCTACCTGTTTTTCAGAAGTCAGTGATAGCATCTACACTCACCAGCTGACATTGGGAGAACATTTGCAATGCACAAAACCAAACATAAGCATGGAAACACATCTTATAAATGCAACCCATTTCTGTTCTTCAGATATGGTGATATGAAAACCCATTTCTTGGTGTAATTGCATTGTTAATCTTTGAAGAATGACAAAAGATTAATGGAAAAGCGCTGCCCTTGGTCACATCAACAATAGGAAATTTTCATCTAGCAAAACTTGAATGAGGTGTGACTGGTAGCATGACTTCCTCACTGGTGACACGTCTGTGAACATATGCATCAACAGCACAAAAGGCCTTCCCAATATAAGCTGTAAAAATCATGGTTTTTATGCATCTGGATTACCTGTGGCCTCTGACCCATATAAATGGCATCCAATCAAACCCAAATCTCCCACTCTTGCCCACTTCATTCTTGCACAGCCTTCACTGAGAGCTTCTAAATGGAAGTCCTGCGTACATGAAAGGTGCTCTAGGACAAGTCAGAATCAGGTTTGTGCTTGCTTTTTCAGGACTCCAACTCCACGATGTGTTTGAATACTGTTAGTATAAAGCACAGCCAAGTGTAAGTTAATAGGATGCACTTAGAGTGGGGATAATGCACATACTATATGCAGTATATTCCTGTGCGTCAGCACTGAAAGCAACACCAGCGTTAGCAGATGTGGTCAGGGTAAAGTGTCTACAAGAGAAAATTTACAAAAGACGTAGGAGGCATTATAAAAGTCAGTGATTTACAGAATGACAAAAATTATTATCAACAGACATCAACAAAATCTGTTAGTCTTCCATGGGCCGTATCCCACCAAACAGTAAGCTTTCAAAACTTCTTCTTAAAAAGTCCAGGACCCTTGCAACCTTCCTAAATTCAGAAAAAGAAATGAATGCTTATGTGTTGTTACCTGAAGCACGGAGGGGCATGCTGCAAGTAACACAAAAGGCATAAAACCTGTAACTTTAAAATTGCAAGAGGAGAAGCTCATCATAATACTTTGTAAAAAGCTCTTTCTCTAGTTATGCTTCTGCAATCTATTTTCTCCTAACTCTATTATTTCAAAAGGTGTGGGACTATAGAGAGAGATGTTGGTTCACCGTGTCCAGGCCAAACTCTGCATATTGCAAGCCTTCTGTCTAAAGCCCCAGTATGTCATGATAAATTGAAAATGGTCCAAGTGTGTCAAGAAGTAAGTGGTGGGTAGACACCATACGGCCCTACTATGAACTGGGAAAGCTCATCTCGCCTTCCTCCACCCAGTGCACCAATTGTCTGTCAATTGATTTGCAGACATCTCTCACTATGTTCTTGCATTTTTCCCCATGTGATCTCAGTTGTGGAGCACAGCTGAAATATTCAGAGAACAGACGCTGCTCTTGACTCAGCACTGCAAGGGTCTGGATGTGAGGTCAACCAGCTCAGACCTTGTCCCTCACTCAACACTGAATGATGCATCAAATCATCTTTGCCCACTTGCACACCCACTTAATTGATGAGCTGGGGATTCAGTCTCCAAGATTACTTGTGCATATTAAGTTCAAGGGCTGTACGCTACATTATCTTGATCAGAAATGAATACTTTGGCATGGTGAGATTTGAAAATGTGCCCAAGAAACGGAGGCCACAGATGCTAGTGCCTAGTAATGTGCTACAAGACATTTCAGAATGTATCTATGGTTCAAAGCTTCTTGCACCCTGTTCTCCAAACCAGGCACATGGATGGACTTCACACACACTGCTGCCTGCCTCTGGATGTGCACTTTTATGTGTTGCCATTATGGCATCAGTCACTTAAATGTGGAGCTTGTTTTAAAATTCTCCTTGTGGGTAATGATTAACACTCTCTTATTTCATTAATAATGTTAGGAGATTAGGAAGTATTTTACAGACTGTATTGCACATGTTCTGAAAATAATTTTAACAAATACTGCATCAGAGTAATTATGTTTGCTACACAATAGATATCATCTACTTATGCTATCCTTCAATATAAATATGAATCCCACATGTGGGAAATTGTCAGTAGTATAGCACAGAAGGACTTTTAGTGAATGGTCTCATAATATATTACTCACTACACATGGGGCTTGAAGACTGAGAGTTCCCATGACTACAGTATAAAACCAGGTTACTCACAGTATAAACTGTGAGTACAAAAACACAACCAACCATAGCTAGGTACACTTTAAGTTGCCCCAGAAAAGTGCAACAATACAAGTGACTGATCAGTGCAGGATGACTAAACAGGGGCCATACATATCATAGATATGATCATTTACATCACACTTTTATGTCCTCGGGACTCCTGTATCCCAGATTTCCAGACCAAACTCTTGCACTGTGATACCGCTGCCTCACTAGACCCTTAGTTCTTCCCTTGGACTGTAGGCTTAGATTAATTTTTAATACATCTTCATTTGGCATCACTAGAAATTAAAAGTAAGTTGAAATACACATTGCATATATGTTGAATTGTACATGCTAATGCTAGTTCAGGGCTGTACTATACTGAAGACACTATCTGAGCCAGTATTACAGTTTTCTGAAGTGTCTACATGACTTTAAAGCCCAAGTGTTTGAATCACTTCTGGCCTTTTTTTCTGAGGTTTTGAAAGTGTGATCAAATTTTGAACTAACAGTTTTATAGGCAAAAATATTCCTAATTTAATTCTGTATCTTCAATTGAGCCCAGTTAGATGCCTTAAAACTTTTCTACAGCATTAGTATGCATGTGCATGTCTTATCACTACTGTTACAAAACTGCTTTTCTAGTGTCTCAAAAGATCTCAGCTGGATATTCATGTATAATTATTTTCACATAGTCGTCTTCTGCCTGGGAGAATTTACACTGGCCTGTCACTGGAAATAATTGCTGTAAATTATGTTTGGCTGACGTTTCACACATGAAATGAACAAATGCTCAAAGGTCACATGATGGATAAGTCCAGTTAAAATCTTTTAAAAGCCTTCTTAGTTCTAGACTACACATGGCTGATTTAACAACATTTTGATGATGGAGTGGGGGAGTCCCTGAAGGTCCACCAAGAAATATGCACCCTCCTATTGCAGATCATGTTTCTACCCATGTATCTGAATTATTAAATCAGCTATCACTGTTCTAATGTAAATGTTCACAACTTCTCTTTCTACACCATCCATATTGGTGGATGTATTTCCTCTTTCTCAGACATTGGCTGGGTTGTCCACTTCATTTCTATCCTTATAACGTGAATGGTTCCTCTCATTAATACATTAATTTGTCCTTGCTAAATCATTGTGGTGCATTTAGTTCAGATTTTCCTTTCTGGCTTTTTTAGAGATTTGGCTTTGGCTATCTACAGGTTTGACTACATAGCAGAACGTGAGAAAAGGAAAAATGAAGAAAAAATCTCCACACAGGAAAACACAGTAAAAATAGAACAGGTAATTGTCAGTACATCAACTAAGTCCTTTTCATCAAATTCCTTTGACACAGACCTGAAAAATAAAACCATTATTATCCGTTAAGTATAGAACTTCTGAGAATGGCTCACCCCAGCGGGAACTGTCTCTGACCCAGGGAGTCTACATGCACACGCCTCTTTCTGCTCCATTAAGATGGATCCCAGACAGCAGAACATTCCCAGCTCCCCTGACACATGGGAATTAATACAGGACTTTTTCCCAGCACTCTCTTGCCTGTCGTCCTTGCTACCTTGTAACATAAGCTCAAACTACCCGGGTCTGTAAATGCAAACCAGAACCAGAGCAGGGGTGCCAAGGGCCGTGCAGATGCAGTCAACGGTGAAACATCCTCCAGGTCATGCTGCTGATGTGTGTGGAGAAAATGTGGTTAAACGCCTCTGAGCATCCGGCTGGGTGTATGGTTCTCTCCTGCTTCTTTCCAATGGACCGTTTTCCAAGGCCAGATTGGATGGGGCTTGGAGCAACCTGCTGTAGTCGAAGGTGCCCCTGTCCAAGGCAGGAGGTTGGACCTGGGTGAGCTTTAATTTCTTCCAGTCCAAACCAGTCAGTGATCAGTATTTTCACTCCTCAAGCACTGAGGATTACTAACAGGTTATCATCTTCCTAAACACTGTGCAGCCTTCTGAATCTCAGATTCACAACAAAATGAAGGTACCTCTTGAAGAGTAATCATCTGTGTGATTACAGAGTTTTTATGTAGGATGTACATTTTGCAAAACCAGGCATATTGAGGGTGGTTGACCAGACTTTAAAGGCTGTGGGAAAACACTGTGCTTTAAATGTAGCTGTTGTGACTTCTTCCTGCCCTGCAGTTGCCCAAGCCACCCTTGCTAACCATCTTCACATTAAACTCAAAGAAAATTTGGTGTCTGACTTCATTAGGAGCTGCCTCAAGCCTTAATGGCTTGAAAAAAAAGGCTTTTAACTACATGCTTTTTCCTCAAATTAAAATTACAAAAGCATCTCAAACACCCAGGAATTTTTATTTTGAACTACTTCTAAAAAATGAAAAGGAACTTGGAGGAATATTAATTAGCCTTAGAGCTAATTCATTAGAAGACTTGCAAGGCAATTTCAGCTTGGTATGGCTTGAAATAGATGATCTATAAACTCAGGAGAAATGAAGTTTCTGATGCAAACAACAGTTTAAACTTACCACTCTTGTTGCAGGAGCAAACAAGAAAGGCACAAACTCTTATTTTGCTTAGTTAATTGATATTACTCTGATAACTCTTTCCATGACCACCATCTGTGTACTTTTCCATGGCTTCGGCTTCTGGTAGCCTTCCAGGCACTAAAATCACCTCACTTTGGAGCAGGTAGAGCCCACCCAAAATTCTCTTTCGAAATCACTATGTCTTTAAAAAAAATCAAGCAGTTTTGTTGTCATACCAATCATCATGCCTTTGGATCATCTCAATGAGTAATAGCACCTATTATGACTTTTAAACTTGACAGATGTCAGCTAAGCATCATATTGAGAAGATAATCATGTATAACTTATGCTGCAACTAAGTAAATTGCAGTAAACAAGCAGCAAAAGTCACTGTCAGTAAACAGAGCAGACGACAACTCTAAAACAAGGTCTGTGGTTTCCAAACTGGCTGCATTTCATTTTAATCCTTCAGAAGAAGTAGAACAGAATAGACCTTTGTTAGTGTGTCTCATACTTGTTCTTATGGGTCATTAATTATAGTTCTAAAAAAAAATATAATTCTGAATAGAATTGGCTGAATAATTCATAAGAGTTACACTTGCCTGTGAGTGTTGTCTGCAAGAAGATCATGATCATCTTAGCTGTACTCATTATTTTAAATTATTTGCCAAATACCTCCTGCAGATAATTCTTGATTTATATTTATTTGGGAGCTCCTTGTTGCAAATATTTGAGATTTAAATGCTGGGCATTCACAGCTTGATATTTGGTCAAAACCATACATCTAGTCTTTTGCTTGTGTATGCAATTACCATGCTTGCAGAATCACTCAGGCATGCTCATGTAAACAGCAACCTGAATTAATAAGACTTAGTGCCATGAGCCTTCAGCACTGACCGGTAAGTGTATCCATCAGACACAAGCCATGTTGTCTCCTGGGGTTAAGATCCTTCTGCTCCATGGATATGCAAAAAAAGAGCAAAGGTCTTCTTGCCTAGGAAAGTGTCACATAGCAGAGACAGACGGCAAGGGACAATACAGAAACAGCATCACGAAGCTCAGCATGCAGGGACAATCAGTTTGGGAACAAATTTCCAGAGATGAGAAAAGGAGGTGAACTCAAATGACTGAATTCCACCTTTTCATGCATGAGGCAGAAAACTAAATGACTGAAATGGAGACAAACTGTCAGCTGAAATGCCAGTATGAAATCCTCAGCTAAGAAATACAGCCAACTTGGCAAAAGCAGGTTTGTTCCAGATGTGGATCGTTCAAAGGCGGTTTATGCAGACAACATCCAAATATTGAAGGAGTTTAAAGTATTTTGTGAGCCAAAATCTGATAGCAGAAGCTCCACTATAAATCCATCTTCCACCACTGAAGCTGCTGGAATTACCCTACATTTACTACAGCATGAAGGAAATGAACATGTTTCTGAGTGAGAGCTTCTGCTCTGTGATGATCTTTAAGAAACTTGAATTCCTTAGACATATTTCTCAGAATTACTACAATTAAAACTGTGATCAATCTTTCGTATGTATTTGGGTGCAAACAGCCCATTCTGCTCTAGTTCAGTACGAAGCCTGCTCTCAGTGCAGCATTAGGAACAAAGGTTCTTGCTACACTAAGTCCCTGAAGCAAAGGTCTCAGAAGTATAACCTGAGCCATATGTAAGTATAGGGCTGAAAATCATCACACAGAAATGTCCTCTATTTCTCCTGCCCAGAAAGAAGATGGAAAGGAAAGTGGTAACAGGAGCCTAAAAAGCAAAAAGCAGTAGTGAAAGAAATAGATTCCCGTGGTTGAAAAAGGAGGCCAAATTTTCTTGACATGGCTCTGAACGTAGACAGCTGTACTTTAGTGGGATCAATACACCCAGATAACCAGTGTAGCTGATGTCTTTTACTAAATGGATCAGCAAGCTCTTTGAAATAAGGCACAATTATTTCTAGCATTGTTACCATTAAAAGAAACATTCCCTGTACATGAAGTCAGAAATTTACACCTTTTGTAAGGGAAGATCCAAATCATCATTTTACATGTATTAATAAGTCCTTAGATTAAACACAGAATGAGTCCCACCAGGAAAAACATTGATCGGTACAGATACTTTTTTTATTGTTTTATTAGGTACAGAATACTAAATGGGCTGTCATCCGTGTAACTGCTTGTGCATCATTTGCCAGATGTTGTTTGTGCATCCGCGGCAATGTAGTGATTTTAAAATGTATGAAACTGTTTATTTTTGCTGGCTGCTCAGCAGTACCACAGCCTCCACTGAGCATCCTGGCCTGATGCAGGCTTACAGCAAGATATAGTTAAGCAAACATTAACTGCAGATCTGACTTCTTCATTGACCTACAGAACATGTCAATTAGTGACTTAATATTACTCAGGCATTCATTAAAGCTTGAAGCAGGAAGAATTTCATCTGCTTGATTCTTGCTGTTGAAGAGTGTCCAGGGAGAGTATTTACAGTTGGTGGGTTGTGACCACCTACTTTTGGAAGAAAACCACAGATTTTTTCTGCAGTAAACAGTATGTTACCCAGGTAAGTATTTGCACTGAGTCAAAATATAGTGTTATTTACCTGTTATTAGAGTTACCCAGTGGCCAAGTTTTACTGTGGTTTCGGAGAGGTGCTACTTCTGTTAGCACCTGCCTCATTTAATGTATTACATTTTGACAACTCCTGGCTCTGTGGTATCACGTTCTGTTGTCCACCCGATTAACTGATGGTCTATTAACAACACTTAGGTAAGAAAACTGTGTTGAGTGGTAGTTGGGTAATAACAGACAATAATTATGTTTCCTTTTAATAATTAAAATAGGAAACATTTTGTTCTCTGATATTATTAAAATGTTATGTGTTCACGTCGATTCAGTTCCGTCCATCAACAGTCACTTCCATTTGTATTTCTGTACCATGTCAGAGAGACGCCCCAACAATCCTGATGTGATACGTGGCCACAGATTCATATATGTCAGGAGCTTGAGGGAGTTCTCATCAGGGATTAGCCCAGACACTAGCTGCAACAATTGTAAATCATCTTGATAGTGAAAGCCTGGAAAGTGTATTTAGGAGTATGCAAAGTAAATCAGACTGGGCCAAATGCATCCCATCTGCTCGTAAGTACCAGCCCTCATCTCCATATCCACTGTGGCTGCTCAGCTCCTCCAGCTTTGCCAGTCTGGACCCTGCTGCTTCTCTCCCTTGCCAGGCAGGCAATAAGTATTGATTTTCAGAGTACATCTTAAGAAATGCCTGTACTGTTATGTGCCCAGTCACTGTGAATGCACACAGCTAATTAACTGCCTAGCAGATCTAAAGTGTAGCTGCTCTAGTTTGTATGTACAAATGGTCTCATCTAATGTTTTTGTGTGCTGACCCTGTTCCAGCTCAAAACTCCAGCACAGGGCCCTCGCGCTTTAGGTATCTTGCAAAGAAAGAACAGAAACAGAAGGTGAAGAAAGATCCTCTATTGAACTCAATAGAGCTATGATGATTTATACCCCCTGCAAATCAGCTCCTTAATCTACAAAAGCAGGCTGTCAAAGGGAGGCCTGGGCAGCTGGAATGAATACAGCTGTGTAACAGCCACTCTGATTCATTTTCACTCCAGCATCATTTGCAAAAGCAGCTGGCAACAGCTCCAGTTCTCACCCCAGTATTGATTGTGTTGGTTGCTGATGGATGAAGCAGAACACAAGTTAATTATCAGATTCCGGGTTAAGTTCTCATGACTGGCGGTTAGAGGAAACTTTATCTTGATGTGTAAACTCAAGGAATATTTCAAGGAAGAGAGATGAAGGAAAATAAACACAGATCTCAAAGACTGCAGCCAGCGGGTTAGCCTTCTTACACATGCAGCCTACAGTCTGCAACCTGCAAACAGCTTTAACTCCACAGTTAAAAACAGCATATGGAAAAAGATACTGTAAAAAGCAACTGTATTGATGATATATAGTCCTCTGGATAACTGTTATCAAGCACAGAGGGGCTTATCTTGAGGTGATTTGTTCATGGCACTATCTTTACAGAACAGTAAAAAGTATGAAATAGCTGTCATGATTGCACACAAATATCCAGTCTTTGTCCCCTCTTTCTAATGGATGACCAAATACAGGCAACAGTGGGTAAGGAAAATTAATGTCTCAAGAAGGAATTAATAAGGCAGTTTCATGAGGTGAGGAAATGACTGGGGGTCCTTTCAGTTATATACACCCCACCTGAAGGCCTGTGTCTCTCATATGTTATGGATTGAGGTTACTGCTCCATGAGCACTGATGATTTCACCTATGAGCACACAAAGGGTCTTTAATACCAGAGGAAAGAACAGCACAGACCAGCACAGCAGGGCAATAATGATCTGTAACTGCTCTATTGCCTTTCCCATTTTTATGAGAAAGATATGACCATTTGCCCCTAAAATTTAGCCTAGGTTTTCCTTCCTCAATTCAATTCTAATACCATCCCCTCCAACATGGTATAGTTTAATAAAGATAACACTTCAGGGAAGTGAGATACAAATCCAGACTTCCACAGGTAGAAGAGGTACCCAAACACAAGCTCCACCAGCCTGACTATGGCTTAGGCACCAGGCTACAGTAAGAGGAGAGGGCTATTGCCATGATGCCTGCAAGCTTTAAAAGAAGCAACATTTATCATTGTATTTTGGGATGAGGCTAATCAAATCAGGGTGATACACGTTCCCTGAGAAAGTCACCCAGATCAGGCCTCTGTGTGGCATGGCTGGAGAGGCTGGAAATGTGGACCAGATGCTCAGTTTCATCAACACATTATGATGTCTTGGAATAGCAAAGATTTCGGATGGGATTTTTGTGTCTTGTGGGGGACTTTACACAGAAAATTAGTTAATTTGAGAGTTAAGAGAGCTAATTCCTGAGTCACAGTGTTAATTCCATCACAAAGGTTGACGAAATACACAGGATGTAATAAAAGGGTATGAAATACACAGGCTGACAATTTTAGCCTGAACCATTCCTGTCTGGCGGAGCTGAGAGTGGGACTAGCTCCATTAATTCATCCTTTCCTTCTTCACTTCAAAAAAGGGAGAGTGTATCTACATACCCTTGCCATCCCACAGCCCAACTCTACACCTTCTTCTGTTACTCCACCTGCAGTGAAACCATTCTTGGCCATACAGCACACCCCACAAAGCAATCCTATCCAGCCTGCACAGAAGGGATTGTAACAACGACCTGTCCTCAGGCTGGAGCACAAAAGGTTTCTCCTGAGCCCACAGCCCTACTCCCACCAATAATCCCCTCCTCCATAATTTAATAAGCTTCCCAGTAGTGAGACTCACCCTCCCCCAGCACACTATTCCGTTTCCCATTTCCCAGACAAGCTATGACAGCCGCAAAGAAGAACTATTCCCTGGTGCATTGTTAAAGGCCCAACTCCCCAAGCCAAAGACAGGCTCAGTTAACATTAAAGTCTTTTCCCCTGTGAGCAATCTGAGCTGAGATTAAGGAATAAGCCCACACTGTCAACCTTAACCCTGATATGAGGCTGGTAACTAAGGCAACAGCACCTGACAAATAACCCATGCCATGGTACTCTGTCTTCTTCCACTGCAACACAAAATATGATAGGTAAGTGGATGGGTAAATAAAAAACAAACATCGCCCACTCCTCTGGCTCATATTTTAGACCTGGAGTTTACTGACAGCCATGAATAGTTATTTATTAATGCTGACATTAACGCACAATCATCTTTTTCACTCTCTGCATGGCATACCCCAGATGATAGTGTGCTCCATTCTTGTTCAAACTCCACTGTAATTATTTGCGGGAGGTAGCACAAAATAATCTCCCCAATATCAGACTCAAGCTGCTTGTCTGGTTTAGCTTGATCTTTATTTATAGACGCTGAGCTTTTTGTGTGCAGAGCAGGACATAGTGACCTACTCTGGCTCAGTTATATAATAGTTTCAAAGCAGACTTAGCATAAATTGACCCTAATCTGATCTTGAATTGTAACACATTAAAATTCCAAAAATAAATCAGGATTTATCTGACTCTGTGTAATTAATTTATTTTCAGAATTGCAAATGACCAAAGACTGATAAATCTAGATGTTATTTGGTAATTCCTTAAACTTTTTTAAAAGTCCCTCATAAACTGTGAATATTACAATAATTGATTAATATGTTATCATACCACACAGCTCAGGTAATACACTCAGCTCAGCTTTACAGTCAGTTTCCAAATGCAAATACTATATTCACAGAAAACAAATTTAAAGACAAGATTTCCATGTGGTTTTGCAGAGTACCCATAAATTCACCCAGCCAAATGTTCAAGAAGATGGAAACCTGTCACACATTTAAGCACTCAGGTAGCACCCTTTCCCCATCAGTATTTGAGGGTGCCAATTTACAACTCCATCCACACAAACACTTCAGCATGCAAGCACCTTCCATGGGTACTTTTGCTGTGCATTTCAGTTGTACTCATGGAAAGGGAATACAGAAGAGGTATAAACATGGCTCATAAAATTAATTTTCAAACCTGACTCTGTATTTACAGGTATTTTTACAACATTGGCTTAACTTGCTGATGAATAACAGCTGTATGAAAATACAGAGACATGTTTGGAGTGGTTTTTAACAACTGGGAACAATAACTCCCTGCCAAACAACTGATTTAAAGGGTGTTAGGACCAATGGAAAACAGGTCCATTGCATCCTTCCTTTATATCAGTATTAACTAATTAATCAGATAAACTGACGATGCATGCTATTAGAATTTGGCCTTTCTAAAATGGCATAGCTAAGGTTCAAAGTGATTTCTTCTAAGGTAGTAGTTATACTAATTTATAGTAATTATTTGCATGGTTTAAAAGGCTCCAGTCCCACATGGTGGCCTGGTGTGAGCAAATCATTCTTCTTAGGCAGCTGCTGCTGAAGTCCTGTACAGATCAGATTGTGCAGATGGTAACTAACTGACATTCATCTTTACTATCAGTGGGTAACACACAGATGGATTTTGACATTGTGCAACAGCATGGTTTCAAGTGCAGCTATTAAGGTCCATACTGATAGTCCTTGCTTTATGCAGGTTATAAAGTATTTATGGACAGTTAGAAGCCATCTTTTGAAATGTTTGTCTATTCCTCTATATATCACATTATTCACTGTGTATTTGTTGAGTAGCATAGAGCCTCCTGCTTACTTACAGTATTTAGAATATGTCAGTTTGATGTGTATGATGGGAGGCAACAACTTTTCCTATTGCTGATATATCTTCCTAAAAAACATTTAAACTATGTTTGTCCAACATCTTTTGCAAATGTATTCTTTGTTTGTGCATTGAGTGGTTGATTCTTATCAACAAAACTCTTGACACAAGGCCTTCAGAATGCAGGCGCTGCTCCTTTTCTGTGCAGGTTTGTATGTACAACAGAACACCACTTGGAAGGGTATTTTCCTTCAGACTTTCTGGCAGCTTGGTTCTGGACAAAAATACCTCTCTGGACACTGGCAGGATGCTATCACATGGAGACACAGCATCTGATCTTGCTGTGATACCCACAGAGTTCCAAAACAGAGTTCCTTACAGTCTTCCAAAGCATTACTTAACTTGCATTTTTCTTGATACAGATTCAGGGTCGACTTTGTTTGTTTAAATGAAGTTTCAAGGACAATGTACAGGGAAGGAAAAGGTCTTATTTTTGCCATTCTGTTTTTTCCATTCCCTTTGAGTCCTCCATAGATGTCTCTTTCTTTGCAGAGGAGATGGAGGGAGAGATCTCACAGGGCTGTAGGTAAGAGGAAGACAGCTTCTCCCACAGGAAGCCTCAGCCATGCTGCCAGCACCAGCTTTGTCTCTGCACCTGCTCCCCTCCCTCTATTGCAGCCTTAAAGCCATGCCCAAATTTCACTCCATGCACCAGATATGAGATGTTTCATGGAATCATAGAATGGTTTGGGTTGGAAGGGACCTGAAAGATCATCCAGTTCCAACACCGTGCTATGGGCAAGGGCAATATTTAACACCTCCTATTAATATGTTAATATTTAACATCTCCTACTTTGACCTTCCCATGCCACACAAAAGCTTTGACATCATGACGATGGTCTTATCTTCATCCCTGACTCAAAAGAAACTCAGGTTTGGGGGTAAATCCTTGCTGCATTCCTCTGTTTCTACATGTACAGTCTCGGCGCAAAATAGATAGAAGAAAGGCTGCAGGACAAAAATTTAAAACAAAATTAAGTCTTACTGCATCAGTTGCATTCTCATTAATGTGTTTTAATAGGCACCAACATCACTTGTTCTTCAGAAAATATCTTTCTAAAGACACTTGTGTTTGCAAGTAGACATTATTTTTGGCATACTGTATGCACTGTGAAGGGAAGGCTCTATTGTATGCCGCTTTATCTGGGACTGAATAAGGGGTGATAGGAGTGAATTGCTCTAATTCCAGAAGAGATTGGATTACAAATGTTTGTCGTGAAGGCAAATAAAAAGTGAAAATGGTGAGTAATTCTTCTGAGATTTTAAAAAATAAAAATTAAAGCTTCCTTTAACTGAAAAAAACTTTGTTCTGAATAAATACAGTTATTCTTTACCCATAATACAAAATACCTAATTGAATGTGCACTAATGAGCTAAAATAGTTCATCTTGCCATTGATTTTCCTTCTTATTTACTATTACAATCTAGCACTTTAATTAAGAGCTGAAGAAATTGTAAGGAAAAAAAGAATCAATCCCAAAATATGCCTTCTAACAGATTTTTCAAATTATACAAGAACAATACAAAGATAAATCAAAGTGAGAGGCAAAAAAATGTGTACTTGTGTGAATCCTCAGTAATAATTCTGTGTTCATAGCATCTTTGTTTTCAGAATGGTTAAGGAGCAATTACTACTCAAAGGCACGTAACCAGGTTGTGAGAATATGGTAAAACACTGAAGTAAGGAAAAGCAGTTTACTGTTACAGGCATTTACCAAGAAAACACAAAGACCAGTCAAGCAAAAACCTATACAAATAGTAATAAACTTCAAAACCCACCAAAATAAGTCAGATAATCACAGACTGTAGGACTGTAGCATGCAGGAATGAAACTTTCCAGAGGCACTATTACTGAAGAAGTTTGAAATCGTATGTTTTAAAAGTCAGGTTTTAAGGCTATCTAAAACTGGACCCTTACTGAGCACTTACAACTCTACCTGAGATAAATTTTCTGATATAGATGGTTGGGGAGTTTCTGCACAGACCCTCCAGCTGCACAATAAAATGAAGGCTCCAAGATTAGCAATGTGCCGAGAACATCTGTACCCAACCCAAGCTGATGTGGTATCATGCAGACTCTCAGATATTGTGATGTCCTGAAGAGGTATTCTTGACTTAAAATACAGTTTTATTTCAAAATCAAAATTCAGGAGGCAAAGGCTATCCTTTCTTTCCCGATTGTCAGGTTTGAAGTCACGGCTTAAACACAAGCCACCTGAAGTCAAGAACTTAGCACCTCTGAAGAAACCACAAAGGCCTTAAGACACCAAGCATTTAAAAACTTGTCTTTAATGACAACAACTGAGTGGTTTCTTTATAGAAGCCCACATATAATTGGCAATTCAGTTCCACAAATGGTTTGCATGTAGCATTTTGTCTAGTCTTAGTAATGATGCCTGGATTATAAACATCCTTGGGACACAGCCTAGCTCCCACCTCATAGCTTTCCATGCCATTCAGGAAAAGTGCACCAGGAGCTTTTGCTTGATTAGATCCCAGGGTACTGCTATAACTCAAACATTTATTAAAGAAATACATCTGAAATCAATGAGACTACATTGTACCTACCCCCCATAGTCTTGCAGTCTTCAGACAATATGCTTAGACCTGCCTTCCTAAAATAGTTACATTAGTCATTAAAAGAAAAAGAACACAAGAGAAAGAGAATCCACAAGAGAGCTGAACCAGGTAGCGAAGCAATCACCAAGTCCAAGGGAAATCTCTTCATTTTATTTACAAACACCCTCCAAACCTCCACTCAGTACAGTTTAGAACTCCTGGGAGGGTTCACAGCCTGACCCTTTCCTGCTCTGTGCACAAGTAAACTGGCTTACAGGCTGGAGGCGAGCAGCAGCCATGGCTTCCTCACTTACCTCATGCTGCAGGAGGGCAGGGGTCAGCTACTGGAGCAGCAAGGGTAAATCCCTGCTTTCTCCACTTGCTCCATGGCTCACTCTGAACAGGGTAGGTCCAGTGTGCAGGGTGAGGGATAGCCATCCAGATACTGATCCCACCATCACACCCACTGGAGAAGGAATTTTCACCTAAGCCAGCTTCCCCACAAGTTCACCTGTCCTTACCTTTAAGAGAACAAGATTAAATTGTTCCCCTAACATTGACGTACCTTTATGTATGTAAAGGTAACACACACTTGAGGTGTCTTGTTCCAGTCTGCCAGCGTAGCTTTACAATTCCCTGCCTTCTCCTTCCCAGCATATCAGCTACCTAAAGGACTCATCTTCCCCTATACCTACCAGTAACAAGAGTATTTGTACTGCAGGTCCTCACTAACTACCCCAATTACTTAAACAGCACCTGACAATCAGGTTGGGTGGAAAAAAAAAATATCAAGGAACCAACCACTTTTCTATAAAACTATATAGCAAATGAAAGGATACCAAAATATTGACTAAGTGATCCTCTATTCTGTATTTTTAGTTTACCTTTCACCTGATGATCTCAAATCTGTTGATGAAGAGAGAAGTGCAAACATAATGCTTTTGAAACATCATTATCATTTTAAGGCTTACAGTTCTTTAAAAGACATTTACTTTTCGCTACTGATAGCAATCACAGCTTATAAATAGCACCAAGAGATGGAAAAAAAAATCCTTTTCTCAACAGAATTCTCACTAGAAAGGTGCCTTCAATTCATCGTTTTCACCTGAAAATTACTACATAATCTCTTTCTAAATTATAAACTACCGAAATTATAAACTGCTCATACTTTTTCTATAAACTTCCCTTTCCCTGGCCAGGTCTCTGTGCCAAAACTATGCAGAAAATCAGGACTGCAATGCACACTGTGAGCCTTTGCCCTAGTTTGCAGATAACACAATAATGCAGCAAGTCCATGGCAAAAATACTTCCCACTTTTGCAAGAGAGTAAGGACCTCAAATTCCACTCATCTTCATTAGCTATTACTCTCTTAAATTATCCAGATTTTTGGGTTTTTTAACCAAGGCACATTGATTTAGCAGCAAATAGCCACCACTTTTAAAGTGCTGAGCAATGGTGTAAATGACAAAAACCTCTCCATGCAGTTTGGATCAGAAACTGAAGCCTCAAAGACCAAACAAGCAGGACCTTTGGCACCTGTCTGCCCACGCAATTCAGTATGTATGGAAAGCCAAGCTGAGCAGTAGCAATACATTCGTGAACCACTCTGCTTCCCTCCAGCCTGTGTTTTTTTCCCTGCAGGGTTCCTTGTGGGAGCTAATTCAGTTTCTCTGAGTAGATTTCAAATGTCATTTTCAGGAGAGAAAAATAATTTGTGTTGTACATTTCTTCAAGCTTCATAAGCATTACCAGCTCAGTATAACATTAGTCATATTCTTACAGTCCAGCAGTGCTATAATCAGTGCTCTATTATGCAAACACTATCACTCATGCTTAGACTTTAACTAACTCTTTTCTCAATGCACTCAGCCTGTTAGAAATCTTGCTTGACAGCTCTTTGATATCTACACAGTATATTTTCAAGCCCTCAGCAACAAAACTGAAGCATATACAATTTCTCATGATATTGAACCTTATCCAATTGAAGGGCTGAGTTTAGACTTCAATTATTTATGAACTATTATTTTCCTGAGCTTATCAAATAATTTCACTTAAATAGAAGAATAGCTTTTACCATGTAAGACAGTGCAATACTTTATAATCCTTCTTGACAACCTGCTCCCATAGGAATGGACAAATTGCTGTTCACGTGCCATTTAGATTTAAAATTGATAATGGACAATCAGAAAATAAACATCGATCTTGCAGACATGTTATACCATACAGAAAAAAGCGACAAAAATGTTTGGGTACAAAAAATGTCTGGCTGCTTCAAAAGCACTTGAGGGCAAATACAAAAGAGGTACATCATTCTAAGTGAAGTTTCTGTATGGGGAGTTATATGATGAGTGGTGCCCCTCAGGGGTCGGGGTTGGGCCCAATTCCATCCAACATCTTTGTTGGCGACATGAACATTGAGATTGATGCACCCTCAGCAAGTTTGTCAATGACACCACGCTGTGTGGTTCGGTTGATACACTGGAGGGAAGGAATGCCAGCCAGAAGGACCTTGACACGCTTGTGAGGTGGCCAGTGCCAACCTCATGAGGTTCAAAAATGCAAAGTACAAGGTCCTACACCTGGGTCTGGACAATCCCAAGCAGAAATACAGGATGAGCAGAGACTGGATTAAGAGCAGTCCTGAGGAGAAGGACTTGGAGGTGTTGGTTGAGAAGCTCAGTGTGATCCAGTAGTGTGCACTTGCAGCCTAGAAATCAACCCCGTCCACAGCAGTGTGAGCATCAGGTTGAGGGAGAGGATTCTCCCACTCTGCTGTCCTCTGGGAAGATCCCACCCTGCAGTCCTGCGTCCAGCTCTGGGGCAACAACACATGAGGGATGTGGAGCTGATGGAGCGAGTCCAGAAGAGGGCGAAAAAGGCCCTCTGGGAAGAAGGCTCCAGGAAGAAGGCCCTGGGAAGACATTATAGCAGCCTTTCCCTGCCTAAAGGGCCTCCAGGAAACCTGGAGAGGGACTTTGGAAAAGGGTATTTAATGACAGGACAAGGACAAATGACTTTAAACTGACAGAGGGGAGACTTGGATGAACTCTTAGGCAGTTCTTCTCCTCTGTGAGGGTGCTGAGGCCCTGGCACAGGGTGTTCAGACAGCTGTGGCTGCCTCATCCCTGGCAGTGTTCAAGGCCAGGTTGGACAGGGCTTGGAGCAACCTGCTCTAGTGGAAGGTGCTCCTGCCCATGGGAGGGGGTTGGAACTGGATGCACGTTAAGTTCCCTTCCAACCCAAACCATTCTGTGATTTTATGATTCTATGATTCTTTGAATCCATTATTCTATCCTAGCTATTGTAGATCTAGTCTATTGTGCAATGCCAGTGCTGTCCTCTAAGAAAATTTACATATATTTACTTGAAGGACGATGTTAGCTGATCATGTAAGTACAGCATTGCCATGTACTATAATAACCACAAATAAAGACCCTCAAAATCATTATGTGAACTTAGAAATTCTGTGGGTGTCTCTCTTTGGCCTGGCTCCTCATTCTGCTCTAGCCATTTGCATTGATCGGGTATTTTAAAGGCATCTGCATTTCCTTGACTTCAGGTGGACTTTGATCTCTTCTTCACCTGGTTCAATTGCTGTGTACATTAGCATCTCCACTTTCCTCTGTTTCACCCTGACTACAAATTACAGCCTTCATTTAGATTCCCAATTCACTACTGCACTCAGCTTTTCCAGCTTTTAAATACAGTTTGATCAGAGACGCTGGACTTAATCATCACGAATGAGTGACTGTATCTTGGTCTTCTTGTTTGCCTAATAATAAGAATCTCATAGGAAGTAGTGAATTACCAAAAAGATGTATGAATAGTTTTTTTGTGTGGCTCTAGATTATTTTTGTATATACAGTTGTCATATTTAAAGCTTATTTATCCAGCAATAAATCTCTTTTCTGATGTAAAAAATCCTTTATTTAAAGGATGAGCTTCTACAAACATCAGTATTTTATTATTTATGACAGAAGTGTGGAAGCTGGCAGTACTGTAAAGGCAAAGATAGAAGAATACAGCCTAATTCCAACAACACATAAAAGTGGTTTTCACATTAAACCATCTTTTTTCTTATTTATTCTTACCTTTGAGTTTTCCAAGGTTGCTTATCTGTCAGTTCACAGAAGTGTCACCTTGAGCATGACAACTCATATTACCACCATCCCTGGAAAGAATTTTTCTTTTTTCTTGTAAGATATTTTTCCACACAGTTTGTGCTGATAAAAGAAATATTGTCATAGGCGGATAGCCTCAAATATTTGCCTTGATGGAGCATTAACTACCTTTTATGGTATGAATAATTACAGATAAATATGAACTCACTTTCCAATAGCTGGCTTTGCACGGAACTCTCCCCTTCCTTTCTGGAGCATTTTATAGTGAATAAAAATACATATTCACAATACTAGATTTAAAAAATACTGCAGACAGTTGAAAACAGTCTATCAATGTAATCAGGTTCTGAAGTCTACTGTGCATTTCATCTGCAAAATTCTTGTCTCTTGACATATCTGTTATATCTATCCATTCTGAGTCCAATATGCAAAGGCCTAAGCATCTATATGCTCAAGTCCTCATGCTTTGTGAGCCCAGATGCATTCCTAAGGTCTGAGCAAGTCAAGCTCTAGTAGATTTAGGAGTGGCAGTTTAAAACATTAAATGTTTCTAGGTCTCCACCTCCTCCTTCTGCCAGAGATGTCGTGGTTTAAGCCTCTGTAACTCACACAGTTGCTCTCTCACTCCCCCCTCTTCCTTCCGCCTGCTCCCGGACGGATGGGAAGGAGAATCGAAAGAATGCAACTCCCACAGGTTGAGATAAGAATAGTCCAGTAACTAAGGTATAACAAATCACTACAGCTTGAGATGCTGCACAGATGCCCAGTACTTTGAACCACTGTTGATGATAAATGATACCTGAAGTGGGGTGGGTGGGACTACAGGAGTGACAGCTCTTTAAACTACTGCAGTTAATCCACCACAGCTGGAAATTGCATCTTTACCCACTGCTGAAGTTGGCCGTGCAATTCCAATTCATACTGGTAAATCCAGCAAATGCACTCCATGAATGTAACTTAGTATTGGCATTTTATTTTTATGTAATATAATTAAATTTCAAAGTACTACATTTTTCTTTACTCCCAGGATTTTTAGCTTTATGTTATTGTTTCATATAACTAAATTTCGACCCAATCCACATGCCATTCCCCATAACCACTGTACTCGTCATACAGTGGTGTTCTTTAGATATATTTAATGCCCAAAATGTTGGGCTGGACTATAAAGTTATTCCATTAAAAGAAAATCCATCTTGGGAAAATGAACATCTAAAGAGATGTAAAGCCTAAACGCAAGGACTTGGATCCCATATTGGCACTCTGCTTCGTAGTAAGAATCTATTTATATGCACTATGCTATGTTCACCAGGGGAATATTGGAAACACATTTGCAAATTAAAGTCTGAGTCAGAACAGCATCTTGCTCAACTAAAAATCAAAAACAACACCAATGACACAGAACCAGAGTAAAATACCTTAATTTTTGTATATAGGAAGCATGTTTTCTTCTAGTTTGTACCTTTAAAAAATTAAAATAATCTTAAGGATGATTCATTTCAAATGCAGTCACCGGTTATTTTCATAAACGTGGCCTTATACATGGCAGGTCACCTCTTCTGATTGCTGCTGCCCTCCTGCTCCACAATGCATGGAACACAGCCCTGTCTGCAGTCCCCTGCTACAGCTTCCATCTTGGCCAATGCCAGACATGATAGCATCACAAAATATCTCAAGTCGGAAAGGACTCATAAGGATCAAGACTGTAGCCTCCAGTGCCAAAACCACACATTTCCATAGTCTTCATTTTCAGTTCTATAAGAAACCCAGCTCCTCGTAGCATCAAAACTAATAGGAAAGTTGGCCAGCACATGGGATGCAGGCAAGCAAGCTTCACTTCTGGAAAACCCACCTGGTCCTGACTGAGTGCAGAGACCAGAGCATCCTCCTGAGAGGTCTTCGTCATCCTGTGGCAGCTGAGGACAATCTGCACTGCCACCACACCAGTAGGACCTTCCCAAGAGCCAACTCCTTCTCGACTTCCAGTTGTGCTCAGGGAGACAAATACAAACAGCCATCTGTGGCAACATCAGCACAACTCCCACGTACTTCTGTACCTCACTTGAAATAGTGGCAAAGCTTTATGATTATGGTAGGAGACTTTCACCCTGCAGAGTAATAAATCCTCTGCTCTGGAGCTCACTGCAGGTGTTAAAAGTGATGCCATTTGAGACTGACTGATACCCTGCTTCCTTGGTTGCTTTTCTTACCCATGGCAACCTACAGTCTACCAAAAATGTTGGCATATGTGTGCAACAGTGGAAGGGTTATAGGTTATTATATTGTTATAGGATATTAGAATACAAAACAACATGAAAAATCATTTTTCAATTAAACAGATACATGGAAATATTTTCCCTTAATTGTTACTGACTGACTTTAAACTGCACCTGACCCCTATTAACCAGAGATATGTGCATTTGTAAACAGTGATGCAGCAGTATTAGCAGCATTAGGAATGCATTAGTCATGTTTTATATACAAGAACTATTTAAGCCAACAGCAGTGACATAACCACATCTGTGCATATGAACCACGTGACATGCCCAACTTTCACAACAAACTCAAAAAGAACTTGAGAGGGAGACATCCTTTTTTGTCCTCATATGTAAAACCACTGATCTTATAGAATACTGAAGACTAGCAGGCAGGCCATGGGCATGCCATGGGGGTTACAGCCTGGCTAGGGCGGGTGCAGATACACAAGGGGACCTACCCCTGCCAAAAAGCAGAGAAGACAAGAAAGTGTTTAAACCCTTGGCTAAGCCAAGGGTTTAAACAGGAAGACATGATCACACTTTGGACCTCAGAGCAGCCTTCCAGTATCTGAAGGGGGCTTACAAGGATGCTGGAGAGAGCCTCTTCATCAGGACCTGTAACAATAAGAAAAGCGGTGATAGGTTTAAACTGAAACAGGGGAAGTTCAGGTTAGATATAAGGAAGAAGCTCTTTACTGTGAGGGTGGTGAGGCACTGGAATGAGTTGCCCAAAGAAGTGGTAAATGCTCCATCCCTGGCAGTGTTCAAGGCCAGCTTGAACAGGGCCTTGGGCAACATGGTCTATTCTGAGGCATCCCTGCCCATGGCAGTGGGGTTGGAACAGGATGATCTTAAGATCCTTTCCAACCCAAACCATTCTATGATTCTATGATTTTATGATTTTATGATTCTATGATTCTATGATTGATTCTATGATTACGAAACCCAAAACTACAGAGCTGAAGGGTAAGTAGAAAGCATGACGTGAGGCCAAATGAAGGACCAGGGAAACCAGGGTGCATGTACGACAAGCAGGATTTGCATAAGGGACCAAAGACAGACAGTGAAGCCTGGGCAGGGCAGCTCGAGGGGAAACCAGAAGCAAAATAGACACTTACAGCTTCAGCCAAGGAACACATCCAACCACAAAGAGCAACTGGAGGTATTCCCGCATCTGACTTCTGGATGAACTACTCACCAGGAGCCCCACAAGCCACTGTTCTGGGTCCCTGGGCTCTGCACCCCAAGAGCCCTGCTGAAGCCCATGGCAGGTCCTGGCTGCCCTGCCCCTGCACAGCACTGCTGGGGCACTGCACACAGATGGACTGTAGAGGGGTTTTAGCCGTTTCTGGGAATACTGTTCCCAAATTAAAGATATCTTCAAAAGAACATGAAGAAAACACTTCAGTGTATCAACAACACAAGGCATTTTTTCCCTCATGGGGTTTCCTGAAGCCTTTTTCATCTGCTGTTATTTTATTTCTGAATTACACAAGAGCCACACTTTCTACTAATTGTTCTATTGTTTAGGGTCTGTCAGGGAAGATCTGCTAGTGCCCTGCCAAATTTATCCTCAACAGAAGAAATAGGACATATGTTAACTGAAACTAACTCTCTTTCTAATGCTTTCATCATTATCTTTTTTTGGATATGGACCTACTTTCCATAAGAGGTGATGTAGTATACACCAAAACTAATGGTAAATAATCTGATTTTGACTTGCAGATGCACTTATCAGCAAAGAAGATTGACTACTGCCCACATTATTGATTAGAGAAAACATATCAATGCACATTGGTGCTACTTTGCCAGGGGAACCCCTTAAAGCTAATGACTTTCAATTACTCAACACAGCAGTGGCAGATGTGACAATTGCTTATTCAAATATTGATTCCAAAGATCACATGAGTGATGCTCTTTGATTTTATGGAGCACTGAACTGTGCCTTTCAAACAGCAGAATCACCTTTCTATCACTGATAGAGTTTGTATGGGTTTTAATCTCAGTCAATAATGGAGTGAATTCCACTGTTCCGAGCGCTGGTTTGTAGACATCTCCGAAGTCATCTCTCTAGCACCTGGGCCTAATGGCTGACAACGTATTTGTCTACAAAATGAGTAAACTATCAGAGAAAATCTGCAGAGTTGTGCAACTTTCTTAAAAGGCTGATAATTGCTTACAAATTGTAAAAGTTTTGCACATCATTAAAATGTCTATAAAATCCACTGACAACAAAAAAGCATAGCAGCCTGTAACATTTTACTAGGCATTGAAATGTGAGTATTTTGTAGGTGTCAACTATAATTACAGCCTCTAAGAGTTTACATTTCTGTTCTCATTATCCTTTGCTTATTTTCTTCAAAGTGGGAAAAGAGGTGTGAGTACAACTAGCCGAATCCTTATGTCTTCTTCTGTTAATTTATATACATCTTTGCATTTTTCATGCTCTCAGATTTTTTTTTTTTGTATGTTAGTGTAGTACTGTGTCATCTATAAAAATCTGTTCATGAAAGGGAAGAACCAATCTAATAAAATGATGCTACTGAACAGCTCTTGCAGGTATTCTAGAGAGATTGACTACGTAACCTTGGGTGTATGTGCATGCATATACAAGAAAGATTCACACAGACATTCATATTGTATATAAATGAAAACACTAATATGATGTAGCTACTCATTTGCTATATCCAGTCCTGGCTTACAGAATAACATAGATAGCTGACTCATTCTTTAATGTTCCAAAAGTTGCTAAACTGCAAATAAATTTGATCTAAAGCTGCACACTCACAACCAATATACACTGGCGTTTGGATCCATGTGATTCTGAGCTTGATAAGTCATCAAGAGAATTGACCCATGCCTGCGTGTGTCTCATTAAGGCTGCCCAGATATGTCATTTCAAATTTTTCATGTTGACCCCACCATCTCCCTTGCTTAGCTAAAGTGTTCAGTCAACTCTGTCCTGCCAAAAAAATTCTGAACATAAAGCTGATACTGAGCTCTTCTCTTGACCCTGTGTAACACTCAAAATAGTAAATGCCATGAAATGCTTCAACAACACTTAGGTTAAACATTCCTTTTCATAACCTTCTTTAGTGTTTTGCTCTAAATGTTTAATACTTCAAGATGGCAGTGAATGCCCTTAATGAAATAAGTAGCATGGGTTTGTATGACTGTGTGCAATTGTAAATATATCTTTGAAAAATGAGCTGCAACTGTGCGATGTTCTCTAATTTTAGCTCTTAGTTATAGGATTAACACTAAATCAGGAACTCCTCTACGTTTGACCCTGTGCTTTGTCCACACACTCTCACCGTGGTCCTGTCCAGCTCGCACAAGGCTGAGAAGATGCCAAGGACTCAAATTCACCTTAAGGATCCACTGCTGCTTGCTGTGTTCCACAGAGCATGCGGCAGTTGCAGAGGGTGCCTGTAAGGAGGAATATGACTCTTAACCTTGAGATTAGTTAGTCCCAAACACAGTGCACAGAGCAGGAGGAGCAATCTCTTACTGTGGCTGCCACATAAGGACGCAGCTGGAGGCGTGCATGCCATACCTACACATGGTTATTGCGTTGGGTCTCTACTCAGTACAGAGTGAATAGATGAAAAGGGTGACTAAAATGTCAGCCTTGCATATCCATGGAGTATAGAGCATGCACCTATTCTTGACAAGCTGCTGCTTTTCCAAATATTGCAATTTGGAATCTGTTTCTGAGAGCTTCTCCAGTAAATGGCATTTCAGTTTAACACTACGTATACTGTAAACTACAATTCACTGGCCAAGTTCTGCTCTCACTTGTCCTTGCAAAGTCTGCAGCCCAAGAACAGTGTTAGAGATCATGATAATCACCTTTTTAATTCGTCAGATATAGCCTGCTAAGGTGAATTGTTAAGGATCCTTACGGAAAGGGGATGCCTTTCTGTGTGGGCATAACCACACATAATACTCAGCAGAGGAAGCCTCTGCAGGACAAGACCTAAAGGTGTGAAGGTGGTTCTGTGAGTTGCACCAGCCACATGACCTCTGAGGAGAGCCTGAGCTTGTGCCACCACTTGCACTGTTCAGTATTACAGGTCCTCACAACAGATAAAAGCTCATTTCTGCATACATCTGCTGTCTATTCAAGTGACAAATAAACCAGCCATGGTGGGTTTTCCTAACTTATATCTATGTAACAGCAGAAGCAGTTGCATGCCAAAGGCCTGATCCAGTCTGGTGGAAAAACACTGGCCTAGATGCTGCAAAGCATGGACATACAAGTGCCATTGATGTCAATGGGACTGTGCAAAAATTTGCCTCCTAAGAACACAGTTAAGTGCTCTACAAGACTACAACAAGATTACTCAGCATGCTTTCGTGCTTTGAGCTCAGCTGAAGTTCAGATAAAGGGAATTTTTTTCTTTCAGTGCAGTCCTCACGTATTGCCAGAGAAGTGTCCTTCGGGAATAAAAAACCTTTTGCTGCCTGTGAGAAAATTCCCTCAGTGCAATCAATGCTGTAAGATGCACAGAATCTCCTACCAACTTCAGAGTAGGAGGCAAAAGGTAGGAGGAAAAAATACTCCTTCAAAATGTGCTTCTGAGGCAATTTCTTGTGCTGCTTTATTCAGATTGGAACAGTCATCACTCCGGTATCTGAGTGCCTAATTATTGTTCTTGAGAAACAAAGCAAATACTAGCAACATGAGATTTGTCTTCCAGTTCAAACTTTTGCCAGAGGGCACTCAATGCCTCCATCAGAAACAATTGGAAGTATGGTTTTATATTGCATATGGGCCCAGAAGTGCTACTTTATAGATCTCTAAAGAAAACTGAGGGCTTTAGTGGAGATACTTTTGAGTCTGAGAACTCCTTCCCCGCCAGCAAATGCCTCTTATACAGACAATCATCAATCTCCTCTTCTCCTATGTAGGAGTATTCAGAAAATACATAGCTGTCAAAAGATAGAGCCTACAACTGCCACTACTCCTGCAATGATGGGGCTTTCTAAGTTAACGTAAAGCGATGTAGGTAATGCACCCATAGTACATTCACAGCACTCTGCCTGAAGCCACATGCTCTGTGTCACCTAATTAGGTACTTGGTGCTAATGACTCCATAACTAGGCTGTTACTGGTATATGAATAACTCGTTAATATTAGTTTGGATATTTTCCGCTATACTGCACTATAGATGTACCCACAATGTGGTGCAAACAGAGCAGGTCTAAGCCATAATACTCAGCAGAATCTTCAAGTTGATGCAAACCTTCACTTGGCAAAGTTGACCCCTGTGTCTTTTGCCACACTCCAGCTACATCCTTTACTGCTACTTCCTATTTGAAATCCTTTGTATGAGAGAGAAATTTGTGGTAAATGAAGATTTCCAGGTTGGGAGGCGAAGGGAATGTGTATCATATGAGAAGTACTGTACTACTATTTTATTTACAGCTTGTATAATTCTGATAAAGTTTCCTTCTTCTTTCATGATGCAGCATATTCAGATGGATTTCTCGCTGTAAGTGTAGTATGAAGACAAGACATTTTTGGACTTTACAGAAGCACTACTGTAATTCCCTGCACACCATTTGCTTCTTTAGAAACAGATCTTCATAACTATTTCTATATGCTTTGATACTTATCTGTATAATCTAGCTATATCATAGACCTCAACAGAAAAAATTGTTGGACCCATAGGCAGTGGCAGACACTATTTTCTCCTTAATGTTTTCTTACGCTAATTATAAGTGATGTAAGTTCGTGTCACTTTGCTACAGGATGAAATCTCTCAGCACAAGACTCTGATAAAATCAAGCATTTCTTCTGGTAAATACAAAACCTGGTACTGATCAGTATGAAAGTCAGATGTATGTAACGCAGCACTGGATATTGCATTCTTAGCAATTCAATGAAGGATAAAATGTTGAAGAAAATGATCAGCAAAAAATTCTCAGTTCCTGATCTTCATTTACAACAAAAGCACCTTTACACTGAAGATACTGTAAAAGAATACTGAGTTGGGCATAAACATAATGCAATCTGCTATTCCTCCAAGGGCCCATCCTGCCAGGACAGTATAAAGGTGACTGGGCAGTAAAATTTGTTCCTTTATAACATTATGTCATGTTAAATTCCATTTCAAAACAATGTTTAAACATAATTGATTTGCCCTGAATTTCTAATTTGCAGCCCATTGTCCTTGTCCTCCAACAGCAACAACAAAAATATGCTGTCAGCATCCCCCTCGCTGATACAATATAATCATGTTAGGCAAGTGAAGAAGTCAATGACAGCCTGACCCACAACCTGCACTTGCTCGAGAGTTGACTTCTCTTGCCTTCATGTATGAGAAGGGATCGCTCTCATGAGTGCTGGCTGAGGAATGTGAACTCACCAGCATCTCCCACCTGAATGGGTTTATTTCAATAGTAAAAATAAATGTCTTTTTGAGCTATACCAATTCAATCCACTCTAGAGAATTACGTTCTCAGCCAGTCTGTATCCATGCAGTTACACGGATCCTCTCATCCCAGTCTCCCTACCTTTTGTACCACAATTCCAACTTTTGGAGACTCCTCCTAGCATTGATCTATTCACACTATCTGAAGGGCCTCGTACAGTGTGCCAGAAAGAAATGGAAAAGACTGATAACTCATGCATCTTGTTAATAAATGATCCCTTTTCACTGCAAATTCCACAAAGGCTTGTTTATCTTCACAGTTTTTCGTCACAGAATGATATGTCTCCTGCCTCCCATGTCAGTTTGCTGAATGCTCTGCATTTCATGAATGAATCCAGTATTTCTGCGCAGCCCACCAGCCCATTTATGGTTTTTAGAAGGGATTACGCATGTTTATGAAAACAGATTTTAACACTCCAGGTTTTTCCACCGTAAATCAGATCAACAGGATCAAGTACTTTTGCCCTTTAACATTCAGCATTTCATCAAAATGCAGTACATAAATACAAGTATTTATGAAAGAAAATTCAACCATTTATTTACACAAATTTTTAAATTACTTTGGCAGGGGGAAGTAGAGGTGTGAACATTATAGTTCTCCAGCCAGCACTATTTCCCAGTCCTGCTTTCTACCCTGATGATCACACAGCCATGTCTTCTTATACACAGAGATGATGTGAGGAGTTTCTTCAGCAGCAGCAAGAACTAGAGTGCTACTTATATACAGTCACTAACAACTGAAGCATCAGGCGCCTGACAAAACTCTACAAAGAGAACCACTATCTTTTCAGCAACTGTGACTCTGTGTCTCTTTTGTGTTCCAGCAAAAGACAGCCAACAGTGATAACATGACAAGGGACATTTTGTCCTGTTCCTTTCAGTGGTCATTGCTCCTAAAGCACAGCCTGGCCTCTCGATCAAGCCATGACTCAAAGCCAAAGACCATCCAGAACTTGAGCACCACCTCCTGTGAGACATGAGCCTTCCTGGCACATCTCATCCAGCTCTCCGCCGCACTTTTACTACAGATAGAGCAATCATGTTCACTCTGATTTCTTACTGCTACAGATGTTGGACCAATATTAAGCAATATTAAAATTGTCTTTATGCAACCTCTAATGCAATTTGGTTTCACAGCATATCATATGTCATTTGATCTTGTCATTTTGTATCCTCTCCAGACTAAGTCTGACCTTAAACTGGTTTAACAAAACCAGCTGCGAACCAATCCAAAATACTGACTTTGAGGTTGAGTATGTGGTTGGGGGATCATTTTTTCTCCCTAATTGAGGCTAGAATTAAACCAGCAATACTCAGTTATAGGGTTATTCTAAATGGTAGCACCAAGATGAAGATTTTCTTATTTCATTCTGATATATTACATAGAGATGGGAATATTCCTGAAATGTTTTGGCTTTGGCAGTAAATTAAATCTGTCCTCAGATGAGCCTGTATGCATAACTGAAAATACAGCAGCAATACTGCTATTGAAGCTAATATTATGCTTGCATTCAAGATGGTCTGCAATAAACAGGAGTGAGAGTACGAATATAGCTTAACGAATCATGCAAACTGAATTAGGTACATACAAACTTCCCACAGAGATGAGAAACTACACTCACTGTGATATTTGTTGTTGCAAATTTCTGAAGTAACCTATCCAAACTCACATACTTCTGGATGTTAAAGGAAGAAGTGTGTCATGGTCTTTCTTCTTGCCTCTCCATGTGGACAACACTGCAGACACAGTGGAAGCTCCATCAATGTTGTTAACATCAGTACATCACCCTTGACTCATATATTCAGTGTGGTGTTCATTATAGTTAATTCCAATTTATTAAAAGGGTCTCTAAGCAAAAGAATAAGCAGCTGACTTCAGGCAGGCCTGAATCAGACACTACAATTTCTGAATTACTTTATTACCCACAGTCTACTCAATCAATAATATCTGGATCAAAACCATCGTTCAACCTTGTAATTACAGAATAAGATTCTTCATTGTACTATTATTGTGGATTAAATTGATTCCACATACTTGTAAGGAATGGTATTTCCAAGGCCCCCATCTGTTCAATTTTCCTTGTCACATTTTCCTGTCTGCTAAATTGTCAACCTTTCACTCCTTACCCAGGCAAATTCTGAAAATGTGGGCTCATCAATTCAAGTGCCTAACCAAGGCAGACATCTCCTACTGTACCTTAAATGACCACAATGCATCCCTAGTGCAGCAACATTGAGTAAAGAGAGAAGTCAGATGAGAAAGAAACACACCTCTTCTGACAAATCATCAAATGTATTTGTTAGGATTCAAAAATGAAAAACCTCTGAAAAAAAGAAAGTGAATATAAAAATCATAACTGCACATGTTGATGATGCCCCAGGATATTTTAACTTGCTTGCCAAGATATGCTGGGTTTTGTGAAGCTATTGTGCTTATTCGTGTTGTTCAATAAAAAATAATTAGTTGCCATGGTAACTGCCAAATCATGTCATGCTTATGTTGTTTCTGGAATAAAGAGCACCTTCTTCAAAAAAAAGTCATCGCTTTGTGGTAAAATGTTTTTGACTTTTCTCGTATCTATGAGAAACAGTTTCACTCTATTTTAAACTTCCTGCATGGAGATGATACCATATGGTCAGACAATGTCCTTTTCCCTTTCCATTGTGGAATAAGCCATTTGTTTCTCCATGAAGGAATTAAGCAATGATTATGATAGCAGAGCATGCTAAATATTTGCAATATCTTTCTGGATATTCCAAGTACAGCTTTTTAATGCAATCCAACCAATAAAACAACTGCCTCACCACACACCTTAGGAACGCATTTCATAAAATAAGGTGGTTTATTGACTGAACTTGTATTAAATGATATGAAAGGTATTAGTATTAGTCTTTGAAGGAAGCAGTAACAGATTGTGCCCAGATTTATGGCTGCTCTAGAGCATGCAGAAGCTTTGTTAGCAGTGCAGGTGAAAATAAGCAAGACCCATGAGGTCTGACTACTGCTGCTCCAGAAACACTGTAAAATACTCCATTCCTGCATCTCCTACATCTCTTCTTTCACCGTTCCAGGACAGGCTGATGTCTTCCAAGCCCACCCAGGACTTTACAAATCCACCCTGAGGGTTAGTGGCTTGGAGTAAAGCAGATCTTAGCTCAAGTTTCCCACCAGCAGCTACATTCCTTATCACTTTTTCTTCCCGTTAAATAGCTGGCATTCAGTTAAGCATAGGCAGCAGAGCCAAAAAATGTCATTTTCCATTCCGAGAAGCCTACCTCTGTGTGATTGCTTCAACACCCCGCTTTTCATATACTTAAAGTTACCTAAGCAGATTCTACACAAGGTTTTGACTTAACTTTTTGCAATGTATTTTTTTAAACTTCCTAAGAAATAATTAAAAAAATATGTTTTTTTTCAAAGAGATATTATGGTTTAACCCAATTCTACACTCTATTATCAACAAACAGGCATATATTTGTTTATTATTTTCTCAGATTTCAAAATAAATTATGTATATACACCCCCTCATCACAAACATAGCAAGTTTGGGGTACTTAGTAATTCAACACAAATAGAGTGGCAGCATACCACTTTGTCTAAATCATTCTGGTCATCTTGCAAGATGCTCATACAATGCGACCTCACACAGTATGAGCTTTACAAACTTTAATTTTGCAATTTGACTAGTTAAGACTTATAAAGAATACTTCTTTTTCTATAAAAATAAAATCTGGTATTGCCTAAACAACATAACAAATTTTACAAACAGTTGGACCACAACTATGCTGCCTAAAAGTGAAGACAGGCCATTACAGATGAGACCAGGGATGAAAAAACTGGGAAACATTCTTACTAAGGCAAAACACAATCAGTGGCAAGTCTTTCCAGATTTTAATGAATTAATGTATTTTAACATTAATTTGGTTCAAGGAGCAATGCAGCACACCTCATCTAGGTACAAGAGTAGGGGGACAGAATCTTCATTCCTCCAGTGTGCTTAACACCTGTTTCTAGAAGTGGCAAGTACAGAGCCACTAAATAGAATGAATATCAAAGCTTCATCACCTGAGAGGTGAACATAAGCCATAGGCTTATTTGTATGCATACAAAAAGTGACATTAAAATAATGCTATTTCTGTTCTGCTCCAGACTTTTTAAATGTCACATTTACAGCTGCACATGCAATCTCCCTTGTGCATCCAGCCTGTGTAGGGTGGCAGGAAGGCTGATAGAGACAAAATGTGACCATGTAGTCCAAGAGTGCATGGATATGAGAGAGCTTGCATAATTACCACAACCTGAAATTCTTCTTCCTTCTGTGTGGATTTTGACTGTCTCCAATATATTAATTGCTAGACTGAATTTTTAAACACTCAGATTAAGGAAAACAGTTGTGGCATGTACAACTTCTGTTGTGAATGAGCACCAGGAAGAAGATGGATTCGTTGCTTCAGAAAACAGGTTCCCATCACTGTGGAATGGGACAAAGTATACATCAGCTCCCAACAGGAGAAGGCTATCATCTTTGAAAGACTACTGCATTGTTAGCATCACGTGCTGTGTTCATACAGTGGTCCAAAAGTGAATGTAGAATGCTCAATAGGCAGAATGATGCCCCCTTGTCCTGCCCAGACCTCCCAGGCATCCTCATGACACTGCTCTGAGACTGCTCCAGCACTGCTGGCAGCATGTGTTGGGCTCTGCAGAGCACAGTGATTTTTAGCGGACTGACTGGGTTTCCCTGAGGATCTCATGTGAGAGAAGGGAAATGATGTTTTTTAACATCTCACAGCTTACTTAAATTTGAACGGAATGTCACGGGGCCAGTTTGTAACCTTGAAGGCTTGATTTTCTGGTTTGTTCCTGGGTTGGTTTTCCTTACTAAGTAGATAAAGATTGCTTGAAGCTGTGTGGATGATGATGCTTCTCAAAAAATACATTCAGTCTTTTTCTACTGGACACTCTTAGGCAATCTGAGTGCAAGAGGTTGGTTCCAAATCTATCAAATCACAGCTGGTTTGTATATTAATACGCAAAGCAAGACTTGCATGTTTCTGGGAATGTTTTCTGGTAACAAGCGACTTGATCAAAAATCCAACAAAGAAAGAAAACAACATCTAGAAAAGAAAAAAAAGTTGTTATTACTGTAATTTTGGGGGAGGATTTTCACAAATGTTCCTTTGTTACTTTTAAAAGTATTGACAGAATTTATGCCTTTTTCTTGCTGACATGGTTACTTCAATATTTAATTGAATTTGTCTTAACAGTTTGATCATGCTTATGAGAATTTCAAATTATTGCTAACCAGAAATAACTCCCAACACAAAACAAAAAAATTAAATGAAAATAGAGCTATTTTTAGAATATATTTTAGAGCTATTGAAACACCTCGGAATGAAAATAATCTGGAAACTATAAGAATACTTCCAAGTGTTTGCACTTTTTCAGTCATCAGACTATAGAGTTGTTTAAAATAGCAGTACATTGCTTTTAAAAAGGGGAAAAAAAAAAAAAAAAAAAAAAAAAAAAAAACATTTTAGGACTTCTTTATTGACATGTGCATTTCCCCTATGCCATGATTCTATAATCCATACCCATTTGCCCTGAATTACATTTCAGCAATACAGCTAAGCAAACAAAGACTGTATTTTCCTTTCCATAGTGCACACTCACTGTGTCACAGGGAGCTGCTCTGGGGTTCGCAGCCCTTGCAGGATGCCACTCCCTCTTCCTTAACCAGAAAACATGAGTCAGACTATTTAGCAAGAAGCAGGAGTTTTCTGGAGAAGCATTTTGTCACAGAATGTCATATGCTGGCATGAAGGAGGGGCACAGCTTCAGCCTCATTTTTATTTATAGATGTGTTTAAAGGGTATTACTAATGGTCAACATAAATTTGAGATGAAGCCAAGAGTAAAAGTGAAACCTTATTGTTTCATGGGAGCAAACAAAAGCAATTATACAGCCTGGAAGAGCAGAGCAGAGTTTAGAGCTTGTTGCAAGCTCTGGCCCACAGCTTGGTTTTCACAACAGAAGCCAGCAGCTGTCTCTGCAGTGTCCTCAGGAGTGGCATAAGGACACACATGCCCCATGGCAAGCGCTGTTTATTCTACATTTTAGAGGCTTATATCCTCTTTGAAACTTATCCTTAATCTAATTAAACTTTTTGTGGGTTTGCCTGCTTATGCTGTCCCTATACAGAGATATACACAATGGAAGCTCTGCTTCCACTGCTGCAACCACCCCCACAGGGCATTTGCCACCATCCATGAGTCAGTATAGAGGTAAAGCACTGGCCACTTTTCTCATTCAGCAATGCCCAAGGCCAGCTGGGTGTCTTTCACCTCAGCAAACTGACTCGATTCACCCTCTCCTTCAGCAGTTTCTGCAAGTTGTTGTAGGGGACTCCATACAGCTGCCTTCCATCTCTGATGCTTCCAAGGCACTGGAGGGTCCCACTAGACTAGATACTTACCCATACTATCCCACACACCCTGTCACTTGTGACTGTCCAGCCTCAGGGAAAATCTCTTGGGGGTCCTCCTCTATCATCATTAAAACTCAGACAAGACCCAAGCCAGACCCTGCTTAGCTTCAAATCAGACAAATGGTCTGTTCCCAGGATGGTATGGCAGTGGATAAAACACACTCTGTATGTGTGCCAAGATGCAGATCCTCATCACAGTCAGCAGGCAGGTCTCAAGGGTATTCAAAAGCTATCCAAAAACTTCAGAACTCTCAAACAATGCTGTAAATAGTCTGGTGGGGGAGCTGGGAATGTAAGGGAATGTCTCCTTCACAGGTTGACCACCCGAGGAACAAAAAAAGATGTCTAATTGCTAAGCACTTCCATTATATACCTCCCAAAGTATAGAGGTGATGACCACACTGGGAACACAAGCCAGATCAGCTTCATGACCAATGAGTATTACGAGTCATTACCAGGAAGTACAGTGAAACAAGAACCTTAGCCCAGGCCCCTGTCATGGGTTCAGCAGTAGCAGTCATTTTTCTCCTTCTTAGTAGCTGGTGCAGTGCTGTGTTTTTAACTTTTGGCCTGGGAACAATGCTGATAACACTGTGTTTTGAGTTACTTCTCAAATGTTTACTCTGAGCAAGGACTTTCTGAGCCTCATGCTCTGTCAGGGAGGAGGGGAAGCTGGGAGGAAGCAGAGACAGGACACCTGACCCAAACTGACCAAAGAGGTATTCCATACCACAGCACGTCATGCCCAGGATGTAAAAACTGGGGGCAGTTACCCGGAAGGGTTAGATCACTGCTGGGTCAGGCTGGGTATTGGTCAGCGGGTGGTGAGAGATTGTATTCTCTTCCCTTGCTACTTCCCTTATCATTATTATTATTGGTGGTAGCAGTAGGGGTTTGTGTTATACCTTAGTTACTGGACCGTTCTTATCTCAACCTGTGGGAGTTACATTATTTTGATTCTCCTCCCCACCCCTCCGGGAGAGTGGGGGAGGAAGAGGGGAAGTGAGAGAGTGGCTGCGTGGTTCTGCATTACAGCTGGGCTTAAACCATGACAGCCCCCCAGCAGATAATCACTAAAACA
The DNA here is from genome assembly GCA_028858755.1 of Ara ararauna. Classification (NCBI taxonomy): domain Eukaryota; kingdom Metazoa; phylum Chordata; class Aves; order Psittaciformes; family Psittacidae; genus Ara; species Ara ararauna. The sequence continues at coordinate 7,645,300 of CM054410.1, read as the reverse complement.
GCAAATACAGGTTGTAAGCAAGGTATGACATGATGAAACTCTGAGATCAAGAGCAACAACTTTGAGAGCCAATAAATCAGCATTGTGACAAGTGACTATTAATCCAAAACAATGAATACTTATCACAATTACGATTAGACACACTCTGGTCAGATCTCTCGTTCTCTCAACCCTTTGTGGCCCAAGTTGGCTGCCAAAAAGAACTGTCATGGTTTAAGCCCAGCCAGTAACCCAGAACCATGCAGCTGTTCGCTCACTCCCCCCCTTCCTCACCCTGCTCCTGGAGGAATGGGGAGGAGAATCAAAAGAATGTAATCCCCATGAATTGAGATAAGAACGGTCCAGTAACTAAGGTGTAACACAAACCACTGCTGCTACCACCAGTAGTAATAATGACAAAGGAAATAACAAGGGAAGAGAATACAACTGCTCACCACTCGCCGACCAATACCCAGCCTGACCCAGCAGTGATCTAACCCTTCCAGGTAACTGCCCTCAGTTTTTACATCCTGGGCATGACGTGCTGTGGTATGGAATACCTCTTTGATCAGTTTGGGTCAGGTGTCCTGTCTCTGCTTCCTCCTGACTTCCCCTCCTCCCTGGCAGAGCATGAGGCTCAGAAAGTCCTTGCTCAGAGTAAACATTTGAGCCGTAACTAACTAAAACATCAGAGTTACCAGCATTGTTCCCAGGTCGAAAGTTAAAAACACAGCACTGCACCAGCTACTAAGAAGGAGAAAAATGACTGCTACTGCTGAACCCAGGACAGGAAGTCAGAAAAAAATTAGGTTATGTGATCTAATATAAAGCATTGATAATACTGTCAGAAACAGCTATTTACCACAAGGAATAGCTGTGCAGCACAAACACAGTGCAACACAAACCTGCCCTGCAGCTGAGGTCTGTTGCACGCCCTGAACAGCTTGTTCATGGCTTTTCCAGGTTTCTTTCCATTAACTAGGTGTTATTTGCAAGAAGTGCTATACTGCAAGAGCCGGGCTGTTAGCACAGACCTTATCCAGCAGCTCAGAGAGATGCTGCAGCCCACACTGAGACCTGTACTGCTCTAGCTCAGGCAGGACCTGAATCACCTAGCTCAACAACAGCTCAGTGCCAGGGGACCTGTCAGTGTGGTAGTGTCAACATACCCCTTGCCTTTTGCTCAGTCTTTGCTTACCCTCCTTCTTAGTTCATTGATTTATTAGAGGAGAAATACACTCTTCCAGCAATAGCTTGCAAGTCAGAATTCCCCATTTCTGATACTTTTAAGGGCATTCTAGAATCCCTCATCTGGTAAAAAGATGGCCACCTATCGTAGCTGTTCACTTCGTAGCACCTATAAGCTCCATTAGTGTGGGTTTGAGGAGGCTACACCATAGCCACCCACTGATTTCAACTGCAGTCTCCTTCCAGCACAGCCCTATGGATGATGAGCAATAAACAGCATTTACAAGCAATGAATTTATACAATGCTCATGTGGTGGTGGCTGCTTTGAGCACTGTCCATAGCTGAGTCACCAGCATTACATCTTCTCAGCTGGGGTATAGCAAGAGCCACAGGGAACTCAGAGAAGGTGGCAGTCAGGAAAATACTCCCTTCCCTCCTGTCTGCAAAGAAAATCATTTCTGCCTTCCTCTTCCTTTTGTCAAATTACATTCACCTAGTTCTTCTGCTGTCTTATTAAATCATATACGGATAAATGTTGCCTAAGAATTGAACATTTCTCTGAGAGACCAAATTTAGCCATTAGCCATGGTACCGTGTTTTGAGATAATTTAATGTTAGGCACAAACAATGAAAATCATATGGAAACTGTCAAAAATTAGAATAATTTTTAGCCCAAAGCTGTATTTATGAAAGGATGTTTAAGTCTCAAAAAGAGAGATCAGATTACCAGTTCAGTGCCTAAAAAAAAGCAATAACAAAAGCCCTACCAATAAAGGTGTGATGAAAAAGATTAATACAAACTTGAAATCAGTAATCTGAAAGACTACTTTATCATACTCTCTATGAAAAGAATTGGGCAAATACCGATTCTCTGGTCATTCAGTATTTGAAAACATCACACTTCTCATTACACATATACCAAAAGAAAGGACTTTCCATTTTAGCTTTGCAGTTATCGCTGCAAATTATCTCAGTACTGTCTCAAAACCAAGAGAATGCAATGAGTTCTATTCTTCATAAAGGGGTATAAAAAAGAAAGGCACAGACTTCCAAAGGCATTGTAAGCCCACATGGTTTAAACACCTCTATGCTTAGGAAATTCTGATTCAGTCCCTGATTCTGCCTGGGAGACTGGAAAATCTGGAAATAAATTTCCTATCCAAAATACTTTTGGACATTGTTTTTCCACTATGTTAACTCCACAATCCACATGTATTTTATGAAGTACGAACTACATTACTCAACGTGTTAGCATTCCATTAGGATTCACTTTCTGATTATTCACATTAGAGATGTCCTTATCAGAAACACACAGATGGGAGAAGATTTAATAATTATTCTTTTTGTATAAATTCACAGAAAGAAGTCAGGCAAATATTTCCTTATAAAAATTAATGGAGGTCTGATAAATTGCTCAATGGTTGAAACTAATTTCTTTTAATCACCAAGCAAATTAAATATTAAGCTATATTTCCCATTTATTTTGTAAATTTCTGTGCAAATAGGAATAAAGATTTCCCACATGGTAAAAATCCGAAGAAAGAACTAATTAAAAGCCAGATCTTCAGAATTAACTGAGCCCTCTGGTCTCCATTGGAGAGAGATGCTTGCTTTTCCATTAGCTTCCTTACACATTTCATGCTGCTACAGAGCAGTACTGGTGGTGGGAGCTAGGCTCGGCCACCAATACTCCTTTGGAATAGTGTAGGCTGACAGAGACTGGACTGAGAGCAGCCCTGAGGAGAAGGACTTGGGGTTGCTGATTGAGAAGCTCCTCATGACAAATCAGTGTGTACTTCTAGACCAGAACTCTCCAGTGTGCTGTGCCCTGGTGAGACCCCCCTGCAGTCCCGAACCAGATCTGGGGCAACAGCACAAGAGGGACATGGAGCTGCTGGAGCAAGTCCAGATGAGGCCATGGAGATGCTGCGAGGGCTGCAGCAGCTCTGCTCTGGAGCCAGGCTGACAGAGCTGGGCTGGGTCAGCCTGCAGAAGAGAAGGTTCCTTAAGGGGAGACCTTAGAGCAGCTCCAGTGCCTAAAGGGGCTCCAAGAAACCTGGAGAGGGGCTTTGGACAAGGGCCTGTAGGGACAGGTCAAGGGGAATGGCTTTAACCTGCCAAAGGGGAGACTGAGATGAGCTCTTATGCAGTTCTTCTCCCCTGTGAGGGTGCTGAGGCCCTGGCACAGGGTGCCCAGAGAAGCTGTGGCTGCCCCATCCCTGGCAGTGTTCAAGGCCAGGCTGGACTGGGCTTGGAGCAACCTGCTCTAGTGGAAGGTGTCCCTGCCCATGGAAGGGGGTTGGAACTGGATGAGCTTTAAGGCCACTTCCAGCCCAAACCATTCTGTGATTCTATGATTCTGTGATTTCTTCCTGTGCACAAACACCTGAAAACTGATAGATCTGCAGTGGAATGGAATAAAGGACAACTCTGACTCCCCTAATAATTCATTAACTTCCCCCCCTCCCCGCCTTTCCTTTAAACAATTCATTCCCACACTTACATTTTTCTTTCAATTTTCTCCTGTATAAGCACACATTTCAATGGCTGAGGAAGCTTTCTAGGATTAAAATGTATGCATTTAAAGCAAGACTATATGCCAATTAGTGTTCATAGGAAACATATTTTGCTTCAATATATAACACACACCAAAATGCCAATTTACAGTTAAATAGTGATGGTTTGCATTCTGACAAATTAACAGTGTACACTGCATGTGTGAATGCAGTCCACAGGAGACACCAGACAAGCAAGGGCTATGGAGTTCAGCAGACATCATTACACATAATATACTTATTACTCAACAACGCGAACATATTCTGGCTCCAGTGTTTTTTTGAATAGCACTTCACCCCAAGTGGACTGTTCACACCATTTAGAGGAAGGCTTGAAGTGTACAGCCCCGGGGAGTGCGAGATGACCCAAGGAATGAAACATTCGAGTACCACAGTTCAGGTTAACACTGGTTTAGGGACAACTTTGTTTCTTCAAGAGCAAGAAACTGGATACTGTCAAGTGAAAGAAAACCTGCTGTTCCTGAAATCTGTTCATGCAAGGTAAGAGCTCTTCCCGGTCATTTTATTAAAGTGATATGGCTGAGAACCTGTTCCTGTCCTTCAGGATGGATATTGGCAATTTCGGGGCATGCAGTTTTCTTGGGGTTCTTGCCATTTTGTCTCATTGCTGCCTCCTAAACACTGTTGGTTGTGAATGTGCTTCTAGCTACAAGCTGTACTTCTACTGGTCTCTGCCACTGCCTACAGTGGACTAAGTAATTTTACTGCTCACAACTGCTGTGTTCCTGAGATTAAATGCAGAGATTAACAGTTTTATGTGTTCAAGTGGCAAGAGGGGTCGGCACGGAAACCACTTCCTTTGCTGAAATCAATCCCAAATGACGAGGCAAGGAACTATGTTCCCCTAACATGTAACCATGCCTGAGGAAGCTGCAGACACTGAGCAGCCCGGCCTGGCTGTGGTTAGACTTGCTCCAGCAGCCTCTGTCGTGCTCCTACTGCAGTCACCACATCCCTCGATGAAGCTCAATGTGAAGATGCACTGCTTTGCAAGAGTCCTCACGTGGTGCAGCTCCCTGCAGCACAGTGCCAGGGAGGCACATGAGCACTGCACCAGGAGGAGTCGGTGATTTCAGAAGCAGAGTAAGGGGAGGTTGTGCTTTGCCTGCCCAGCCGCTCCCGCAGCAGCCCCCTGCCCCACTAACGCAGGTGCTTGTGAGCATGGGTAGGAAGCCCAGACAAAATTCTAAGCAGGGTGGAAAGCTTTTAACTCACTGGAAAAATGGCATTATTTTTCCTCTAGATTTGTTTCTCAGCTTCTTCATGGTTCAGCCATACAAACACGTCCCAGTGCAGAACTACAGTGAACCTCAGGCCCCACCTCCACTGACACGCTGGATGAACCACAGCCTTTGGCATGCTTTCCCCTTCCTCATCCAATACAGGAGGCTGACACAAGACTTGCTTTCCACCAGCATCCATTCCCGGTTGTTAACTATTTTATGAGCAGTGTGCATTAGTTTGCTCCCATGGTAAAGTCCCCAAGATGTCACTGTCATCTTTTAAAACTCATTTAGACTGCAGCCCAGAAGCTTGGGCACAAGTACGTTTCCCTGGGCACTCTGAATGTGTCCACCTTCAGGGATGACTTCCTGGGGAGTGCTTGCAGTATGGTTGGTGCACAAAAACATGACGTTCCTATGCTATGGAAAATAGGGGTGGTGTCATCACAATAGCAATTACATTTTTTGTTAGCAAGGGGTTTTCCATAGCCATTTACATCCCAGGAAAAAGAAAAAAAAAAAAAAGAAAAGAAAGAAGGAAGAATTTGTGTGCATTTCTCTCCATAGGGAAGTGTTAGAAAATCCTGCCTTCCCAGCCTGTTCAGTATGCTAGGCTTCTGCCTGCCTGTCTTGTTTTGGCTGTTCTAATTTACATAGTATTTCCTCTCCCTGTGTAGGTTTCAGTGTTACACTGGGGTCAAGCTGTATCTTTTGCAAAGCAGGATGTAAACAAGTGACGCCACGCTGCACACCCCCTTCACTGTTTGGAGTTTTTCAGATGTATATTAGCATCAAAAATGATCTGGGATCCTTTTAGAGATCCAATTTCATACTTCCCAGCATCCAGCAAATAGGCTACATAACAGGCAAATGCCAAGTGCTCTGAAATAACCGTAGCAAAGGAAGCTCTGATAAGAAGCCCAATGCACCAAAAACTCACTGAGAGAGCAATATCCTGTCAACTAGAATTTGCTCATGTAATAAAAAGACTTTGAATTTTATGTTCATTCAAACAGAAACATCCCCATGAAACACCTTTGCACCGAAAAAAAAAAATGGAAAAACATTCGATTGGGGATGGAATAGGCTTAGAATAATTTGGGCTTGTGAATCCTTGCCAGCTCCACTCCTCCACACATTCCTGCCTGCATTTTGATCTCGTTATGAGCCGGGTGAGAGCGCGAGCTTCACTGGAACAGTTTCACCCATCTGCATCCTCTTTTTCCTTCTCTAACTGAAGGAGTATGTATATTTATAACCCCTTCAAGATACTGTGTGGATCCACGGCAGGAAGGCAGTGATGTTTGGAAGCTGAGCAGGGAGAAGGCACAGGATGGCTGGCACAGAAGATGCAGGTGTGTGTTTTCCTGTTCATCCTGGTTTATGAAGCTGAGGCTTCGCTTCAGATGACTACATGAACTGCCTCAATGCCTTGTGGCTCCTAAAATAAGACCAAAGCTTATGCTCAGACACCAGTTTTGCCTCCTGCAAGTATTGAACGTATCTGGATCTATGCAGCAAGGTCCCCAAGGATCGGTACTGAAACCAGATCGATTCAGAGTCTCACTGATGACTCTGCTACTAGAAAAGACAGTGCAGAAGGTGCCGATACTAGCAAAGGTTGTGAATGCTTTGAAAGTCTCTTTCAGAATTCAGACCAGTCTTGATGATTGAATAAACAGCATTAAATCAAGCCAAGACATTCAATAAAGGCAAGTGTGACATACTAAACAAAGGAAGGAGAAATTAAATGAACAAAGTAAGAAATAACTGGTTAAATGAGAACACTGCCAAATGAGTGCAGGGAGTTATGGAGGACTCCAGGTGGAATATGACTCAACACCATGACACACTGCAACAAAAAGCATGAAGCTCATTCAGTGATGCATTAGTAACACTGATGCATGTCAGACATGGGAAGCAATTATTCACTTTCATTAAACATCAGTGAAACTTCTCCCAGGGTGAAATTTGGATCACCACATTTCACCAGAAACACATACGAATTTGAGAGGAAAACATCCTCCTATACATAAGGCTGAATTTTGTTTGGTCTGGAAAAAGAGGGAGGGTATGATAGCAGCTTCCAACATAGCAAGCAAGAATATGTGATAGATAATATAAGAATTCATTTAATTCAGAGAGAGCAATTCATAAGCTACACATTAGGAAAGGTTTTCTAAGAACAGTGAAGAGGTGCAGGGTATCTCTGCATCTGCTTAATTATCATTGCCTTTCAGCAGGGCTGATTATCCCAGGCTGGCTACCATGTGCCTGGCTGATTGTTCAATGTCAAAACCATCTGCTCCGAGCTCATTGTGTCTCCCAGCTTTGTGCTCCACAGCACTAGTCTGCACTCAGATGACACTGAGTTCCACGCAGGACCACATCACTGTCAGTTAGTGCTCAGCTACAACTGGAGTAGCTGCTCCAAGATTTCCTGCCTCAGCTGCTCATGCCAGAATAGCACAGGCGAATGCCACTCAGAACAGGCTTCTGCAAGGACACAAAAGGACAAAGGGAAGCTGAACAACACATTAGCTCAGTGTGCATGGAAGACATACGGGGACGTTTCCACTGGAAGCCAGGTCAACCTGCTCCATGAAGAGCCTCAGAAGCATCTTCGCATCTCAGGGGAGTAAATCTCTCAACTCCTTCTCAGCAAAGAAGTTCATTGGCAACCCCTGTCTTACAGAGAAGCTAGATCCAAGATCATTACAGAAAAGAAGGAAGGACAGCAATTCTTCAGCCTCTTATGACCATTTTGCTTGTCTGGGCAGCATTCCACACTCCACTGTTCCTGCACTCAGACTCTGCCCGTACACTCTACCTGCTATAGCCAGCACAGCAACTTCATGGCACAGGGTTTTGTGAGTTCTCTCACCGAGCCTTGCTGGAATATCCAAGGTACAGCAGATTTTCTGGGGTAAAGCAACATGGGCAAGCTGAGGTTCATTCCCAAAACAGAAGGCTTCACAGAAGTATCACCAGACCTGCTGGCTGGGAGCCTATCAGTCACTGCCTTACAAGTTACAGCCACGGTCACATTTTCAGGGCTCTTCTTCAGGATATGACAGCCCTCGTGAGAAGCCAGAGGACCTCAAAAGTTCCAGAGAAGAACAAACAAATGAAACCCTCTTTGTTTCAGTGCTGTAATGCGACCCAGTGTGTACATATGGGAAAAGATAATTGGAGTAGACAAAGCCATGGGCAATTGGGCAGATGACGTGCCAGAGAGCTATGAACATCTGTTGTGTGGTAAATATGCAGCCATCAGCTTTTCTCCATAGTCTATAAACAAATTCAAACAAAAGAACAGGATGATAGCTTTTATTTATATGTAACTACATAGAAGTCTGGGAATTAACACTCCATTGTAAAATACTAAGTTGACAGATCAGCTCATCTGCAGACCACTGTTAATAGTCCACAAAGTGCATTTACCCCATATTAACCTGGACTCATGGGTTCAATTCTCCTCTGTCCCCCCTATTCTCCCTGAATCTCATTGCTGCCTCCCCTTTCTCTAACACTTCTCAAGGCTCTGGACACCCTCACTGATAGATCTGCTTCCTGCATTGATCAGCTTCCACCTTGGATGTGCAGGTGTTGCTAGGTCGCTACATTTGGTAGAGCTTAAGACAAGCAAATTCAGGCTGTCTTTCACTTTGCAGGAGCTCCCCACACCTGTGTAGCTTCATATTTCTCATTCAACTTCTCATACCTCTACTCTGCCACGGTGTCTTTAAAGACAACTGTTCAGTTGCTTTCTGTGTTGAGGACTATTGTTTCATGGTTTTCTTGCACCCTCTACCAGTATCCCCTGTCATCCCACTCCGGTACGTAGAGGACAGCATTTCTGAAAGGAGAGCCTTTTTGTTGCGCGTGTTTGTAATGTCTTGCACAGCCTAGCCTCTTCCAAAGCTGAGGTAATAAAACTATATAAAGGCAATACCGTTAATTCACCTTCTCTTTCCATACAGGAAATTGTGATTAGCAGGCAGAATTTGGGTCAGACATGCATTTTCTGCTATTGCATTGAAAGCAACAGACCATTAGGAGATGTAACTGCAATGTTTAAAGCCAGAAAGGAGCTGGAAAAATAGTCACCAAACCTCAGAAACACACTCTATTACAAAGATGGTGAATTACCATCACTGGAGCAATACATTTATATTGTTAAAACAAGGAAAGCATACCTTATTTACTCCAGCTTAGTAGCATACTGTCAACCACAATGATATTTTATTTCTATTAAATTGTTGCTTTTCATTAATAGGTTCTCAGCCAATGGCTAAAGGAAAGCACCGCAGAGGATGAGCCTGCAGAGAGCTTAGCTGATAAGAGAATGGGTTAAAGAGAAACTATTCTTATTTGTGTGACAATCATCTGTGAGAATATTCCCCGTCTGTGCTATTTTTGGCTCCTAGAGAGATGGCTCTTACAAGAATATGGAATTAGAATTTGAATACAGGCATAGTAAGAGCACTTTGCATGTGTGCCCACACAGCCTCCTTCCCCCACACACCTCCATCAGGGAGCTCCGCTGCCGAGCAAGGTCAAATTATAACAATAAGGCACTGCAGAAAGATCTTTTACATTCCCAGATTGCTTTAAGAAATTAAAACTCATCTCCCGGGATATTCAAATCAAAGAATGTTGTTTATTTTAAGGGTCACTGTAGCACTATATTTATAACTCATTAAAGCACCTTGGCTTGAAAATGTATGTCAAATGAGGAAACCATTACACTTGAAAGAATTGCACATGATGGCTGGATTCTGGTTGTCTTTAACTACATGTTCTAACGGAAATAAATGCCTTCCTTTTATGCACAGAATTTGAAATTACAGACAAGTCCCTGCAATTATGGAAGGAGTTACTTAACCTTTCCAACATGGATTCTCTCCCATGTGTCTCTTTTGGGCAGGAGCAACTCTGAATGCTTGTTGCAAAAAGAGATTTACTGGAGTGGCTAAAGCAATTAATAACTTCAGGTGTGGTGCACACGTTCCCAGTATGGTTTTAGCTGTGCCAAAAGCACACCTCACTAATGGACCCTTGTGATGCTGGGCTCTGAGCAGAAGTGAAGTCCCTACTGCACTGATATCTCCTGCTTGAGACAGGAGCCAACGTGCGACAGGGTGAGCAGCCCATGGGCAACTCTGGGCAGTGCAGTTCAGTCTTCTAACAGGACAGGTTAGCAGCCTGGTGCTGGTTACACAGAGCTATTATGGAGCAGCTGACCTGAGCAGCAGGATGGGAGCCTTTATTTCATTCAAGACATTAAAAAGGCACTCGACTAACTCCATTTTGTCTTCTATTGATGTACATTTTAAAATTTAACCACCCAAGGGGACTTAAGAGGATACACTTGAAAGTCTACTCATCTATACAGCTAGGAAGGTATCAAAGAACGGTTTGAGTTGAAAAGGACCTTAGGATTATGCAATTCCAACTCCCTACCATGAGAACGGATGCCTTGCGCTACTAGACCATGTCACCCAAGGCTCTGTCCAACCTAGCCTTGAGCTGCCAGGAGTGGAGCACTTACCACTTCTCTGGGCAGCCTTTTCAGGTGCCTCACCACCCTCACAGTAAACAACTTCTTCCTTCTACTCCTGCTTGAAGTGATAATCCTGATAAAAAATGTAACGCACTTCTTTCTTTATCTTCATGGTATTGAAAATGCACGGCATCAATCATGCTTTCAGCAGAAGCAAAAGCAAGTCAAGCTTCTAACGTTGGGAAAGATCTGGGCTGCAAGTTTTGCTTATTGAGAAGTCATTAAAGCATCACATGTCTCCATAAAATGTCATCCATAAGAGACAGGTAGAACATTGCTGGTACAGCATTATAAACAACATACCGATGAACAAAGTCTTTATATTTACTGAGTTTTTTAATGGTGTTTTAAAATGTATCCTTAATTTGTGAATGAACATCCATATAATAACATTAACATTAAACATGCATTTCTGATAAAGCATAATTGTGAAATTATGGCTTTACGTTTTCAAATCTCTTCCCAGATAGCAAGGAATTGTTAGTCATGCCAGTTAGTGAGGAACATAACCCCTTGCACAGCACTGTAAACTGAAGCAGGAGGATTAAATACTTTACCTAAGTTTTTGGCACACAATATCTGCACTCCGTAGAGCAGTATAGTCCTGGCAGCCAGATATTCAGAGCAGAGACCTGGCTGATTTGGCTGCATTAGACTGAAACCCTTTCTCAGCTATAGGTTTCCATGGACATCAAACTAAGGAAGGGAGAGATGCGCATTCCCAGATCTTGCCTCAACATGGAGAGCCTGGACGTGATCTTTGGGGTTATGTGTGCATGAGGCGTTTGACAAGGCAGTGAGGCTCAGCACTGCACAACTCATGTAACCCAAGCCCTTGAATGCCAAGCTCTCAAAACCAAGCAATATACCAATGAAAGCAGCCCATGAAGCTTCCTGGCCCTGTGGCCTACACAGCTTATCGAATAGCAAACTCAGGTAGCCAAGAAAGATTGAGCAATAGGCAATGGCAGCAGAGAAATCTTAATGGGGTGGAGAGCAGAACCTCTACCCCAGAAAGACGGATTCAGCAGAATGGCAGAAGCCAAACTTTCACCCAGTTGCATGTTCATAGGAAGAAGCAGGACATACTGTATTAAGTGAATTTTAAAATACCCAAATCTCCACGGGGAAGAAGTTCAGTGTAATAACTGCACTTGGTGCTGGCTTTATCCAAGGACTCTTAGTCCACATGCGTGCTCATTTTAATCCACTCGGAAGGCAGATTACACCAGTTTATACAAGGACAATCTTGGTACGGGCTGAAAGCACCACAGAGTCAGGCAGAGAGCCACAGTCGGTGCACTTCATGTTCACATGCTACCGCACTGTGCTGGCATTTTCCCCAAGGATTCCAGCAACACGATACTTGGAGCCCCAGTAACATTTCACCTAGCAGTAAGTAGTTTCTAGGAGACCTCATTTAGGTCTTTTTAAAGGCTCTGATTTGACTCATTATTTTACTTTTTCTATTAAACTGCGGTCAACTCTACTTCTTTAGGACTCAAATAAAGAAATGGATCTGAAGGCATCTTACCAGGGTCCTATCACAAAGACTGTCATAGATGAGATGAAAAGAAAGGATTTCTAAAAGGAAATCTCCAGAACAGGGTAAAGGAAATGCCATGATTTTGAAAACCAGAGTTCTAGGGTCCTTCTCCTCAGAATCAATAGGGTTCTTGTTTGGAGTTAAAACTACTTATAAAAAGGATGTTTTGGTGAAGAGCCGCATTTCTGCAGTTTTTTTCAACAAGTTGCTGAGAATAAAACTGTATTTGTTTCCACTAAAGAGCAAGAGTCTTTCAGAGACAAAGGAGGAGTATTTGCTGTGTAAAGCACAGCCCAGTAGAAATGTTCACAAAACATTTAATGTTTTGTTAAAACATTAGTTGAAATGATAAAGCTGATGCGGTGACACATATTAACACAACATATTTTTCCCCTCGTGTTTCTCACAAGGTAGCAGTACCTCCTCCCACTACAGGCAGCAGGAGTTATAGATGTGCAGCACATAAAAAACTTAAGTCCTTTCAAAAATTTATGATAGCAAGTCAAAACCAAAGCCCAAAGATCATGAATTAAACTCTGGATCCAATAATTCCCTAACAGAACAGATAAGGTGTTTACTACTGTATGGATATGTGGATACAAAAAAGTTTTCCATTCCCTGGTATGCAGGCTCTGTACAAATCTCCTATCAGCATGATATGAGGGGAGCTCTACATCTACTCTAATTTGGTCAATGGCTAGTTTAATTTGCACCATCTGCAAATAATCACTAGGGGCTAAAGTGGACCCAAAATCCAGGCATGACAGGCATCCCTGCATTTCTCACAAGCACACTCCTTTTCCCTTGTTTTCCTGATTTCCCTGGCAGGAGACAGAAAATGCTGGTAAGAGTAGCAAATACAGCTCCACTATGACTACATCCCCCATGCAGATGAGAAGACCCTCCCTGGACCAACAACACCTGCTTTAGACATAAATGTACCTGAGAGATTACCCACAAAAGGCTAAGTACATGAGCATAATCTACTTTAGATCTCACAGTAAAGAGGAGGCATGAGGCTCAGGTCTGAAAATCAGCCTGGTCTACCCCAGCCCTGCAGTGTCGGCACATCCAAAAGTCATATAGAACCCACAGAAGGCCTTTTGTCTTCTCTAAAGCCAATCTCTAAGGCCACAGATTCTGCTGGGTTTGCTTTAGCTTGGATATGTAGAGTCAATACAACAGCAGCTCCGGCTGCACACAGATTGGTGGAGAAAGTAGGTCAACATGAGACAAGCTGTTCTCAGAGTAGCATTTCTCTCTCCTCTCCCTTCCCTTTTTGTAAATGAAGAGTGCTAAACTGGTTGCTTTGTAAAGCACATAGGCGTTCACCCTGTCAAACAGCAGTGAAGCCATTCTGCTGAAAAAGTTGCAGTCCTAGATGATTATTTTATCACACAATTTAGAACATTTTGCCATGTTTGTAGCAGACTTCGTAGGCGACGAGACTTGTTAGTACTAAAATTCAAACTAATTAGCAAAAAACTGGTTTGAGTAGTGTAAAACAAGGGGAGTATGTAATCAAGACAAATATAATTCTAAATATTAAATGAATATTCATAAAAATGCATATTTTTACACAGTTCATGGGTGTCACAGAAAATTAGTTTCTGTCAAAAATTAGTTGTCTGTCAAAAGAAAGCAGAAACTGTTTTAACTTGGAACACACTATATTCAGTGAGAAGGTCTTACATGTTCATCAAACAAACTATAGCAAGACCATAGAATCGCTGCTCCACAGATGTGGACCTGCAATGTGCAGAGATGTGTTCTTACTTTTCATGTCTGACTTATCCTTTACAAACAACTAGCCCCTTATGCTCAGGTGATAAAAGTAAAGAAGGAAGTGAGGAGTGCTCATGGATGGATTAGTCACCTAACAGTCAAAATGAGCAGATAAATCCAATATATGATTTATCCACTGTGCATACTCTGAATTATATTGGGAACCTTAATAGTGCAGACTGGTGACTCCTTAAACTCCTCTAGAAAGTTTATCTCCCTCTATATATCCTAAGGCTTACATCCTTAGAAAATAGAAGAAAATATGACTACGAATTTATGCATGTCAGTAACAGTATTACCTCGAAAGGGCTGTCTCCCAAATCATATACGTGATGAAGTACTGAGAGCAAAAATCTGACTTACAATCTTAATTCAGGAAATAATATTAATTTCAAGAGGAGTATCCATGAGTTAAGTAAGCCAGATTTGAAGCTGGATCCCATTCAAGTCCCCTGAAAGTCAATGGAACCCCTCTCAACGATTTTAAAATGAGAAGGATTGGGCTTGTGTCAACGTTTAGTATTGGATATGTATTTTTCCATGGTACATATTTTTCCTATATATAATGCAAATTTGACTCTGAATTTCTTTTTCCTCTGCTTAGAGTATTACTTGTTTTTAATGAGCGTTAAATCCATCTTGAGTTTATCATACCCTTTAAGTTTCTGCATAAGTACTTCAGCAAATTTTCCCCTTAATTGCTACCCAGTGTTCAAGAGAAAAGTAGCTTAATTTGTTCCACCTTTGGACGCAAAGCTACATGGTTGAGTCACCTTCCCTTGGAGGCATTTAAAAGACATGTAGATATGGCACTTAGGAATGTGGTTTAATGGTGAACTTGGCAGTGCCAAGTTAATAGTTGGACTTGGTGATCTTAAAGGTCTTTTCCAACTTAAATGATTCTATGATTCTATCATTCTATGAAATGGTTACATGACAGGTACAAAATTATTCCCCCATTTCAACAATGACATGCTTCTCTGAGTGATTCCCTCAGTTGATGAGATTTGGGTAGCTTCCACGGGAAAGAAACAGTGACAGAGTCCCACAAACTAACCCGGCTGTACCCAAGTTATCCTGGAGCATAGCTGAAAAATTAGAGTATCTCCAGTTCAGCTATATTCTTTGCTTTACTGTAGTCAGCATCAATTAGACTTGACAGTTAACTCACATATTATTTTTATTTTGCTCCCTCTCCCCTTTTAGCAATTGTGGTTGTGTCTTCCTTGATGATTTGTTTAATATCAGAGTTGGGGGAAAGAAAGAGAGATACTTGATCTGATGTGGGAACATTTTCTCCTTTGTATCAAAGAGCCATCTGCTAATTTACAAAATACAAACAAAGTCACTGGATATGCAAGAACCCCTGTTGGGAAGCCAGGCACAAACAGTGCCTGTACCATGTCAAGGAGTGCTGTGTTTATTCTGGAATGCATAGGTCTCTGGATTTCTTTTATCTTTGGGTATTTTCCTCCTTCTTCTCATTTTATTGATCTTAGTTCAGCATAGCGAGTAAGCTCCAGCAAGATAATAAATATGGATTATTTATAGAACACTTTTCCTACTGTAAAAAGCACTTTTCTAGAAGTCATATCAAGCAGCAACTACTCTGTGGGCTGGTGCAGGAAAGGTTGATAGCTCTCCCTCTTCCAATCTCCCTGTTTTGAAACCCCGGTTTCTGTTGACCCTCTGTTTTTGGAGCAGTTGAGCGACACAAGAGTCAAGTTAGTCCAGCAGCTCCTTTCATCCTCTCTCCCTGCCTCCTCCATGCACCACACAGGGCAGGGGACCATGCAACACTCAGGAAATATCTCAACCTTGTCCTTTTTCAGTTGTTCTGAGCAAGAAATAGGAAAAAAAGACAAAAAAGAGAATCAAGAGACACCTCCCATGCTCCTAATCTGCAGCAAGCAGAGCGATGTTCAGCAGTTAGTGTGGTCAGCCAGCTCACCGCTGTCTCACCACAGATTATGACAATAAACGTCACCCTCCAGATGACAGAGAAAAGAAATCATCCAGAGGGAATGCATGCAGAGTGGTTAAGTTATGTTATAGCAGCAGTGCATGTTTAGTGTTCAGTCCTTTTTCTTCCTTTCAGCTGGTGCTGAGGTTTGAAATATTTAAATACCAGTAGCAGGCTTGCAAACTTGCTTCCTAAAAACTGGAAGTCTGTATGGCAAAGATAAGGCTGTGCACAAAATGCAACTAAACGGTACTCATGAAACAGGCTACTGAATGACCCATTTCCTATGAGCTGGACTAAAATTAATTTAAGCTGGGAGGTTTGGGGGGCCATGTTTTCATAGAAATTTAGCATTTGGGGATCTTGCCACACTGACAGACCTGGAAGGTAGAGCAGAAACAGCAGCAAGAATAAACGAAGAACACTGTCCTCTTCCCTGTGCTCAGGTGAAAACACCAAACCTAAAACATTTCAAGAAGTCCTAATCTCCAAAGGAACTGGCATAGACAATGGAGTATGGCACATAGGGCCAACCTGCCACAGTACATCTCAACAGCACTGTATTAGCAGAGACACAGCTCCACATGAAAACAGCTTCCCTGTTTCTGACCCCAACGTGACTCCCAGAAGGATAGGAGGGTGTTTTCTGGACCACGCTTCTCAAGCTTGATAGACCTAGGAGTAGGTCACAAAGTGCCAGCTCCCTGCCTCTGCGCTGATGGTGCGGAGATGTGCTCTATCTCTGTGTCCGCCACAAACTCAGGCTGTCTGTGCAGACTGCTGATAAAGACGTCAGTTGCAGTGAAAGGCTCTTTAGCTATGGACATGTGTCCATCAAAAGGCAGGCTGAGGTCACCAGTCAACAGAGCCTACATGAAAACGTTTTGCTGGTAACAACTTCCAGCCACCAGGTCCAAGGATATGAAATGGTGGCACAGAAGCCTTGACAATAGCGTCAGCTCTGATGCGTGCTATGCCGTGCTTTTTAAAAGTAAATTTTAATCTAAACTTGCAGCTAAAGTCTGATGCATTGCAAATATGAAACTGCAAAAACACAATTGGAAAACAAACCCACTGGTTGTAACATCCCAAAATGCAAATGGAAAAAAAAAAAAGTTAAGGCTGCACAAAAGCAGGTCTAAATACAAGAAACCTTTAAGATAGTGCAGTAGTCTCAGATATGACTAGTGTGTCCATTCACGTAGGTATATGTCTGCTTATGCACACATCCTACCGGTATGAACAAGAATTAAGTATGAGTTACACCTAAGCTGACAGTTCAGGGATTCCTGCACAAATTGCCATAGTTAAACCAAATAACTCATATTTCCTGGAAAGTAGATACATGCTGATTAAGAGTGGCCTTTTCAATATGTACCTTTATGAAACTAATAACAAAACTCTATTTTCGATGGTGTTTGAGAAAACTGTTCAGTAGCCTGCAGCTATACCTATAGAAACCTGAACGTATACAAGTCCATGGGACCTGATGAAATCCATCCACGGGTCCTGAAGGAGCTGGCAAATGAAATTGCTAAGCCTCTGTCCATCATATTTGAAAAATCATGGCAGTCAGGAGAAGTTCCCAGCAACTGGAAAAAGGGAAATATAACCCCCATTTTCAAGAAGGGCAAAATGGATGAGCCGGGGAACTACAGACCAGTCAGCCTCACCTCTGTGCCTGGCAAAATCTTGGAGCAGATTCTCCTGGAAGGCATGCTGAGGTACATGAGAAACAACAAGGTGGTTGGTGACAGCCAGCATGGCTTCACTAAGGGGAAATCCTGCCTGACCAACCTGGTGACCTTCTACGATGGGGCTACAGAACTGATGGACAGGGGTAGGGCAGTTGATGTCATCTACCTGGACTTGTGCAAAGCGTTTGACACTGTCTCACATGACATCCTTGTCTCTAAGTTGGAGAGACATCAATTTGATAGGTGGACCACTCAGTGGATAAAGAACTGGCCGGATGGCTGCACGCAAAGAGTTGTGCTCAATGGCTCAATGTCCAGCTGGAGACCAGTAACGAGTGGTATCCCTCAGGGATCGGTGCTGGGACCAGTCTTGTTCAACATCTTTGTCGGTGACATGGACAGTGGGATTGACTGCGCCCTCAGCAAGTTTGTCGATGACACCAAGCTGTGTGGTTCGGTTGATACGTTGGAGGGAAGGAATGCCATCCAGAGGGACCTTGACACACTTGTGAGATGGGCTGATGCCAACCTTATGAAGTTTAACCATGACAAGTGCAAGGTCCTACACCTGGGTCAAAGCGATCCCAGGCACAGCTCCAGGTTGGGCAGAGAAGAGATTCAGAGCAGTCCTTCAAAGAAGGTCTTGGGGGTGTTGGTTGATGAGAAAATGAACATGAGTTGGCAGTGTGCACTTGCAGCCCAGAAAGCCAACCGTATCCTGGGCTGCATCAAAAGGAGCATGACCAGCAGGTGGAGGGAGGTGATCCTGCCCCTCTACTCTGCTCTCCTGAGACCTCACTTGGAGTATTGTGTGCAGTTCTGGTGTCCTCAACATAAAAAGGACATGGAACTGTTGGAGCAAGTCCAGAGGAGGGCCACAAGGATGATCAGGGGACTGGAGCACCTCCCGTATGAATATAGGCTGAGAAAGTTGGGGCTGTTCAGCCTGGAGAAGAGAAGGCTGCACGGTGGAGACCTCATAGCAGCCTTCCAGCATCTGAAGGGGGCCTATAGGGTTGCTGGGGAGGGACTCCTCATTAGGGACTGTAGTGATAGGACAAGGGATAATGGGTTCAAACTTCAACAGGAGAAGTTTAGATTGGATATGAGGAAGAAATTCTTTCCTGTAAGGGTGGTGAGGCCCTGGAATGGGTTGCGCAGGGAAGTTGTGAATGCTCCATCGCTGGCGGTGTTCAAGGCTGGATTGCACATAGCCTTGGGTGGCATGGTTTAGTGGGAGGTGTCCCTGGTCATGGCAGAGTGGTTGGAACTTGATAATCTTAAGGTCTTTTCCAACCCTAACTATTCTATGATTCTATGATTCTATGTGAATATTTACTATGTATGTGACAATACAATTTCTGCATCTCTGTCCTTCCTTTCCATTCAAAAAACACTTGGAACAACTGAAAATCACTTGAAGTGAACCTGCACCCAATGGAATACCCAGGAGTTCTGCTAATTTACAGGACACATGATTTTACCCAATATATTTTAACAAATGGTCCTGAGAGTACAGTAACAACCATTCCTTCTTAGCAAAAGGAATGCTGGCGAGCCACAAGTACTACTGTGATCATTAGCTCATTTTATTATCTACATTATCATCTGCATCAAAACACAGATTCAGCGCTCTGGCAACAGTAACT
The DNA here is from genome assembly GCA_028858755.1 of Ara ararauna. Taxonomy (NCBI): domain Eukaryota; kingdom Metazoa; phylum Chordata; class Aves; order Psittaciformes; family Psittacidae; genus Ara; species Ara ararauna. The sequence goes on along the minus strand of CM054410.1, from coordinate 7,626,127 downwards.
CTGACAGCAGTAAGTGGCAACACGCAGACTGAGATTGGGCTATATCCCAGGCAGGCTGTCCTTCATGCACACGCAGCAAATCTGCCCATGCAGATTTCACACCATTGTGGAAACCTCCAGAGGCACCATTGACTGCCAGCGTAGGAATCCTGTCAACAACCAATATTTGCATCCAGCCCACTTTTAGAAAGCTATACATGGGTGTGAGCTAGCACAGATTTTTAGAAGGGTTAAAAACTTAATTTCAGACTAAGCCCTGTCACTAATCTTTTTGTCTGTTTCTACAAGGAAAAACCCCGCTTTCAAGAAATGCTCCAGTATTCCAGGGTATTTCAGTACTCCACAGTACTTCTACTATTTCCAGGGCAGTTAACACAAGGTTGATATAAAGCTTTTCTGACATAAAGAGTCTTTGCAGGTATCATTATCAAAAATGTGAACTAGGAATGGGAAAACACTGGTGATGATTCCTATAGACCCAAAAGGGAATGTATTAAAGATGAATTAATTTTAGCTCACATCACTTCCTGTTCTGTTTCCAGCATTCCTGCAAATTGGTTGTGTCATTCATCACTCTGAAGTATTCAACATTTACTATTTTATATTATTTCTATAACACAGGGTCTATTCACTCAAATATCCAGGCTATCATGTAACATCTTTCTCCCCGTGAAGGGGCTACACAGAATATTTGAGACTGAAGCTGCTTTAAATAGTTTCCATTGCTCTGTGTACCCAGCATATGATTTTTCCCTCTCATCCTCCAGCACTTTTCCATTGCAGCCTTCACACGTCACACAGTGCCTTATGCACCTATCAACTCTCACATACCATGGGGTAAATTTTAGTTTCACTTATGTTGGCATAATCCCAGTAAAGCCAGAAGGATTGCCTGGGTTTATCTGAGATCAGAAGACAGCCTAAAGTTAGGCTGAGCTACATAAGTGTTTGGAAGGAGCAATTATGTTGTGCAGTGAAAGACAAAGTTTTCAGAATTCAGGCTGACAAAGATGTAATATTCCCCACACATGGATGTATTAACTACTGTCGCTATTTAGCCTAGGGAGGTATTTTTGCTGAGAAGGTAATTCTTTTGTATAGGATAAAGCCAAATTGCTGATCATTTTGAGTTTTTAATAAATAAAATAAGCATTGCATCTGGTAACATTAACAGTAGGGAGAGTAGTCTTTCTGTATATAGTGCTGCATTATGGCAGAATATTCAGATGCTATCAGTGATGATAGATTAAATAGATTAGAAGAGAGGAAAGAAATACATTTCAACCCAAGGTCTTACTGCAGCAGCAATGAACTGAAATTCTTATTCTCTTCTTGTCCCAAATAACTTGGCATTGGTCGGGCTCTCAAACAACTGCCATATTTCACACAAGTTTGAGTTTATGCTTTAAATTTAGTTTTGTAAAGCACTGTGGAATTTTTCAGACTGAAAGGCATCATATATAAATTTAAAATATTACTATTATTTCAACATTTTTTATGGATACCATCTGTTCATAATACTGTTACTGTCTCTTCTTTTTAATGTTCTTATCACAGACCACCTTGCTTATTACTTGCTAAATTGGTCAGAATTCAGTTCAAGCAATTTTGAGTTATAAGTTTACCCCAATCAGTGCCTGCCAAGAATGAGGTTTATGACATACCTTGCATTGATTTTAGAATTTCTAAAAGTAATAAAGCACTGAATGAGGTTCCTTTCTTCTCAGAAATTAGAATCTACCATATTAATAGAGTAATGTAATGTTATCATCACTTCCACTGGTTTCTTTCACCAAACCGATAGGAGAGGTTAAATTCACAGACATTTAGGCTGTTTGTTTAACCACTCCAGACCTGATCCCCCTACTCTTTTGTGTAAAACAACCTTACTCTGTAAGCTGCCAGGTTGGCATCCATAAGGCTGCTCCCAGGCAGAGCGCTGCTCATGGCAGCAAGAGGACAGTACCAAGCTCTTCATCATTTGGCAATGCAAGCAGGAAGAGCCCAGTCCAGTTTGCCTTCTCCTCTGTGGTGGCAGCCGAGCTATACTCCATTTCCTCCTGGGTACATCCGGAGTGTGAATAGAGACATGAACATCCCAACCTCCACTCTTCCAAGATGCTCTTCACAGCTGAGCTTTATGAGGTTGGGATCACAATTCAACACTGGTCAATGAGATGCAAAGCTGATGGGATTTCTCTCATTCCCGGGAGGGTGTCATTTGCGTACCGTTACAGTTCTGCTTACAGTCACTATTCGGTTCATATTTACTCTTTCAAAACTTGTCCAAAGCACAAACCTTTACATCAGCTGTTCTCCTGTCAAATTTCACAAGCTTCATGCAAACAATAATGAACAATTCAGGGAAAAAAAAGTAATCCAAGTAAGATTAGTAAGGTTTGATTAGAAGCTGTACAGCAGATTCACCCAATAAACCACAACCCCCACCAGCAGCCACTGCCATACTACAGCTGCCTGGAATTTTTATTTTCTTGGGTTTAACTTCATAACTCCACTTTCCTTTTCCTTCTTGCTTCCTCTTGGCTGACATATTCTATAGCTGCTGAAATTCTAGCCAGGAATGCTGGATGAACGGCTGCCTGTGGACTGATGCCAATACTGCACTGGCAACTGGAAAGCAGCACAGACTGGCTTGTACCCATATCTCCTTCCAGACGCAGATAAAAAAACAGAGCTCCGTATTAAAGACTGACCCTTGAATGCAAGATTTTCTCCTACCTGCTCCTGTGGACACATCAGCATTCTAGGAGGCTGTACACTAACCATGTGTGATGCCAAATTGAGCTTCCTACTTCTCTTGCTGAGTTTTGAGAATGCCAGATATCTGTGAGGCATCATTTACAACTCTGAATGCATCCCTCAAAATAAATGCTTTGTGCATTTTTGTAGCAGATCACCCAGTAATAGCACATAGCTCAAGCAACTAACAGAGCACAAGTGAGCTTCCAACGTGTCAGATAATAATTGTGCCGTAACACTGCAGTGTATACATGAATAAATACAATTCTAAATTCAATGAGATATTTTCCTTCTGCTGCTCCTCCTGCCACAAATGAATACGCCAGCAATTAATTACCATGTTCAGCAACTCCCTGCAGCAATTGTGTAATAGATTCATTTTTTGTCCTTTGTCTTGTAACCTTTCAGATAAGTTTCATGGATTTGGAATGGCAATCATCAAAATATATGGGTTTGTTCATTTAATGTTTGTAAATGTTACAGCTCTCAGATACCTGCCATAACTTTCTCAAAGTTCTACGACACTGCTTAGAAATACTGCAGTATATTTGAGCATTAGGTTCATCTGAGCTCACAACTAAGAATAAACGAGCTTTCTCAATCAGAGATATTTGCATTTTACATTTTATTGCAAGACTTATTTATATTTAAATTGCTAACATATGAGAAATAGCATGGCATTACTAGGTTCTTACTAGCTGCCAACTGTTTAGGCGGTTAGGACTACACCAGTATATCCTGGCCTTAGTAAAGTCACTGCAAGTTCTGCCACTGGCTTCAGCAAAGCTGAGATTTCACATAAGTCTCTAATTTGTGTATCACTAAAAAAGAGATTGAGAATTTAAACTAATATGTTGTCACTGCACCTCTGCTTTTTTAAACCGTTATTTATGATGCACCAGTAAAAGTTGCTGAGCACTTCAGGCATTATGAAAAGGACTTCCATATCAAGAAAACCACAGAGCTATTTCCTGGTCATATTTTGCAACGTTTAAAGTCCACTAAGGTCATGTGCCTAGAGCTGACAACACAGCACAGGCTGAACATTGAACAGACACTGCCTAAGTGATGAAATGCAATGCAATACTACTAGTGTCTCGCTGACATTACCTACTGTTGCACAGATGTCTCAGAAAAAGCCAACTTTCTCTGTTCTCCTGGGCAAATGTGAGTCCAAGAGGGGAAAACACAGGAACTGGGCAAAAATAGGTAGTGGGAGCAATCCGAAATCCAAGTTTTCTGAACCTGGAATGAGTCCAGTGATCCTTGGGGAAATTACTTTCCAGGCTGAATGAGCAGCAAAAGTAGACTGGCAAAGCTGATAAATAAACCTCCTGAATCTTACAGACCAGGTTGCAACCCTGAATAGTACCACATATGCAACGTACCAAGAATAATTAATAGCAAAACAACACGTATGAACTTTCTGACTGGAAACACAGCATGGCTCTGGGCTTAGAGTAATAGATTGGAACTAAATTCTGTTTCTGCTACTATCGGCCTGTACAGCCAGTGCTGCCTTCAATGTTATCCTTCAAGACAGTGACTCTCCCAGCCAGATGTGTAATACCCAGTAAATAAAGGCTTTGCAAAAAAAAATTGTTAAAAATAAATAATTAGTCCCAAAAGTTCTAAAACTCCCTTAAGGCAATACCTTAAAAATATGGTTACCATGAATTAAAACTAGTCATAAAGTATTTGTAAGACTCAAATGCTAATGAAAAAGGGAGGAAAAGTATTACATTTACTTCCCAGGTTCTTCCTAGCTTTGCTCCTCATATCTCTGCTCAATTAATACTCATGCAGCTCTGCCTAATTTATTAAAGCTGAGTTTAAGACTACACAGGACACATACAAAACTGTTGTATCCCTTCTCTCAGGAGAAGTTTTTTACTTAATTACTTCAATCTGTTAGGTATCTAGGTAGTGTATTCCTAGAATGGAATTAAAAAGTGAATTGCCCTCCTACTGAATACTCTTTGGCCTAATTTTTTGAATATAAAAGCTGTCAATGCACTGGGTTTAGCGTTAACCATATCCTTCAACTGGACTGAACAGTGACTAGAGATGTTTCTGGGCCTGGCATTTCCAATCCCTTAATGCCACTGTGCAGCTTTCATGTTACACTTTGCAATAGCATCTGTAGTTGACATTTCACGATTTCATAGTGGGATTTCTCCCTCTGTCTTGATCCATGCAGATGCCTACAGTGCCTGAAGTCTGCCGTGGGATTTATCAGTGTTGACTCTACTTTTTGCTGGAATTAGCTGACCACTTGACATATTCCACCAAGGACAAGAGGACCCACAGACTGGTGACTTGATATATCAAGGATGATAAGCAGTACCCCACGCTACTGAATGACTTGGCTAATACTAAATTCAAAACTTATTTCAAGCTGGCATCTCTAAAATCACTTCTCCGCTTAAAAAAAAAAAAAAAAGTAGTATGGAACCATTGCTCTTCATTTTGTACCTAAATCATCGAATTTACATTCTTATTGTCGAGGTGCCTCCAATGGAGTCAGGCAGACAGGAAAAAAGAAAGTTTTTTGCACACCACATCCAAAAACAATTGTTCAAAGACACATGGCTTCTGAAAGATTTTGTCCAGTCTTAGAACATTACTAACCACTTTTCCGTGCTCCCTGGGCCTCTGGAAACAATTGAAACTCGAGAAAACACAAGGGATATGTCCCCATTTTCTATTACATTTACTTAATTAGATGGCAGGCAAGTAGGAATTGAGACTTCATTTGTGCAGGAAGTCCATGAATCCAACTTTAATCCCATCTACAAGTAACAGTAAGGCAGAATAACAGGAAGGAAATAACCATGAGGTTGATTATCAAGAGATCCCATATTTCTGTACCTCTTATATAACCTTAGCTCCTTCATTTCAGTCTTCTCTTCCATATAGATGGTAACAGATCACAGAGACACTGTGGGTATTAATCACTGAACGTCCTTACTTTGCCTTTGAAAAGGTAAAGCTCCCTGCTGCTGTACAGTTTAGGTGGATGTCCAAAGGGATTTACAAAAGTACTTAAGCAGGTTAAAAGCCTACATCCCACTGACTCTCAAAGACTTTCCATAAACCTGACACTATAAATGAAGTAGCAATAAGAGAGAGTCCTGTCACCCCATCTCTATACTGGCCAGAACATGGAACAGTTTTCCAAATTCTCGTCTAATGACAGCATCTTAATCACAGACAGCCTATTTGTTCCTGGCTGACACACTGTTTTGAAGTAGGTACTTATGCTGCTCTGTGTCTTCCATGTCTCGATACCTAAACTCAATGGGAAGCTTAAACCCTTACTACTGTCCAGACAGGGCTTGTTACCTGGGTGAGACCAACTACTAAACTGAATGCCAACTGAATGCCAAACATCAACAAAATGCACCATGTGGTGCAGAGATACAATGTGCCAGGTGCTGTGCTGTAGCCACCAAATTGAATATTGTCTTGGATTATTCTGTTTTATTTGAACTCTTCCCAAACCAGAGAAGGCAATAAACTGGCCACAGAAGCTCCCCAATTGTATTAAACTGCTGTTGTAACCAGTTGCATTTATTATATTAAATGCTAGTTAAGTCATTGCTCCTGAGATGCTTTCATCATCAGCTCAGAGATCCTGTAAGGAGGGCTCAGAAATGACAAAACTAGCCAGGCTTTTCCAAAAACTACACCAAAGGTGCGCATGGAGACTTGAACAGATCCAGTTATAAACTACTTCCCCTGACTACAAGTAAAGTTGCTTCATCGGCTAAGTTTGGCTGCCCACAAGGATCCACCCTTTTTCTTGGGAAGTCTGCATTGAACTGTTCATAATGTGGCAATTTTGGGTTACCTGCACCTAAATATAACATAAGCCTTCCCCCTAAAGTCAAACAGTGGATGTACCCTACCAGCAGCTGAGAGTTAGAAAACTGGTTTTGCAGTCAGAGAGGCATAGTGAAGAATAAAAAAGAAAGAGGCTTAAATTACACTTTAAAATGAGCTAGAGAAATTGGCTAATGCAGAATGCAGCAAACGTTTTACTCTCTGGTAGGCAGTGCTTCTTACTAGAAGCATATAATGGTAGAACTCAGGGTTTTGTCCCTTGGCGATTATATGTATCCAGGTGGAATTTGAATTTTATGAGCCTTCAGGCCTAAGTTGTCTTAGGTGCTGTCTGTTTAAAAGAACACATTTCTCTTTGCACATTTTGGTCAGCACTGTAATCAAGGGAGCCACTACATATACATACATATATATATATATATATATATATATGCTGGATCCTGTTCAACTTAATAGATAGAAATTTGGCAGTAGAGTGTTCTCCATATGTGGTTTTCAGCTGTAGAAAAGCTTCTGTCTTTGCTATAAAATAGATTGGGATTGTTCCATTCCAGAGTAGGTTGCCTCTTCATCTAGATGGTTGAGGAGACCTGGATTCAAATGTGAGCTGGCTCTTTATATGGAATTAAGCACCAGTAAAACAAGACACATGCTGGTTTTCTAAGGCTGTTTGTGATATTCCCCTGAAGTTCTGAGGGAATTATTACCCATTTTGTCTTAATTGCATTTTTGGTTTAAGTTTTATCAAAAGCAAACAGGGAAACAGAATGGCACATCCATCAAATATAGCTTGTAATGAACAAATGTGTCTCTCCAGACACTAATCTAACTGTGAAGGTGCAGAGCAGTGTTGGAAGATTTGGCAGTCTAATAAAAGAAATACACCATAGAACATCACAATGAAGTTATTTCACCAGAAAAAATTATCCTGGGATAAATGTACAAACACATTTTCTCAAGGTGCCACAAGTGTAATTGCTTCATTGTACAGGCACAACTTTCTTTCCCATCAAAACAAAGACATTTAACCTTAAATAATGTATTTGTGTAGGCAAAGCAAAAGATTTCGATAGTTGCCAAAGGGAAAGCAAAGAACAATTTTAAGGAAAAGAAAAAGGAAAATCACAATTAATTGCTGAGAATAATTCCAATAGCATGAAATTAGTGTAAATCACAAGTAGCTCCTGTGAAGGTAATGTTAGAATCTCTGAGAAACCAGAAAAAACATCAAAAAAACCTAAATATAAATCACTGAGAGAAAAAGAATTAAAAAACCCCAAGCAAACAACATTACCACGACAGAGAAATTTAAGAATACAGTAAATTAATATTAACGCTGAATGATTACTAAAGGAATAAATACTTCCCCAAAAATATTTAGGCTGGACAGAACCTTGGGCAGCATGGTCTAGTGTAAGGCATCCCTGCCCATTTAGCTAGATGATCTTAAGGTCCTTTCCAACCAAAACCATTCTATAATTCCATGATTCTATGATTCTCTGATTCAGGTCATATGATAGTAGTTTCTTGCAGGAATGTTATTAAGTCTTTATTTTTCCTAGCAAACCTGATGGCCTGTACACAATCTATGTGGATCCCATTGAATCTTTCAGAAGGTGCATCTTCCCTACCTGGCTAACAGCTACCCAGTGTAATGGATGGCAACAGGAATGTTATCAGGTCAAGCAGACATATAGAAACCTACCCAGAATCAGTTTAATGCTCCTGCTCCATCACTCTGAATGTTCACAAGTTTCTCTTCCTTAAATGGCTGTTTTGTGGCAGGTCCTCAAGGAGGAATAGTAGATGAAAGCCCTGCATGGCTCGCACAGTGAAAGCAATTACAATTCTTTCACTGCTGCTTTTATATAATTGATATAATTAATGTTTTTAGGTTCAAAATTAATAAAAACCACATAAAACTCACTGCAGAGTTTGCTCTTGAAGAATACATTCAAATTATCTTTGTGCTCTCTAAAAGAATTAAAAATATTACCCTTAAGTTGTTTATTTCACTAGTTCATTCTTTGAAGCTGTATGTGTCTTTGCAACAGAGGTTGGGATGAATTACAATATATAGTGCATTCTGTGATGGTGTCTGTGTTTTCTCAATACTGCCCCACTTTGGTGAGGGATCGGTTTTTGTTGTCTAAATGGGCTCAGATATGTCATTCTTATTACCAAGGCTTATTTAATTTCATTTACTAGCTTATTGCTTTGGATAATATATGCAAATCGTACATATTAAGAGTGATATGAATTATAGAAAGCATTGCCATTTACGTGGAAGATTCATCAAATGTTAATGTAAAATCTATATATAGAAAGAATAAAATAATAATAAAACATGAATGTGCAGCAAGCATAAAAAATGGAGATCCTGAACTGCGCATTTATTAAGCAAATAAGAACAGCATATCCTTAGCCAGCAAGGGGAAGGGCAACAGAAAATGACTGTGCATTACAGTGACAATGATAACCATTTAAATCAGGTCCCCACTATTCTGACAAGGTATGTGCTTGTGAATGGGGAAAATGAAAATTCATGTCATAAAGGAATTCCAACTGTGCTGATTAGAGAGCAGTAGGGGAGACTTAAAAACTAAGCTCATGGATTTAGGCTTTATGACAGAGCTAATCACAGATTGTTTGGGCGCTACACCAAACACTCAGTAAAAGCTGTAAACCCAAGAATAGTGTTTTATATCATTTTGAGTTTGCATTTCAGAATTTTGTGATTCAAATGTTCTTGCTTGCAGGTATAGCCTGGAACATTTCTAGCTCGTCATAAAGTGTTCTGAATCTGTAACAATCCATTTTTCTCATATTGCAAGAAAAATTGCCACTTATCATTCTAGTATCTGGCAAAGAAACATCCACAGAATCTCATATATCCCTACCTAATTTGGCATAACTGGCAGGCTTTTCTAAAATGAAATAACTGAATAACAATGAATCCCATTGATGATGATTAGAAACATTACAAACAGTGAAAAATTAGCAATATAGTTTCTTATGTTCATAGACTGCTTATGAGAAGAGCATTTTTGTAAAAATCATGCATAATTATTACTCAAGGAGAGGCTATGCAAGGTAAGTCATGTGAATTTTCTCTCTTTCATAAAAAGTTCTTTTTATTGCAGCCTGAATTGTTACACTTCAGAAGTCTACTTAACTTGTCCATATTTTCCTAGTGTTTCATATAATGTTTCCCTACTCAATTGTTTTAAATCAAGCTCTCATTTTCCCATACATTGATAACCATTTACAGCACCATACACGCATCCTTTCAGGAATCAAACATCAATAATCCTCATGTTATTTTTGCTCTTCTGACCACAGCTTTAAATTAGGTAATTTTTACTTTTCTCTAAAAGCCTGGATGTCATTTATTTCTTTTCTCAGTCTGTAACAGGACACATACCTATGGACTTTTCAATACATATTGCTAGCCTTTATAAACCTCTATCATAAAATAGTGAGGCATTCCTTAACATCGGCTCATCCTTGCAACAGAAGGGAAAAAAGGCCCCACTCTTCCAGCAGCAGTTGTGAGATCTCACAAACAGGCTCGTGTATTTCTGGGCTAGACTTTGCACAAGCAGAATAATAAATCACATTTGTAATACCTTATAAAGAGAAATAATTATTAATATGTCCATTAAAACATTAATAAAGTGTTACAAATTGTTTGAGAGCAACTGATTATCTACCGTTCCTAGTAAGGGAGATTTCTATTGCTTCTTCCCTTCTGCTTTGCTTACTTCCCTACCATTCCTCCTGCTGCTGTTCAGTTTATTAACCCCATGTAAACATAGCATTAATGCAAAATGTTACCAGATGTTTAAAACAATCCATGAAAACCATCCCTTAGGTTCTGCAGGCTTGAGTCATTAATCTATAAATTCTTTGTTTTCCACTTAAATATTATAGGATTTTTCCAAAAGGATTTGGTGCTCTCAAAGGTAAAATCTTGCTTGCTTATTAATGCATGAAATCTCACTAAAGTCACTGAAACTACTAGTGTGAAAGACATACTCAAGTTCATTATGGAAAGATTAGTCACTTGTGCTTAAGGAGACTGTCTACGAAGTGCCACAGCAAAGAGAAGTAGTTTCAGTCTCTCATTTACTTTACATGTAGAGCAAATTCTTCCACCATTTGCTTCCAATTTGATAACTGAACAAAGGCATAATAATAAATAACTCAAGAGGGGAAAAAAAAGGCAAAACAAAGTTATTTACTTTAATAAACCACAGCTTCAGATTACGGGGACCAGAGGATCTTTCTCCTGTCACCCAGCAGGGAAGCAAGGAGCTGCCCTGCAGCCTTCCATCTCGTTTCACTCACTACATGGGCACTTCATCAATCTGCAGATGCCCAGAGAGTTTCCCATGCACAGACTGAGCAGACCACCTGAAGAATTTTGGGGAAAATTAATCGAGGGCAAAAGAACAGCCCAAAATAAAAGAGAAGCCCACACATCCCCATATAGGTGTTCTTACTATTGCCCAGCTAGCGCTGCTCCTAGTCCTGTTTCCCCAAGGAGAAAAATTCAGACCAAGACTTGCACAGCCTCTCCTTCTGAAGGTGCCTGGAAGAGGCACGGTGCTTCCCAGAAAGCTGGGTGCTATGGTTGGGCACTGCCAAGCCTTCACAGGAATTAAAGCTACTTCCTCTTGGCAGCCTCCCAGGAGAAAATACTGGCAGTCATGTCCCCTTCACGTCTCCTCCCCTCGCTTCCCACAGGCTTAGGAAGCAGAGTGGCTCCAGACAGCACAAGGAGACTCTCCCTATTCAGCTGTCCTGAGGTCAGCAAGGACTTTGGTACAGCTGTGTTAACCTTTACTGCAGAGCTCTGCTATTTGCATTTGTAGTCCAGGCACTTCAGAGAACACTCTTAAAACTCCATGTTAATTACAACAATGAATAGCTTCTTGTGTGTGTGTGAGGCAACACCCCACCTACCACTTCAATTAATCTCCTTGTGCCACACTACACCAGGATCACTTTATATTGAGCAAAGCAGCCTCTGGCCTGACACCCAACTTCTGGCTCATCATGAGCAAAGCAAACCTGCCAAACCCAGCTGTGGATGTTACCACTGGTCCTCACCCACCCAGAAACCTGTGATGGTGACACAGAAAGAAGGCTTTGCTGCTTTGGGGATACATGCAGTAAGAGTGAGGAATGATTCACACATCCTTCTGGAGCTCTGCGTTTGGGACAACTACTCAAGAAACAAGCGCTGCGAAAGAAAGGTGCGCAGAAGGAACAAGCAAATTGCTCAGATTAAAGCCAATTCCCTCATCGAGAAATCAACAGGCAGGACGCCAAAAGGCACTGCTACAGAAAGTGCTCTAAAAACCTGGTAACTCTGTAGAAAATTGTCTCCTTTTTATGGGTTAGTGGGTTTTTTTAACTCCTTATATCAAATGTAAATGGGGATGTTTAGTAAAATCTCAGAAGATAACGAAATACTAAAAAAGATAATACCTTTCCCTTTAAAATTCTTTTCTGTAAAATATCTCTTTCAACAAATAATTATCTCTTCTGAAATCCAAGTATTTACTATATCTATTAGTATTTAATCCTGCACACCTTGATCTCTCAAAACCGATGGCAATTTTGGTTTTGGAGATGCAATGTAGAATATTATCATAGAATCACAGAATCATAGAATAGTTAGGGTTGGAAAGGACCTTAAGATCATCCAGTTCCAACCCCCCTGCCAGGGGCAGGGACACCTCACACTAAACCATGCCACCCAAGGCTATGTCCAACCTGGCCTTGAACACAGCCAGGGATGCAGCGCTCACAGCTTCCCTGGGTAACCCATTCCAGTGCCTCACCATCCTTACAGGAAAGAATTTCTTCCTCATATCCAACCTAAACTTCCCCTGTTGAAGTTTGAACCCATTACCCCTTGTCCTATCACTACAGTCCCTAATGAGGAGTCCATCCCCAGCATCTCTATAAGCCCCCTTCAGATATTGGAAGGCTGCTATGAGGTCTCCACCACGCAGCCTTCTCTTCTCCAGGCTGAACAGCCCCAACTTTCTCAGCCTATCTACATACAGGAGGTGCTCCAGTTCCCTGATTATCCTCGTGGCCCTCCTCTGGACTTGTTCCAACAGTTCCATGCCCTTTTTATGTTGAGGACACCAGAACTGCACACAATATTCCAAGTGAGGTCTCACAGTATTACCACCTTATTTCCAAGAAATATTTGTGCCCTGGTCTAGGAAACCTCCAAGCATCCATGTATAAATACCTATGGTCTACCTAAGTATGGGTTTTTTAATTTTTATATGCATGACAAGCACAACAAAAACACTGAAAAAAGAAGAAATAGCCTATTTTGTCCAAGTAACAGTAAAGTGGAAATCAGTAGTAGGACAATATATATTGCTTATTAAACTAATTAATTATTACTGGTCTCATATTAACTACCAAGTAAAGGAAAATTAATAGTAAGCTTGAGAAACTTGTACCTCCCTTCACACAATGGAACAGAATTTGACCACCTGAAGTGTCTCTCCTCTTGTGGCAGGATTCAGTCTGTACTTCAAAAGTAAAAAAGCCTCCCAAACTGGTCACAGCAATGCTATTATCCATTAGAAGTTAGAAGGAATGAAACGACACGAAATCTGGCATAGGGCCCAGACCTGAATGAGGCTGTTGCAGACTAGCCTGACACTGATATATTCTATGGTTTCCACCGAAGTATTGAAAGGTTTCATGGCTGCAGCAAAGCCCCACAATTCTGCACTCGCTGCCAGGCCCTTGCGCTAAAAAAGGCTGATTCATGGCAAAGGGAGGTGGTGCAGGCAAGAGCTGAGAACGACCTAGAAATAGCAGACAGGGCTGAGGATCACATTATAACTGATACAGAGATTATTGGTCAAGTGTTTGACAATGCAGAACAAGAAGAGCCTAAGGATTCCTTTTGGAGATAAACTAGTTTTCTGTGCAATGTTAACAACCTGAGTTCAGAGGACGGACATCAGTAGGTGTTTACAATGTGAAAAAGTATGGTTGAATAATGCACCATCATGCTTTTCATAATACTTCTTCTTTTCAAAAAAAAGCAATTATAAGCTATTTTCATGGGCTCGTAATCATCATTTCCCATAGAAACTGCGGAGACTGTTAATGAAACATACAGAAATATCTGAAATGCTGATTGTCACTATGTAATTCCTACAACGCTGAGACACATTTAGTAGGAATTATCTGGGTACTCAAACAACTCCATCTTTGAAAATAACACAGAAATGACACTTCAGTTCCCATCTGCAAACCTTGCAAAGTACTGCGCAAAGAAAAACATTACATACAAGTCAGACAAAGACATCAACCCTGTAGGTGCAGGGTGCAGAACAGGATTTATCTAGGCAATGGTACAACAATATTTGCTGTTTTTTAGAAAATAAAGGAAAACTGCTGAGATGGATAGAGTGGCAAATGGTCTCCCTTAAGAACTTTCAGAAGTATTTTTACAGACTGGTGTTTGTTTGACCCAGTAATAAAAAGGTTGTGAAGATACAGCTACCGTTTCCAGATGTACATATAAGAAATAGGAAGAAGAGATGCTTAACCAAAGACAATGTTAGCATTAATCATAAATATGCTGCAGACATGTGGAGGACATTTCTGATAATCAGTGAAGTTCTGAAACAAATGTCTAACAAGAGTAATGGAATGAGGAAAAATCAAAAGAGCTTTTAAGTGGAGCTTTAGCAGTGAAGAGGTTCACAAATAAAATACCATTCTTACAAATGAGAATATTCACTAATTTATAACTTTATTATTATTATTAACTTTAACATAGGGAAAAGATAAAAAATTGCAGCAATTTGAAAAATTAACAAAGAAAACTACCTAAAGACACAGCCTCCTTTCAGCTTCATCATTATTTTTCTAAAATGGGCAAAATTTACTCCTACAGAAAATTTGTTTCCAGCTCCATCTTTTTCCAGTAATATCAGCATGACATACTTTTGATCTGAAATGATACTAACAAATGGCATTCTTTGTTTTACCCAAGTACAGAAATGTCTACTAAAAAGAGTGATTTGCCAGCTAACTGAGCTGGTGGGTTCTTTCCAACAAACCATATCACTCTTAACAGCACATTATATGGCTTACAAATGTTGACAGCAATATATTACCAGAGAAAGTACAATACTTTCAATTTAATATTCGAAATGTTGGCTTAAAGTGAACAACACCTTAAGAAAACTGAACCATTGTCAAGACATCAACCTACAGTTCTAAAAATAGGAAACTGAAGTCTTCATTTAATAAGAAATTATCTTCCTGTATCAATTAAGAGTCCGTCTTTACTATCTGACTTCTAAAATCTTTGCTGTTTTACTTGTTCTTAGTAGTTATTCTTAAGATCTCTGTAATATGCTATGGAGTATCTAAATATCAGTGTGCTCCATCTGGTATTTCTCTTCTGGGGTCTGATTCCTCTGCTGCATTGCTTTTCCATGGACACGGCAGCTGTTAGATAAGCTGAGTCAATTCAGGTCTTCCATTAGTGTCGCAGCAAAATATCAAGAACAACGAGTGGTCCAGTGTTTTATTCTGGGTAACTCATATTTAAATTGATTTTCCCTAATATAGAATTTTTATAATTGCTCTTTCATGTTCTAGGCCTGCCTTTAAGGAACAATTCCCAAGGAGGAATACCCACCATACCTGTTATGAGAAATTGCAGTTGAATAGTTCAAAACCCCTACCAGAAATTGACATAGGCACCAAACTCTCATAAAGGGCTGAATGCCCAGGGAGTGGGCATCCACATTGTCTTAAAATAGGCACTGGGTTAAAATACCAAGAATGAACTAAAATTAGTTGCTGACATTTCAAATGTAGCCAAACGTAGAACTCAGCATGAAGAGAAGTACCCTGATTATTGTGCTTTGTTCCATATATTTTTGGTAGTTTCTTCACTCTCATTTGGCAATACTGTCCCAGGATGTCAGACATCTACACTCTGTATAATTTTGGTAGCACTGAAAGCTGAACACACTGTAATGAAAAGGAATTGAGCAGTCTCATTTCACCTCCAAAACTGAGCAAAATGCATGACATAGACAAACAGCAAGAATGAAGAGAATTAAATTCAGTTCTTCTTTTGCTTTTAATATCCTAAGACATAGATTCCAAAAAAAGGTATGTCACCAGCTGTGTGCAACAACCACAGCAAAAAATAACTGCTGCTTGCTCCCTGTTCCCCAGAGGGCAGTGACCAGGAACAGATGCAAAAAGAGAGACTCTAAGAACATTCCCCCAGTATCTTTCACAGCTCCTGGCAATCTGCAGTCTGGGGACTTCCGGAGCTGGAGGTTACATCAGCATCTTCCTGTTTAGTAGCCCTCAACAGACCTTTCTTTCATGAATTGTCTAATCATTTTTTAAACCTATATATATTTTGGCATACAAAACATCCTGTAGCAATGGATCCCATGACTTAATTGCGTGTTGTGCAAAATGAGTACTTCCTTTTGTTTGCTCTCAATCCGCAGCACAACCATGTTATCTGATGCCTTGTAGGTGCTGTGTTCAGAGAACGGAATAGTACTGTCTTGCCATTTAAAACTTCTCTCCCATGTTTTCTGACTCTTTCCCCACTGAAGACTCACAGACTGTTCATGTCTCTTCCGTCGCCATGCATACTTGATCATTCCCAATATCTTCCCTGTTTTCCCCAGTTCCATATTGTCTTTTTAGGAGAAAGCTGATAGAACTTCACATCATATTCCAAATGTAGATATGCTGCTGAGTACACTGGCATACAGCAATCTTTGATTTAATTTTGCATTTTCTTGCTAATAATTCCCAATATTTTATTAGCTTTTTTCACTCACTCAAAGTGCCAAGGTGACATTTTCAGGGAGCTGCTCATAAGCAATTCTCAGAACACTTTTCTCAGCTTTAATTTTGACTAACATCTTCAAAAATAACTTAGCATGAGAAAAACTGATCAATTCACTACTCCTGGTCACTTCTTTAGTTCAGCTACGAATATATTTAACAGCAAAGATTCCCAACCTAGATGTCTGGAGGACAGCACTAGTTTCTAATGAAAACATAGAACAACTGATTTTTAGCTTTGTTGTATCTGCTTCTCATTTCTATTTATTCTAACTTTTCTCCTACCAGCACCTGAACACAAGACAGGTCTTCAGCCTGGGCACTTTAAAGGAGAAATCAAACTTTCTTCAAAAGAGTGTACACAAATGCATGTAATTCATTAAGCTTTCCTGCCTTATCATTCCTCCTGCATGTGTATTTTATGCATTTATTAGCTATGCAGCTTCTCTGGCAGAATTTCTACTCTGGAGAAAATGGTTTTCTTCTTCAACCATTTATGCCTTCAGCAACATGTTTCTCAAAATCTTCTTAGGGCTGCATCATGGTTTTATATTTATATATGATTTGGTTTTATATTTAACCAGCCAAGGTTATGCCCTTTTTCCACCTCCCATTTTGAGCCAGATGCTTTTTTATTTATGAAAGCCTCCTTTTGCTCTCCCTTTTAACCATGCTGCTCCTTTTTGATAGAGCTATATATTTACTCAAAACCTCTAAAGCAGCATAACAGCCCTAAGAAATATTTACAAGCAGTACTACCAACTCATTCTATAATATTTATATATATATTACCTTGAAACACTGTTGTTAAATGCAGTGAAAGTATAAAGAAGGCATTTATTGCTTAAACTAGAAAAATTCCATTGTTATTAATTTTGGGAAGGGTTTTAATGTTGGCACTGAAACACTTGTAGCTACCTAATAAGAGGATTAGTTACCTGAGGCATATATCACAAAGAATGGAGACTCTCTCACATCCAGCACATTGATTTCCAGAGACTGAAAATAAAAAAAGGTACCTTCACCTTCTTAGGTGAATTATTGATTAGCTCAGCCTTAAAAGTGCCCACTTCTCTCCACTGATTGCAGGGGGAGTTTGGATAATGAGCTCTTACATTGACATCTATGCTGTAGATACTTAAAATTAGGTGACATAACTCCTGCCAAGAGGAAACTCTGTCATGACACTTTTCTATTCACTATATGCTGACAATGAAGATGACACAGTATAGGAGATGTGACATTCTGTCACTACTATTAGAAGATACTTCTGTACTGGAGTGATGGTCCGTAGCTTTTACAGATTGAAAAAACACTGAACACTCATGTCACACCTGTATTTGGCAAGGTGATAGAAAAACACTGTGATTTAAAAGCAGTGTGACCAGATTTAAACCAGTTGACTGCAGAAAAAACTTCTGAAAGACAGGTCGGTTGTTGCAGCAAACCCCAAACCATCTTCTGACGTTAAGTGTGGATGGGTTTTCAACCTGCATTAGGTGGAAACCTGGCACTGCTTATTTATTTCTTAATTGTAGAGCCTTGACTCCTTGATCCTCATGATTTTCAGGTTTACAGTCAGAGCAGAAGACTTAATTTACTGTCACTAATACGTAATTTATATTGTGACCTTGGCCACAACATGTATTCTTGTGATTGTGTTGGGAAGTAATGCTCACTCATTCCCAGCTTCTTAGCTAAGCAGTGTAGAACAACAGTCTGCATATTCTTTGCCAGTTTTTTCCAGCTATAACTCTAACTCAAGCTGCTTTCAGCACTGACCTTTTCCATTACTTGCAAACAAGGCCAACATTTTTTGTGGGCCTTTTACATTACTCTCCTATAGATCAGTATGCCTGTGGTTTTGCCCCCTAATGCCTGTCATGTTGGCAATTACTATGCTTTTGGAGACTAAGAATGGAAGTTCTGCAAGTGGTGAAATTGTGGAATATATCTTTTTTATGGTCTCTTTCCAGATACGCTTCAAAGCCAGGTCTCCCTAGGTTTCTACCATTAGAGATTTTGTGCACCCATGGAGACTAACAGAAGCTGAATGTTGCTATAGAAATAGCGATATTAACTACTGCCCCACGGATTGCAGCCTCTGTTGGATCCCAATTCCCCTCAAATTGAAAACAGTGGCAGAACTCCAGCATTACTTATTTGTGGGGAAGGGTAAGATTCATAGGAAACCCTGGGCAAGCTTGTAAATAGTTTGTCTTGAGCTAAATGAAATATGTCATTTGCCCCTAATGATCTCTCTCTGATAGCACTTTCATCAAAGATAGCAGTTTGCAATGTACCAGTGGATGTGAAGAAATTTTCTTAACATCCTCAACAACATCCACAAAATACAACAGAGCTGCTCCAGGTTAGAAGGTTCCAGCTGTCACTGAAAGTTTAAGGAGCTTCCCAGGATCTGGAAGTCTTGGGATGTATAGGTACCTGCAGGACGTGAGACGTTTGACATTTAGGTATTTTAATCCTTTTACCTCTGCAGATCAAAACTGCCATTATCAGCCTAGATGATTTCAAGGAAGCATCACCATTTGCATCTTGTTCTGCTTTTTCAGCATACCTAGTCCAGACTCCCTTAACAGCCTGCTTTCTACTACAGAAACACCCACCACAACATTGAGCCCAATATTCAGTGCATGCAGGTCATGCTTTTCTCTCACAGTAACATTCACATCAAACACAGGCAGCAAAGCAGGAGGTGCAGGCACACTAAACAGCTTGGTAAAGGAATGCAGAAGAGCTCAGAACCCTATAAAATGCTTAATGGTTCCGCTGATTTAAAAGCTAAAAGTTATCTCACATCCACATATACAACATTAAGTAAACTTACTGTCATGGGTTCAGCAGCAGCAGTCATTTTTCTCCTCCTTGGTAGCTGGTGCAGCGCTGTGTTTTTTTGATTTTGGGCCTGGGAACAGCACTGATAACACCAGTGTTTCGGTTACTGCTTAGTGATGTCCTTAGTCTGGCCAAGGACTTTCTGAGTTTCATGTTCTGCCAAGGAGGAGGGGAGCCGGGAGGAAGCAGAGACAGGACACCTGACCCAAACTGACCAAAGAGGTTATTCCATACCACAGCACGTCATGTCCAAGATAGAGGACGGAGAGGAGAGACCCAGAAGGGTGGGGGGTGCACTGCGTGGTCAGGCTTGGTATTAGGTGGTGAGAATTGTATTCTTTCCTTGTATTTCTCTTGTCATTATTATTATTGGTGGTAGCAGTAGTGGTTTGTGTTATACTTTAGTTACTAAACTGTTCTTATCTCAACCTGTGGGAGTTGCATTCTTTTCGATTCTCCTTCCCATCCCTCCGGGAGTGGGGGGGGGGGAAGAAAAAGGGGAAAGTGAGGGGAGAACGAGCTGTGTGGTTAGAGAGGCTTAAACCACGACACTTATTAAAGGTGATATGTACTGTAACAGTTTGATGTGTTTGAATAATAATTTGGGCATGAATAGTTAGTGCAGATGTCATCCACTCTGGATTTTGGTTCCTTATGTATGCAGCATTTCTATTTAACAACATCTAGCAAACTGTGACTGTAATTACAACAGACACACTAATTCAGTATTTTTATCCTCAACTGATACAATCCAAACTCCTAGCAAGTGTATTTTTCTCACAGTTTCAGAACATTTCAAGATATCCACATGTCCTGGGTTCAGCAGTAGCAGTCATTTTTTCTCCTTCTTAGTAGCTGGTGCAGGGCTGTGTTTTTGACTTTCAGCCTGGGAACTGTGCTGATAACACTGATGGCTTTAGTTACTGCTCAAATATTTAGTCTGAGCAAGGGCTTTCTGAGTCTCATGCTCTGCCAGGGAGGAGGGGAAGTCGGGAGGAAGCAGAGACAGGACACCTGACCCAAACTAACCAAAGAGGTATTCCATACCACAGCACGTCATGTCCAGGATGTGAAAACTGGGGGCAGTTACCCGGAAGGGTTAGATCACTGCTCTGTCGGGCTGGGTATCGGTTGGTGGGTGGTGAGGGGTCGTATGCTCTTCCCTTGTTACTTCCCTTATCACAGAATCATAGAATCATAGAATAGTTAGGATTGGAAAGGACCTTAAGATCATCCAGTTCCAACCTCCCTGCCAGGGGCAGGGAAAACTCCCACTAAACCATGCCACCCAAGGCTATGTCTAACCCGGCCTTGAACACCGCCAGGGATGGAGCATTCACAACTTCCCTGGGTACCCCATTCCAGTGCCTCACCACACTTAGAGGAAAGAATTTCTTCCTCATATCCAATCTAAACTTCCCCTGTTTAAGTTTGAACCCGTTACCCCTTGTCCTATCACTACAGTCCCTAATGAAGAGTCCCTCCCCAGCATCCGTATAGCCCCCCTTCAGATATTGGAAGGCTGCTATGAGGTCTCCACACAGCCTTCTCTTCTCCAGGCTGAACAGCCCCAACTTTCTCAGCCTATCTTCATACGGGAGGTGCTCCAGTCCCCTGATCATCCCTGTGGCCTCCTTTGAACTTGTTCCAACAGTTCCATGTCCTTTTTATGTTGAGGACACCAGAACTGCACACAATACTCCAAGTGAGGTCTCACAAGAGCAGAGTAGAGGGGCAGGATCACCTCCCTCGACCCGCTGGTCACGCTCCTTTTGATGCAGCCCAGGATATGGTTGGCTTTCTGGGCTGCAAGCGCACAATGCCGGCTCATGTTCATTTTCTTATCGACCAACCAGCCCAAGTCCTTCTCTGCAGGACTGCTCTGAATCTCTTCTCTGCCCAACCTGGAGCTGTGCCTGCGATTGCTCAGACCCAGGTGTAGGACCTTGCACTTGACGTGGTTAAACTTCATCAGGTTGGTATCAGCCCACAAGCATGTCAAGGTCCCTCTGGATGGCATTCCCTCCCTCCAACATATCAACCGAACCACACAGTTTGGGAAGAAAGGGGGGTAGTGAGCAAGCGATCTGTGTGGCTGATTTATGGCTGGGCTTAAACCATGACAGTTCTTTTTGGCACCCAACATGGGGCATGAAGGATTGAGATAATGACAGGATTAATAATCACTTGTCACAATGCTGATTTATTGCCTCTCAAAGTCGTTGCTCTTGCTCTCACAGGTTCAGCATGTTGTACCTTACAGCTGGTATTTGCTTAATGTTTATCAGATGGGGTGCTTGGGCTTAGGTTCTTGTTTCATTGTACTTTATGGTATTGACTTGTAATACAGGTGGGCTCCAGCAGCAGGGCGGGATGGACGTGGATGTGGACTTGTACCTGGCCATCCGGCTGCCCTTCACCATCCTAGCCCTCATCCTCACCTCCATCTCCATGAGACTGCAGGGAGCCGAGGGGGAGCGGGCCCAGGGGCCACAGGCAACCAAACTGGCCTGGCAGATCTGCCCCGGGGACCAGGAGGCTGGGAGGGAGCAGCTGCTGGTGGAGGAGGTAGGGGCCCTCAAAGAGGGGAAGGAGCCGGCAAGCACAGCAACTACACCAGCCCCAGGGACAAGCACAGCAGTGTCATTTGAGAGTTCTGAAGGGTTTGAGTGGCCTTTGGGTGCCCTTGAGACCTGCCTGCTGATTGTGATGGGGATCAGCATGGTGGCATGCATACACAGTGTGTTTTACCCACAACCATTTCGTCTGGTCCCAAGAGTTAAGCAGAGTGGGGTGTGGGCCTTGTCTGGGGTTAGACTACGATGTAGGATGACCAAGAGATTTTCCCCGAGGCTGGACAGCCATGAGTGGCAGGGTGTGTGGGACAGCATGGACGAGTATCTAGTCCACTGGGCCCCTCCAGTGCTTTGGAAGCATTGCAGATGGAAGGCAGCTGTATGGACTCCCCAACAACAAGCTGCAGAAACTGCTGGAGGGGAGGGTGAATTATTTTGAACCTGGTGGGCCCATGACACTTCAGGCCATCAGGGCAGAGGTGCAACATACAGATGGACTCATGATCGAGGGGTGGACTTAACAATGGACACTGTTGCCCAGGTTATTCATGACTGTGAAACGTGCTGCAATTAAGCAAGCTAAACGGTTAAAGCCTCTTTGGAACGGAGGACAATGGCTGAAGTACAGATATGGGGAGGCCTGACAGATTGATTATATCACACTCCCACCAACCCGCCAAGGCAAGCGCCATGTGCTTACCATGGTGGAAGCAACCACCGGATGGCTGGAAACATATGCTGTGCCGCACGTCACTGCCTGGAACACTCTCCTGGGCCTTGAGAAACAGATTTTGTGGCGACATGGCACCCCAGAGAGAATTGAGTCAGACAATGGGACTCATTTCCGGAACAGCCTGATAGACATTTGGGCCAAAGAGCATGGCATTGAATGGGTATATCACATCCCCTACCATGCACCGGCCTCTGGGAAAATCAAACGGTACAATGGGCTATTAAAAACTACACTGAGAGTAATGGGTGGTGGGACTTTCAAACATTGGGATACACACTTAGCAAAAGCCACTTGGCTGGTCAACACCAGAGGATCTGCCATCAGGGCTGGCCCAGCCCAGTCAGAACTTCTACATACTGTGGAGGGGGACAAAGTTCCTGCGGTGAATATAACGAATTTGCTGGGGAAGACAGTCTGGGTTATTCCTGCTTCACGTAAAGGCAAACCCACTCATGGGATAGCTTTTGCTCAGGGCCCCAGATATACTTGTTGGGTAATGCAGGAAGATGGGGAAGTCCAATGTGTACCCCAAGGGTATTTGATTTTAGGGGAAAACAGCCAATGAACTCAATTGCATGCTGTTGCCTGCTATGTAGCACTTTTATAGCCCGACAACTAGATGTCATCAGGTCACCAGTGACTGGCCCTGACTTCCCTCCGACCATCATCCCAACAAAGAATGAACTTTGATGAAACCAGACGAGTTCTGTGGTAAAGGCAATGACCCAAGACTGCACACAGCCTCTCCTGCTCTGAAAGACTGTTACAAGAGATGGAGCCTGACATCATGGACCGAATAGACTCAGCAGCTTTACAGGTATTGGTCCATGCACTAAGGAATTATCTCTCTCTCTCTCTCTCTGTGGATGTATATATATGTACACATATGTATATATATAAGAGTGATGATATATTGAAAATGTGGGCTCTGAGCATGATGTGAATGGTGTGACATAAGGGGTGGATACTGTCCTGGGTTCAGCAGTAGCAGTAATTTTTCGCCTTCTTAGTACCTGGTGCAGTGCTGTGTTTTTAACTTTCAGCCTGGGAACAGCGCTGATAACACCAGTGTTTTCAGTTACTGCTTGGTAATGTTTTGGTTTGCCCGAGGACTTTCTGAGTCTCATGCTCTGCCAGGGAGGAGGGGAAGCCGGGAGGAAGCAGAGACAGGACACCTGACCCAAACTGACCAAAGAGGCATTCCATACCACAGCACATCATGCCCAGTATATAAACTGGGGGCAGCCACCCGGAAGGGTTAGATCACTGCTGGGTCAGGCTGGGTATCAGTCGGCAAGTGGTGAGCGGTTGTATTCTCTTCCCTTGTTATTTCCCTTATCATTATTATTATTGGTGGTAGCAGTAGTAGTTTGTGTTAAACCTTAGTTACTAAACTGTTCTTATCTCAACCTGTGGGAGTTACATTCTTTTGATTCTCCTCCGCTTCCCCCTGGGAGCAGGGGGGGGGAAGAAAAGGGGGGAGTGAGAGAGCGAACTGTGTGGCTGATTTATGACTGGGCTTAAACCACAACACCATACCATTCCTTAAACAAATGCACATATGTCCCTGGTATCCTACAGCCTGCACAAAAGTAGTCCATGAACTTCCAGTTCTTATCATTTGTTAATATTATTTTAAAAAATGCATGAGGCATTAAAAGAAATAAAGGACGATGAGTAAATGTTTGTCAAACCTTACTGCATCATCAGTTACACAACAGATGCAGTGAAATCACAGTATTTGCATTGGGTTTGCATGGCAAGGTTTTGGTAGCAGGGGGGCTACAGTGGTAGCTTCTTCAAGAAGCTGCTGGAAGCTTCCCCCATGTTTGATGGAGCCAATGCTCCAAGATGGACCCACACTGGAGCAGTTCGTAAGGAGCTGCAGCCTGTGGGAAGGACTCACATCAGAGAACCTCATGCAGGACTGTCTCCCATAGGAGGAACCCCACACTGGATTAGGGGCAGAGTGTGAGGAGTTGTTCCTTGTGGAGGAAGGAGAAACAGAGACATGTGATGAACTGACTACAGCCCCCATTGCCTGTCCCCCTGCACCACTGCTGAGGAAGGAGGTAGAGAAAATCAGCAGAAAAGTTAGAAGGGGGGACATGCAGCCTTTGCTTTTGCTTTATTAAACTGCCTTTATATTGACACGTGAGGTTTTTCCATCTTGTTTTCCCCTCCCTGTCCTGCTGAGGAGGGGAGTGACAGAGTCTTAGTGGGCACCTGGTGTCCAGACAGGGTCAACTCACCACGTTATTGTACCCTGAAGCATATTATTGCTGATCCTCTCTCTTAAGCAAGCAAGCTAAAATCAGAAGCTGGATGCAGACCAAATCTTTCCAGTTTTAAATAAACTTCTTTTCTGTTTTGCCCTATTATTCAATAAAATGTTCCCGAAACAATGGTTTCATAAGCTATAAACAAGTTTGGCATTTAAATAATTAAATTTGAATGGAGGAACAGAGAATATATTAAAGGCTTGTGTCTTCAGTCAATAAAGCTAGCGATATTTCTAAGTTTTAGTGCAGAAAAGAACTCCCAGCTTCTAAACAAGATCAAGGTCTGCTTATGCCAAATGACCTGAAGGCACATTCTGCAGGGCCTCTGCCTTTTACACTTCTGCAGGGGGTGAAGAGAAGTATGGGGCAAGGCAAACTAAAATCTTATGCATTTGTTGTTGTTGCAGACCAAAAAACTTATGTAATTTATAAGCAAGTTTTTCCTTTGTTATTATTCCATTCCCTTCTTTGGGAATAGAAGAGAGAGGCTGTTGCTGGGTTGTACCTAGTGCTGAAGAATACCCCTGACTGCCCCTCAAATCCCCACAGAGCCAAAAATGTACTTCCACTGGACTTCAACCAGATTCAGAGAAGCCATAGGGCTATTTAGACATTTTCTCTTTAATAACTCATTAATTTGGGTTTGTACTGTAGAAAGAAGCCTTTCCCATGAACCTCCTAGCTCCTTTCCATCAGACTGCTTGTCAACAAATCCTGGGATGCTGGCAGTGCCAAGCCACAGCCATACATTCAATTCAAAGCAGAAATAATGCAAGTGAAGAAAAGATGAGATAAGGATTCTATGGACTATAAAAGGACTATGTGATGAAGCATTTCTTGTCCCTACCCATGGCAAGGGGGTTGGAGCTAGATGATCTTCAGGTCCTTTCCAACCCTAACTATTCTGTGATTCTATGATTCTATAAGCGTGGCTTGCAATTGCTTTGGGAGTGGAATCAGAATCTCTTCTGCTTGCAAAGAAAGAAAGTTTACCCCAGTGGAATGATCTACATAAATTCTTCTGTACAACTGAAGAACCACATTAAGCACCTAAAATTTGCCTTACACAACATAAGGTGCTGTGCTGGCACACACAGGGATGAGCATCACTGCAGGGCAAATTTCAGCTATGGTATGTATTTGCCTATCTAGCATCTAAAGATCTGGGCAAAGCATTCTGCACACAAATACATACCTCAGGAAAGAGGGAGAAAAGCATTAGCTCCCCTTAATGTATGTAGCAGTCATTTGGGAAATCCCCCCAAGGACTTTGCTCTAAAAATTATTGGGCAAAGGTGTCTGAGAATGTGAATTTCCAGAGTGCTGTGAGAAGTGAAACTGCATCCATCAAAAGAAACTGGTTTCCTGCTTCTATTCTTCTTGCCTTTCATTTTTCAGATGTTTAAGCTAGATAATGAAAAGCCATTCCAGACCATTTTAGGTATTGCTGGGATGAGGTAAGGCTGTTATCTATTTGAATGAGAATTATTTTTCATTGTCTGCTGATATAAACAGGTAGATACGTTTTTGCTTTCCCCTTACTTTCAACTGACATAAAAATCTTAACACCTTCGGAAGAGCAGTGCGGAATTTATCCATTCCATTTGCTTTAGCCCGCAGTACACCAATAGGAATTAGTGACTATAGCTACGCATTCCCTTGAAAATCTGGAGTGTGCAAATTTCACATTAAGTTGGTTTTATGTGGTTTCACAATTTCATTATCCTTTTTTTACTTCCTTCTCCCCTCATCAGTTTTGCAATACATGTGGAGTGTAAACTAAAGAAAGCACCTACCTCATCCAGACCTTTTGACTTTTCATGCAATAGCAGGCTGACATAATTGAGACCAGGATCTCAATTTTATGTTGTATTTAAAGATGGTTCTAGGAACCCATGTCACACCCACTACCTTATAAGTATCTGGACATACAAGTATACTGGATCTACAGCTCCCAACATATCACCAACACTTTCTGCACCTTTTAAAGTACCACCCATGCAACGGTTGAGCCAACTGAGCAAAAGTTAACAGTGTGCGTAACAGCATTATTTCTCAGGGAGGGGGGCTTGACCAAAGACACCGACAGCTAAAGGCAATCCAATTCTGAATTATATAAAATTACTTGAGAGAAAAGTCAATGAAAAACCACATGTTTCATGGTCATTGTACATTTCTTAATTCTCCAGGCCTTACTTTGATCAGTCTTTTCAATCCACAAATCTTTCAGAATCCAGACTAGACTCTGCAAACCAGCCCACTGCTTCTGGGTCTTGGAAATAGACGTCTCTTACAGCCAACAGGCAACTGAACCAGTTGCATATTGTCAGGTGTAAAAAATATCAAGAGCCATTATGCAAGCTCAATTCACACTCATTTCACAGCCCCAACTTTGCTGATGAAGTTTCTTGTATATGAAATAACGTAACTGCTAGTTTTCATGAAAAATCAAAACACCACCATAATTTATTTATACAGAAAACTTCCTCAGATGAATGATAATTCACTTCATTCCTCAGACTACTCATGTGAATTTCTCAAACTGATCAGGCACTTTTCAAAGCTGAATTGTACTTCTGAGTTCCAAAACTTACATAGACTCATTTTTCAGGGAAAACGTATTTGTGGATTAATGAGCCCAAGGCTGGCTGCATCAGGCTTTGAGTGAAATGGATATGCCATGTGCAATCTACTGTTTCTCATTCCAGGATGAGGTCACTGGATTTAACCACTCTCACATTATGCAGCTTTATAAGGAAAATAGTTTTTGTCGAATCAGCAGTTTTTAACTCGTCTCAAAAGCTTTGGGATTTTTTTTGCAGTTAATATAAAAGTTGTTGCAAAAACAAAGATTAAGATTATTAAAAATACAAGCCTGTGTAAATATTTCTAAAACCTTATTTAAATTGGGCAGATTACCAAAAATACTCACTGACTGCAATGGGAAAGACAAATACTTGGTTTTCTCGAAAACATGCCATTTATTAAGTAGCCTAATTTGGGGCTTCTCTTTGGACTTCTGAAAGTGCCTTACATCCTTTCGCATTCTGAAACTAGAGGGGAGAGTTTTGATCATCTCCTAACACAGTCAACTTACATGCACCCAATGAGCCTTACATCTAACCTAAAACCATGTCAGTGATCTATGGTACTGCTCAAGTACAGCCCAGAAACCAGCCACTGATTTACAACATGAAAAGCCATGGGGATTTCCAGTCCTTTACTTCAGGGTTCGGTCCTCATGAGCTGCTGTGTGGTTACACACCAACCCTGTCCTTTTTCAATGTTCAGCATTATAAAATGCCCTTCCGTCCAAGTCCTGCAGCTTTCAACTGATTAATTTCCAGTATAGATGACCTGAAAGCAGTGTGACACAGCAATAAGCTACAGAGCAACCCCTTAGCAAGTGCAAAATTAATAAATATTATACTTGGCAAGATTTTCACTAAACTCTCACTGGTCTCAGTTCTGATTTAGGACTGGCACCTATCTTTGCACCAGCATCAAAGTCAACTTTCAGCAGTGCAGATGTGGCACAGCATAGTTCTGCTAAGTATTGTTAAATTACACAACTTTAATTTATTTGATTCCATCTGTCATTACAGTGGTCACCTTTTGGAACAGCACTTGCAGTGTGACTCCATCATCTCAGATTTTCTCAGGCCAAAAAAAAATTATCCATCCTCTGCAGCTTTTGGGCAGGGATTTGCTTTGGCATTGCACTTCCTTCCCCAGCCCCTGCCAAATGTCAGAACGTTTGGAGAGAGAACATTCTTCACCATAAAAACAAAGAAACACAGAAATAAAGGAGTAGTTAAGAGAGCAAGACTGCTGTCTTCCCACCTAGAGCACACTGTGATGAGGAGCAGTTGACTGCAACACAGGCTTCCTGTGATGTGGGACAGCTTTCACAACACAAATATGTATCCTTAAAGAGACTGTCACAGCAGTAAGCCATGGTGGTTTTACATATACAGTTACTAAGATGCTTTGGTCCTTTTGAGTTCACATGGTGACACCTGGGGGGGAAAAAAAAAAAAAAGGCAAAAATCTTAAAAACACTCACCAGGTTTATATTTCCTTTTCTTTTCAAAGAAACTAATGTAAAGAACAGCATCCCTCTGGCCTGCAGGCACCTCTCCAGCCAGCAATTACAATTGAAAAGAATTACAGCTGCAATCTAGCTGAAGAAATTGTCTTATCTGCTCCATGAATGCACACTTGGGAGGATTCTTAAATGCTATTTTATATCCCCAGAGAAGAGTCACATGGAGACAATGATGAAAAAGGCAGCTGTTTTAGATGTGTATAGTTCTAACCACTAACATGGGCCATGTGATCTATTCCTGCGGATAGTATGACTACTACTCATTAAAATTTTATCATAGGTTGCTCCATATCTTATTCGTAGTGTAGAAGCTCAAATGATACCCAAACAGTCATCCTGGAACCTCCAGAATAAATGTTTGGAAACAGTGGAGGGATAGTCCATAAAAATTGTCCAGTTTTGAAAGAATAAAAAAGTCCTTAAATTTATCTGACTGCTGCCAGCTCTGTCTTCCTGAACACAAGTAGTATTTCACCAACATGGACTCTCTCAGTGACCAGCAAGATAGGAGATATATTCTGAAAATTAGTTTCAAAGAAATCAATCTAGAGAATGCTGAAGAAAAATTTTCACCAACAACTCTTTCTTAAAAAAAAAAAAAAAAATCTCTATTTTTGCTTTTGACAAGCAAGGTACAACAGAATCAGTCTGGAAGGACTGAAAGTTGTCAGTCTTCTCTCCTGAATGGCACAGGGTAAAGGAAGTCTTCTGATAGAACCATCTTCAAGCATCTCTGTTCACTACTGCTTGGCACTCGCTCCTTGTGCTTTTACATAAGCAGGAAGTACATGAGACCCCATTGTCCTTAAAGAAATTACCCTAATCATGACTCAGTCACATTTGAAGTATCAACTCCAGATCATTTCAAAATTAACATTCTTGAGCTAGTCCAGCCAATTTTAATAAATCTTAAAGCAGATTTAGGTGGATTAATCCCAAAACCAGTGAGAAAACTGTCAGATAGAAACAGTTGAAATGTCAATTTACTTACACAGGTTCTAAATAAACCCCCAAAAACATAAATAGTGAGGTCCCAAGTTATTTGCTTGTATATATTTAGTTAGCTGTCAGTCAGCCAAAACAGACTAAAGCAAGGTGGCACTTTCTGTTTAATTTGTCATAAACTTGGGCATAGAGATGGAAGTAATTCGTTCTTCAAACAACCCCCTGATGTATGCAGAGAGACTGGTTTTATATATATCATCTTCCAAATTACAAGTCTCTAAGTCATGTTTCATCCCAGCCCCAAAAAGGCATGGAGAAACAACAGCACTCTCATTAAATACCCACTTCTAATCCTACATGTCTAGTCAGTAGTGTTAATGATCTTCAAAGGCGTGGATTATGAATAAGTCTAGACATGCTAGGAAGGTAGTGCTGGGAAGCTGAGTGCTAGAAACTGGCAAGAACTGATTTAAAGAATAAACTGGTTTGAGGCGCACTGAGCACCTGCATTGTTATTGTCTCCAGTTGAAGACATAAGGACTCAGCGCTTCTTCAAAACCAGATGTACAGCAATTCAAGACAGAGAAGCTTATTGCCAAACTAGACCTAGCCCCTAAGGGGTGGGATACTGGTGTTCCTGTCACCCACTCAAGGCATGGGCTGAGGAGAAATCGTAACTGTGCCTGCTTTGCACAATGAAGCAAGTGCAGAGATGGCATCAGCCTCTGCTGAACACTGTTGTGGGGATTCAAGTCCAAAGCCATATCAGTTTGATGCTGTGCCCAAGCTAATAAATGAGGCTGTGAGTACAGTTTATCAGCCTAGTTTCAGTCCTGTGTTGACTCAGCTAAAATGCTTCCACACAGTGGCATCTGCATGAACCCCCACTGCTGTGGGCACCTCTTCCAACACATCTCACTTCACACACGTGTCACATCCTAGGTGTTACCGTACAGGAACTGGTAGAAAAGCAGTGGAAAGCTACTTTTGAAGACACAGAAGAAAGGCCTTTACGCTCCCTGTTTACTATACAAAGCTGCATATGCAAAGAGCAGAATACTGTACCTGTGACAAATGAGAAGCATTTCCTCTGTATTTTAAGACAGGTTATAATTCCCTGCTGCTTTTTGCTTCTGTTCTTGGTCTACTATAAGTTCTCTGCCCAAGCTTTATCTTCAGTATTTTTGGGAAAACAATGACAGGAATTCAACTTAATATTAACACTGCTATTTTTGTTACAAATAAACAAAGACCGTCGGTTTGAGCAACTGCGCTATAACTCAGCACATCTCAAACTATTTCCAAACTTCACAAATTATTAATTTCTGACTGAGAAGAATCCCCAACCCCTTTGTGCCTGTCTTTCCATCCATTAAGTAATGAATATAACGTTCCTTTGTCTTCTCTGTGTTGCCTTTTTGGAGCAATTTTACAGCTATTGTACTGTACAGATCTCAGGGGCAGTACTTACGGCTTCTCTAGTGGATAACAGCAACACAAAACACAAATAAAATCCTTCCAAATGGGCTTTTATAGGCATTTGTCATTACTGTATTATGAAAAAAATACAGAGCAAATCAATGCTTCAGTTTTTCTTGAACTAAATTGACAACGCTGAAACTCACTAATTAAAATGACATGCCGTTATTTTCGAGTACTCATCCAAAACTGTATTTTTAAAAAATTTTTTGTTATAAATACTGGTCAGGACTGAATTTGTTGTCCATCTCCACAAAGATAGAAGATAATATAGAGCAGATAAGAAAATTGAAACTGTGGAGAGAATATTGATTTTGAAACATAGGAAGAAATAAAAGAAAATGTGATATACTACCCGAGCAAGGAAGCAGAGAGACATCTATCACCTCTACACCCCCCAAATGGAAGACAGCAAAAGTTTGTATACATTTATTTAGTCTTCCCAATATCCCATTCAAAAGTGTCTCAGAACAGCTACATGTTTCAACACCTAACCTCTTACACCTGGCATATAGCATGCAATCCTCAAGGTGACATCTATTCTTATACATATAAAGGAATGCACTATAATTTTTTATTTGCACATAAAAAAGTCCATTGTCAATGTTTTCTGGTCACAAACAGTCAGAGTACATAGTTGTACAAACAGTTACAGCTCTGTAGATCACTCACACAAAATACCTATGTCATTTGAACAAGCGCCTGCAATTTATAGCAACAATTTACAGGGGTGTGGTTCTACCAGCTACATCCACTCACGGAGACCTCCTGCCTTTAAGTTACATAGGATTTTTACCATGTCACTTAAGCCCAACTTTCTTGCCTTCTCTCCTGTACAAAGAATTTAAAAATAACAAAACCCAGCTGTGCCATCAGCTAAAACAGTCTTCAAACTGAACTAGTTCAAACGATACAATACTTCCACTACTCATGCTATTTTTAGGTAAACCAGTTCATACAATATTCAAACTATAAAAATATGATCAAAATAGAAAGTTAAGGGTGGGAAACCAGAAACATGGGTTACATTACCAGGTGAAGTTTATTTCTGTCTCCTTTCACATCCATGAATGACCTGGGCAATAGTGTCCACAGTCAAGTCCGCCCCTCAATCACGAGCCCATCTGTAGGTTTCAAATCTTTCTTGATGGTCTGATTCTTGGGTACATGAACATCTACATGGTGTATCTTCACAACCAGGTTCTTCACCTGGGCTTGCCATAATGCTGCAGCCCAGAAGGTTTTTCGTTATGATGTATTATGATTTTATCAGAACATTTTGTTTTGAAACAACTGCATTGTGAATGGACTTGTGATGTAGAATATAGTAACAAAATACTGTACACTTTTCAGGATCTTTTCTCCTTTTTACTTCTTCCTTGCTCAGCACAGCAGTACTAACTCAGAGCTTATCTTAGGCTCAGAAGTATAGGAATCCTGGCTTTTGTCTTGACAATCCCCTGTCAGGCTGACTTATTTTTTGCCCCTGTAAAAAGTTATGCTGGCCAGTGCGAACTTCAGTCTAAAAGACACATCAGATTTTTCCCGTTCCTTCTTCTCTGCAGCTTTGTTCACGTCTCCTTAAGCCTTCCTTTTGTCTGCCTGCCCCACTTCTCCATACCTCCTGGGACAAGCAGCAGATCAGCTCTACTAAAGTCTTTGTCAACAACCAAAAGCAGCAGGTAAAGCTCATACTCATTCTTTTAAGAACAGGCCAGGCACAGCAAAAACACCCTTCTGTAACTGACCTTGCTATGTCTGGAGAGAAAACGCAAAGACAGAGGTGCTAGAAGGAGCAGCAGAAACCTGAAACTTCAAAGAAAAGAACAAGATCTCAGTGTCTTTTCAGAAAAACATGACTGGTTTGGAACACCTGACTCAAGATTTTTAATCTCTTGAGGCTGGCAATACCAAGAATATACCCTTTTGCCTAGTATCAAGTATCTACTGCTTGTATTTTCCCAGCTTTGTAGTTTCCGCTTTCCTTCATCTCTTTGCGTCCCTCACTGCATCAATATTGGTGTTTTCAAGCCCAGCTGGGGAGCTCTGATCCTCTGCTATGTCCCTAAAAGCGATCACTCACTCCATGAAGAAGGTCGTGCCTTTTATTTCTCCCCAAAGAAAATGCAAAACATTTCTGTTCCTGAAGAAGTCACAGTCAAAGGGAGAGGAGGGAGAGAGAATTGACCTCAGTATGAAACTAAGTCAAATTTAACACTTCAGAGTGAGAATTTCCAGTTGTCATGCAACCCTAAGAAGTGCACCAAACCTGAAATGAGGCTGCTGCAAGAAGGAGAGACAGGAAGCTGCAACCAGAAGCAAACAGGCCTTTCGGTTGGTGATGTAAAGCATGAAAAGACAAACTCACACATGATCCAGAGCCTGCTGAAATCGGAGTCTCTCCAACAACTGTCAGCTTTGGACTCAGCATTCCCAGACATTCTTTGCCAAAGTGAATAATGCTGCAGTGTTTTACAGAATCATGAAAAAAGCAATTAGACATTTCTGATTGTGGGAGATAAAGAAAAGATAATGGCAGTTAACCACACAGAAGAGATCAGCTTCTGTGGACAAAACAGAAACTGGACTGGCAGCAGCTTGCTCAGAAATGTGCTACAAATGTAGTTCAGCACCAGGCAGCTGGGATCCTGTCACAATTGGCTTCTTGGAAATAAAACAAATCAGTAACTAAGAAATTACACTCCACATTAGGTTTAGGGGAATTCCTCTCTCTTTGTGGACGAAGGATATACAATCGCCTCCTGCTGGCTTGGGATTTCTAAACACAGAAAGAAATGCCACTCATATTGTAATACTTGCATAGTAGAATCACTGTTTAGTGTCATTTCAGAGCACATGACAATGGCATAAAACAGAGAGACACTGAAACTGGCTAAGCTCCATCCTTCCTTTTTGATTGTCTACCAGGGTTATTTCATGTTAATTAATAGTATAGAGCAAATGACAGTCCATGGAACAGGTTCAGGATAGGCGCGGGTCGGAAAATAAACATCTTTATGCGGAACTAGCAGTCATTACTCACATAAGATCACCCCCCAAACCATAATAACATACCAAATTTTCAGAAGAAAACAAATGGAGATGTAATTGTCACTTACGGATAAATGTGTTTTGGTTTTAAAAGAGCCTGAATGAGTGTAAGGG
Organism: Ara ararauna; assembly: GCA_028858755.1. Classification (NCBI taxonomy): domain Eukaryota; kingdom Metazoa; phylum Chordata; class Aves; order Psittaciformes; family Psittacidae; genus Ara; species Ara ararauna. Next base: position 7,591,489 of record CM054410.1, on the reverse strand, counting down.
ATTATATCAAACCACATTGCAGCTGTAATATTTAAAAAGCTCTAGCTGCAATGTTCTAGGCTACAAATTACGTTTGATTTCATTTTTCATCATTCTGAATGGATTATGATTGAAATGAGCAGGTGAAGTAATTGCCCATGCACGCCATGCACCACCCTCCCCGCCCCCAGAAGCGCTTGTAAGCAAAACAAGGTAACTCGAGCGAATATTCAGGGAAGAAAAGTTAGTAAATGAAAACTACACCCTTTTGTCAGTGTCTGTAATTTTTCTGTATTCTTCTGCAGCCAATATCTGCACTATCTTTCATTAGCAGAATAGTGTCTGCAGCTTTGAGCTGCGGAAACTAATTACTATGTTTCTCCAATAAAAACTTCTGTTCTAAAGAAATCCATTCAATTGCCACCTATTTTGTACTCATTTACACTCATCTTCATTTTTATAAAAATCTGCCATGCCCAGTGAATACACAAATATATTCATGAAATACACCTGCTCTCTTCATTTTACAATAGAACTGATTTGGCGTGTGTTTTCTATTTGAAGGTGTCACCATGCTTCATGCATTTCATGATAAACACCTTCAAAACTGTGTGGCTTTCTGTTTGCTTTGTTCGAGGAGGAAGAGGGGAGAGGGCTCAGCACTCAGATAAGAGCCAGGCTACAGGCTGATTGGCAGTGTAATAAAATATCCCAATCTTTCTTTGTAATCTCACACAAAATAATGTACGTTAGCATTGCTTCGCCAAAATGAAATCTGCGACTGTTGACACCGCAGACACTGCTGCTGCATGCAGGCAGCGTCCTCTTAGTCTGCGAGGTCTGGTGCTTACCAGCATGCCACTACTTTGCTGAAATAGGATTTATGTAGGTGCAAATATTAATACAAATATTTACTGAGAACATCAGAGGATAAAAGATCAGCAAAGGAAACAGTCATTAGGCTGCAGCCTGATTGCTGAACTTACCACCAATGATAAGTATGAAAAGACATGGCAGGTTCTGTGAGAAAGTGTTAGTGGGATATTTATTCTTGATTTAGATACACAGTGCAACATGCACGGAGTACCACAGGGAGTACAGAAGGTGAGTGGTGGGTTCTAACCGCAATCAGATCAAGTTTACAGAGATGGCAGCAAGCTTCTCAGGAGATGCTCAAATTGTTCTTCTGAGTGACGGTCTCCATATTCTTGAGCCCCTTTTGTTCAAGTTTAGGTACCCTTAACTACCACTTAACCCACATCATCTGCCCTTACAGGAGCTCACAGATGTGTCCTATATAGCTGTCCTTCTCCACATCAGCAAAGGCAGATAAAGACACTTGGTGAATGAAGGCACCATAATTTTCCCCTGCAGTCAGGGAGCAAATGAGACATCTCTGCTCCTGGGAATGTCAAAGGCAAGTGTCAAAACAGCAAGCACAGAAGGCTGTTAGCTCACAGGGCATTTTGTTAAGAGATGGTCTGCAATTTAAGAAACCTGAGAAGCTGTGGGCTGGAAGATCCAGTATCCAACTTCCTTAATAAAGGAACAAACATATTAACGTCCTTCAAACTCGATAATACGGAAAGAAAAACCTTTTTCCACTTCCCTTGTCTGTATCAGTCTTGGGTATCCAAGTGACTAAAGCGCTGGCAGCTTTGTTGGAAATACCAGTATTGCACACATGCTCTTCAAACCAAGAAGCTATCACATTCTGGAGAAGACTCTCTGCTATCTACAAGTTACTGATCTGTAATGCTTAGCAGAACACACATGGATAATATGCTCATTTCTGTAAAAGCAAACAACAAACATTTAAAATTAATTCCACAGCTAATAGATCTTTTTTTAAGTAAAACTGCTGTTACTTATATTTGTTACCTGCTGAATGGGTTTGTTTCCATGACTCATGTTTGTTTTGATGCCATAGTTTAACATACTGTTTTGATCATATCTCAACCAGTGTGATCCCACATGTGTATAGCGGTGAATAAAAAGAGCCTTGAGATGGAACAAGTATGAACATGTTAACAGAGTACATGGAATGATTTAAGGCTACGTCAGAAAACTACACTGTACATGATATTAGAGACATTTTTTCAGATGCAGGAATTTTCAGAAGGAAAAAGTAACTAAGGGTGTCATGCTGTATTTTGCTTTCTAATTCCTAAGACTCCTATTTTGAGAGTTTGTCCACTTTCACAGCTATATCAGTTGTTATAACAGATAATCATAACTCTTCCTAAAAGATCTCCTTCTACTCAAAAGTTGACCCAGATGATGGAAAATAGATATTATTTTCTAATAATACTACAGACTAAACTAAGGTCAGCTACATATATATTAATGTAATGCATACAAGAAGGCTATCAAAAGTCATGTCACCATCTGCTCAAGCTACATTTAAACAATAATAGCTTTTTCAGACACTCAAAAACTCCTTTCAAGAAACCTAAATACCCCACCTAATTAATGTGATAGCCAAATTTGCATTCAAAGAGAGGCTTCAAAGAGAGGGCATGGATGTTCTTGCTGAAAGAGCAGGCTGCTGAATGAGATAAGGTCATTTCTGTGCTCAAACTTCCTGTATGGCAGCAGAAAAGCCATCAAAACAAAAGCCATCCTTCCATGAACTTCAAGCATATTTTGAACCAGTCCCTAAACCTCTTTAGTTCTTCCTCCATGAAGTGCATACGTAAGAAATTCCTATTGTACATGTTAAGATTGCGTAGTAATCGGACCTATAGAAAGGTACCTTCCAGAACAACTGTGGGTGAACAGAAGGCCATGCTTTTCACAGGTCACTGAATAGAAAGTGGAAAACTACACACACTTCTTAGGTCATTTGCATTAACAGTTTAAGCTGGTATTAGCAAGACATAGAATGCTGTCTTAATTTTATTCTCCATGTATTTCTTGCTGTAACAGTGTCCATCAAAATCCAAAATAAATGCACAGTTCCACTTCTTTATTATGGTTTTACTTTCATTTTGAATGGTCTCACTATCAAGAATGGTCTTAATATCAAGATTGACTTTAACTTATGCTGCAAAGCTAACACCTCTACTCTGACACTGTGCACACCATGGAAAAGCAGCAGTGTGAAGGAGCCCAAGCAGACAGAGGCAGTGATCCAGTGCTCTGCAAAATTAAGAGTGCAATGGTGTGAGAAATCATCTGATTGGGAGATCCCTGTGTGAGTTGCTTGGGTAAAACAACTAGTTCTATAACCTACAGCACAAAGTGGAAGCCACCCATTTTTTGAGTAAAATTATCCCTTCTTGATTTTTAAAATTGACTGCTGAACAATCACTGAATTAATTGGCTATGAAAATAATAATCATGAAAATAGCTTAGATATCAATGAATTATTTTGCTTAGCAATAGTCTTAATATTTGGTTATTATGTTCCCTGTGAGTCCTGGTTTCTCTCTTGATATACCAGTGTCTCTCATCAATAGAATTCAACGTTCGGAGGCTGCCACAGGAGACTATTGGGAGTGAGGTGAAGGATAATGTCCACTTCCATCAGAATTCAAATTAAAGAAAATATTGCTGTCACATACCTTTATCCTTCAAACTGCAACCTCTTCCCAAATACATATCAATAAAGATACAGACTGAGTGTAGCTATTGTTGATTAAAAATAAACAATAAAATTAAGCAAAGTAAGGGGGAGGCAGAAAATGCATTCACTTCACAGAGCCCTGTGGAAAGCCTGAGTATGCTGTTCTCTCCTGAAGCTGCTGCCAAGGAGCAGTAACACATCTGTCTGCTTTACATACTTTTGTAGACTCCCCCCTCCAGTATCCAAGTACATGACACACTGAGAGTATGCCTATGAGGCAGGAAAATCCTGCTCTCTCCACTTTCCAGATAGAATCAAAATGGTGATTTGCTCAAAGTCACATGGGAAATACGTGAGAAAATCAAGGAATTAAGCCCCGAACTCTTCAATCTCAGTTCATCTCAGACTGCACTTTTGCACAGAACAGTGGAAAGCGCAAATGGGTTAACAGCATATTGACTTATACTACCTCCGATCTTCAATGAAAAGTGTTTTAGCAAAATTATTTCTAATGAGTTCTAAATAAAATGACACCAGATTTATCTGGTTCTCTCATAATCCAATAAGAGGAATCTTACGAGTTACTGATGTCATGAGGATTATGTCATTTACAGATTAAACTGAGCACTGAAAATTTTGTGGAGTTTCAGCAATATCCTAATCAAAAACTTCAACTTTGATTTGCCTTTGAACCAAAGAGGAAAACTGAGTTCAAATGTAAGAGATGATAGTTTAAACATCCTTGGAACACTAACACATGTCAGCATTTCTGCTTCGGCTGCAACAGTTGTGCTACGGAAGACGCCTGTCTTCTGCTGCCAGTGATGTTGCCTGAATACTAAAAATTCAGAACTAGAAGATGGCCCGATACAGCCCATTGTTGTGACATTCACATTTCATCTGGATAATACTGCCCTTTCACTGATGTGGCAGCTTCTAACAGCAATGGCAAGGAAAGGTGCATAATATCAGCTCAAGAGGTGAGTCAGATAACTGCCATTTCAGTCATACTAAGGACTGCCTTGAACAAGAATCTGGGACGCACAAAAGCAGCACATCAGAGGCTTGATTTCCATAAGCGGGGTGAGGCCAGAACAGAAGGCCAGCAGCAGCATCAGTTACATGGATTGTGAAGCTAAAATTTCAAAGACTTTCTCAGTTTTAAAGACTTCTTTTATCCTCCACTATATTAAGCATAATTTCTTGTAAGAAGAATATATACAAATTATTATAGCTAAGATGGAGTCAAAGGGATAGATCATAGGAATTGCAGTAATTTACAACGCGAAAATAAATTTGGCTGTCCCTATTCTCATACCATCAGCAAAGAACCAGCTAAGAATCAGAGGGATGGGTCTGACACTAACACTGGCGGAGTTCCAACAGCCTCATGATCTCTATTATCTCTGAATGTGCTAACTGACTCCATCTCTCGTGCAAGTGCCCTCAAGACAGGAAACATACAGGGACACCTCACTGCTCGAGAAACAGGGAATGGTAAATCATAGAATCATAGAATCATAGAATAGTTAGGGTTGGGAAGGACCTTAAGTTCATCTAGTTTCAACCGCCCAGCCATGAGCAGAGACACCTCCCACTAAACCATGCCACCCAATGCTCTGTCCAACCTGGCCTTGAACACCACCAGCGATGGAGCATTCACAACTTCCCTGCGCAACCCATTCCAGTGCCGCACCATCCTTACAGGAAAGAATTTCTTCCTCATATCCAACCTAAACTTCCCCTGTTGAAGTTTGAACCCGTTATCTCTTGTCCTATCACTACAGTCCCTAATGAAGAATCCTTCCCCAGCAACCCTATAGGCCCCCTTCAGATGCTGGAAGGCTGCTATGAGGTCTCCACCACGCAGCCTTCTCTTCTCCAGGCTGAACAGCCCCAACTTTCTCAGCCTATCTTCATATGGGAGGTGCTCCAGTCCCCTGATCATCCTCATGGCCCTCCTCTGGACTTGTTCCAACAGTTCCATGTCCTTTTGATGTTGAGGACACCAGAACTGCATACAATACTCCAAGTGAGGTCTCAGGAGAGCAGAGTAGAGGGGCAGGATCACCTCCCTCCACCTGCTGGTCACGCTCCTTTTGATGCAGCCCAGGATACGGTTGGCTTTCTGGGCTGCAAGTGCACACTGAAGCTGGCTCATGTTCATTTTCTCATTGACCAACCCCCCCAAGTCCTTCTTTGCAGGGCTGTTCTGAATCTCTTCTCTGCCCAACCTGGAGCTGTGCCTGGGATTGCTCTGACCCAGGTGTAGGACCTTGCACTTGACGTGGTTAAACTTCATCAGGTTGGCATCAGCCCACCTCACAAGCATGTCAAGGTCCATCTGGATGGCATTCCTTCCCTCCAGCGTATCAACTGAACCAAAAAGCTTGGTGTCATCGGCAAACTTGCTGAGGGCGCACTCAATCCCACTGTCCATGTCACCGACAAAGGTGTTGACCAAGACCGGTCCCAACACCGATCCCTGAGGGACACCACTCGTTACTGGTCTCCAGCTGGACATTGAGCCATTGATCACAACTCTTTGCGTGCGGCCATCCATCCAGTTCTTTATCCACCGAGTGGTCCACCTATCAAATTGATGTCTCTTCAACTTAGAGACAAGGATGTCATGTGAGATAGTGTCAAATGTTTTGCACAAGTCCATGTAGATGACATCAACTGCCCTACCCCTGTCTATCAGTTCCATAGCCCCATCATAGAAGGCCACCAGATTGTTCAGGCAGGATTTCCCCTTAGTGAAGGGTTGGCTGTCTGTCATGGGTTCAGCAGCAGCAGTCATTTTTTCTCCTTCTTGGTAGCTGGTGCAGCGCTGTGTTTTTAATTTTGGGTCCTGGGAGCAGCGCTGATAACACCAGTGTTTTCAGTTACTGCTTGGTAATGTTTTGGTCTGACCAAGGACTTTCTGAGTCTCGTGCTCTGCCAGGGAGGAGGGGAAGCCGGGAGGAAGCAGAGACAGGACACCTGACCCAAACTGACCAAAGAGGTATTCCATGCCACAGCACATCATGCCCAGGATATAAAAAGAGAGGGCAGAGACCCGAAAGGGTGGCAGTGCACTGCTTGGTCGGGGTGGGTATATGTGGTGAGCAATTGTATTCTTTCCTTGTATTTGCTTTGTCATTATTATTATTATTATTGGTGGTAGCAGTAGCAATTTGTGTTATACCTTAGTTACTGAACTGTTCTTATCTCAACCTGCGGGAGTTGCATTCTTTCGATTCTCCTTGCCATCCCCCTGGAAGGGAGGGGGGAAGAAATATGGGGGAGTGAGTGAGCAAAACTGCATGAGTTATAGAGGTTTAAACCACGACACTGTCACCAACCACCTTGTTGTTTTTCATGTGCCTCAGCATGCCTTCCAGGAGAATACACTCCAAGACTTTGTCAGGCACAGAGGTAAGACTGACTGGTCTGTAGTTCCCCGGCTCATCCATTTTCCTTTTCTTGAAAATGGGGGTTATATTTCCCTTTTTCCAGTCATCGAGAACTTCACCTGACTGCCATGATTTTTCAAATATGATGGACAGTGGCTTAGCAACTTCATTTGCCAGCTCCTTCAGGACCCATGGATGGATTTCATCAGGTCCCATGGACTTGTATACATTCAGGTTCCTAAGATGGTCTCGAACCAGATCCTCTCCTACAGTGGGCCCAGGGTCTCCATTATCAATTTCCCTGCGTCTGCCTTCCAAGACGACAACATCGGGTGGTGTGGTCAGAGCATTTTCCGGTGAAGACTCAGGCAAAGAAGTCGTTAAGAACCTCAGCCTTCTCCAAATCCAGGGTAGCCAGTTCTCCTGATAGCTTCTGGAGAGGGCCCACATTGTCCCTAGTCTGCCTTTTATTTGCAATGTACCTATAGAATCCCTTCCTGTTATCCTTAACATCCCTAGCAAAGTTTAATTCTAAGTGGGCCTTAGCTTTCCTAACCTGATCCCTAGCTTCCCGGACAACACCCCTGTATTCTTCCCAGGCCGCCTGCCCTTGCTTCCACCTTTTATAAGCCACTTTTTTCCTTTGAATTTTCCTCAGCAGCTCCTTATCCACCTAAGGAGGTCTCCTGGCCCTCCTAGAGCACTTCCTTCTAGCAGGGATGCATCGCCCAACACATACAGACATTTCCCTCCCATTTGATGAGATCTGGTGATGATTCAATTTTTTCTTCAAGATAGTAGAAGCAGCCAAAGACAGCAAAAAGAATCAAGGAGTGTATGCAGTAATTTGATTATCTAAACTATTTCACAGTAATAAAATGCCATGCTCCTCATAATTTTTCAGTAGAAAACAAACTCAGTATCATTACTAGCTATATTGACTCAGATATTTAAGAACAGCTATAATTTATAATGTACATAGAACAAGGTATTTGCCATATTTTATCTACCAACGCACTTTTACTTAGTTGAGCATCTGTTAATACCTATCACCATGTGAAAATACACTTTACACAGAAAGCAAAATCAGAGTAAAAACTTGGTAAATAACATGCCATTACTAAATCTTTAAAAAGCATAGATATAGACAGTTATATCAGGTTATTTTTAAAAAGTATCATAGCCTGTGTCAAACAAGATACAGATATCTCTACAGCACAAGCTAAAATAAACCACAGTGGCATTACAGTTAATAAAGAGAAGTTATTATTCATTGATATTGATTAAATACAAAATGCATCTATTACACAGCTCTATTAGGCAGGCTGTGACCCCGTAAATGCACAATTATCTGCTAAATATAAACTGTACTACAAGAGTTTCTTACAAACAGTCCTAAGGGTAAATTTAATTTTCCTTCAATTAGGTATGAAGTTGAGAGTTGGGAGAGGTTTTCAATAGGAAACATCACTTAAAATTCTCTAGCAGTCCTACACACATATTCATTTTAAAACTGCCATTTTCACTGTGCTTGCCTTTAAATTACTTTATCCGTTTTTTGCCTAAGAGACTTTTCATGAGGGTTTTTATTAATTTAAAGCTGCATTTCTAGAGATATTTTTTAATGGAAAAGTGGTTTTCAGTTTATTGTTCTATATAAAAAGACTGTATTTGTAGTAGTATGTTTACTATTACTACTTCTAAAACTATTATTTTACACATACACTCTACATTGTGTCGTGTAATAAGTATAAAAATAAATGTAAAAACCTACATTCAGCAATGAGGAACATGTATCTGTGCATGTTTCCTTTTGACAAGTTTTGGTGTAGGCTTGTTTCTCCCCTTTTTAAGTGAGGTTATCCTATGTTCATGATACCAAAGGCAAGTCAAAGAAGCATCCACAGCTTTCCCAACCAGCCACCTCTCCACTTCTCAGAGTTCACAAGAATGAGGCCTCTATAGCTTCTGCCATGATGATGCTGTAGTACATACAGAACCTGCTTTCCCTGAACAATGAACCCTCATTTATTTTAAGTATGACCTGTCCCAAGAAATCAAACTGGTTTTAATCTGGTTTTACCACAAATGGCTACTTTTTCCATATATATGCAGACTAATGCATGAATACGTAATGTGCAAGTGTATATATGTATGTATATACTTGTATGTATATGCAACACATGTATATGTAAAAAGCACATTTATACGGGTCATATACACTGCATGCATACTTACACATACATACTACAGTAGCCACAGAGAAGCTCAAAAACTGTGCTACAGGCAGGCTTGTGGACTGCTTGTACCACCCATTGTTTGCCCTCTAGGAGGACTGCTTTTGGTGTGATGGTAGCTGCAAACCAAATGTGAGCTTTCTTGATCCCTTACCCTTCTGCACCATTCCGAGCTGATCTGTATTTTAAGTACAGAAAAGCATTTTGAGAATGCTATTCTCTTAGCTTGAGCAGTCCAGATTCAACACAGAAAGAAGTGATTTGACACAGACAAGGGACCGGATGGAACTTGGATGACTGAAGGCACCAGGTCAGAGTGCTCAGAGACGACGAGCTGCAGTTCCATCCAGCCAGAAACATCAGCTCTTGGCACAATGAGAGTAACAGCTTGGAGGATCCAGTTCTTGGGGAAGACTTTTGTCAAGGATTTTATGTTAAAAAGAGGAGGAAAAGAAAGAACCAATTGTAAAAGCTGAAGCTATGCAAATTCAGATTAGAAATAAGGCACATGCTATTAACAGTGTGGTTAATTAGTCATAGGAGAAACTTACCCATGTTGGGGTTTATTTCCCAACTCTGGATAACATGAAAAACAACATGCACTGTTTTTCTAAAGCATATGGTATTGTTCCAACAAGAAGCAAAGTTATTGGATGTGAAGCAAAACAGAAAGGAGTTGACCTGTGCTATGCAGAAGACTAAACTTGTTGATCCAAGCAGCCATTCTTAATTTAAACATTGTGGGGAAAGAGATGGTTTCATGATGTGCAATTAATCAACACCTATTTACTAAATTGACATGAAAACTTTCTATAAAAATGCCATAAAATAATGCTGATGAATTAGGCATATTGTTTTCCATAAAGGAACTTCATTTTTATTGAAATGTATTAGATTTCTTTTTTTCACGAAACTTTACAGAAAATTCACAAACCAAGAAAATTCTCCATCAAGTAAGAGGATAATCTTCAGCAGGATAATACAAGACATTTTAAAAATGAGATAACTTTGTTTACAAAGGAAGTTACATTTTACCAGAGAAAAATATGAATGAATAATGGAGCAATACTTGATTAAATCCAGTAGAATAAAGAAGCAATAGGATGGCAGAATACATGCAGGACCAAAGCATCTGTTTGGCATCGTGTAATAAATATGGCTAGAATAAAACATTAAAGGGGCAGTGGAAGTGGGCGATGAATTGTGAAAAAAGTGGGTGAAGAACTGTGAAAGACAATCCAGGACAGACTTAATTTTTTTCAAGAGTTATTATGTGTATAAAGCATCGGCTGTATTGCAGGATGGAAGAGATTCAGACTGAAGTCATGTGCAGAGGAAAATTACAAAAAGCAAGAGGCACAAGTGGCAGGAAAGGCTGCAGCATAAGTGCCTGGGACAGGGGAGACATTATCAAGCAGATAAAGTGTCGTGGTTTAAGCCCAGCCATAACTCACGCAGTCGCTCTTTCACTCCCTCCACTTCTGCCCCCCTGCTCCTGGAGGGGTGGGGAGGAGAATCGAAAGAATGTAACTCCCACGGGTTGAGATAAGAACAGTCCAGTAACACTTGGCTGTCCCAGCTCAGCATCCTGCTGCAGGAACATCCATGCTGGCTTTCACAAGGCTGCCACACAATGCTAAAGCAGGACAGAACTGGTTCCCAGTCTGATATTGCTCTACTCAGCTGGTAATCACAGCCATGGAGGGACAGTACAGGGTACGCATCCAAAACTTTCAGGCTGAAACTTATTCTGCAATGTTGAAAACAGAATTTAAACTCATTTAAGTTAGCTGCCCAGAAGAAAATGCATTTCCTCATGACACGGTCTAGTGTAAGGGGTCCCTTCCCATGGCAGGGGGGTGGAGCTAGATGATCTTAAGGTCCTTTCCAACCCAAACCATTCTATGATTCTATGATTCCATGAAGAAGGCATGAAGTATTACACATCTTCCCTGGAGAAGAGAAGGAACCAGGATTTATTCCTGTGCCCAGAGAAGCACATATACTGTGACACAATATAAAGTTATAGCCTGGTTCAACCCAGCAGCAAATCAAATGTTGTTTTTTTATGGAAAAAAAAAAAAAAAAAAAAAAAAGAGATGCTGTTCAATTTTTTTAGCTTCTTATTAAACACATTCCGCTTGTCAGAACAGTAAAATTTAGTAAGTTACCACTAATCATGTAATCTCAACATCTTAATTCGATGCCACAAGAAACACTTGCATCTACTGATTAAGATCTGCCATTACCACTTAGCACCTCATGACAGAATTTACCTGGAGCTAGAACAGAGGCAGAGAATTTCTTTTAATAAAATATTAATATTAATTAATTCAGTGGTAGTAGTAATTGTTACCAAGTTCATTCGTCAAAATTCCAATTTTAATTCACCATCCCAGCATTTTATTACTGACTTTTTACAGACCTTGTGAAATGAATTATAGCAAAATCTCGGCAGGACAAAAAAGATGTGCTCTGTAAATTACTAAAATCTGAGCTTCTTTGTTTACAGAACTGTACCTGGCGCTTCCACATGTCATCTAACAGCCAAGTAAATCTGTAGGTTGAAAAAGGATTTCCTGTTTTACTGTAAATATGAGTAACAATCAGTAAACACTGCAGGTTTCATAAAATCATAGAATAGTTAGGGTTGGAAAGGAGCTCAAGTCATCTAGCTCCAACCCCCCTGCCAGGGGCAGGGACACCTCCCACGAAACCATGCCACCCAAGGCTATGTCCAATCCGGACTTGAATACCGCCAGGGATGGACCATTCACAACTTCCCTGGGCAACCCATTCCAGTGCCTCACCACCCTTACAGGAAAGAATTTCTTCCTCATATCCAATCTAAACTTCACCTGTTTAAGCTTGAACCCATTACCCCTTGTCCTGTAACTAGTCACTAATGAAGAGTCCCTCCCCAGCATCTTTATAGGCCCCTTCAGATACTGGAAGGCTGCCCTGAGGTCTCCACACAGCCTTCTCTTCTCCAGGCTGAACAGCCCGAAAGCAATTACATAGTAGCTTAGGGGTTTTTAAGTATGCTGGCCATGGCACTGACCTCCTTCAGACAGCAGCAGGCTTGTCTTTAACACTCATTTCTTCCTCTGTCTTTTCCCTTCTCCCATCGCCAGTTAGGCACACATACAAAAGAGCTCGGACAGGACAGGTTATGGTTTTCTCAGTGACTCATGGATACCAGTTCTAACCCACCAACCCTGCTGATGGCTAGGAGCTGCAATGGGATTTAGCTGGCAACAGCTTCTGCTACACTAATGAGTCTCAGCTGAAGTTAGCTGGAGAAGGGGTGACCAAACTGGCACATTGAAGTAATGCGCATCTGTGTTGTGTTTGGTGTTGTGTTTGGTGTTATATTTGGTGTTATGTCTTTGAAAGTCTTGAGTTGTGGCTCAGTCTATCTCGTCAGGACTGGTGGTTTCTTTTATCGGTTCTGTCACTGACTCATTGTCTGACTGTGGAAAATTAATTTAGCTTTGTCTGTACTTCAGGTTTCTCAATTGCAAAAGAGCAATAAACTCCTTTATACCCAAGTGTACACCAAACACATGCACACACTTCTTCCACTTAGAGAGGGTTTCTTAGCATGTCTCGCATGTTGTGATCCTAGCATCAGCATTTCACAATGAATGCAGTATTTTAAACTTCTTGGCACACTTTTCCATGCGCTGAAAAGTTGTCAAATAGCAGCACTCTAAGCTTTCAAAAGCATCATCGGATTCTAAGCTAAAAGAATGGTTATTTAAACATTAGTTTCAGTACAAAAGTGACTAGGATATGAGGTATAGTCAGATCTAACTAATCATACATGTGATGTTTTTGTTCAATAACGTCTTGTTATGTACACAGTTCCAGAGTACCACATTGAGACTTTCATATAAATGAAAACTTTATGCAAAATATTCAGTGGGAGAATTATGGTTAGCACTGGCTATTTCTTTTATTAAAAAAGCAATTAACCTTTTTTCAGGCTAAATATTTTATTCATTGGTGATGTTGCTTACCAACTTTTAGAAAAGGTTAGAGAAGAGATGCTGCACTAAACTCTTACTTTTTCTCAAGAAAAGACAATTTGATACGAGTTTAGAGGAGGTGTTTCTAAACTGATGTAATCACAGCTTCTCAGTTCTTACTGCATGTCAGATCTGAGGGTGATTATTCTGTGTTACATGTGCATTGTATGGAAAGAAACTTGGTAAGTGATTCAAAAAACTTACTCATTCCTTGCAACTTAACTAACTCAAAGATTCTGTGAATTTAAAGACAATTAGAAGAGAGTTTTGAAAAGGCAATTAGTGATCCTGAGAAAGCCAGATAGACTGGCAAATATTCAGATAATACTTGCCTAATCTCTTTTATTTATTTGGGTATTTATATGACAGTGATTAACCTTGACATTGTTAATCTTGAATTATCAAGGAAATGCTTAATCTTCATTAGTTTGCTTTCAGTGTGCGGGAGATCATGGAACAACGTGACACCGACCAATGTGATCGAACGCTGAACAACTTTATTGTATGCAAGCACCTCTTTTATAGAAAAGTTACAGAACACCTGAACATTCCACAACGGTTGATTGGTTCTGCCGCCGAGTTAAATCATAGCAACAGCCTGTGATTGGTGGCAGCTCCTGAAGTGACAGCAGGTGGGTGTCCCCCTCTGGCAACTTCTGGCGGGCTTCTGGAAAGGTGTCCTATAGTAACCCCTCCAGCAGCCCCCGGCCCCCTCTGCTCACTATAGGGGTGGGGCTAAGCCAAGGGCTGGATTGCTCACGTGGCCGTTCTCAGCAAGAAACGCTGCCACATCAGTGTTCGCTTCTGTTTCTACAAACATCTCAAGACATTTAGCATCTTGCACATGCATTGCAAAATATTTTGTGGCTAGTGACTCAGATGCTTTGGTTTGTCTACATTAATGAATATGAGCACTGAAGCTCCTTTTTAATGTCACTGGCAAGCGCGATGTCGCCTAATGCACTTTCCATTTGAGTTTACATTTGGAGAACTCAGACACTCCTGAAATACTGTGCTCCTACGGGTAGTACCTATCCCAGCTCAACAGGCAGTGCCTTGTGTGTAAACTGTACTGCCAGGCACGTTGTCAGATACACAGAACCTGAACAACCTTTGAGCCTTCCATGGCAGCTCATTTCTGTCCTTGGGCTTCAGCCCAGTATTTTTAGTTGATGATTCATACTTAAGGTTTCATACTGCCTGTTACAAAGCTTACTGTCTGAAGTGCGGGGTTTGTACAGTATTCTCAACAGATCTGATGAAAATCCCACTGAAACCAGTGAAGAAATTCCCATTCACTCTCTACTGGATGAAGGCCAGGAAAACTGCTCTGTGCTGTTATTTTTGGTTACTATCCATGTTGCCTTCACCTTTTATTAAACTGCATATTTTTTCCATTCACCCAGGAACTTTAACTACAGAATCCATTCGCACAAACAGCTCCAGGTGTCCAAGAAACTCAAAAGACGAGAGCTGAAACCCTGACTTTTAACAGGAACTCGTACAAGATACTAAGCTGCTTAAAATAAAACGCAGATGCAGCAAACTTTCAGCTCTGCAGTTTTCATGAGAGCCAGTTGTTGACATGTGTACCCTCAATTGCACTGGGACCTACCTTCTCAGTATGCTGGTAAGGAGAAACAAAAATCCTGTTAAGTAAGAAATGCATCTTGCAGAAAAACTGCCTCACAGAAAAGGAGTTAAAGTGAGAAACTGGAGGCTACATACCCACAGAGGAAGGGGAAATCAGAATGAAAAGAATAAGAAGGAGCAAAGCTGGAGAAGGTGGGCTGGAAGTGATGAATAGACAAATTTGAGAGAGAAGGTAGGGACTGAATGTGAATGAATAAAAGGTGCCTGTAAGAATGACTGGAGTATTCCTCCATTTGACCTTCATCCAAATGTTTTTTCTCCCCACCCCCAGCTATTAGGACTAGGCTTTGTGAGCCCAATCTTGTTATTCCATGCAGGTTAAAAGCTCTGGGAGTAGTTCAACTGTTGTATCTTCCTGGTAGAGCTCCCACACAGCTGTGTTTGTGTCCCAGCTGCATTGGATCCAGGCATGTTCAGCAGACCTGCCAGCGTTCTCAGTGTGGATACTAGTCTGTTGCTTACAGCAGGAAATCTCTCCCTGCTGCTGTGAGCAGTGACTGAATAGGTTTGTCCAGATTCTGGTTGTCTGTATATCCTGAACAAATGGCCATTTCACAAGAATGCTGAGTCACATATGCAAAGGGATCGCTGCATCAACTTCATTGCCCATACACCACAGAGCCTGTGCGCAAATGTGCAGTATGTCTGATGCAGCTGGGATGCGTCAGATCTGCTCTGCAGAGATCCATCAGCTGTGCAGCAATCGTCACTGAACTTAATGCTTTCAGACCTGCAAATGTTGGTAGGTACATCTGGGCTTTGCTTGGCCTAAGGGGGCTCCAGCATCCCTTTTACCTTGGCCTTTCAGTAGCAAGCGACTGTCCTCTCCTGTATATACTTTGATTTGTGGTTCACAAACCCTCCCTTTCTTTTGCTAACATTTTCCCTCCTTTTCAGCTGGTCCTACAGTTAAAAATACCCCTCCTATCAGCAAGGTAATGCCCTCTGTGCCTGCTCCCTTTCTCAAGAGCACTCCTACCCAGAAGGCATCTGTTACCCAGAAGACCAAGTCTTAACACACAGCCTTGTAATTCAGTGCCCAGGGAAATTACTACCTTCTAATAGCTGATGACAAACCTGACAGTCATGTTTATTTAACCATCAGATACTGTATTGTCCATTGCTCAGACTGGAATAGGTCCTAATGTTTACTGACCCTCCAGTGTCACCAGCTTTTAAAACGCGTGGATGACTACACCACCACCTGGGAAAATATTATCAGACAGTAGCTTCATAACCTCAGACAGAACTCCTAGGTAAATGCAATCCTGAAAATACCATGCTATCATTATATAAACCACCAAATGTCAGATTATCTTTACCCTATTGTAGTAACTCCTCCTGGCGTGGGAACTGATCCTGTCCCCTTAAGTCAATTTGAGCTTTGCTATTGAAATCGATGAATGGAAGATAAAACCCAGAAAGGGAATACAATGAAAGAATAAAGAGGAAGATGATTTACCATTGAACACATAGTAAACCCTTAGCTCTTCCTCTGCTCCTATGTAAATGTTCAGGATGGATAATCAAAAACCTGAATGACCTTAATGAACTTCCAGACTCTCTGGGCACCATACTGATGCCAGTGACCAACTGGAACATCCTGATTGCTCTGTAGACTTTTGCAGTAGTTCTGTTCTTGTGCTTCCTTCAAGACTCATCTGTCTCTGACGTTAGTAATAAGGGAGATGGAGCAGCTGGGGAATCAATAGGGATAAGCTGAAAGTTATTTACAGATGTCAGCTGAGAAGATGGTAAACACACAGAGCAGGGTGGTATACACAACTTTATATACCTGAGTAAGTGTTCTCCCATAATTAGAACTAGAAATGTTTTCTAGTTATTTCCAGCATTTGCAGTGAGTAACAACATCTAATCTCAGCAACTGCTGTCCAAATATTCTAATATTCCTGACATGTAGATTCTAAACTCTCAAACAGAAAGAAAAGGAAAAGCGCTATGGTGCAGTTCCAGTTACCAGCAGAGACAAAATCAACAGCTTCTTCTGCACGTTAGTTTGTCACAGCACCACAACAATGGTTTGACATGAACACTGGATGTTTATGAAGACTGGAAGAGGGCAATTGAGTTACATCAGCCTTAATGCCATCTTCAGTAAGCTCAACTAAATCCTCAGTTTATTTACTGATGAGTCTGTCTCACGTCTATTCTTGATTCACTCATATTGCTGGACTCCAGCCAGTCTGTGATCATTCAAACTCCTCACAAACAAACAAGCAGAACTGAATCATAATTACAGTCGCCATCATTACCATCATTCCATCCCTGGTGTCAGGTTTGGGAGTATGACACACTAATACTGTCCACAGATGTCTATTTGTTCCTAATCCTGTAATACAAATTGATCACTTGAGTAAAATTACACAAGACTATATTGTACTTGCAGGATGAAAGAAGCACTCAGCAAGTCTATGAATACTATACCCTTGACAAATTGGCTATCTTAACATCACATTTCTTACTACAGCCCGTAACTGAATTCACACTTTGGAAAAACACTCCCTGTTATCCAGTTCACAACACCTGTAATTTCTATTTTAATAGTCCATCTCCTGCTCATAGAAAATAATTAACTCAAAGAAAATATGATTCCTTTCTTCAGACAGGTTGAAAAAAATCAGCTTGTAAATTTATCTCCAAACTATTTAGTGGTATATTTCAAATGCAGTTTGTTCATGTATACCACAAATCCACACTCGTTTCACAATGACAGACCTGAAGAACAATTTTGACTAAAGGACACAGGAAAATTATGAAAAAATATTAGAAAAAAACCCTGAGCTTCACATTTCCATAGAAATAGGCCTAATTTTTAAGACAGCTGCGTATAAAACTGATGTGATTAACTGATCTTAACACAGGAAGTAAAATTCAAGTACGAGTTGCAAGTCAAAAATCGACCTGGCTTCTGAAACATACCTTACCTTCGTACATGTGCTAGTTGAACTCCATGCTAGGTTTCTGCACCAGCATTTTCATGTGTCATTCAAAAAATAATGTTTTTTGTTCAGTATTCTGTTTCTAAGCCTGCCCTTAATCAGCCCTGTAATGCCTTCACAGCACGCTCTTGCTCTCAGCCTTCTATTAAGGCTATAATTAATTCTGCAGTTCTAAATGTTCTATAGTTATAATTTATTTATGGGTCCAACATTTACTTCACATCTGAAATTAGATTTTGAGCTCTTCATTTTTCCTACATCTTTCCCTGATTCTTCTCAGCATATATGGCTACTGCATTTAGTATTCTTATCTCCCTGACATCTTCAGAAAAGGCCTCTGGTAGAGTACTCTTCTAGTCGAGTGCTTCGTGATAGTGTCACCCAGAGTAAAGGTCTGCTTAGTTATTTATTCTGAAAGGCTGACTCACTACTGTCATTTCACCTTTCCCCAGTTTTAACTTGTCTTTAAAAACACACTATTTC
This sequence comes from Ara ararauna, assembly GCA_028858755.1. Lineage (NCBI taxonomy): Eukaryota > Metazoa > Chordata > Aves > Psittaciformes > Psittacidae > Ara > Ara ararauna. Next base: position 7,573,180 of record CM054410.1, on the reverse strand, counting down.
TATCATCATCAGATGCCACTCATTTTCATCAGTCACTTTTCCAAAAATTAGAAGACAATATCAGAAATACACACTATGCCTCCTTGAACTTTCTAAGCAAGGGAATACCAGGCTCCTAATATTTAAAAAATAAGTAAATAATCACTGTGGTGTAATAGATTTATTTGTTTTGATGGTACATAAACCAGTTATGGTGAATAGTCTAGGACTTTACGTACACTCACAGAAAGCAAACGTATCCCAGCCAAGCTGTCCAGCTAGCACATACACACATCCTAACATAGCTCAAAGGCACTGCTGCAGCCCACACTGCTAACCAGGCTAGTGAAATAATCCCCAGGTAATCTACCAACAACATGAGCCTTAACTCTTTCTCGTTTAAGATTAAGAGTGTGTGTATCTACTGGCACCGCAAAAATACTTACTTTGCAAACAGTTCTAAAGATGTAAGCATGGAAACCACGTATTTTTCAGACATTCATTTCAGCAGACGCTGTTTATATGCAGACATAGCGTGGTTCAAGGGAGACCTGAGCCAGAAAGCCGCTTTGTCTTTTCAGTTCTGTCCCTTGCACATTGTGTGAAACAGTGCATTTTACTTTAACTTGGTCATTTGTGCAGTGCCTAGCACAATTACATCAGGAGACTCTGGTAACTGTTCTTATCTTATTATCTGTATAAACTGTTACAGCCCACCTAGCAAATGCTGCTTGTATCCAGCATTCCTCTGACAGGTACGCTAATGCTGATTCATTACTATCTGGTCAGTGCAGATGATACTGGAAAGCTAAAACTATCCCAAATTAAGAGCAAGAACAAGAAACATTACAGCGGATTTTTTTTCCCAGTAATAGGTATTATGCAATTTCACCTGAAGCATTTCCTTGGAAGTCTCTCTGTTGCTTCCATACATGCTCCCTCTGTTCCAAGAAGGAGAACAGCATCTCCTCTGGTATTCTACCATACCTAAACCACCCATCCAGAACACTTGTATAAGCGGGAAAAAGAAATCAGGTGTGACAGTGCTTGGCTTTCAGAATACATCTCATAATCACCAGCTTACATCTACTGAAGAAAAGATCCTTTCTGTCTTTACACACTATGCGAGGGCACAACTGACAATATAATGAGAATTAGGAATGTCGTGTAGCAAGAGTTGTGTTTGCTGATCCTGTGTTAAGAAGACAGGGAAGTCACTTGGTTTAGTTTCAAGTGTGTAGGCAAACCCAAAACCTATCCCTGACTGTCAAGCAACTGTACCATAAGCAGCCTGCCACACTAATGAAACCATGCAATGCAACAGTAATCTGGAATCTCCTTTCCAGGGTTATATCACATTTATTCTCCCAGCTCGGAAACACATTCGATTCACAGAAAAAACCCAAGAAATGGCTTCGAATGACTCATTTATACTTCATCCAAATTGCGTTGCTCTGCAAGGAACTGCAGTACTGCTCTTTCCTAAAAGCAGCCACTCCATTCAGCTCAGAGACTGTTCACAGCCCTGCTACAGCAATTTTCCAGCCAGAGAGCAGAGCTCCTGGAGTACATTTGTGTATTCAATTTGAGCAGACATTTCCATGATGAGGAACCACAGTGAGGAAGTGGGAGCAGTAGGAGGATCTCAAGGAAAATCAAAGAGCTATCATTTATGCACACTGAGGACAGGAAATGCAGTTGGCTACCCTCAGCTACGAGACCCCCATTCATGACACAGTGGTGAGAAGGAAATTAAATGAGAGTGTCAGAGGTAAAGGACCATGGTGCTGAGACCCAAAATCAAATGACACCACTGGAAATTCCATTAAGTGAATGGGAACAAGAAATCAACCTGATGAGGGTACAGGCGTCTCTGAGAAATCAGACACAGGGCTGATTTAGCTAGCATTTATGTAAAAAAAAGCTCCAAGACAAATTTGAAAGAGAACAGGCAGAGTGGTAAATTTCTAGATGCCTGCAGGTACCACATGTAGTATCAATGAAAACACTGGATGCTTTGAAATGCTGAATCACTTGTGATGGTCAAGGTTAAAAATTCATGATGCTTATTTCAAAAGCAAATAGAAAAGGAACAATGTCATGGGTTCAGCAGCAGCAGTCATTTTTTCTCCTTCTCGGTAGCTGGTGCAGCGCTGTGTTTTGACTTTTGGTCTGGCAACAGCGCTGATAACACCAGTGTTTTCAGTTACTGCTTGGTAATGTTTTGGTCTGACTAAGGACTTTCTGAGTCTCATGTTCTGCCAGGGAGGAGGGGAAGCTGGGAGGAAGCAGAGACAGAACACCTGACCCAAACTAGCCAAAGAGGTATTTCATGCCAAAGCACTTCATGCCCAGGATGTAAAACAGAGAGGGCAGAGACCGGGAAGGGTGGGGGGTGCACTGCTTGGTCTGGCTGGGTATGGGTGGTGAGTGATTGTATTCTTTCCTTGTATTTGCCTTGTCATTATTAGTATTGGTGGTAGCAGTAGTGATTTGTGTTATACTTTAGTTACTAAACTGTTCTTATGTCAACCTGTGGGAGTGGCATTCTTTCGATTCTCCTCCCCATCCCGCCAGGAGCGGGGGGAAGAAAGGGAGGGGAGTGAGTGAGAGAGCGACTGCGTGAGTTATAGAGGCTTAAACCACAACAAACAACTAATTTAAAAATACTAGAACTAGAGTATGGGTAAATGCTAGCTTCAAATAAATAAGTCTACACACAGTTTTAGAGAAGAAAATATATCTATAGGTAAAAATTAGATATCAAGTTCTGCACTGGTTTAAGTTTTAGGCAACCACGCTATGATTTCTAGATACTTTTCAGGTCTGTACCTGAATGTGCTACCAGTCCCCCACAGCCGACTCTCTGCAACTCCAGCACCTGAGGCAGATCAGTTCCTTCAGAACAGAAGGGAAAACAGAATAAATCTTCCAATTTTATTCATTTATTTCAACCTTATTCTGTTCTTTAAACACCTGTGATTGAAACTCCTCGCAATCACTTAAATTCAAGTAGCAAGAAAATGATACTTCTGATTAGAAAACTAAATTGAAATACAATTAAAATAATTAAATGTGAAAACATGTATTAACTATCTTTTTTTTTTTACGCAGGAAAAATCAGCACCATCTGAGAATTAGTGTGGCCAGCCATTCAAAATGCATCATTTCTCCAAGCCAGGAACATCAAAAATAATCTCCCCATGTATTTAGCTGCACAGACTTTTACATAAATCACTGAAGATATTGCCCTGAGGGAACTGAGCGTGAGTTGCCAATTTCATTCTTAGGCTCACAACAAAACTCTCTCAAAACTAATTTTGTCAAATCATAAGATCAAGGAATGTTTTGAAAAAAGGATAGTGTTTTCTGTATCTTCTCTTTCCATTCTCTTGCCAAAAGAGATTTCCAGAGAATACAAGCTAGATAAATAGTTGCACCTGAATTCATTACCAACGTCAAAGCATGCTGGACTAACCCAAACCCATGACAACTAAATCAAATAATTTTGCTATCCACACAGTGGCACATGCATGGACTGAATTAGGAACCAGACTATCTAGTGCAACATCATGCTATCAAACCAAAGCACAGCAAAAAGGTTTTATTATACACTATAAGAAAAGCCAAACTACTTCAGCAAACAAGTTTTAAAGGGCTGATTTTCAGGATGCTGAGTAACAGCGTCCAGAATAAGCAGCCTAAGAGTAACTCAACATGCCAAAGAACAGCAGAATGGGGAAATTCACCACAGTGCATTGTCGACTAAGGAACAAGCACTCAGCAAAGACTCCCAAACAAATGCCACTGAACTTTCAAACAAATCTGCTCTGACTGCGTGGCAAAAATTCTGTGATTACTTTCCATGAATATTGTATCAAATGAAGATTGCTCACTGGAACACTGAATTTTAAAGGAATGTTGCACAGTACTGAGGAAAGCGAACTGTGAATTTTTAATTTTTTCAAATGCCAAGTAAGAGCAAAGAATCCTGGCAAGTATCAGATCAAGAATTAATGAGAAATGGCTTGCATTCTTCCTGACACGTAAATATTTAAATTTTCATTTTAATGGCATAATAATTTTTAATATTTTTATTTATTTTTCCGATGAAAAAATACAAAAACAATTAAAATTCTGTCATCTACTGCCATCCACATGTAGCAATTCATGCAGCTGCAACCCACTCTAACTCCTACTTACACCAAAAGAAGTTCACCCAGCTCATTCAAGCCAGCTGACTGAAGAGGAGGGTGATCCAGCTGATGGCATTCCTGGAGAAATAACAGAACTGCAACTCCTTGGGTAAATCCAGGAAGAGGGAATTTTCTCATTCTGCTGAGCCACAAATACTGTCCGAACTTCACTAAGCCTTAATAAATCTACTGAGTCATAAATTTACATGATAGAAAGCATATTATTTTTCCCCCATTTTGAACTTTGCAAGTTATTTTTGCAACAGATAACTATTGTGTATCATACTCTGGAAAAAAATATATGTTAACCAGATGCTGCTTAATGCTTCTTGAACAATTCATATTTTCAGTTATACCATGCAGAGTTTTTCAGCTGAAGAGGAATTGAATAGAGAATGTCAAGCATCTAAGGACAGGGAGCTACTACAAAAGCATCGAAGAGGCACTTAACACAGTCATTACTAATTAAAAAAATAATTAAAGAGAACATGTGTGCAGAAATAATGAGATTTCCATACATTGTAAAATTGATACAATAACATTAGAAGCTTGATACCACTCCTGTTAATAATAATGGCTTACTATTTAACCATGTACAACCAAGGCCATTAAGTTACTGTGCAGCTCATTGGAAGTGCTATTCTACAAAATCTAGATAAAAGGAAAAATAACACAAGGAGAAGATGATAAAGAAGGGAAAAGGGAAATTCTTGTTTTGTTACTTTTATTAATTTATTTTTGCGTTCTAGTTTAAACTATCAGGTACATTTCCATGTAATGGGAGGGGAGCAGGAACCGTATTACAGCCACTGGGAACTTCTTGATCATCTCGGATGAACCACAGTCCCATCAGATATTTGTATCATTGGTGGCAGCTGTAGCTAAGGGCAGTCTACAGCGATGCAGATGTGTTTGAGCAACTACCAGCTATGCTCTGAACAGTTCAAACATAAGCCTGCTTTCATGACAAAGGCATGGAGCTGTTCTTGCAGAGGTTATGCTGAGCTGGTAAACCCTACTCCATCACTCTAAAGAAGTGATCCTCATGCTTTGGTGAGGCAGAACCGCACATTCTAACTAAAGCACGGGGCCAAGTTTCTATTGTTTTTTTGCAGCTGTGCTTCCAAAAAATGCTCTCCACAGACAACAGTACCATGACAAGAGAAGGAGGGAGGGTTAACAGCAACTCCAGGCAGTCAGATCTGAAGCCAGTAACCTGTAGAAACCCAAATGAGTCTCATCTGCAAGAGACCAAAAACTGCTAAAATGTGTGGAAAATCTACGCCAGAATGAGAGAGGGTGGGTGAAATGAATTATCCATGCGGCAATCCTCATAAGCTCAGCGCACTCTTCAATTCTGGGCTCCTACAGGCAATGCTAACATGGACAGCAACTTCTACATATTTTAGTGATTAAAAAATTAGATGGACTGTCATTGGTCCATCTGGGTGGACAGGTATGAACCAGTCTGTGAACATCAAGAAAATGTCGTGGTGAAATTCACATATTCTACCAGGCTTCAAGATCATTTAACAGACAAAACATATGTCTCAGGCTCCCAGATTAAAGCTTTCATGACCTTTGCTAAATATCACTTTTCGTTCTCATCCTTTATTTACATGGTGACCCATGAAAACATCAAACCTTTCTTTCATAAACAGCAAGTGCATAATATCTGTTTTCATTGCCGCACATAACTGTCACTCAAATAAATGAGTCATCTTGCTATTCCTCAACCCCCTACAATATATACCCAGAAAAATGTTTGCTAACAGCTACCACAGCTATCAACCGAACCACACAGCTTGGTGTCATTGACAAACTTGCTGAGGGCACACTCAACCCACTGTCCATGTCACCGACAAAGATGTTGAACAAGACCAGTCCCAGCACCAATCCCTGAGGGACACCACTCGTTACTGGTCTCCAGCTGGACATTGAGCCATTGAGCACAACTCTTTGCATGCGGCCATCCAGCCAGTTCTTTATCCACTGAATGGTCCACCCATCAAATTGATGTCTCTCCAACTTAGAGACAAGGATGCCGTGTGGGACAGTGTCGAACGCTTAGCACAAGTCCATGTAGACGACGTCAACTGCTCTACCTCTGTCCATACCCCTTTGACCACAGACAAAGTTGTTTCATGCTAATATTTTATGCTCTGATTATTCTTTTTTCCAATGCATTGCTTTTTTAAAAAAATAATAACCTGTTCAACAATACTACATACAGTTCATTTCTGTCCTATGAGCATTCTATGCTTATTCATGGTACTTTCTTTATGTCTTTAGTTGATGACATTGTCTTCTGTCACCTCATCTCTCATTTACATCTCATTAATACCAATTGTGCTCTCAGGGATCAGTTTTCATCATTTCATCAGAAAATGGCACAGAGGGTTTGAAAATAGAAGAAATACCAAACACCAGTGCCAAAAATAGTGAAGAGATATCTCATTTCTCTTTCTTAGATCCCACAGATGCTCCTGTATATAACCACATTGACATTGTTCTAGTCATTGAGGTATAAGGAAGTTTTGTTTAATGATCATGTTGTTTTTATTGGAAAATCAGCTAACTAGCTGAACAGCAAGCTGGCACTTACTGCAGCCTGCTGTTCCCTACTGCCCAAGACCTTGCCTATACTGAAAGAGCAGCTACTGAAGACAAGGCTCGATGATTCAGACTGGGAAAGAAGTGCTATGATGGAACCACTCGGCTACTGTTTAGGTTTTCATGTCCCAAGAAAAGCTGAGTGGCATCTGATGTAGATAAATTCTTATCAGGCCAGCAAGGGTAGGCAGAAATACCATTTCTCTGAACACACCACATGATCTTTTCATTTTTACAGGACATGAAAGTCTCTATATACTCATGTAGTGATCCCCTTTAGAAAGAACCTAAGAAGTACTCTACCAAGAAGTACTCTTCCAAGCACACCATTACAGCAGTGCTGCCAATCCTATCCACTGGAAAAAAAGTATGAGACAAACTGTCAGGATCACTGATTGGAGTGGCTGAAGTCTCATGACTCTGATGGGTTGAACACTGGAAGTTTGTCTACAGAAGAACTTAGCTAATTTTCCTGTAGATGAAAGCATCTGGTTTTGTATATCTGTATGACTATGGAACAAAAAGATTTAAGAAAACACTGCGAAACACCTGATGAAACATTGCAGTCTGGTGGGCTGTCATACTCACATGCTCTTGAGCGTATTCTGCTGTACAGCAGTAGATCACCATGCTCGACTACTTCTTCCTGCTGACTTCTATTGTTGAAACATATATCATAGAATCATAGAATAGTTAGGGTTGGAAAGGAGCTCAAGTCATCTAGCTCCAACCCCCCTGCCAGGGGCAGGGACATGTCACACTAAACCATGCCACCTAAGGCTCTGTCCAACCTGGCCTTGAACACCGCCAGTGATGGACCATTCACAACTTCCCTGGGCAACCCATTCCAGTGCCTCACCACCCTCACAGGAAAGAATTTCTTCCTCATATCCAATCTAAACTTCCCCTGTTGAAGTTTGAACCCGTTACCCCTTGTCCTATCACTACAGTCCCTAATGAATAGACCCTTTCCAGCATCCTTATAAGCCCCCTTCGGATACTGGAAGGCTGCTATGAGGTTTTCACGCAGCCTTCTCTTCTCCAGGCTGAACAGCCCCAACTTTCTCAGCCTATCTTCATACGGAAGGTGCTCCAGTCCCCTGATCATCCTCATGGCCCTCCTCTGGACTTGTTCCAACAGTTCCATGTCCTTTTGATGTTGAGGACACCAGAACTGCACACAGTACTTCAAGTGAGGTCTCAGGAGAGCAGAGTAGAGGGGCAGGATCACCTCCCTCTACCTGCTGGTTACGTTCCTTTTGATGCAGCCCAGGATATGGTTGGCTTTCTGGGCTGCGAGCACACACTGCTGGCTCATGTTCATTTTTTCATCGACCAACCCCCCCAAGTCCTTCTCTGCAGGACTGCTCTGAATCTCTTCTCTCCCAACCTGGAGCTGTGCCTGGGATTGCTCCCACCCAGCTGTAGGACCTTGCACTTGTCATGGTTAAACTTCATCAGGTTGGCATCAGCCCACCTCACAAGCATGTCAAGGTCCCTCTGGATGGCATTCCTTCCCTCCAACATATCAACCGAACCACACAGCTTGGTGTCATTGGCAAGCTTGCTGAGGGTGCACTCAATCCCACTGTCCATGTCACCAACAAAGATCTTGAATGCATCAGAGATGATTTTCTATTTCTCTCTGACCCTCTTCCTGGAAGCAAGTCTTTCTAAAAAGTGGGTCTTTTTAAAGAACCAGTAGTTGTCTTTTCTGTGATTAAAAAGCTCATGCACCATGAGTATTAAAAATTTCATCAACTTGCACCTACGTAGGCTATTTTTTTACAAATTACACATTATGTTCATTATATGAACATTTTAAAAGTTCTACTTACTCATCCTTTGCAGTAGACCTTGCCTTTCCTAAGATAGCAAATTCTTCAGTTAATGTCCATAAATGTGGCACTTGCAGGCCCCTGTGAAAACCACAGCTGTAACAGTATAATTTTATGTTCTATCAAAGCTACTGTAATGCCACTCTCATTTCAAGTTGGACAATGTAGTGCTCACTATAGCCACATAATAAACCAACTTTTAAACTGTTTACATGCTTGGTTTATTTGCTTGCAATTATATTTAGGGAAATATCTCATGCTGTTGGCTGCTCAGCCACTTGCCTCTGCACCATATTAGACTTAGCACTGGGAGAATCCTCCACAGTCTCACAAATAATGCTGAAAAGCAGTCTGTACAGTCATCTGCCTGTCTTCATAAAAATGAGCTGGCATCCTATTTTATTGCAAATAATGCCTACCAGATTTTCCAGCAGGTATGTATGTCATGCATTCTCCACTACACTTACTTGCAATCCCAAAACCTTTATCCTAATTTCACTCATCACCTTCTGATGTCTTTATATATTAGCATCTGGTCTGCCTCATCTTTTCCACTTCAGTGTCCATATCTCATTGTACTGCTGCAGTTTATCCATGAAGCCCACACCTTCCACGCCACAACATCAAGATGACCGCTCATCCAGATAATCCTGGTCAGTACTGTCACGGCTTTGACAACAGATGACTGTACCTGTCACATTAGATAAACTATTCCATTTGCTTCGCATTAAACAGCAGGGCAATACATAGATATCATCTGTCACACAAGAAGCCTTGGTGAAAAGTCAGCTCTATCACACACAAAAACCATGAAGAGCAGAAAAAGCCCAGCAGCTGGAGAAACTGTGTTTTAATATTTAAAAGATCCTCTTTCTGAATGAAAACTAATTACAAGGCAAAATCACATATACGCATATAGACAAAGTCACTTCACTCAGACATGGCTTATTCTGTACAAGCTCTATCAGACATCTTGTTTACATCAGAAACACTCTTAATATGATAAGAACCTCAAAAAATGCAAGGAATTAGACACAAATCTTCAAACAAATGACAGGCTGCGCTCCTTACATTGGTTTTAACAGAAAAAGGAATTATATGCATTTGAAAGTCTGTAAGCATAGTCAGAGGAAAGATGCATTAGAAACACCCTCTGAAATATAAACATGTTAAGTCTCTCTTTATTCACGTTCACAGCAAAGAAATTGTATGAAAGTCACACCATTTATGATGTTCTCCCGAGACAAACTGATGTGAATGGCTTATATGTAAATTGTCATCAAGTTGCCGCTTTTCTTTACCCAAGTAGACAGGATCCCATTACCCTAGACTCTGGAAACATGAGAGCACTTCCAGCAAAAGTCATTGCAGCAAATGCCTGAAATAAACAGACAAAGGCAACCGGGTTGAGTGGTGGACATCACCTCAAATGAGTACCTGTGCAGTAGTAACAGCTCATTCATGTAGATTCACTGATGCAATTTTGGTTTGATTTGATATTTTAAAACTGATTTATGGTATGATGCCTATGGATTATTATCAAGTTCCAAATGAGGTGCTAAAATCATTCCTTGTGTGCAAGCAGCAGTGAATTTGGAATATTTATCCTACACTTACTTAGGAGATTTTATTGCATAAACTCACCTCCTCTACTAGGTGATCCGTTTTTCTGAAGGTTCAGATAAGGGAAGTTCACAGTCAGTTAGTAAGGATAGTCATTATTAAGGTCTGATGGCATTGCTCTCTAGGTTAACTATCTAGGAATCAAGTTCTTTTATAGAAAGTAAAACATTTACAGGCCTCAACATCACCAAGCATTTCTTCAAAACTTCAGGGTGAATGCGGCCTGCAGTTCAGAGCTGACTCTGCTCCAGCACCCTAATCAAGGGCTTCAGGATCAGTGCAGGATCCCAGGCTTCAGGATCAGGGTAGGATCTCAGACTTCATGAGTGGTCCAAAGCCGCATGTATCAGTTTACATGGCTGATGTTACCATCAGTACTTTTGGATCAGAATCATATGCATTCTTCAAAGAGAAGTTAGCTAGAAAGGGACAGAACCGCTATCCTCTCGCACTCCCCTGATCACTAAAAATGCAGGCCTTTTGTCAAAAATATAAGAACTCTCAAGTTATTTCCTTAATTTTATTAAGGAAATTAAATTTATTTTATTTGATTTTTTTTTGAGGTTTTTTACTTAAGATTTTCACTTAAAATCAATTTTATATCTAGAAAAGAGTTTTATATAAAATGTTCAAGAAGCACTTTCAAGGTTAAGTTTATATTCACATGGTAATGAAGATAAAAACAACCAAAGAAGTCCTAGGAGAAACACAGCCTAAATTAAAGAAGAAAGTGCAACCTTCAACCCAGATTTCAGCAGATCTTTTCAATCCAAACACGAGTTACTAGCTTAAGTGAAGTTCTGCACTATCACATCTGAAATGCTATTCAGGTTGTTAGCAACCATGTATTTGACTGGAGTATGTACATACACAAAGCCACTTAGCTTTTAACCCAGGCAATAATATCATCTCAGCAGGAAGCAGGGAGGATAGAAACATTCAAGATCCTGCAGCATCCATATACTATGTAGCAGCAAGAGTAGTACAAGAATCCTAAGAATGTTCTGCCTACCACCAACATATTTGTCCATTAACTCTGGGAACGCAGCAAGCCCCACAGGTACAGGGCAACATTTTCAAAACCCTCAAAGTGGTTTAGGAATTCCCACAGGATTTGAGCTGAGTCACTGAGGAGTGTTAAAAATTGCATAGAAAAAATCTAGCCCAGGAGCTTGTTTCCCACATAAAGGACTTCAGCTGGGCTTCAGCCCAGAGACAGGCGGGAGTGCTGCTGCAGGGAGGAAGCCAGTGACTCTCAGAAGACAAGGGCTTAGATTAAGTGCAAGATATGGCAGCAGAGGCAGTTGGAATATTCAGCTGCACTGTCCTGCTTGGCTAATGCAGTTGTTGCTGCAATGGTCACAGTGCTCATAGATTTTCAGCGCCTGGAAGCAAGATCAACTGGTGTAGCAGCTCTTTCAACAGCCCTTTAAAATGGGTCTGTAATTCTGTTTGTGCTAATACGAAAATCATGCACATGCAGCATGACTTTAGGTGTGCTAATCACCAGCTACATATTAATAACTGTGATCAATCGCAGATGCAGTGGAAAACCAGACCTATATGGTGGAATTCACTGTTAAAAGTGACTATCTGAATCAGAGTTGCTTTTTGCTTTGACGTGATATTTTGCTTTATCTTACCAAATGACCATCTCCTTCTGTGAATAGGGATATTCTAGGATGTATCTGCAGTAGTTGCTATTACATGCTCTGCAGGAGAACTGTCAGATTTAATCAGTTTAGACTTCAATGTTCTAGAGATGGAAATTCTATGTCAAGCCAAAGTACTACTATTGCTTAAGTACTATAAAGCAGGTGCAGCATTTCAAACCTCAGGTGACTAGAAGAGAAGCACCATATACAGCATAATACAAACATTCTGTGGTTTGGGCTTCTGCTGCTACGCTGCTGTTGTTTTTTTCTTTCATTATTTAAATTCAGTGTTGATAAAAAGTCAGTCCATATGGGAAATTGCTGCTTAATATTTTAGGAACTTCATACGTATTTCTATTTTTTCTTTCTCCTTTGCCTTTGTTTCATACTTGGAGTAACCGATTGCTTTTCAAAAGGACAGGTTCTTTTTTATATGTGTATCACAAGGTAATCTTACAAGGGAGAAGAGGAAATACGCATAAAAACAATTGTGTATTTAGGCACCGAAGAACGCATAGAGCAGGATAGTGGTGGTGGGAAGCTGAGATAGACACAAAGCTGCCATAGCTTATTTTAATCAGCAAAAATAATACTGTAGTGGAAAAAAAAAATGCTAAGTCAGCTTCATAGCCAGCAGAGGGAGCCACGAAAAGTCTGGAGTATACAGTTAGACAGTAAGAACAAATTAACATAAATGTGTCTTTTTCTGCATCTATTCTCCCACCTCCATTTCTCTATGGAAAGTCACACTCTTGGATTCTTAGTACGGTTTATACATCCCCACTATTGCAGAGGCATCCTAAATGCGATGAAGTGCCTTCAAATGTTTTAGGTTTACTTTCCATCAGAGACCAACAGGATTTATACAATTTACTGAGAAAACAGAGAGCTCTGCATGGGCTTGGATGACTTCCCTGCTGTGCACTTCAACCCTGATATCAGAGATGAAAGTTCTCCAACAGGATTGTGCAGAGCCGAGCCACAAAGAAGATGCAGGCACTGACCACGGCTCATGCTCCTCTCAAAATAGTGGGAAAATACCGCGGGGATCTGTTACAGAACACCTGACCAAGAGGACTCTGTGCATGAAGCGCTCTATAGACAGATAGGAACAGCCTCACGCTCACAGGCCCTTGTTCTCATGGGGGAATTCAACCACCCTGATATCTGTTGGAGGGATGGTACGGCCCGGCACAAGCAATCCAGGAAGTTCCTCAACTGTGTGGAAGACAGCTTCCTTCTGCAAGTAATAGAGGAGCCGACAAGGAGAGGTGCCATGCTTGACCTCGTCCTCACCAACAGGGAAGGGCTGGTTGGAAATGTGACGCTCCAGGGCAGCCTTGATTGCAGCGATCATGAGATGGTTGAATTCGAGATCCTCAGGACAGTGAGAAGAGTGTGCAGCAAGCTCACTGCCCTGGGCTTCAAGAGAGCAGACTTTGGCCTCTTCTGGAACCTGCTCAGTAAGATTCCATGGGCTATAGCCCTAGAGGGCAGGGGGGCCCAAGACTCTTGGTTGGTATTCAAGGATCACCTGCTGCAAGCTCAGGAGCAATACATCCCTACGAGAAGGAAGTGCTGTAGGAGGGCCAGGAGACCTCCTTGGATGGATAAGGAGCTTCTGAGGAAAATTCAAAGGAAAAAAGAGGCTTATAAAAGGTGGAAGCAAGGACAGGCGGCCTGGGAAGAATACAGGGATGTTGACCGGGAAGCTAGGGATCAGGTTAGGAAAGCTAAGGCCCACTTAGAATTCAGCTTGGCTAGGGATGCTAAGGATAACAGGAAGGGATTCTATAGGTACATTGCAAATAAAAGACAGACTAGGGACAACGTGGGCCCTCTCCAGAAGCTATCGGGAGAACTGGCTACCCTGGATTTGGAGAAGGCTGAGGTTCTTAATGACTTCTTTGCCTCAGTCTTCACCGGAAAATGCTCTGACCACACCACCCAAGTCTTGGAAGGCAGACGCAGGGACAGTGAGAATGAAGACCCTGGGCCCACTGTAGGAGAGGATCTGGTTCGAGACCATCTTAGGAACCTGAATGTATACAAGTCCATGGGACCCGATGAAATCTATCCGCGGGTCCTGAAGGAGCTGGCAAATGAAGTTGCTAAGCCACTGTCCATCATATTTGATAAATCATGGCAGTCAGGTGAAGTTCCCGATGACTGGAAAAAAGGAAATATAACCGCCATTTTCAAGAAGAGGAAAATGGATGAGCCGGGGAACTACAGACCAGTCAGCCTAACCACTGTGCCTGGCAAAATCTTGGAGTGGAGTCTCCTGGAAGGCATGCTGAGGCACATGAAAACCAACAAAGTGGTTGGTGACAGCCAGCATGGCTTCACTAAGGGGAAATCCTGCCTGACCAATCTGGTGGCCTTCTATGATGGGGCTATGGAACTGATGGACAGGGGTAGAGCAGTTGATGTCATCTACCTGGACTTGTGCAAAGCGTTTGACACTCTCATATGACATCTTTGTCTCTAAGTTGGAGAGACATCAATTTGATAGGTGGACCACTTGGAGGATAAAAAACTGGATGGATGGCCGCATGCAAAGAGTTGTGCTCAATGGCTCAATGTCCAGCTGGAGACCAGTAACGAGTGGTGTCCCTCAGGGATCGGTGTTGGGACCGATCTTGTTCAGCATCTTTGTCGGTGACATGGACAGTGGGATTGAGTGTGCCCTCAGCAAATTTGCTGATAAAACCAAGCTGTGCTGGAGGGAAGGAATGCCATCCAGAGGGACCTTGACATGCTTGTGAGATGGGCTGATGCCAACCTTATGAAGCATAACCATGCCAAGTGCAAGGTCCTACACAGGGGTGGGAGCAATCCCAGGCACAGCTCCAGGTTGGGCAGATAAGAGATTCAGAGCAGTCCTGCGGAGAAGGACTTGGGGGTGTTGGTAGATGATAAAATGAACATGAGCCGGCAGTGTGCGCTTGTAGCCCAGAAAGCCAACCATATTCTGGGCTGCATCAAAAGGAGCGTGACCAGCAGGTCGAGGGAGGTGATCCTGCCCCTCTACTCTGCTCTCCTGAGACCTCACTTGGAGTATTGTGTGCAGTTCTGGTGTCCTCAACATAAAAAGGACATGGAACTGTTGGAGCAAGTCCAGAGGAGGGCCATGAGGATGATCAGGGGACTGAAGCACCTCCCATATGAAGATAGGCTGAGAAAGTTGGGGCTGTTCAGCCTGGACAAGAGAAGGCTGCGTGGTGGAGACCTCATAGCAGCCTTCCAGTATCTGAAGGGACCTATAAAGATGCTGGGGAGGGACTCCTCATTAGGGACTGTAGTGATAGGACAAGGAGTAACTGGTTCAAACTTAAACAGGGGAAGTTTAGATTGGATATGAGGATGATGTTCTTTCCTGTTAAGGGTGGTGAGGCACTGGAATGGGTTGCCCAGGGAAGTTGTGAATGCTCCATCGCTGGCGGTATTCAAGGCCGGGTTGGACATAGCCTTGGGTGGCATGGTTTAGTGGGAGGTGTCCCTGCCCATGGCAGCTGGGTTGGAACTGGATGCTCTTAAGGTCCTTTCCAACTCGAAGTATTCAATGATTCTATGAATCTATGAAAATACTTCTCCGTAGATGATTGCCCTGGATCATGTAACCAAGACATTGATACTGCACCTGAGCAGAGAAATGAATAACACTGGATTAGCAGTGGACTCAGTTGTTGCTGCTGTTCATCAAATCGGACAGCAGACAATTTGAAGTCTTATTCAGCCAGCAACATAATTGAATGAAGAAGTTACCGAATTGATTGATAATATCGGATAAAGCAACTCTTTTTCTAAGCAAATGGACCAGATCACAGTAAGTGGCAGGAAAATTCACCTGTACTTTTTTCACGGCTAGCTTTCTCATTTACACAACTCTGAATATCTGACCAAGTTCTCCTTTACAGTAAAACCCAGAATACTCCCTTTGTGCAGCAGGAAGATCTCTGCATTGCATCACTTCAGCATTTCTTGGGTGTTCATTCTGGGCCCTGCTCTTTAGCTACAAAATCACACAGGTAACTTTATTTAAGTAATCCAAAGCCTGCATGCCCTTGTCTTTCTCTGAGGCATAACAGCACCTTCTGCAAGTAGGATGCAGGACTGATCTGGGACAAACTGTATGTAACTCCTTTGGCCCCCATACATACAATACTTGCTCCAGAACTTCTTAATTTTCATAACTTGTTTCAGTTCCACTATTGCTTTATCTTGGCTGGTCAAAGATGTAAGGTTTTGTCAGGAACAAGTGATGTTGCAGGCATTCCTCAAATTAAGTTTTCCAGGGCTTCTGAAAACAGATTTTTCTCTAATACTGACAAAAAGCTATATTCACATTCATAGCCCTATAGGTTTAAAAAAAGCATTTAAAACACACCATAATATTCAGGAAAACATCACTTATCCTGTCTGAAGGAGATGCATGGGTTACAGTGAGCCACAGACCAGGATTTCTTTTAACTATTATCTTGTAAACAATTCTGAAGTGCAACTAGAATCAAGGAAATATCAGTGTTTTCTTGAACAGGATTTGTGTTCACAGAAAAGTTGAGATATGATGAATGAATACCAGCTCTTCCTAAACTGGCTGTATTTTTCTGTGCCCTTTCGGTTGCCACATCAAAAAGTAGGCATTTAAAAAGTTCGTAACTTAGTTATGAGTGCACTTAGGACAAAAATGATTTACTGAACCTTACGTCATGTGCTATTATTTTCCACTATGACACAGAATCATAGTTGTTCAGCCCATAGCAGTGATATGCAAACATCTTGTGTCCTAAGCATTTGCTCCGTGGCAAGGAACACAGAGCACATAATGTTCTCAGCTCTCAGAGCAGTGATAAGGGAGTACTCTGCTGGCTGAGCAGAAAATAAAGAAAACTACCATCCATAGCTTGTATTTATACAGTCGTCTTCTCTAACAATATAAAAGTTCGATGTTCAGCTGCACACTTTAGATTCAAGTGCTGCTTAATCTACCAGACTTAATCCTGAATGCAAACGTATTTCACTTTATCCTTGCTGTCACATATTATTTCCCCTTTTTTTTTTCCTGAATGCTACCTTAAAGTCCTGTAAGAATACTTTACAATGCTGTAAAAACGGTGATAAAACTCAAATGTAAGGACATACTTAGCAAGCAGGTCTGGACTTCTTCTCTTTTTACAAATTAAGTGATTATAATAGTTCTGGTGTTTTTCTACTTCGTAATGTGTGTACTTGTTCCTAAGAGATACTGATATGTTTGCCTTACCAATGTTCTTTATCTTAAAAATAGCATTAGTAACACACTATATGAGTTGCTTTGGAAACTGATTTTTCCCCTTTTAAAGGCTGAATAAATAGTTGTGTAATACACACGTAAATTATCAGCATGTATGTGATTGCACTGGGTCTGAAGCAACTTTTATGCCATAATTTTTCTGTGTTTTCATGAATATGCATAAATGTTCAGGTATGACATGCTTACTAAGTAAATAACTTGTGTCAACAAGGCTTGCTGTTATTAAAGACGAGTATTTGGAAAGCTAGGATTTAAAGTAGAAACTGCAAAATTAACAAGTTTGAGGGAAATAAAACTGCAACCAGTTTCAGTTTCACTCTACAGGTAACCAGCTTAATAAAATTCCCAACTGTACAGAAACTTGGGAATAAAATAACCACATCATATGTATTTTGAGATTATTTCAGTAGTGGAATCCAAGCCTGTTGCTTTGTGATACTGGGACAAGGCAATAAAGAAATCCAAACTTCTTAAACTGTGCAAACAATTTATACCATGAATTACTTATCTTTTAGAGAAGCCCAGTTCCTGGCAGTGCAATCCTGCAGGATTACCTGTATATGAGACAGTTACACTTCAATATCCCAAGAAAGCACATGAATCTCCCTCCAGTTATAACACCCTGTACAAATACAGAGAGAAACTAACCAAGGGTAAAGTAATTCCAACTGAGTTCATTGCCAAAATCCAATAGATCTTGTTGAGAGGAAGGAAGACACTGCGTGACTCCTGGCAAAATGAAACACATGACGCTAAGTGACCACACTTCCACTGAGAAAGCACTTGTGGCTAATTAAGAAATGAAAATTAATTTTACGTATATATGGGCATACTTGGACATAGTTCTGATAAACTGATAAATCATGCCACTGTGTTATGCCTGGAAACAAGATCATTTCTCTCCCTAGAATGAGTGCAAATATATTTGATCTCAACTATTACAACATCTTTCTATTGACTTACTTAAAAAAAAATAGTTTTACTACTAAGAACATTAAAATGCCATGTTATATAGCAAAGATTTAATTACCATTCAGATTATAATAATAATTTAACACTGAAGTGTAAAGCTAAATTTCTTTTGTTATAAATTTAGAAGGGTACATTGGCACAGACACATGTGTCAGAAATACACCACATTTGTGAATTATTAGAGCAGATGACCGTATTCTTGTGTCTGCTATTGAATGGTCAAATATCCTAAAAACAGAGCAAATGCTGCCTGGCACTGCCAGAGAATGAATAAGTGAGTATAAATATTTCTTAAGAATGGTTCCTTACAAAGATGTACTTAACAGAGCTAATGTTTCTGAAACTACATGCGTGGGCTACCAAAGTCAACCAAATAATTCCTATTAATTTTGGCATTCAGCCCTAAGAAAAATGGTTGCTTTGGAAAACAGGTAATCCTGCCTTAAGTATTTTAGGAATATAAGGATGGTGGGTTAAACAGCAGCTTCAGTCTCGGAAGTCTCAGAAGTCCTTCACAAGTGACAACACAGTAAGAAGTAAAACAAAAATAGGCACAAAATCAAAGATAAAGAGGTCTGTAGAAATACTCTGTTTTGTCAAAGTCCTTCAAAAATTGGACACATGTAGTAGCTGATATAGATCACAGGAGTGACTTTGTGCATCAGCTCCAGAAAAAATTTTATCCTTTTGCATCATTTAACACTAAGAACTTAAATTTTTCCTCTGTAAGATTGCCTACTGCCACCTGAAAGGGTGTTCATTCAAAATGAACAGTATCATGATTTACTGTCTCCAAGTGCATAATCTGATATTGTCAAATATCATCATTCTTGTGGTCACTGTAGAGGAAATACGCAATTTGGTTTTCAAGGTGCTTTATTTTCTCCTTACAAGTCCATATTTACACCTTGGCCTGCACAGGAATTTAGAAAGACTTTTATTCACTGTCATCAATTATTTCTCTGTGTGTGACAGTGTAGAGATCTAAAACATCCTTTTAAAATGGTTTCACACTTCCAGGCATCTGTAATAAAGATTTTTATGTTTTCAAACAGCCATTTCATGTAATCGTATGTCTAGCGGGACTTATGTGCAGTTAATGCTTGTCACATGTGATTGTCATGTCTTCTCGACTCCTATTTCTAACACTCAAAACTGATTTTAAACCCACAGTGTCATTAAACTGCTCTCATACTTTCACATTAACTAGCAGTTTCACCAAGTGAAGCACTTCCCTTTTATCACTATATGCAGCGAGTTTCATGTGATATCATTTTCAACAGCAAATTACTTCCTGTTGTGAATTCAACTGTTTGAAACACTGCAAAGAATCCCACACTGCAGGAAATAGTGCTGTTCTATTTAAATATTTGCTAGTTATACAAATTACTTCCTTTCCAAATTGCTTTGCTTTTTTTACTTTTAGAATTGTTCAGTTTAATTATCAAACTGCTTTCAAGTACAGGGTAGCTTGGATTTTATTCAGTATCCATTTAGTTTGAAGTTATTTCTGTAACTAATACATGTTTTTACTAGTGCTTTTCAACTCCCACAAAAGTTAATTTCAAAATAACTACAGCATCAGGAAAAGCAACAGTGGGGTATTTAAAGTTTAAAGGGTAAAGTTTAAGTGACAGCTGAACAGTGATCTTTCCATTCTGATGAATGATGAAGAGAGACCTTGTCATTTCAACCCTTTAAAAAATAAAAATAGCTAAAAATTTCCTTTCGTATTTATCCATGCCAAAGACAAAACATACTATAATTTTATTCCAAATGGGAAAGAAGATAGTCTCATGTTAGATTAAGGGCAGTAAACGAGCACTGGGGATATTTGATTAAATGTTTTGGAGCCAAATGCACAGTGACATGATCATAATGAACCACCTACAGCTCTGATTTGATCCAAAGGATACCATTTCCAGGTTATTTAGAAAGGCCACTGTAAAAATCACGATGCATTTTTAGGATTAGCTCTGATACCTGCTTGCTCAGTAGGCCAGCACGCACCAAGCGATGACAAAAGCAGGTTTATGAAAGTTGAGTAGTTAGGGCTTAACTCTGTCGTTTACATCAGGAGCTAATTATAGCCATCAAGTCAGGCCACTGGCTCTGCCTGCTTCCTCCGGCACACCAGCAGAGCAGAGAAGAGGGAGGGACGCCTGCACTGATACAGGTTCTCCACAGTGCAGAGCCCAGGACTTCACTCCTGGTCAGAAAAGGAGGTACATTCATGTCTGATTCTAAGTGCTGACATTTCTAACACACCCCTGCTTCAAAAAAACCCAACAAGTCTAAACAAGGAAAAGCAGCATGGGAAGTGTAACAATCATTCTGCACTATTTCAATCTTTTCCTTTTCAAAGTCCCAACACAGACTTTGCCCCCAAAAATGTTTAAAGAAATGCAGTTAAGTGTGTGAAATAAACTATTTCTAGGGTTGTTGGTCTTTTAAGACCATCTACTTGATCATCTCATTGGTAAATAAAAGACCCCCAGACAATTATAATCCACAAAAAGCGAAATCTTCACAGGGGCTAAATTCAGACTTCGAGACTGCTTTCTAAATTACACCAAAGACCTGCATGATTTGTCAATTTACAGGAAATTTGGCTGCTGTGCAATACAGTTGTGAAACAACTGAATTGCACAGAAGGACAGCATTTTGTAAAAGAGGAGGATGGTTCTGAAAAGTAATAGAGAAATCTGCTTATAAGAATGCAGAAAACTCTTCAAGTTCCTTGCACAGAAAGCAGAACATTTGCAGCTTCTTTAGAAACCAGTGCCCAAGCTGTCATTGTTAGTAGTGTCAACACAATTCACCTTCAATTTGGTATTTGCTAGGCTTCAAAAAATGTAGTCTCCTGTTAACTAATCTTTTAATTTAAGTCCATTGACCACATATTAATCTCACAAGGGCAACAGAGAGATAGGTCTGGTTAAATGAATCTTCTATAAAAAAGCTGGTAATTATGGATAGCAAAAGTACCATGCAGTTTTGATACCCCTTTTGCAGGCATCACCACTAATCTTTCCCAAGACTTTCTCCTGATTTATGGCATCCTGGGACCTTTACAATCATGTTAAATGTTGCTTTTTGCATAGCTGTCAGTTACAGATTAGAAATGAAACAGTTTCTACAACGGAATTTGAAGCCAATTTTTCATTGAGAAAGATGCATGCAATCCTACCCAGAGGAAGGAATTGCAATGAATTTATAAAATCCATATTTACTGAGGAGTGAGCTCTAATTCTGACTGGTAAATAATTCTCCTCTGAAGGAACAGGAAGGGTTAACTAAAGAGAGTGTATTGCTGCATGAAAAAAAAACCACAGTATCTTCATTCAACAAATCAAGGAAGGAGAAGGACCTGAAATTAAGCAAATGGCCAAGTGCTTACAGTTTTCCTTTTAGTTAAGGTGACAATTATATATGACTGTATTAAAATAAAAGAAGGCGTCTACTCATTGCTGAGAAAATACTGTTTGAAGGTCAAATTCCTCTGCAGCTGCATAGAGGTCACCTGTATTTCACATAAAGGGCAGAACTGGCTCTGCGGTAGGAAAAGAAAATACCTCTAACGTTTAATCTGATTTTTCATCATCTTATAGATACTTAGTACATGATTATACTGAAGTCATTCCATAAGTTTATAAACCCAAAAGGCCCAGTCTTCAAATAGACAGACTTCCAGAACTAATATATAACCATAAAAGAAGGCAGGCGTTTAGGAATGTTATCAAAGCTTTGACCATACAGACATTTTCTGGCAAGTAAAGTTATTTCATTCTTTTAAAGGTTAATGAAGTTAAATGATGCCAAAAGCCAAGAGATACCTCAAATATACAATGATTCTCCATATGTTCAGTGCAGGATATTAGTCCTGCATCAGTCAGCTGCATAGTCTTGTTGTGCTGCCAAATTCTTGACGGTTAATATTTAGAACAGTAAATAGCCATGCAAAAGGATACATCTTCTACTCCAAAGGAGTCCCTCCTTCAAATGGAGTCATCCCGTTCTGTTGACACTAGGCCAAAATGAACTTTGATATTCCTTTCTAATAAAGGATATTAAGACAAACTTTGTGTCTTTCCTTCTCCAAATACGTGTTAATCCTGCAGTCAGGGGTTTTAAAGCATATTGAACTGGAGAAACTGACAGCTTAATACAGGAGAAAAAAATCACATAATGGTGCTTACCACAAAACAATTTCCAGTTCCATAGGTGAACAGCATTATACTAGTGAAGGAACGAATTTTTATCTGCTTTTTAAAATACAGTAACTGTGTATTTAATAACTAATGGAGACAATGACTCTTTAGCTCTATGAGATTTTAGGTATATGACTGAGGAATATTTTGAAAGCCATCCTCCCTTGCTGTTTACAGTTAACTGCAATCCAAAAAATTCTCAAGACAATGCCATGTTGTTTCAGATTACTGTGAAGAAGAATGACAAGTTGACTGGACATCAATATTATTACCAGTGCAATATCATTTAGCATTCTCTCTCATTTTGGCAGAAAGCTGCTAAAATAAAATATTTATACAAACATTTCCATGGTGAATACAAGCAGCAGAAACTAATTTTGTTACAATATTTTTATACATCAGTTTTCATGCACTAAACATAAAGTTCACCTTTGGGGCTTTGTCTCATGCTCTGTTATTGCAGTCTCCCTACTTCACACACTTTCAGATCAATCTCAGGGCCCCTTTCCTACTCCAGAATCCCACAGTCCAGCCACAAATGGCTGGATCCTTCTGTAATTACCAGCTGCGTTTGGTGCGTGTGATTCTGGAGCAAGAGGGTGGCCATGGCAATGCCAAGCAGGGAACCACATGTCCTAGAAAGAGGCTCTTGGTGTATGCTTTCCCTGTCATGCTACCTGACATGGCCAGGATTGATCTTGATGTGATTAAATGTTGCTGTCACATAGCCTGGTGAGCTGCCAGCCTGGGATCCACAACTGCTACATGGCTGAACACGTGGATTGTCATGATAGCAGTGGGGACATTGAATTCTGGTTGCTTAACAGATCTCGGCTTCCTGCCAAGTTTTTAATAAATCATAATTTGGAGCTCAGTTGTTGAGAATTGGTATGTTGGCCAGATCCAAGAAGATAATTTGGTTCCAATTCCCTCACTTAACCATGCAACTATAAGAATGACCACCCAGCACTGAGAAAAGCTCCATTTAGCAATGTGTATTGCTCAGCTTAACAGAGTGAATTGCACTTCATAATCTTCCCCTCTCAAAGCAATCTATCTCCTGAACAATTCTACTTCATCAAGTGAGCTGGCTCAAGAAGAAATTATTTTAACCTTGGCATTAGAATTGTGGGTAAGAAATTTAATACCCACAACTGGACAAAGAAATAAGGTGATAGGAACCATACTGTTCTGAACCCTGCTTCTCCTCTTTTATAGACCTGCAAGCTAGAAACACAGTTAAGGAAATCAGTGGACAGAAACAGATCCTCTCCTTCATTAGAGCTCTACTTGGTGCAGAAGACAGAGCACATATTAGTAAGGGTAGAGCTCCTGGGCTGAGGTCCAGCTTTGAAGACCCAGCAGGGAGTCTTCCGACAGTAAAGGATGTCTCTTCTAGCCAGCTGTGGCCAAACCCATGCCCTTTGTATAATGGAACATACAGACCAGGACATCAGAATCTATTCCAAGAATCGTACCAAGTATCAGTGAACAAGGAGACTTATTTTTACATATTTTACACATGCTGATGGCATTTATATGAAGGATTTGGGCTTGGATGGAGAATAAGCATGAAAGAATCTACCCTGCTTCCTCCACTGAGGTTGCTTTTCTGGTTCAAAGCAGCAGGACTGCAGCAGAGTCAAGATAAAAGAGTAGGTCATGCATAATTAAATATTAATTTCTACCAAGCTTTTAGAAATGCCAATAATATTATTCTCAGTATGCTTGAGAAGTTGACTATCTCACCACTTTTCTCTGGAGTTTCTTACTTACACTAACTAGTTAGTGGTATTTTCAATAATTTTTATATTTATTTTCACCTTTTATAACTAATGGATAATTCATATTAGATGTCATTTTTCTTAAACTAAATATTTCTCCTCACAAAGTCTAATATTAAAAGCAACTTCAGACTGGCTGCATATTCCGGGGGAGTTAACATCTTCTCTTGGTAAGCTTTTGAAAAGAATTGTGTTTGGATGCATTCTGCTAACACTGAATTCACTGTGTTTTCTACCACTGACTTATACGGGGAAAATTAAACCAAAAAAAGTATTTTTGGCAAATGCCATCCTTAACACTTGGTTCTGAGCAGGCATCTCATTTTTTTATCAGTTATAAATAGATGTTCTATCTAGCAGAATCACATTCCTTGCTCTTAGCCAGCTCTTTAATAGCAAAATATTTGACCACTGCAACATTTTTCTACTGGAGAAGTCAATGGAAACGTTAGTGAAGTTCCTATTATGTATTCAAACTATTTGCCAATTTCCACTCAGCATGTGAAAACCCTTATTTGTGAGCAATGTGCTTCGTATACTGGGAGTATCCCAGGGAAGGTAATTACTGCATAAACCACGCTTATGGTGTAACACACTCCAAACTATAAAAGCATTAGGCAAAACAGATGAGAATAGCTTTTATTGCTACCAGAGTCTGCAAAGCAAGAGCTGCCATTTCAAATCAGCTGTACCAAGGGCCGTACTTTCTTAAAGTAACTCAATCACACTCCAGTTGTCAAGACAGTGATTTTTATCAAAACACCTTGTTTTCCTAATGAATCTCATGAATTTTCACTGAATTTGCTTTTAGTCAAATTTTAAATACAGCTTCCCTTTAGGAAATACAGAATAATTAATCATTTGTTCTTTAAAGTAGAAAAGGTAAGGAAGAAATTTGCACACATCCATGATGCCTCCTTAAGTATTATGGGCATCTACTTCTCTTTAAAATACCTAGCAGATGGCTCACAGGTTTCCAGATACGATCACAGAAGTCAAGTTTATAGGTCAAGCCATCCTTTATGAAAATTAGAAATAGAATTAGTTGTTATTTAAAAACCAAAAAAACTCCACAGTCCGATTGAAGGATTCCAATATAAAAATAATATGGGCAAATTAAAATGCACTAACACCTCCTCAGAATTCAAACTGCTCACAGAAAGAGTGGAAAAATCCAAAAATCATACCCAGGGAAAGGAAAAGGTGATTAGAATTAAACAAAAGGAGTTGAGGAACAGTTGTTCAATCACTTTTCAAAGTAGGAAAACAAAACAGGAAATAAAATTCATGTTCCAGAACACAGCAAGATGAAAGCTAAAAACATGATGGCAAAATTCTTCTTATATGAGTAGTGTTTGTATGTAAAGTTCAGGAGACAAAGCTAAAAAAAACAGTGCATTCATGATTCCTGCAATGCCAAAAAGACATCTTAAATCCAAACCCAAAACATTCCCATCCATCACTGAAAGCAAGATCTTAGAAGTCAAGCTGAAGAAGTCAAAATGACTTCAGGTTTTCAAGGTGTTTTGCATGATTAAACTGTAATTCACTTATAGAAACATGTTCCTGGAGCTCCTCAGTTCATCAGAAATTGTGCTGGGTGTAAGGTCCAAGGCAGGTTTCCACACCCAGCTATGTGGTTCATTCCAGCTACACCAGGAAATAGAAGGGGTTTTGTTTTGCTTTTCTAGTCCTCTCTTCAGCGCTTCTTGTATCACAATGTGCTGTATATGCTCAGCTAGAGAGAAGTGATGCTTTATTGTAATAGATTTCAGGGGAGGAGTGGATAGCTTTGTCAGCAGGACTCCACACTGCTGTACTGCTGCAGCCTGCACTGTAAGCTGCCCACAAAGGAAGGTACAAATATTTTTCCATCTTTTCTTTGGAGCTGAACCTTTCTAGGGTAACTTTCTCACAGTGCAGCTCATGTCTTTTCCTACTGAAACCTTCTTACTCCTTGGACAACTTCTAATTATCCCAATCATATGTAAAGGATGGGCTGCATAATGGAATTTTCCTGCAGACAGTGAAATCTGCAAACACAAGTGATAAGCACCACATTTTTTTTCCAAGGGCTCAGCTGAAGCCAGAATTTGGATCAAGGCACCCATTTGAAACTGGATGGCAATGCCTGGAATGCAAAAATAACTGACACAGACGAGAAGACGCTGTACTCTACCTGAGTTCTTCCCACTACAGATCTGACACGTTAATGATGGGTTAGACTCAAATATTCCTGTATGGAAACATTCTTTTCAAAATTAAAAAATTATAGGCTTTTGATACTTTGAGAGGTTTTCTCCCCTCAAAATCCTATGACATTTTCTAGAAAGCTATATCACTGCTATAAAATTTTATGAGCTATTTCAAAAGTCTATCTAAGGTATTACTGTTTAGTTCTAGCGGTAATTTTGAAAGTTTCTGTGAGACTTTATTAAATTCTTGTAGAATCTCACTATGCTTGCTCCTATTAAATTTCATAGCATTTTTCCACAGGGGTTTGCTCAGTCTGTTAAAGCAAAAGCCTGGAGTCAGTATAATCTAATTTGGATATTCTGATGAATGAATTTAAAGGGAAAAAATGAGTCATGATTAATTTATAACACATCGCTAGACTTAACAGTAAATACTGATCACCACAGTTTTGGAAATATCTCTCACAAAGCTTATGCTCCAAGTCTTTTACTAATTGATTTGCTATCACAAGCAAGCAATCTCACTGATTTCGTGTTGATATAGACAACTAGGCATCTGCAATGGATCCTAAACCCTTGTTCTGGAAAGTATAATTTTTAAAGTGCAAATAATTCATCTTCTTCCCTTAAATATTCTCATAGCAAAATCGAAGCAAAAAGAAAATAGTTGACTGTTATCTAATTGGAAAGCAGAGACTTTCTTCTGAAAAAACACATTTTCTGACCATCCAGTATGAACAAACAAACTGGGGCAAAGCACTTACAACTTAGGCTAGCATTGCTCCATGCATCAAGCATTTATATGCTCATGGGAAGACATTATCAAAATTAGACTAATGTAGCAGAAAGAATGAGTTTGATCTTCCATTACAGCATTACTCTGTCACTATTGCTTTGCATTTCAGGCAACTTCACAAGAAGCATATTCTCAAAGAGAAGCAAGTGTACCTGCTGATTGGAATTCACTGGTCTTATGCTGCACTGTGAGACTTCTGAAAAGTACATAGCAGATGATAAAAGTCCTATTTGCCTTCTGCTTCCTCCCTTCCATGAAGATAGCTGCGTATTCAATGAGAGTATTTAAAATCTTCTCCAACCTCTTTGAACCTGTTGTTAATCATTGTTTAATAGGGTCCATCCCTGCCTCAAAAGCATTCATAGGATTCTCTTCTCTGGCACATGAGCATTGCAACGGGACTGATCCAAAGAGTTTCAAATTGCAGAAGGGAAGATTCTGTGAAAATACTCTGAAAAGCAGCAAGAGATTATGAGAGTGAAATAAGGATTCACATTTTGAAATAATTCACTCCAACAAATGAAGGAAAAAATCATATACATGTATTATTAATTATATTAACAGTAAAGTAACTAGATAAAGCCTACATTATAAGCAATATACATGACCTGCTTTGCAGTGATCACAGAAGGCATCTACCTACAGCCAAATAACCCAGGAATGCCCCCACATGTAGTACAAATGACAGGTTTTTGATGCTGAACATATATATTAAACATTTCCAACAAGCATTTGTATGCAAATATGATGAGTGATTGCTGATTTACGGTACTCTTCTCCAGACATCAGGATCACAATTTCCAAAGGTGATAAGAAACCAAAACAAGAAGTGGTCTGTAACGTAAATATCTTAGCTGACATTACCACAATCAAGCAAGACATATCTCATATCTCCAACTACAAATAAGACCATCTGCAGAAGTCTACCAGAATATCTGGAACAGTGTTTTGTAGATGCTGCAGTAGAAACTTTTCTGCCAAGTCTGGCCCTTTACAACACAACATTAAGAAAGACTTCAAGAAATTTCTCATTGAAGTCAACAGAAAGTCTTTCAGTGATGCCCAGTTTCTTTCATTAAATTCCAGCTCAGCTGAAAACAAATATATTTACCACAACACAATAAGCAATGGCAAACAGGAAGCAGTTCTGTTACTGAAAAATACCACATGGATTTGGCTTTCCATTTCACAAGAAAATTTCACTGATGAGTAGGCATTTCACAATACTTATCTTAATGCCTTACACATCTATATGTATAGATATATGATAAAAGCAGCTTCTCACATATATGATACAGAAGTTAATAGAACAGTGTTGCACTTCATAAGTTTCTTACCATTCAATGTAACGTTGTGGACAAACCCCTGGTTCAGTTAATACGCTGAGAGAAGAAGGGATGCCATACAGAGGGGCCTTGACACACTTGAGAGGTGGCCAATGCCAGCCTCATAGAACCATAGAATCATAGAATAGTTAGGGTTGGAAAAGACATTAAGGTCATCGGGCTCCAACCCCCCTGCCATGGGCAGGGACACCTCCCACTAAACCATGTCACCCAAGGCTCTGTCCAACCTGGCTTTGAACACCGCCAGCGATGGAGCATGCTATGAGGTCTCCATGCAGCCTTCTCTTCTCCAGGCTGAACAGCCCAAACTTTCTCAGCCTATCTTCATACGGGAGGTGCTCCAGCCCCCTGATCATCCTCGTGGCCTCCTTTGAACTTGTTCCAACAGTTCCATGTCCTTTTGATGTTGAGGACACCAGAACTGCATACAATACTCCAAGTGAGGTCTCAGGAGAGCAGAGTAGAGGGACAGGATCACCTCCCTCCACCTGCTGGTCATGCTCCTTTTGATGCAGCCCAGGATATGGTTGGCTTTCTGGGCTGCGAGCGCACACTGCTGGCTCATGTTCATTTTCTCATTGACCAACACCCCCAAGTCCTTCTCTGCAAGACTGCTCTGAATCTCTTCTCTGCCCAACCTGGAGCTGTGCCTGGGATTGCTCCAACCTAGGTGTAATCTATGCCACATGAAAAAGAATACTAATAAATTTGCCACTGATCAAAGCACAAAAGGAAAGGGACTCACAGTAAGGGAAGAGACACTCCTGCATCAAAAAGATCCTTGCCTGTGGCTGCTTTGCTGTCATTCTGTGAAGGACTGGATTCACACTATCACTCACTTGCTCCTGCTGCTTACCAAGGCCTTAAAAAATGTCTTCCCGCAACATCAGCTATTTCATAAGGTTCTAACTCAGCTGAAAATTAAAATACTTGCTGCAAATAAGTAATTGCAAAAGCACCAAAGGTGCCAAGTTTTGTTATTTACTAATCAGCTACCCGAAGTGAAACAGGGCTAATTTCTGTTATCAGTCAGCCCCTGTGTTGAAGCATCTGATTCTAGCACATGCAGTGATGCAACCTGACTGGAATGATGAGAACTGAGGTGAGTCATTCCAGTGAGATGAGATATGTATCTGGAGTACCAGAACAGGCCCCCATACTGTGAGCGTTTGTAAATGAGACTCAGAGATGTGGCCCTCTCGGAAGAGGCAATGCTCATCTGGACCAACTGTTTAGTGATGCTTCTTCCTCCCCTCAAAAGTTATTTGGGCCGTAATGAAGTTGGTCTGACTGCCTGTGCCACTACCAACATTTCTGGAGCAGGGCAAAGAAATCTCTCCACATGTCTGTGAAATCACAGATATGGTACTTCTGCAAAACAATATTCTGAGTTTATGAATTCCTAGTTTCAAGAGATAGTGATGTGCAGAGCAACATTCTGTTATTTAGTTCCCCCCAATGAAACAAAAGAGCAGGAAAGCATGGTCACACAGTGAATAACTGCTGGGCTGTTGGGATTTGCATTTTGCTATGGGTTCTATCTCTAAGACTGGAGAGGAGGGTAATGAATACTTGTACATGCATATTGTGTATTTGTTAGGGTGAAAAATTATAACACATTACAACTACAATGGAGATGGAAAACAGCTAAAGGAATGCAGCCTTTAGGGGAATCACTACTCAAAGAGACTCCAGCTGAATATGCATGCACAAACCACATATAATTGCTCATGCACACTGATATGGGCATCTATAAAAAAAAAAGTCCTTTGAAGAGGATTTTAAAAACCATAACCCAAAAACTTTCAGAGAGCAAATAAATTCACCTTTATATATGTGTCTAGGAAGATTTCTGGCTTCTTAAAAAAATCTTATGCTTATGGAAGTGTGGAAATCCAACTACAAGTCTAGAACATCAATTACAGCTGAGTCCTTGTGCGTGGTCTACAGATTTGTCTGCACATTTGGACGGCAGATACACAAATATAAAAATTTTTTAATAAATAAATTTGAGTTTTCTCTTTCCTCTTTCATTTTCATTTGTATATGGCATTCAAACATTCAACATAAAAAAAAAATAAAAAATACAAAAATATTGTCATGCAACACAAAATTGCAACAAGTATCATGAATGATAACACCCTTTTTTGTGTTAATACAGCAATGTAAATTACTGTTTCTCCTTCATTTACTGATTTATTTAAATGTCCTCTCTCCCCAGAGCCGGATATAAACTGTAGGTAAAAGTTTTCATGCTGTTTCTTTACCTATCTCTTTCAATATTTGACAGAATATTGAATTCAATATCAGAATATTGATTCAGAATGAGTCAAGTTTGGTTATTCTGCCACAGACTGCAATTTAATGGCAGATGGTTTGGTATAAATAAGCACTTCTAATCAGTTTACTTATATTGTATTTCTCCCAAGTTGTGGAAAAGAGATGGATACTGCATTTTTGAGTAATTAGGGAAGTGTGACAAAACTAGTTCATGGTAAAAATTATATTTAACAAGCAGATGTTACCTCTGAGTGCAAGGTTATGCATTTGAAAGCCCTGGCCTTACACTAAAGCAGATGCGTTTATCAAGATATCTTACGTGATGCATAATCAATTCTAGAAAACAACTGTGTTTTCTGAACAGAACAGCATCATTATTCATTGCTTTTTCCTTGCAAACACCGTGCTGCTATTTGCCTATGAGTGGGGTCCTGCTTCTGAAACAAAGGAAAAAAGTAAAAAAGTATGCAGTGTTGTTACTTGTGAACACCAGTTCCAACCTCCATTGCTTGGTACAAGGCCTCGTAAAAAAGATCTTGCAAAGCAGAGTTATTCTCTGTGTTCTTCTGCGTAGTTAAGACCATGCATCAGAAGACAGTCCCATGTTAGAACGTCTTCTGCTGGAAGAAAAAGCTCATTTCCATGCAGGAGAGAATATGGGAAACTTAAGACTCCAGGATAAATCTGACAGATCTTCAAAAGCAAAGATGGGCCTGCTGCAGCCCCTGACTTTCCAGCAAAGCTCTGTTCCAACAGCATGAAAAGAAGAGGTGGAGTAGATAAATGATGGTAAATTGAAAGTAGTAGGAGGTTATAAGGGAATTAAAACGACAGTACATCTTTTGGAAGTAAAATTGTAGGAAAACACAAGAACATCGGAAACTGAAAACAGAAGTGGAATGAAACCTTTATATGCTGTGTGAATAACTATTTGGCTAGAAATCAGAAAATAATTGCTGAAACAGGCAAACAGTGAAAAGCCATTATAAGACCATCAGCAGGAAACAGGCAAGATGACTTGGGAGAAGCCGCTGGACTGGCTCTGGACAATTTCCATTGATGATGAAGGTTAACAGAGAACAGGAATTAAGGAATAGCCCCCTCCTCACTGTGAGACATAATACTACAATGGTCTGACCCGATAAACTACAGGAAATAGTACACCCAAAGAAACACAAATTAAATTGGTATGAATGAATCTGCCTAAGCCAAAAAGCAATGTTCAAATACCTAGAAGAGAAGCAAAAGATTTCTTTCCTCCATTCTTCCAGAAAGTGGGTGGATGTATCTGGTTTTAAAAGGAGTATTTTTTTGTTTGTTTGTTTTTTAAAAAAAAAAAGTTCTCCATAAAGTGTTGGCTTTCCTTGGAAATAAACACTGATGCGTTTAAAAAACAAAAAAAACAAAACAAACAAAAAAAAAAAACCTGAACAAAAAAAAAAAACACAAACAAAAAGACAACAACTTCTCACTGAGAAACCCACAGAGGACATTTATTACTGTTCTGGATGAGAGCTGCAGTTCAAGAGTCTTGTACTTACATGAGAGGAAAACTGAAGTGTAACTCTACAAAAGCTATAGAAGAAATAAGGTGCCCTGGAAGCACTTCCAAGTTCAAAACTTGAGACTTTAAAACAAAAAATTTTCACTGAAGATTTTTGGGTTTTCACTGGGGTTTTTTGTTTGTTTTTTTTTTTGTTTCAAAATAAAATCAGAAAGTATTCCTCTTAGCTTTAAAGGCAAGCTTTTAAAATAGCTGACTTTATATCAAAGCAGTTATTTGCTTAGCTTGAGAATTTTAAGTACAGTTGACTAGGACACTTCTTTGGGAAAGAGCAGGGGGAGCAGACAGCATTAAACTGGGTTTAGTCAAGAAAATGCTATTTTCTCCCACAAGATTATCAGGAGGTTAAATCTGAAGACATTACTCCACTATATTTACAGAACTATTAAGCATAAACAAGTGCTGAAAATAAAATTTCTGTGAGGTTAGATATCAAGTTACTAGTCAGAGGATGGCTATGACCAGAGGTACTGCAACGGGAATGAGCAAGCCACCACTCCAGTCCAGTGCCAGTGTGGTGCCTGTCTTTGACAAGACTGGGTGACCAGAGGTTGCATTTAACTGCTTGTGCAATTAATAACAATACCCAGTCCTCACTCTTGGCAAACCTGACTTCTGGGTGGTCATTAGATATTACAATATTCAGCCTTTTTAACAGCCATGAAGACATAAGTAAAGGAGAATTTAGCCCCCAGCCATTAACTTAATTAGCTTTTATTCTGTTTCTCTTTCAGGCCAATTCAGAACACTACCAGCATGTACAATTTTCCCATTTCCTATGGATGACACAGATTTAAGCAAATTGAAGCATCTCGGAAAACATATATATTCTGCTGGAAATACACAGGTCTTGTGCCTACTGACATTTTTGTAATTTCACCCTCTTAAGAGATAATGGTGGCCTCTTTCTTTTTCCCTTGATGTAAATTGGAAGTACCCTTATTA
This sequence comes from Ara ararauna, assembly GCA_028858755.1. Lineage (NCBI taxonomy): Eukaryota > Metazoa > Chordata > Aves > Psittaciformes > Psittacidae > Ara > Ara ararauna. The sequence goes on along the minus strand of CM054410.1, from coordinate 7,539,887 downwards.
ACTCAATAAAATAATAACAGTGAAAGAGAACTAGTAGCAGACCCTTTATACTTGTGCATTACAAAAAAATGGTGCTCTTCAATTGAACTTTTCCCTCTGACCAGTCTCTAGAAATTAGAGCTCTAAGGAGAAGTAATACACAGGATTTAAAGATTTTGAAATTTAACTTCATTCTAAATTCAAACGAAAGAGCTGTAAGCCCTGTCATAAAGAGTGAAAAGAACAGGGCTAGCAGGGAATGATATTTCCCCAGAATACTCTTTCAGACTGCTAAGCCAGAGATCATGTCTCTTCTTAAATAGCTGTTGATTTTTCTTTCATAAATTTGTGCCACTGCTTTTGAACTCATGAAAACTTTTGCTACCCACAGTATCATGTGGCAGAGAGTTCCAAAGCTGAATTCCATGGGTTTAAAGGAGCATCTCATCCTCTGCTTTCTGAACCTGCCTGCTGCTACTTTCATTTAATGCCCCAGATCTTGCTGGAAGAGACACTGAGCAATCTCTTCCTCCATTTTTCCATGCCACTCTGATTTTATGGATTTCTATCTTATTTTCACTTACAGGCTAAGAAGTCCTACTCTTCACTCATTCTCCAAGAGGAAGCAGGTTCACTCCTTTAATTTGGCATGCCGTTTCCATGATTTAGAATAGAATTGTAGAATCATAGAATAGTTATGGTTGGAAAGTACCTTAAGAATATCCAATTCCAATCCCCCCTGCCATGGGCAGGGTCACCTCCCACTAAACCATGCCACCCAAGGCTATGTCCAATCTAGCCTTGTACACTGCCAGCGATGGAGCATTCACAACTTCCCTGGGCAGCCCATTCCAGGGCCTCACCACCCGTACAGGAAAGAATTTCTTCCTCATATCCAATCTAAACTTCCCCTGTTGAAGTTTGAACCCATTATCTCTTGTCCTATCACTACAGTCCTTAATGAAGAGTCCCTCCCCAGCATCCCTATAGGCCCTCTTCAGATACTGGAAGGCTGCTATGAGGTCTCCATGCAGCCTTCTCTTCTCCAGGCTGAACAGCCCAAACTTTCTCAGCCTATCTTCATACAGGAGGTGCTCCAGTCCCCTGATCATCCTCGTGGCCCTCCTCTGGACTTGTTCCAACAGTTCCATGTCCTTTTTATGTTGAGGACACCAGAACTGCACACAGTACTCCAAGTGAGGTCTCAGGAGAGCAGAGTAGAGGGGCAGGATCACCTCCCTCCACCTGCTGGTCACGCTCCTTTTGATGCAGCCCAGGATATGGTTGGCTTTCTGGGCTACAAGCGCACACTGCTGGCTCATGTTCATTTTATCATCTACCAACACCCCCAAGTCCTTCTCTGCAAGACTGCTCTGAATCTCTTCTCTGCCCAACCTGGAGCTGTGCCTGGGATTGCTCCCACCCCTGTGTAGGACCTTGCACTTGGCATGGTTAAACTTCATCAGGTTGGCATCAGCCCACCTCACAAAAATGTCAAGATCCCTCTGGATGGCATTCCTTCCCTCCAACATATCAACCGAACCACACAGCTTGGTGCTATTGGCAAACTTGCTGAGGGCGCACTCAATCCCACTGTCCATGTCACTGACAAAGATGCTGAACAAGATCGGTCCCAACACCGATCCCTGAGGGACACCACTCGTTACTGGTCTCCAGCTGGACATTGTGCCGTTGAGCACTACTCTTTGCATGCAGCCATCCATCCACTTCTTTATCCTCCAAGTGGTCCACCTATCAAATTGATGTCTCTCCAACTTAGAGACAAAGATGCCATGTGAGACAGTGTCAAACGCTTTGCACAAGTCCAGGTAGATGACATCAACTGCTCTACCCCTGTCCATCAGTTCCGTAGCCCCATCATAGAAGGCCACCAGATTGCTCAGGCAGGAGTTCCCCTTAGTGAAGCCATGCTGGCTGTCACCAACCACCTTGTTGGTTTTCATGTGCCTCAGCATGCCATCCAGGAGAATACACTCCAAGACTTTGTCAGGCACAGAGGTAAGACTGACTGGTCTGTAGTTCCCCGGCTCATCCATTTTCCTCTTCTTGAAAATGGGGGTTATATTTCCCTTTTTCCAGTCATCGAGAACTTCACCTGACTGCCATGATTTTGCAAATATGATGGACAGTGGCTTAGCAACTTCATTTGCCAGCTCCTTCAGGACCCGTGGATGGATTTCATCAGGTCCCATGGACTTGTATACGTTCAGGTTCCTAAGATGGTCTCGAACCAGATCCTCTCCTGCAGTGGGCCCAGGGTCTTCATTCTCACTGTCCCTGCGTCTGCCTTCCAAGACTTGGGTGGTGTGGTCAGAGCATTTTCCGGTGAAGACTGAGGCAAAGAAGCCATTAAGAACCTCAGCCTTCTCCAAATCCAGGGTAACCAGTTCTCCCGATAGCTTCTGGAGAGGGCCTACGTTGTCCCTAGTCTGTCTTTTATTTGCAATGTACCTAGAGAATCCCTTCCTGTTATCCTTAACATCCATAGCCAAGCTGAATTCTAAGTGGGCCTTAGCTTTCCTAACCTGATCCCTAGCTTCCCGGACAACATCCCTGTATTCTTCCCAGGCCGCCTGTCCTTACTTCCACCTTTTATAAGCCTCTTTTTTCCTTTGAATTTTCCTCAGAAGCTCCTTATCCATCCAAGCAGGTCTCCTGGCCCTCCTACAGCACTTCCTTCTCGTAGGGATGTATCGCTCCTGAGCTTGCAGCAGGTGATCCTTGAATATCAACCAAGAGTCTTGGGCCCCCCTGCCCTCTAGGGCTATAGCCCATGGAATCTTACTGAGCAGGTTCCTGAAGAGGCCAACGTCTGCTCTCTTGAAGCCCAGGGCAGTGAGCTTGCTGCACACCCTTCTCACTGTCCTGAGGATCTCGAATTCAACCATCTCATGATCGCTGCAATCAAGGCTGTCCTGGAGCATCACATTTCCAACCAGCCCTTCCCTGCTGGTGAGGATGAGGTCAAGCATGGCACCTCTCCTTGTCGGCTCCTCTGTTACTTGCCGAAGGAAGCTGTCTTCCACACAATTGAGGAACTTCCTGGATTGCTTGTGCTGGGTCGTACCATCTCTCCAACAGATATCAGGGTGGTTGAAGTCCCCCATGAGCACAAGGGCCTGAGAGCATGAGGCTGTTCCTATCTGTCTATACAGCGCTTCATCCACCGAGTCCTCTTGGTCAGGCGGTTTGTAACAGATTCCCACAATAATATCTCCCATCGCTGTTCTCCCTTTTGATTTCCCACATTCTGGATTTCTACTGCGTTTCCTTTGAGGCACAGAACCAAAACGTTTATCTACAGTGTTACAGATTAAAGTGCACAACATGCAGTGACATTTTAATACTTTCATTTTTTGTTTATATTTTTCCCGATTTTTCTCAGTTTACAATTTTAATGTCTTTTTTTTTAACCACTGCTGCGTATTAAGCTGACACACTGAGATGAGTGATATTCAACTGACTGATATTCTGACCCTACATTGAGCAGGCAGGGTTGGAGTGTAATTTCTCCAGATGTCTCTTCCAATCTCAGCAATTCAGAGAGTCTGTGATTCAAGCTTACGGGACAGGAGGTGAAATATTTCTATTTGACACTGTACAAGATACTGGAATCACTCCTGTCCCAGTGTTAGGCACAGCCTCAGCAATCACTGCTCAAGAAAAAGGAACGCAAATTGGATCAAGCACAGAAAATCATTACTGTGATAAATGGGAAAGGCAGAGCTTATCTTCATAAGAAAACTAAATGAACTTAGGGTCAACCTAGCAGGCTGAAGCCTGAAAATGTTTATGATTGATGTATGAAGTACACTAAAGAGCTAAGTATGGTAAATGCCTATTTCAGCTATAGCACAGCACTGAATTAACAACAAACTGCCCCGGTGCATTAACCATTCTCAAAAAAAATGCAAGCTAGAAAATAGGAGAAAGATACTATGAAGGGTTTAAGAAACATTTCTATCTGCCAGTGATTCTGGCAGTACCAAAGCCAAAAGCTCATTATATTTAATATGGAATTTACTGAGTTTTGACATTTCTGTGAGCTCTCTCTTTCTTGAAACTAACTGATGGGGAAGACAATGCAATTTTTCAATGTGCTTTAGCTTTCAAGGTGTTTCACTCTGTAATGAAATATAACACTTTTGATATTTCTCCATCCACATCTATCTCAAATGCAATATATGCAGTTTGAAACTATTAGCTATAGCAACAAGTAAGAGATAGGTTTTCCAGCAACTCTGGAAAAAGCTTCATTTAACAAGGAAAAACTTCAAAACTCTCAGTACTCTCTACTGAAAAAAAAAACCACAAGCCCAGAGAAATACAGTTCTTAGGAAAGCTATTAATGACTTAGAAATTACAGTTTTTATATCTTTCTAAGGAGATGCGACAAACGTTTACGTTGCTGAAGTAGTGACTGTTCTACTACCTTACACAAAGTCCTGTATTAACAACTGGAAATGCCAATAAATTGCTTGTCTATCAGGTCACAAAATTCAAGACAACAGCTTTTATTTAATTTATTTTTTATTTATATATTTTATTGTATTTATTTATTTTAAAAATAGGTTTTAGTTTGCCTATTAAAACCAAAGAGGAAAGTATGATCAAATTAACCAAACTGAATAGGCTTTTAAACTTGTTTTTTAAAGCTCCGTGGAACACAGGGAACCTGACCTCCCTGTTTATTATGCATTTAAGCTGTACAAATGTGGTGCAGACTTTGGAAACCCATTGGTCTCAGCGCTTGAGAGATGCTTAGCTGCTGATGTGTCAGAAGATCCAGAATGTCAGATTTTATCTGAGCTGCAAAAGTCAATCTGGTGGTTAGGAAGTGAAGAGCATGGGACATTATACACCTCATAAACTCTTTTAGTCAGAGTATTCTACACAAAGAAGTTTGAGTCACTGACTCTTTCAGGACTCATTAAGAACATAAAAGCATGTCCAATGCTGCTGCAATGAAAGCTCTGCCACACCACTCACATAGTTTATGCCTATTCATGAACAGCGCTGTGCAAGACCTCCTCTTCTTTCCAGGCAAAGTGTCCATTCAGACATGTATGTATACGATGGAGCATCACATGAAAAGGCACGTAAATGAAGGTGAGAAACTCGCTTGTTTTCTGAAGAAAAAGCAACAGACTCTCTGCAATGCTTCACAACTGAAAAGAAAAAAAAATTATCATTACATTATCTCTGCAGAGGACACAACTCTCCCTAAGATTCATATTTTAATCCTGATTTTAATCACTTTAACCAAGTCTTAACCTCACTACGGGAATGGGACATACGTCACTGGCCTCAGGGGAGCCAGTTTAAGATACCTTTTTGTACATAAATTATTCCTAGATTATGTATGTAAGGCATAAAAAGTGTGTAACACTTAAATCTTAATTACTACTATTGCAGATTACAGGAATTTCCGTCTTATTACAATGGTGGACTTCTGACAGGCTTTAAACAGATTATTCTTGTGTGGTGGAACAAATCATATCTAGCAATAGCCAGACCAGTAAATCACCACTGTGCCTAAGGAGCAATAGTCATGGCACCTACCTTGTAAACCTTCTTCTGAGAGCTCCTGAGGAACAGAAAATTGGTGAACAGGCTCAAGGTAGGCTCAGTCGTCAGTGTTTGCTTATGCATCTTTTTTATTATTTTAATTTTATTGCTCAACAGACTTTGTTTGAAAGTCTTTTGGATACCTTAGCTGGTGTAACAGGAAAAATAAGTCATTTAGATTTCAGTTTTCTGATCAAAGATTTTAAATTCAAGGTGAATACATTTACCTGCCCAAGTATATTCCCATGGCTTTTTTCTAATTCTCCTGTCACTTACTGAAATTTACTGCTTGAAGAATACACTTACGCACTTCAGCCAAAGGATCTGGCTCAATCCCATCTCAGCTGATGATAAGTCTTTCAAAGACTTGGCTGAGAGTGAATGGGTCCCTGATGTTCCCTGAACTAACAGAGCTCTTAGGGGCAGCCATAGCAATGCTGGCATGGCACTTTTTTCACAAACCTTGAGCCAAGTACCACTACATGTTTTATATTCTTCCTTAGTGTCAACAAACCCCAAACATCAAATGATCTTCTACAAACACAAGTTAAAAACAACTTCCTTGGAGCTTCCTGGCATCACGGATAGGGTACAGATGAAGACTTCAGCTCCACATTCACTACGCTTCCATTTTAGCCATCCATTTTCTTTAGCTCAAAAATCTAGGACGATCAGAAACTATTCAGAGGCCAGAGCAATAATGCACACAATCCTCAGCAATGCATATCTAAATATGTAAACATGGCAACTCTTAGATTAGATTGTGCAATTTCAATATTCTTTTCAATATTCAATAGTCAAGAGTTACTGACATCTTGCAGCCATTAACTAGTTATTCTTGTTCTAGCCTTATGGAACAACTAGGAAAAATTACGTATTAACCTTGTCTCTGCAATGTACAAGAACTTCCTATTATACATAAATGGAATCACCTGGGACTGCATCATCCTAAATACTAAAATAAATGCCAAACTAACACTATCATCTAGATGTAACTCTACATTTGGCCATATCAATATGCACCATATTCTACTTAAGATAAATAGCTCTTCTCTTTTCATGAGCCACATCTATAAAATTCTGGTCTTAGATCAAACAAGCTTATTTCGAAGTTATCACTTAGGAAATATTACATTACAAAGTGAGATTTTCAGCCTTTCTGTAACTTCCCAATTTTACTTAAGTGTTAATGTATTATGCACTTTAGCTAGAGATTATTCTCATCAACACAAAATTTTAATTGAGTTTTCATTCAAGTGCTCAAAAGTCACAAGGGTACAGTTGATGATGCTTCAATTCTCTCTTTTAGCATCAGTTTTTAGCATCTGCATCTGTTCATATCATCAGTCACATCACTTATGGTCAAACCATGTTAAGCATGACAGAGGATCCATTCTATATAATATAGATCTGTGTAACATACTTCAGACTTACTCTGATAAATATTGTAAATTACTTTCGGTTTATATGCTCAAATAATAAAATTCATGTAGCTAATAATAGGGTTTGATGTTACGTTAATATACTACTGGATGCATTAAAATGCAACAGGACTCAAAGAATCCAGTTTGTATCACTTCAGTGGAATTAAGATCTTTGTAACCAAGAGGTAGATCAAATCCAAATCATAAATTTTATTATCTACATGCTTTAGAATCATATGACAGGAGTAAGTTCACTAGGGCAAAATTGTATCAAGTAAATTTAGTACTGAAATATATTTCCCACAGAACAGATTGACATTTCTTTGAAGGTTTGCAAAAGGCACTTTATGACCCATTAGGAATCAAATGCAATATTTGTGGTGCAAGTGCATATACTGTAACATTTATTGAGTCTATTTATTTGAGATAAAACGCATAGGATACAAGCTATGATAGCCATTATAGTTTTTCGTCCCCGTTTATTTACCTGACCAGGATATCTACAGAATTTCAGAACTCATTTGTGATGGAGTCATGGGAATATGGCAATTGCATAAATAACACCCCAAGTCCAAATGCAAAGCTGTAACCATTGAAAAGGTACAATTGCTTTTTATAGCAGCTCTTAATCTGCTCTTTCCTTACCACTGAAATATAACACATTAACCGTTTATTGATCTTTGATGTCATCATGTGACCTTTAAAACGAAAAGGTCTGGACTTAAACAAAAACTCTGTTCCATACCAGATTAATACAGTTGGCCTTATTTGTGACATTGTTACAGCTTCCAGAGCAAGTGTTTCTGATGTTGAATGCCAACTATAATCACAGCAGGCTCAAAAGGAAAGAGAGGAATCACAGCCCTGAACCACTGGCCTATCACTCGTAAAGAAATAGAAAATACCAGGATACACCTAAAATAATTAACGTCTCAATATGTCTTAATATGTCAAAATACTGGAGCCAATGACTAAAATACATTAAATTAGTCATTAAAATAGTTTTTAACTTCCAACGAGGCTGTACCCAGATTGTATATACCACAAATAAATATATTCCAGTACACATATCTCACAGCCAAATCAATTCAAGCTAGGAGTGCTGGAACCTCCACACATAAGTGATTAAACTGACAGGCATGGAATCCATTTGGGTGCGCGAGTCTTCTCGTCTTGCACAGACAGATGAATGGTAACATTCACAATTACATGACTGATTCTGTTTGTGAGAAATGGTGTGTGTGAGCCAGGTTGAGCTCTTTGGCAGAAATCAGTGCTGCAGGAAGCATCACTAGAGATACAACGTGGCAGATGGCAATCAGAGATTCTGTGTGATGAGATCAGAGCTGGAAACATCAAAACACCTGACTCCTTTCAGTATTTTCTGAATGCAGAGGAAGCAATAGCTTGTGGATGACGCTCTTCCTGCACTGGAAATGAGTGCTAATAATGAAGTCATATACTTTCTTTTTTGCTGCCTTTTCTTTGTAATTGCACCAGTAGCGGTAGAGTAACCCCTCATCAGATAAACTGCTGAGTCAGGCAGGACGCACTCATGATTGTTTTGGTCTAGCTGTATGAAAGAAAGGGCTGACAGAAACTGTTTTCGCTAAGTAGCTGCAGCTGAATTAGAATTTTCTATACCAGTGCTACTTACATAAAAATAATATCTATGTGCAGAACCACCTTCTTGCATGTCAGAAAGCTCAATGAGATATTTACTTGCTAACAGGACAAAAAAAAAATAGAGAAAGGTATGCTGCATAGTCTCAAACAACAGTCTTCTAAAACAGAAAAGGTGAGATAAACCTTGCCATTTCAGAAATGAAAGTGTGAAGTTTTGTATCAGGAAACAACCCATGCCTACCATGTATTCGGTCTCAGAATTCTACCACCATTTGGAAAGCAGGAGCAAGCGATGTGGAGAGCTGCTCTTCAGGTTCCAGCATTTATTCCAGAGGCCTCCCTCGCCATTACACTATCCCGCAATAACTAGAGTTGACATTCTACATCTTACTTGATATTTCCCCAAGAGAAGTAATGGGACATATGTTTTCAAGTTACACTAAGAACAATGTGTGGAGAGACAAGATTCTCAGATGATACAGTGCAAATACTTTTTTATTTCAATGATGCGGTCCCACTGATTTCAAGACGTGGCTTTAGAGATAAAAGAAAGAACAGAAATGCAACTACATCACAGGCCAGATTTTGAATGAAGAGACAAAATACAGGGGAGTGTAAGCAACATAATGAGTAACATATAATTATGTTTTAAAGCAGAACTAGGAATCAAAATACTTTCTAATGGAACCCCTGGATTTATTAATTTTGCTAAAGAGGTAAGCCACTAAACTGTCTTTGAAGTGGTGTTAATATAAAGGTCAGTCAGTCATTAGCAGCGTAAGTATCCTCCTGATCTTTGGAGAATTCAAATATTTAATAATGGATGTTAAAAGACAAGCTAGAGTTCTTTCAGCACATTTTAGCTGAAAACTGGACTATTCTTCACCCAATGACAATAACATACAAAAGGGTAACCTTTTCGCAACAGAAAATGCCAGTACAACACTACAGAACAACAGAAACATTACATTTCTATTGCCTTTTTCGAAACACGACTTTGTAAGCGTTGGCTAACACTCAGCAAGGATAGACACTGGGCAAATATTACAACTACTTTTTACCCTGTTTATTGTAGCTGTAAGGGATTCAGAATTCTCCCAGACAAACTCCACCTGTGAAAAACCAAACAGTACAGACCAAAGGCAGCTGGGAAGCCATACTTATTTGCTTTCATGGAAAGTTTAAATAAGAGACAAAAAAATTTTATTAAATTTGGGAGGGGGTCTGCATACAACATGGTTTTGATTACCAGAATTGAGAACATTTATATGTTTTCAGATTTTGAGAAATAAATATCCTAACAAAACTTCTTCCAGCCAAAAAGTGCTATTTAATTGAAAAGCCATTTTTGTTCCAGCAAAACAGAAAAAGTTTTGATGAAAAACGTCCTACTTGCAACTACTAGCTTTAACATCCAGACTCAGAGTCTGGAAACCATTGACACTGATAAATTTGTAACCAGTAGCAGTGCAACGCTGAATGCTTCCTGCAATCCCCACCTCCCTTCAGGGACCCAGAAATAGCTGCCAAAGTCCCAGAATGGGTTTAGCTGATTCATGAGAAATGCAATTAGGCCAGGAAGAAAATGCACTGATTAGTTATCTCTCAGATAGGTTTTGCTGCTATGATTGCAGGTGAGAACTGCAAACTTGGAGATGCTAAGAGCCAAACTGAAGAGGCAATACCAATTGTTAGCTAATTCTTAATCCACCAGTATGAAGTAATTTGTGTTCTGCTTGTAGGTATTACTCTAGGCCAAAGCAAGAGTTTCTAGTGAGCCTAGCGCACCAGAAAATCCCAAATACTAAAACAAAAGCTTGCAAATGAGAACATGGTTTAACACATGTCGTCTCCCAGGTTTTGCAGCCTTGCTATAGAGATCTACAGCTTTTCTGATCCATAACAAGCTGTATGCAACAATAAAGAAAGTTTGCTTAATGGGCATGGAGAATTTGACGACTGAACCAACGGCCCAGACCTAGTAAACATAACAAAAATTCTCTGTAAAATAGATGAAGCATTTTACCCACAAATTAATGAAGAACATTTCTCACAACCTCTTGTCCAGTTATGTGTCCCCACCGTGCTTGTATACTGCACATGTAATTGCTCACAAATCAGTCTTGGGACACAGGCAATTCACATAACCACAATAGTTTTTCCCTTATAAATAGATTATATCTACCTTTCCCTCTACACACGATGAAAATGGAGTTTGTTCTCCCTCCCCTGAGTTAGGGGGGAGGACTCAGAAAGTTTTATAAAGACATTAAACATTATTGCTATGGGCAGACCAGAGATTAAGGTCTAAAACCTTGTATTTTAAAAGACTCTTACAATTGTTTTGACAAGCTACCATTGTTGCCACAGGCCTTTGAAATGCAGAAGGCATGATGCCCTTAAGCTATAAAAGTGCCTTTTCTTCATCCCACTGAACAGTACTTGGGCTGAGCCAAGTTACAAATTGTTTAAAATTGACATTTTCTACTTTTACTTGAATTGCTCAGGAAAATTTAGAAACACAGGACTGATCTCCCTACTCATCAGAATCAGTCCATAGGCACTATGTTGTATAATCCCGTTCATAAAAGTATTGAGCTCCACCCTAAAAGCAGCTGTTCTTTTTCTGAACCAATACCTTATTTGTAGGCTACTTCAGAACCTCATATAATTAAAAAACCTTCTTCTGATTTTCAGCCAGAATATAGTCATGGCCAGCTTAGACAAATTTTTTCACAAGCAAATACTGCCATTTAGCTTAAATAGGTCTTTTCCATTTCTTGTACTTACTCCTTTATGTGTTCATATTGCCTCACAGTTTTACTCCTCCTTTGCTAAACAAGCCAAGTCTTTTTCAGTTCCTTACTCCTAAAAAAAGTCCTTTACTCCCCTAATGAGCTTCAGGACCACAGCAAAAATTAACTGCCCAAGGGCATTCTAAAATGCCAGGTTTGCACTGCGACAAAAGTAAAGGCAAATGACACACAGGGACCTTCCAAAATCTGCTGGGGACCCCTGACTAACCTAGAGCTGCCACACCACTCTTCTCCAATCCCAACCATCCAGCATTCATCAATAGTTTCAGTTAAGAAAAGGACAAAGCAGAGTCCTGAAGATGCACCTGCTTTAAGAGCTCAACATCACCAGACAACAGCAGGACACCACTGGTGCAAGCTTAGATTTTTCATCTCTCAAGCACTTTTGGAACTGATAATTCTTGAAGTATTTTATCTAAGAACAAAAACAGAAAACATCAAGAAGGGTTTTTAAATGCCCTATTAAAAGCCACTGAAATTAGTCTCAATCTTCCAGAAACAGTCCAAAGGCTTTTAACCAAGTCTAATTGGGGGGAGGTTTTAAAAGTTCAGTGACAGCCTATACAACCAAAGTAATGGGGCATTCATTTATAAAGAACATATTACACAAAGATTGGTGTAATTATATTGCCCATGGACTTCAAGATAGATATAATAAACATACTCTGGGAAAAGGAGTGAGAAAAATACAGCATCAGTAATGGGAAACTAAAAAACAGAGAACATACAATCATATTTGGTGAGTCAATGTTGACTTTGATGAAAAAAAAAACCCACACAAGGAAAATAAGCTTGAGTATTACTAAAAGCTCCTTATTTGCTAGAGCCTGGAAACTGCAAAACAGTGAATGTCTGAAAGTTAGTAATACAAAGCACTGGATGAACAAATTCTCATTTACTTGAGAGAAGGAATATTAATTCTATATCTTTCATTTCCCAGGGTTTGGCTGTGGGTTGGTTTTGGGTTTGTTTTGGGTTTGTTTTTGTACCTGATTAATTTCCTTATAAATTCTACCCTGAATTTCTCTCTGCAAAGGAACTTCAGAATCATAAATCAGAAAGGCACCATATCTCTTTCTCATAGAGTGAACACTGATCTGATTCCCTGCAGCAGGCAGAGGAGCCTCAGTGCTGTTCCACCATCTCCTATCTAAGCCCACTACTGAGAAGCATTGGAGAAAAACATCTAGGTGAAGGGAATCAGTGCCTTTGCCAACCTGAAAGGTGAACACTCATCAACAGCATTTATGAATGATTTAGTATTCAGAGTGGACTTTGGAGACTTTTGTCATGTCATCTATCATGGACACACACAAAGAAAGACACATGAACTAGAAAATTAATCCTCTATATGTAGTTTCATCAAACACAATGTGTCACTGCTGTAGCTCAGTCTAACTTTACAAAATACATTCTGAAGACACCACAATAGGACAACAGCAATATATTTTACTTAACAAAAGATTTATTGGTTAAATACTATGTTCCGAAGACCTAGGTAAAGGATAAGGTTGGTACACCTCTTCAACATATACACACTTTTTCTTCCCTCCTCGGGTAGTTCTGAAATCTGTAGCAATGAACTAACTCTTAACAAAAAAAATAGGAAAAGAGGTATTCCTACTGAAAAGACAGCTGAGTATATAACAAGAGTGTTTAGGACCACCACATCTTTCATAGCTTTCAAGACTAATCAGAAGGCCAAAGGAGAAGCTGCTAATGTAGCTCATTAGGCATTTGATTTAGAAGTCCTCCTGAGTTAGAAGTTTTAACTGTTATCGCTCAATTTTGTTTTAGGCCCCCAACAGTGATTACTCAGTGGATCCAGATATCTGCAGTCTCTGTCCTTTGACAAGAAATACAGTTTCTTTTTGTAACTTTACATGTTCTCTGGCCATACATGAACTCTTCTCCAAGTCTGCCTTCACCCATGAGATGTTACTGAGACAAAAGGATATTCCTTGATCTGAAGGGAGATAGCTCAACATACCTACTATATTTGAAACTAAATCTGCCTATGTTTTTGTAGAAATAATTTTTTTAGCTGTCAAGTGGAAACACTGCTTATAAGGGTGCCGCCTTCCAACACAGTTAAAATCAGTGGCATGTTCTCAGTGTTCTGTTAAAGCCAGCTCATTAACTAAGTTACTTCTACCCTATTAATCCTGAGAAAGTAGGGTCAAGATTCACCTCATTAGGAATTTTACTATCCAAGAAAGGTGACAGTTAACAGCCACAAGGATTGAGGCACATGCATGGATTTGTCAAGAGCAGATAGCTGATACACATAATCTTCAGGCCACGCAGACCACCACTGAAGATGCCAGAGTTCTGGTTTTATATCCACTAGTATTAGACTTTCAGGATTGACAGAAGAAATGTCTGGTTTTGTGACACAGGAAACAGTACATCTAGACCTGAAACTCCAAACGTTTTTTTACAGGCATATTTTCATTTTCTTGTTGGGTGCAGTTTGCTATTTCTCTGAGCTTTCCTCCATGTTAACTGCTTTTTCAGTCTTTCGACTTATTGCATAGATAGAGTCAGCAATAAGGCTGACTGAGCATGGCTGGCTGCATCAGGAAGAGGCAAAGGCAGCTTTGTCTCTGCTGCTGTCACTATCATGTGAAAGCAGAGCCACAGAAGCAATCGCATGAGTTAAGCAAAGTCCAGGGCCCAGCTTGTCCATGAGCTCTAAGATGTACATCACAGCAGCCAGCACCACACCTATATGTACGGCTGGCCATGATAAGACGTAAGGTGTGGGTCAGCACAGGATTCACAGAGAAGACAGCAAAGTGAAGGGAGATTTCCAGGGGCAGATGCTATGTACATAAAGAGACAACCACGCTTTGGCCACTGCTGCTAGACACCGTGCACAGTTACAGCCCTGACACAGAAGCAAAGCAGCATTTCTGCCATAGGTGTGGCTTAATCAGTCCTGGCTCTTGGCATCTGCCTACAGATACATAGGAAGGTGGTACACAGTATGGTATACTTTCTGTGGGACAGGAAGTACAGCTCTCAGTATAAGCACTATCTCTGCTGCTTCAAGGAACCAAGGAAACTACCCCTTGTAACAGCCTGACTGAGTACTGAACCCTCCAAGAAACTCTTGCTCAGATTGCAGTTTCTGCTAACCAAACAACACCAAGATTGCTAAGGCAGAAAGACTGACTAGGCACATTAACCAACTCTACCACTTCCTGAATGTCAAATGTTGGTAGGTACATGTAAGAATCAGCAAGCAGCCATCAAACAATCAAGCCCTTGGTTTACACTGCCCCATAACAGCCTTGAATTGCTAACATTCTGCTAAAGAGTCAGGCTTTGAAATAGTCTGAAACCTACACATAATGGCATATGGATGAACACAAAGATTTAGAAAACAGACTCTATCATCTTAGAAATGGCAAATGCCCAATTGCTGTTGTGTTTTACCAGCTGAAAAACACTTTTGAATAGTACATCAGTATCGTAACAACCACAGGCAGTTCGCTATTGTCTCATAGGTTTACCAGCTTTCAGCCTCCCTTCACCTGAAGCTGCACTGGTACTTGTACACAATGCAGTGAAAAGCATACAGCAATGCAGATAGCAGGAGCTCTAGCACAGGATACATTCTGCTACCACCCTTTTTAATTACTATTTGCAGTTCAAGGCTGCACAGATTACCTCCACCCACACAAGGTAATTTGAACACTTTTATTTCGTACAACTATGCACTGACATGATGTTAACAGTTCCAATTTCAAGGAGTAAAATCCTTAGAACTGCAGTTACAGACCAAGCAGAAAAATCTCAGCTCTTTCCATGTGATTAATGGAATCACAGAAGAGCTGAGTGTAAGAAGGACCTCTGGAGGTCATCCAGTCCAACCGCTTTCTCAAAGAAGGGCTAGTTTCAAACTTACATAAGGCAGCCCAGGGCCTTGTCCAGTTGAGTCTTGAAGTATCAGGTTCGCATGACAAGGTTTTGATAGCAAGGGGGCTACAGGGGTGGCTTCTGTGAGAAGGTGCTGGAAGAAGGTGCTGGCCTGAAGCCAGTGCTCCAGGATGGACCTGCCACTGGCCAAGGCTAATCCCATTAGTGACAGTGGCAGTGCCTCTGCAATAACATATTTAAGAAGGGAAAAATATTACTGCACAGCAGTAATATTACTGCAGCTGCAGAGAGGAGTGAGATTACGTGAGAGGAACAACTCTGCAGATGCCAGGGTCAGTGAGGAAGGAGGGAGATGCTCCAGGCATTGGAACAGACATGGGTTGTCTGCAACCCATGGTGCAGCCAACCCATGGTGAAGCAGGCTGTCTCACTCAGCCCGTGGAAGTAGAGCAGATAACCACCTGCAGCTCCAGGAGGACCATGGTGGAGCAGATATCAACCTGCAACCTGGGGAGGACCCCAAACTGGAGCAGGTTTCCTGGCAGGACTTGTGACCCATGGGAGACCCAGGCTGTAGCCCATCGGAAGGACTCACTTTGGAGAAGTTTGTGAAGAACTGCAGCCCATGGGAGGGACCCCACTCTGGAGCAGAGGAAGAGTGTGAGGAGTCTTCTCTAAAATGGAAGGAGCAGCAGAGACAATGTGTGATGAACTGACTACAACCCCCATTCCTCATCTCCCTCTGCCACTGGTGGGGAGGAGGTCAAGAATTTGGGAGTAAAGTTACACCTGGGAAGAAGGGACAGGTGAGGGGAAGGTATTTTTAATATTTAGTTTTATTTGTCCTAATCCTACTCTGATTTGCTTGGTGTCATGGTTTAAGCTGTAAATCACGCAGCCCGTTCTCTCACCCACTCCCCTCCCTTTCTTCTCCCCACTCCCGGGGGGATGGGGAGGAGAATCAAAAGAACGCAACTCCCACAGGTTGAGATAAAAACAGTTTAGTAACTAAAGTATAACACAAGACCACTACTGCTACCACCAATAATAATAATGACAAGGCAAATACAAGGAAAGAATACAATCGCTCACCACCTATACCCAGCCCAACCAAGCAGTGCACCCCCACCCTTCTGGGTCTCTGCTCTCCATTTTACATCCTGGGCATGACGTGCTGTGGCACGGAATACCTCTTTAGCCAGTTTGGGTCAGGTGTCCTGTCTCTGCTTCCTCCCGGCTTCCCCTCCTCCCTGGCAGAGCATGAGACTCAGAAAGTCCTTGGTCAAACCAAAACATTACCAAGCAGTAACTGAAAACACTGGTGTTATCAGCGCTCCTCCTAGGCCGAAAGTCAAAAACACAGCACTGCACCAGCTACCAAGAAGGAGAAAAAATGACTGCTACTGCTGAACCCATGACACTTGGTAATAAATTAAACTAATTTTCCCAAGTGGAGTCTCTTTTGCCTGTGAAGGTAATCACGAGTGAGTGATCACTAGTGGGGAGATCACTAGCAAGCGATCTCTCCCTATCCTTTACCCACTAGCCTTTGGTTGTATTTTCTCTCCCCTGTCCAGCTGAGGAGGGGACTGACAGAGCAGCTTTGGTTGGCACCAGACCTCCAGCCAGGGTCAACCCACCAAAGATGGAGATTCCACAACCAATCTGGGCATTTATTCCAGTGCTTAACCCCCCTCATTATGATTTTTTTTTTCTTATTGCTGTCCACTTAAAGTTTCACTTCTTGCAACTTGTGACCATTGTCTCTCATTACAACTCATAGAGCCACCTTCATTATTACGAGAATGCTTCTCTTCTCTGGACTAAACAAACCTTGTCCCTCAGCCCAGCCTTTCAGGAGGCTCTCAGTCCCCCAACCACCTGAAAGGCCCAGCTGCTATCATGCTGTATCCATTAGCGTGTAGACACACTGAACTGCTTTGCATCAACAGGGTTGAAAGTCATCCTACATAACTTAGTGACATCAGGTGCAAGGTACCAGCCTCTAGAACACTCCATGAGGCCAGTACTCACCTAAGGCATCTGCCCTTACTTCCAGAACGGAACTAACAGCCAGTCCAGGTAACTAACTGGGTGAACATGTGCCAAAGATTTCTGTGTTAGACAGGAAAAATAAACAGAAACTGTGATTGGAAACTGGACAGTCATTCTCAGACAGGAACTCCCATTGACACATGCTCTGAAACTGTGTTAGTAAAACTAGAACAGAAAATTATGTTTCCTTACTCAGAATTAGAATGAGAATGGTCTAGTTTGTGCACAAAAAAAGTATAACTAAGAGGCTGTCCAAGATAACAAAAAACAAACCAGGATTGCTAGCCGATGATATCAATACCAACATTGTCCACTGTCTTGTGTGAAAAATTACCATATCACTTACTTACAAACAGTATGCGCATAGCTCACAAATAAACAAAACTCAGCTGTTATTTCCATACAGTAAGCTTAGACAGGCTTATTTGGTTTGGTCTAACTGTTCAACAATAGAGGGAGCACACAGCAGTACAAGTCAATGAGAACTACAACTGACCAGAATACCAAGCTGAAACAAAACCGCAACTCTGAACCAGAAGTAACCTATTGAGCAGATGAAGAAGTAAAATAAATGCACTATTACATAACTAAAATAACACGGAGTAACAGTAAGTGGTGAGATGTAAACTGGGAGCACTACCAATATGTGATTTACCTCCAGTTAAAACTCCAGGCCAGAATTTCAGTGAAGGTGAATTGCTGCTGCTATGCTTAAGTAACTACTTTAAATTCACTGGAAGTCCAGCTTTCAGGTTGTGGCTTTTAATATGCTCCAACTTGCTTTGTTCCAACAAAACTGTGTAGGTTGGAAAGTGTAAAGGTGAAGGATGATTCTCACCCTACTCAGGTTCTATGTTCCCTAATTTTTCAAGAATTACTCTCAGTTCCCACTGACAAACGAATTAGTTTTTCAAATTGATACTAGGCTTTTTCATTTAGTTCTTTTCACTCTCTCTCTAAGTCAGTCCATTTTGCTTTAAGAATGCGCTATTATGCAGACTGTGGACCAGCCCATGCCTACCACAAGTGGGCTGACTGCCATCTTGTCTCCACTGATACTCTCTGTTAAAGACAGTAAAGAAAGGTTAAACCCTTCGTTATTTGTAAATTACTATTGCAAATGGATTTTAAATTTTTAAAACTCACTCTGGTGCAATAACTAAATGGAGTTAAATTCTTGACAATTCTAAAGTTGAGAATGTTTAATGTCCGAAAATGAAAAAGAGATTATGAAAAAATAGAACAATGTCTAAGAACAAGACATTGCCGTTTTTAAAGTTCCTTTTCAAAATTGCTTAAGTATGCTTTTGAAATGTGCTTTTCCTGAAAATAAATGCAATGCAAATACTAGGTCCCCTAAGGCCTGGTTTATAGTCCTTACCCTAAAAAGTAGTCCTAAAGATTAGCATAGTTAAGAATGTACTGTAATGTACAGCCTGTTGTATATTCATTCACAGTGGGTATAATTCTCAAAGACACTACTGAACCCAGCAACAGCCCGTGTATGAAAATGTAGAGTTCTTTTAGCTTCTATTTAAAGGCATCTATAACAACAAATAATTAACATGCATGAAATATTTACATATTTTTAAAGTACAGACTGTATAAGGCACCATAAAACACATTATTTCAAACATTAAACATCTCAGCAAAATAAATATTCCCTTAAAATATAGCTTCCGTGCTCCTAAACAAACCCCCTTGTAAATACATGCATCTTCTAACAAGTGTACCATCAGTCACTCTAGCTAACTAGACATAGAGGATTTCTGAATACCACCCAGACAAAATTAATGCTACTTCTCCCTGGACTACAATAGGCTTTTCCCATTCTGTCAAGATCTGAAGCTCTTTGTTTCAAATTTCCAGGCAGAGAGCAGCTACTCCTTTACTAGCTCATAATAACATGTTGAGCTGTGTTACGATATTCACATACAATATATATGCATTTTCTGGAGTGAAATCTAGCATAATTTTCATGACCTGAGAATCCTTTAACTGCAAAAAGAAGTTTCTTCTGAAAGAATGCCATCAGAAACAATGCCACAGATAATACAACTAATTACTGGAGCAAAGGCTGAGAGTTGGGATATGGCTCTCATCCCTAACTATGCAAATTCCAATGATCTTGAGAATCACCAAGTCGTGATACATTTCAGTTTTCAGATCATGTTTAAGATGCTAATACATTTCTAGTAAGTATTTTGAAAGCCTCATAAAAAGTGACCTGGTTAAATTTAGCCTTATGAAATGCAATTTAAACACAAGAAAATCTTTTTTTACTGTCAGGGTGGTTGAACACTGGAACAGGTTGCTCAGACAGGTTGTGAAACCTCCATCTTTGGAGATACTCAAAACTCAATTGGAGACAGTCATGAACAAACATGTTCTAGATGACTGCTTTGAGCTGCAGGGTTGAACTAGATGGCCTACAGAGGTCTTCCCCATGCATCACTATTCTGTGCTTTTCTAATAACTGCATGTATTTTTAAAACATTTCTGATGCATTATGGGGTTTTTGCTCCTAAACCCAGAAAAACAGACATATCAGCACCTTCTGACTTCATCCGCACAAGTAACCCATCTCACAGGTGGATCAGGCTACATACTGCCTCTCATTAGACAGAAATTATTCTTTTCACTCTCTGAAACATTATGTGTCCTTGCACAGTTTCAGAGTTATTGTAATAATCATGCAATGAAATTCTTTTTCATCCTGTGACCCTCGGGAGTAACCCAGCTATACAGAGAGCGTTTTTTGAGTGGCAAAAGCAGATATACAAGCTGAGTCCATGAATAAAAATCACAAAACACAGTATCGCTTAGCATATAAAACTGTACACCTAAAAACCCTTGCACATTTGTGTATTAGTTCAGTGCAATTTTTATAGAGCAAAGTTACAGGGGAAAAAATCCATTTGCTTACTAATGTGCCGAAATACACCATGATCACTCTGAACAGTATACGTACTCCATGTGTAAACCGTACTCCATGTGTAAACCGTACCCAATGTGTCATGTGTCCTCCCTCAAGAGATCTTTCAGTCAGCTAAATCTAACAGTTTTCTATCATCTTGCTATTTATGGATTCTTTATAATGATTCTTATACATCTTATTCAGATAGTAGTAATAAAACTTATCCCAACTTCCTTTAACTGACACTTTCAAGTTGGCAAGTTTCAAAACCCGTGTTGCATTCCAGCTTAGAGACTTCTGAGGTGTTTACAAACCACCATTTGCTGCTTAACAGAAGAAACCACTTGAGCTACCCTCTTCAAGCTTCTGCTCTTACTGTCATAAAAATAAGGCCACAAACCAAAGTCTCTAAAACTGGACTCTCACCTGATCTTCAGGATATACAGGAATATAAGAAAATAATGTCTGACATTCACTCCTGCTTGATGTAGATCATGATTACCTAAATCTGTTGAAAACTCAGCTGTTGAGCCATCAATTCTGAAAGCTCTGTACACACAAGAGTTCCCATACAAAATGGACTTCTACATGAGCTATGCTTTCCCACTTTTTTCACCTTAATCAGAAAGCTATCAAATACTTCAGCAGGAGTGTTCTGGCACCTGTCTATTATCTGTGACAACGCGTCAGGTGAAAAAATGGCATGTGCAAACAAGAGGGAACAGAATATAGGAAGATGTTATTTTTGGTGTCATCAGGAGGCACTGGCAAAAGAATGAGTGTTCAAAGCCAAAGCTGTCTTCATTTTCAGTCGTAAAACACAACAATGACCAGCTTCAATCTTTGTTGTCAGACATGGTTCTAATAGAGCAAGATGGTGGATGATACAACTATATAGCAAGAAGAATCACAAAAAGGGGAGATGCACTGGTGAGGAAGGCACCTAAATCCACAGAGATTAAAAGAAATCTTCCACTCATTTCCATGTTTTTTGATTGCGGCCCTACATAATCATTTCTGTTTCAGAACAAGCATGTGTCCTGGCAAAGCATCTTTCACAATGGCTGTTATGTGGCTCTGATAATAATCCATGGAAAACATCTCTTTGCTGACTCACACCAGAAACTAATTCTGAGCCATTTCCATCTGATGTGAAGTCCTACTCACTACCAGGCTTTTTCCATGACTGCTGCTATGGAACACTACTTGTATTGGTTTAGGAAAACACTTTCGACAGCAAAGTCTCCTCTTGCAGGTTCATTTCTGTACTCACCTGTTTTTCTTGTAGTGATGTACATGGTATATTTATTGGCCATACTTAACAGAATAGAACAAAACTGTAAGGTTGTAAGAAGCAATGACAGTTTTCAGAACAGCTGCCATTAAAATATGCCTTCAACCCTAGAACAGTTCTGCTTCATAGCATATGCTGTACACCAACAAGTAAACATTACATTGTTTTCTATATATTATTGCTGATTTCATTACACTGTAGTATTTCGGATTCTATTTCAAATGTTTCCTCGTGATGGTAAGTAATTACATGTTAGAAGATCCAAAGAAAGGTTTGGAGAAATAAATTAATTTAGCATCAGAATCAAATAATAGCAACCACTTGTTTGCTTTCAAAGACAGCACGGCACAGGACAAAGTATATTGCGCTTTTCCCAAGTCTGATTCTTCTTGTCACACAATAATGTAAATCTAACATTCAATCAAAGGGCACTCTCATATTTGCCTTTCACATTCATCTATTCTCTGATTTTTAGGTGATATATGCAGGCTAAATTCATCCTCATCTTGTTTTGCAACTCTTAATTGACTTCACATCTTCCATAATTTTTCTGACAAGCTTCCTGAGGTATTTTAGCTCTCTCAAGGATCTAACATGTGAGTACACAGCCATCACGGTACCAAGCCCTAGGAAATCCATTATCTTGCTTATCACTCAGCCAGAACAGTGGCATCATAAGTGGCTCTCCTCTTCCTGCTGTAGCTACTCACCACTTCCTGTCAACTCTTCCTTTATGAAGTCACTAAAACACTTTCTTTCATTTTCATCCTCACTGACTTTTTTCATGTTCTGGTCATCCCCCCTTCTTTGGTTAGAGACAGATATCCTGCTACCTTCTTCTCTGCTTTCATTTCCAGTTGCTGCTCCAGAAATATTCCCTTTTGCCTTGTATTTTTCCACACAGCCCAGGCTTTGCACAGTTTTCTCCTTGTATTCACCTTTCGTTCCTTGTCCTTCTCCCCTTCCTCTCACTCATGCCTTGTCTTCACCCTTTTCTGACTTAATTTTCGTACATTAGTATAGGAATTCTCTCAATTTCTCTATTTATCAAATCATGCATCTTCCTCTTCAGGAAGACAATGCAGCCCTTTACAGCCACTCTTCATAAAGCTTGCTGCCAAAATGCACTGTTTGACTGTACACTCCTTGGGGGAACTGTATTACTGACTGTACAGTATCCAAAGTATTTGCATAGCACTGGACAGACTGACTAAACAATCAATAATACATCAATGGCACAGCTATGACAACTGCATGTTAGCTTTCTGAAACAGCATAGTTTTCTTTTTAAGTTTATTCAGTTGGAGAAATAATTCCTGTAATTAAAGTAGTGGAAACCAAAGCATCCACCAAACGAAAAGTAGCGTTCAAATGTGACGTATCACACTTGGAATGCCTCCCTTGCTAGCACTGCTCTCCTGGGATGGGAAACAGGAGAAGGCGGTGAAACAATAAGAATTATGAATAATCACATCTTTAGCAAAGCCATTCAGTTTGGAGTTTGCAATTTGCACAAAAATCTGGATTTCTGGAGCAATTTCATTTTGGAGCAAAGATATTTTTACTCAAAGGCAATTAAATTGGAAAATACGCATTTCTACAAAATCTGTTATCAGAAATCTTTTTTAAAATGGAAGTAAGCTTAAATATTTCTGTTTTTTCCAAAAGACTTGCAGGTGTACAGCATGACTTGACTAGCTACAGCAGAGACCTGCTGGGAAAATGAAGGTCACCTAGATTTTTTAAATCTTGTCTTCTGCTAAATGACAGGGAAATACACGGAAACCACCATCAACTTTTCCTGGGTTAGACAATCGCAAAAGACCTCTTTCTGCTCCTCACTATTGACTCACACACCACTGCATCCCGAGGGACTGCACACACTAAAGCAAGTAATGAGTAATCAGGAAAAAGATGTTTCCCTTCTTCAAAGTATTCACTAAAGCATTCATCCTTTCAGGACTTCCAAACTAGTGTTTGTTTGGGTTGTAAATCCAATATTGACAATGTCTAAAACAAGCTAAACTCTGTATCATGTAAATTAAATTTCCTAAAATATTAGATCAGATCAGGTCATGAAGAGTTCTTCCATTATGGTGCAGAGTGGGTTCTAATTTAAGCTCTCTGACAACAGAGTTAACAGCAAAGGCCAGAAAGAGCAATCTGATTATTAGACCTGTCTCAAAAGACAAGACATATACTCTTCTACGTTGGAAAGGGACATTTTTCAATTAATTCAAGACACCTTTGGAACAAGTTGATGCAATGAAGAAAGCCAACAGTTTCAGACATGGAATATTTTAGAATGCATCTGAAAAATGATTCACTGGATTTGACTGCCACTTTGTTTACTGCTGGGAAGTAGGTGTAATGAAGCAGACTTTGAAGAGAAATGTATTAAAACATTTACTTATTGATGGAATATTCTGCTCAATGAGCACCTCAAAGAACTGATTCACTTCTGTAAACAATAAAAGTCACTTTACAATAAGACAAAATAATTGATATATAAAGAAGAAACCATGGCGTGTGAATGCATTTCTTGAGAATCAAGAATTTTTTGCTGCACTAATTACTGAAATTGCTGAAAAGGCATGGGTAGCTTACGGTATTTCTTAATCCTTTCAACATTTTACTCTTCAAATATAAGATAAAAAACCAGTTATATTTTAAGTGACCAGAGTGGCTTGTCCTTATGAAGGCAACACTAACACACCACCCAGCAGACCACACAAACATCTCTGAGCTCCAAGCTACCACAAGATAGTTTTTATTGAATTGTAAGTCAATACTAAACTGGTTAGCTGGCAAGTTCATAATCACCAGAGGTAATATTCACAATTCAGGAGATGGGGTCAATCAAGAGCTAGATGCACATGTGATATTTCCTACTTTCATGATAAAAGGTGACAACATTCGAAATACTCAGCATCAGTATTTCAAGCAGGAATCCTCTCAGTCTGAAGAGTCTTTGGCTTCACCTCACTAACACTGGCCGGGATTTTTGGTCATAAATTAAATTTGAGAAATAATTCAGCGCTCGATACCAGCTACATTTATGCCAAGACTTACTCTATAAAACTCAATAACCGGCTCCAACCTGCCGCTCAGATAATAGGGCAGTGCCAAGTCCCAAATTAACATGGAAGCGCAGCATTACACAAAGCACTGAAATCAAAGAGATGAAACACGCCAATGCAATGAAGGTGAATGAAAGCCATGACCATGGTAATGCCAGACCTCGCAGCATTCACTGTCTCTCCCGGGGTCCAGGAGAATGGCTACCTGAGGTCAGCCATGAGGTGAGAACATGGGGTCTAAAAGCTGGTAACACTACAGCAGGCTGGCTACAAAGCCAAGGCGTGAAGAGCTGGTCAGAGCAAACCCCAACAGCACTCTTTCCTATCAAGAACAATAGTATCGAGAGGACACTCAACACGTTACCTGGAGAATGAAATCCTTTACAGTGTGAAGCCACAGGAACACAACTAGATACTCAAGCAGCCTCCACAGAGCACAGCCATTTGCTTCACAGTGGCCAGGGCACTACACTAAGAGCTCTTTAACAAACACCAGTGACTGCATCCTGAAGACACCATCACGTGTGGTGTAAAGTGCAGCTTCCTCTCGCAATGACCTAGTTCAGCTTCGCTCATGGCCAAGCTCGTGTGAGAAAACCTCCTCAACCTGGGAATGCCTGAGCAGGAAGTGTTTGGCAGTGATGGCGGCTAGCAGGAGGTCGACATGCCACACGGTTTGCTCTGCGCCATCTTCACACAGCTGCCCCTGCCCAGGGAAGCCGCATGAAGCCACCAGCAGCCACGGGGCCACCCTTTTCCTCAGAGAAAAGGCTCCAATGTGGCAATGGGTGAGGGCGTCGTCCTGCACCTCGTCCACAACCACCTCATCACACCGGCCGCCCGCTGCCTCCTCGTGAAGCCCATGTGGCAAGCGGGAGGTGGCTTCCATTTCCTGGAGAGGGCTGGCTAATTGTCAAAATGGCTGCAAGGGCGCGGGAGGGTGGGCGCCGGCCGAGGCGAGGGGTGTGCCCGCAGCCCGCCGCGCTCCTCGGGGCTCCGAGCCTCCCAACCACCTCCGTTTCTTCGGCGATGGCCATGGGGTGGGTGGAGCGCCCATGCGGCGCCGAAGGGGCGGGAAGGTGGCTGGCAGGGCCGCCCGACGCCGGCGACGGGGAGCGGGCCCCGGGCTCGCCTCTCCCTGTGGTGACCTTGGGCGGGCGGCGCGGCCCTGACAGCCGCGCGGCCGCTCCTCTCCTCCGCCCCCCTTTAATTTTTATTATTATTACTATTATCAATTTTTTTATTTATGTATTTTGGCCGCGGAAAGTTTGAAGCGCTCCCGGCTGCGAGCGGGGCGTGGAAGGAGGCCGCCCTCCGAGCGGCCCCGGGACTTTCCCTGCCGCAGGGCGCGGGGGTACCCGTCCCGATCCCGGTCCCCGCCGTGTGTCCCCCCAACCCGCCCGGAGGGCTGAGAGGGTGTCGGCCGGAGGGGGTGTGTGTAGCGGAGAGGGGGGCAGCACAGGCCCCGCTGCCGCGGGGGAGACGCGGCTCCCGGCGCTGTGCGCCCGAGCTGCTGCTGGTTACGCCAGCCCCGTCGCCTGCCTCTGCCTCTGCTCGCCTCTGATTCTGCGCACAGCCAGCCCCAAAGCCTGTCATTCTGCAAAACACAGTTTACTCAACAGAGCGAGTGGGGGAGCGGGAGAGGTGGAAGAGAGGGAGACGGCGCGGAGGAGCTCAGTCCCGCAACCCAGCATGGCTTCAGGGGACCTTTACGAGGTAGCGGGGGACCGCGGGGCTGGCGGGCGGGCGGGGGGAGGACGCCGGCCGGGCGGCACGAAGGGCAGCGGTGCCGCGGCTGGGAGCCGCTCCTCCGAGCCCTTATAGTTGCCGGAGAGCGGAGGAAATCGCCGAGGGAAGGGCTGGGGTGGGGGTAAAAGGGCTGGCGTGTTCGCCGGGTGGGGGGGAGGGAGGGATGGAGCGGCTCCCTTCCCTTCCCTCTGCCTCTTTTTTCTTTCTCTCTGTACTTTCCATCGGGCTTGATCTTAGCAGGCCTTGCAAGAGAGAAGGAGGAAGGAGTGAAGGAGGGCGAGAGTTAGCGGTAGGATGGGGTGGCGATCGCAGTATGATGAGCCCGGAGAGTGGAGAAAGTCCAGGTAAAGTCATAGGCGCTCTGGACGTGCTGAATGTGCAGATTAGTGCGAAAAAATGCGCCTTAGCGCTGCCGGGAGGCGCAGGGATGGAGGCGGCTCTGCGCCCGCTGTGCAAAGTGCAGGAGCCGGCGCCAGGTTGCTTCACCTCCAGCCCGGGGGGGGGCGGCGGCCGGGCCGGGCCCCCAGCACCACTTCGCACAGCACCGCGCCGGGCGGCAAAGTTTGGCGGGGGCCCCGCTGCGGCGCGGCCGGGCGGCCCCGGGGTGCGAGGTGGGGCCGGTGCCGGCCCCCCGCAGCCAGGCGTGCGGTGCCCCGCGGGGAGCGCGGCGGCGCTTCGGGGTCCAGTCGGAGGAAGGGGTTGAAGAAGGAGCTGGTAGGCAGTCATGAGACACAGGCGGATTTTGACCTCGGGCACCCAGTTCTAATGCCCACACTGAGAACAAGTCAAGCCGCTCTTGCCGTAGCAGAGGAGAGAAAGGAGAAAGTAGAGATTAAAAATAAGACAGACGACCCTGGTGTTTAAATATACAGCTCTAGTAAGTGGAAGCTTGAGTGGAAGTCTGCCATTTGAAAAGCCCAGATATGACTGGACATCCAACGGCTCTCGATGTGGAGCACCTCCTCAGGCTCCATGGTTCCTGCAGAAACAGCCGTTTGTGGTGTGGTCATTCGGAGCACACAGTTTGAGGGCTAGGACAGAAACTATCCCCGTCTGGTTGGAACTGTGTGCCAAGGATTAGGCACTGCTCAGCCATCAGGGTGTGCTTGGGTGTGGAGCTGCTGCTGCAGTTGGTTGGACATGGCTGGGTTTAGTCTCCCATTTGATGATCAGTTGTAGGGTCTTAAGTGCAAGAAGTGGAGGATCTGGCAGATTTCGCAGAGACAGTGATTACTTTGTCATGGTATTTCAAAGTCTTTAACAAAGGTCATAGTTAAGCAATGAGATTGCTCTATTAGGACTGTATTTTGCTGTGTGGGACACACAGTTACTTTGAACAGTGCTTACACTTTACTGCGTGGTGCTAAATTATCAGAAGTACATGGCGATTTGAATATGTCATTGACCTTTTCCCCTTCATTTTGCAGTATCTGTCATGCTACTTTGCATTTTAAAGATATTGCATGTCAGCTGTATTGCTGTTGTGACCCTGCAATAGCTGGTGGGAGCTCTGTGAAGAACAACTTTGACCCAGAAATGTTAATAATACAGTTTTGTGTAGAGTATTTTCACCTGGTATTGTCCAAGTTTTCTTTAGATGTTGTGATTAGTTCTAGAAAGAAGTAAAACAAGTACCTGTCAGGCTAATGGTAGCCATGCTGGTTTACTCTTACTAATCATTAAAAAATTCTGCTTTTTTCTATGATCTTTGTGTTATTTTAAGACAGTGGATATTTGACACTTGGATGTGGGCTGAGCATTGAGTGCACTACTGCATGGTATGCAAGTGACAATACTCAAGTAGTAATCTGGCATGTAGGGTTTCTGTGGAAGAGCATTTGTTCAACCCACTTTGCAGTCAGTTTTTAGGCCCAGGCACTGCAGGCGTTTAAATGGATGAATGTGAATTTTTAGTGCTGTAGTTCAAAGCCTCTGAATCACACTTCCTTTCTTTGTTACTCCATTTGAGCTACTTTTGCTTATTATTGTGTAACACAGAAGGATTGTATCCACCAGAACAGGTAAGTGAAAGAGGTATGGCTATTCATTTGCTGTGTGAGATTTTTGGAATATGACTTTCTCAGTATGGTATAAAATCTACATCTACATGTTGGACTTGTGGGAAGAGGCACATGCAAGGCTTTGCTTATCAATCGATCTACAGTTTGCATTTACACTTGACATTCTTGATGACAGAGGACAGAAGAAATATCTGGAAAGCTGAAGAATTTGCATGTGTAATAGGTGGCAAGTGTGTAGATGGTAGCATCTTCATTTAAAAAACGACTCAGCTTTGCCTCCCTGCTCCTTTCCACCCCAGAAAACTGACTGCATGAAAGGGACTTGGTAGAAAGAAGCTTTTCCAGGTGGGTGTGATGTCCAACACTGGTTAGCACATGAGATAAAGTGTGTTGTGACTTCAGAGGTGATACCTTGATTGCTTGCTTGGATATATCCCTCTTTTCTCTCCTCTTGAAGAAGTAAAACATGATGCAGATGGCAGGATGACCATTAAAACAGTTCCAGGATTTTAGCTTGAAATAATTTGAGTCTGTTGGTGTAATATAAATAATTTGGGGCTGTTGGTGTAAATAATTTGGGACTTACAGTGGTATTCCAAGGATGTACTACACTCCCCTTCAGCTCCCCTTCAACTCCATTAGTAATATCCGAGTCCTTCAAGGATTCTTACTGAATTTCAGCAAATAGGACAATAATTAGCTCTGCAATTTGGAGTATTTAATACTGCAAAATTATTTTATTAAAGCCAGTCATGAACTAGGAGCCATGGTAAAGCACATTAAAAAGTGCAGTGTGTATTACCTGTACTAACTTATCCTGTTTTGGTGGCACTCAAGAAGAAACTTAAGTATAACATTTTAAGTTTCGGAAATTGATGTGCATATTTATCCTGTCAGTTCATTTATTTTCTACTGCTGTGTTTTTTTAAAAGGCTTTTCAGCCTTTTAAACTTAAAGATAAATTCAGTTAATATCTTAACGTTGAAGCAAAATGAGATCTCAGACAAAATACCAAACTCAATGTTTGGTTTACTATGTGCCTTTTTCTAGTTAGAAATGGCTTCTAACAATCTGAAAAGCCTCCTATTATATTTCTCTTAGGGCTGTGAAACAGGTAGCAATTTATTCTAGAAGCAAAAGAACACCCATTGTGAATTCTGTGTTTACTGGTAGTCAGTTCTAGATACGTGTATTAGAACCAAGAAACTTTATATCCAAAGATAATTGCTTCCATTATGTGATAGAAGGTAGGTGTTAGGTTTGAAGCCTTATTTCTAATCAGTGGGGTTTTTTTCCTTAAGAGTAAGGAATGCTGTATATATTTTATTGTAATTTTCAGGCTATAGAAAATACTAGTTTGGCTTTGCTTAACTTCCATGTGCTTATGACTTCAAGTTTTTCTGAGTGGGTGAGAGTCACGGAGTTTTTCTCATAAGAGGTAACCTGTTAAATATTAAAGAACTATGGTGCATATTCCTTAGAAATAACAAACGGAAAATAAGGGATTGACAAAAGAGCTTTTTGGGAGTAACACAGTAGCCTTCAGGAAAGCAGTCCTGATTTGATTAATAAGTCAAATGCATCGTTGGATGCACTGATAGGAAATCCTCGTTCATTTTGGTAACAAACAGAAGGGGTAATATATTTACTTATAAATACCAAGTTTGTTGATTCACATTAAAATTGTTGTCAGTAATTTGAAGTAATATTTGTGTTTTCCGTGTATAATTTAATTCTCACATTACCTGAACCCAAGTAGTTCTCTCACAAACACTCTGGTGGTAAAAGTTATGAGATGGCTTTGTGTTGTGGTTTAAGTCCAGTCAGCCACGCAGTTTCGCTCTTTCACTTCCCCCTCTTTCTTCCCTCTGCTCCCAGGGCAATGGGGAGGAGAATCGAAAAGAATACAACTCCCACAGGTTGAGATAAAAACAGTTCAGTAACTAAAGTATAACACAAATCACTACTGCTACCACCAATAATAATAATGACAAGGCAAATACAAGGGAAAAGAATACAATCGCTCACCACCTATACCCAGCCTGACCAAGCAGTGCACCCCGACCCTTCTGGGTCTCTGCTCTCCATTTTACATCCTGGGCATGACGTGCTGTGGCATGGAATAACCTCTTTGGTCAGTTTGGGTCAGGTGGCCTGCCTCTGCTTCCTCCCAGCTTCCCCTCCTCCCTGGCAGAGCATGAGACTCAGAAAGTCCTTGGTCAGGCCAAAACATTCTAAGCCATAACTGTAAACACTGGTGTTATCAGCGCTGTTCCCAGGCCGAAAGTCAAAAACACA
Source organism: Ara ararauna (assembly GCA_028858755.1). Lineage (NCBI taxonomy): Eukaryota > Metazoa > Chordata > Aves > Psittaciformes > Psittacidae > Ara > Ara ararauna. The sequence goes on along the minus strand of CM054410.1, from coordinate 7,509,154 downwards.
GTGCTGCACCAGCTACCAAGGAGGAGAAAAATGACTGCTGCTGCTGAACCCAGGACACTTTGGAAGGGAAAAAAAATTCAGTATGAACAGTGCATCTAGCTTTATTTTTCCTAGTGCAGAGCATCCCATTTACTGCAATAAAACTCCCCTTTATTGGTGAATATATAAATCCATTATCAATAACACAGAGGTGCTCATGAAGCCGATGCTTTTCTTATTTAATATTTTGGGGGTTTATATACAATGAGCACAATTAGACATTCAGGGACGATGATGTTGTAATTTTAAGTCTTATTTTAACATTGGGTCAGGTTGTATTGCACCACCCTAGGTAAATGATCTACAGATTATAACTAAATCTGTGAAGGGGAGTGTCTCGTGTATTTTTGGATCACAGTAATCAGTCTTTAAAACTCAGCAGTTTTTGCATTGAAGTGTTGCTCTTTGATGAAAAGTGATGTTTTAAAAAGTGACATCTTCTCACTGAAATGATACAAGCCCATGGATAGAAGACTTGTCCACCATAGTGACAGGTTCCAGTTAAATCTTAGTTTGTTTATGCAGCTATGTAAGTATGAGCTGCAGTTTATTTTGGCTCATGTGATCCACTAGGAAGAGCATATTTCCAAATGAGTTCCAACATCTCCCTTTTGTACCTGCACTCAGGTACCAGCAGAGTCAAAACTTGAAGATAGTAATGCACTTTTTGGCCTGCTGAATCTCTGTGACATGTGGAAACATAGATGGGAGAGAATGCAATTGAGCTAGATTTGATTTGCAGGTGTGGAGTTTAGAAAAGAATTCCTGTTTCACAAAGGGGGGAAATGCAAGTTGCTGAGCATTGTGGCTTTCTATCTTGCCTGTCAATGGAGCCACTTTTTAGGAAAGATGCATACTTGCACCTGCTTATTGAACCGGAAAGCAGAAATCTATTTCTGAAATATTTCACCCATGTATCTTCTAAGACAGAGGTGACTTGCAAGATGGTATATTTAAGTAAATAGTATTATTTCTCAAGTTAAATCAACCTGTATTGCTATAACGGTTCCAGGGCGAAGGAGGAAGACTGATTTCACAAGCAGAAAACAGTCTGCTGTTGAAGTAGTATCTGGGGAATATAGAGCAGAGTCAAGCACCTGCTTCTGTAGAACGGCAGTCTATGGCTGTGATGCCGATTTCAGTACTACCAGTCTTGTTCCCACCCACTAAGCACCTGGTCATCTGTAATTAATGCCTTAGTTTTCTTTTAGTGGAAGAGATTTACTAACAACTATTTCAAAAAATCAGCTATTTATCTGTTTGTTGTAATTGATCTGTTGTCAAAATCCGTATTTAGTAGACAACTATCCTCAAAATGCAGTAACCCATGAGCAGCGTTACTCTCAGTCAGCAGAAATCCAGAAATCTTGTTTCCTGATGAAAGTTTTCAGGACTATATTCCAATTTATGTGTGATTTGCAGTGTTCTGGGCAAGAAGAAGAATAAACTGCGCAATTATCTGGACAATAGCTTAAATTGAGGTATAAAGCCAATAACAAAGAGTTAACCTGAGTTTTCTCTGCCTGGGTCTTGAAATTGTCTAAATTAAAGATCCTGAGCGAGTTTCAAAACCGTAATTGGATAACTCTGGCAATATTCATTATCTTACTAAGAAATTCCAATGTCAAGCCGCATATGGAACATTACAATGCACATAATGACTGTCTTGTTTACCTACAACGTCATTCTGTTACCACGATTCCAACTTCCTCATTACACTCTAAACTGCTGGCATATTTTGGGGTACTGAAAACCAATTGATTTCTTATGCATGTTGCAGTTCTTTTACAATCCCGATGAAGTGTTTTTTCTGAATCAAGTGTAATTTATCTCAAAATACATGTCATAAGCATACTGCTGCTTGGAATGGCTACTGAAAACACACTCTATACCACTCTAGAACGCCTGAACATTTACAGTGAAGACTTTCTCACCACCAGAGACACTGAACTGAACATGCTTCCATTTGTTGTCCAGGTTCAGTGTTCATACCTGTCCAAAGATTAAAATGACAAGAATTTTTGTAACACTTCCTGAATGAGAAATGTAGTGCTTTACTTTGGTCTGGTCTTGGATTCAAAATTAAAATCCAGCAATAAACTCATTGTTCAGTAATTTTTTGTGAAAGTTAAAAGAGCTGAGACAGTTCAAATAATGGCAAAATTTAAATGTGGTCTAATATTGACAGAAATTGGCTAATTTTGTTGTTGTTGTGGTTGGTTTATTTTTTTTTTAAGCCAAAGGAGTAATTGTGATGGCTAGCTATGTTTCCCATCATTTCTTTGTCCGTTCGTTTGACTTTCAGCGGTACTACAGTTTCTTGGCTCTGTACATTTTTCATCAGTGTTATTCCTCCCTACCCATATATTTTTCAGACAATATCTGCAGTGCATTTTATGACAGTGGCATCTGGACACTGGCAAGAAAAGATTAATTAAATAGTTAACTGTTTCCTGTTAAAACTATTAGAACAATATAATGTATCAATTCAAAGTGAAATATTTGTAATGTAGGGCAACTAGTAGTGGGGTATGTTAATGCTGTCTTGCTTTACATTCATGCAAATAAGAGTATTCTGGTTTTGACAAGAGGAAAATCATCCTTTTTGCCTGTTGAATGCCAATGTCACATTCTGTGTTTATTATCAAAACTTTAGACTGGTAATCTTGCAAAGCTGAAGGGGAATCCCCTTCAATCTGATTTTTTTTCTGTCACACAAAGAAAATGTAGATTCTGAAAGAATTTCAATACTACCTCATTATGAGTCATGACCTAAAATGTTGTTGCAAATCTAATGGGTCTCTAGAAGCTTTCACAAGAAGTTGATATGATTGACCCGTGTAGGAAAAAGTTACTATTCTTGGTGGCTCACCAAAGAAGGGGAAATAGGTTGACACTTGCAAAATTGTAAAGGGTAGCAGCATGATCAGTAGGCTGTAACAAAACACTAAAACAAAACCAGCATTGAAAACATACGTTGAAAGGACACTTTTCCTTGAAAATGGCAGTTGCCCTGCTTGGGCTTTGCTAGATTTCTCAGAGACTACCCACAAAACATGCAGCCCATTCATTCAGAGGGACAAAACAGGAACAAGGGGGTATTTTCCTCCATAAGGCACTTCACTGCATTTAGTTAGATTTCTGGGGTTTTTGTTAAATCATCTTAGAATAATGTAAGCACTTACGTGTGCTCAGCACCCAGTGGATTAAGAAGGGATACAAGGGACTACATACCCCTAAGTCTGAGCTCTATGGCACGCAAATTAGTAGTACCTATAAATAAAAATAGAATCAGTAGATATATGTGAACGTGTCTTGATTTGGAGAAGAGTTAACATTAATTTTTAGAGAAAAGGCACATCTCAGAGAACTCTTAGTATCTGGATGAGAGTAGCTCTGGCTTGTGTAAATGGATTTTCAAAAACCCTTCTTGTAAGATCCCACAGGAGCAGCTGCTAATGAACCAAAGCTGTGGTCCAGAAGGACTGGTCATCTCTTAGACTACCTTATTCACAGAAAGGAAGGAATGAAGGGAGGCCGTGATAAGAGTTTCCAAACATCAGTGCTGGGACTTGTGCTGTACAGCAGAATCATTAATTATCTGAAAATAATTACACTTACTGCTGATAACTTCTGGATTATTGTTAGCATTGTCAAGAGAAAGGTTGACAATGAAGAGCTGGATGACAGCAGCTGAAATTCAGTGTTTATAAATGCAAGCTAATAAAGGAAAAATAATCCTGACTACACATGCATATCAATGAGCCCTGAAAGAAGGAGAGATTTTGGAATCCCTGTGGAAAGTTTTTGGGTGTGTCTACACTGGTATTTAAATTTGGATCAGGTGCCTGCTTTTGAAGTGAATCTCCTTGTGATCCCTGTTTACCACACCTCTGTTTGCATCACAGAACTGTCTTGGAGAGCAGTGACCACACTCCCTCCAGATGCAACTAAGCCAGAAAATGTTTGAGCTCCTAATGCGTGTCTCGTCCCTGGGACCTGACTACTGCGTAACAGAGGTAGACCCAAGGCAAACAGAATTTTGTGTGTTATTAAAAAAACAATTGAGAATGAAACAGAAGATGATCATCTTCATGTCACTGGGGAGCACTGTTGTGGTTCCACATTTGTAGTACTGCACTCATCTCAAGGAGAACACAGTATTAGAAGTAATGCTGAGAAAAGACAGCAGGGTCTTGCACAGTATGGAATGGCTGTCAGTGAAAAAACACCTTAGGACAGCCTCCTGGCTCCAGAAGAAGTGATTGAGAGAGATATGAGTGCTATGGAAAAGACAAATGGGAATGATTAGTTAATTCAGTGATGAATACTATTTCTCACTGCAGAAGAAAAGATGCAGCAAATGAAATTATTAGACACATAACTGAGACAAAAGAAGTACTTCTTTGCACTGTTGAAATCTTGGAACTTACTGCCATGAGATGTTGTGGAAGCCAGAACTATATATGGTTTCAAAGAATGGTAAAGGAGCTTCTTGGAGGTTAGATCCCTTTAAGCACCAAAAGAATCTTTGAGGTGCTAATCCCCAGATGCCAGGAGAGTAGAGCAAGGGCAGCACCTCCTCTACAGATGCCATTTCCTAAGCATTCAGTATTAATTTCTCTTAGAATATGCATGTTGAGCTAAATGGACTTTCAGTCCGACCTTGTATGGCAGTTCTTAGTTTTGTACTTACTAGAGTTACTAAACAAACATAGGTATTGGCCTAAGATGTTGATACTGTCTGCAGAGATCACAAACATGCTTGCCTTACAAGTTGTATTCTGGTATTCTAATTGCTAGTCATTGGCAGTTAGTATCCTTGCAACTAAAGAACAAATTAGAGTAGTGGGTTCAGTTTCCGATGCAGAAAATGTGGCTTTTAGAGACCTCCCAGGCTCGACTGCTAACAGGATGTCACAGGTGGTAGAAGCAAACAGGAGAGGGAGGAAGTGATGAAATAGAATTGAATCAAACATGTATAATAAAAATGAAGTTTTGGCTCATCACTGTAGCTCTGGTTAATACATGGGGTAAAGGAGATAAAGCTAATCTGGAAAACTTAATGCATGGAATGAGGCAAATGATTGAGTCAGTGTTATTAGAAAGTTATATATATGCAATGTTTCTAAGTAACAAAATGAGCTTTCTCCTACTTCTGTGAGAAAAGCATTTCAGCATCTAAAAGAATTTTTCCACAACTTACCTGTATTTACATTTCTGGATGGTCTTCATAGGCTTCCTTAATGCTGTACAGGGTTGTTGATACAGTTATCAATCTTTAAAGGCCTTACCTGAGTATTTGTTAAAAAGACACTAACTTTTAGCAACCCCCTCAGGTTGCCATTGTGACATTTGTTTTTCCAGAACTGCTGATTACTAATACCCTGAAAAATAAACAGTCTGATTTCTAACTGACCAGCTCAACTTGTCAAATTTTTTCATACAGACAAAATTAATAGGTTTTTTGACATCACAGTCACTGCATTGAGCAGTGGTATTGTTAACTGTTCTCTGATATCTCTATGAAAAAGAGAGCATTCCTTATGTATTAATCTTAGTAATAAGAGAGAGATTACAAAATAAAATGTGACATTATATATTTTTTTTTTAAGACTCTTTTCTAAAATTTTCTTGGCTGTGCTAATAGACTTCCCTTTAAATGTTAAGCAGTTGAAATTTCCTCTAATAATATTTTTTAAACTGTTAAATCGTTTCCCGTTTTGGAGAAGGGGCTGTTTTGCAAAATATAAAATCCCGTTATCACATTAGTACACCTGATGAATTTCTCTTTCAGAAATGTTTTTGAGATAGGTTTCAGGTGGTTTAGTGCAGAAAATCTGACAGGAAGGGTGCTGGGGAATTGCTGCTAAATGTGGTTCACATGGAAAGAAAATGCACAGTAATGCTTACTGGGCTCCTGAATGGATTTGGAGACTCTTAGACTGCAGAGATGTTCATCACAAAGTCTTTTGGTCATTAATGTGAGTGTGGAATAGCGGACTACAGTGCAAACATGAATGCATGAATTCAGGATCACACAGCATGAGAAGACCTCTTTGATGACAAGTGATTGAACTTAGCTCTACCTAAACAGAGGATGTAGTGACCTTTTAGGCTCAACAATGGTATCACCTAACAGTATAGCTTCAAATTAAATAAGAATATGACAAAAGCATCAAAATCATACAGGGAGAAGGAAGGAGACTTTATGCATCGCAAATTAAGTACTGTGGAATTGTGTGGAATTGTATGGATTACCTCATTTATGTAATAAAATGCCCTCACATGACTCCAGGGGAAATAACCTGGGAGTTCTTGAAGGAATATATGCAGGCTGCTGAGGGGCATTAAAACTTCACAATTCAACTGCAGTAACTGGAAGTCAGACTGTAATAGAGTCTGGGTGCACAAACTCAAGCTTTTCACAATCCAAAAATGTGAAAAGCTTCCACTCTCGTGTAGTTAAACACTGGTTCATCATTTTCTTCTGTGCTGAAATGTTAGAACCAATATGCTGTAACAGTCAGAAAAGGAGGTGGTAGAGATGATGAGAAACTTGACGATGTTTTATCAAGTAGTCACTATTATATACCTAATATATTAAATGCTGCAGATTAATACCTAAGGGAATACAATATTTGTATAGTCAGCAAAATATAACTTAGTGTGGAAACAGTGATAAAAGTAACAGGAAACTGAAAGAAGCCATGGGTATCAGCTTTGGCTCTTCAGCAGTGGAAGAGGAGAATTATTTTTTTTACTTTTTTTCTTTTTAGTTTTTACAGTGGAAATGCAAAGTGACTGTTTTTCTGTGTCTAGATATAAAAACAAAGTGTGAGACAGGCAATTAAATAAGAAATAGGCAATTCAGGCTGCAAAATCTAGTAACACTGAATGTTCCTGTTACTTCCCTTAATGGCTTGATAATGCCTTATGTACAGTAGAAGCCCTAATCATCTGTGTACTGATGATACACTAAAGATGCAACAGAAACATCAGAGAAAGCTGTATTTGATAATGTATTTTTACATGTACAGTGGAAATAGTAGCTCTTTTACTTTGCACCCACAGAAACTCTTCATGTTTCTTAACAAAATAAAAAGGGTGAGGCCCACAGCCAGCTTTTATGGCCTTCTCATGGCTACATTTTGTTTGCCTCTGGGTGTCAAGAATGGCAATTGTCAGTTAACTGTGGGAATTAGTATCTTTCAGAGCAAGTTTTTTGGCATCATAGGGCTGAGCAATGTTCTCAGAGCTCAATTGATTTGGATCAGCTCCATCTCTAACTTTCCTTTGGTTTAGGACCTGCTGAAGCATTTTGTGCATAATGCTGATGTATTGGTACTTTTAGAGAGGCTGAGGTATTAATACACCATCAGACTACATGGCAGGTAGGCTGCCAGCAGCTAAGGAGTATCAGGGTGCTCTGCTTCTCCTGCATGCACATTCCCCAAGGACCATTTCCAGAGGCCAGTGCAAGAAGACTTATCTATTGCCCTCCTGCCATCTTTCCCACTGCCTTCTCACCAGCCATGAATGGCTTCAGCTGCCTTTTCCATGTACTCGCAGACGGCTGCACTTGCATCAGCTCACAGACTTACGCAGCAGCGCCAAGGTAGCCTGACCATCTCTCCCTGCTGACTAAAGCTTAAGTAAACAATATGTTGTATGGCACTTATCAGTCGTATCAAGATAACAAAAATTCCGAGCTCCATGGAAGACACCCTTTGTTTTTCATTGTACACATGCTTTGGATTATTTTTCTCATCAACCTTGTGTTACACTAGGAATGCATGTTCATCCAAGAACAGCATGGCCCTACCGTGGACTGCCTGTTGTAGTTCATGGTTTTACATAAACCAGTGTTCTTGCTACTTCAGAAAAGCTCAAGAAGAATGGGCAGAAGACTGCTATCTGTTCCAGTAGAGTAACGTCAGCTTTGTCATGTGCACCACAGAGGATGCCGGATCTTTTTCCTGCATTGTTTGACCATCATACGCTTTGGCTTTCTGACATGACATTACTTACAGTATATCTAGTGAGTGCCAGTGACACCACATTTCTCACTCTTAGAAGTGGTATCAAGTATTGCAGTGCGTGCATGGTTACCACTTATTTACAAGCTGCTGTGGGCTGTGATTTGAATCGTTCTGCAGTGGTGCTGCTGTTATTTTTTGTGCTTCATCCATTCATAGCAAATACCACTGACAACGTGTTCAGAAGACAAAGGCAAATCTCCTTGTGATGTCAACTGGACATTCTGTTTGTACCATGAATGGTGCAGCTTTCCTCCCCTCCTATTAACTGCTGCTCTTGTAGTGTACTTAGTATACAGGGGAAAAAAAGGTCTTCCTTACTGATCAGTTGTGTAAAGGACTCTTTTATTTTGGCTAGGCAATCTGCATTGCTGTTGTGTTTTAGAGTATACACACCTTGATTTTCTACAGTCTATGTGTGGGCAAAGTGCAGTTAACAAACCAGGACAAGATTCTTTAATAGTGTTTTATGCACAAGGCAGAGTTCCTTAGGTAGTGGAAATAATTTCTGCCTTAACAGAACACTTCCGTAAAATTTCTAGATTCCCTTATTCTGGGGGTTTGTGCAGCTCCAAACAGCTCTAACAGAACTTTCCCTAAACATCTTTCTTTATGTCCAGCTGCTGTTGTTCCTCTTAACCACCAAGAGGCAGCCATTCAAGGATCACAGGCTTCTCTGGAAATCAAAAGCTGCAGTGTAATGGCAGTTGATCTTTCAAAGTGCAGGGTTAGGTGCTAAGCAAGTTGTTTAGTACTGAGATTCACAGAGTTATGTTTTGGCTGTGTACTTAAATGCATACGCTTTTACAGGCTTCGAGGAGATATCTTGGGATTGCCTACAGATATTTAGTATTTGATATATTACTTATTTAAGATTTGGAAAATACTTGAGCAGTAAGCCTCAGGGTTAGCAGAGGAACTGTGTGATAAGCCTTAGATCTCACAGGAGAACTGATAGCAAGACCTACCTTTCTGTTCCTCCGATTATACGCTGGTGTTGTAGGGCTTTGCAGTGGCAGATACCATGTAACTGAGGGAGACAGAGGCTCAACCAAAGCTGTTGTACAGTCAGTTTTGGTTTGTTGTTTTTTTCCTTCTTTTGAAGTGACTAGTCTTTAGCTCCATTTCTGAGAAGGTTACTTGAACCTCTGACTCAGAGGCGTCTCTGGATGGTTAAACCGGTAGCTGCATCACTTCTCGGACAGAAACTGCATACTGTTAAGAGCACCCTTTGCAAACATGGTGGCAGCTGCTTTCGATCTGTGGCTTCTTGCTGCTATTGGGTGAGGGAATCACACTCTCTGAGTTTCAAGAGCCACAACAGAGAATAAGTAAATCTGTGGCTCATCTAGGACTGGGTGTTATTTTAATGACCTAATAAATCCTATATAGGACTGAGAGTTTCTTTGGAGTTCTTAGTTCTGCAACACAGTTCCCTCAGGCAGACCTTTGAGCCTTGTGTGCTGTAGAGCTCTAAAAACTGCGTAGTTCTATACTAGACCAGATTCAGCAACATCAGCAACCCTTGTGTAAGTAGCTCACCCACTTCAGCAGCTGGTTTCAGCATCAAGTTGATCAGACTTCTCTAAACAGAGCTTAAATGACATTGTACTGCATATGGCTTCCACTGCCCCAGGTTCACAGAAGTCTTGGAGGTTTATGCTCATGTAGAAACAAACTGATTTGCTTGGTGAAGTAAGAAACTCACAGAAAGTAAGGAGTTGGCGTTTTTGTTGACCAAACTCATCACATGATTAAAGCTGAAACATTCATGAACGTTAGTATGGTTTTTGTAAAACATGAATGGCAGGGATTTGTTTCATGTGCAGTATGGACACTGACCTTCAAAGGGCAAAATTCATTGCAGTGCCATTTGTCTCAATTTTAGCAAAGCAGGATGAAGGATCTCCTAAGTTACTAATTGTACAATCGTGGCTATCAACTCCTCATCATAGTCACCCACACCATGTCATCAGTGTCATCAAAGGAAATGCGTTTTCTGGATAGGTTCTGTCTTAAATGAGCAGGGTTCTCACCCTCTCCCCCGAAAGTTAAAGGCTGATCTTGGAAATTGTTTCTCACACCTACCTCCTGTGGTGGTTAGGACTCAAAATACACTGGACAAGAGACTCAGGCAGCAAGCAAACTCTCAGGCCACCTCTGCGAAGATAAACATTCACCTTAAAAACCTAAAACTTACTCAGGGTCTTGAGCTGGTATAATTTTAAAAGAAAAGTATTATCACACCAATTTTCCGGCTACATCAGTTCTATTAATGGATGAATATTGTAAATTATATATTCTTGGACAGTTTACTTTGGATCACACAAAAATTACTTATATAAAATGACTCCCGTGTGCTTTAATACCAAAATATGAGAAATATGGTAGATATACCAAGAAAATTAAAAGCCCTAGGGCTAAATATTTTTACAAAAGTCATTTAAAAAACAGAACTTCAACTAACCAAGTTGGGAAGTTTGGATATGAGGAAGAAATTCTTTACTGTAAGGGTGGTGAGGCACTGGAATGGGTTGCCCAGGGAAGTTGTGAATGCTCCATCGCTGGCAGTGTTGAAGGCCGGGTTGGACAGAGCCTTAGGTGGCATGGTTTAGTGGGAGGTGTCCCTGCCCCTGGCAGGGGGATTGGAACTGGATGATCTTAAGGTCCTTTCCAACCCTAACTATTTTATGATTCTATGATTCTGTGACCTTATTACGGTGTTGAAGAAATTTGGTTGTGCACTATGAGTATAGTACTGTTTAAATAACATACCAGAATCTGTCAGTGGAGTAATGCTTTGTGACTTCTGCTAAGATAAAATCTATAGCTTTTGACACACATGGTTAGGAAAATGTCTGATATGCTGGGTTCTCCTGTCACTTACAGGAAAATACAGGAAAATAATTTATGTGTATGAAAAAAAATTAATGCTATTCTGCTAGTCCATATAGCTGTCTTTCCCTTCCTTTTTAATGAAGCCATTTGGAAAGGATTTTAGGTATCTAAAACTAAAAGGCACCTGCGGATCTGGCCCTTAAGTGAACATATTCGCAACTTTCTACAATGCTCATGGTGCAAAACGTTGTGGCTCTCTTTCAGGAAAATTAAGGCATCCTAGCGCACAACAGGGCTGTTGTACCTTGCCTTACGATAGATTTGTGCTCTTCATTCATGTGCATGTGTAGCTCAAGAAAGTGGTAAATCTCCCATGTGACATATGGTTAAGGCAGTCACTTCACCAACAGGGACTATAATTTAGGCTATATGTACAGTGATTTCAGGATGCTTGTTTTACTCTGAAGGCTCTAAGACACTTCTGTGGGCAGCCCTGTGCCATGCTCTTCCCATCCCTTTCTGCTGCTAGTGGAATTTCCGTGGGTGTTGCTGGCCTTGCCTTTGGGAAGTCATCGGCAGCCCTGCAACCCCTGCTGCCTGTCTGTGGCTCTCTAGCACACCGCTGCTTCTCTCTGCTGCCTCCATGCATAGGAAACCCTGGAAAGTTAGACAGGTTGTCCTCAGAAAAATTGGCTTCAAAATGAAGCTCAATGTGTACAGCTTCCTTGTCCTTGTGGGCTACAGAAGGACAGGGAGCTATAGCTTCTGTACTTTCATCACAGAGTGAAAATCTCACTCATACTCTGCTGCCCTGAACCAGTGAGCTCATGTACCACTGATGCAACTGACTGACTGAATTTACCCCATGGAGTTCCCTGATCTCTGAAATGCAGAACTGGGTTGTTTTAGTAGGAATTGATTCATTAGTTGTGAATTTCATTTGAGAAAAACATGTAATTTCTGGTTCACTGTCTGCTCTGAAGTGACAACAGTTCTTTTACATACCCCAATAGTCTCAACAAACTATTTAACAAGTTTGTGGTTGAGAAGCAAATGCTGTTATTTCTTTATTTCCCACAGCACAGTTTATGGTGAATCGCTTATGCTAGTGAATGGTTTCTTAAGTCAGCAAAACCAACTCATTTCTTATTTTTGGGTCTGTGTATCCAGAAGATTCTGTTCCTTTGGATAAAAAGACTTGATATGGTAAAGAAAATGTACAAACCAGTAAGTTCAAGGTATTTAAACTCTTTCCTTACATTTGATTAGTGCTTTATGTGACTGCTTTCAGAACATTCCTGAAGTGTTCTGGTTTAATTTGTTTAATTAGCACTTCTGAATTCATGGCATGTGGTTTTAAAAAACCCAAACACTTGAAAATTCTTTTTTTTTTTAATGTATATTATTACAATTTTACAGCACGTGTAACTTTCATGACATCTTTTTTAGGTTTTGCACTTACATAGTATTATGTATTATGTAGTATCTAAATAAATTCAAATTAATATTTAGCACTTCAGTTTTTCACAGACAAATGAGGATATTGTTGTCTTGTTTCAGAAGAGATATAGGTTTATGCAGATGTGAAGCAGTTTGTAGGCAGATGTGGGTAATTATATAGTTGTATGCAATGATCCTGTATAGCACAGGGGAGATCTGTTCTCTTTCTCCATATGACTGAATACATGGGTACAGTTTTGAGACAATAAGTAGTAAACTTTTTGCATAGCAGGAATCAAACCAGGGCACAGAACTGAACACTGTACATCTTCCTTACATTTAATTTTTCCTTTCTTTTTAGTCAAAATTGTACCTTCTTTAAGAAGTTAATTATTTTTCTAAGCAATGAAACAAAGAATGTGACTTATATTGAACTGATGAATGCAGGTATTATAGTCCAGTACTTCATAAAATTGTTCTCCTTCTAAATTATATGAAGTAACGTAAATTTGAACTTTAAATGTAAGTGATGACCCCTAACACTTATGATACATTTTTAGAATATGGCTTCCAAAGCAGCTACAAAGTTTTAGACAGTACATCCATTAGCACCCAAATTTCACAAAACTTAAAGAAATTTGGAGACCATCTGTTCAGTTAGCTATGAACCACTTCACACGGTTTAAGGTTTGGAAAATTAAATTAGTTAAGAGGTGCAATAGGCAACAGTGACTGGAAGTTTATCCTTCAGAAATTAGAAATGAGATGCACTTTTTAAGAGAAAGGTTACAGCATTTTATTTGGGGCATTGAGAAGGATTCCTTAACAGCAATGTGTGCTTTCTGTGGATCACTTCAAATTAAGATGTGATGGTTTTCAAATAGATGTGGTGCAACTAAACCAGAATTTTGGACCTGGTGCAGAACTACTGAATGAAAAGCATTCCTGTGTAACCCAAGACAGGCTAAGTGGATGTAACTGTCCCTTCTAGTCTTCAAATCTGTGAATCTGTGAGCCTGTATGTCATGTCATGACAGACAAATAATCAAGTCTGAGCCATCATACTGAAAAGGAGCATAGATAGATTCCTCTTAAATAGAAGAGGCATTGGTGTGTCTTCAGTGCCCTGATGCATAAAACTTGTTCTAGACTGTAGTGTAGTTTATTCTAGATTGTATTGTAGTTTAATTCTAGGGTTTGGGGTTGTTTTTCAGAATGTTATCAAGGCAGTACGTCCCCAAGAGTTTATAGCCCCAGAATAATCATTTGTCAAAAAAAAAAAAAAAATTACAAAAAGAAAACTTTGGTGACATTAAAAAAACATTGTAGTATTGTATGTCATTCACATTCAGTGTCGTTTTAATAGTTTTGTATTTTTTATTTTTAGACTATCCAATATAACACCTAAATTGCTAGAAAGCTGAAGCTCAAACCTGCGGACTCTTTCACCATTATTATTAGAACATCTGATGAACAGGAATTATTAGCTTTTTCTTTTAAACAGTAGATGGAACTCTGTAATTTTATGAAAGTTACAGTGACCAACTGATGGAGAAGGAGTTCTGGTTTGTGAATGAACTATAAAGTGCATCTCACTCTCACGTATCAGAAGTTGTCATTACTTTATACTGTTATAAATAACAAACTATTTTAGGCTCTAATTCTTCAGAGTTGTAAATGTTCTCACAGTACATGCAGTTTATGTAGATTATCAAAGAATTCCATTCATTGAACAATGCCCACAACCACTTACATAGTTAGATTTCATGTTGCTGACCTATGAGTCCTGTAACTAGACAGGCATTAGACAGGGGAAAAAACGTAAATCCTAAAATACAAACTCTGGGGGAGAAGAACGCCTGAAAAATCTCTTTCCTCCCTCAGAATCTACCATGAAAAACCTGAAGCAAAATAGATTTTTGTGTTGGAAGAAAAAATGCAATTATGATCCTTACACAAAACTGAAGAGCTTATTGATTAACTTGGACAGGACTCTTCATGGTTAATATGTATAGTATTATGAAGGGTTTAAAAATAAGAAAGTAGATAGGAAAGCACACCACCAGACTGAAAGTGGATAGATTTCAGACATTTGTATTATCTTCAGTAATGTGGCCATCAGAGGATTTCACTGAGCACCTCAGAGCGCTCATCTGAGTAAGGAAGAATTCCAGCAAAATGTAGGAGATGTACAGCAGATCCATACACTTTGTTCTCCTGTATTGTCACCTTCAGAAGACTCTTTCTAGCCATTTAGAGAGAAACTGAATAATGTTCCATTCATTTTCCCCCAGTGGCTGTCATCTAACTAACATATACTCTCGCACATATTATCAAATATCTCTGATACCTTTGAAAGTAATTCACAGGCGTGAACTAGCCTTTTAGAATCTGCCCTATTTGTAGTTGTGTGCATCAGCACAATCAACAAGGCAGAAATTGTAAAGATCATATAGCATACAGTACTGCATGTGTTATATTTGCCCCATCTGCATAGTGCATATTCTGAATACTTCATGTGACATTCAACAGCCAAGGGCAAGGTCTTTTCCAGAATAACACCAAATATTTATGCTGCAAAACTAACATCTTTGTCTTCGGGGCACATTAAGCAACTGTTAGCACTTATCTGGAAGACGCTGTAGACTAAATTTTGTGATTAACATATTCTGACCATTTAATTTCAAGAACAAGTTAAACATTATGGCACACTACATATTAAAGGAAAGTGCTCAATGCTCTAAGCTCCACCTGTTAGGCTATTAAATAATAATGACCATTAGTATCTGTTTAGTAGGATATATTCACATGGTGCTTTTTAACCATGAAAATAATATTTTAGGGTAGTGATTGGGGAGCTACGTACTCTCTAGGGAAATTCTCTGATTACTTAAAGACATACTGTCAGTTCGTTTAATTCCTTTTTCATTGACTACATGAAGTTTCTTACTTCCTTGGAATTAAACTAAAAACTTTAACCATATGCATATCATCTTGAAATCTTCAAAGCGTCAAAACATAAAATACTTTCTTCTTACCTAGAAGGCAAGTCTAGTTGCATTCTAGATACTTTATCAAGCTTAGTTAATATCCCTAAAAATACCTCAAAAGGATGAGGTTTATGTTCCTTCATGAGGGTACAGCTGGCAAGGATAAGAAGAACAATACTAATATTGGTATTTCTGTTGAAGTGGTAACAATATAACACTCCTCCATCCTGTGTGTTACTGCTCATTTCTTCATTATTTTTTTCGATGTATGAGTTCGTGCACAACTGCTCTTTGGAGAAAAAGAAAGGTTCGAGTGTGATCAGAAATGCCTTGTGTAATTCCAGAGCCATCTAATCCAGGTGTATTCTTTCTCCCACCAAAAGGAAATAATGTACTTATGAGTCTCTTAAGCCTCCCAGGTATGCTGTAAAGCTTTTGGTCTTGTCAGGACATTATGCTGCATGATCTACTATAAAACTGCTAAGTACGAGCAGCAACTGTTGTAAATACTAAATGCAGATATACAGCACATGTTAATCTTTGGGGTTTTTTCCTATTTTTATATTTTTATCTATAGGTTTCAAAACAGATTTGCTTCATCGACATTTTCATTTTGTACGCTGCTGTACGAAGAAATTGTTTCAATGCACCTTTCTCCTTTTCAACACCAGGTTTGAAATCACTTTACAGAGGATGTTCTTTTCAGATAAGGCGCATAAACATGAAGAGAACACCTCAGGTAGTGAGCAGGACTGGAAACAGAAACTCAAGACTTCCAAAGCCCATCTAAGCATCCAGTTCTACAGTGCATCTCTTGTTATCTTATCGCAAACCAGGATAGATACGAGAACTACAGGTGTTTTTTTAGTAATATGCTTCCTCTTGTCTTTGTGGTAGATGAGTGGTAGCATCCCTCTTATCCTTGTCTTTAATTCCATTGTATTGGATGAAGAGCAAATATAGAGCTGTTATCACGGAACACGTTTTATATTCACACCCCAACTTAGCACAGTTCTTATTTTGCTTGTACCATAAATACTGAATGTTCATATGAACACTGAAAATACACTGAGTAATTACTTCATAATGTGTCTCAGCATTAAAAAATGTCCATTTAATGACTAAAAAAACCTTTTTAAGCTTATGATTGGCTGACTTCATTCCTCCAACCCTTGTCTCCCTTGTACAGCTTAGAGAGTAAATTGTTCTTGCCGTGTGACCTGAAAGTCAATAAACCCTGATGGTATCAAGTCAAGGAAAGAAGGAAGTTCAGAGCTGCTGGTGAGAAACCCCCTTCCAGCTGCCTGGTAAATCTAAACTTCGTTTAACTGAGGTATTTCACACACCCACTTCCACAGATTGCGTAGAACTCAGTTTTCCAAATGGAGCTACTTCTTCAAGTGGAAAAGAATTGATAAAGAATTAGTAAATTTTTAGTAAATACTGAAAACAAAATTTATGTATCGTAGAACCATAGAATAATATCACTTAGAAGGGACTTTCAGAGATGTGTGAAAGCCCCTTGCTTAAAGCCCCTTGCTTAAAGGAGCACCAGCTTAGGTTACTCAGTCAAGTAAATATTGAAGACAAAATTTATGTATCATAGAACCATAGAATAATGTCAGTTGGAAGGGACTTTCAGAGATACATGAAAGTCCCTTGCTTTAAGTCCCTTGCTTAAAGCAGCACCGTAAACTTAGTTAGGTTACTCAGTCAAGTTCTGAGCATCCTGAAGGGTGGATATTCCACAGCCTCTCTGGACATCTGTTCTACCATTTGACTACATGTGTAGTTTGTGCTAGGGATGATGGCAAGGGTGTCAGAAGATTATCATGGGCTCACTGGAATTGGGACACTAATGAGGTGTGAGATTCATAAGAGTATCTACCAACTTACTGGCCATTTGTTAAAACTGCTTTTTTGTATTTTCATAAACCCTTTGCAAGTAAGATCTCCGTAGCAGTAAATCTGACTCTGTTTCTCATACTGAAGTGTGAATTTAAGCTCCATTAATAAAAGTATCAGGAAAACAGTATGGGTGTTGGAGCACCAGCGTATGTTGGTCTCTGCACTAACCCTCAATTAATAACAAGCAAACAGCTGCAGCCTTCCACGGCTTCAGTTTCTGACTGGCATAGTGCCATGGAAAGAACATACACTAGCCTAATCCCAGTGACACAAATGTAGGGAATGAATCTCAGAAACCCTACATTTATAAAGGAGCTATACCCCATTCTACAGAGGCACATGGAACAAAGCCCTTTGCCATGTCATTGCTGTAAATGCATCCAGGAGCAGCTGAGGTATTAATACAACTGCCAGGTTAGGAATCTGACTAACAAATACATGGAAAATTTCCTCAGTAATATATTCACTACTTACATATTCAATACTGCTTCAAGCACAGACATATCTAAACGGTTCCTTAGCTTCATCAGAGCTCCAGTCTCACCTTGGTCCGTCTGCATCGTCAACAGAAAGAGAAGACAGCCATCAGCTCATGCCTCCCCAGTAACCCTCCGAGTGGCAGGAGTTTGGAGCAGGATGGCAGGATCAGTAGCTCTCCGCCAGAGAAAGCCCAGTAGTGTTTCTAGGACCTCCGTGAAAGGAGTAATGGATTCCACTCTGTAGCAACCCTACAACTGGAAGTACTGCCAACATACAGCTGGAACACTGTCAGCAAGAATAATAGCGATCTAAAAGAACTCCAGACTCATCAATTAACACTTCTTAGCTTGTGTGAATTACCAAGGCTGGAAAAGGACCCACTGAGGTCAAGGAATGGTGACCATCTGTGGCCAAAGCCAGCTTTCAAGAGGACCTAGGGCCTGAGGGCAGCAGGGGGATAACCTATGATTGTCCTTTCCACAGCATATCACTCTGAGAGCAGCTCCCAGGGGACGCTGCCATAGAGGAGTTTCATGGTAGCAAGTGGCCAGAGCCTGCCGCGCAGTGTGGTGTAGTCAGTCTGACTCAACTGCAGACATTTGTACAAGCACAGATGTGTTAGTGCCTTTCATCTGCGCTGTAAGCAGTCTTCCTCACACAGAGTCCATCTGATTGCTCCAGAACGCTTAGGTGAAATCAGTGAATATGCTTTTCATGTCTTTGAATCCCTATGCTTAAAGCACTGCCCCCTCTTTTTAAATGCAGATTTCTAACTAGCTGCACTCTCAGATTTAAAATTTATCCGATGAATGCTGACAGCTTTCATAGCTGTCTTTGCTACTCCTGGTAAGATAGCTTGTTCCTTCCAGGCACCAGTAGTAAACCCAGTTGTTTTTACACTGGACAGAATTCAGATCTTCAACAGAAATTAAATCTGCAGTGAAAACCAGTGCAATAATTGAGGCCAGAACTTGGCTTGCTGACTCTGCTCATCTGAATGCTATTTCTGAGGGATAATGATGTATTATTCTTCCTTTTTGACAATTACTCCTTCACAGATAATTTTTGAAATGTTATGTGCCCTTTTTCTGTGATGTTGCACTGGTATCCTGGATACTTCCTTGTAAAAGTCTGTGCTCCCGTCATGCCATTACAGTTGCCTAAAGCATGTTTCTTTATTCCTTTTTTCTGCTCTCCTTTTCCTTTGGCTCCTTCCTGTATGCTGCCATCACATTAACTCAATTTGTATAACTAAGAAAGTGAAGAATTCTGCTGAATTCTGAACAAAACCTTTGTGTTTCATGACCTCTCATTATCCCCCTACTTTACAAACTGCTACTTCAGCTTTTCAGTCAAAGGATTGCCCCTCAACCTTCTGTATTGTACAGAATTATCTGGTTTTAGCCCTTTCGTTCTAAAACCTATCCCTGTATGGTATTATTCACAAATTTGACTTTTATTATCTTTGCTATGTGGATGCTCCAAATCAGTTGCCTCCTGTTCTAGCTTGGATAGAGAGTATAAAATGGATATATGATTGATCCTTCTGACATACCTTTATCCCTGTCAAGCCATTAGTACAACACATAGTTCCTCATTTTCTTCTCAATGATGGGGGGAGATGACCACCCTCCTTCACATTCAGTAAAGGAACTTACGTCCTGTAAGCTGGAAATTATTTTTGACTTGCTGCTCTTGTCTGATACATATTGATCACTTCACTTGTGTCTCCCTGTGTGCAGCAGCTGGAAAACCCATACTGTCATACTTTATACGCCATACCCAAAAATTGCTGTTCACCATCCTGTGTCTTGGAGTAACTACTAGTACATGCTCTAATTGTCCATTTGTCCTGTTTTCCAACACAGAGCCTTAATTGTTACCAAGATATCATTTCAGTAGGGGCATGTTCCTTGTCAATATCTGCAAAGCTATTGCATTGTCCTCCTTCAAAGATCAGTGTAAATTTCACTTCAGCAACTTTGGCAAGGAGAGTGTGTTGTACGATGTCCACTTTGACTGACCAGTGTCACCTTGTAGCCTCTTAATATGCTGTACCCTCCTAGTGTCTCTTATCTTCACCCTGGCTTTGCAAAGCCAGCAAGCTGTCCTCCTCAGTTGTCACACTGCACTGGCAAAACCTTTCTGACCAGCTGAAACTCATGCTCCCATTGAAATACTAAATTCTCAATGCCTATGGAAACCACAGGATGACAAACAGCTCCCCAAAACCTAGACTTTCACTTCTTTGTGCTCAAGTTTACCACTTTGCTGTAAAAGAGCTACGGAAATATTTTCCTACCTACCACACAAGAACATGTGGCTTATTTTATGACAGTCGTACCAGTAGCACTTCTATAAAGCAGTGAGTCACTCGGCTGTAGTACAGCAGAGTAGTTCAAATATTTATTTATACTGTATTATAGCTGAAACTTTGTGTTTTCTTAATGTGGAATCTTCACTTCTGGATAAGCTCTGGGTTCGATCTAAGTGTTGAAGTCCTGGCCTTGATTTGAATGTGAATGAAGCCCATATTGTGGAGAAAAAGTAAACTGTTTGACAGAACACTAAATTAGCTAGAACTGAGCAGGGTAAAGGAGAACAAACTGCAAATGAACATAAAAGAAAACAGCATTAATATTTTTGTAATGATTTCAGGTGCAGCTTTTATGTAAATTAGTAATTGCTTCCTGCATTTCTGGGCTTGCTGTAATGTTGGTGAACTCACCTTCAGTGGTAGTCATCTTTTTGTTTTTTAACTACTGCTTACACATTCCCACATCTGTTTGGAAACATAAATATTTTTAACAAATTCCAGGCAGTTTTACTGAAGGAACTGTGATATGTTCACATAAACACTGGTTTGCTTAGAAGTCTCTTCAAGTCCTGCTCGTGGTCCTATAAAGTACTTTTAAAATAAAAATAAACAACCTCTGGTTTAAATCCCAGGGATTCCTACTTGGATTTTGCAGGCATCTAGAGTAAATTGGGAATAACTCTACTGACTTGTAGTACTGTAAGGGAAGCATAGGCAGCATCAGGTCTTTACTAGGATGTGCTGAAATCTTCTCGTAAACACACGTATTTCCCATACACGTACCCTCAGATGGTATAAAACCAGAGCATCCCATTGAACTCCTCAGAGAAACATTTGAGGAAGCAGTGAACAGTGTTAGAAAGCTGCGAGCCACGCATGTGTCCAAAACAACCAGCTCCTTGTAGAGCTTAGCAAAATATTTTGTCTTCTTGAATTTAGATTTCTCATTCATCTTTCACTCATCCGTGCTTATCACAGAAAGACACTGTACAAAACCAGTTCTGCTTAAAGCAAACTTCGTCAGTGTCTCAGTGTTCTTAGATCAGCAGCATACATTAACCGTGTGTTAAAATCTCTTCTGATAGTAAGAACAGCATGTATTTTTTCACTGTGCTCTTCTGCAAACCTGGAAGATACCTATTGTGTCTAATTTTAAAGTGTGCTCTATAATGTACAAAACAAATTTAGCAGTATAGTATAAATTGCCAGCTGTACTTCAGTGCTGAAATAAAAGTAAGCATTTATCATCAAATTCAAATGTTGTTCTAAATAGCATTCTAACAGGTTCATGCTGACATAAATCATGCTGGCAAGTTTGTAGAGGGTATATTCAGAACTGACCACTTTTTAACATAAAGGACACCAAGGTATGCCTTGCTTCTTGCTTTACTTTCCTTAAGCAGCATCAACACTGAAATACAACAGTTAACTGATTTATTGTACAAAAGGAAACGGGGATATGATAAATGAAGTGCATAATTATGCTTTAAAATAAATAGGAACCCCAGTGTTCTTTGAATTTCCACATATGTTGTGTGTGGTCATTAATGTTTGCAAGGGAAAGGGTTATAAACCATTTACGGAGGAACAGACAGACCTAAAGAGGTGTTCCCCACATTCCGTAACAGTTCTTTGATGAAACAGGTGCACACGTGTTGGACTGCAAAGGCAAAAATCCTGCTCTTCCTCCATATAAAGAACATTGTCAAGATTACATTACCACACTGCTAAATAATATCTTTACTTTTGTAGTGCACTTTTTTTGAAACTTTGAAAACTGTCTTGCTTTCCACATGAAAACCTAAGATATTTTTTACAAAATTATTACATTCAAGACTGAACAGCTGTTTGCTGTGCAATCTGTCAACAATAAGCCCCGGCAGAAATATGTTCTGTATCATGAACATACCCAGTCTGAAAGGGTTTATATGATGTAATTACCTACAATGATAGAGACTACGCATGTTGGCCGAGAAGTCCCTTCCTGATCCCTTTGTCATCTGTCAATTTTCCAGTCCTTTTCCAAGGGACAGTCTATACAAAAAGGCCCTTCTTCCAGTGCAAGCTTCTTGTGTATGTTGTTATTCGTGTTCGCTCCAAAAAACACAATGATTGTGGCACTTCCACCACAGGTGTTGTTTATACATATCCCCTGAAATAGCCTAATAAAATAAAGTGATTTACATTACATCCTTAAATTTACTGTGGGAGAAGGAAATGGCTTTAAGAGACAGGGGGATGTGAGCACTGGAGGTTTTAACCAGGAGAAAGCTGCCATAAATGAAAAGAGAGGAGACAAGGGCACAAAAAATGGGTTCTGTTAGTAGAGTCAGCAAGAGGGACAGATGGCAGCAAGGGAGGAACCACAGCCCTTGTGTGGAACTGGAGATGGGTCATCAGGGCAGTTTGCAAAAGAGGCAGAAAAGAACAACTGGGAGACTACAGCAGAATTTGTGTTTCAATTCAGCAGAGTTTCAGAGAAAGGTGGGACTTCCAAGAAAAAGGGAGTAAGGTCACTAGAGATAGGAGTCTCCATGGGGGCTGTGGTTGGCTGTTTTTCTGCAAGCTATATCAGCCACAGCTTCATTTGATCTAAATTGGTAATAAGGCAAGCTCCTTCTGCCAGAAGACCCTTTACATAAAGAGGAAATAGTGTTGCTTGCATAAGGATGAAGTGTGGCTTATCTTTCAGATTCTTCAAAATACCTGGATGGGGAAGGTAACAAACAGTGTATTTACACAAGTGAAACAGGTGCAGAAGAGTCTTAGGAATGTGAAAACACCACTTCCGGTGGCAGTAATTTCTAATCTAATTGCTGCATCAGTAGTGTAAAACAGAACTAACTTGCAGTGCACTTCTGGTTTTCTGTATAAGCCTGGACTATTGAGTCACACAGCAGAAAGCCTCTGCAGTGCTGCTGTCTGTCAGGAGAGGAGGATCAAAGAAGCAGGCTTACATCCAAGGAGCGGCAGGAGTTTTCACAGCATTTGTTTGTTATGTCCTAAGTCTTCATATGTGTGTGTTGGAGGGCATGTTTGCTCAACACAGTGATGAGCAGCCATGATAATATGAGGCTCATGGACTTTTTCCAGTAGAAATGCAGAACTCTCAGGATGTTCCTAGCAAGTTTAACACCCCCTCTGATTCTAAAAAGATTGTCGAAAATTAAAAATCCCCATATGCTTAAAAAGAGAAAAAGAGGAACTGAATAGAAAGCAGTGTCTTCTTGACATTAAGGGTGTGTTCACTGAACTTCCTGCTAAGATAGCATTGATGTCTTGCTTGTGAATTATTTAAATGAGGAATGTCTTCCCTTTTATTTTTCTGACTAGCTACCCCTTTTGCTTTCATCTTGACTTACCAGGTAACTCCACAAATTTACTGCTGGGAGGGTTTCAACACTAATACATTGATTAGGTCTACTCTGGTTTTAAACAGTGAGTCAGAGTCTGGAGAGAGCATCCATTCCACTGTTATTTTTCTGAAGTGAATGCCGACTGCTTCAGAAAATAATGGTGCCATATTTTTGTACATGTGGAAGAAATGCTTCAGTTACCAGATTTTGAGAAATTAAATACAAATACGAGAGAAACACAAATAAGTTACAAAAGCAAGCAAGCAAGCGATTTACTACTAGTGAAGTACATTATTTCTTAAAGCAAAGGTAACAAAAAGGAGGAAGTTAGGGCACTAATGAATTTTTTTAAAGACAAACATGTTGAATCAGATGGCCTTATCTCTCTCAGAAATCTTGCTGCCTTTCTTGCCTTGGCACTCTCTTCAAATACCCTTCCAGCACCCCGAGGCACAGCATGGGACAAAGACCTTCAGTGAAAAAAACACATAAAACAGTACAAGTCCTGTAATTTATAGTAATGAAAAGCAGTTTTTCTAGTGTATGTCATGATGTTGGTCTGCTGCTCTGTACAGTGCACTAACAGACACCATCTGAGCATCACAGATTACAGTTTAAATTGTTTACATAGATATGCATGGCAAGAAGAGAAGATGACATATACATATTATGAAAATTATTAAGTAGATAGCAGCCTTGCAAACCTTTTTGGAAGTTCACTATCTGCTCAAAGGTGTGTTCTGAGCATAAGCATTTTTATTTATGCTCTTTAGAGCTGTGATCGGTGAAATGAGTATACTCTGCTCCAACTTCACAATTATATCTGAGAAATAATTCAATAGGACTTACCCTTTTTTAGCTTAGTCCAGGTTTCTTTCCTTATAAATGGACAATAACACTGTGGTGTTAAATAAGTGGTTTTTGACCCTGAATCTTCAGTGAAGGAAGATATGTGTGTGTTATACTCTGCATATTAAGCACAACACTTAAGTTTTTGATGATTACATATTTATACTTAAATTATTGGGGGATTTTTTTCACATTAAATAAAATTTTTTTTAAAATGGTTTTTATTACAATTTTCATCCCAGTTTGTGCAGCTGTGTATAAAACTAGGTTTAAGGCTAGTTGGAAGCTGAAAAATGTGTTCCGAATACATTTGCAGAGATGCCATGGTCTCATTCTATTTGTTCTCTTTAAACATATTTATATGGTAACTTATCAGCACCTTAATTTATCCAGAATTAACCAGGAGGGGCAGGGAGAGAGAGAGAGAATCCAGGCAAGTAACGACATCTGTCAATCCTAGCACTTTTTTAACAGTGATTCCCCTGCAAATTTTGTTAGCAGTAATTTCACTTTTATTAAATGCAGCTACTTAGTTTTCCATACCACATACAGTGAATTCAAGGATTTGGCTAACTGTAACTACCGAGGTCACTTTTGGGAAGATGTTATTCAGTTCTCACTAAAGACAGAACGGAGGGGAGGAATGGAAAGTCAGACACTGAAGCCATAGATGTTTTCTGCATGTTCTCAGAACCGTGTATTTCTTATTATAAGGAGGGAATAAAGTATTATTTCTATTAATCAGCTGTCACAGGATTTTTCTCATTAAGAAAACTCATGAATTTGTGTAACCTTAAGTAAATGCAGAAGGATTATTACTTTATGTATGTTACTTGTTAAATACACATCATTAAAAAAAATTAATGATGTTTATTATTAATGTGGACTGTGAGTAGAAGGAAAATGGGACAGACAATACCAGGTGTGGATAGCACCCTAATATTTATGCCAACATTGAAACATTTCGCTGCATGCAGTGAAGGAGCACAGTGTCACTTTGAAGGGGATAAACATCAATGAAGAACTTAAACCCTCAAGAAATAAAAGAGACCATGTTGAGAGGTCAAGAATCTTCAATGCTACCCTCAAATGCATTCAGTAATGAACAATGAGGCGGTAATGAGGACGAGGCAAATATCTACTCAGCCTCTTTCTGCATCATTAGTCAAGCCAGTGGGTATGATGGAACAAAAAAACTCAAGGAAAACAGCTAATTTTGGATCAACCCACATTTCTTTTTCATTTTCTACCGAGCAGAACAATAAAATGAAAAGAGGGTTGACCAGAAACAAAACATTTTGTTTTGTTTATTTAGTCCCTCTTTATTTTAGTTTTGTTAGTTAAATTTGGAGTGAAACATTGATAGTTTTGTTCTGGAAATGCTGTAATAAAATGCTTAGGCTTTCCCAAATATATTTGCTTTCCAAATGCATTTCTGAAACCATTTATTAAATTTTACACAATTCCATAAATACTTCTTTTCTCCCTTTATGATGTGTTGAACTGATTAATCATGTTGTCCATTGCCAGTATTTTGTTTCCCAGGAACAAAGACCACTCATGTTTTCTCCTTTTTTTTCTCTTAATTGAAATGCATAATGCCTCAGCACCAAAATACTTGAGTGTTTTCCATATTAAAAAAATGCTCTCCACAAAACCTTTTGCCTTTGCTTTTCCTCCTTGTAGTAAAGCAATAATATGAAAATAAGAAATCAGTATAGTTAAAGATGCATGAGTGAAAAAAAAAGTGATGCTGAAGAGGTGGTTTTTGTGTGTGAGTCTGGAATGTAAAGCTGTTTGTCCTTTCTGAGGCTCTTCCTTCCGTGAGCAAGTGGGGTAATGCAACTGTTCTAATCCCTCAAAAGAAAGGCAAGTTAACTCCGAGGTAGTTATCAACCCAATGCAGAGATGGTGTTCCATCTCCAAACTTCTGATTTAAAAGAGGAGGGGAATGCATGTATTGTTCAGCTAGTATAGACAGAATAGTGCTAACCTGAATTCTTTGTAGTAATGACAGCTGTGGTCTACTGAGCTTAGCACAGTTTAATGTTTTCCCCAGGACATACATATATGTGATTTGCTCCTTGGTATAGTGAACTGGAGTAATTAAAATAACCAATCCACAGACAACCCACAGGCCACTACAGAGTTCCACAGTTCAACATACAGTCTTTCTGGTTAGTCCCAGACAGGAGGATGAGAAGTGTTTTAAAACCAGGGATCATTTGGACAGCTGCTCCCTGTGAAGTCAACAAGCACATACTAGGTCTGTTAGTTGACAGTTGAAAGCCACACATCCCAAATGAGGACAAAAAAAATGACAGTTGTTTTTTTGGTGAGGACTACTTTTCCCTCTTTTCAGACAAGTGATCTCAAGCTTGCCTGGACTGAGCTTCAGTGAATTGTTTTGCCAGACTGAGCAATTCTGAAGGGGACTGCGCTAAATTCAGAGAAAAAAGGAAGCTGTCCACTATGACTCAGACACAGATATCTTAGCACAGTTCCCATGTAAATGAATTTAGATAGAAGTATAATGTTTACTTGCTAATTACATTTAGACTCCTTTGGGGAGCCCACCAAGATTTCTATGAATGTACAGTTCCAGCCAGTGAACAGATAGAATTAATCCATTGGTTTGCCCTAACAGGGGACCTGAAAAGAACAATTACTTACGCTGCCGTGATTGCCCTTCCTCAAGGTTAAATTCTCAGTACACATTCCACTGTTGTTCTTCATATGAGATGATTTTTCTTTAAAGAGTATTGGGAGCTATTACATTTACTATCCACTTACTTATTTTTCTAAATTAACAAGAGTGCTTTTGGTTAATGATAATGATTTTTTCATTATTAGTGGCATCTTCATGCCTTATAAGCCACATCTTAAAAAAAAGTACAGAATTTGAAAACTAAACTTGGGAGAGACAGCAAAGGTCATTGCTCATCATAACCTGATTTTCCAGCAATGACTTTTCATGGCAGACACTTGTCTAACAAAAACTGTTCGTTCTAAAAGCCCTCAATATCTTCCCCATGTTACCTGTTCTCATGTTTATTCTTAGTGCCGTTAAAACATTTTTCCTAATGTCTTGATCTAAGTTTCAGTTAGTGCAACTTAAACCCATGACTTGCTGTCCACTGACTGTGCTTGGGTTTTCATATGCACTCTCTCTGTAGCTGAGATTTTGCCAGTGCTGAGATAGCACACACATTTCTTCAGTTGTACAGGCCATTTTCCACAGCAGCATGATGTTGTTAATTCACATTCAGCTTGCAGTCCCAATATAGCCCCTTATCCTTTGTTGCAGAAATGTTCCTTAAACTGACATTTCTCTAGCATAGGTTCTTGAAATACGTTACTTCTATAAAGAATCCTGCCTTTATGCCTTTTATTTGCCTTTTTCTTCTTTTAAATTGTTGCACTCACGAATTTTGTTGATTTACTCAAATATTGCAGTCTTGAAAGAAAGGTATGGGGATATTTATAGGGACATCATGCATGTATGGATTCAGAATGATCGGCAACTCACAATATAGCAAAAGGTGCTTGCTTTAGCTCTTTCAAATAAGAGGTAGCTTAATAGTCTCATTTTACAACCATATTCACAAAGAAATCATGCTTTCATAAATGATCTGCCTCTCTCTTGTTTCTTCACATTGTGGCTATTGCAGGTTCCCAGATTAGGTTTGATCAGGTGTTTTATGTCTCTCTTTAATGCTTTCAAAAGTGGATATGGCTTTGCTGTCAAAATACCACTGGGGCTGCTACATTCCTCTCCTGTATTGCCAGGTCTATTGATGGGAGTTTCTGTTGAACAGAAACACGCAACATGGATTCCTAAACATTGTGTCAAGCAGTTTACACACCAAGTGGGTTCTCATCAGCAGTCAGCTACAGAAGAGCACCATTTTCGTGTCCAGACTATTTTTCTTTCTAATATGATATTTTTTGTATTTTTGTTTTAGGTAGAGAGGATTGTAGACAAAAGGAAGAACAAGAAGGGCAAATGGGAGTACCTCATCAGGTGGAAAGGCTATGGAAGCAATGAAGACACCTGGGAACCTGAACATCATCTACTACATTGTGAGGAATTTATTGATGAGTTCAATGGACTACATGTTTCTAGAGAAAAGCGATCAAGACATGGGAAACAGGCTCCTAAGTTTTTACGGGAAAGCCGAGGGTCATCTCTTGAGAAAATATCACATAGACCTTCTGAAACTGGGAAGTCTAAAGGGTCAGCACACAAAAGGAAGAGAATTAACCCATCTCTTCAAAAACAAAAAAGGGGATACACAGCAAAGCCGACATCTGCTAATGACAGGGCTGCTAAAACTGTGACTTACCGAACTACTCCCAGCGGTTTACAGATTATGCCACTGAAAAAGCCACATAATGGTCTGCAGAATGGAGATGGTAGTCATGAAAAGGATTCTAGACATTTTGGGAATGGCTCGCAACAGCAAAATGCAGATTTAAATGAACATGAAGGAGAACAAAACTTGGCCAGCGTGTTGGAAGTTAGTAACGATTCACCTGTTGTGAATGGAATTGGTATGTGATTTAAACAACTACAGTCTTAGGGGCGGGAGTGTTAAATGCAGCAACTGCAAATAGAGATCCCACTAGTGGAAAAATCATTGTCATGCTGTACAAGTTGTATGGTGAGAAGCATATAAACAAGTGTCACGCTCTTTCCCTATATATTACACCATTTTTTATCAGTTTGCTTCTCTCCTTCCCTTTTCCATGGAGTGACATGAAGCAGATAGGGCTTCATTATGTGCTTTTGAAGTAGAAAGTCATTCTGGGGAAATGATGACAAGGCACTGAGTAGGAATGATGACTGAGGTGTATATAATACTGCAACTGGCTTTGTCTATCACCAAGTAACAAATTACCTCTCAGTTATGTGTGCTCAGACACAGTGGTCACCAAAGATCAGTATTATTTTAGAAACAAAATTAATACCACTCTTGCTAAAGTATCCTGGTAAGTGTGGATGAGTAACATTCGAGTTCCTCAGTATTAGTGCTCATCATACACAAGAGTACTCAGAACTGCCAGGTTCTTGTTTCTGACAGTGACTGGATATATCAGAAGTTCCATTCATACTTTGTGGGAATGTACAAAAAACCCTGAAGTGAATGAGAAGAATTGGGAGAAATTTCTTTCTAATCCTCATGGTTGCTGATTGGCTTCGTTCTTAAGGAATAAGGGTTTATATTCTCTATGAATACTATTCGGCTTAATGCAACTGAGTAGCTTCTCATTATCTAGATATGTCCAATCTTTTTTTCCTTTTTTTTTCTTAATCCTTTCAAATCTAAAGCCTCCAGGAGCTAAGACAATGAGGTGCCCATTTTATTTGATCAGTTTCTTGGGTTTGGGGATTTGTTTGTTTTTTTTGACCTTTGCTTTCATTGCATAAACTCTTGTCCCTATACAAAGGGATAAAGTGGATGATGTCCTGTCAGTCAGTAGGCAGCCCCAGCCTTTTTAGCCTGTCTACCGTGTGGAGGTCTTTCCAGGTTCCTGGTAGTTTTCAGTGTCCTCTTGTGCCTTTGGTGTGTGGAGGTTTTTTTTAATACCTTTTAAAAACAGCAGGAGCTGTACCAAATGATTTCCTACTGCTTACTGATAGAGTGGCGATTCAGCCTTTTGAGGATTATTTTTTTCTGCTGTTACACACTGCATAAAGGTTTCCATTGAGTGAGACACAGTTGCTCTGACATTTTTTTCCCTTGCTGGTTGCAGTTAATTTAGAACCCATATATGTATGATTCTTTTCATTATGCATTTAATCTGCTTTACTGTTGCCAATTCACCTTTTTCTTATGACTCAGTGAAGCTCTTCAAAATCTTTCCTAGTTTTTACTCTACTCATTTTATATTCCTTTCAAATTTTCCTCTCATACATCTCTTCCCAGTTCATTAATATATACATTAAATAAACTAATCCTTATGCAGGTCCTTGGGGCAGCCAACTACTAATCATTTGACATGATGAAAAGTAAGCATTTGTTCCAATTATTTATTTTTATTAGCCACTTTCTATGGCCCATGATAGCTCTCATTTCCCTGACAGCTTCTTGTGAATTGCCCTGCCAAAAACTTCAAAAGTCAAATTATATCACCCCAATTTCCATTTTCCACCCTGCTGGCAACCTAGCAAATGCTGCTTGATTTGGGAAGTAGAACTGGCCTTGCATGGTCTTACTTGTTACATCCTGTAACTACTGGGATGTTTCAATACAGACATCAAATACCTTGTTAAAGACCCCCAAGCCAGCAAAATGTGTGGTCAGCTTTAAATGCAGAAGTAGCCCTGATGGTGTCTGTGACGCTTAAATCTGAGAGTGCAAGCTTTTGTATTGTGATGAGTTTGAGCTCATATAAGACTGCTTAAATAGCTACCTGCTTCTTTAAAAAGACTTGCATATCTAATTACAGATGTGTGTAAGGTTATTTTTCTTTGCTTTCGTACTGTTTCTAATGAAGATTTTTTAATAATTTGTGTTATTCATTGTGGAAGTTCTAATACAAAACGCATCTTTAAAATGCATTAATTGCTGTGTTTATAATCTTTTTTTAATGAAGGACTAGAGGGCCACAGAGAACCGTAAGGTGAGATGAGCCTTTCATTTGTCCCCAGAAGAGCTCACAAATGGCATTCATCAGCCCTTGTTTGAATAAGCTCTGTAAGACTGCTCTGTTTCATCAGAAAGCTGCTTTGCCTAAGCAGCCAGGTGTTCTGCCGTGCACACAGACATGCTCCTGGCCTAACAGCTGATATATGCGCCTCCTTTAAAACATTTCTTTATGGTGGATTTTGCATTCTCCAAATCCATCACATATCTTTTGTATTTTGCTCTCCTTTTTCCCTTGCATTCTGGCCTCCCTGTAGGCAGTAGCAAGAGATCTTTAAATCCCACCTGATTCTCATCTGAAAAACCCATACTCAGCAGCACTCCCAAGGTCAGAAGTCCCTGTAGTCCTGCTTTGTGATACCCAGCACATGCATAGTGGGGAAAACTACAAAGAGGAGAGATGAGACTACCAAAGGAAGAGCAGGCAGAAACTGGTGAAGAAGGGTCAAAATAGAAATACTAGGGTTTTTCCTAATATTGCCGTACAAATTTGAGAGAAGTAACATTTTCTGATATAAGGTTTTGCATCATTTGAAATGTCAAATCGAAGAAACTTGCACTACTCTTCAACAAGCCCAACAATTTACTGAACTCCCTCAGTATTCACACTACAAAGGAATGTGAATACTGAGCACAGAAGATGCCACTGTGATTCTGCCACGTCCCGTTAGTATCACAGACTCATTGTCATCAGGATAGATGTCACACTAGAAGTCATCTGAAATTTTACACATGACGCAGAAAGTTTCAGAGGATAATGCCAATTTGTTGAATAACAGAAGGTTTTTCCAGACATTTTGAGTTTCAGAACTTTCTCCAAATCCAAGGCAAGGTCCCAAAGCTTCATTTCTTGAGAGCAGGCACAGTGTGGCAGTCTGCTTGGCAGGACTCCCACACTTAGCTCTGAGGCAGCCGGTTATGCCAGAGGTTTCAGGCCGTCTGCCACAGAGTCTGGACCTCGAAAGCGTGGCATGCACCATCAGTGCTTCCAGGGCACTGTATGTAGAACAAAGAGAGAGCCTGGAGGACCTGGGTTTAACTACCAGAAGCTGTGGCTCCTGGGCAGCCCCAGGCAGAATGTGAGGAAGTAGACATTTGTGTCGGCTTTGAGATTGCCTATAAGGAGCCCAGGTGAATGTCAGACTCACTTCACAGCTACGTGTAAGAGTGCACAGAAAATGCATTATAGGAATTTTAAGATGAAGCCTAGATTTGGAAAACAGGAATGCCTCACTGTTTGAAAATCCAACTATAGGCCCAGCTCTGCTGCCAGTGTTGCATTAATTGTAATTAATAATTTATAAACTATAACTAATCAAAATACATGTATTTTGTTTGTGGCATGCCAGTTTTGTTCAAACAAACAGTAGCTATTTGAAAACTAGTTTTTGATGACTTCTTGAATGGGCTCCCACCAGTCTGTGCTTGGTTTTGTGTATATATCCACTGGGGTGGAAGTGTTACCTCCTCAACCTATAGATAAAACTCTTACCAGTAAGCTGTTTACCCCATAAAGATGACTGTATACCTACAGATGTATGCACAAAATCATATGTGCACCCCAGTTGAGGCCTGGAACCTTGCTGAAGTTGGGACAGACCTTTCTTACCAGCGCATCTCTTGACCTCCTACACATCCCATCCTAAGAGAGTAGATTCATCTTTACCAACAGTTTTAAGACAGTCTGTGAATTGGAAAACATGGGGAAACTCTGGGGGAAAGCATCCACTGATACTCCCAGGAGCTAACAATACCATTTCTGATGATATTTGTTGTCTTCTGTTACCACATTTCTGTTTCTCCAGATACTGTAATAGAGAGTGATTGTTTTGTCAAGCTTCTTGCAGCATCAAAGAACATCCCCTTTTAATTTTCTCTTTCTTTTTTCTACATAGCTCTCTATCTGTACCATCTGCTGAAGAATTTTTGCTTGTCATGTAGCACTAGCCACTCTTTTTCTCCATTACGAAAACCTTTGTAGTCTCATGGTGCCCTTATTTTAAATGCTCTCAGTGAACTTAGTCACTGCTTCCTCTTGGTTTGTTGTTTTTTTTTTTAGCTTGTTCTGTTTTTATTTATTCTGGAGCAATACTGGCAGTAAAAGACAACCAAATATGCTCGCTTTCTCAGTTTGGATCAAAACTCATTGCTTTTAGATATCTTACAGATGCTCCCTTAGCTGGAGAAGTCTGAAATTATTACTAAATTATCAACAGAACACTGCAGTTAAGTATGTACAGTATTAACCATTGCCCACAAGAAAGACAAACTATTGGGAAGACTGAGGAATGCCAAGCTGTTTTATCAGGGAAAATAAGTGAGCATGTTTTATTTCACCTAGAAAAATTAAAGCCCTAGCTCCATGATGGTTTTCATTCACCATGAATGCATGCTGCTAACAAAAGGAACAGTCCAGCTTTCCTTCCTGTGATAACCTGATTGTTATTCCCATCCCTTCCCCTGCACTGGTTATAGCACTCCTGAGGCTACAGGGTGGACCTGATCTGTTTGAAAATAAACCATGGGTTTCTGTCTAGCCAGAACAGTTCATCAGGTGTGTTCACCATATGGCTGCTTACCCAGATGCTGGTACCAGCACAAGCACCACTGTGTAGGGGGTAGCACAAACTGCTCCATTAATCTGACTGCAGTGAATGCTAAGAAGGAAAAGGTATATCTGGAAATAACAGTAGCTTGAGGTGTCTTTTTCTGCTGGGTAGAAGCAGTGGAAAGAAATGGGTAGATCCAAGCCCACTGAAGCATTGAGTGATTTGAGGCTCATTGCCATCTTTTCACCCCTTCCCCTCCTACTTTCTGCCTCAGCTGTTTTGACCATAAAGTTCTGTCCAGTATAGTGGAGCCCCAGTCTCAGACTTGATCTGGAGTCTTCAGACTCTTCTAGTACCAACATCAGCAGCAGTAGTAACATTGCACCTTGTTCCCGTTGACAGTGGTGGAATACTAGAGAAGGTGCAGGGACAGGCAACTAAAATGAAGAGGATCACAAGTCTAAAAGAGGCTTCAGTTAGGCAAGAGGGAGTCTGAGGCAAAGTATAATCATAGTTTACAAAGTCATCAAGGCCTCAGATAAAGTAAATGCAGAAATGTTCACTAGATCCCTCTAGCAGAACTAAGGACCGCTCACTGAAACTGGTAAAACATCAGATAAAAGCACAAATCAAAGAAAATTCTTCTCTATGTAGTGGCTGCACAGCTTCTCAAAATGATACCACAGGAAGCTGTGGAGACAGACAGCGTCAACAGGCTCAGAAAGGGATTAGTGAAATCCATGAAAAGGTCCATGAGTAAATACTGAGGGAAACAAGAAGGATGAATTCTCTCCTATTCCTGTACACCACTCAGGGATGATACTAGGGGAAACGACTGTAGAAAGTGGCCAAGCTTGCTTTTTCTCCTTAAGTAGCATCCTTTACTGCCTTCTTGGAGAAGGATTACTAGAGGCACCAGTGGTCTAGGAGTATCTTATGTGCCTTTAAAAAGTATTGAAGCTTCTTATCAGTGTTGGTTTAGATGTTCCAGGAGTTCTACTAATGATTAAAATCAAGGTAATAATTAGATTAAAATCCCACTAAATGAAGGAATATTTTCACACATTCTGGGGGGTTTTTATACTTAGTCTGACTGTCAAATACTCACTACTCAGCCAGTGAACCACACTTAGAGGTACCTAAAGCTTCCTTATTTAATTTGTGACACCCTAATTTGTTTCAGATGCAGTATAGATTGCTTTGAGAATGTCTCCTTTTTCCTATGTCACAGTCATTTTTTATCTTGACATGTTAAGGTACTGTCACTCTTGTGCACATTAGGCAGGTGCTAAGTATTAACGCTCGTGCAGAGACAATCTGGACAATGCTTTCATGGCTCAAGCTCCATCACATCCATGCAGACGTGCTCAATGGGCCTCGTTTCACATGAGTCTTGTCTTTAGGTTTTGCTGATAATTTTCTCCAGTTTGTCAGATCAAACAAGATACAGGGATTCACTGCATACATAAAACAACAATTTACTCACTGTATGTTGATCATCCATTCTTAGAAATGTCACTTTTTCCATTCATGTTTCTCTCAAATCAAATTCAGATCTTTTCTCTGATTGATGTCAGTTAGCATGCAGATAGTTAAAATACTGTGACGAGACCTGTAGTTTCTTACATCATACATTAATTCACAAACTGAATAAATTTCTCAAACAAAGAATACAACAAAATCTAAAATTATTCCTGTGAGGCTTTTTATTGAGCTGGATTATCTGTGAGAATTAATCTTCTGTTGTCTTCCCATCAGTATTTAAAATAGATGTGGCATAATCTTCAACAGTAGGTAGATAATCAGTACATCTTCCATTCAGTGTTCATGTGTGCCTTTGATTTTGTATGTTCTTTACACTTTTTTAGTATATTTAACTCTTCACGTCTTAGTATCTTATTGCTGGGTCAAGCAACACTGTAAGTATTGAATAGATAAAAGTGCAATATTTAAAAGTCTTCCTCAGTGAGATAATTACATTGCTTCAGTATATTCCCAATGATACTGGTTTTCCTTTAGTAATTTCACAAGTCCATTTCTGTTTGTAAGAATACTTGTTCAAAACACATGCAGTAGCAAAACTTTATAAAAAATAAGAAATTATTAATAATTTTAAAAATTCAAGCACATTGCGGTTCCTACCATTGCAGGTAATTGGAAACAAATTTCAAATTCTGCTGGCTTCAAATGATGTTTTTTCAAATTGATGATCTGATGTTACTTGTCAGTGTTTTTATTACACCAGTTACGTCCTCTATTCAGTGTAGGGCAGGCGATGCTTTAGATGGTATCTCTTAATTTAACAATGAAAAAAAGTTTTATGATTAATTGAAACAGCAGACTTTTTAACAAACATGCATTTCTGTGTGTAAATACCTGTGTACACACATGTACATGTTACATGATGAGGCCAAATGATGCACCAGTGAAATACTATTAAGCACACTGTGTTTTAGCATCGCGTATCGTAACTGCAGTGTATATCTAGGTATTTCACACACAGTGAGCAATTCTACGGGCCATTGCCAGTTGAGAGGTATCAAACACTTCAGGTACCTACGTAAACATCAAGTGGAAAAATAGCTGATCTAAAATGAGGGCAAGTGATTTTGGAGAGAGTCATCTGTTGCAAATTCTCCATTCATTTCTATTCCAAAAGAGCATTTTTAATTGGATAGTCGTCATTTAAACTGTAACATATCTATGTTCTATTCATGTCATCTGTCCTTTAAAAATTCCTGGCTATTTGATTCCAGAAGCTTGAACAGGTCAGCTTTGGCAGGAGTGAAGAATAGAACAAACAAAGGTGTTTCCATTCAGCTCTTTCTTGGCCTTTCTTAAATACAGAATCTCTTGGGCTTGTGTCTGTTCAAACAACAAACAAATTTGGAGAATATGCTGGGTTTGGCTGGGATAATTTTCTTCATCGAAACTGTTTCAGTGAACAGGCTGCCTTTAATGTCAGTTCCTCAATGACCTGCCTCTGCTTTATTTTTCATGGCAATAGCATGAAACATCTGTAATTAGAAAAAGAGCATTGCATAAAAATCTTGCAAAGATGTTTTCAACACTCCGGCTCAGCATTGTTAACAATCATTATATACTGCTTATTAGAGAGAAACTGTAAGCATAAGCAAAGTAATAGTTTACAGCTCATAGACAGTGTCAGAATAAGCTGTCTTTTAAAATTGACGTACTATAACTCACTAATTTTGAAGAAGGAACTCTATATTCTTTGTCGTAGTTCCCTTTTTTCCATAGTGCTGGGTACCTTCCAAAAATGGCATCAGCGCGAATATTTCCTATATACAAAA
Organism: Ara ararauna; assembly: GCA_028858755.1. NCBI lineage: Eukaryota > Metazoa > Chordata > Aves > Psittaciformes > Psittacidae > Ara > Ara ararauna. Next base: position 7,472,385 of record CM054410.1, on the reverse strand, counting down.
TCCACTATTGATATCATACCCATTACTCAAAACTCAGTAATTACTGTTCCTGTAAATGTAATGAGCAGAAGCTTGGGGTGAGGGCAGAGGATGGCCAACTGCTGTTTCTAGTACTTACACAAGAGTAAGTGAAAGAGAATGCTAGTTGTGTCAGCTTAGTAAGAACTCCCTTAACTTACTTGAAGTCACTTGAACCTGATAATGACTTTTTGGCCACTATAAGAGAAAGAAGATATACCTTTGAAAGAAGGGATTTGGACTAAACCTGTCAAGTTTTTTCCAAAGCTGATCACCCCAAATTCAGATGATACAATCACTTTTCAAAGTGATTTTTCAAAGCAGAACTGAATCCCATCAACAGTCCCAGTCCTACACGCTGTACAGTTCACTTGTCTGATGCATCAACAAAATGTACTGCATGTTGTAATACAATATGAATGGCTTGAGACCCCATATGGCTAGCCAGGCACATTTTTGATTTATCACATCTATCATGTAGAGGCTACTGTAAATCCTGAACTGTGTTTAAGCTAATCGAAAGTATCGCTCCATTTCTTCAAAGATTGAGACATAATTGTGCTTTGATTCTTTCCATCTGAAAGGTTCTTCTCTGGCCAATGGAAGCTTGAATCTACACAGCACTGTGAAAAGGAAACTAGATGGGGATAAAGATTATGTCTTCGATAAGAGACTAAGATACAGTGTGCGTCAAAATGAAAGTAACTGCCGGTTCAGGGACATTGTAGTCCGGAAAGAAGATGGTTTCACACATATTTTGCTGTCAAGTCAGACTTCAGATAACAATGCATTGACCCCAGAGGTAAGCATGTAGCCATGGAAGCCAAAAAAAGCCATCTTAATTGTGAGTTATCTTGCAAACACTGCACTTGAACTGGATTTTATGTATTTTTTCCCTAATTGATCATCTTAGAAAAGAAATGTGGAGTTCAGGGATTCCTATCCAAAAGAATGCAGAGGAAATCCATTTTTAATTTACCTATCTGAAACCAAAGTCAGAAGTAGAGAAAGAAATGGCAGAATCAGTACTTCCAGCATGGAGTTGTGTGGCAGAGTTTTTCTCATGTTGAAGTTAATGATATTTACTGTCCTAGAGAGAAATCTAGTTTCTTTCATTTTATTATTTAAATAGTGCTCCAGTTTTTGCAAACAGAAGATTTCAGGCGGTATGCTGAGACAGTAATTCTAAGTGTATATCTTGATGCCCAGTTGCATTTTATTCTGAATCACTCTTTGAGCCTTTGCTTGTGAAATCTTAACCAATTAGGGGCTCTATTCTCAGATGAATTCATACAGTTGTACAGCATATAAATGATATTAATGAGTCCCCTTGTTCCAAACGTTACACACTTACTGTCAGACTTGGGCTTGTAGCATGTACTTACTGCTCCAGTAAATATGTGGGTTACTGGAAAGGCTGAGAAGCATTTTCTTCCATTCCCTGTGATTCCAGCATAGCGGGTAGCAATGCCCAGGTGTACCATTCCCATGTCAGAACTAAAAAGTTATCAAATAAATGTCAGATCTCTCCTGGAGAGGAGAGAACATGCTTGAGCCCTGTTCCACGTGGGCAGTAATGGACTGATTGAAAGGGGTTACTATAGATCAGAGAGGAAAGAACAGGAGCTGCCTCCCAGCACCAGTTTTGCTTCTCTGAGCATTCTGCAGGTAGAGTTCCTCTGCCTGTAGAGGGCAGGCTGCAGTGTGGCAGATCTCTGCCTCTTCTGCGCCCCAGACATGCCAGTGCAGCTTTGTCTTACACAATGGCTTCAAGACAATAGGATATGAAATATCAGTTTGAGCACCATCTGAGGGAAAAGGAGACTGTAGCTTTGAGGAATTATTTTATTCAATAAGAAACTGAGTAACTGTGAAATTACTTACAATGAGCTTCAGATAAAACCACTAGCAGGTATGATGAGCCCTAAATTTGACTCCCGTTCCCAAATGCACACCTAAACAGGTACATCAATGCAAAGAATGAAGCTAAATAGTTTTTTTAAACTCTTAGTTTTTAAACTATATCATATTTAAAAGAACTGTCTTGGTAATTAACACAGAACACCAAACTTTTAGTACCAATTCCTAGCTAACACTAGCTTTTAACACAGACGCTTTAGATTGCATAAAATCCATCATTCCATCTCCATGTATTAATTACCACTAACTGACACCACAGGTAATTTAAATGAATTGCTTAAGGGCCTGGAAAAGTATGAAGTCAAGAACTTGCTATGTTCAGGCTGAACAGCCTTACCTTTATGGTGCTGGCCATGCTGTTCCATATCAGCAGCTTTCAAATGCTCAAACCAGTGAATTAATTCAGGCTCTTCAGGTCTGCCAAGCCAGTCCGCTTCATTCCTTGGAAATACTCCATATGCTGGGAAGCCACCTCTGTGGAAGAATAAATGATAAGCATGTAATAGAACTTCTCTTACATGACTGGTATAAACTTATTTCTAGAACCTTTATTGAAGCTTACTTGAAAACTAGGGAATGCCTTTTATAAAATTGCATTGCTGACCAGGATCTGGATGGCCAGAAATTAGTCAAGGTAATGTGTTCCACACATTGAGAACATCTGTTTAAAACTCATCCAAGCTGAGAGCAATTGAAAGCTCTTGCCCTCTGAAGGCTGCTTCCTGGCGCACATGAAATGACTTATTTGGCCTGAATCCAGGCTGCTGCCCATGATCATTCACACCACAAAATACTGCACCTCCAATATTGGCAGTTCCACATCCTTGCTGGCAACTGCAGCAGAAATCCTAGGAACTGAAAGGAGGAATATGTTGAATTCCTTATCCCTGCAGTTTGACACCCATCGCCATAGGTAAGGCAAACTGCCAGAGTATTTTAGGGACATTTACAGCATTTTCAGTTTTGAAGCCTCTTACCACCAGTGAACAGAAAGTAGAAAAACAAAACTCCCACAAAGTGAAGAATGGGAGTTTCATTTTGTCAAAAGAAACATTAACTTCAAGCTTAATTGGACATCCAGTAGATTATATTTGCCAGGTAGTAGATGATTAATTTACTCAGAGTGGCTCCAGTTGCTGTGGTTAAAACAGTGATGTCGTTATTCTCGGCCACGTATCTGTGTTGGGGAGAAAAAAAAGAGGTGTGCACTGACCACAATCATTATAAAATTAGGCTTATACAAAATCACTCTCACCCCTAAACAGCACTGCTTGCTTTTGTGCTTTGTCTTAATTTTCAGATGAAAATGTAATAGTTTTTTTCAACCATTGGCCTCTGCTATTTATGCCAGTTTAATTTAAAAAAAAAGAATTTATTTATACCAAAAAAAGAAAAAATGTTAGAGAAGTCTCCCTGAATCTCCATCCTGGTTTTGGTAACCACATCACACCTATGGGCATGTGCAAGTGATTTTAGCATGAAATGTGCCCATTCTCCTTCTAGCCCTAGTTGCACTGATTGAAGTTGGCTCAGTGCCACTCTGGTAATTGAGCTTTTTCTACAGAAATGTTCAGGCTACTATAGAAATTCTTTCTTATGTTTTACAAGACCTTATAATACTTCCAAGACAGTGTCATGATACAGCACAGCTTTTTTTTATTTCAGTGGCTGAGGCTTGCTGCCTTTAAAATTAATTTTCAAAATAGATACGGAAAGTATTTCATCATTATAAATTCCATTAAAACATTTTCTCTCATGGGTCTTTTGCTGGTTCTGAAGTTCTTTCTCCAGTGATGATGTTGCTGTTTTAACTCAGCACATTTCAAGGATCCAAATTCTGTTTCAAAATTAAGATTAAATGGATCCGTCCATGCTTTTTGCTTTACACTATTGCACTAGGAATTAATATTCCTAGTTTATTAATATATTCATAATATATGAATTAAAAGCAAAATATACCCCAGATGGCTAATGTTTCCACTGAAGACTGATACTACAACCTCAAGTACACTTGATACTCAAATATAAAAGAATCAGGTTTCAGATTCCTAGCCATGAAGGTTACAGGGTTCGAAGTTCTACCAGGGTACATTTTGGAGCACTGGTTTGCCTTCACTTCTCCTTACTTACAACTTCTCTTAACTTTAAATAAAATAATAAAAAGAGGCAGGTACAAGTTTACCGTCCTCTGTATTTTTGCTCTCATACATAGACAGCTTGTGGGGTTTGGCCATTACTTCTGCCTGAAGCCAACCTTACAGGTTCCTACATCCTTCATTAGTCTGAGAGGACTCACAATCTGTTTGCACAGAGTCAGCAAGTAACAAAGGGTGTATTTATGTAGAAAGGTACAAGTTAGGAAGAGGTTCTAAGAACAACTGAATGACTTTAAAATTCTGGTTTGCTATAGTATTTACAGAAGATCTACCTTCACAAATATCAACAGGGAATCCTTAGAGATTCAGAGAAATTAAATGTTTAAAGCAGTGTTCCTGTTTATATGAACAGGAGACTTGTGTTCAAGAGACTTTGTGTAATCATGGTGATAAATTCCCAGCTCTGGAATTTCCCCAGAATGCAAGCAAGATTGAAAGCAAAGAGCAGCAAATGCCTTTTGAATTTCCAGCATCCAGTAAAGGCATTAAAATAAGCTCTTAGAAGTTTAGTGAAGTTTTCAAACATTTTATGTTTATTTTGCAACATAAGGTGTCCTGTTAAGGAAGTAACCAGGATTTAATCCTTGACAGGATTCAAAACGTAAGCAACTTTTGAGAAAGTGATAATTTTATTATATATTTGGGTTTCAATAAAACAGTAAATGAAGCATTAGGCCTGGTCTAAATTTATAATTCAGTTGATTATCACAAGCTAAATAACTGGCTCACACTGATTTATAAATACTTCCTCGAAATTTTAGTCAAATGTGTTCAAATAGAAATATTGTTCGCACAACTGAAAATTAACTAAAAGACCATAAAGAGCTAATTAAAAAAAAACAAACCATGGAAGAGAATACTGCTTATAGAGCCTTGCACATTTTAGATATGGTCCAATAGGGAAAGTAAAATTTTGTTGGACACATGCCATAGTTACACCGAAATGAGGGAAGGTTTGAAGACTATGGAAGAGAGAAAAGGAAAATGTAATCTGACATGTAGTATGTCTGTATTTGCAAACTGAATTCACTATGGCATTAAATGGAAATTTTTGCTTAAAACCAGACTGTAGTTCTGACCTAAAATAACATTTACTTTACAGTACTGCAGTTTAACACACAGTTCTACAACCCTATAGACAAACCTTCTTTTTTGTGTTTATTTTCATGTTAGTAACTTTCTTATAATCATATAAACATCAGTGGCAGAATATTCGTACCCAGATAATAGATAAGGAAAGCCATGATGCCAAGGCAATGGGAAGCAACAATGAGGTTGGCTAGAACCAGGCTGAGTGGCAAGGTGGATTTTGAACTGCACCAGCAAAGGACTGGGCATAGAACAAGGGAATGAGGATTAACTTTGCTGGCACTGGTGTATTCCAATGAGTTTCTGAGCACCTTTTGATTATAAAGTTAGTGACAAACTTACAGATTTAAAAGGAATAATTTTTGGAGCCTGAAAACAGTGATACATTATGGTTTCCTGGTTTTTTTATAGTGTTTTCTTTCGCTATAGACTAGTGGAGCAGTGGAACGGAATTTCCACTGCTGCTCAAACATGCTATCCACAATGCTGTTGAAGCATTCTCATTTTCTACCATATCTGAGAAATCAATTCCTAATAATGGGCTTTTAATATCACCTTCTCCAAAACATTGAACAGTGATAGCAGAATATTGGGTTTTCCTACAGGTAGTATCAGATTTGCTCAAAAGTTTGGTCTACTTTCAGATGGCTTTAAACAACCAGATCAATGAGGGGCAAGATAAAAAAGAGACAGGTTTGGAATGGTAATGATGTGTTTGAAGGTTAGCAGTGATAAAATCAAAGAGATGGTACAAATACAAATATTACTGGAGAAAGGAGAATGGTAAAGAAACTTGCTGAATAATAAAGCAATACTCTCACTGTATATAAAAATGTTTGACTGGTATTCCCTGATATTATTTTTACACCCTCCCTAAGAAAGAGCAGATTTTGAGAACATTTAAAATAAATTAGGAGGACAATCTTGCATTCATATGGAGCTAGGAATACCAAAGTACGTATCTCTTTGTATTCTAACATCTACCACCTTTTCAAGTTTGTATTTAACTTTGAACAGAGGTTTTAGGTTCCTCTGTTTCTCCTTTACAAAATGTGCACTTTTGCTGTGTTTTTTACCGACTTAGGGCTGATACAGCCCCTGAGGCTCTGGGAATACACAGTACTTGTAAAATCACTGATGGCATTTTCGTACTTCCATGAGAATTTGAAATACACTCTCAAATTCTGCTGCTTTTAATTACTTCACTTCCACCCACTGTCACATACTCAGTATTACAGGCATTCTGAAGTGCACTTACAAAAGTGAAGCATCGAGAAGTTCACTACCTGCTTTCTGCCATCCTGGTTCCAGCAGCCAGTAGCAATCATTGCTATGCAAACACATATGAAAAGCAGGCAGGTAGTATTACACTGGGGGGTTTGAACATACTGGTTCAAGCTTGGTCTCACAAACCACAGGATTTCTAATAAGAAAACTGTCAGTTTTTGTGTAAACAAAACTTACATGTTTAGGGACATTTCTTAAATAAAGCATTTCAGAGATCTAAAGAATTTTTGGAAACAAAGTAGTGAACAGAAATACTAACAAGCCTTAAATCTTGCATTTGCCTCACATGGAAACCATATCTAATTCCCCAAGCACATTTTGCTATCTTTTGCCTAAATTAACAGCAAATCTTGCAGTACAAAAGAGAAAAAAGTGACTCAACAGGATCCTGTCTATAGGAAATACTTTAACACGTGTATGTTTAAGCATAGGACATGTCACACTTGATGAACTCATGGCCCTTCAAGTAAGGAACAAATCACTAAAGGGAAGAGGGGAAGCCGAAGTAGCTGAAACCAGTAACAGCTGAAAAACCATGCTGCATGGTAACAGAACAAAAAGTTTGTAAAATGATATTTCCTCCTAAAAATCCTTAGGGAAACAATTCTCTGCGCATTGCAAGAAAGTGAAAGGCCATTTTCTTACAATACGAGCAGTTCAGTTCTGTATAGATTTTGATTAGGTTTGATTTATGGTGCAACTATTAGCTTTATCCAGTTGTCAATCAGAATAGAAATGTCTCTTTCAAGTAGCTTTTTTTGCTCTGACTTTTATAGACTTTAACAATATCATTGAACACAGAAAAATGAATAATATATTTGTCATGTTGATGTATGTGATGTCCTGTTGTCCTGCGTTACTCTGGTTAAAGTCTTATAAACCAAAATACTTGAAGAACTGAAAACTGGTGTTTATAGATTTTGCTCACAGCTTGTTGAGGATAATAGGTTATTGTTATGATACCCATTTTACTGAAGATACAGCAATGAAATATATGTATATCCACTGAATATACCCCACGAAAATAAAAAAGTGATATTTGAAATTATCAAATTGCAACCAGATAGCATAAGCTGGCTAGAATTTTCCATAGCAAAAAGTAAAGAACAGCTGAAGTCCTAAAAACTCTTTGAATTAGTAATCATCAACAAAGCACTTCCAAATATACAATATTTTATAAACTCTCAGTGTTCTCATTCTAAGTATGTTTAAATTAGATAAATATATACATATAATTGATGTAAGTATTAATAGTGCCCAAAATTTAAGACTCTCAAGATCAATAAGGTTTGTAAAACTAGGGAAATGGTATTGCAACGGCATGCATGTCGAATTGTTTACTTTTCTTTATCCACAGATCATGAAGGAAGTTCGGAGAGCATTGTGCAATGCATCAGCTGATGACAGTAAACTCTTACTTCTCAGCGCAGTGGGAAGTGTATTCTGTAGTGGCCTAGATTACTCATATTTAATTGGCAGGTTATCCAATGACAGAAGAAAGGAAAGCACTAGGATTGCAGAAGCTATAAGGTGACCCAAGCTTACCTATGATCTCTAAATTATGAAATGCAGTGTGTGATTATAAAGGTATTTATCAGGTCCAAAAACTGTTGTATATTTAATTGTTGATTGCATTCTAATTATAGTCCTACAAATCAGTAAGAACCTTGGACCTTCTCAATGTTCGAAAACAATGCACGTTCATTCCAGTGCTGATATCCACAGGGATTTCTTTTATTTTCCAATTCTCTATATTTAATATTTGAAATCATTCCTCCAAATTCAAAGACAACTTTGTTCTTTATCCAGATCAGTTATTGCTTTGTGTTCTAAAGTGGTTCTTGAAAGGCAGATACTTTACTTCTTTTGATGTTCATCATTGTAATGCATTTCAGTACAAACGAGAACCCATGGCTTACTCATATTCTGTTGAAAGAGCAGTCTGCCACTGTATTTCAGAACCTTATTAGAAGGGTCTCCACTCTTTTTCTTGAACTCAAATAACTTAATATATATGTAAATGTAGTTTTATTTTCATAACTAAAATGTGACTTTTTTTATATATAAATCACATTACCTTGATAGAAATCCAGGGCTTATGACATGCAGTCTACAAATCAATCTGCACAATACATCACCAAAAATTTCCATTATCCACAAGGTATTTTTTATACATATTTGGCAGATCTTCCAATATAAATCAACATCAGTCCACTAAAGCCAATGGTATTTCACCAGTCTGTATCAGGAGAGGGCTTGGTCCATATTTTTGTCCCCCCACTTTCTACATATAAATATTAACTCTTCTGAGAGCCTTAAAACTTTATGCAACAATTCTGTGAAGCAATATTAAAGAATTTGTTTTACAACAGATCTGTCTTTTGCATATGTTAGTATAACGTAAGATCACGTTTAGTTATTACATGACATGTATTAACCACCAATTATCTTGGTTAAAACTGCTGCAGATCAGCTTGGATTCCATTTAATACTTTTGAAATTCTCAGGGTAGTAATTATTTTGAAAGAATTTAAAATTAACTGCTTAAATATAACAAATTTTGACATGTTTTTAAGAGCCTAGCTATGTGTGAATATCATATAGAGAGAGTTAAAAAAAGAAAAACCTCTTGGAGTACATATCCTAATTTATTTTTTACTTTAATGTGAGGGATTTTAAATAATGTGGAACCAAAATAAGTGAGGAAAGAAAATCACTGGTTTTGTTTGAAAATACAGACATGCTTGCACTGCATTAGAAGATACAAATTTAATAATATTCATGTAAATGTTACGTAGATAGGTATTGTTATATATGTATACATTTATCCGCACACATTTAATATACAATTGTACTTATCAATTCCACATATAAATGAGTGTAAAATAGACTGTAATACTTAGGTTTTCTATCCTTCGACTCACAGAACACTCTTGAAATTCTGGTACTATGTGCTGCTCCTTGTCAAGAACATCAGCTTCAGGCCCACTGGAAATAGATTTTTGTTGTACTTCTGGAAACAATACACTACATTTTCCATTTAGCACTCTCTGTGCTTTGTGTGAACAAAGGACTCAACTAATGAAAATATACTGTAATAAGAGTAGAAAAAAATGTACACTTTGCTTTTCAGTGGTTACGATGTTCTCAAAACACGTTAATGGGTCTCTGCCTCCACTACCGTACATCAAGTTAAACTTGTAACAAAATGAAATTAAAATCTTGATTACTTTATGTTTCCACTTTCTGAAGTGTGTATCTCATAATGATTGCAAGTCAAAAATGAAGTTTAAATACCCATCATCTGTATTCATCTTATGTGAAAGATTTACTCATTTGGCTCGTGTCCTCATCCACTGCCTCTGGGGCTTGTGTGTGGCCCTGTGGCTCTTCTGCAGGTACTGAACATAGATCCATCAGCCCAAGCTGCCACCATCCAGATATGTATCTGGCATTACACTCCGGAAGCAAGGAAGAGGCAGACAGACAGACTGCACTGCAGCTGCATTGTATGTAGCCTACAGAGCCTGTCAGGAGGAAGCTCCATTGGAAGGCATTCCTAGCATCAGTCTCACATCATCAGTCAGGCATCCTTATGTGACCCGATACATAAAATTGTGGGTGTGCTCAGAAGAAAACAGAGGATGACTTCACTCACTCAACTTCTTTATAGCCTTTGACATACTTACAAGCCCTGGCCTGCAGCATCCCAAAGTGTATTTGATGGTCAACTTCCCAGACATCCTCTAGCAAAACCAAAAGCCTTCTGCATGTGACACTTTTTGCTGTCTTTGAGCTTCTGGCTCTACTGTGGAATAACAGTTACGATTTTAAGTCCTCCTGAAAGACTACATTGAATCAAAACAAGGATCTTCTAGCCCTGAAGCTAAAGGTGTGAACTTAACAGTTGGGAGATGTAGAAACATGCCAGGTTCTCAGTATAAAGACAGTTCACTGAAATAGGAGGTAACGTACCAAACAGGGAACACAGCTGAGTGGAGTTCTGGACACTGCAGCTTCTATAGACCAAATACAGGCATTTGTTCCCCTCAAAAGTTGCCAACATCATTGCCTTTGACTCCATCCTACAGGTGGTGTATTCCACACCCATCCATGGTACCATCCTCTCTGCTCCCATCCTTTCCTCGTGACAGAAGCTCATTGTGTCTTCTCAGTGTTCTGTTCCACTCTCTCCCCATCTCCAGATGTTCCCTTCCTTGCTCACTCATATGAAGATTTCGCATTTCCTTCAACCCTTCCCCTTCACTAGTGTGTTCTGCTTTGTTCTTCCTCCCCGTCATCTAACTGCTTCCTCTGCACATTCCTAATTGCTTTTCCATATTCACTCCGAGTCCCATTTATCAGCACATCCTTTCTGCTTTTCTGCACCTCACTGTTTTCTTCTGCCTCCACATGGTCCTCAGGTCTGCTGCCAGCATTTATCCATAGTTTGTTCTTTTTACCTGTCATTCATCACATCCCCATTCCCATCTGTAGTCCTACTTGGAAGGCTCACTTGCTAAGGCTGTCAGAATTCTGGAATTAAGGTGCAGTGATCCACAGTCATTACTCAGCCATAAACAACTGAAGAAATAATGAGATAAGGGAACAGCATTGCTTCTGCAAACAAAAATGAACCACAACTCTTCATAACCCTGGTTCTGGAAAGACATGTCTTCAAAGGCCAGATAAGTTCCTTATTTCGCTCTCTTTATCTTGCCATTCGTCTTCTGTTTTACTGCTCACAGTGTGAAGAGAGCTGTATCAAACCCATGAGTGTCTATTTTCCCATGGTCGGAGAGCAACATGTTACTAGGTAGCCCGAAAACTAGAACTCATTCATTGAATGTGTAATGCTGGCTCATGTCAGGGTCTTTGTTTTCATGTAAAATATAGGCAATGCCCTTGTCCCATAAAACATTTCTTTTTGGTATCTTTTCCATTTTTTGCCATGTGGGCGCTCTAACCTGCCAGGCATAGCCCCAGCTCCCAGAAACAGAAGACTGGATCTTTCTGACCTCAGTGGCAGAACCACAACCTATAAAAGGGCACATTTGACAAAATATTCTTTCTTCAGATCTGTCAGCTAAGATGCACTCTTTGTGTGAACCAGTGCAGGAACAGACTCTCTTCCTTTGTTTCAAATTTGATTTATACATGTCTCTTTTCTAAAGTAATTGAGCATTTCGTTTCCTTCCATGTACCTGCTGTGCACTGAGCTGCTGGAGCCCACAATTTGCTCACAATTACACTCATGCTTTTTCCTAATTGGGGTATAGGCTGTTCCATTCAACAGATACCTTTCCACTGTTGCTGGTAGGTAGCTTATTTTAAATATCTCCTCACTGCACAGAATTTAACATGTTCTAGTTGGTTCATCCAGATGAATCTGATCACATGCCTGTCGCTTCACATTTACTGTTGTGCAGGCAGGGGCACCTACTTCATTATGTCTTTGCTGAAGACATTTGCAGTGAAGACTCAACAGATCACTTGGCTAATCTTTCCTGTTCCGACATTTCTCTCTCTCTGATTACCCTTTTTGGGTCTTGTTCTTTCTGCTGGTGTGCCACCAGTGTTTACTGTCTCTCAATCCACAGTAGCATCTGACCTAGGGTCTTAAGAGAACTTAGAAAAAATTGAATATTTATCAATACACCAATGAGGTTTCTCTCTTTTATGCTATAATACGTTCATCAGGAGCCATACTAGCCATTGTGGAGCAAACTGAGAAGCACTATGTGTACAGACTCATGAATTACTATTCCAGAAGTAAAAGTAAACTGACCAAACCATTCTGCAGAAAGTCAGTGCATTCCAGTTAATCAGTTCACACACAACAAACACAAAACTATTTAATACGCCAGGTACTCAAAAGATTAAATAACTAAACATAAGCAAACTTTTCCATGTGCAAACTAGAAAGTATCTTGCAATTCTGACCTCACAAAACTGGGCCATGGCATTCATTGTGTTCATCTGTGGTTCTGATGTGCTTTCAGATTAAGTACTTTAAGTTTGGGTTTTTATCCGAGACTTACTTTGTATTCAAGATCTTTCTTTTATTTTTTGTTTTAGGGATTTTGTAAAAGCTTTTATTCAGTTTAAGAAGCCCATTGTGGTTGCTATCAACGGCCCTGCTCTTGGGTTAGGAGCTTCTATTTTACCACTATGTGATATCGTTTGGGCAAGTGAGAAGGCGTGGTTTCAGACACCATATGCAACAATCCGACTCACTCCAGCTGGCTGCTCATCATACACATTCCCACAAATTCTGGGGGTTGCACTGGTAAGGTTTTCAACCTCAGTTTGCTGAGGAACCCTTCTTAAATCCGTGCTCTTCTTTCTCACTTTAAAAAGTTAAACAGAAAACAACTGTTTCTCTTAATTGGCATGAGTGGAAATTAAATCTCTGGAAAGTTCATCTAATCCGTACCCATTTCTTACCACAAAATGACCTCAGAATTCAGTGTATTACACATGCTGTACACAAGAAGGGTTGAACACAGACTGAAAGAGCAAAGATTGTCAAGGTCATGGTAGAAACAGGAAGTAATGCGTTAGCAGAGTAGTGTTACAGAATCCTTGTCTGTACCATGGTAGGATTGTGCGGTGACAGACCAAGAAACTGCCCTTTGCTCTCTAAAGACAATCCATAGTAATTCCAGTAAGGTTGCTTAGTTTTTACCAATATAACAAAGCAGAATTTGCCCCACAGAGTATTATATACTAGGATACATGACTCTTGGCACAGTAGCACTGACAGTTACTCTTGTAAAATCAGCAGTACAGATTCATCATGCATGCCAGCACATTTCTCTTAAATGAAACCCATGCTGTGCTCTGGCCACCTGCACAATCCTTAAATAGCTACCAAAACTCCTTTTAAAGTGTTTTGCAGTATGGAAAGATACAGGAGACCATTTGTAAATTTAATCCTGAAAATAGCAGGCAAGTATGGAAAAACCTTTGAGAGACTAATAACACACAGTCACATGTAATCTTTTGGTTTCACAGGCCAATGAAATGTTGTTCTGTGGGAGAAAGCTGACAGCACAGGAAGCCTGCAGCAGAGGACTAGTGTCACAAGTATTTTGGCCAACAACATTTAGCCAAGAAGTGATGCTACGAGTGAAAGAAATGGCATCCTGCAGTGCAGTGGTAAGAAATCAAACTCCTTTGTGATTAGACTACATTTCACAGAGCTAATGTGTGCTCCAAAGGCTCATCGCATGGTGGGTCCTCAGTTTCTACAACCATACCTGTGAAAGAAGGCTGATAACAGACAATCTGGATAGGAATCTGTGAGTTCATGGAGTTTCTTAATTTTTCAGGGTCAGGGAGGGGTATTTACTTTCCCTGTCTTCACATTTATTCAATATGAGTGGAACCTCTTTGCCCCAGATTTTGAAGGGGGATTGTAGCATAGGTTTCTTTCATGAAGGTAGAAGAGACTGAAGCGATACAACTGGACTGGGAGATCTCCACAGGGCCAGTAAGGAAGGACAGTAAGAAAATAGATTTGCCTTTCACAGTGTCCTAGCCTACTACATTTCAACTGGATCTGCCTTTTTTTCTGCACCTGCATAGTTCCTGGTTCTGCAGAATGTGCAGAAGAAGGCACCAGAAGGGTAGGATAGTGCCAGCTAAGCTCTGCTGTGCAGGAGAGGTGAGATCCAGACACAGAGGGATTTGAACACAGTCTGGTCACAGTGTATTATAACTTTCCTTTTGTGTACATTGAAGTTGAAAGAAAATCCTTTCCTATTTTCAATTCCTCAGGTTTTTCCCTTCAGGCAAATACACTCCTATTCTGTGCACATCCTTGTTTAAAAAAAACAATGCTCAGAGTGAAGAAAGTGATACTGGCTGCAATAAAACTGCTCTAGCAGACATGCACACTGTTGTCATTTCATGCTATGCTTCTTATGCCTGAAATTCTTAGCATCCCTCCATTTAAAAGATCTGTTGTAAAAGTAGAGACACAGAAGATTTTTAATTAAATCAAGTGTAGATTAGATCTTCTGAAAAGACATTCAGAATGAAACTCTGCAAATGTAGCATAAGCTTATTTGATCATGCTGATATAATGTAGTGTATGAGTTGGGAAAACCTCTGGGCTTCACTGTGAACTATTCTTTCCTTCACTGTTCCTGGCTGTCAAGGGAATTTTCTCTTGAGACCTGTTAGAAAGACTGGTGCTAACTTGTGGACAAAGATGAGAATTAAAAGTGTCAGAGACAAGATTTACTCTCTGAGATCCTAAATGCAAATCAGGCTGAAGTCACAAAAACAAAGAATATGATGAGCTCATCCGAGTTCACTGTGGATACTTGTTCACAAACAGACCAGAAAGAACACACAGGCCCCAGGATTTTCAATGAACACCATTTACTTGAGTTAAAGAGAAATACTACTTTGGAATCGCAGCGTGTAATCTAGACTTGATAAGAGCTGGGCTTAGCATGTATGTGTCGACAAAGCTCAGTGGAGACTGTGCGTCTCCCTTACCATAAACACTGCGTTAGTTCATATTAAATCTTCTACCCTCAAAAGAACAGCAATGTATGAATTATTAATGGTTTTGACTAGTGAGGTTCCTTGTGAGATACATGCTCGTGTTACATATTTAAAAAAGGATTTTAAAGGCTGCAATCTGTGTTTAAAAATGGGTCGAGGAAATAAAAAGTATTTGCAGTAAAGGCCATTTCCTGTTCATCTCTGTTTTGATAAGGAAATTGTGCATGAGGGAAAATTGTTAAAGGTGATGGATATCCACACCAGGGTTTCCAACCTCTGTAATCTGAAAGGCTACCTTCCAGAATGCAGGTAGCCAGTATATCATGCCTCACATTTTCATTTCAACGGGTAACATTTTTAGCTCTGTCTAAAACTTCAGTAAACTAAAGCAATTCATAATCCTTCATTCCTTCTAAAAATGGTGGCACTACCACATAAACTTCAGAAGTCCTTAATTCTTGAAGGTGCTGACTATCAGGAAGTGGAGTTATGACTGTAAATCAAATCTAGTTTCTGTGCCCAAAGGAGTTATTTAAATTGTAAAGCAGAGTCAGTAGTGTAAAAATTCTGTTCACGCCATTATCCATAATAATTTTAGCAGATGCAAAATGAGATACTGAGTGATATTTTGGCTTTAGGTATTGGAAGAGTCCAAATGTCTTGTGCGGAGCTTCCTGAAATCTGGACTTGAAGATGTGAATGAGAAAGAGTGTCAAATGTTAAAACAGCTGTGGAGTTCTTCTAAAGGACTGGATTCATTATTCAGCTACCTGCAAGACAAAATCTATGAAGCCTGATGTCTTGGCTTAACTTAGAAAATGCCCCAGTTGTGAACCAAGTCAAACGTTGCCTGTGTTTGAAAAGCAGAGGCAATGCATCAGTGAGGAATTTGTGACAGTGTATCCTAATACATATGGTTGTGTTGATTTCCTTGTGAGATACACAGCTGCTTGTAGCTGGTCTGATTTTGTGTGAGACGTAGGCAGGCTTGTTCAGTGCACATAATCTCAACAGAGGGCTGCATCTTTCACGTTGCTCATCCAGGTAAAAGTATACATTCCATGTGCTGAGAAGCACCATTGAGGCCCAGTAAGGCACACCATCTGTAATGATTTATGTTGTCTGTCCTTCTTAACTTATTCTTGCTGTTGCCACACATCTGGGCTGACACAGAGGGCTCAATCTAAAAACTGGGTCAGCACAATATTTTGTAGACCCAAACACCACACTTTAGAAATATTTTTGATTTTTTTTTTTCCTAAGTTGTAACAGTGTAATGGAAAAATTTGGTAATTTATATGTATAATATGTAAAGTTAGTTTTACAAAAACTACTAGGATTTTTTTCTTTGTTGAATTTATTTAACTTATTTATTTTGTGTTCATGTTCAGCTGTTTATTGGTCACAGATCTTATTTTTCATACTACCCTTGACTGAATTAATGGCATCACATGGGAATGCAAACACAATTACAGCAGCAAATTGTGTAGAAAAATAAAGAATATATAGGAAGCACACAGGACGCTGTGTGCAGTAAAAGATACAGCCATGTGCATGCTCCTCTGTGTTTAAAATTGAACAAAAAAATGTATGGAATAGATTAATTTGTGAGGGTTAGGGGGGAAAAAAATGGATTCTGAAGCAGCAAGTCCCCCTTAAGTCTCTCTTTACTTTCTGCCTTCTTGAGGAGCATTGAAGGGCTTGCCAAGGAGATGCTTTATTTAAGTTTACTGTATTCCTGTTAGCCAGGTATCAGTAACAGGGTGAGTGGTGCCATTATGTGGCATCATACTGTTTTTCAGGTTTAAACATCCCCTTTTGGTCTGAAGTCTAAAAGCAACTCCTTATGAGCCTTAGTCTAGTTGCCTGATTCCTCAGGTGTGAGATAATTCCTGCTCTGGAGGCCTTTGGGTGTAGGCCAGCAGTTTATACAAGGTGCTAGGCATTGAACTGAATGGAGGGAGCGGTTTTGTTTTGCCCTCCACCTCTGGCCACCCCACCATCTGGTGCAAGAACTTAAGGCTATCCATAAAAGTAGTCCACAATAAACGACAAAAACCCAATCTGCTATTTTAGAATGTGATCCTAGTACTTTTCAGTGACACTGACTGACTCCTGAACACTGGATCTCCAAGTTCTGTCTTGTTAGTAAAGCAATTAATATGGAACTAACACAAGCATGCTCTGTGACTCCCCTGCCATTGCAGTGTGCCCAAACCAGCGCCTTTTGAAGCAGAAGCTTTGCACATTTGTTTGCTTTGTGATTTGTGCACTTGTTCTCCATCCTTCAGCTCAATTACTTGCTAATGGTTTAAACCTCTGCAAATGAAGCTGCTAGGTTTCCTCCCTCCTGGTATTTCCATGAAGAGTTTCAACAAAGCCTTTGTAAAGTTAAAGGGGATTACAGTACACAGTAACCTTCAACACATTAATATAACATTCTTTTTTCTCAGTTAGAAGTGCTGTTTCTACAGCCTAACTACCACTGAATTTTAAGGAAATCAGTACTTTTAAGAGCAGAAATTCTCATGGAAATTCTTCATTAAAAAGACAAAATCTGGCTTCTAATTAGCCAGTTCAGTGGTTTTCACAAAACAAAATATCAGAACAAGTAACTTCTAAGCATCTGAAACTGACCTCATCAGTAACTATTGGAAGTGATGGGTGCACCACTTGTTTTAGACTAATACTTGCTTATTTCCACAACCTGCCAGCAAGACCACATAGTGCAGGGACATGGCTGAGTAAAGGCCATGGGACCCCCTGTTCTGCTGCTGCGCACACGTGAGTCGCCTGGATGGCATTCAGCAAGAGGGGTTACTCAAGTGGACAGCACTCACATGCGGAACATGTGCCCGCACAGTCCAGCATATGACTTCAGAAAAAGAAAAGAAAAAAGCAGTGGAAAGTACCATGATTCTTCAATTTCCTTCATTTCCTTTATGCCTGTCCAGGGAGCCACAACTCCTAGTCATGTGCTAGTAAGACATTAGGAAGTTTATTTCAATAGTTCGGGTTTTGCAGACAGATATAGAGAAATTGATCAGCAATATGAAGGTATGCTTTCCAGATGAGATTTTCAGAGAAGAATCGTAAGTTGTTAAGACCTTTAAACTGCATCATTTCATCTGAATTTTCAGATATCTGTATCTTAGCATTTTTTATGACAAAGGAATGGTTGAAATACATTTTTCTATAATTATTTTTCCATTAAAGCAAGCGCTAACCATAGTTAACATTTTTAATTATTCATATCTATACAGTTACAGTCTAGTTTTCATGGACTCTATTTTCCCTTCCAGAAAGAGTAATGCCAATGTCAAAAGCTTCCTTTCCAGTATTTAAAGATCAGAAATCAATTTTCTCTTGTGTTTCTGTCCTTACTAGGTATTCAGATACCGAGATGTACTGTACATATTAGTCTGGGTACCTTTACTAATATTCACAGTATTTAAGATTATAAATGCAATTTGTTGTTAAGTATGTCATTTTTTTCTTGTGTAAATTGTTTTCTACAATCTTTAAAAACCTACAGTTTTGCATTTGTAGATATTAAAGGTAAGCAATTTATTTTGTGTTGTCCTGCATGTATATTTTTGCTGTAGATAAGTGTTGCTTAGTTTACTATTTCAGTGCATTTCTGTTTAAATGAATAAGCTTACAAACTTTAATACAGTATATATTTTCAGAATATAAACTTTTATATTTCTGTGGTAGGTTAGGGTATGCGGTTTAGGCAATCTTTTTCACTACTATTAACTGTTCTTTTAATCTCTGATATAATGGTTTTGTGCCAATAGTTTTTCATTAGAAGAAAATGCTCTTTTGATGGTAGGGATAAACAGACAATTTCGGTTGGGGTTTGGTTTGGTTTGGTTTGGTTTGGGTTTTTTTATTGTTTTGCCAGCCTTTACAGTTTTAAAATGTAACTTTATTGCATTTGTGAATAAGCCTTACCATTAGGTACAAGAAATCTTTAAAACTATGTAAATTGCTTACATAGTTCTAAGGACTTCCCCAAATAATTGCTGTAAGAAAGTTAGCAAATTTGAGTACAGGGCCTTAAGTTTTTCCTGTGAAAAGGGTAATACGGGTTGGTTTTGAACAACATAGGTAGACTTGTCAGCATGGGCTTTGTTATATATAAACTGTGTGTTTGTGCTCCCAACCACAGTGGTTTATCTCAGGCTTTGTGTGGCTGGGTCTATAAAAGTCAAATCTGGCTAAAGCCAGTGCTGTTTAGGAGACACTAAAGAAGTTTACATAAGAGACTTACAGACAATCTTATAGTACATTTGGGTACTCGGTATCCTAGATCTGTGTCTGCCCAATTAACCATATGTTTTAAGCCATATTAAATCTCTTTACTGCTACTTTAAATACTACACTGAAAGTCATTCACTAGCTTGCTTACTCACAGACGGCATTTCAATTTTTAGTGAATAAAAATATGCCTTCCATAAAAACAGAGGACCAAAGAATTGCATTATTTTAACAAAGCATTAGTTCCTTCACCAGTGAACTGGTTTCACGTTTATACTGAAGATCAGTCTCTTTCTGCTACAGACAGTGCATTCTCATCCATGTCAAGTGTAAGGGGGAAAGATGTATCTACTGACCTATAGGGAAAGGAGTGACGTTCAGCTAGGATGGCATGTCTATTGGTAAGGCTTATTACCAAACCTCTGAGATGAAGCAAAGAACCAAAAATTCACAAATTATGTCAATGTAACTTTATTTTCAGAACTTGCACAACGAATTAATTGTAGAACTTTGCAAATTAGCCCCTTAAGTTATTTTGTCAAAATGCCGTGGATCAGACTAAAACAGTTTCTAATATTTGTAATGATGAGTACATATTATAATATTATAAGGGTACAGGCACCCCTATGTCACAGTGTTGTAAATATTTTCTGAAACTAGTACAGTACTGAGGGACTTGTATCTTCTGATATATAAAATATTGACTGTCTAGATCAAATTGTACACAATTTATTTGTTGATGGTCCTGTAACTAGTGTATGGACACATTTCTGGGTGCCTTAGAAGTTGTATTTTTCATGTGTGTTAATATGCAGTATTTATACATTGTGAGAAGCTGCTTTGAATAAAAACATTGAAACTTCATTTCAATGCGGTGACCTTCAGTTTTACACAGTAAGAATGAATGTGATAAGTAGTAGCCACAGACCCTTGTATTATATGTGACAAAGCTATTCATGCACTCTGGCCTTTCTGAAGGAAGCAGGCATACAGCAGGCTTTTTAAAAGAGAAATTAAAGCCTTTGAAGGGCAAATACTGGGGCACTAAAAGACACTGCATGAGAACTGCCTGAAATCATGCATTATGACCCATCTGTTTATCATTTCATTATCAAATCCAAGAAAATCAACAAGCACTGTCTTATAAATACACTTCTAGGACACCTTGTCCACCATTACCACTTCCACTATTTAATATCTGAATGTCACCCAAAGCATACCTCTCCAGAACCAACTATTTGCACAAGGTATTTTGGTTCCCTATGGAGGAATTTGATATTTAAAGTGGTATTTTCGAGGAAGGCCAAGATTCAGCCCAGAACCCTGTTGGTGCAGTGTGAAGCTGAGTCACCCTATGGTTCTGCATGGTTATAGACACCATGGGGTTTCATGTATACAAGGTGATAATTTGGCTGTAGCATCCGTGAATGCTGTTTCAAATCATGTATCTCCCATGATTAGAAGAGGAACTGTAAGTTACTTCCACCAGTTGTAGAAAAGGGGGGATATTTTTGGAGGGAGCCAGTGTTACCCAAACCACCTATACAACAAGGTCTGAAAAAACGACCTACGTTTGATTCAAAGGCAGCAACAATGTTGTAGCAATTACATTGGTTAGCTTTAATCTGACTGACACCGTTAATAAAAACTGGGGTCAGCTATTTAGAGCAGAGGATTGAGCAATTTAGTCTTGCTTCACTATCAACAAATCCAGTTAGTTATTGCAGTGATTCTTGCCAGGAATTAACTTACCATAGCTTGCACTGGACTGTAAGCAATGTACACATGATGAATAGGGTATAACACTGTTTCTGTCCAGCAGTTTTATTGATAGGTTCTGGTCTTAACATAGACTGCCAGCATGAGCGTTTAATTTTAAATAATAAATCTTTAAAGGAAAGCAAAAATTCTTTAAAATTAAAAAATCCACTCAAATATTTTGTCAAGCCAGAGTTTCTGAAAGCAAGATAAATGCTGGTCCCTCTTGCTGTAAATTAATACATGAACAAACTACATGGAAGGGGAACCCATTAAGGATGCTGAAGAGGGACTATTCATTGGGGACTATAGTGAGAGGACAAGGGGTAACGGGTTCAAGCTTAAACAGGGGAAGTTCAAGTTAGATATAAAGAAGAAGTTCTTTATTGTAAGGGTGGTGAGGCACTGGAATGGGTTGCCCAGGGAAGCTGTGAATGCTCCATCACTGGTGGTGTTGAAGGCCGGGTTGGACAGAGCCTTGGGTGGCATGGTTTAGTGGGAGGTGTCCCTGCCCCTGGCAGGGGGGTTGGAACTGGATGATCTTAAGGTCCTTTCCAACCCTAACCATTCTGTGATTGTATGATGCTATATAAAAAAGGTCTACAAATTTAAGAAGACAAAAGACTAGTTATGAATTACATGTATAAAAGAACAGGCAGATACTAGTCCCAAAGATATAAACAGTACTCAAAACAGGTTAAAGCTCTACATGTATTAAAACATGCCAGTTTCCCATTTTGAGTTTTGAATAACAGAAACAATATTACATATGGAAAAAACAGATAGAGCTTCTGAAATGAAAGCACATGAGAAAACCAGACTGACACCGTTTTAAAGACTGTGGGAGCTCAAAGCAAATCAAGCCTCAGAAGTTGGACTCGGGGATAGTTTGGGTGAGGAGGAGACAGAGGGTGAAATTCTGGGCCTGTAACATCAGGAATTCACCCCTCCCTGGTGCATTGTTTTTCATGATGAAAGATGATAACATTTAATAAAATGTAATGCATCTCTTCATGACTGATGTCTGATGTGACCTCAGGACCGGTCCAGTCATAGCACGGAGAGACTTCCAAATTACTCGGAAAGCCAGAATAACAGCACACTCCAGAGTGCAAACCATTTGCATTGTGCTAGCACCACTTGGCTTTAATTTATACTCTTTCCTTGGTTTTACAAAATTTGCTCGTTACGAATGTATAATAAGAAGAGAACCATTACAAACTTCGTTGAACTCCAGTTATTAAGCCCATCTGGCTTGGCACAATAATTTTCACCTGGCATTGTCAAAAGTACTATGGGAGAAAGAATGGAATTTTCATTTCTGGAAAAGGAGACAGTTTGGTTTTTTAGTAACTTAAAACTCGGAAGCTAAACTGTGTCATGTTTCCTTTGTCCCTTCCTGGCACTGGTGTTATTTGAACAAATCGAGCGAATCCAAGTCAAAAGCCACAAACATCAATGGCGATCTTACTGACTTAGTTCCTTCTAGGTCAACCCTAGTGGCTGACAGATGCCACAGCAAACTGTTTCACCGTAACAGCAGAGGGAATATCTTGTAGACATCTTCTTCAGAGGGCAATGTGGCGCCAGCCAGAAAGACATAATCAGCCCAGTAGGGTTCCATGTCCTTTATTTAAAATCCAACGGCAGTGACTGGGATATTTCCATTAAAATTCAACTTCTTCAACTGCATCACTGACTCCTGTTAGTAGTAGGACATGTCTGATGGGTTTTAGCCTTCCTAAACTCTTTGGTCACATTTATCAGCTTCGATTCTGTATGACTATGTAAAATCTGTGAAACTTACTTTATACCTTGATCATAGACAGACATATGTTTGTGAACAACTATAAAGAGCAAAGTGAAAACGCTTTTTGCAATTGAGAGTCATGTTGGAAACGGGGGCCATGGAACTGCCGCTGCCTCCCAAGATGTTAGATCAAAAGCTGCACTAGCATTAGTTTCTATAATGAAAAGTGATTTAAACACTAAGCAGCAATCTTGACTTGTTAGGATTAAGTTAATTACTATCATCAAGGAGTAAGTTATTCACAGTCATCCAGAAATGTGTTCCTGATGTGTCTGTAAATAAGCGCTGCAATTTCTATTACTCCAAAAAGATCCGCAATTTCATACTGCTGTCCTGCCAGCGTTCTGGTTGGAGATCACACACGCTGCCTACCAGGCTCCAGGGTATTCACGTTCTACACGAGCTTCATTAAATGGATAAAGGCATTCATAGGAAACTCTTCCCATGACTAATTATTCAAGATCTGCATTATCTTACCCTCTCATTTGTTTATCTTGTACGCAGCTGCAAGCAGACTTTTTGTCAGGGACTCAGACTTTGGCAGACAATTCCCTCCAAGTCCTCTTTTTGCCCATTGGGCTTGTAACGAGCAACAGCTCCAAAAAAGATCCCCTCCTCCTTCAAGGGTGAAGGTCCGATCAGCTCTGCTGACTGGCAGCAGTGTGCCCACTGGTTAGAGCATGGGGTTTGGAGTCAACAACTGCTTAACTCTGATCCTCCCTTTACTTCTGAAAGCAAGCCCTGACAGCATCAGCAGTCCAGCCCTCTGCGGGTTTTCCTGCCATAATGACCTCTCTTCACTCCTTTGCATAGGGCTGTGCCCTGGAATGACACCTTAGTAGTTGTTAACTAAGAAGCAATATGCAAGTTCCTTACGCCGAGGACCAGGCCATGTGAAAAAGGCAACAGACAAGGCAATCGTAACACCCATAGCACCCCCTGCACCGCGCTGTGCCTGCGTTCATCAGACCAGAAAAACAGGAGATTATATTTCTCATGTATTTACATGTAACAGGGTAAAACGGATACACTTATTTTCCTGGCTGCTAATGTGATGCCAGTTGGAAAGAAATATCCCAAAACATGTTAGACCTGGTAGGATTCATCTTCCATCCATGGCTGTAACTGGTTAGAACACAAAGACACTATCCCTCTCTGAACGGGGGATCTTAAATTAAATCCACCTTCTCTAAAAATCTATTGAAAGATCAGACTGAGCTGTAAAGAAATAGGCTGCGATACGGCTGATCTGAAAGGCTAAAACCTCTCCCAACCGTTTCAAGCATGAGAAAATCCAACAGCACTCCATTTGGGATTCAAGCACTCAGTAAACACGCTCCGCAACCATACCATGGCTGGGTGCCAGTGAAACGGTGAGTCAGCAGGCAGGGTAAGGAATCAAGTGTCAAGAATCCGTTTAACCCTCGCTCCAGAGAACACTTTTCTTACAAACGGAACAAAAACACTCCGTGAAAAGCAACCAACAAATAATAAATGAATGGAATTCTCTCCATTGGGCACCTCGCGATTTTCTTCCACCTTAGAGGAGCTCTCACGTTTGGAGCTGGAGCGAATGCTTAAGAAAACAGCAATCAGCAAGCAGATAAGAAAGAGGTCCATGAACACCAACGAGACCAGTCCTATGATCCTTACTCTGACAAAAGTCCCTCTGGTGATCCTGGCAAGGCTGAGTGAGGAAGGGTCCTGTGAAAGCATTAGAATGGATAATACTACATACTTGCAGAGACATAAAAAGCAAGTACATTTTCCTGATGAAAATGCAGTTCAAATGATCTGCCATGCTCCCAAAGGACTATCCGTGCACGTTGCTGTGCTCACAGTGCTCTTGTGCAGCGCTTGATGAAATCACGAGATTCCATAAGTGATTTTTAAATGAGTCTCTCTTAAGGAACTCCCCGCTGAAGCGTCACTTTGCATGGATCGCCCTGGACGCTCCCTTCAGGAGAGCAACACCGGACTGAAAAAAAGATGAGGTTTAAAAAAGTTACAAAAAAAAACCCATAAAAAACATTTGAAAGAGAACCAAATCTTCCACCTGAAAATTGGAACACTCATTTACAAGGCTGTTAAACACTGCCAAACCAGAATGGCAGCATTTTCTTACTCACTCTTCACAGGTGTAAATAACCACATTGGACACCTGCGGAGGAGGGGAAAGGGGGGAAAGACGACTGTGGTTATTGCCTCCACAGTGTTAGTTAAGGGTAATTACAGACCAGCTGTGAGCTTGGATTTTATTCCCGTCGGCAAGCAGGTACAGCTCCCAGTCCTAGGCTGAGAGCAGCCAGCTCTGCCCTGCCTCACACTGCTCAGTCCTGCAAACGCCTGCACCAGTGAGTGATTTTTGACACATCTCACCCCACTGAACTCCACAGCCTGAGCTGTTTGGTACAGGAACTCAACTCACAGCCAGTAACATCCACCTGATGTTAGCGTTTGTCCTGCCCTGGTGAGCGCTCCATCCCTGGCAGTGTTCAAGGCCAGGTTGGACAGAGCCTTGGGTGACATGGTCTAGGTTGAGGTGTCCCTGCCCATGGCAGAGGGTTGGAACCTGATGACCTTAAGGTCCTTTCAAACCCAAACCAGTCTGGGATTCTGTGATTGAGCCTGAGGTATGAAATGCTGGAGATAAGAATCAGTTTGTGCAGACACCTCGTGTATGACCAGAGTGGAAATACTCATAGTTCCCTGCATTGATCTGTGAAGTAATTTTTCTCCCATCTCACAGCCCTCATAAAGCCTAAGCCCAAAGTTCAGACAAAACCAGCACCTATGGCACTAAGAGACAAGCCCAGCCAAACCCTGCTGGAGTGGCTAAAAAGGCTTTTACCCCCAACCTTTAGACCTGTCTTTCTGCCAGATGTTAGCAACTGTGGCAGGGCTGCTAGACAGCTGCATCTGCACCACCGAAGAAGATAAATGTGAGCTATGAGCTCAGATGGTTGGCAGAAATCTAGGACGCTTGAATGATGGCAACCTCCCACAGAGGAACACAGCAGCAGGGAGGAGGTTACCTCTCCAAACACCACATTCCCCTCCACCATGATCCCATGGACTAGAGATATAGAAGTATGACCAAAGAATAACTTTGTTGAGAAACCAGTGTCATTCATTGCGAATGATTCCGTCATGCCTTGCATTTGGCATGCACGGAATCGAGTCCTGCCGAACTTCAGTTCTGAAACAGCATTCCCCGTACATGCTGCTAAATTCCTCCATCTGAAATTTGTAAGGGAAGAGGAATGTGAAAGACTGTCAGCTTGCAATATTAAGCTTGCAGTTTATGGAAGGAAATCATGAGATATCTTTCCTGTATGCAGAAAGATCTAAGTAATCTTCCATCATTATCCCTAATTCCCAGAAATCCTGCAGAGCTCCAGAACTCTCCGGAGCTCTCTCTGTCTCGCATAACCAGCACTTCTCCATCAAAAACTGGCCAAAAAAACCTCTCCATTTCAATTACAAATAGAAAACTGTTTGCCCATTCTCGCTCTCCCATACTCCGTGTGTACACCAGGCAAATGCCAACATCTGCAGGTTATGCCAGCTTACACTACTTGCAACATATTGGATGAATCAGGAGAGGAAGAGACCAAATGAAATGACACATGCAGCAGCACCACGAGAATGGTACAACTGTTGATTTAGCACCAGAGAAATCTGAACACTTCACAACTCATTGGCTTGTTGTCTGAAAGCCCTTCACCCAGATGAGAATGTGAATTATTGTTGAGAATTTTATTTATTCCATCTCTGCAATTTTCCTGCAGAAAGCATAAGCAGAGGCTGTTTAAAATAATTTCAGATACTCAGCCACTAAATAAGTGGCTTTCAAGAAACAATTCAACAAAACGTCATATATTGCTTCAAATGGGGAGCTCCATTTCATGAGGATGGGTGCTTAAGTGGAGTGAATCTCAGTGTGGGACTGTTTTCAGGAATAGATGTTAATTAAGTGGCAAAGTACTAATAAAATGCTTAGGTTGCATTTCACGCTATAATGATATGTAATTACTAAAAAGGAGTAAAAAACCATTTTGCAACAGACTGCATTCAGTTTTCAGGCACTGTGCAAATTCATTTAAAACCAAAGGATTCCAATGTCCAGTGTACAGTGGCCAATGTACAGGCAAGCTGTGAAACTTACGCTCTAAGTTACGAGGAAGGGCTTTTGTTTGAAAGCACACTTGAAGTTTCTCAAACAGGAGCTACAGAAATTAAAGTAAAATTTAAAATAAGATGTAGAAATTGAAATTTCTGAAGCAATGAAAGGCCACCACAAGCACAGAGAGATGCCACCAAAAATAGACTGAAATTAAATCATAAACAAAAGGTCATATTCTCAAGACACAAAGGAACAAATAAACACACAATAGCAGTGAGGCCACTTTTTCTGCACGGTTATAATGAAAACACACGAGGAAAACAGGGAAGAGCCTGTCAGGAAGCTCACAACACACACTGAACACACCACAGGGACATGGCAGGAGCCTGTCCCCAGCAGCACACAGCAGAGGCATTCAATTCAGAGTGCTGGAAGGGGCACCAAAATGTCTTGCTGTGGTGAGGTACAGTGAGAATGATATAATTCTGTGTGTGCAGCAAAAGAAAAGCAGCACACCCAGGATGAATTTCAACCAAAAGAAAATACAAATGTTTAAAACTGAAAAATGAGTCCATGAAGATAAAGGCCCAGGGGGAAAAAGCATAAGGATAAAGTTGAAATGCAGTCCCACAAAAGCACCATCATGGCAGATATTAACTAAAATGTACCAGAGAGAAAAAATGTTTATAACTTAGGTACAAGTTATCTTATTATCTGTAGAAGACAACAAGCAATAACACCAAGTGCAGAGTTTTGATTTTCTCACAGCTCCTCTTACTGATTACAGTGGTTCTCTACTCGTGCCATTAATGCAGTATGTAGCTGACAGTCCAACATGTCCCAGAGTTGCTCATAGATTCTTTATATTCTTTATAAATCTTTATTTTCCTCAGCAATACCCATTGGTGTCTTTTAGACTACTTAACAATAGGCTGATGTGAACACGGGCCCCAGTTCCAGAAAGGTTCTGTTTGTTCTTAAATCTAAGTGACGTTCACAGAATTACTATGATGAAAAATAGTTTATAAATATACATAACAACAGTGAAAATTTTATTTGATTTTTACTCTATGTTAAACTGGAGCTTGGCAGGCCCTTCCAACCCAAATTATTTTATTATTTGCAAACTAACATGGCACATCTCTGCACCATTAAGACCTTCAGATTTCCCAAGGCCACAGTGCCACTTGTTTTAAAGATGACCTGTGGAATGACACCGTGGCAGCAACAAGGCTCCTTCCAAGCAAAGAAAACAGGGCATCCACCATGTGATTTTTACATGTGCATCACTTGAAGTTAGTTAGGTAACAAATCTACACTGCTGCATTTGAGAACCTGGCTTTTGTGCCTTCACTGCTGAGCTTTCTCTTAGCTTTTAGGCAACGTCTTTGTTAATGTAGAATTGTGCCAATAATCCCTTTCAAAATCCGAAAGTGCCTGTTTTTGTGACCATTGCCTCACTCCTCTGTGTCCGCTGAGGCAGCAGTTTGAGCATGTGCTCGGTAACGTAGCTTTCAAACAGTCACATTCTTAACATGTGTAACCACCATATGTTTAAATGCATTTCTTGAAAATGAGCCTTCATCCCACCCTACAAAGCAGGGGTAGGATGAGATACTGGATTTGCAGAGGCTTGGATTTTTTTTGCCTGTGTATGATTCACATACAATCTACAAAACCACAGTTTTGGGTTTTTTACTTTAAGCAGCTGGCCATATTATAAGCATGAAAATAACTTTCCAGAACAGGAGGAAGGTCTTGTTCATTTGACAAAAACGGTACGTTTTTGAGAGATTCAAATCTTGCCACTAGAAAAATAGGTCATCTTCACCTGATATAAGAAGAATTATAACCAGCCAAGAACAAAACACCAAATCCACATGCTTGGGGTGAGGTTCTCACCCTGTAAGTCAATTAATGCTCTAAAATGTTCCCATTTCTATTCTGCAAGACCTCTCAATTTTCACTGTGTAAAACCTGTGCTTTGAACATGAAAAAAGATGACATTGATGTTATGGGAGTATGATATTCAGCTAGTTAATGTTCTACTTTGTGAACAGATTAGAAAGAGAGACCCTCCTCTTGTCATAAAAGCCACTTTTTTCCTTTGGATTCAGAAAGCTGGTTTCACCATGTCCTGAGTCATCAAGGAGACTGCTGAGCAGCAGAACCAGCCAAGAAGTAAAGACGAGATTGCATCTGCTGCTGCTCAATTCTGCACCTTGCTTTTGCTCAAACCCACCTGTATTTACTCCCCACACTCTATTGAGGGCTCCCCTTGTACAACATGCGTAGCGTTTTGTTCTCCAGGTGTTGTGCTGATCCACAAGGTGACAGTGTAGAAGCAGAACAGGAACCTCATTTCCACCCTCCCAGGCAAGTGCCCTGACCAGTAAGTCACAGGATATGCCTGCTGCCCTATTGAACATGTAACTGCTCTTTGCAAAGCAGAACAGTTTCAATGGGAGGCACTGAGAAAGCTTTCCTTCACTTCTGAGTATCCTGTTCATCATTTGGGATATATATCCCAAACTAGAAGGAAGTGCTGTAGAAGGGCCAGGAGACCTCCTTGGACGGATAAGGAGCTGCTGAGGAAAATTCAAAGGAAAAAAGAGGCTTATAAAAGGTGGAAGCAAGGACAGGCGGCCTGGGAAGAATGCAGGGATGTTGTCCGGGAAGCTAGGGATCAGGTTAGGAAAGCTAAAGCCCACTTAGAATTCAGCTTGGCTATGGATGTTAAGGATAACAGGAAGGGATTCTATAGGTACACTGCAAATAAAAGACAGACTAGGGACAACGTGGGCCCTCTCCAGAAGCTATCGGGAGAACTGGTTACCCTGGATTTGGAGAAGGCTGAGGTTCTTAATGACTTCTTTGCCTCAGTCTTCACTGGCAAATGCTCTGACCACACCACCCAAGTCTTGGAAAGCAGACACAGGGACAGTGAGAATGAAGACCCTGGGCCCACTGTAGGAGAGGATCTGGTTCGAGACCATCTTAGGAACCTGAACATGTACAAGTCCATGGGACCCGATGAAATCCATCCGCGGGTCCTGAAGGAGCTGACAAATGAAGTTGCTAAGCTACTGCCCATCATATTTGATATGTCTCCACGCAGCCTTCTCTTCTCCAGGCTGAACAGCCCCAACTTTCTCATCCTGTCTTCATACGGGAGGTGCTCCAGTCCCCTGATCGTCCTCGTGGCCCTCCTCTGGACTTGTTCCAACAGTTCCATGTCCTTTTTATGTTGAGGACACCAGAACTGCACACAATACTCCAAGTGAGGTCTCAGGAGAGCAGAGTAGAGGGGCAGGATCACCTCCTTTTGATGCAGCCCAGGATACGGTTGGCTTTCTGGGCTGTGAGCACACACTGCCCATGGGACCTGATGAAATCCATCCATGGGTCCTGAAGGAGCTGGCAAATGAAATTGCTAAGCCACTGTCCATCATATTTGAAAAATCATGGCAGTCAGGTAAAGTTCCCAGCAACTGGAAAAAGAGAAATATAACTCCCGTTTTCAAGAAGAGGAAAATGGATGAGCCGGGGAACGACTGACCAGTCATTCTCACCTCCGTGCCTGGCAAAATCTTGGAGCAGATTCTCCTGGAAGGCATGCTGAGGCACATGAGAAACAACAAGGTGGTTGGTGACAGCCAGCATGGCTTCACTAAGGGGAAATCCTGCCTGACCAATCTGGTGGCCTTCTATGATGGGGCTACGGAACTGATGGACAGGGGTAGAGCAGTTGATGTCACCTACTTGGACTTGTGCAAAGTGTTCGACAGTGTCTCTCACATGACATCTTTGTCTCTAAGTTGGAGAGACATCAATTTGATAGGTGGACCACTCGGTGGATAAAGAACTGGCTGGATGGCCGCATGCAAAGAGTTGTGATCAACAGCTCAATGGCCATTTGGAGACCAGTAACGAGTGGTGTCCCTCAGGGGATCAGTGTTGGAACCGATCTTGTTCAGCATCTTTGTCAGTGACATGGACAGTAGGATTGAGTGCACCCTCAGCAAGTTTGCCAATGACACCAAGCTGTGTGGCTCAGTTGATATGTTGGAGAGAAGGAATGCCATCCAGAGGGACCTTGACACACTTGTGAGGTGGGCTGATGCCAACCTGATGAAGTTTAACCATGACAAGTACAAGGTCGGAGCAATCCCAGGCACAGCTCCAGGTTGGGCAGAGAAGAGATTCAGAGCAGCCCTGCAAAGAAGGACTTGGGGGGGTTGGTCAATGAGAAAATGAACATGAGCCGGCAGTGTGCACTTGCAGCCCAGAAAGCCAACCGTATCCTGGGCTGCATCAAAAGGAGCGTGACCAGCAGGTCGAGGGAGGTGATCCTGCCCCTCTACTCTGCTCTCCTGAGACCTCACTTGGAGTATTGTGTGCAGTGCTGGGGTCCTCAACATAAAAAGGACATGGAACGGTTGAAACAAGTCCAGAGGAGGGCCATGAGGACGATCAGGGGACTGGAGCACCTCCCGTATGAAGATAGGCTGAGGAAGTTGGGGCTGTTCAGCCTGGACAAGAGAAGGCTGTGTGGAGACCTCATAGCAGCCTTCCAGTATCTGAAGGGGGCCTATAGGGATGCTGGGGATGGACAATTCATGAGGGACTGTAGTGATAGGACAAGGGGTAATGGGTTCAAACTTTAACAGGGAAGTTTAGATTGGATATAAGGAAGAAGTTCCTTACTGGGAGGTTGGTGAGGCAGTAGAATTGGCTGCCCAAAGAAGTTGCAAATGCTCCATCCCTGGCAGTGCTCAAGGCCAGGTTGGACAGAGCATTGGGTGTCATGGTTTACTGTGAGGTGTCCCTGCACATGGCAGGGAGGTTGGAACTGGATGACGTTGAGGTCCTTTCCAACCCTTACTATTCTATGTTTCTATATGCTTTTGGATGTTGCAGGAGGTGGATTCAAACCCATTAAGAAGATGAGAACATTGCAGCTACACCTCCATGTTCCATATTCTGGAAAAAAAAAAATCTCTTCATGGCTTTCTTATATTTATCTTGAGTTTTACTGTTTGGTTATGGATCCTCTCTAACCCATTTCAATGCCTCAGCACCTTACTTGCTATGAATCACACAGACCTTAATATTCAGGTTTTGCAGTGGTGACCAATACAAGATCTAAATTAACTATGCATAGATTTAGTCCACAGGCTCAGCTCTTCAAGTTTTACAGAAGGAATCTTTGAATTGAGAGATTCTTGCAAGACAGCCCCTATAATCCAGTTCATTTTCTGCAGAACTCTATGCTATATTTTATAGCATAGAACTATATTTTTAGGAGCATTATGTCTTCCTTTATTTCATATGGTATTATATCTCCCCTGCTTACCTACAAAGCAGGATGATCCTGTTAAGTTAAATTCAGGGAACCTTCCCAGAGTGATTAGTAAATAACACCAAGTCATGTAATTAAAACAAAACCAAAACCGTAGGAGCATTATGATACTGCATTGTCACTACAAACTGATGAGAGGATCATGAAAATATGTATAGACACAGTCAGCATCAGACCTTTCCCTATTTCTTACTCTATCCCAGTCTTTGGTGTTGGTGGCACTCAAGGACATGGTTAGTGGTGGACTTGGCAGTGTTAAGTTTGCAGTTGGATTTGATGATTTTAAAGGTCTTTTCCAACCCAAATGATCCTATGATTCCACTACAATAGAGATGAGATCCCAAACCCTGATTTGGCTCATTTGCCAAGATGCTGTATTAGCACAAAGATATAGCTGCTGTCTCAGAAGGAGGAAAATTCACCATCAGAAATGCAGAGTTATAAATACAGATACATGGAAAATTAATATTGATCTTGCTGTACTAAAATCAATGACAGATTTTTCTCAAAGTGGAATGGAAATAGGATCAAGCACAGAGATGGTAGATACGCCAGTTTTGCTCATCAGACTCCACCTAGCCTTTGCACAGTCTCATTTATTACAATCATCACATTAGAGGGAGGCCATCAGGAGGATCAATAAGCAGAAAGAGACACAGTTAAGTTTGTATACGATTTAAAAATGGGGTTTGAGGCTGGGGATGGAGAGAGAATGATACAAAAGATGAGTAGGAAGAAGCACAGATTAGCAGCTGATACAAATCATTAAACTCCAGGAGAACTGTGAAACATCTTCATGAGCACAGGGCTTAGAAACTAACAGGGCAAAGCACAAAAATGATGAGGTTGAAAATGGAGCTTTGCTACAAGAAAAGAGGATGGCTGAGTACATTTCTTTATAAAGGTAGTTGTGGGAAATGTTTCTCTAGAATTCGAGCGGTGGAATGATTTGATTGATGTGTCTATGGATTTGTTGCCAGCCCACATGTTGAAAGGTATTAAAGAGCTTTTAGTGATTTGAAGGGAAGCAGGAACATGAAGGATAGAGTAATGCACTGATTAATTTACATCGTATTTTGAAGTCTGTAAACAACAACTGTTAAAACAACCACAGACATGTGAGGATACAGTGAATTGAGTGTTCTCAGAGTGTCTCACAATGACATTAGCAAGCAAATGAGCAGTTAGTGGGCATCACGATTGATTTTTTAGTTCATTGTTATGAACATTTGATTCAAAAAAAATATGAAGATATTTCCACTGTGACTGATTGCAAGACAAATGAATTAGCGACTGCAAGCCAAAGAATCTGTTTTATCTCAAGAGGAGGGCTGCTTACTCATCTCTAGTCAACAGCCCCTTTTTAGAAATACTGGAAGTAATTTTAAAGCCCCAAGGAATGATGGAATTCAAATTATTTGTGATGGTAAAAGACTGAGAGGTTTTTGTACATGACCAGTCATTTACCAGAAAGATATCGAATGCTCTATTGCATTGCTTACTCATACTTATGAGAAACTTATTTTTTCCCCAAATTAAACTCCAGCCAATACAGCTGAACTCAGACACACCACAGCAGATCGAATTTGCTCTCTGGTCTTTGCAATGTAAATTTGTTGCAATCCACTATTTACTTTTCTTGTGGTCATACATGCTTTCCTACATAAATTGGTACATTCAAATCATTCAAATGAATCAGTCCCTACCTCAAATTAAGTTCAAATGAATTAAGGTGAATGAGACACCTTATAGAGAGAAAACAAGTAGGTTAAAGTAGTAGGTTTAGCTATACAAATCCAGGTTCAATTCTATGCTGCAGCAAAACATGCGATGTAACATATGTACTGTGTTTGGCCTCAATCTGCTAAGATATTCAGGTACTTTTCACTGAAATCCCCTAAACCAGGTTGTGTCAGTGTCGTGGTTTAAGTCCAGTCAGCCACGCAGTTTTGCTCACCCACTCCCCCCTTTTTCTTGCCCCCCACTCCCGGAGGGATGGGAAGGAGAATCAAAAAGAATGCAGCTCTCACAGGTTGAGATAAGAACAGTTTAGTAACTAAAGTATAACACAAATTACTACTGCTACCACCAATAACAATAATGACAAGAGAAATTCAAGGAAAGAATACAATTCTCACCACCTAAAACCAAGCCCGACCACGCAGTGCACCCCCCACCCTTCTGGGTCTCTCCTCTCCGTCCTCCATCTTGGGCATGACATGCTGTGGTATGGAATAACCTCTTTGGTCAGTTTGGGTCAGGTGCCCTGTCTCTGCTTCCTCCTGGCTCCCCTCCTCCCTGGCAGAGCATGAAACTCAGAAAGTCCTTGGCCAGACCAAAACATCACTAAGCAGTAACCGAAACACTGGTGTTATCAGCGCTGTTCCTAGGCCCAAAATCAAAAACACAGTGCTGCACCAGCTACCAAGAAGCAGAAAAAATGACTGCTGCTGCTGAACCCATGACAGTCAGTGAACCACCTTACTCCACCATCAATTTCCCCTGTGTTCTATATGCACATACTGCTTCACACTTGTGTCTTTTTCTGAGATACTGAAAAATAAACTACATCACACAGACTAACCATTCATCCACATGAGATAAACTCCAATTTCCAGTTAAGAAAGGGCAAAATAAAGTGACTAAGAAACAAGTCACTGAACAAGTATATTAGTACAAATGGTGTCAACAGATCTTTTTTTTTGGAAAGGGCATAACTCCATAGGGAGCGACACCAGCCATAAAACATGGGCTCATTTCCACAGGTCAGGATTAGAGCCTTGGAATTCCTGCTAAGAACCTAGACATTTTAACTGCACTGGACCAGACCCTCAGCAGATATCAGTCTAGATATCAGTAATCTCTGGAGAAAAATCTAAAAGGATATAGAGAAAGAAAAATTAAAAAGAAGTCCCAAAAATTCTTTAAAGTCAGATACTGTTTGTGGATGGTGGGTGAACCTCAGTATTTAGCTCCAATGTAAGGCAGATAGCTGCAAAGGAATACATATTTCTATCTGGGCACAACTCCAATCTTATATTAATAAACTGGCTCTTTTTTTGTAAACAGAATCAATATCCTGTTTAAAAGTGATTCTCAGAAAAGCAGGAAATTAGAAAATATAAGTATTAGATGAATCAAACTTCTGTTCATGAAATATTGTTAATGAATAAATTTCCTTTTGTTTTTTTTCAGTGTATACACGCATGTACATTGAAAACATTACCCTAAACATATGAACTATGTGCTCATTTGAAACACTGAATACGTTTCCTTCATAATAATGGTGATTCCAGGAAAACTAAATAAGTGCAATTTCTACTTTTGGGATTATGAATTTAAGGAATGATATCATTTTTCAGGTTGAATCATACAGAATAAGTTCATTTTTCCTCTTTAGCATTTCTCAACAATATTGGACATGCCTCTATAAGTAAGGAGGAGAAAAAGCATGCAGTGAAGCAGAGATTTAGTAAAACATTTTATTTTATTGCTGGCATACCAAGTCCCGTTTCCCTGTCCTTGTCAGGAAAATGCAGAGAATCAGATGACATCAGTTACATCACTGAAGGCATTCTAGACCTTGGCTTGTGTTTTTAAATAACTAAGGAATTTCTAAGCTCTCTCTTTCTTTTGCAGAAGGGTAAAAACCTAAAGGATAAAGTTCCCAGTTTAGACAAAATGTATCCAAGATGGAGAGAGGCCTCCCTGGGGAAAGAGCAAGGAAAGCAGGGACAAGGAAGGAGGCCACAAGAGTGAAAGGGGGTGAAGTTGTGGGGAACAAAATGTCCAAAGAGATCAGTAGTGTGGTTTGGCTTGTGACCCTCATGAATATTAAAAACACTGAGAAATTGTTATACGGTCCAAATGTAGATGAGGAAAATGGGCAGAAGAAAGGAAAAGGAAGATTTTGCATTCTTTCTCAAAATCTAAAATCACACAAAATCATCTTCTAAGAGGAGAAAAAAAAAAAACTCTGCTGAAAATAAATGAGCTTATAAAACAGCCTTACTGTGCAAGTCTAAATTTAACTATAGCATTCATGACCAAACACTTTTTAAAATACATCAGACACAGGGAAGGTTACTTTTAGAGGAAATTAACTACTCCATCTCGGTTGTCATTCTAAACCTCCAAACTTTGCTTACTTGCTACATCAGGCTATTTTAATGAAGAGCTTCAGGTTTTTTGGTGTGACCTATGAGGGAAGTTACACTCAAGAAGAACACACCTGAAAATATCAACTGCATAAACCAAACACCAAGTATCTTGAGAATTACTCGCAAGACCGAAGTATGGTTTTATTTACTGAGCTTTTTCCCTTTTGTGTTTGCGCATTCATAAACAGTAACTTTTTATGAGGTCTCCTGGAATCCCAGTGTGAGAGGTCACAGTGATGCCTTTGAAGCAAAAAGAAACATTTTTAACCATCAGTGTGCTAGATTAGCTATGAACTTCACATCTACTGCCCTGCAGCTGAGTTTGCTGCTAACTGACCCACACTCTGGATTCCACAGGCTGGTGAGTGGGAGATAGATAAGACAGTTCAATTACTCATTCACCCCAACATACACTTGGTCTTTTATTACAACATACATAATTCTCATGGGGAAAGAAAGTAAAGCTATTAACAGCCTTCAACATTTCTACCCTTCCAATAACGTATTTTAACAACTTCAAATCATCCCTCTTCTCTCTGTTGCCTTTGAAAGGTTCAGGGGTTCATACCTTCGAAACTGCAGATGTATCTTCAAAACTGGGCACATGAATCTCCAAGATTCAGTTTACAGCTCCCAACTTCTACAAATGTTATGGTTTAATGCGGCATAAACATCCACAAATTAGAACACAAGGACTACAGATGCTCAACTGTACTTACACATTTTGTAAGTGGACAAGTAAAGGTAATTTGTTCCAGAAAATGGAAACACGAACTACAAACTGACTGTTGAATACACTGTGAACAAAACCACAGGTCATGGACAAGGTTCTTTTCTATTGTGCTCTACAATTCATAAGTGTTTAAAAATAAACACTAAATAGTTCTTGGTTAATGCACCTTAAATGTGCCTTTGGGATGCTCTGTGGATGACTGCAGAAGGTCACCAGCGCCACAGTACACTCAATACATTTGAAATATTAACTTCCATTAAAATACCATTATTTTTTATCATTACATCTATCAGCATAATTGCCAAATATATTTGTATACAAAAATTCTCTGTGTTGCTAAATAAGGCTTCCATACATCTCTATTTTTTTTGCTAAACTCACAACCTACAGTAAAATTCTGAATGGGTAGAGAACTTGCTGTTAAACAATAAAATTATATGCTGCCTGGTTATTCTTATATACTGAAGGAAGTAGAAGGATTTAAGCATAATCAAAGCTTAAACTAAACTGTCTTATTTTATACACACATGCAGAGTCAACATGATAGCATGTTTTAAACAGGACTATGTACAACCACTCTGCATTGTCAGTGAAGACTGGATCTTTCACATCTTGACACAAAAATCAAACTTGTCTTCCACACTTTAAGGGAAGAGCACACTTAGCACTTGATTGTCCTTGTTGCAGGGCCAGCCACTAGAACAAAGTATGATCTTAATTGACAGAGCAAGCCTATCTATTAAAGAGCTTTTATCACAAAAAGTGGTAAGAGGATACACAGAGTTACTCTGATTTCATTTAGGAATAGTACTTAGCCTGATTATTTGCTGTATACTTCAAGTCAGCACATCCTTACATATGAAGCCTAACAAAGCCTCTCTCACAAAACATGCTTGGGTATAGCATGGCGGCAGCTCAGCTATAGCTGTGCTACAGAAATACCCCCAGCCCTGCATCCCCAGTGAGGTAAAGTCTAGCACAGCAACATTGCTTTCTGCGATAATGTCTGCCAGACTTGAAAGTTTCATGCCTGCAGTCTGTCTAGATGGAGAAGAACAGCAGATAAATAGGGAAGAGAACTAAAACACACTTGGCAGGATATGACTTTGCAGGGGGAAGGGAAAGAACACGGGAATTGCTATGCAAAGTGCCAGCAGAACTAGCATTTGGGGAAACGTCCCATGCATTATGTAGGATCACATGGCCCTGGGTTGTGTATTTCCATATTATTCTTTTCCACACTCCCTATTGCACAGGACAGGTACATGCTGGGTTTATTTTTACTATATGGTGGCTGGAAAAGGGTAACTCATGTCCTAGGTGTCTCAATTTAGGCAACCAGCATTAGTATAAACTGTCATTTACTTTCTTTTGCTACAGTTTATCACCTGTAAAATGGGGACAGGCCTTACATTTCAGACTGTTTTGAAAAAACCTGATGATTACAGAACAAACACAATATATATGAAAGCCTCTGAAGGAATTAATCTTGTCTACATGGTTGAGTGTGAATGTTGTGCGTAAGTCACCTGAAAAATCAGAAAGGAGCAAAACACCAAGTCACTGGCCATTTTAATGGACAGGAAGTTCATTCACATATTTCACTCTTGAAATTATCACCTTTCTAGCAAATCTCACAATGTGCTTTCAGCAATTTGCATAAAACATTTCCAGAAGGGATATGATGCTCAATGTTAAACTCAACTGATGTATAAACCTACAATGAACTGGAAACCAGCAATCAAAGTTTCAGATTTTGGATGGAGGCTTGCACATATACTGATATTCAGTTACTTTCTGGGCACAGCAAAATGGGCTGCATTTTACATAGCATATTTTATATAGCAAATCTTCCTCAATGACACCACTTTTCTTAACAGAGCTTATTTCATTATTCCTATCACTTCACTACATGGCAGTAAGAACTACAGCTGAATTCTTGCTGTTACAGAGAAGAATTCAACCATAAAATAACACTAAAAACTTCAACCATAACTTGCTCTTTTGAACTCTGTCTAAAAATACTTTAGAAAACACACACACTACCAGATAAGCATGTATTTATTACTGAAAGCTTCCTTACTACAGTCTTTGTACCTGGGTATTACCAGCATCTGCAAGAGCAATTTTCACTACTGCTGAAAGGAGGAGGAGGAAGGACAATGTAGAACAGAAAAAGTATGTGCACTGCTTCTCACTTTAAAAAACAGCTGTGAATGGGTGCATTCATGTGCAAGGATTACTGTAGCAAAGCCCATAACCATAGATAAAATTAAACTGATTTTTTTTAGCCTCTGTAGTCCTCATGTAATGTAAGATTTTTACTTGCTCTTTCTGACATGCCTTAAAGCTTCCCATATTCTGATCTCATGGTCTTTTGGCAGTACTTAGAACGATCCCAAAACCTCTGGTTACAGTCAGTTGCACTATCAGATCTAGTAGGAGGCACCAATATTCAAAGAGATATACTGAGAAGAATCTTGAGTTGTTTGTAGCATTCACAAGATGACAAATGCAGCTCAGTTTAAACATTTCACTTACTTCATTCTTTACTTCTTACTTCGGACTTCAAGACATGGGGTATATGAGTGACGACTATTTGACAGTAACTTCAATACTTTATCATAACATTTTTATACAACATAAGCCAAAGCACATCATGTTAAAAAAAAAAAAGTTAATCCAATTTCCTGTTTCTTACTGCTCTGTAAGAAACAATACTAGATTTTTACCAGTCTGTATCATCTGCCAAAATCAGCACTAATCTGTCCAAGTACACTGACACTCAATATCCTCTAGCAGGTGTGAGTGAACACAGCAGGAAGCTGAGATCACATCAATTTCTCAAAGTAGGTTTCTCCATTCTAAAATCAATACATGATCCCAGCTAAGACTTGTGGCATTTTCACAACACAGAGCATGAAGCTCCAATGCAGTACTTGGATTGGATATTTCTCCTCTGACAAACTGCTCTAATAAAATTCTTCTGGTTAGATTTTTTTTTTCAAATGTAGATGTTTTCAAGTTCAGTTTATCATGGCTGCAAGAAAGACGTAAATAGGTGTGCTGTCAAATATTGTAAAGAATATTATCCAGAACATGATCCCCAAGTTGGACATTATTTACCATGACCTACTAACATAAATAGGCCTGAGATAATTTACATCCATGGAGAATCTTGCTCATTATATACTTGTATTTAAATATTTTCCTTTTTTCATGATACAAATATCAATTCTAGGATTCTTGCATTTTGAAGGTCTTCCAGTGTGTACTTGTCATAGGTTCAGCAGCAGCAGTC
This sequence comes from Ara ararauna, assembly GCA_028858755.1. NCBI lineage: Eukaryota > Metazoa > Chordata > Aves > Psittaciformes > Psittacidae > Ara > Ara ararauna. Next base: position 7,431,882 of record CM054410.1, on the reverse strand, counting down.
ATTTTTTCTCCTTCTTGGTAGCTGGTGCAGTACTGTGTTTTTGATTTTGGGCCTGGGAACAGCGCTGATAACACCAGTGTTTTCAGTTACTGCTTAGTGATGTTTTGGTCTGACCAAGGACTTTCTGAGTCTCATGCTCTGCCAGGGAGGAGGGGAAGCCGGGAGGAAGCAGAGACAGGACACCTGACCCAAACTGACCAAAGAGGTTATTCCATACCACAGCACGTCATGCCCAGGATGTAAAGCAGAGAGCAGAGACCCGGAAGGGTGGGGGGTGCACTGCTTGGTCGGGCTGGGTGAGCAATTGTATTCTTTCCTTGTATTTGCCTTGTCATTATTGTTATTGGTGGTAGCAGTAGTGGTTTGTGTTATACTTTAGTTACTAAACTGTTCTTATCTCAACCTGTGGGAGTTCCATTCTTTTCGATTCTCCTTCCCATCCCTCCAGGAGCGGGGGGAAGAAAGAGAGGGAAGTGAGTGAGAGAGAGACTGCGTGAGTCAGAGGGGCTTAAACCACAACAGTACTACACCAGAGAAGGTGTCAGATGAAATGGCATTGCTGATTTCAGAACATGAAGCTGATTTTTATCAGTATTTAACAATTATTCTAATCTCACATCATAAGATATAAACCAGCTCTCTGAAAGGCTAAATAACAAACTTCAGCTGCTATGAACTGCTCAAAACTCTCTGCGTTATTAAAAGATACTTGCTTTCATTATTTTTAATACATCAGTTTCTGCTATACTAGCTAATCATTGATCCAAGTTTTAATTTCCAAGCTTTGTGTTGTTGACATTTTACAGTACTGCCTGAAAAGAAAATTGAGATTAAAATGATGACAACAAAGAGGATGATGAAGATGAAGACCTAAGAAAATATTTCTGTCAATTTTTTACCTGCCTTAAGTGTGATTTACGTTGTGTGTACTGAATACTTGTAATGACAGTTTTCAAGGTAGGAATTTTCACTACAGCCTGGCTACTGGTTTGCCTTCTAACAGAATCAAGAATTCAAAATTTAAGAAGTACTGCCCATGGCAGGGGTTGGAATTAGATGACCATAAGGACCTTTCCAACCCTAACCATTCTATGATTCTGTGAGTATATGCTGTACACCCACAGGCCAAGCCACACATGGGTTATTCAACTATCACTCTTTAAGGACGTTACTCCTTATCTTCAAAAATGGAAAGGATTGCTATGTCACATGGCTGACAGGATACCCAGACAGCTGTTCAACAACTGCCACTTGGGAGCAGAGGCAAGCGGCAGCTTCACTTATCCTTCTGCTTCAATGGTTCAGCTCTGTGAAGAGACCTAGCACTCATCCATACCCAGATGTCTTCCAAAACCTCATGTGGCAGGACTGGAAAAAAGCCTTCTTAGCATTTGAATTCATCTGTTCTGTTAAAACAATGCCATGGGCTCTTAATCAATGCCTGATTAAGAATTAAGGACACTGGACTGGCAAAACAAAATACAACTTCAGCTTTATCTTATTTCACTTCCCACGGCCTTGATCAAGAAATGGAAAAAGAAGAAAGATAGGCACATTAAATTCCTGAAGAAATCAGTCATTCAAATAATAGGGAAAAAAAAAAAAAAAAGAAGAGCAATATATTCTCAAAATTTTCTTGAAACTATGAAGATCTCTGCCAAACTTTTAAGTGACAGTGTGTTCCAGTCTATTTTCCTAAGACACATCACAGCAAAACTTCCTTGTGTTCTGTATTACAATAAACTAAAATACTGAGTCTGCAAAATAGGAAAGGATAAGAAAAAATAAGAGATAGCAAGAAATTAACATGTAGAGCTTTCAGCACCAAATGGATATCTAAAGGTTTTGTGGGTAGCCATCTATTTTAACTGGATTCTTAGTTCAGCTTTGCAGAGAGAAGAAATTAAGGGTGTAGGTAAATACCCACCCGGCAAATAGCTGTGTTAGTGGAAAAGGTTTATCCCCAGATGTTCAACATCAGCTCAGCTGCAGAGGTTACTGCTCCTGCACAGCAGCTCCCAGTTGCTCACTTTAACTGGCACCAAAGCTACTTTGGCCAAAACAAACTCGATTAGCACAGACCTGACTCAATACTGTTGAAAAACTCAGGCCGACGAAAGCTAGCAATGCATCTCCTGCCCATCCCCCTCACATCTCCTTCATGCAAGCAACAGCACTTAACTGACCCCTTTAGGCATCACAGGATGCTAAATAGACAAATAACGATTTGTTATTGAACAGGGGGGAAAGCTGGGGGAAGGAGGAAAGCAGGAAGGCCCTCTTCAGTCTTGGCGCATCCTGGATTAAAGTCACCACGAAGCCACGGCTTTATCTTCAGTATAAAAATGGGAGAGAGAAGGAAGGTTAATGTATTTCACCTGATGAGAAATATTATGTTTCTTCTTCAACAGATAAAATACAGAAGAAATGGCCCAGAAAAGAGTAAGCCAAATATACTGTAAGACAGTTTTAAACCATCCCAGGTCTTCCTCTCCTTTCTGATCAAGATTCCCCTACCCTTCTCAAGACAAGAAAATCTTTTATGGTGCAACCATTTAGAAAGACAATTCAGGTTGTTTTACCTTACGTTTTCCAAACCTGAAACACCAGAATGAATAATGACAAGAGTGCTCACCCTTTCTATTAGCTTTAGAGCCCTCTAGGGCAAGCTGTTTAATTCTTGTCTTCAAGGCTAAAAACCATTTTTCCTTCTGGAGAAGCAGTTCAGAGAATGGCATGGGTTTGATCAAGAAAGATTTGAAATACAGAATAAAAAGAATCCTTCATTATGGGCAGATGCTGGAAATCTCTTCCCTCTACCTCTTTTTTCTGTCTTTGAGGAAGACAGATTGCTAAAAGTTTAGACATGAAAAATAACAACAGCATCAATTTTGAGGCAATGTATATTTCAGCAGACAGCACATCAGTTAGTTTGGATTACAGAACCCAAGAAATGATGTTTTAACTTTTACTATTGCTTCTGTCAGTGTAGAAAAGACGTAGCTTCTCTGCTCTGGAGTACAATAGATAATTCAGTAATGTTCAAAATTATACTTACTGCATATGCATAAAAGTACAGCATTTGTCCTGCATTTAATTTTATGTCTATGTTCCACTGTCTGCTTGGTTAAAACAAAGAAAGAAAAAACAGTGTCAGAGTTCATGTAAGAGCACTTTTTAGTGCGTAGTTTCTAATTTGTGGAAAAAAAAAAAAAAAACAACAAAAAAGAGAACTGGCATGTATTTTACGGAAGAGAATTCAAAAACACTATAGTATTATAAGCCTAAAAGCTAATTAAACCTTAGTGATGGCAACTCCATTTCTTTAATGCAATGGCAACAAGCTCAGACCAAGACTTTCAGAGCTCTTTAATCTCCTCCTACCCACTGTGTGGATCACAATCACACCAAGTGGCACTAGTCTTTTTTCACAGAACTCACGTTTTGATGCACTCTGGGTAAATATAGGAATGACAAATACAACCCATTCACTAAAACTTCTCTGCACAGAACATCCCAAGATTATATTTTTCTACAGGACATAAAGCCTGAGCAAACATCTTTGTAAGAGTCCATGATGGCAAAAACATCAGGTGTAACATAAGCTGTACTGATGTGAACCAATAAGGGATAGCTGATCACTTCTGCAGTGAGACAGCACATGCAGGTGATTCCTCAGCCCCTTTTATAGTGTGGTATTTAGACTAGCAAATAAAGCACTGTATGAGGTCTGGCATGAAGTGTGGTCTGTGCACTGCAATACAGTCCTTTCCCTCCCTCCACCTGGAGCCCAAGCTTTTCTCATTCCAGCACAAGCATTAGTCTTTTCCTTTGGGACCGCATACCCAGAATTGCTCAACTCTGTGTCCTAACTCCTGGTATACCATCCCAGAAACATTATTTCATTCCCATTCTGAAAGCTGGCTAGCCAGTAAGATGTTGTAAGTGCCAAATATTACAATTAAGCCAAAAATACATTATTCAGTCAGTTCAACAATACCTTGAAAGAACAGGTACAAGTAGCAGTACAGCAGGATCAATAACATCCAGAGGACAAAAACAGAACAGATCCCTGCTTGAACTAACTGACAGCCAACAAAGACGAGATACAACACGTATCCCTGGCAGCCAAAGTACTTCACAAATACAGTGCCCTGGAACAACATACTCTTTGACCTTGATGGAAGTAACCGCTTTATAAACACCCACTATCCCCAAAAAACCCTACTGTAGACAGTCTTACAAATTATTGATCCTTCCATCTGTTCAAAAAAGGATAATTAATAGCCATTGTTTCACATGCTTCCTTTTTCCTCTGCCTTGTGTACTTTATTGTAAGCTCCTCAGGGCAGAAGCTAGGGGGTTTTAACCCTGCAGTGACAAGTACGAAGCCAAATACAGCTTTAAGCACTACTTTATTTTCAAGACAATAAAGGTCTACTTCATCCAAACAGTGCTTGCTTGGTCAAGAAAACAGTGCCGTCTAGAATCTCCTCCTTTTCTCCTTCTTTGCTGTACGATGATTACTAAACATTTCACTGAGTTCATCACTAAAACATGTATCTGATGGAAAGAAGACCCCTAATAAGACTTCCTTAAGATGCTACTCTTCCCTGCACTTCTACCCTTATGTGGCTGACTTTTCCTTGCCTTGCTGACTCCTCCTAATTTCCTTCTCTGTGTGTGTGGGCTTACGTGTGCATGTGCGCATTTCCTCCTCTTCTCTTGAGTTCTTCAAAGCTGCTGATGTTTACACCAGAGCAAGTACAGTGCTCATGATCAACGCACAAATGCAATTAAGGGAAACAAGAAGGACAATCTGACTCAGACTGGCTGTGAAATCACATCAGTTCAGTGGTTCACTCAGCATCAGCCATTCCCAGTCACTGGCCACTGTCCACAGCAAGAGTTGTGCTATGGGTCTACAGAATTAATCAGTCCCTTCCCCCTCCGCAAGAAATCCCTCCCTGGCCTCCAGCTGCCAGATGGAAGTGACAGCCAAGGGTCAGATCTTCCTTTGTTACCAACATGCACATACTGATCTGTGTCCCCCACAAAGCACAGAACTCCCGCTCAACCTCCACTCTCAGACCACAAGCTGGTTTAGGTCCTGGGGCAAACAAAACACTGATGCCTCATAACTGAGGCCACAGTGCACAATATTCCTTTTCTCTTTACTTCTCCAGCTGGATTCTTACGTTTTACCAATGGATAACTCTGCACAGGAGCCTTCATACCATGGCTGCAAGAATCAGAGCAAGCTGAGAGGAAGGAAGATGCGAGATGATAAGGTGGCAATGCATTTCTTCATTTTTTTAGCTCTCCCAGGCCCTTTATTGTTTCTGGGACATGACAACATTATCTTTCTTCATATCCTGGCTGGTCCTGACCTTATATTTTAACACTAAACTCTGAAATTCTGTGCTACTGTCCCAAAGAACAGTACAACTGTAGAGAATAGCAGAGAAGAGCGAGGTAAATGGTAGACAGGAGGGCAAAAAATGCTCTCATGCTAACCTTCTTTTCCTGTTTCTCCATGTTTATGGGCTGCATTTTTGCTGGAGTGAATCAATACAGGCTACATCTGCTGACAGAGGGGTAGCATCACAAGCCTTGTAAACACCTGCGTCCCTAGAAAGAATCTGCATCCTCCAACATGACGCAGTTGCCCCCATGTGTGAGCACTGCCCCAAATGTCTTGGCCAAATCTGACAGGCTACAAGAAACAGCTGTAGAAGAGTTGTCTAATTTCACAGGAGCAGGTGGCAGAGCAGCTCCACTGGCCAGGCTGGAAGATGGACACTAGTCCATAGACTACTGGAAACCACAGACAGACATCTTTTCCAGATACAGATGAAGTCGGGATCTATCTCTACCTTCCCATCATTATCTGCCAGGCCAACATCCTCCAGCAAAGGTGAATTAACACCATTAGGCAGAATGGCTCAGGGAGCGTTCACACAGTTCTGCTGCAGTACAGAAACGTCTGGCAGAGCTACGTTTCTGGAGGCAGCAGGCTCTCCCACTAACTCAGCAAAATCAGTTTCAGCTTAGGGCCCAAGAACCTCTGAAGTACATGAGACGACGCAAAAGCAGGAACACTGTAGTGTGGATGAAGGAATTCCACAGCTGTCCTACCTATGTGACTGGGATATGGCCAATGCAAGTACAGGCACAGGCAAGAAAAATCCAAGGCCCTTTATCCATCTCAAGAAATGTGTCCCTGTAACAGCAACCTTTTTGATTTAGTGACATTCTACCTGTACTTTGCACAGGTACATACTGCTGACCAGCAAATTAACAAAGGCCTTTAACTGCAGCCTGGAAAGTGCTGCTGGTGCCATGACTCAGTGCCATTGAAGCGCCTCAAAAAACAGTCCCTATGTCCCAAAACCTGTCTGAAGTACCTGGATCAGCCGCTACTGTTGTGATTGGATGAGTTATAATGAGAAAGGGTATCTTCAGAACAGTTTTAGGTAAGGGTATGTGCTAACCACTGGCAGTAAGAAAAATCATGTAAACTTGGAAGAATGGTACAGACTTTCCAGGCATGTAATATCCAGTTGTCTCTAAGAGGCAACAACAGCGACAGCCAGCAGTGAATGCCAGGAAGCCTCTGCTGTCGTTTCAAGTATTGTCTTATTTTAATACAATCTTGCTTTTATTTTCACACAGAATCCAGCCTCTTTCCTGCACTGCTGATTTTATGCCTTCTAGGATGCACTGCTGTAAGAAACAGCATTATGATGTGCACAAGCCATATTCCAAAGAACTGGTGATGACATGATATTGTCAGCAGCAGTTTGAATACCCATTCAGCTTAGATGCTGATTAGAGCAGGGGACCTTCCTGTCGTGGTTTAAGCCTCCATAACTCACGCAGTTTTGCTCACCCACTCCCCCCTCTTTCTTCCCCCCACTCCCAAGGGGATGGGAAGGAGAATCAAAAGAATGCAACTCCCACAGGTTGAGATAAGAACAGTTTAGTAACTAAAGTATAACACAAATCACTACTGCTACCACCAATAATAATAATGACAAGAGAAATACAAGGAAAGAATACAATCGCTCACCATCTATACCCAGCCCAACCAAGCAGTGCACCACCTCCTTTCCGGGTCTCTGCTCTCTGTTTTACATCCTGGGCATGACGTGCTGTGGCATGGAATACCTCTTTGGTCAGTTTGGGTCAGGTGTCCTATCTCTGCTCCCTCCCAGCTTCCCCTCCTCCCTGGCAGAGCATGAGACTCAGAAAGTCCTTGGTCAGACCAAAACATTACCAAGCAGTAACTGAAAACACTGGTGTTATCAGTGCTGTTCCCAGGCTGAAATTCAAAAACACAGCACTGCACCAGCGACTAAGAAGGAGAAAAAATGACTGCTACTGCTGAACCCATGACACTTCCCCACAGACATACAGCAATAGAAGGTCTCTGCTGGCTCCAGTAACAATACTGGTCTACGTATTAAAGGAGATTCAAAGAAAAAGCAAGTTATATTTCAGAAAAGCCTATGCAAATGGAAAATCAGGTACATTGTTGTAAGTATCAGGCAGGCAGCCTTTTCTACATGACAGAACATGCTGATATATCCAAGTTCCTCTCACTCCCAACTTTCATGGATATTCCATATAAGCAAAACCCACCACCTTCTGATCATACTGTCTGCCATGTGAATTTGCATGAATCTGATGACACAGAGAAGTTTGCAGCTGGTTTTGATGGTAAACTCCTTCCTTGAACATCCACATACAACACTGCACAGTGACCCTCCCACAAAGAACACTCAGTCTGAAAGCCGCATGGCAGGACAGAAGTGTAGCATGAGATGAATGTGTCTCCTGTCAGCATTCAGTAATGCATCAAGTCATAGAATCATAGAGAATCATAGAACAGTTAGGGTTGGAAAGGACCTTAAGATCATCCAGTTCCAATCCCCCTGCCAGGGGCAGGGACACCTCACACTAAACCATGTCACCCAAGACTCTGTCCAGCCTGGCCTTGAGCACCACCAGCGATGGAGCGTTCACAACTTCCCTGGGCAACCCATTCCAGTGCCTCACCACCCGTACAGGAAAGAATTTCTTCCTCATATCCAATCTAAACTTCTCCTGTTGAAGTTTGAACCCATTACCCCTTGTCCTATCACTACAGTTCCTCATGAACAGTCCCTCCCCAGCATCCGTACAGGCCCCCTTCAGATACTGGAAGGCTGCTATGAGGTCTCCATGCAGCCTTCTCTTCTCCAGGCTGAACAGCCCCAACTTTCTCAGCCTATCTTCATACGGAAGGTGCTCCAGTCCCCTGATCATCCTCGTGGCCCTCCTCTGGACTTGTTCCAACAGTTCCATGTCCTTTTTATGTTGAGGACACCAGAACTGCACACAGTACTCCAAGTGAGGTCTCACAAGAGCAGAGTAGAGGGGCAGGATCACCTCCCTCGACCTGCTGGTCACACTCCTTTTGATGCAGCCCAGCATACAGTTGGCTTTCTGGGCTGTGAGCGCACACTGCTGGCTCATGTTCCTTTTCTCATTGACCAACACCCCCAAGTCCTTCTTTGCAGGGCTGTTCTGAATCTCTTCTCTGTCCAACCTGGAGCTGTGCCTGGGATTGCTCAGACCCAGCTGTAGGACCTTGCACTTGGCATGGTTAAACTTCATCAGGTTGGCATCAGCCCACCTCACAAGCATGTCAAGGTCCCTCTGGATGGCATTCCTTCCCTCCAGCATATCAACCGAACCACACAGCTTGGTGTCATTGGCAAGCTTGCTGAGGGTGCACTCAATCCCACTGTCCATGTCACTGACAAAGATGCTGAACAAGATCGGTCCCAGCACCAATCCCTGAGGGACACCACTCGTTACTGGTCTCCAGCTGGACATTGAGCCATTGAGCACAACTCTTTGCATGCGGCCATCCATCCAGTTCTTTATCCACCGAGTGGTCCATCTATCAGATTGACGTCACTCCAACTTAGGGACAAGGATGTCATATGAGACAGTGTCAAACGCTTTGCACAAGTCCAAGTAGGTGACATCAACTGCTCTACCCCTGTCCATCAGTTCCGTAGCCCCATCATAGAAGGCCACCAGATTGGTCAGGCAGGATTTCCCCTTAGTGAATCCATGCTGGCTGTCACCAACCACCTTGTTGTTTCTCATGTGCCTCAGCATGCCTTCCAGGAGAATCCACTCCAAGATTTTGCCAGGCACAGAGGTGAGGCTGACTGGTCTGTTGTTCCCTGGTTCATCCATTTTGCCTTTCTTAAAAATGGGGGTTATATTTCCCTTTTTCCAGTCATTGGGAACTTCACGTGACTGCCATGATTTTACAAATACGGTGGACAGGGGCTTAGCAACTTCATTTGCCAGGTCCTTCAGGACCCGTGGATGGATTTCATCAGGTCCCATGGACTTGTATACGTTCAGGTTCCTAAGATGGTCTCGAACCCGATCGTCTCCTACAGTGAGCCCAGGGTCTTCATTCTCACTGTCCCTGCGTCTGCCTTCCAAGTCTTGGGTGGTGTGGTCAGAGCATTCTCCGGTGAAGACTGAGGCAAAGAAGTCGTTAAGAACCTCAGCCATCTCCAAATCCAGGGTAGCCAGTTCTCCCGATAGCTTCCGGAGAGGGCCCACGTTGTCTCTAGTCTGCCTTTTATTTGCAGTGTACCTATAGAATCCCTTCCTGTTATTCGTAACATCCCTAGCCAAGTTTAATTCTAAGTGGGCCTTAGCTTTCCTAACCTGGTCCCTAACTTTCCGGACAAACCATTTGCTTCAGCAGCTTATAGACTCACCCTACTTAAATTTATAATACTTAAATGTGCAAGGTCCTATCCTTTTGCCTTTTTACGACTAGAAAACTAGGTTATTGTGGACAGCTCACGTATCTTCTTTCTGCAGATGAAGTAGATGCTTCTGTGGGGTTTGCACTACCAATTAACTTTCACAAGTAATGAGGTTCAATCCCCCTGAGAAAGCCTGCTTCATCTGTGATGTACTCCCTGCAGAAATGTGGAAATCTGGCAGCTCATGTTCAGATTTATTAGATTATTTTTATTTTTTTTAATATTCTTTGAGAAGCTATGGGAATAAAAATTTGCCATGGGAGCCTTTCTACTGTTTTTCTCTCTGGGAGAAATACTATATAATCAGTGAAGAGTGTTTTGACACTAAGAAAGGTAATACTATTTTATAATCAGTGCCAAACAAAGCTATGTGTATTAAAAATGTTCAGCCAATCTCACTAGACGACAATGAAGATAAATGATTGTTGTGAATTATTTTAGGACTGCTACTGTAAGATGTCTCGTTTTCTCAGGTATTACAGGTAGTGAAATTTATGATTTACTCTGGCTTTTATTCACTGCCACTGTAATAAAAACCCCCAACAATGTGGCAGCAATATAAAAGGTCTCCTATCAACATGAATAGTGTCAGCCTGTGGATCTGTATGTTTTCACCCGAGTTCACGTAAATCAGAAGTTAACAACTTAAAAATGAATTATACTGAAAGAAGATCAAGAACGAAGGAATCAGACCTAGACATTGATTCTGCATGCCCTTTGCTAATTAAACCAGCTCTGCTATTGTTTATACCCTAAATAAATGCTATCACAATCATTTGGATATAATAAACAGCTCTTGCAGATGACTGACTGCTAAAGAGGAGACAAAAAAAAAGGTGTATAACGGCCACACTAAAAGGCTTTGATAACAACACAGCAACTTCATAAACTCGTGCCCTGCAGTAACACAAGTGAACATTCAGCATACCACAAGTAACAAAGGCAAATGTGGATGACTTCATCAGCCATTAAGTCTGCTGTGCCCTGATCTAACAGCATGATTCAAAATTAAAATCAAGGAAATTTGTCAACAAGCATTTCCTCAGCTCAGAAGAATCCCCAATTGTTGTGGCTTTTGCTGTGCACCCATTTGGGAGTGTCAAACAGGCCATGAATGGGGAGGATCCTGAGCAGACTGTCACTCTATTTTTACCAATTCCAAATCAATAAAATGAGTCCTTTGTGGCAGAGGCTTAGTCTGTATCAGTTTTACTTTATGCTAGGGACTGGAGCTGATATGCACCATCAGACCCTAGGGTGGAAAGGAAAATAAGGAGTTTCATCTCCTCCTCCATCCAGACCTTCCAGGTTCAAAACAAGCAGAGCAGGCCCCTGTGAATTTAGAGGTCCCGAGGACGGAAATTCAGAGTGCTCTTCAGTGCCTGTGTAAAGATGCCCTTCAGTGATGGGAGTTACATGGAGAGCCAGGAACAGATTAGATTAATATTCATAATTCAAAGGTAGGATTAAGAAGTAACTGACAGTCTGAGGATGTAATTTTTAAGACAGAATGACACAGTCCCATATCATCTAAAGAGCACCTTCTCAAACTGCCCCCATACTTCACACCCACTTTTTCCCTTCCCTTAAATGTTAAAAGAGCTGGGGAAGAGGCCTAATGCACAGAAATTGCATATGGATACATACCCTTTTCCCATGTATTTGTGAAAAAACTGGAGCTGTGAAATACACAGGAAAAAGTGCATAGAGAACAAGTTATTTCAGGGCATATTTTACTCCTCTAGCCAATAAACATCTCACACACAGGGCAGCATTTGAATTTTCTGATCTGGAATCTTCTCATGTAAATACAGAGCGAGTTTTCATTACCAAAAAGGGCACATCGTACACATCTTTACCAGCTTCACATTCTGCTTTACCAATGAATTCATTTTTTCAGTAATTAATGTATTGAAATGTTATTTTTAAAACTTCTCCTTTTAATCTTATGAACTGCAATATACCCTAAGATCTTTATTCTAGTTCCACCCTTTAAAAATCTGCTTTTTGGCAGGGGTTCAAAGAAGCAAGTGTTTCCATAAACTGCAAGTGCAAATATGTCTCATAAAATATGTTGCACACAGAGAATTGGGGAGACATTTAAGAAAATACCACTCCACAGAGCAGTGATATGGATTACAGGGAAGATTTGTTTTATACATCACTACTTACAAACAGTTTTTTTCTGCCCAAAATGCTATTTTTTCAGAGGACTCTGTTAAGCTGTGTAACAGGGAAGTCTCTTTGTACTCCCAATTTTTTGGCTTTGAAGGGTCTCAGTTTAACATAAAATTTAAGGATTAAAAAAACCAAATAACAGTAACAGAGAAGCAAAGATAGAAACCAAATTAAAGCATGTGAAGTAACAAAAAGCACTCTACCCATGGCTGGTAATCCCCACTATACAGACATGGGAAAAGATGGAAAGAAACTGAGTTAACCTGCCTAAACTCACATACAAACAGGACAGCAAGGCACAGAATCCTATTTCTGCCTCCCAGCCCCACACCAAGCTACAGTTCTTAGAAATGGGGGAAAAAAAGGTCACAAAAAGCATAGTCCTATAAAAGAGAGGGTAGGAGAGAACAGTTTCACTAAGGTAAATACTTGTTTGTGAAGATTACTGCCTGTCTCACCAATACCCTAGTGACTACCCTGTCTGCACCCATAATTAGGGCAAGCCCCTCTGTAACTGCATGAGGTCATGTTTTTGTTTCAAGCAGCAGTAAATTACCATGCTTGTTATCACTTCTTTACACAGATTCCCTCAAAAATTAGATTATCTCTAGGGCATCATCGTTTGCTATTTTGTCATTTTCAGCATCACCCTCAATACAGCAGGAAAGAAAGCCAAAAACAAAAAAAAAATTAAATCAGCATTTAGGGTTTGTGAAACAATGATATTCATGTATTAGCAAGGAAAAAAAAGTGAAAGCAGCAGATCATTCTGGAACTGCCAATTTTCTATATCCTTTGAGGATTAGATGCAAGCTTATAATTTCAGTGAGCAATTATCTAAATAGAAATGCTCTAATTGCACTAGAATTGTGTTTTCTCTGGAGTGTTATTTCTTTCAAGTATCCTGCTGTTTATTTATATTCAGCTAAATAAAAGGTACACTGAGCTACCCAGCGATTTACACTGCAGTAGGGATGTTACCATCGGTACACAGGAGATTGCTGGTAAAGCACAGAAAACCCTCTAGGCTGTTCTAACTTACTAGAACTAAGCCCATTCCAGTCTCGGTCTTATAAACTCAGTTTAATAAAGAAAACAAAGCCATTCTTGCTTCATGATTGTCAATAAACTGCTTTGTTGCCTCTGGAATCACTGCCAGCGCAGGGAGAAGCTGGGAAAAAATTAGGCATGATGCATAACTACCAAAGGAAAGCAGCTTACCTGGCTTGGTACCCCACATGTCTGGAAGCCACAAATAGGTCAGGGGAGAGACTGCTGCAAAACACAGCCACACACATTGAAGGAACACACATTGTTCCTTCAGCAGAGATAGTAGTTTACACTGATCATTTCAACATGCCTCGACGGCTGCTATAATCAATATTACAGATATACTGGGAAAGAGAACAGCACTAAGACAAAGAGCCAGTACACGAAAGACCTAACACTTGCTTATTAAAGTTGTGTGCCTCGGAAGAGCAGAAAGGTTACAAGGGCTGGCCTCTATCGTTATGTACCTTACGCACCATTGCACAAGAGAAGTTCCATCTTAAAGGTTAATAAGCCTGTAACATGTGCACATATTTGAGGGGGAATGCAAAAATTCACCTTTACAGGGAATTGTGATGATTGCCCAAAAATGGGTCCAATCCATCTCTTTACAGAATTATAGCAAAATATCAACAAGGAAAAGCAACAAGAGGAAACAGAGATTGTTGCATACTGCCTCAGAAACAAAATGAAGCACATTAGTCTAGAAAGTTGAAGTGGCAACTCCACAAAATGGTATGCAATTCTTACAGGGTCAGGCAACCGAAGAAGTTTCCTATGGCACATATCTGCATCAAAAGATACTTAATATCTTAATTTGTGCCTATTTGGTTTTATACACAGTAATGGAGATACAGAAAAGGGGGGAAGGCCCAAAACTAAGAGAGCTTAGAAAAAGATAATATTCAGTTCAATGCATGAAATTATTCAGTTTCAGGGGCATTAAGTATCAAGTCAGGAATAATTCCCTAGAAATGTCACTGCATTTTCCAAATTCCAATCAACAGTAACTGCTTTGCATTAACAGAAAAGAAACAGTGAATAGCATGTTCCTCTTAATGTGCTATCATAGATTAAGAACTTGACAGGAGCAGTAAGTGAAGAGGATGTTTATCTGGTTTAACTTCATTTCTGTGTAGAATAAATTCTGCAATTCAGTTTAGCCATTTTCAAACTGGACAACAGCTTTTGTAACCATGGGCCAGTTCTTATTTCAAATCAAAAAAGCTTGACAAATAGGAGTTCGTGTACAAGCCTAACTTTAGTACAAATTTTACCATGCAAAAGATGCTGAGAGCACCTCTTGATGAACCATGGGTATCTGTGACACAGGTCCCAACAATAAAAGACAAAAATATGTTAACTACAATAAGCAACTAAAGTAACTAAAACCATGACGGCAAATAAATTCCAGTCCCTGACAGGGACTTAAAAACATACATTTCAGAAATACACCTACTTTAAGCTAATTTTCTGTGCTGCAGTGAACATTATCAGCAGAGAAACAGTATCTACTCGCCTGTCCTTTAACAATGAGGAAGATGACTGGGAGGAAAATAAACATAATTTCTTGTCTAAAACCATCACTCAAATTGATGGAGCAATAGAATTTTTCCACAGCTGAATTAAAGTAGATACACACCTGCTAATTTTATTGCTTCCTCTATTTACCCAGCTGAAGTGAGAACCTTTAGAGCCTGGGACATTCAACCCAGAGCAGACAAATCCTACTTAAGCATACGCAAAACATGAAACAGTGGCAAAAAAAGGGCCTGCAGAAGCAGACTGAGGGAAAAATCCTACTTAACCAACTGGAAGCTTTTCTGGCACAGAAACAAAAGGTTTATCACCATGCTTCACTTCAGAAATATTATTGCCTCACAACATTACAAAATTTTCATACATAAAATTTTCTAAGGCTGGTGCATTTAAATGACTAAGCTTTTGGTATAGGAGGAACAAATAAGTCTTTGCTGCCTTCTTCTTCATGCTGGCTCCCTCAGAGCCATGCACTCAAGAATGCATAATCTGCATGCAGAAGCAGAAATTCACTATATGAATTGGATATTTTTCCCCTTCAAAAGGCTATAAAGAAAAGAGCAAGGGAATGCCATGCAGATGATACAGGGTCCTGGACAGCAGAACACTCAGGAATCCCAGGCAAGAATGTGCCAGGGAAGAACTTGGTGTTTAGAACATCACACCCAGATTTTGGGGGTTTACCTTTTGCAGGTTCTGCCTGTTTAGCATTGCTCTGGAGGAGTTCCACATCAGTATTCAAAACCAAAGCTTTCATGGCACTTTAATGACATTGGGATCCCCAGTCCTTTGAAGAAAACCAGGTTCTTTACATGTGCTCAGAGTTTCATGCATGTTTGTCTTCACGTACTGCTCATGCTTTATTATTTTGATACAGATACCAAGATATTCAGTGGTGGAAAGAAAAGGCTTTCCTGAAGTGTAAATTCATACCTTGTTCTGTCTTCCACAAAATGAATTCTTCACCACCTAGTCTGCAAAATATGGTTACACAATTGCTCTTGCAAATTACAGCAATCACTCAGATTTTCAGAACCCAAGTCTATTCAGAAACACCAGATTTAGAATTGAAAACCTGGAGAATACACAATAAAGCACTCCCTAAAATTCTGAACATAGATGGTAGCAAACCATAACATTCTAGCAATATTTTTCATCATTTATTCTCAGCATATAGCAAAGACAAAGAACATCTTGTATTTGATCATAAAGTATTTATTATTTATTCCCCATTAAGTTCAATTATGTTGTTCGCATTGCCAGTAAGTCTTTCTCTGGTAGGTTCATTCAGTTAGGCACATTGTCTTTCAGCAGAGCAAGGATTTTAGGACTGTGTTATCTGTCAACTGAATCTGTCAATTTAATGTGTTCTGGGATCAGCTTGCAGTTGGCTACTAAGCAATTTGTTAATACGCTATCAAAATCATTGGAATGACAGTAACTTGTCATAATACTGCCAAGTTACCTACTTTCCAGATGAGTTTATGCTTCTTGACCTGCTAGCTTCATTGAATACAAGTTAGAAGTTTCCTGGGTAAGATGGGAAATAATTTTTGAGATCCCTAATTTCAAGACAAAATATGAAGAACAGTTTTTTCTCCACAGTTTAATTTGGTATTTTAATTTTTACAAAACAATTCAAGGAAGAGGCAGTATCTCAAAGGTTCTCAGTTTCCAAGATACTTAATGAACAACCTCTGGATTCTGCAGCCACAGTTTGTATCTCAGGCTTACATTCTGCTTCATCTTTGCTTCATTATCTCCATCTCAGTGGAAGACAGTTACACAGATTTCTGTGTTATTACTGGTTGCAGTAGTATTGTATTTCTATTTATTATTAGCACAGCATTCTCTCATCACATTCCTTTCTAGCTGCTTCAATGCTGCTGACTTTCTTAAATACATTCTTTGAACTGTGCTCCCAATTTCCTGTGAGTAAGATTCTCTCTTATTTGCAGCCACCTCCTAAGATAGTCTTCCCCTTCTCATACATATTCAAATATCAAAAGGAATTTGTATTTCTCCTGTGTCTTATTAATTTTTGGAAGCTAAAAAAAAAAATTGACTTAAAGCAAAAACCGAAGCAGTGTTCCAGTCATATTCCTCACATATACCAGAAACAGTGGATGTTGCCTTCCTAGTGGAATCTTACCCAGTTTAATTTGATAATGGTGGCTAATACAAACCAACAGATAGGCAGCGGCCCCTTTTCACAGAGAACACAACCAATCTATCAGGGAACACACAGCTTTGAACAGTTATACCAACATAAGAAATTATTCATGCTCTGTGTTTATCAATACTCCCTCTGCTTATGAACAGGTACTTTCAATCCCCTCCAGTGCACTAGCTACCTTCTTGAATCAATGATACTGGGATACAAACCATTTTCACTACTTTATTCATTACCAGTCATAACCCTTCACCCACAGCAAGCAGAATGCATGTGTGCAAAAGCAAGCAGTGTATTCCCATTTTATTGCCACATTTTATGATCTGCAGCAATAGTAGTTTTCCTTCACAGAACATATTTGAAGCCATCACTGCCGTCATGAACTCTTCTTCTCTGACATAAATGAAGGCAATGATCATGCTGTCTCCAAATTCCACGTTTTCCATATTACTTTTCTCCTGTCTTAAACCAGTCCCTAAGTGAAGATATTTAATGGCAAACGCAGGTGTAGCTACACAAAGTTGACACTAAAAGCTCTAGAAACAAGTAAAGCACCAGTTTTGAAAATTTCACCAGTTTGGAACTCTTTTCAAAATTTATGAAAAGCCAAAAAGAGATACTGACATTAAAAACAAAGAAATAATTGAAAAGCTGTATTAAATGTATGCATCATGTAGCACAAAGGCAAGAGGTATCAAATGAGTTTGCATTAAACAAGGGAACTTCAAGAAAAAAAGAACAACAATGGCATAATGTAGTGTATTTATACTTGGGTTAGATCCAGCTGATTGCTTTGGAAAGGATTTTGCTCAGAGTGAGAAGTGAATGGAGGGAGGGAGATCAGGAATAAGGAGTGTGTTTGTCATTAAGAAAAATAATCTGGAAGAATGTAATGAGTAGTCAATGTGTTATGTTGCAGTAAACACGTATTTAAAAAAATACTATAGCAGCATCTTCATTCCATTGATTGTTAGTAAGTAGAAGGCAAACAAATGTTTCTTTGCAGAACAAGGATTTGGAGTCCTGCCAGAAATGGTCACATCTAACACGTTATTTATGACTGTATAAAGTGCAAGAATATTAGTCCTTTAATGAATAGCTGGAGGATGTCTGTTACAAGATATGAAACGATCCTAACTTCTTAAAGGTAAAGAAGGTTAAAAATGGGAGTTTCTTCACTCAGGAAGTTGTGAGCACAGAGCAGTCACCACCTCAGGTCTACAGAATGGCATTTTCTAGCTTCTGCTAAAACAGCCGTCACAGGCATCGTTGACAGCCTTTTTAATTTAAGATCTCACACTGCCTTCTCCTTGTCATCTCCAACAAACCCCCATCAATGTATGTGAAATCACAACTTACCCATCTCTCACAAAAAACTTCAGTCTGGGACAGAGTTGTGTAACCACAAGTTACATACGTAATTTGCACAAGTCCATGGGACCTGATGAAATCCACCCACAGGTCCTGAAGGACCTGGCAAATGAAGTTGCTAAGCCTCTGTCCATCATATTTGAAAAATCATGGCAGTCAGGAGAAGTTCCCGATGACTGGAAAAAGGGGAATATAACCCCCATTTTCAAGAAGGGCAAAATGGATGAACCAGGGAACTACAGACCAGTCAGCCTCACCTCTGTGCCTGGCAAAATCTTGGAGTGGATTCTCCTGGAAGGCATGCTGAGGCACATGAGAAACAACAAGGTGGTTGGTGACAGCCAGCATGGATTCACTAAGGGGAAATCCTGCCTGACCAATCTGGTGGCCTTCTATGATGGGGCTATGGAACTGATGGACAGGGGTAGAGCAGTTGATGTCACCTACTTGGAATTGTGCAAAGCGTTCGACAGTGTCTCTCACATGACATCCTTGTCCCTAAGTTGGAGAGACATCAATCTGATAGACGGACCACTCGGTGGATAAAGAACTGGCTGGATGGCCGCACGCAAAGAGTTGTGCTCAATGGCTCAATGTCCAGCTGGAGACCAGTAACGAGTGGTGTCCCTCAGGGATAGGTGCTGGGACCGATCTTGTTCAACATCTTTGTCGGTGACATGGACAGTGGGATTGAGTGCACCCTCAGCAAGCTTGCCAATGACACCAAGCTGTGTGGTTCGGTTGATGATGCTGGAGGGAAGGAATGCCATCCAGAGGGACCTTGACATGCTTGTGAGGTGGGATGATGCCAACCTGATGAAGTTTAACCATGCCAAGTACAAGGTCCTACACCTGGGTCTGAGCAATCCCAGGCACAGTTCCAGGTTGGGCAGAGAAGAGATTCAGAGCAGCCCTGCAAAGAAGGACTTGGGGGTGTTGGTCAATGAGAAAATGAACATGAGCCGGCAGTGTGCGCTTGCAGCCCAGAAAGCCAACTGTATCCTGGGCTGCATCAAAAGGAGCGTGACCAGCAGGTCGAGGGAGGTGATCCTGCCCCTCTACTCTGCTCTCCTGAGACCTCACTTGGAGTATTGTGTGCAGTTCTGGTGTCCTCAAAATAAAAAGGACATGGAACTGTTGGAATAAGTCCAGAGGAGGGCCACGAGGATGATCAGGGGACTGGAGCACCTCCCGTATGAAGATAGGATGAGAAAGTTGGGGCTGTTCAGCCTGGAGAAGAGAAGGCTGCATGGAGACCTCATAGCAGCCTTCCAGTATCTGAAGAGGGCCTATAGGGATGCTGGGGAGGGACTCTTCATGAGGAACTGTAGTGATAGGACAAGGGGTAACGGGTTCAAACTTAAACAGGGGAAGTTTAGACTGGATATGAGGAAGAAGTTCTTTACTATAAGGGTGGTGAGGCACTGGAATGGGTTGCCCAGGGAAGTTGTGAACGCTCCATCGCTGGTGGTGTTCAAGGCCAGGCTGGACAGAGTCTTGGGTGACATGGTTTAGTGTGAGGTGTCCCTGCCCCTGGCAGGGGGGGCTGGAACTAGATGATCTTAAGCTCCTTTCCAACCCTAACTATTCTATGATTCTCTATGATTCTAAGCAGCAGGCTTCTCCCCTGCCTTTCTTCACAGAGCTACATCCACTAGCCTACTCTTCTTCCTCCTCCCTCCGTACCCATGGACATTACCCAAAGGGCTCTTCTCAGCCCACCACTTTTTCACATTTTCTGCTTTTATCTTTTGTTCACCTCATTTACTCAAGTGGTCTCTCCTCAAGCAGGAACTGACAATTCCTGTTCTGTGTGTCTCTATCCTGCCACTTTCCTCTCTTCTCACAGATACTGCAATACTAAATATAAGAGAATTACACATTAATCCCCCCTAATCTCATTGCAATCATGCCTTTCTCTCCAAAAGGAAGCTTTTACCCTACCACAAGTGAAGGTTTTGAGAGAGAGCAGCCATAAGATAGGGGTTTCTTTCTTTTATGTATACCTCACTTATTTTTCACTTTTTTATAATTTACTGTGATATTTAAAAATGCATATTAAAGAAAAGGAGAAAATTCCCTTTGGTGCTTTATTCAAACCAGGAGATGAAACAGGACACAAAGAAACAATAGCTTTTGTTGCTGTTGTTCTGAAGACATCTGAAATTTCATGAGATGCATATCTATCTGTATATGCAATCTAATCATATGTTATCTACTGCTGACACTGAATGTTGTGAAGCAGCACGGGGTCACAGGGCTTGTTGCTTAAATTCTGGTTTTACATTATTTGTGCCCCTTTAAAGCAGCTCCCCATCTTCCTAAAGAACAGCTGTTCCCAGCCATCAGACTTTGCTGCCTCCATTATAACTACCAACCATGCCTGGCTAACTACCTGCTCAACCCAGTTATCCAGTTTCCAACACATCCCAGCTCAGTGCAGTGTATTTGGCATCATGTATCATACACATCCTGCAAAAAATTTCTATCAAGCATAATCACAGCTCTTAAAACTCAAAACTTTGCCACACAATTATAGGGTCTCCACATTTCCAGAATTACACTGCCTCCTCCTCCACCCCCAATCCAGCTCCTCGTCAGTCTCCAGCATGACTCAACTCAGTTGAAAAGCAGCAGGTTTACAAGTCATTTCATTTCTTTCAAGTGGGATACATCATACGGAGGAAATAAATAAAGTGTTTTACAGAAGTTATTTGCAGTGCTTGGTCCCTGGTGGATAATACTGTCTATCTGGTTCCATAAGCTGCTTCTAACTGGGATTTTTTCTGCATTTTGGCTTTACCAGAGAGATAAACCAGTTTGAAGCCCACTCTGTGATGGCTACAGAACAATGTCCAGTAGCATGTCAACATTTCCTCCTAATTCTCTGAGGTAACAAACGTATTTTGGAACTATTCCTGCTGTTACAATTACTGCCTTATCTCCAAGACCACGGGCAGGGTAGAAACTGCCTTTGCACAAATGCATTTTTCCTAAGCTCCTGTGCTAAGCACCATCTTTTACTTCCCCAACCCCCGAGCTTCTGCTAAACTCTGAGGTTTTCAACACATCTTTAACAATTTCACTTCCAAATAGTCAGCAGCTTACTGGCTATCCATGAGATGCTTATGTATATACTCTTCTTTGTCTCTCTCTCACTGGCCTATTGTTAGTGTGGTGAGATGTGTTAAAATTTGTACAAAAGGAGAAAAACAGAAAATGACTGTCATGTATCATCCAGAGGAAAATGAAGTTAAAGTACCTTATTTTCAGTAGTCATGAGGGATTGAAACCAGAAGCAAACATTTATCTGGATGTTGCAGAAACTGATAAGTCATTAAGATTGCAGCTTCTTTCTCCTTTATTTTTTGCCACCAAAAGCCCCATGGTGTTAAAATTTTGAGGATGAATTATGCCAAGTTTAGAGTATCCCCTGCTAGCTGCTACTTGCCCTTACTTCTAGGCAAATTACTGGAACTGATAGCTGTCAGCACTGTGCAGAATGAAGAGCCCTCTTGGTAAAGCATCCCCAAACCTATAAAAATAACTGCAAAAGAATCAGATGGGTTAGGTGTGAAAAAAGAGCACTGTGGGCTAACAGAGGAGAGATGGTTCATTGAATTGAAAGCGGCCAGGTAGTAGCTGAAATTTCAGTATTATAAATAGGGCATTATGTAGCTGAACTAAAAATAGGAGTTTTATTTTTACTTAATGTTCCTCACTGCTGGCTGCTGACCTAGAGAAAGAGGATTCAGAAAGGAGAATTAAACAATTCCCGACAACCATACAAAGCAAAACCACTAGACTGGCTCCAGTGCCTGTTTGTAAACCAAGAACAATACATTTTTCAAACCAATTTCAAAAGATGTCTAATTGAAAGAACTCCCTAATGTTGCTGTGAAAAGAATGTAATAGAGTACAATTTCTGCAGAAAACCAACTGCAGTTACAAATTCCTTGTCTACATACTCGTTTGTAACAGAAAATGGCTAGTGCATCTGATGATACTTCATGCACTTTACATGTATGCAACTGCTGTCCTATGCTGTAAGCAGTCACTGCCCTACAGTAATAATGTTATCATTACAGCACTCAGTTTCAAGTCCAGATTGAGGGGCCTGGCATAGGCTTGGAAGAAAACACTGTGTCAACCGGCCACCTGCCAACTGTCTCAGGGCAGTATCTTGCGTTCTTCCCTTTCCTAAGGACCAATTTTACACTTAAACTGAGAATCCTAATCTAGCTATGGTAAAATGGCAGCTTGCATGGCCAGCTGCTATGGTGATGTTCATACTTTGTTTCATATAATAAATAAATAAATGAATAAATGAATATTAAACTATCACAAGCCTAAACCAC
This sequence comes from Ara ararauna, assembly GCA_028858755.1. Taxonomy (NCBI): domain Eukaryota; kingdom Metazoa; phylum Chordata; class Aves; order Psittaciformes; family Psittacidae; genus Ara; species Ara ararauna. Next base: position 7,409,365 of record CM054410.1, on the reverse strand, counting down.
CAAATTTGTATTTAGTTTCAAGCCCACACATTGAATCCTCAGGGCAAAAGAGACTTGAAACCATAGTTTTGGTTCTGCTTACAAAGATAAGAGGAAGCTGTAAAATAAAACCAGATCTGAATCTGAACATAAGTTCACAGATGTTTAAGTCCACGGCTTTTTTTCGGGGGGGGGGGAGGGCATTACTAGCTAAAATCTAAGTGTCTCAATAAATTTGAGGTTTACCAGCCCATTTTCGGCTACATCTGCTAAATACTGGATCTTTGCAATGTACCATAGACCCCAAGGGGCTATGTTGAAGCATTTATTCATCACCACTTTCACAGGAAGCTAAAATGAAGATGAGAATATGGTGATTTAACTTTGCAGAGTAAGCCATGATTATTTAAAAGAGTTTATGGCAACAACAAAAAATAACTTGCATTACCTGTCATTGCTGGTGAGTTTGAAATAAAGGCATTTATTATAAGAGATTATTACAATTATTTAAGGACTACACACTATCTGTGTAGTCTGTATGTAAATCTACTAGCCAGTCATGCTTTCTCTTGGGCTGAAAAATGGCAAATTCTTGATTTGCTGTATTTGTACACCATTTGCCTCCTTTATTAGGATTATCAATCTGATTTGTTTGGGAATGGCAAGACTCAGAACATAATTCTGCACTTAGCTTAAATAATTCTAGAACACAGGTTAGCACAGAAGCAAATAACAATTCCAAACTCCTTGCTGCTGCTCCTAAGATATTTTCGCTTCTCTCACTGTCAAAGCCAAGTAAAACACTCTCAAATTAAAATTCATTTTACAGTGTCTCAAAAGATAACAGAAAGATTCATGTATTTTGTTTTCTCTCTTGATTTTAGGTAACATTTTTTCACTTTCCATATGCTAAATCAAAACCCCAAAATAAAAGTAAGCGCCATCACTAAGGCTGCACTGTGTACTACTGCTAGGTTTCAGTACAGGAGGCAGCTTCAGAGGAAAGCAAGAACCATACACTACACCTTCTGTACTTGAAATAATGGCTACATTTGGTATTTCCCTTCTGCTGTTGTACTAATTTTTATACATTTATAAATACACATATATATACATACACACACAACACCACTTTAATGTAGCTTTGGATGTTACTAATAATTTCAACAAACCTACATTGCTGCCTTTACTTTTCCCCCTTTCCTACTAATTTACTCATATAAACCAGACAAGAACTGCTGTGCAACTTCTGGAACCCTCTTGGCTGCAAATCGGAAGCAACAGAACAAAGGAAAGGACACAGCAGAGACCTAAGTTCATGTCACCTGCGCTTGCCAAGCATTACCCACATCTCTTAAGCACCATTGTGATGAAAGGACATAAGAAAAATTCAATTTAGCAGCAATCCAATACACTATAACTGGCCTGTTGATCTATAACCACAAACAATGCAAGCCCCATCAAGCCACAAAAGAAAGCCCCTACGAGTTATGTCCCAATTTCTTCCCAGATACTCCACGTGTTTAAAACAGAGATATTTTCACATGGCCAAGATTCCCCGCCTGCCATTCTGCTCAAAGGGAGAATTCTCACTTGACTTGCGCATATGGCCTTTCTGCTTCCCTGGTCTAATGTCTACTGTACGACTTCCGCATGCAGCATCTTCTCACACATGGCAAGACATAACAAACAAGAAATAACATTACAACATCTCCAGTAAGTATTGGACACTGGAACTGGTTTCCACTTGATGCAACACTCCCTGCAACAATAAACAATATTCCAACTAAGAGATTTAGTTCAACCCCATCATTTTCCCCCTCACCTTGAACACAGCCCCAAGCACAGAAAAGAGCCCCTGAACACAAATCCCCACGAAGAAAAATTTGAGCGAGAACATTTTGCTCTCGTTATAACTAGAAGATGATTTAAGAGTTTCCATTTTGAATACCAAGAAGCCCCAGAGGAAAGTCTCAAACTTCCTTGTTGCTACCCCTCTCTAGCCTTCCTGCCATCTATTTTTGGCCATCCTGCGAAACAGAACCAAGAGCAGCACAGCTGCACCAAAGGAAGGGCAAAATGGCTTTCTGAAGAAACTCACAGCACTTGAATCGTTTCCTCACACCAAATATCCCAACTCCAAACAGCCTCTTCGATTTTCCTACTCAAACTTCCCTATCACAAAAAGTACCTCAAGCTCCAATCGCCACAACCGCCATCTGCGAGCTGTATGACAGCAAACAGAGAACAGGTTTTGGACTGTTGGCTGTCACATACCACATACTTGTATATCCACCTAAATGAAGCCACTGCAGACCAATTATGAAGGATCTGTTACTCCATTTGGAATTACCCATTTGGGGATTTGATTTCTGATTTGTTTTCCTCTGAGGTTTTTTTGGAAGCACTAGTGGGATGAAGCTTAAATTAAATTGGGACCGTCGGCATCCCAAGGACAACTATTCAGTAGCACAAATTTAATATTGATTTAATATGATTATGTGGGCTGCTTGTAACTGCAGCTGTCTAACTAACACCACTTACGCACAAAGTACTTTCTATATTCATTACCAGTAGTGTTAGAAGCAATCCAAAATACAGAAAAATCATCTAGAGAAATATTTAGCGCTGAGAGCTACAGAAAAGTGTAGGAATTAAAAGGTGGAATTCACAGAGACAATTTAGGTGGATCGTTAGGTGGATCACACACAAAGTCAAAGGTGCCCCTCGATAAATCATTGCAATATTACAAAATACACAACGCAAGTGACAGACCAAGCACCACGCTAACCAAAATGAACCACAAATGGAACAAACTGCAACAACACCAACTGTCTTTGAGGATGACCTTATACTCTCGGCTGCTTCCAGAGCCAGGCGCAAATATCCCGCTGAACTTTGGAGAACAGGAGCGCCTGCACTGGTGCACATCATTGCTGTTTGTGAAACACTAGTGTAGCTATAACTACTACAAATCATGCGGGGTGTTGTTGTGGTTTAAGCCTCTCAGCCACACAGTTTTGCTCACTCACTCCCCCCTCTTTCTTCCCCCTGCTCCCAGGGCAATGGGGAGGAGAATTGAAAGAATGCCCACAGGTTGCGATAAGAACAGTTTAGTAACTAAAGTATAACACAAATCACTACTGCTACCACCAATAATAATAATGACAAGAGAAATACAAGGAAAGAATACAATCGCTCACCACCTATACCCAGCCCAACCAAGCAGTGCACCACCACCCTTCCGGGTCTCTGCCCTCCGTTTTACATCCTGGGCATGACGTGCTGTGGTATGGAATACCTCTTTGGTCAGTTTGGGTCAGGTGTCCTGTCTCTGCTTCCTCCCGGCTCCCCTCCTCCCGGGCAGAGCATGAGACACAGAAAGTCCTTGGTCAGACCAAAACATTCTAAGCCATAACTATAAACATTGGTGTTATCAGCGCTGCTCCCAGGCCCAAAATGAAAACCACAGCGCTGCACCAGCTACCAAGGAGGAGAAAAATGACTGCTGCTGCTGAACCCATGACAGGTGCGCAAGAGCGAGGTGTAGCCTTCTAACCCTACCAAGACACACAGGATGACGGATGGAAACCATGCCATTCCTACTGCGGTTTGTGACCACACACGCTCAGCACAGCAAAGCCCAACCAAGTTTGCTGGTTTCAACAGTGCTGTTCTGGGCACGTCATTAAAACCAAGACAAGAAGTAGGACTGCACGAGAGAATTTGACATCAACAAGCAATCAATAGCTTGAGCCCCTCAGAGCACGGGGCCGCCTGTGCAAGCCGCCGGCCTGCAGGGCGCACTGAAGGGAGCGGGTGGCTGTCACTGTCTCAGGCAGCCCACGGTTGGACCGCACCGTCCCCGGGAGCGGCGGCACCCACGGCAGCACCGGGCACCCCTCCGCGCTGAGAGCCGCGGCCGCCCCCCTGCACCTCACCGGCCCCGGCAGCCGGGACGCACCGGCCCCCAGACCCCTCCAAGATGGCGGCGCGGCCACACAGACACCCCCCCCCCCCCCCCCGCTCCGATGGCTCCCGGCGGGACCGCGCGGCCACTGCGCGGCGCTGGTGGGTGCCGCGCCGCGGGGAGCGGGCGGCGGGGCCTCGGCTGCCGGGGCGGGGGACGGCGCTTGGGTACCGTCCGCGCTGCCCCGTGGCGGTGCCGGCGGAGGTGGGCGGGGTGGGCGAGCAGCGGCGGCTCGGCCTGAGGCGGGGGCAGCAGGCATCGGGGGCCGCCGTGCGGAGCTGGTCTGGGCACGGCTGCCGGCCCGTGGTGGGCAGCGGGAGGCAAGCGCCTGGAAGCTCCCAAGGCTCTTCCCTGCGCGCTGCGAAGGAAGGGCTGAGACCGCCTGCATGGAAGTGCAGCCGTCGCTTGCGTTCGCAAGGCAAAACATCAGCTCCGTAATAACCAAGTTAAAAACAAAACCAGAGCAGTTATCTGAGTGTGGGGAACAGCCATTTCAGCAGAGCGCTGTAGGAGAAATTAGCTTAAAATTGCATATATTTACTCCCAGTCTTGCCCTAAGTTGCTGGCAACAGAGGTCAGGAGCAGTTTTTAGAACCAGGTTTTGCAGCAGATTCTGGACGGCCGATGCCTGTGCGGGGATGAGTTTTGTCAGGCCGTCTGATCCGAGGAAAACTCCAGGAACAACCTCGCCAACAACGTTTTCCAGCTGACAAGCGGGTATTCTTCATTGCGGAGCCGGGAGACACCGGGGAGAGCTCCTCCTAACGTCCCCGTATTGCCACACTGGCCATCCTTATAGAGTCACTTGGGCATACATACATACAGACATACAGACAGACAGACATATTCATGAGGCTACACATGAATTACGTCATTTTCCAGAAAGTTTCCCTCAAACATACAAAAATGTGGTGGTGGTCTGTGAGTATTGTTTACTTCTTCCAACAATCTTCACAACTGCTGGCAGTCTTTGAAGCACCAGCTTAATTAACATTACAGACATAGCAATGATGCTGTCCTTCGACTTATCAGGTAGTTTAACTACTCCCATCCTGGACATCTGCTAGTCCAAGATACTCCCCATCCCCAGGTCCTGTTTTCCTATTGTTTTTCTTACACTTTTTGTACTAAGGTGGTAAGGACCTAAAACTGTGTCAACTACCTTCAACCACTTCAGTTATTTTCCATTACAAAGCCATCAAACTCAACTTAGAATTGATTGCATTTTGTGCTTTTGTGCCTCCTTGTCCCACATCAGAAAGATCTTTTCCAGGTAATTAATGCCCCAAAGATCTCGCCACACAGATACCTTTCTGAAATGTGGCTTGTGTCATCTAGGGGTCTATAAAGAATAAAAACCTCAGTGGTTAAAGTGATTGCTCCATTTCACAGCTCACAGCCCTTAAAATGTCACCAAATGGTCCAAAAAGAATAATTTTAAAGCATGACAGTTCACAAGAACCATTTTTAGGCTGAATATGTATGTTCCCATGGATGTATTTTTTGGTACACAGCAATTTAAATAGGTTTGGGGAACCTGATGTAAATACACTCAAAGATTTGATTAGTAGATCATTTCCCACGAAGCAGATTCTGCTGATGAGCAGCATGGTTTCCACTGGGCCTCAGTTACACCGACACCTATTTACCTTGAGTGATGAGAACACCTCTAGAAAGACGACAGGCTATTAACTTCACCAGGTTCCTCCTGCAATGCCAGGCAGAATTAGAATTAGCAAATTACAAGTGAAAGGCTCTGTAAAATAAAGACAGAATCTTAAGGGACCACTAAGATTTGCTATGATACTCTATTTTAGTCAATGCTAATAAAATCAAATCAGTAACTTTAGTGTACATTAATGAATGAAAGCCCAAATGGCTTTAATGGATTTAGTAAAATCCATTATGTTGTCCAGGAAGAGAATCCTCTTTGCTTAAGCACAAGAGTTAACAATTAATTTTTAATTAAGCTGTCAGATTTAGATATCACAGTTTTCCTCTTGTTCATATTATTTTAGGTATTCCACAGAAATGGGTTTTCATTTATACAAAGATTTTCTATTACATGTCCTGCAACCAACACCAAGAGATGCCCGACTGTTGAAGACAATGTATTCATGAGATGCAGAGCTCTAGCAAAGTGTACAACGCATTGGAAACATTCATTACAAGCCCAGAAAGCCAACCATATCCAGGAGCGTGACCAGCAGGTTGAGGGAGGTGATTCTGCCCTTCTGCTCTCCTGAGACCTCACTTGGAGTATTGTGTGCAGTTCTGGTGTCCTCAACATAAAAAGGACATGGAACTGTTGGAACAAGTCCAGAGGAGGGCCACGAGGATGATCAGGGGACTGGAGCACCTCCCTCATGAAGGCAGGCTGAGAAAGTTGGGGCTGTTCAGCCTGGAGAAGAGAAGGCTGCCTGGAGATCTCATAGCAGCCTTCCAGTATCTGAAGAGGGGCTATAGGGATGCTGGGGAGGGACTGTTCATGAGGAACTGTAGTGCTAGGACAAGGGGTAACGGGTTCAAACTTAAACAGGGGAAGTTTAGATTGGATATGAGGAAGAAGTTCTTTACTGTAAGGGTGGTGAGGCACTGGGATGGGTTGCGCAGGGAAGTTGTGAGTGCTCCATCGCTGGCGGCGTTCAAGGCTGGATTGGACATAGCCTTGGGTGGCATGGTTTAGTGGGAGGTGTCCCTGCCCCTGGCAGGGGGGTTGGAACTGGATGATCTTAAGCTCCTTTCCAACCCTAACTATTCTATGATTCTATGATTCTATAATTCACAATTACACTAGGCACAACTAACTCTCCTGCTGCGTATTTGAGTAATAGCTATTCACGTGAATCATTCCTGTGGTGTACCCAGACTACAATTCTTACAGGAGTTTTCTGAGGACACCCTGATACTCGGGAAGCTATGCACACCTATGAAATTCACCATCAGCTCATCCCTCTGTTTGTGAGCAATTACCCCAACTCCCTCTGCCATAATTCCTTGTGGGTGATATGAACTCGAATGAAACAGGGGAAGACAAACAGTATATTCATGATATATTAACACTCAGTGCTGCAGCTTAAGAGTCAAACTGGATTCAAATCCTGCTGTACGAAGAACCATGCAAGTATGGCATGTTTTAGCCACTTGATACCAAAAAGCCCAAAACAAGGCAAAAGAAATATAAACCATACATGAGATGATATGTGAAATGGTATAAAGAAATAATACGTGAAAGCCAGTGTTACAGCTTTTTATCAATTTATTAATGTCAAGAAATCACAGCTGAAGAATAAAGATGGATAATTATTTAAAGGTGGTAATGTGCTGAGTTCTTGTCTCCCTGTCAGCGTGAGATGTCACACATGCAATAGGTGCTGCCTACGCTCTGGTATTGTGCTGGTGAAGTAGAGCTATGCTGCTCCAGGGCGCTCGCTGCCAATGATGGGTGTCCTCAGTTAATTCATGGCAGGGCACCAAGCACTCACTGAAATATCTCTCGCATTAATTTCCCCTGACAGACAACTAATGTTTCAAGCTATTCCTAGCAGAATTGAGCACCAGGACAATGATCTTTGCAGGCAGACCTAAACACCAGAGCAAGAACTAGCCCTGCTATACTTAACATTAAGCTGCTGCTATTGAGCAGAATATCATTGCTTCTAATAAAAAAAAGGAAAACAAGATGTCACCATTTCATTTTTTAGCAAGAGAAAATACACACCGATAGTGTTACCAAGTGATTCAGGTAGAGCCGGAGGGATTTTGCTGGGCAGTTATCACTCCCTTGCTCTGTATTCCTCTTGTTCATGTATTACTCTATACTTCTGCAGCATTTGAACATGGAGTAACCTCACTGCTGTGGCCAGGTCTGTCTTACAGCCGCCATTTGCCCTCCGTTTGTATTTCCCCCTTCTCCACTTTCCCACGTGAAGTGCCCAGGAGCTCCTCATACATGACACAACACAAAATGCCATTGAATTTCTTTTTTTTCTTCTCTCTCAGACTTGCTCTTTCAGAAGGCACAATGGGTAAAATGCTTCTACACACAAATGACATTGCAATAAAGTGGCTTCAGAGTCATTACAGATAAGGTTTACTTCATCCAACACATACCCTACTCATCACTCAGCTTACTTTAGGACAACATAAACTGCATTTATCATTTCACCCTTATCTTCGTTCTCTGTCAGGTAAATTGTAAGCATTATTACACTAGTGTGCCTCAGCTTCAAGATCAAATTAGAAGCATAACCTCCCTCTCAAAAAGAAAAGGAACAAAAGCCCAGGAATCAGTGAGCAACCTCACACTACACTACTAGTAGGCAATTAGCAGAGAAGCAGGAGGATGAACATGGTAATACTTTCACTAGGTAAACAGTTTACCTGTAAAATAGGTTTATTGCTAAACATAGCTCAAAGTAGCAATAGAAATTGTGCATGCCATTTGAGGTTTCATTCATTAAGCGCACTGATCTCTGAAAGCATGATTCTGAATAATGATCTGTGTTAAGTGGCTCTTGAATACTTATGTTGTTGCTATTCTAGTGAAAGACCTGGACTCACAGAAGCTGATGAAAGAAAGAAAATCTTCAGTGCTTCTGCACTCAGGTATCAGCTTTTCAACCCAACCTCTAGGACAGTTCTCCATTTATTTATTTACTTAAAGATTACAAGCACAACCAAATCCAATGTCTGAAGGGGGCCTATAGGGATGCTGGGGAGGGACTCTTCATGAGGAACTGTAGTGAGAGGACAAGGAGTAACGGGTTCAAACTTAAACAGGGGAAGTTTAGGTTGGATATGAGGAAGAAATTCTTTACTGTAAGGGTGGTGAGGCACTGGAATGGGTTGCCCAGGGAAGTTGTGAATGCTCCATCGCTGGCAGTGTTCAAGACTGGATTGGACATAGCCATGGGTGGCATGGTTTAGTGGGAGGTGTCCCTGCCCCTGGCAGGGGGGTTGGAACTAGATGATCTTAAAGTCCTTTCCAACCCTAACTCTTCTATGATTGTATGATTCTCTATGATTCTATTTAAGAGCTTGCCTGAAATAGATTTTGTCATCCAAATGGAAGAAGGATCAAGGATACAGAGCTCCCAGCGAGGGAACTTCGCTATAAAATACACTTCTAAAGTATTTTGAAGACTAGCAATACAAATACTGCTCCACTTCCAGCCACTCAAGTATTTAATTCAAATAATGCATTATTTACTTGTTCTAAGAAAGCAGCACATGAAAAGACGCAGAAACAACTGCTCCAGTTTTTCTTAAAGAGCCTTCACTGATATTTGTGGTTCAGTTTTACCAATTTAACTGGTTTCATCCAAGTATTGAAAAAATAAGTAAAATTATTCTAATTAATCTCTCAAAATTGATTACGAAATACAGCTTTCTTACAAAAAGAGGTGCATGTACTAATTTCAAGACAGTGTCAACAATGGTTCTTGCAACAAACCATAGAATTCATTGTAGAACAGGCACCTTTTTTTTCCAAGAGTTTTCAAGACAGTTGGTATATTTGGCTCTATAAAATCTGTTGGTTTTTTTTTTTTCTTTTACACATTCTTTTGCTGCTAGGTGGAACAGAAAAGTAATTTAAAAATAAGGTGAACCCAGCAGACACCCAGAGCAGCAGCTCCATCGCTGCACGAACCAGAATATGTTTTAATACCAAATGTTCAGAGACTTGTTGAGGACTTTCTGTAGCTTAATGGGAAATAAACAGCTCTTGTAAGCTAATGAGGCAGCTTGGTTAACACAGTACTTGTTGACTTGCCCAGCTGAAAGGCAAGATACACTTCCTTTCACTTCAGTAGTGAGTTTTCCTTCAATGGCAAAGGAATTCACCTTTGTACCAAAGTATATGTGGAAGAACTATTCAGCTTATATTTTTGGCAGCACTCCTCTTCAAAAGTCACTCAGCACACATTGATTGTACTTAACAAAAATCAAGGCAAAGCTTTGTAAATCCCTGGAAATGTTCCATTCTGAATTTCTAAAGCTGCTTGCTTTGGGTATGATGAACAAATTGTCTTACAACAGCGTACACTGTACATATGGTTGGCAGGAAGGATTTTAAGTCTTCTCAGTGGAAGATAGTAGTTTCATCATTTGAACTCGAAAATACTAAAACTCCAGTTATTACTTGATAGGCAATTTCCAATTTCAAGCAGCATCTGTTTTAAATGTCTTTTTACTAATTCATTTAAGAAGTGTTATCACAACACTAAAAAGAATGATGAAAAAAGTAATTCAGTGTTTTGCAAGGGAAAAAGAAAAAGAAACAAAAAACAAGATACGGGAAAGAAACTGCTAAACACAAAGAAATAAATGCAACTCAGCACAACGTACGGAATATAGCAGCACTGAATATATAAATACCCCCACACACACCGATTCCTCCTTACTTAACGACTGTAACAAAACTCTGCCAGAACAAAGACTTGCCACAACGTTTTCCTCTAGAGATCAAAAATTAAATTAAGCTGCAAGAGATCTTTTATTATATTTATTTTTTCCACGTTGTTTGCCTCGCTGGGAATGACTATGTATCAGATGTGTTTATTTTTTCACAAACTGCAGGTTGAGCATTGGTGATGGGAAGGAAGTATTCTGTCAACTTCCAACTGAGCATCCCCATTGAGGTGCAGCTGTCCAGCTACAGAACCACTCACTTCTCCAAGTTTTTCCGAGCATTAATTATACTCCGTCGCTTTGCCTGGTTCCTGGCCCTGTTCTCTTCATACTGGAAGACAGACAAGGAAATTAATAAATCAGCTGTTATCATTCAGCAGGCAAGTCCAATTTAAAAGTGCAGTGAGTTTATTACTCAAGAACAGAAACAATATCTTTGACTGATGCACTAGAAATGCAGTTCTTATTAATATCTGTATATTGGTTCATTTTCACTTTGAAATTAACATTTATTTGATTAAAAAACATGTTTCTAAGCTTGAGATTATTAAACTAAAGAGTATTAGAATGTTCCAATAAAGAAGATCCACTTAATCTTATGGAGGAACTTAATTAGACAGCCATTTTATGTATGACAGCTACAGTTCACACATGAACTAGGAAAAAAGTTATATTGCTGCTATTCCAGAACACAGGTCAGCCTCTTTCGCTTTTAGAAGATACTGATTAGCTCATCTGCCTTTTGAAATATGAATCTGTCATCACAGACTTGGTCTATTTTTGATCCTGGTCATTAGGTATATGCACAGATAAAGCATTATACCGAGATGAAAGGAAAAAAGACATATTTGGGTTGAATGAGTGTAAGACATTTAAGGGGCTCATTTTATGGTTTAAAAAAGAAACACAACAGAGACGGGACTCCAGTGTAAAATGGAATCAAAGCCTTCACAGTTTAGATACGTATTTAAGACAACCATACTTTCAAGTATGCCCCTGCACTAGCAAAAGCCTGAAAACTGAAAAGCCCAACTTTCTTTCACTGCAGCCAAAAAGGAGACTTTTTCATGGCTAAAAGAAATAAAGAATTAAAAATTAATGTATGATCTGATAGATATATTTCATGAGAAGCAAGTTATTCTTGGCCTTAAGTACGTATTTGTTCAACTTTTTAATAACTGGTATCAAGAATAAAGCCCAAGTAACCCACAAATATTCAGTACACTCTATATAACGTAATAAACTACTAAGGGGATTGACTCTGGAAATGATTTGCAGTTTTCCACCCATTATACTGATTGGTGTATAACTGAAATAATGGCTCAAAACATTACTTAACATTAAAAGGATGCTTAACTTTTTCCCATGCCAATATTTAATTTTTTAATAACCCATCCATGTTTTTACATAGAATGAGAACAATGGATATTTAAAAGCTACATCTGTACCTATTCTAAACTTACAAACAGCCTTTCAGGGGCTTCCTACTAACAGCAAATCCATTTATATTTTAAGAAGACAGGCAAATATAGGCATCAAGAACTCCTTTTAATGTGAAGGCTTCAATGGAACAATGAAAAATAAGATTACATGGAAAGAAACTTATTTCCTAGATCTGTGCTACAGGGGAAATAAAAAGGTATTTGGCACAAGCAGATGAAATTAATTCCCATAGACTGAGAGGGAAAAGAGGGGCCCAAACTGTTCAGGCTATCATGCACTTGAAGTTTCCCTTTTGAGATACAATTGTGAAATTTATGTCAAAATCAGTTAGTACAATTTGAAGTAAAAAGGTGTGTGAAAAGTTAATTTATGTGTTTTGTCACGTAGGCGTGACAACCACAAATACAAAAAACAGTTGATACTCTTCTGAAAATGTGCCCATTAGCCAGTGAATCTCCTTAAACTCCTGAAGTCTTCCATTCCTTTGTATCTGTAGATGTAGTGCAGCAGTAAGTAGGTACTAAGCAGCAGTATTTTCATTTAGAGCCTAACTCAGCAACTCATCAAACAGTTTCAGTCAGTATAACTGACTTCAGTAACAAGTGTTACTCATGCAGGAGGGACCATTATTGCTTTATATTCTGTTCTGTGCAAATACTACTACTAAAAAAATAAAAATTCAGGAGCAGCCTGTCAAGTGTCACTTAAAATGTGTGTTTGCCTATTTCTGTATATGCAAAACCAGACCATGCCATTTGTTAAAGCCAGATTATACCTGACAAATTTATCTGAGAGCATTTAAATTTAGTCTCAGATGCCCACTCCAGTATGCGCTTACATTTATTGATTGTACTACTTAGTAAAACTTAACTCTACTTCTACACCATGGACTTCGGTTTTTTATTAAGCATTTAACTGGTAGATGTGTTTCTTACCTCTTTCTTTAAGCACTTCCGCATCTCACGGTCGATATCATTGCAATGGCCAAAAAATTTCAAAATGTTGTGCTGGTAAGTTAGGGAGAGAAAAAAAACCCAAACATTTACAACTCAAAGGTTTCCTCCTCTGAAGCTCTAAATTTCTTAGAAGTCACATTTTCTCCTTTTGTAAAAAGTGATGCTTTGTAACTTCAGTAAGTAGAAGTTGGAGCTACTCCTCAACCTCATGTGAGTCACCTGCACACTGCTGAAAGTTGAAGGTACTCACCATGTTGTACAATCAGACTAAAACAGGATACCTAAGCTGGAGCTAGGAAGCCTAAATGTTGAACGTATATTTTATTGATCTAGGAGTCAGTCTTAGAAATTTCGCTCACACTAACTTCAGTAATATAAAAAATAAATATTCTGAACTCCAGTCTGTGATACAGAAACATCTGTATCTACAGGCATCCTAGAGGCAGTGTCCTCTGTGTTTTAGTTTTCATTATGTTTTCATGACCTAAAGAAGCAAGGGACTTGATGCTCCATCATCCCAGCCACACAGAGAATGTGGTGTTGGTCCACAAGGTGCAGGTACTAGGCTTAAATGACTGAAATGTTAAAACTAGTATTAAAAATGGGGGATTGAATTTCTCCAAATCTTCAGGTGAATAAATAAGATGCATTTACCATCTTTCTGACACAGTTCAACTGTAGGCCTTACACATACTTAAGTCTTACTTTGTTTCTGAAAAACTGCAGGCATATCCTCACGAAGACATTGCACCCTAACTTGATATCCACCATAAAAATCTGTCCTCTTAGCCAGGATTTCCTGGAGCAATTTCATATTACCAGCCATCAAATCACTCTCAGAATGCAGTCTTCCAAAAGGAATACTTTCTCAGAGTGATGCTTGCTACCATGCCACAGTATGTCATAGCAGAACCTGGTAGCAGAGCCATTCGTCCAAGCAATTCAGAAGACCTGAAGGAGTGGAGGTTTTAGTAGGTATTTGCAGCTACACAATCAGTAGAGATTCAGCCAATCTTTTAAAGAGCTAATGAATTCGGGGGAGTGGGAGGAAAGGCCATGAAGAACAAAACAGATGAGAATGAAGTCGCTTCTGTACTTAGGAGGGAAACATGCACATTTAGTTGATGAGCAGCTAGATGGATTTACACAAGTAATACAAGAACACTGTTAAGGATTCAAACACTGGACAAGATTTCATCAAATAGAACATGATTGAAAGTAGGATCTGGGTAATAAAGATTATGACAAACAACTGTAGCAGTGCTATAATTAGCTTGTTTATACCTCTCTGCTGTATAAATGGCATCGGATAACACTGAAGCAGTTGCATGTGATAAATGGTCACTTTAGTGCAAGCTGATCTTGCTTTTACAGCATTTTCATTTCACCTAATACCGATTTCATTTTGTATTCTGTCCCCCTACCTGCACATTACATTTCAAGGCGAATGTTTACATTTCAAACTAACTCCACTCTTATTAGTGCATACAATGAGTGGAATATATGTTTTGGAATATAAGTTTTGGAATCTGTGTTTTGGAGTTCGAGATCCTCAGGACTGTGAGAAGGCCATGCAGCAAGCTCACTGTCCTGGACTTCAAGAGAGCACATTTCGGCCTCTTTAGGAACCTCCTCAGTAAGCTTCCACGGGATAAAGCCCTAGAGGGCAAGGGGGCCCAAGACTGCTGGAAGATGTTCAAGGATCACCTGCTCCAAGCTCAGGAGTGTTGCATCCCAACTAGAATGGGATGCAGCAGGAGGGCCATGAGGCCTCCATGGATAGATAAGGAACTGCTAAGAAAACTTAGAAGGAAAAAAGCAGCTTATAGAAGGTGGCAACGAGGACAGGTGGCCTGGGAAGAATACAGGGACATTGTCCGAGAAGCTAGGGACCAGGTCTGGAAAGCTAAGGCCCAGGTAGAATTGAGTCTGGCCAGGGATGTCAGAGATACCAGGAAAGGCTTCTATAGGTATGTAGCAAACAAAAGACAGACTAGGGATAATGCGGGCTCTCTCTACAAGGAAACGGAAGAACTGCCTATCTTGGATTTCTAGAAGCCTGAGGTTCTCAATGACTTCTTTGCCTCAGTCTTCACTGGCAAATGCTCTGACCACACTGCCCAAGTCTTGGAAGGCAGATGCAGACACTAGAAGAATGAAGACCTTAGGCCCACTGTAGGAGAGGATCAGGTTCAAGATCATCTTAGGAACCTGAATGTACACAAGTCCGTGGGACCTGATAAAATCCATCCGTGGGTCCTGAAGGAGCTGGCAAATGAAGTTGCTAAGCCACTGTCCATCATATTTGAAAAATCATGGCAGTCGGGTGAAGTTTCCAACTTCACTCACAAACTTGAGCCAGAGGTTATGATAACGGGGATCTTTGTAGTATTGCTTGTGTTCACTGAGAGATTTCACTGCCCTTTCCAGTAAAGCTGCCAGATTACTCGCCTTTCCACCCTGGGGGAAGGTTTGCCCTGTCCACTTGACGTACCTACAGATGGGATATATAAATAGGAAGTCAGTTATGAGTAAGATACCGATGACTGGAAAAAGGGAAATATAACCCCCATTTTCAAGAAGGGCAAAATGGAAGACTACAGACCAGGGAACTGCAGACCAGTCAGCTCACCTCTGTGCCTGGCAGGATCATGGAGTAAATTCTCCTGAAAAGCATACTAATGCACATGAAAAACAACAAGGTGGTTGGTGACAGCCAGCATGGCTTCACTAAGGGGAAATCCTGCCTGACCAATCTGGTGCCCTTCTATGATGGGGCTACGGAACTGATGGACAGGGGCAGAGCAGTTGACATCATCCACCTGGACTTGTGCAAAGCTTTCAACGCTGTCCCACACAACATCCTTGTCTCTAGATCGGAGAGACCTCAATTTGATGGATGGACCACTCAGTGGATAAAGAACTGGCTGGATGGACACACACAAAGAGTTGTGGTCAACAGCTCAATGGTCATTTGGAGACCAGTAACGAGTGGTGTCCTTCAGGGATCGGTGTTGGGACCGGTCTTGTTCAACACCTTTGTCGGCAACATGGACGGTGGGATTGGGTGCACCCTCAGAAGTCTGCTGATGAAACTAAGCTGTGTGGTGCGGTTGATACGTTGCAGGGAAGGAATGCCATCCAGAGGGACACTGATGCACTTGAGAGGTGGCCAATGCCAACCTCATGAAGTTCAACCAAGCCAAGTGCATGGTCCTGCCCCTGGGTCGGAGCAATCCCAGGCACAGCTACAGGTTGGGTGGAGAAGTGATTCAGAGCAGCCCTGCAAAGAAAGACTTGAGGGTGCTGAGGTGCGCTATATGGAAGAAGTTCTATACTGTGAAGGTGGTGAGGTGCTGGCACAGGTTTCCCAAAGAAGTTGTGAATGCTCTAGCCCTGGCAGTGTTCAAGGCCAGGTTGGATGAGGCTTGGAGCAACCTGGTGTAGTGTGAGGTGTCCCTGCGCAAGACAGAGCGGGTGGAAGTGGATGATCTTAAGGTCCTTTCCAACCCAAACCATTCTATGATTCTATGACTCTATATTTATTTAGCCAGATTTCTAAACTGCCAACTTTTTGGCTCAGATTATGAGGAAATAAGAAGTTCCTCAGAAACAGTTATTACGCCTGCTACAGTGATATGATTGCAAGACAATAGGGATTTCTTTCACTAGCCACCTATAAAAATAAGTCTCTTAAAAGCATGCACTTCATACAAGAGAGAACTATTAAACCAAACAAACAAATCAAAATAAAGACATCAAATAGGCATCTCATCAACCTCTCCTCACTACATGCAAAACTTAATATTATGGGCAGGTTCTAGATTAGAAATAAATCAAACTGACTGTTATGAAAAAGCACACACAGGACACCCAATTGAAAAATAAAGCTTTTGGTCTCTCAGGAATATTAATTTAAATTGCAGATGAAGCTTTTTAGGACATCCTGGCATTATAACAAAATAGATTGCAGTCACTCAACTAATTAAGTTCACTGACTTCAGATTTCAGTGACTTCAATTTTAGAAGAATATTTCAGTACATTCCCCTTGAATTTTAAACACAAAAGTATTGCTTCCTTTCAAGCAAGTGTGAAAGAAGCCATTTTCACTCTTTCTGTTCCGAGGATGCTAGCACAAAGATTCTCTCATAGTTGAGCACAAGACTGACAAATGTAATTCCTCTTCATGTAAAGATTAACCTCAAACAAGACCAAAAGAATACAATCTGTGTATGACTGTGTTATTCCTGGTCCTAGTCCAACAATTTGACTTCAGAAGTCAAACTGGCAGTAGATGCCTTTGAATCACTTGCTGCCAAGGAATTCAGACACACCATTTAGTTCTAGTTCCCCATCAAACTCAAGGCAGTCTAATAAGCTACATTATATAAAACGCCTATGATACTTGCATACTAGCATTCCTTGTTAAAAAAAAAACAGTCAACCATTACTTTCAAATAGTAGTATGTCCAGATTCTCTAGTCAAAACATAGCAAGGCCAACTATGTATGTACCAAAAAGCAAGACAAATCTGAGTGTATTTTCTTTCCTATTGGGTTTGTTTCACAATTATGAAAAATTAATGACAATATTTTAATTTTATATTGCCTATAGATGTTTCAGTTTCCTTATAACTGATAGTCTTTTTTTTTTTTTTTACTTGGCAATCCTTTTAATACTATTATAGTTAACGAAAAAAAACCAGGAAAAAATAAAGTCTCTGCAGTCTCTCAAATTACCTGAAGCATTTTTAGGCAAATTGAAATTTTAGGACTCAGAGGAAAAGTTAACTCATACACTTAATACAGCTGACTCTGCTACATCTAGAGGTTTACTACAGAGCAAATTAGAAAAAACGCTTTTAAATAAGTGAAATAAAGATTCCATCTTTATTTTCTTGAAGCAGTAAAGAGCCTTGAGAAGCCTGAAGACAATTTGGCATTTTACATCCTTGGGCAGGTGCCTATTACGAAAATGTAAGTCAAACAGTAATTCGCATTTAGCTCTCCAAGTACTGAATGTAAGGCATTGCTGCATGTCAGGATCCCTGTCAACGTATCTGCTTATAAACAGATTGAAGCATCTGCCCAGTGGACAGCTGAAATATGGAAATATTGGAGCATACAAAACGAGGACATTTCAAGTTGGTGTATTATTTTTTTTTGAGATGCACAGAGAACTAAAAGGTGCACAAGCGATTTCATTTCTTAAAATAGACTTGCCAAGCTGTAGCACAGGAAATTTTAAGGCATGTTTTATTTCCTACAGAAATCACTAGCAAAATTTTACCCAGTTGTCAGTGAAAACATACTAGCTATATTTCATGGATGTTCTGCCTAGAGGAGGTTTTTCTCTCTATGATCATATAATATTCTCACTAATTTATCTGACACTCATTTCCCCAACCCACCCACTCTTCTCTCTGCTCAAAACTCCTTACCTCCTTATGACACTTCTTGAGAAGACTGATAATTAGGTTACATTCCTCAGTGTGCAGATGAGGAGACAGGTCTGGATGCATCTTTAGTGAGGGATAATTTTAGTAGTACAAAGACAAGAATCTGAGGAAAACTTCCACCTGCCAACATTAAAAAATAATAATTAGAAAGTTTGAGTTAACCACTTAGGGCATTATCACACAACTATTTTAACAAAATATATTTTAGATCAAGATGCAGCTAAATATGTCTGATTTGTATCACAAAGTTTAAAGCAATTAAAACCAGCACAAGCCTGCTTATCTACACAGCCCAAATGCTAGCAGTTAACTGGAAAATTTCATGCCTTGCTATTATGAACATAAGCATGCATTTGGGATTGTAATTTTAAGGGACTGCCTAGAATCATTAATCTTTCTTGAATTTTCTTTTCACTTTCCTGAGTTGCTGTCTTTCTAAAAAGCTAAATATATGTAATAATTATCTTTCTCCCTTCTGCAAAGATGGATCAGAACAGGAAGCACAACGACACTTCATTGCAGCACTCTAAGAACTGGCATCTTTTTAGGTATCTATGCACTTTTTAAAAATCATGATGCAAAGCTTTGAAGATGCTTTGAAAAACAGCACTTTAATCACTCAGTCAAAACAGTAATGATTTGTTAAAGTTATCCCCAGTTGGAATGTCCCTTCTTGTAACTTCACACTGTTCCCTCTTGCCATTCCACCATGTTCCTTTGAAAAGCATCTCGATTTGCCTTCTGCATGAAGCTACTACACCTTCAGGCCGTGGAAGACAGCACTTAGGTTTCCCTTGAGTCTTCTCATTTGAACACCAAAGCATCTACCTCCCATAACCTTGCTGCATAGGCCGGCTCCTCCACCCTCCTGATCCTCTTCGTTTCCCCTTTGCTGGACTCAGTTTTTTACCACCTCTGCTAGACTGTGGGCCCCAAAGATGAACAAAGTATTTCAGATGTATCTTCAAGACTACCAAAGAGAGGGGAACAACAGTTACTTCCGGCTGCCTACGCTTCTAACACAGCCTAGTGTGCCGTCAGCCTTTGTTGCCACAAGGGTGCACTGCTAAACCGTGCTCTAACTGCATATCAACCACATCCCTTTTCTGCAGTCCTTTACTGCAGGGTTTTATGGGCTTGAGCAAACTTCATTCTAGAAGTACATATTTATGTTACCTCCCAATTGAACAAAACGAAAACCTCAAATAATTTTAATTTCCAAGATCTTCTGTTGAAACGGATGAAAGCATCATATGACAGTGGCTGAAATAAGATGACACTTTTGTCGTGGAAAATCACCAGAGAGGGAAGAAGAAAAGTCCAGCTCGTACCAGAACAAATGGTCTCATCTGACAAAATTCTACTTGTGATCCATACTACCACTGAATTAAAAAGATGCCTTTTGTTTACTTAACATTCTATCATCCTCCCGCTCCCAAGGAGATCACCTTTCTAGCTGTACATCAGGCAAACACCACTACAACTTACACTAAGCAGCCACCACTGGTTTAACATTCCAGCTAGACACTACTAGCTAGTGGTCAGATTTTACAGCTGCAGAATCCCAATACTGCAATGCATTACTTTAACATGTGTGAACCCTGATGATTATTAAATGCCTTCATCATTCAGCTTCCCACTGCTCTTCCTAACACTCTCATCTGAGCTGACTATCTTGGAAGGAGAAAGCAAGACCAGTGCTCTAGTGAAACAGGTAGCATGCACATCAGCACAGGCCAGAAAGTCAAAGGGAGCATTTCAATGAAAGATTCACTACTTCTAAACTAAGATTAGTAATCACTGACATTATTTACAAAATTACTCTCAGATAAAATGGATGAAAGCAATCAATGCCACAAATAGATAGGTGACAGTGCATTTCACCAATTAAGAGCCTTCTAACAACTCAAATTAGTTATTCCAATGGCACATCTTGCAGGATAGATGCTACAAATCAGAGGTGTTGTCACACTAGTTATTAGTTCAGTACTCCTGAAATTAACTTTCAAATAACATTCAGTATTAAACTCTTTCAATCACCAGATATGGTACTCAGTTCACGTAGGCACCACTGGATTAAAATAACAAAAGATCTTACAGTGGTCATGGAAGGTTTAACTGAAGCTTCTTAAGTACTTTGAAGTGCATGACTGAACAGTGTTATCAGTGCTCAATGTTATATTTACGTTTAGGAGTTTCATATTAGACACTGATCAAGGAATGATCAGAAAAGGCTAAAATATTTTTGCTGGAGGGGACTGACTGACAAACGAACGAGTTTCAAGAGTAACAAAAACACGTATGAAAAGAAGATGGCAAAAGCTATTGTTTCCTTCATTTCTTTTTAATAGTGCTCTAATCTAAAATGAAGACAGCAGTTGCCATCTTACCAGAATTTAAGTCCCCATGGATGGAATTTTGGTAGCTCATGCAGAACCTAAGTATGAAAAAGCTTGGGGGGAAAGAGGTGTGAATCACAAAACAAAAAACCAAAACAAAACACTGGGAATAAGCAGTATGTACTATTCTGAGAAAACTACTAACAGAAATTCTGGATAAAGAACTCCATGAGGTTGCTTTACTCTCACTGATCAACCCAGTGCTTAATATTTCCATGTCTGGGGACAACAAGGAAAGAAAGGTTTAAATCTAGATAACTCTTTTCCTAAGATGCTTTTTCCATATGGCATTATAGGAGACTATTTTTTAAAGAGATTATTTTTTAAACAAAGTTTTGCTAATTTTCCCATTTTAAAAGCTGCCCATAAAACTCCGGCTTGTTGGGGTTCTGTTTTCCCCAATTTTCAAGTGTCAATGGTAAAAAAAACCCACCAGATGAATTCACATATTGCTTAGAAAAAATTACTTCTTAAACCAAAATGAAAATCTTTGTTTACTGATCCTGAAGAGTAAAAAATTGCATCAGAGTATGTCCATTGCTAGTAACGAAGCTTCTCACCCAAAATCAGAGCTTCCTTTGCACAGCATTACAGAACACACACATTTGCCTCAACCACTCAAGCAATAGCACAAGGTGGCAGCATCATCAGCCAAACGAGACCATGTCCAGCTCTCCACAGTGCTATACAGCCACTCTACTAACCATGTGCAACATTTACTTTCACACTTCATTTCACTGTCTAACCTGAGTAGTACAAGGTATTTGAAGTTTTAAGCTCCTATTTACATAGTATTGTTCTGTTTGCTTTGGAGAAAAATACTTTTGATCTAAACAGCTCTTTCTTTATTCAAACCATTGGCATTTTCTGTAAGATTATACAAAGTTCTGGCATAAAAAAAAGGATTCAGCTCCACACCTAAATTGGCCGGTGTTACCTAAAGATATCATTCATGTCACTTCAGCAGAATTATCCTTCATATACAATTTATCAATATTCTTGATGGTAACAGCTTACAATGCTCAGATCATTCAGTGAAATGAGAAATCACAGTTGATGAGTACCATTTCAAAAACCTAGGGAACTCTAAAGTAAAGACTCTGCTTCTAGCTTTCAATAACATGGGTAATGTCTCCCCAATCAGGATATTAATGCATGCAGCTGTCATTAAGGCTGTGATGAGGCACATCGAGAAAGACACTCAACTTTCTGCCGCTTTCAAGAAACTTAGAAATTCACCCTAATAAACCAAGTTTAGCTAAACCTTTTAAAAATGTCATGACCTCTTAAGTATCAGTCTACAAAACTATGCAGTACATTTTCAATATTACATATTACAATGGGAAACAATTTAGATACATGTATGTGTGTTATGAAACTTGTATATAGTAAGAATATGCAAAAGGGGGTAAATTATGCCCACTTTAAAATGTTTTCTATTACATAGATTGCATTTACTTTCCCTGAACTTAAAGAATAACTTAAAAAACAAAACAGAACTTTAATAAGATTCATACCAATTTTCATTTTTTACATGACCACTTTCTACCAACATCCCTTACAGGAGCTGAATGAGTGCTTACCTGCTACTTGTAGTTGATAAAACTACATCATACCTGATTTCAGACTTTGCAAAGCAAGTCAAGGAGGTGTTATCCTAATGACTAAAGCAAGCTGAATGCCAACTTGAATATCAAGTAAATTCTGTTTCCGGCTAAAATAAATGATCAAGGGAAGTACAGTAAGGCATTTTCGCCTCCTGGCAGTCATTTAAGGTTGCATTCATACAACACTCATCTGCACAGTTACAGGACAACTGGCAAAATATTTTTATTAAACATGCAGCAAGTCACACTGCGCAATACACCATTAGTGTATCACAAAGATTACTGAAGCTATCTCTTTCCTTTCCTGCTATGTCCCTGACAACGAGAATATAGAGCCACGAACGACAAGCCCGAGCCAGTATAAGAGTAAAGCATGCTGAAGATGAGGTACTGTCGCCAAATTCCTGGTCTGCAGCCTGCAAACCCCTCTTGTACTTCAGCTGCATCCACCAGCCCAGGCTTTGTTTCATCACTACTCCATTAGTTTCCCAGTGAAGAACACTATAAGCCTAGTACTGCACACAGAATTCCCTTGCTTACTGTAGAACTCCTCTTCTCCTTCTGAGGGAACAGGATCAAAAGGATCATGCTCCCCAGTTGGAAAAGCCAGTGTCTCCTTCCTTGAGCAGCCCCTGAAGGCAGGCACACGGCACTTGGCAGAAGTCAGTGTACTGCTAGTGCAATACAGCTCTGCTATCAGGTGAAAGGAGCTGCTGCCCCTACGCTGTGATCAACAGTTACGGCAGAAGCAGAGGCCCACTTAAGAGCCCCCACTGCCTTCAGTCTGTAGTTACTCGCTGCTCCCAGAATTCCTCAAACTGCTGATGGGACACACACACACACAAGGCAAAGCAAGCTCAAGACGGCCGCAATACAGCCCCACGTTCCCACTCAGAAAGGCCCTCTTGAGAGCCCTGCTCGAGCCCCGAAGGAGGGCGGCAGGTGAGCAGCGGGCCCCGGCAGCCGGCCCCGAGCTCAGGCAGGGCACGGCACGGCTCCCCACAGCCTGGCGGTGGAAGGGGAGAAGGTGACTATGGAGAGCGGCAAGCATCCCCACGTATTCCTCTTTTCCTTCAGGCTTCCAGAGGAACAACACGGCCCGCTCGGGTCCGGCCGGAGTCCCCTCTCTGCCACCCTCACCCCCACGGCAGCCCTCAGAGGACGGCCCGCGCAGCGCCAGCCCGAGGCAGACCCGACCGGAACCCAGCTTACCGCGCCGGGCGGACGGGAGGACAGCCCGCACAGCGCCTGCGCGGGGCGGGGCGGGAGATGAGCTGCCGTGTGATTGGGCCGCTCGGTCGCCGTACGCAGTCCGATTGGGAGCTTCGAAAAGTGGGCGGTGCCCGGCGGTTGGCGGGCTCGCGGCGGCCTGGCGCGCAAAGCGCGGCCGCTGCCCGCGCTGTGGTGCTCCCGTCGGTTCTGCCGGTCTTTTGCTGCCTGTGCCGGCTGCCTGCGCTCTTCCCGACGGGCCATACCGGCTGAGTGCCACCGCACCACCCCTCTCCGGAAACACCGGGCATCAGTGAGGTAAACGTCTGAGGGCGTGGGGAAAGGTTCCTATAGGCAGCTGCTTAACTCGCTGTTGTTGGTGTCCGCCGAAAGCTGGTAGTGCCGCTCTTAGGACTGATGCCAACGTTCTGCCGGTCGTGTTCGGCACAGCTTTGCGTGCGTTAACTATGGGAGCCTGCCTGTGTCTTGGGTCTCACCTTCTTTCACGTTTCAGCTTTTCAGGTGGCTTAGTCATGGATGGGACTGTTGCTGAGTATATTCGAACAACGGTACGAAAAATCCCACGAAATGAAATCAAGACAATGCTACAGAAATGGGGTTTTCTGTCTGAGAAGCAGCTGCAAACCATAAACTTTCATCAGATAAAGGAGAGCATCGCTTGGGATGTTTTTCAGCTATGTGAGGTAATCCTGTCTTTTGGAAGCTGCCTCTCAGGGATACAGAGGACACACACTGAAGCACTGTCAAAACCAAATTCTTACGAGTAAATGATTTTGTTTGGTCATAGCATAGCATCAAATGTCAGTCTGTAGTGTGAAAAATGTAAAGCTGAGCTGGTGATGCCATCAGTTTCGTCTGATAGGACTACAGGATTGACCTTACTGCATAGGGAAGTACATGTTATAAGCTCCAAGTTGCACCAGCTAGAGAAAAGCTCTGTGTTGTAAACCCTTAAAGAATGGGGGGGGCCTAAATTGTAATATAAAGGCATTGATCGATATCTACCCATTACACAGAGCTAATTTACATCTAGAGTGGGTAATGATAGCACTAGTTTATATATCTTATTGATACGTTTGAAAAATGTCCTTTGCCAAAGTTATGTCTGTTCTATGTCCTGTAAGCAAAAAAGTTTTCTGATATCTGACTTTTGTACTCTGATATTGGTGTACCAGGAATCTTTGTATGTGCCTTCACACACAGTATTGTAGCCTAGATAGATATAGTTATTACTGTTATCTTACATTCTGTAGCTTTTTGTATCATTTGCTCTGAATTTCATACTCAAAGATTAGTCATATGGAGTTGAGCTCAAACTGCAGGCAAGAAATTGTTGAGTTGTTCTTGTAAGACAGCAAATGTAGTATTTTAAAATGGCATTTGTTTCTGAAACTTACCTGTAACAAGTGGTGGCCTAAAGTTTCTGAAGAAAGTTTTCATGCTGCAAAGGTTACATAAGGAGAAAACAAACATGTTAGAATACCAGATAGTGGAATACTAATCAGTGTTGCATCATGTCATGAAGACCTGCTCATTTTAGTTTCTAATACCTTGTACGTTATTGCATAAGGGCAACATTATTGCTGCCTCTGCAGAGGAGCGCTTGAACCTTGATGAAATAGCTTTCTTTCTTTATTTCTAGAAACTGTGTTGTGTTCATATTGGGACAGGCTATGGTGTCTTTGAGCAGAATGTGCATGCTGAGGACCATCAGTGCAGTGTCATTTGAATTACCAGCACTGAGAATTTTCACTTACTAAGCATTATGATAGAATGTTCTGGACCTGCAGTTGACTGTACTCTGTTACTCTTCTTTCTAGGAAATACCAGGAGACATAAAGGAAGCAGCTGTCCTAGACATGATTTGTAAGTTAAAAGAAAAGATTGAAAATACTGTCTTTGTATTTTTTTCTGAATAAGCTGATAACACCCTTAATTATGTAGCAATTGTGCTCAATGGCTCAATGTCCAGCTGGAGACCAGTAACGAATGGTGTCCCTCAGGGATAGGTGTTGGGACTGACCTTGTTCAGCATCTTTGTCGGTGACATGGACAGTGGGATTGAGTGCGCCCTCAGCAAGCTTGCCAATGACACCAAGCTGTGTGGTTCGGTTGATATGCTGGAGGGAAGGAATGCCATCCAGAGGGACCTTGACATGCTTGTGAGGTGGGCTGATGCCAACCTGATGAAGTTTAACCATGACAAGTACAAGGTCCTACACCTGGGTCTGAGCAATCCCAGGCACAGCTCCAGGTTGGGCAGAGAAGAGATTCAGAACAGCCCTGCAAAGAAGGACTTGGGGGTGTTGGTCAATGAGAAAAATGAACATGAGTCGGCAGTGTACGCTTGCAGCCCAGAAAGCCAACTGTATCCTGGGCTGCGTCAAAAGGAGCGTGACCAGCAGGTCGAGGGAGGTGATCCTGCCCCTCTACTCTGCTCTCCTGAGACCTCACTTGGAGTATTGTGTGCAGTTCTGGTGTCCTCAACATAAAAAAGGATATGGAGCTGTTGGAACAAGTCCAGAGAAGGGCCACGAGGATGATCAGGGGACTGGAGCACCTCCCTTATGAAGACAGGATGAGAAAGTTGGGGCTGTTCAGCCTGGACAAGAGAAGGCTGTGTGGAGACCTCATAGCAGCCTTCCAGTGTCTGAAGGGGGCCTATAGGGATGCTGGGGAGGGACTCTTCATGAGGGACTGTAGTGAGAGGATAAGGGGTAACAGGTTCAAACATCAACAGGGGAAGTTTAGATTGGATATGAGGAAGAAGTTCTTTACTGTGAGGGTGGTGAGGCACTGGAATGGGTTGCCCAGGGAAGTTGTGAAAGCTCCATCCAAGGTGGTGTTCAAGGCCAGGCTGGACATAGCCTTGGGTGACATGGTTTAGTGTGAGGTGTCCCTGCCCCTGGCATTGGGGTTGGAACTAGATGATCTTAAGGTCCTTTCCAACCCTAACTACTCTATGATTCTATGAATTGCCTGCAAGAGGTACAGATTAATTTGCTGCAGATTGCATTTTAGATGAATCTTACTGGATCTGACCTTTTCTAAAAAGAATAATAATAAAACCTAAAGCTGAAAAATTACAAAAGCACATTTGCTTCTTCTGAGGTCTAAACAGGTGTAGACTGCGGTAAGCCACATGTCAGTCTATACTTCTTAGTTTGAGGTTAGACTGCTATTTGGTCCTTTTCTTTCTTTAAACACTAAACCTCAGGGATACCTTTTATTAGTTGCTGACCTGAATTACAACAGATCTCCCCATCTTTTTTAATAAAAAAAATTTTGCGTTTAGATTTGCTATGAGTAGTAGTTTTAAGAATGCTGAATAAATTATATTGCATTATCAAAATTAGTCTTTTTTTTAATAACCTGATCATAAGTACTGTAAAATTATTGTTCCTTTAATTACCATTTGGTAATACACTATGTTATTGAACAATTCCTATTTTTCTTAGACAACCATGCCTACCCAAACAAGAGAATATGGAAAGTTTACCAGCTGATCACAGCAGGTAAGATGTCTTTCCTTGCTGTAATATTACAGTTCTTAGCAACTTACTGCAGTGCTACCCCGTATCATACATTTTAAACACAAATATGTCCGCTGGGTTTTTTCAGTAGATATCTTCAACATGTAACTATAGTCTTGCATGGATTTTTCAATTGACAGGTATTTAATATTTCTAGAATATTTTCTATTCTTAAGCAATTATTAGAAGTTAGTAAATGCTAATTAATAAACTTTATAGAGCAATACAGGGGCTCAAATTTAATATAAAAATTTTTGTATAATGCTATGCAAATGAAGCTTTTTCTGCTTAATTTTATGTCAGTAAAGCTAAAGACATCTCTGACGTAGCTCTTGTAAACACAAGTCTTGTTTCTTTTCTTTCTTTTACTTCGTGTAACAGGTAAAGAAATGGCGTGTTTTGACTTAACAAATTTCAAAAAAAAAATTAAAAGGAAACTTCGTTCAGCCTTGGGAAATGTAAGAATAAATCCATTCTAAATGTGTTACACAGATCTATTGTCAATAGATTGTTTCCATAATTTTAGCGAGGTATCTTGTGCGTTGGTTTTGGGTTGTTTTTTTTCTTAGTCTCCATCAAAAATTAATTGAATTCATCATTTAGAAATGGTAGGAACTGCATGTGAAATATACAATAGTTTCTTATCTGTTCTTGCAGCATTACAATTATGCTGCAGTGAAATAAATGTAAAATTGCCGTAAAATATGACTGGCCTCAGGAAAGGTGGCACATTTATGTTTTCCATCAGATCTTTGCTGTGTCTGAGTGTACATGTTGCCTAGGTAGGCTGATATTGCTTTGTCCCATTGCCCAGTAACAACAAACCAACAGCAAAAGTCAGAGTATGAGGAGAATCTGAAGTAGCCAGTAAGTGGGATAAGGAAGTTTAGATGTTATGACTTATCTTTGTAGCAGAATTGTATCTGTTTCTTCTTAGTTCTTGTTTTGAAATAATGTTTGGTGGCTGTGAGAACTAGGCCCTGGTATTTAATCACATTATAATGGCTGAAAGGTCACTGTCAATGACAAGAAGCAGCTTCTAGACTACAGAAATCAATTGAAAGCAGACACTGTCACTTCACTTTTTTACTAAGCAATGTGCAGAAGCCTTTTCTTGCTTTAGCTCATCAGCTTCCTTTCAGTAAGGCAACAGAAAATGCCTCTGGCTAGTTGCTGTGTCACTGCTTGACACACAAAGGATTCCCACTGACACCAGTAGAGGGCAACAAATGCAATTCAGACTAACAGATATAAGCGGCAGCTCCTATAGCTGTAGTACAAAAAAGTTTTGCAATATTTTATATTAAACATTAAATTTTTAAAATGCATAAAAACTTTGAGAAGTTATGTTAGTCCAGTAATTTAAGCAGTTTATGACTTAGCTGGACTAAAAGCTTGGCTACCTGTACCTCAGTAAAAGCGAGGGTTGGTTAGTTGTGTTTTTTAATGAAGTTTTCCCACTCTTTAAAAGTCACCGAGATTGAGTCAAGGTAAAAAGAAGTAACCTAGGAGTGAATCTACAAAAACAGGAAAGGGAATCTGATTCAAAATTCTGATTGTGTATTCTTAAGCAGCGATAAATATTATATACAGGTGTACAAATCACAAGTTGATCAAATTTTTGGTTTCTCAAGAATTAAACATAATGAAAATACTGCCATTAGCCCTCCATCTAAATAGAGACCTTTTTGTTGTGGTGTCATTTTCCCTAGAGAAGTCAAAGCTTTTATAACAAGCTATTTTTACTTTTGCCCTTCAGAAGAAAGTGTGTATCAACAGGAAGGAAAGTCATATTAAGAGTCTGAAATTGCTCTTTTTTTGTTTTGTTTTTGTTTTTTTCCTCCCCTCTTTGTGAGGTTATTGTTCTTTGGTAATTTAATGAAATGCAATCCTGACCATGCTGGTGGGATTTATTTCTTATTCAAGCAGTGGTGTACTAAATTATGTTTGGGTAGTGTGAATACAGGGTTAAGAGAGAACAAAATCTTTACAGATATCTGATGACTGTACTGGTAAATCAAAGCTTTTCTTTTTGTGTTAGGTCACCATCAACTTCAGAGAATATGAGGATAATGCCATCTGGATTAGAATTGCCTGGGGAACACCAAATAGAGAACCAAACCAATATAGAACCAGCTACGTTGTATGCTATTCACACACTCCTTATGTCTTTATTTCTCTCTCAGTTTATAGGAGCAACTTGCCTCTGCTCTGCCAGGTATGAAATAAACTGTGTAGACCCTGACTTCAGCACAGTCAATGTAGAGCTGTAACTGTGTTCGCTTTTAAGAGGATGGGTAACGATTTGTCACTTAATGTTACTTACTCATTTACATAGTTGGTTTTTTTTTCCCCTTAGCTCATGGTAAAAATGGGGCAAAAATGAATCTTTGCAGCCTTTGGAATGCTGCATCATGAATAAAGTAATTTTACTGGGATTTTTGCTGACCTTGAATGGTTCTAATTTCTTAACCAAGTGTTAGGCAGCACTCAGTTAAATTGTCTCGTCAAAGTTGAAGACTATTACATTAATGGTTCACTTCAGAAACTGAATGTATGAGCTCCTTGAGGAATGCTTTTAATCAGTTTTAGAAGACATTTTCTGTCAATGCGTGGTGATCAGCACTGGTAGTTTTTTGGTTGGTTGGCTTTTTTTTTGGATTTTGGTTTTTTTTCCTTGTTTAGCAGACTTCTGTGCTAGTTATTTAATTATTTATCATTGTTTTTCAGCTTCATAAAGCTCTAGGGCTTATCTGGTTAATCCTGTGAATGCTTTTAAATATTAACCTAAGCTTAGTAACAGTCTGTTCAACGCTTCTTCAGACATGAGAATTTTGCTAGTTGCACATAGCTGCTTACCTTGTAACAAAACCATCACCAAGTCCAGAAATACTCTTATTTTTTTCTGTATTATACACAGTGATAATTAAGGCTGATGTTAAAACAATTTAAATTTTTATTTGAAGGCCCTGGTTGCTGCTTCTGATTCCCATGACATCTGTGCAATGGAGCTTCAAGGTCGTTGTTTAAGCTCCCTTAAAGATACCGTGTTTAAGAGATTTAGCCAGGTGAGCCACTTCACAAACACATCGTAAGAGAAATCTTGCTTTTTATTTCGGGCCTAGTTCTCAACCCCAAGAAAGGGGGAAAATTTACCTCTTACAAGAGGCCATGAAGTTAAAATAATATTGAACTACTGAGGTGGACAACCTTTTTCATTAAGGTAATGTTACAGTAGGGATGTAATTACTTGGCATCCCACCTATGCTTTATTGTTGTTATTCCTGATGGTTAAACTCAATCTAAAATTTGTATGAACAATCCAGTCCTAGGATTTCTCGGCTTTCTTGGCATCATTTCACTAGGTTTCCTAGAGCAATGAGTTGAAGGTTACTGGAATAGGCGCTTACTCTGCTCATCCATGTAAAACTTGCACGTAGGGAAATGTTCACAAATATCATAGGACAGGTGTTCTTCTCTCAGACTAAAGCTGGGCTTTCTGACTTGTAGTAACTGTCAAGAATTGGAAGGATGCTCACTTTCAGAATGAAGCAATACATGGAAATCTTTTCAGCTACAGCCTCTAAAAGTGGAAGTGAACTAAACCTTTTTTTCCCCCCCCCTCCCTTTAGAACATCCAAACTTCTTATTCTGAACCTCTACAAGAACACAGTGTAGAACCAGAAAGTGGTATGTATATTTTAAATTAAACAACAGTTTGAATGCTGTTTCTGCTGGCTTATGAAATGAGATTCATTAGTGTGGGTTTCTCTTTGGCAAGGAATGCAAATATAAATGATGGAGACAGAATTCATTGTCCTTTTTTGCTAAGCAAATTAAAATTTTCAGATTTTCACTAATCTGGTGAGAAAAGCAGTATTGTATCAGCTGACATAGTTGTCTTTCTGTTATTTTCCCTACTCTTTCCCCCTGCAGATTTAAGGTTAGTTCAAGAAAACAGAAAAACAAAAGGAAAAATACAGAGAATGAATCGGCAGCTTTTTGGTGATGATCCCCTACCAAAACTTGAATATGCACAATATAAGGTACTAAAAGCAATGATTTTGGGGAATTTTATCATTTTATTGTAGTGGTAGCTACATTAAATGGCAAACTGAAGGAACAGTAGGTTATATGAAGTTATATGAATGAAGTTATATGAAGGAATAAGGGTTATATGAAGTTTATACAAAGCTCAGGCTACATCTAACCAGAATTTAACTTCTTGGATGATGCATGGATTTCTGTCTGCACAGTTATATTAGAAATTTTAAGAGACACTTAGCAGCTTACAGTTTTACTCACCAAGCTGCCTCTTCCAGCAGAAAACTACTGACCATGTGGTGGCACCTCTGCTCTCATTGAAATACTCCTCCAGCTGGAATAATATTACCATTACAAGTGATAAATCTTATTACAGATTACAATCTTAATGTTTAAATAGTATATAAATAATGGTTTTTATTTCAGTATTTGTTTAATGTTTAAATAATATATAATGTTTAAATAATATGCAAAATATTTATTGCTTATACTCCCTGTTTAAATTTTGTGTTAACAGCTTGAGACTATGTTTAGAAGTGATCCTAAACAGGACGTTTTGCATCAAAAAGAACGGTTCAGATGTCTGGTGAAGTTTTCTAGTCCAGATCTCTTAGAATCGGTGAAATCCCTGGCAGCAACAAGTAAGTGTTCCAATTCTACAAATTAGAGGAAAAATCCACAGTTAAATATTTGTCATCTTACATTCTGCTTCTGTGTTGCATAAGGGAGAACCTTTGCAGTTTGTTTAGAAATACAGAGTTATTTAGTAGAATATAAATATTACCAGCCTAAAAACTTATGTCTAAACACGTACCAGTTTGTTCTTAGAATTACTAGTTTGTACATACATATTGAAGCTGTGGTTTAGTTTTAGAACAGTTATGAAAGGTAAATATTCTTTGGGTTAAGCTCTAATTATCTGCCTTTCTCTCCAGGTATTGTTGATGCACCACTTTCACCACTGCTTACCTCTATACCACACAGACCCAGGAATCATTTTAGGATTAAAGAGAAAACTGATTAATTTCCAGGCTTTCGAAGTCCCTATTTTAAGACTGATTCACAGAGGAATACATAATTTTAATTATCACTGGTATTAATTTAAACCATTGCAAATTTTAGAACATTTTTTAAAATAACTTGTATTTTCATAATTTTTCCAAGCTATTGCTTCTCTAAATCAGTTTTCCACATTTGTCTTTCAACAGAAGGGTTAGCCCTTTCCTTAAATAACCAGGGGAAAAAGTTAGCTGTGAAATTTAAACAGATTGTGGGCTCTTGGCATGTAGGTGGCAGTAAGAGGTTTCTGTCCATCTTGCGTTGATGTTAATGCAGAGGTTTTGCTCACCAGGGGCAACAGCCCATAACAAATACTGGAAATAAAAAAAAAACCCTGTTTGTACGAATGTCATACAAAATTTTATCCTAAAGGAATAAAATGAAATAAACAGTAATTTTTTAAAGTCCACAGTTTAGTATATTCCCATTAAATTTTGATTCTTCTGCAATCCTTACACATTACCAGTTTGTGGTGCTTGGAGACATGAAGATTGCAAACTTGAGATGGAAACATTCACCACTGCAAACAGCAGCATTGCACTGGAATTCTGTAGGATTGGTATATTTCAACTAGGAATTAGATAGCTATTTCCATGTAATTTGCTGCGGTTTTTTGTAATTTGATATGACTGTCATCTGAAGAGGCTGTTTTTTAGTAAGTGTTATTCTATCACCTGGAATTTACTTTGCGTACAGGGAATTTCTGATACACTTTAGATACCTCAATGTGCAGAGGGTCTTCATAACTTCAGAGTTATTTTCAGAGGCTGTATGGAAATGTCTTTCTTCTGAAACTGTAAATAAATGTGTAAATTAAAGTCTTCTCAAGAGAAGATTGTTCTGCCTGACTTAGAAACATGACTTAACATATACTGATTTTTGGTCTGTTCTGGTTTTCAGCATCCCTGTATATCTTGTCCATAAAAAGAAGTTAGTTGAGGACTACCTGCTAGTGCTGTATTTTTAGGACTTCCCTCTCTATATTTAAATGTTAGTTTGAGAAAATGCTTAACATAATGGTAGGACAATGGCAGGATTAATCGTCGACTCATGCAGTAGTTAGGGTTGGAAAGGACCTTAAGATCATCTAGTTCCAGCACCCCTTCCAGGGGAAGGGACACCTCACAACAGACCATGTCACCCAAACCTTCATCCAACCTGGCTGAAACAATCCCAGGTTTTCTGATACAGACCATACAGAACACATGGGAGTTAGTTGTCTCTTGCCAACTTGTACCCTTGGAGACTTCCAGGATCCAGACCATTAACATTCCACTATGCATCTGCCTCTATGCAACTTCTTCCTAATGCTTTCTCCTAAATAACTTATTTCAGGCATTTAATGAACTGCTGCAAAGGTGAAGTTCCAAAATAGTCTCAGAACAGTGTGAGTTACCTGGCCTAGGGCCTGACTCTTGCTTCTGGGGAAGGCAGCCTCCATCTCCTCTGTAACAACTGCAAAGCTAGTGTATCTACATTTTTACCTCTAACTTCCTGTAATAAAGGTTACAGGAGCAGCACAAATGAAGGCGAGACAGGCCTATTTTCCCCCACCACGGGAGGGTGACGGGGCTGAGGCTCGCATAGGTGCTCTCCATGTGGGGAAAAAGCCCCAGCTCCGCGTATTCTCACATCCACACCGTTATTCTCTCATTTTTGTTTCTTTCCGTTCTGCAGCCGCTTCGCCAGCGACTGGCTCCTCCCCTCAGCGCCCCGCCACAGTAATGGCCCCTCCACAGTAATGGCTCCTCCTTCTCTCAGCGCCCCTCCACAGTAACGGCTCCTCCTTCCCCTCCCCTCAGCGCCCCTCCACAGTAATGGCTCCTCCTCCCCTCAGCGCCCCTCCACAGCAATGGCTCCTCCTTCTCCTCCTCCTTCCCCTCAGCGCCCCTCCACAGCAATGGCTCCTCCTTCTCCTCCTCCTTCCCCTCAGCGCCCCTCCACAGCAATGGCTCCTCCTTCCACTCCTCCTCCTCCCCTCAGCGCCCCTCCACAGCAATGGCTCCTCCTTCCACTCCTCCTCCTCCCCTCAGCGCCCCTCCACAGCAATGGCTCCTCCTTCCCCTCCTCCTCCCCTCAGCGCCCCTCCACAGTAACGCTCCTCCTTCTCCCCCTCCTCCCCTCAGCGCCCCTCCACAGTAACGCTCCTCCTTCTCCCCCTCCTCCCCTCAGCGCCCCTCCACAGTAATGGCTCCTCCTTCTCCCCCTCCTCCCCTCAGCGCCCCTTCACAGTAACGCTCCTCCTTCTCCCCCTCCTCCCCTCAGCGCCCCTCCACAGTAACGCTCCTCCTTCTCCCCCTCCTCCCCTCAGCGCCCCTCCACAGTAACGCTCCTCCTTCTCCCCCTCCTCCCCTCAGCGCCCCTCCACAGTAACGCTCCTCCTTCTCCCCCTCCTCCCCTCAGCGCCCCTCCACAGTAATGGCTCCTCCTTCCCCTCCTCCTCCTCCCCTCAGCGCCCCTCCACAGTAACGCTCCTCCTTCTCCCCCTCCTCCCCTCAGCGCCCCTCCACAGTAACGCTCTTCCTTCTCCCCCTCCTCCCCTCAGCGCCCCTCCACAGTAATGGCTCCTCCTTCCCCTCCTCCTCCTCCCCTCAGCGCCCCTCCACAGTAATGGCTCCTCCTTCCCCTCCTCCTCCTCCCCTCAGCGCCCCTCCACAGTAACGCTCCTCCTTCTTCCCCTCCTCCCCTCAGCGCCCCTCCACAGTAACGCTCCTCCTTCCCCTCCTCCTCCCCTCAGCGCCCCTCCACAGTAACGCTCCTCCTTCTCCCCCTCCTCCCCTCAGCGCCCCTCCACAGTAACGCTCCTCCTTCTCCCCCTCCTCCCCTCAGCGCCCCTCCACAGTAATGGCTCCTCCTTCTCCCCCTCCTCCCCTCAGCGCCCCTCCACAGTAACGCTCCTCCTTCTCCCCCTCCTCCCCTCAGCGCCCCTCCACAGTAATGGCTCCTCCTTCCCCTCCTCCTCCTCCCCTCAGCGCCCCTCCACAGTAACGCTCCTCCTTCTCCCCCTCCTCCCCTCAGCGCCCCTCCACAGTAACGCTCTTCCTTCTCCCCCTCCTCCCCTCAGCGCCCCTCCACAGTAACGCTCCTCCTTCCCCTCCTCCTCCCCTCAGCGCCCCTCCACAGTAACGCTCCTCCTTCCCCTCCTCCTCCCCTCAGCGCCCCTCCACAGTAACGCTCCTCCTTCTCCCCCTCCTCCCCTCAGCGCCCCTCCACAGTAACGCTCCTCCTTCTTCCCCTCCTCCCCTCAGCGCCCCTCCACAGTAACGCTCTTCCTTCTCCCCCTCCTCCCCTCAGCGCCCCGCCCTCCGGTGCCGGTGCCGCAGCGGGCGGGGCCGCCGTCCGCTCCTGCTGAATATTCAGCGGCGGCGGCGATGATTGGCGGCCGCGCCCGGAAGCGGGGAGCGAGCAGCTGACAGCAAAATGGCGGCGGCCGGGCGGCGTGGTGGGGCGCTGGGGCGGCCCGCGGCACCTGCGCCAGTCTCGTTGCCGGTGGGGGACCTGCTGCCCGCCGGAGAGCTGGTGCGGCCCTCGGTGACAGAGCTGTCCCAAGTGAGGACCAACATCCTGTGCACCGTGCCCGGCTGCGGCAAGGTCCTGCCCAACAGCCCGGCTCTCAACATGCACCTCAGCAAGGCCCATCCGGTCCAGGTACCGTCACCGCCCTGAGTCGGGCCTGCCAGGCGGTTCCGTCTTTCTGGGCCCCCAGGGGGTCGCTCCTGGTCTCAGTCTCGGTCTGTGTGGCTCTGTAATGTTGCGGCTGCTTCTTCTCTATGAGTCGTACCTCCGGGACCTCCGCGGCCCCGGCTGGGTTCCGGAACCGCCGTGCTGCATCTGAGCGGATTCGCGTCTCCTGGCTGTACGCGGGGCTCTGTGGGGCTGGTCTTGTGGAGCGTGGTGGTGTGCATGCGGTGGTCCAGAGGGGATGGGGGAGTGTGTCTCGTCTGTTTCAGTCCCTCCACGTGAAAAGTATGCGCGTGTACCTAGGTAATTCGCGAGTGTGTGTGTGCAGTCTGACCCATCGTAGCGAGAATACCACTGAAACTACTTACAGGGAAAAAAAGACAGTTTTGTTCTGGCGTTAAACATAACGAAGGCAGTGAAAAGTTTTTTGGGGCTCAGTTTCTGGTATTTCACTTGCCTGTCGCTTCTCTTTCAGCAGTAAGACGTTACAGCCCCACTTGAGAGGTGCTGTGCAAACACGCTGTGCTTCCTACCCTTGGCAGTTGGCAAGGCACCAAGATCCAAACGCCGAGTGCTGTTATGCTGGGGGTGGGGGGAGCTGTTTGTGTTTTAAAATGTCTGTGAGCCAAAACCAAAAACCGCTAGCTGGATGCCATTTTGGAAACAAGCTCTCATTGCCATAGTACTCGTGAGAAAACAGCACACACTGGGGGGGAGGAGGGCCGCAGTTCTGCAAGCATGTCAGTGCTGTGTGAGCCTTTCAGAAGCATATCCTGTACTGTTCTCAAAACCATAACACAGAGTGTGTGAAGGCAGATCTGATTCCTGTAAAACTTGAAGCGCAGCATTCATAGCTACGTTCTGAAAATGCAGCCCTGGTGAGTAGACAGTAAAGATACTTGATTTATGAAATGACTAATTCCAGGATCTGATCTGTGTTACAGGCGGTCATGGGTGACGCGTGCAAGGAAGTACTCTCGAGTACGCTTGATATCTCCTGTCTCTGTTTTATTTCATTTCCTAATACGCGCTAACAGCTTTAGTGCATGTGCTGTATTATATCTCACGTGCATAGGAGTGGAGGTACAGCAGAAGTCGAAAACGCTCATTCAGGTTCAGCAGACAGTCATCTCATGCTCTGAATGTATATAGCAGCCAGCGAGGAGCAGAGCTGTGGGTTACAGCTCATGGGTGAGGAAGTGTGGCTCGCTCACCGGTTGCCTACTATCGGTGCCTTGTAGAATTATAATGTCATACACCTTATTCCCAAACCTTGTGACAGCTGGGATGAATACTGAAACATGGATGGATGCAGGTATTCAGGAACATCTCGCTTTTTCCAGAGTTGTTGTAATTGAGAGTAAAAAGTTGAGGTTTAAGGGAGGCTAGGTTTTCTGCAGTGTGCATTATGCATGGCTTGAGAATGCACCTTGAAAAAAAGGCTAAAGATATGAAGGTAAACAGATACCATCCTAGGTGTGTGTTACTCTGTTTCTGCAGGATATGAACTTGCACTATTATTTTAGTTTTAGTATTTCAAGAGATAACTGCCTCCTCAGAGAAAAAGACTTTAGTAGATTGCATTTGTTAGAGAAACATGAGGAATTAGTGACTAAGCAGCTTTGCAAATGAGATGGTAAGAAGCCTTTGGGGAAGGAGAGAACTTAGGAGTGCTGAAGAGAAGGGAGGTTCACTTGGTTAATTTTCATTATGAAAGTAGCACCAGTAGGATCTTTTGATGCCAAAAACTGAGGTATTGTTGCTGCAGAGGAAGGACATTTACATAGGAAAGCAAGGTTACCTTGTAAAAACTGGGACAAGTTAGTACGAGGTTATGGTCTTGTGGAGTGATAGCAAAATGTTTGATCAGTCCTGATTTCAGTCCTGGTTTGTAACAGATAACTGAGATGGCAAATGCTTGCAAAAGCGATTGGGCCATACAGTGTGCAGTTAGGGTAATGCTGCTGTGAGAGGGGCAAACCTAAAATATGTCAGGAGGATATTCTTGGTCACTGGTGTAGGGTAGGAACCCAATTCAAGTGAGCTAAAATGAACCCAGAAGAGGTGTAGAAAAGGGCTACTGAGGACAATGAATGGCAATTGTGTCTGACAAAGAGAAATGAGAAGAATTTGGCTTGTTTAGTCTAACAAAAGAAGATATGATAAAGTGTTGATAATAGCAGTGTTTGTCTTCTAGCTGTTTCCTTAGTTTAACTAGGCCACAGGGCTTATAGCAACAATGTGGAAAACAGCAGTAACAATCTTTGCTGCTGATGTAGTCAAAGTGAACTCAGTAACATCTTGCCTTTCTGCCTCAGAAACTCCAAAGAATTAATTGGAAACAGTAAGTTATACTAGACTGTAGCCAGTTATTAAAACAATATTTTTTTTTCAGCAGAGGATCATGCATTTCTTTACTAAATAGCATGTAAAGAAGTGCATTTATTCTGATTATAAAAACTACTGTGGTAATGTGATACTTGCATTTCGGTAAACTATGCCAAGGGTAAGCTCCCCTTTCCAGTTCAGCACTGACTACAGCCTCCCTGCTATCACAGGAATACACAGAATCATCTCCTTTGTATTTTCCGTGTTGTTGCCACAAGCCCTTTGTATTTTCCGTGTTGTTGCCACAAGCCCTGTCTGCACATCAGTATTCCTTACAAATACAGGGGTCTGGTTGTGAGAAGTTATTGAACAAATACCTACCAATAATAGCGGTGGGTGGATACTGTAGAAATGTGGGGAGTGAAATCAGCTGCACAAGGACAGGACTTGTGAGAAGGTCTGACATCTGAGTAGCCAGATGGGGTTTTGAGAAGGTGTAAGATTAACCATTTAGAGCCAGGAGGGCTTTGAAGGTGGTCAGAACAGGATTACTGTCTGGATAGAGGTACTCATGTAGAATATCTCAACTTGTATCTTCAAATTTATGGTAGTCTGTGCTCAGCTGTTGAAAGAACCTCTTGCTCATCTCATGTTTATGTCTCTTTTAAACACTTGGTGTTATTCTATACTGTAGTGCATAAGTAGTTTTAAATAACCTGACTGTGGTTTACCTGTTAAGTGCCTGAACATACTGCCATGACATTTGTTGGGTTGTGACATTAAAGATAACACACTGGGAATAACTTCTTATTTAGGAATAAATAACTCAAATTGCCACTTACTAAACACATTTATTTCATCTGCAGTGCAAGAGACCAAACGTAGTTTTGACTTGAAGGCAGATCTTTTCTCCTGAAGGTTTTGGGACTGGCATCCAAGTGTTTCTGGATAAACTTAGGGTTATAAAGTGTAATTGGGGTAGTGGGGCTGGAACAACTGGATTCTTTTGAGTCATGTCCCAGGTTTGGGCAGTGGCTCTTAGAGGTGCAAAAACAATCACAGTGATTATTCAACAGAGATGAAGCAGGCCTGTTTAGGAATGGTTTGTCCATGGCAAAAACTGCTGTACATGAAGGTGCTTAGATGGTTAAAACTTCACATGAAAACTCCCTTTTGGAAGATTTATTCCAGGTTTTCTTGATGAAATGGCAGCAGATCACTCTGGTTGAGAGGCTTTTCTTCTTTGAGTATGGTATCTGATTAAGGAAAATGAGCTTGCTGCAGTGTCAGCAAGTACCAGTGTTGAGCCTATGGAAATGTAAGCAAAATGTTGCTGTAAGGGACTACCTTTTACACAGATAATTTTAGATTGAGAGATGATTTGAAGAAACCCAAAGTCATTGGAGTGTACCCCTCATCTGCTTCATAGTGTTCCTGAAGTGCAAATGAAGGCACTTCACAAGCAAGGCAGGAGTAGCTCAGCACACAGAGCTGTTCGGTTGTGACTAGCAGTAGCTAGGGAAGAAACAGTGAAACCCTCTGCATTCTGGCAGCTGTGGCACATCCTTTCTTTGCGTCACATGGGATGACTGTTGTGCTTTGTGGATTCTTTGTCTGGTCCAACCTGTGTAAACATGAAGCAGCTGGAGATCTGCCTGAAGATGGTAGCTAGGGAGTGACTCGTGTAAAATCAGCATTCTGCTGCTTATTGTCACTGGAAAGTTGGGAGCAGAGCTGAAACAAGGCATGCTCCAGAACCTTTCTGAATCACCACCTTGGGGATGCCATTGTGGATGACTGTAACTGGCTCTGGGGGTTTGGTTGGCCTCCTACTCTGTCCCAGGATGCAGAGACTCACAGCTACTCTGAGCATCAGGTTTTTAATAGTTCACTTTCTTTTTTTTTTTTTTTTTGCTTAGACACAGGTGCGTGATGTTTCCACTGAGACCCTTTCAGATGGGATATGATTTCAGGGATATGTCTTCTCTGGTTTCCGTGGCTGTGTCAGCAGGAGCGGGTTCTATGTGGTTGAACAATCCAGGCAGTCTCCCTAGTTTTCAGTATACATTTTTGATGTCCTCTTTGAGCAAGTTATGTTGCTTTCTTCTACTGATTGTAAAAGATTATAACTGCTCAAAAGGCAGTTAGAATTGGTGTAGGGCAGCAAGTAACTTGGTAGAAATGAATAGTACCACTACTCTGTAGAGGTCGTGATTTCACTACACAATTTGATGGTACATTTGCAAAGTAGCATCTACCTTGGTGAAAACTCCATTTGAGCTTTCAAATACTTAGGAAAGTGCCTTCAACTCATAGAGGAGGGGTGTAAACTCACTGAGTCTAAGTTGATATGTATTCTGAATGTTGTGTCTTTCATATGCCAACTTGTAGAACTGTCAACTTCTCAACTGCTTCTTTTTCAGGATGGAAAACATAATGCACCAATAAGGAAGGGTTTGAAAGCATCTCGGAAATTCTACTGCTGTCCTATTGAAGGCTGCCCTAGAGGACCAAACAGACCATTTTCCCAATTTTCTCTTGTCAAACAGGTATTCCTATTTCCTAAACTATTATTTTCATACTGATTTAGTCCTGACTGTGTCTCCTACAGAGTGTAAACTTGTGCCTTCAGATGTGAGCAAAGCCTCTGAGCATATGTCCTCAAGTTGGAGAATTGTGTTTAGAAACTCAGTGTGGGCATAAGGTTAAGGAATTTGCATGTTTGCATGTTGATATTAGAAGGCTTGAACCTTTTGGTGAGGCAGATGCCAGTATATTCTGCTAAACTAGAAGACAGTACCTCTCAGCCAATTAAAAATACAGAGAAAGTTCAAAGGCATGGAGAGGGAGAATCACAGTAGCAACCAATAATGGTTTAAAATTACCTTTTTAAGTAGTAAGTTTAAACTGCCCTTTTAAAGTGGTCAAGAGCTAAGAGTTTTTCTCTGTTTTAGTGTCAAAATGTAATTGTTTACTAGTTACCTGTTTAAGAAAACATATAAGACTTGTTTCTGAATGAATGAGTAAAAAAAGCTGTTCTTCTATTGGTTACCTCTCATATCCTGGGGAGACTGTAGGAGATGGAGTGGCTGGCACTTGGTGCTGTGAATGAAAAGGGGAAATTCTGGCTTCTGCTCTGAAGTTGACCTGTTTGACTTGAGAGTATTTGCTCAGTTGTAAGATCTTCAGGAACGTGCACATGTTGCAACATATACTTAACTACATTCTTTAATAACTGTATAAATGAAGCTTGTTAATGTCCATAGGAAACC
The DNA here is from genome assembly GCA_028858755.1 of Ara ararauna. Classification (NCBI taxonomy): domain Eukaryota; kingdom Metazoa; phylum Chordata; class Aves; order Psittaciformes; family Psittacidae; genus Ara; species Ara ararauna. The sequence continues at coordinate 7,367,991 of CM054410.1, read as the reverse complement.
TCCAATAGCATTAGGACACATATATCTCTATCTGTGTTTTAAGATGTACATAGTACAGGCAGAATTGCACACTTTAAATTCTTTCTGTTGATTTATTAAAGCTTGTAACTTATTCCTAATGAGACTTTAAAAACAATTCTACAATTTGATGCTATTTAACAACTAAAAAATGCAAATATCATCTCCCCTAAACATAATTTTCCTTTTTTTTTTTTTTTTTTTTTTTTTAGCTTAGCTGCAAGCTAATGTTTGCTTCTCATTGTGTATTCTAGCACTTTATGAAAATGCATGCTGAAAAGAAGCACAAATGTGATAAATGTAGTAACTCCTATGGTACAGAGTGGTATTTGAAACGACATATAGAGGTCTGTGGCAAGACTTTCCAGTGTACTTGTGGGTGCCCTTATGCCAGCAGAACAGCATTACTGTCGCATATTTACAGAACTGGCCATGAAATTCCTGCAGAACACAGGTAAAAGTGAAGAAGTTAAGTAATAATACTCATGTTCATCACCAAGTTCTCTGACTGGCTTTTTATCTCTTTCTGTTGATTAAATTGTAGCTAGGCTCACATTGTTTTACCTGTACAGTAGTTTGCAGTTTCTTTGTTCTGTTGCTTTTGGTAGTTTCTGTTTTGTTGAAGGCAAGGACGATTGTCTGATCAATAAGATTAGGTGTCCTCACATACAGTCCAAAAAGTACTGATGACACTGCACTGCATGGTGTAAATGCTGGTAGTTGTTGTTCTATCCGCTTTTACAGTTCTGTGAAAGTAGAGATTATTTGGAAATGTTATGGCTGGTAGCTGGTGTGGAATGCAGTTTAGCTTTTATTGTATAGTCTAGTTGGTTTTGCAAGTTTTCGTGGGGGAGGTTTCTTTTCTTTTTAATGGCTGTATATACGTGTGTAGGTTTAAATTTGTCTTAATATGTACATACCTTTTATGAAGGGTAGTCTGTTTCCTGAGGCCTAACCTGACTGATTTGGAGATACAACTGCTGCAAAATCAAGTTTTATGTGAAGGAATGCTAACTATATCTTTGGTTTCCATGAGAGACCTTTGCCTGTACACTCATTTTAAAAGCCCTGTTCCTTCAATGCTCAGTCTGAGTTAGCATCAAAATTAGAAATTAAGCTTGTCTTTAATTATAGCAGTTAATGTACAAGGGGGAAGAAACCGTGTCTTTAATTATAGCAGTTAATGTACAAGGGGGAAGAAACTGTCTAAACCTCCATTTCCATTTAGAAATAGGTCTCCGTAGATGGGGTAACCTTTTTTCTTTTTGAAATGGGAGAGTGAGGAATTAAATCTTACACAACTGAAGTTCATAGAGTCTTTTTATGTTTTAATCAGGGTTAGATGCCTTCTGTATCCTCAACCTCATCTGCAACTTCAGTTTATGTTTTCAATAGTGACTCAAAAGAATGGCAAGCAGATGTTTTGTGCTTGAAAGGAGTATAAATTATTGATCTCATGTTCACAGGGATCCTCCTAGTAAGAAAAGGAAAATGGAAACCTCTGTACATAATCAGCAGTTGGCAGAGAAAGCAAATGAAGCATTCATCAACACACACAGTAACAATCCTGGCACTCAGGAATTGGAGTCCTCTGAAGTGAAACTAGCAGCCTCTCTTGAAGGCTCCTGCAGTTCTAACCTCACGAACCAAATGCAGCCAAAATGTACGCCGAAGATGCTCTTACCGAAGCCTAAGGTGGCTTTGGTTAAACTTCCAGTGATGCAGCTTGCTCACTTGCCTATATATGTATCTGCAACAGACTCTTCTGTCAAACCTGCTGTAGTGGCTGTTGATAATCAAGGTTCACTTGTAAGTACTGTTCATTTATTGCCTCAGTCAATAGGAATTCTGATTCCTGCACTGGAGGCAGAAACACTTGTATTTAAAGACAGTATGCCTGTTTCAAAAGTGGCAAATTCTGGTGATCGTGAACCTGTAAGTACCGGTTTACAAGTTGAGTTGGAGAAGGTTACGTTGAGTAACACAGGGCAGGAGATGGGGAATGTTTGTCACAAGAATAAAATTTCTTCAATAAATATACAGACTGACTTATCTTATATTTCACAGAATTTTGTACCAGCTGCAACCTGGACTCCCAATTCTTCTGTATCCTCTTGCTCTCAGACAGATCTGTCATTCAGTTCACAGGTTTCGCTGCCGATCAATGTACAAACACAGACACTGCTGCCTGCTTCCAGACTGACTTCATCTATAGCTGCCCAGACTGATGATTTTAGTCAGGTTTGTTTTCCAACATGTAGCATTTCTAGAGAGACTCAAACCAGTAGGACACAGGACTCTATTGATGGAAGGGTACAGATGGACCAGGCTGTGATGTGCAGTGACATCTTTGACAATGTTGATTCATCATATGTTTCTAGTCACATTGAACTTCCAGAAAACAACTTAATGCCTGCAAATATAGATCAAACCTTGCTGCAAAGAAGTAATTGCAAGAGCCTGAATCAAGATACAGTGAAGTCTGAATCCCTTATCAACTTCAGTACACAGCCTAATATACTTCCACCTCAAAATACAATGGATAATCAAACCCAGACAATAGACTTGCTAAACGATCTGGAAAACATCTTTTCAGGAAACATGCCTGGCCAGACACTGGATAATCGTAGCCTTTTGTCTGAGACGGGTTCTAATGCTGACACACATCTGCCATCTGGTCCGTCACAGAGCACAGGAATAGACTTTGACATTGAAGAGTTCTTTTCAGCATCAAATATTCAAACTCAGACTGAAGAGAGTGAGCTTGGTACCCTGAACCCTGAGCCAGTTTTGGAGTCACTGGACATTGAAACTCAGACTGATTTTTTATTTTCAGATAGTGCAACTCAATCGTATAGCTGCCGAGGAAATTCTAACTTCTTAGGTTTGGAGATGTTTGATACGCAGACACAGACAGACTTGAATTTTTTCTTGGACAGCAATACCCATCTGCCTTTAGGGAGTATTCTGAAGCAGTCTAGTTTCTCCATGAGTACTGATTCATCTGATACAGAAACCCAGACAGAAGTATACCAGGCTATTAAAAATACACCTACGCAGAATATTGAAAGTAAAGTCCAGCTCAGTAGCGCTGAAACACAGACTATGGATAGCTGCTTTGAGAATCTAGGGAGTTTATTCCTTACCAGTAATGAGACACAGACAGCAATGGATGACTTTCTTCTGGCTGACTTGGCCTGGAACACAATGGAGTCTCAGTTCAGTTCAGTAGAAACACAGACCTGTGAAGAGCTGTGCTCCTTGTTTCAGAGCTCTGACAAGCCCAGCCATTGAGTACTACATAATATAACCATTTCCTGTGATTTGAAATTAAGTTATTGGGGTGGGAGAAGTGGCTTGACCAAGTCATCCACTTTGCGTTATTGAATGTAGTTATCGTGAGCAGTTGACCTAAGAGACTTCTCATGCTGAAGGTACCCTGTCAGATATGTAGAACTTGACATAAACTGTGTGTGTGAATGGAGGGGAAAGGGAAGCTGTAACATGTTAATGTACATTTGAACCTTAAAAAAGAATTCATGGTGCCTATGTTTTTTCTTGAAACTCCTTTACAGAGGTGATACTGCTTTCATTTAAACAGAACAACTTTTGGAGTTGTTCTGTATACGTATGTATCTCTATCTACTCTTTGCTTACATATAAGGTTCCAATGTGCTAGACCAAAACCCTGAGCTGTCCAGTTCAGATGCTTCCATGAACTTATGGGGGAGGATTCTATTAGTGTAAGCTACTTCTATTTACTTTTTTTAGTAGCTTGTATTTTAAACCTGGCATGAACATAATAAGCCGTATTGTCTTCTTTTACTTTATGCCTTCACAGCTCGTTCTCCTGCATTAAGTTGGTATTTTCCAAACACTGGACACATAGAGACTCCTGGATTGTTGAATATATTTATTACAAAACATGTAGAAAGCAGTATTTTTTTAATATTTTTCCCTAAGTGGCGCAGATGTCCTTTGAAGGATAGAAAAAGAACTTTGAATACACAACTGTAGTGTGTTGTCCTTTTAGGTCATGTGATAAATGGGACTAACATTTCTAGAGTCTTCAGGAGGGATTTGCTTAAATTATTTCTGTCTCTAAGATGCAAATGTTACAATGTGTGTGCCTCAAAGACTGGAATAATTTTTTTTTTTTGTTGAAATTCTCATAGCTTTGTTGAGATACAAGTTGAGAAGTGTTAACAGTGGTTTATACCTCTATTACAGAAATAATTAACAGAAGTCTTTACAAATGGAAAATTAAATTCTCTAAATTACTTACCTAGACTCCTGGTTTTGGGCTTCCCACTTCCAAAAACAACTGGAATCCTTACAGAGAGCTGGGAGGTCAGCTCACAGAAGCCCTTTCAGAACAGTTGTATCTTGCCTTTACACATGTCTGCAGCCCTCAGTTCCTGCAGCTTATAGAGAATTTTTCTGAGTATAGTCAAATTCAAACAAACATAATTTTTTTTTTTTTTTTTTTTTACCTGAGAATTAAAATGTGACCTTTTGGATTTTTTTTATGGTTTTTTTTTTTTTTATATTCATCTTGCCCCTTTTATCATTGTTTGCAATACTTTTAATGTGCATGAAAAAAATGAAGCTGTGAATGTATGCTGGAATTCAGCCTTAACTAATTTTTGTATCTTACTATAATACCTACAAAATGTAGGCCTCTAGTTTTGTCCTGGACAGGCTTTAATTTCTTTTACCTTAAGTGAAAAGAGAAACCTCTTTGTGTCAAGTTCCTGGGCCTCTGACAGACTTTACTCCTCCATTGTGAGAGGAGTGGTGTTGGCTATGTACTTACTGGGCAGCCCATCAGTAAACATACGCCCAAGCCTTAGTTTTTGAAGGCTCACTATGCTTTGTGCTTCCTATCCTCAGCTCAGAGGTGTGGGAGTTATGTTACTCATCCACTGCAGCTAGCTTGTTTTGTTGGAAATGAGCAATACCTTTCTTTTTTTGTCTCTCTTTCTGACACCCTTTGAATTGCCATGGTTCACACTACGCTAATATTGTAAGCATATACTTTTACTGGAAGTAATCTCTTTATATTAACCCTGAAGCTCATGTTTTCCTCTTGAAAAACTGAAAACACAGCTGTGTTGCCTCTTTAATTTTTCAGCATTTCTGCTGCAATTTCAGAGTTCCAGTTTTTGGCTGAAGAAACTGCAGAAAGGAACCTTGCAATTCGTCCCTGGAGTACAATAATTCTGCTTTGAGGGAAGAACTCCCCCCCAGCCTCACAGTGCCTAAAGTTCTCATCTTAAAGGTGGGATATATTAAAAACAGGCAGGCATTGCTTGTTGCTCTGTCTTCTGGAAATATGACTGATTCATATTTATTTGCCTGCTCTGAAATTGGGGAAATAAGATAACAAAGTTACGTTAGTTTATTCTATTGCAGTATTTTCCTACTAATGTTGCATCTTCACGTTTTAAGTGGTTTTCCTGCTCCTTTCTTCCCCCTGCCTTGAATAGTAGAGAATGTTTCTTCATACATGGGCTTCTGTTCCCCATGTGCAAGTTGCACTGATGCATGGAAGAGAAGCAGCTACTATAAATCTGGTTGGAGAAAACAGCATTTTCCACAGCTGTAGAAGGCAGAAGGCCCATGACCTCTGAATTTAGAAAGCTAATCTTTTCTGTGAGAGAGGGAAACTTAGGTGATGAGGAGCAGAATGGTGAAAGGCTTTGAACTGAGCCACCTGAGAGACAGCTAGCATTTAAAGAACTTTGAAACTAATTCACAAATCAGAATGAGAATTGCTGCGTTCTTATGGTGGAAGCCAAAGCTCTTAACTGGAGTGACTATCAGAAAAATAACTAAGGTTTGTGTGGATGCAGTCTTGCAATGTAATCATTACTCGTATGTTGTACTTTGTAATTAAATGTGTTGATAAGCTTTGTGTATTTTATTGGAACGTGCAAATACCATTCCCTTCCCTCATCCTATGGATTTAAAATAGCTTGAACTTAATTAGGTGAACACTGTACCACAACGTGAAATTATTTATTAAAACTTTTAAGATACTATTTCCTGTGTCTGTATGGCCTAAGGGAGGTGGCTCATTCTGACCAAAATTAACTTCTTTCTTCACAAATTTGGTTCTCCATAAATTATTCATAAAAGTCAGAAACTGGTTTAGATCCTGTGTCACTGGCATATGTTGCTCAGTTTGCATTTATTATTTTTATGAAGACCTCAACCAGACTTCACAATTTGCTGAATCCCACAGTAAATCTAATGAAACCTTATCTGCAATACTGTTGCTGAATATTTCTCACATTTGAACAAGTTCTTTAAAGTGGCTAATTTCCTATTTTGGCCGTTGTTTTAAAAGGAAACTTCAGTTAAAACTATTACTTGGTAGTCCTAAATGATACTTGTCTCCCTTTTTCTGCAGCTTGTCTCTGATTTGATTTTTCAAGGCGCTGTGTTGCAAGTATTGGTCAGCAGTAACTTACCACTTTGCTTATTCTCTTTTGTATCCTCTGTTGCCATTTGAACTGCTATGCAGAAAATAACATCAGATTCTCCATAGCCTCTTAGCACAAATTTTTGTCTGGAGGTGATTCTAATGCTACTTTTAACTACTGTTTGGATTCTCTGCTTAATTCTGCTAGGCTGTGATTACTGGATCTTGATCTGGATGCCCATGTAATGCTGCTCTAAAATTGAATTGGTAGTTTTGTAGCTTCATGTGAGCTTTTCTTAAGCATGTAGGAAAAATCGAACAAATGAAATCCAGCAAATCTGGGACATGTGTTCTATGAGAACATAAGCACAAAACAGCTGAAAAATGAGAGGTCTGGTTTGTTGCCTTCCATGTTTATTTGTCACAGTGCTAAAGGTCTGTAAAACAGTAAATCTATGTTTCTTCTGCTTTTGGCTTTATTTGACTCTCTTTCTTCTAATATGCTTGTAAATACTTCTGCTTTCAGTACAGAAGGAATCCTCTCCCTGCTCTTCATGTCAGCCTAGAGAAATATGTAGTTTAAAGTCAGAGTTTGCTAATGCTGCGTATTCTTAGCTGTGCAAAGCTGCTTGTGTTTAGAAAATTTTAACTTTGAAATGATATAAAATCTTAATATATATACTTGCAGCTATAAATTAAACAGCTGTAATACAAGCCTTGTGAGACCTCATCCAGTTACGAACTCAGTGTCTGTAACTCAGTGTCTGTAACTAACACTCCTCACAAATTTTTATTCCAGGGTGTGCACACAGTCATTTTTTTCTGTTGAAAACAAAAGGATGAACTTCACTGCTAAGTTATATGTACCTTGATTGTGTACAGTCAACAGAAAAGGCAACAGAAGAAAGGTGACTGCCTTACACTGTTGTAAATCTTTATCCTTCTAATACCTGCTCACATGTTTAGTCAGATCTGAATTGATTTTATATTTTGGTGAGGCTGGGTAGAGGTGTAAGTGTTGGCAGAATGGGATCTTAAGGCATTAGCATGTTTTTTGAATAACCTTTCAAATACAGGGTAAGTCAGTAGAACTAACATACTGAATCAACATAGGGTGCTCAACTTGGAAAAGAATACGCTGCTGAAATGACAGCTGAGATGAACCAAATGTACTTGCCTTTATTATTAAGGGTGTATGGCTTCCTGTGCTTTAATATTTTTCTGATGTGTTGGGGGTTTTTTTATACATGATCTTAATGTACAGTTGACTGTTCCAAATACATTCACACCAAAATGTTGTTAACATTCTGGGCCTTGCAAGCTTTTTCATTCACATTGGGTTTAAGGTGCTATTATGAGTGTGTTCCTGGTAGAACAGGCCTACCGTAAACAGACTTCTGTTAATCCCTTGACATGAACAGTGAGGATAGGGCTGTTTAATCAAAGCAAGCTTCAATGCACAGTGTGAACATGCATCTCCTGTTTCTTTTGTTGCTGTTTTTAACAGTTGATATGAACCTAAACGTGTGCTAGAAGGATTTGCTGCTTAGGACATGACTGAATTTTCTTGTTTAAAATGTCATTGCTATGCAATTAACAGAATCAAGGAACGACATGTTTCAGCTCTGCCTTGCAGTCAGGTTGAGGGTATGTCCGTATTCGTGCGTGTGACTCTTCCGCTTCACCGAAAATGGAACTGGACAGCCTGAAACTGCAGAAACTCTTGAAGGAACTGCTGAGTTAAATCACACAAGTCCTTTGCTTCTGATTCGTTTTCATATACTGGCTTTACAGCAACATCTGCAACATAACTAGCAGTGGAGCATAATAGATGACTCGTGATGATGTAAACTACGTTTCGCAACACCTAATGCATTACATTCATGCTTCAGGCGCTTGCATGCAGAGCAAGATTGGCAGTATATCCATCTACAAGTATTTGCAAGTGCATCTGTGATAAAGCTAGATATGAAAGACAGCCATATTTTTTTTTCCATTTACCAAATTCAACACCTGATTATGATCTAATTTTAACTTGTAATTATTTGGAATGGATGAGTAGTAAATCTCATGGGTGAGTCTTTCCCAAAGCATGTATGAGTTAATCTCAAGAAGGCTGAGAACTGTCCTTAAAATGTTTCTCTTCTCTTCACTAGTGAGATTTCGATTTAGTGGACAATCTTAGTTTTCAAAGGATGTCCCTGTTTAATTCTTCCTATTTAAGCCAGAAAACTTCCACTGAACAAAAGCAAACCGTCATTTCTTAGGCCTGTTTTACAAGTGACAATCCCAAAGAAGGAATGTTGTCCTAGTAATTGTGAAACTTTTGAGTATATTAATGCATGCAGAGAAAACCTTGTGCCAATATACTGTTTCATTTTTCCCTCTGTTGGAAACTGAAGTGTTACACAAAACTACTAGTAAGTTAGTCAGAAGTATTGAAACGTTTTGTTCACAAATGAAGCACTTAGTCCTGTAAGTTATACATATTTTGGAATAAAGTTAACTTGAAACAGTTTTTTGGCTTCTGTTTTAATGGCTGCAGTCTGCCTACAGAGGCATTGGGTGAGGTATTCAGTGCCTGTTGGTAAGTACCACCCATTGCTCCTTAACGTCTTAACTTTTGAAAGCTAAGCGTCTTTGGAATTCGTAGAGAATTTGTAAATTAAAATGTTATGGTTTATAAATTAAAAAATTGTTGTGTGAGTCCTTGATCTGCAGAGGTGAAAAAAGTTTTCCTATGTAGTCCTCCATGAATCTTAGGAAGCTGAGACTCACAACACAAATGCAATCATAATGTCAAAATGCTACATTTATTAGAGAGGTTCTCTGCTTTAGGTGAGCCTAGGCATAGACTTCTGTGTGGGATCTGATGTATACAGGCAGGGCTAGATTCTTCAGAGCCAGCAGCATCCATGTTGTCTGCAGTAGTGCTCCCTCTCAAACTTCTTGGCAGTGAGTGCAAAATTAAGTCTTAAATTATCTTGTATGCACAGTGGAATTCCTTTTCAGTTTCATCTCACTGACAGGTAAATGCCTTTCTTCTACAACAGATCTCAAGACAGAAGGATTTTTGCATTCTTCTACCTTGTCATCCACCCCTCCTGTAGTTTTCAAGACCTCTAGAGTTGTAAGTACCATCAAGTAGAAATTCAACTGCATTATGAGTGGTTTTCGAAGTATCCTACTAGAAAATTACAAGCCTTTTTAACAGCTTATATTATTTTGCAATATATTTTATATAACTGAGAAAATAGTTTTGGCCACTACAAGTATTTTAAAAAACAGGAAGCTAGAGTAGGTTGGTTTGGAGTACAGGTCATACTTTGTCCCTTTTTTTCCTGTACAGTTCCCATCTTTAGTAGTGGTCCTATCTTTAGTAGTGATCCCACCATTTTCTGTTAATTGGAGGATATTAAATGCTGGTTTGTACTGTTACCTGTGTATCTTACAGATGTAACTCAGAGTAGGTGAACTTAAATTTCATCTGTACCATTACATCAGCTGCAGGCATGAACGAAGCATTCTCTGATGTGTAGTGGGCTGCAGGTTTCAGTCCCAGTGTACTCTGAGGTAAGCATTTGCACAAGGCTGTGTTCAGCCCTAGTGGTACAAAATAGGGAAGGTACTTCCAGAGGGGAGTATGCCTTAAGTGTCTAGAAACCAAATTCCTTTTTAATTAAAAAGAGCTTGAAAATATGAGTCAAACGTATAAGATGCTGACTCTCCATTTAGGAATAGCAGCCCTATTCGTATAATAAAGATTATTGCACTTAGTTTAGGCTGTTATTTCAGGCAGTTCATTATTCAGAAGAGATCTGGCTCATGGGCAAAAGTCAGGTACTGTGACAGACTGGTCCTCATGAAACTTGCAAAAATGGTAGGCCGTGTAAAAGGCAGGACAAACTTTAGCTCTTGACCGAGGACAGATTGAGATGAAAATGGCTCCTTTGAGACCAGGGAAGCCTCCTGCAGTTTTGAACTACTTTCTTGTTTGCTGTTGTTGAAAGCACTTATTTCTTCCTCTGGCAGTGAAAGCATCACTGACCAGTTTGTGTTTAGTTCCTGAATTTCCTTCACTTCAAGAAATTGCATGCTCGCAAGCTGACTGTTTTCTGTCAAAACAATGGAACTGGAAATGGCTTGCTTTCTGGCTCCAGGATTTGTCAAGAAGGCTTCTGGAAGCAGCCCTTTTGAAGCTTGGACCTGAAACAAGGGAAAAATGTTGATTTAACTTTCAGGTGTTCTGTCATTGTATTTTTACACTGTTGCCAGTAATTCCCTTTTGGCTTGTTTTGTTTTGGCATCTTGAATACAGGAAGCACTTCTAGCTGATTGAGCGCTGCAGTTTGTTTCCTTTCTTTGAACGGGAATGGCTTTATTCTTGAGAGAAATCGCACATAAACAAGAAGCTGCTGTTTCCTGTGCTAGAGGAATACAGGACAGGACTTAATGGAGTTCAGGATGGCTTAAGTGCTGTGTTATTGTTTCTTTATGTTCTAGCCCTTTAGTTAGTAGCTTTTGTGGTCTGGTGTTATAGCAATAATCTGCAGGTGTGGTCCTTAGAATATTATCTTGTATCATGTTGTACCAACTGATTTGACAGTTTGGGAAACCTCAGCAAATATCTGGCATGAAACACTGGAAAATATGGAAATAAAGTTTATGGCTTTCCCTGCAACTTTAGACATTCTATTTCTGTAATGCTAAAGAATTTATTACCTGTCTGCAGTGGCTGAAACTTATTATAAGAAATATGTTTGGCTTTACTCTTAATTGGCAATGCAGTTGTTCAGTTTTTCACTGATGCAGCACTATTTTCTGTTGTCTGAATGGAGGAGATTATCTTCTGGGCTATGGAAAATGTTACTTGCTTCACATATGCATGTATGTTTGAATTTTCTATTTAGCAAAAAATGGGAGTGAAGCAAGTATATATGGATGTGTTTATCTTGGGGCTGTTTGTGAAGGATGCTTCTTTTGTAGAGCTTGCATTTCATATCTAAACAGGATTAAAAAATACATCAGGGGAAGGGAATGAAGAGAGGAAGAAAATGGTGTGTGTTAGAGGCTGTGTCTGTTCTGGCAGAATGATGCTGCACTTGTGTAACTGTGGCACTGTAATTGAATGTCATCTGGGACAAGTTACCACAACAAAAACCCTGTGTTTCTGGAAATTAATAACCAGGACAAGCTTTACTCCAGATAATCATTGGCTGAGGTTTTCAGATATCCGGGTATTGAAAGAGGTAAAAGATGCATATAGATCACCATAGACCTGTTTTTCAACAGCCCTGTGCAGCTTCTGGTGTGGGTGCTGGTGTGTTCGCCACTCAGTAGGTGGCACAAGTTCCCCTGGAGCAGAGGTATCGTCTCTTGGAAAGTCCTATTTGCTGCCAGAAAACCAGTGGCCCTGTTCCCACCTCCAGTGCCACAACTCTCATGCTCTGCACCTCAAGCTGATACACCACCTAATGATACCCTTCTTAAAGAATCATAACATACTTTCTATACAAATTAGTGTGCTACAAGATTTCCAGGTTTCCCTAAGCAATTCCCAGGAAAATTTGTGTTAGGAGACAAAGCAGACTGTTTGGAGTGTTATTTAACACTAGCACTCTGCTCCTGCATTGTTTTCCAGAGGTCATGGTGTGAGTATTGCGTGAAGAGATGAAAACAGGTCATCCTTCTGTTTTTTAAAGGAATAAACACATAATTCTTTAGGTACATAGAATAGAAATCACCTGTTTTACTGAAATTGTGCCTTTAAAGGTGGTAATTCTTTAGCTCTGGTGTTGAGATACCTGAAGATGAACATAATTAGCCAATCAATGCCATAAAACTAAAAACTATGTTTATGTATGTTTATTAGTAAAATAGTAAAAATTAATCTAAAAAGACTTTGAATTCCTCCCTCTCCTTAAAAATGGAAACCATTTGCTACTGGGAGCTTTGCCCTGGTATTATCTTTCCCTATTGCAAATTTTTATCAGAGAATCAAAGAGGGGAAGGGTAAGTTGCAGTGAATCTCTGTCCTGAATGCTGAAGGGAATTGCCGTTACCTATGTATCTATGATAAGGCTGCTGTTTTGCTTTGGGTGGTTTGGTTTTTCTTGTTTAACACAAAAGCAAAAGAGAACTTGATCAGAAATTCCCTCATTTAGTATGAGATGAAACAAGAATAAGTGAATATTAGAATGCACAGAATACATAGTAAACAGAAACAAGAAAAGACCACATTAATAAGATTAAAAAAATAATCTACTTACAATGAGTAAGAAAAAAATTATAGTAGATTACTCTCAGTCCCACCACTGTCTGCTTTCCGGGTCATTTTCCATTTCCTTTGGGTGCCAAATTAACAAGGGACGTATGCAAATGTTTGTGAGGCTCAATAGGATTTAGCACTGTTTAAATTAGAGTATTATTAAATTCCCTACACAGTAGGCATGGATTTAAGAATGTTCCTAAAGTCAGGCATTGCTTCAATATTCAGCTGCATCAAATGCTGTTTTATTGTGCTAGGCTACCATAGTCACTCAGAGAGAATCTAAATGAAGAGACTGTGCTCCATCCCCAGAACAAGTTATTTATTGCTCTAATGAATCTACCAGGAAGAAGCTAAACCTGTGTGAGAGTAATCAGCGTTCATTAGCTTGTAATTCTATTAATAGTGTCTACAAAGCCTACAAATAGCCATGTTGCTCACAAGGAAAATTTTTTTTTCCTCACAGTCTAACAAGTTCTTTAAAAAGCATGAAATTACAACATAGAAATGTTAGGTCTGTCTAGACACAGCTCACGCAACAGGCCTGCCTGTTAAGGGAGGTAGTCCAGAAAGCAGTGTAATCTCCTGCTTTTCGTATTCATTTACTGCCTTGCCCTCAGCATACCTGCTCCTGACATCATAGAATCATAGAATCATGGAATGGTTTGGGTTGGAAAGGACTTTAAGATCATCCAGTTCCAACACCCCGTCATGGGCAGGGATGCTCACGCTAGACCATGTTGCCCACAGCCCTGTCCAGCCTGGCCTTGAACACTGCTAAGGGTTACCACTGAGAGCTGTGGATGTCATCATGTTTTGTATATATTGGTTTCTATGTGGTATCTGCATACAGACATGACGGCTGTTCTTTCTAAAAGCAATAGGATTAGAATCAGTTGCAATGCTTTGATGCAAGAGCAGTGCCAGTGTAATTGCTCAGGACTGAGACCTTTATATGGTGTGAGATGAACGATGATTCATGAATTCCTGTTTTTTGTCATCTCCCTTTTTCATTCATGATGCCAGCTTCTTTTTCACCCCCTGTCTGTTGCTCTGGCCTCCTGATTACAGGAAGTAAACTCAGCCAAAGTGCCAGTAGTGAGCATCTTCTAAGAGATAATGGCTTTTATAGTCTTCCAAGAAGGGTTTGCAGTATCCTCAGCAGTGGCATCATTCTCAGGTGGAAGTACTTGTGAAGACCTAAAGCCAAAGAGCTGTTTGGACTAAGCACATTAATCTATTTATGCCTTACAGCTTCTGGATTTTTCTCATCCTCCAGGTTTCATATGTATGTTCTTTTTATTGGTAGGTTCTTAATTTCATCTTGGAATGTTTGAATAGTATAATTTAAGTATTTCCATTTTAATGCCATATGTTGTAGGGCAACAGACTTACCAGAAGGCATTAAAATCTCTTCTGAAACTGTATCAGCTGTGGCATCTACACTCAACTGGTCTTGTTTTGGTTAATTTCTTGGAGTTTCAGCTTCTTGTTTTCATGATTGCAAAATGTCTAACCAAAATGGCAACTGTTGGAAGTTCATTTGCCTTGCATTTCTTGGCTGGTTCTTGTAGCTGAAAGCAGGCAAGCGGGCCAGTCCTACCCGAGCCTTGCACCTGGTAATAGTGAAATGTGTTTAATGTAAGACAAGCTAAAGCATTGCAAGAAGCAATAGTCTTTGCTGATGCATCTGAACACTCACGCTCTTTGTGTTTTCTTCTAAGTAAAAACAAGTAACTAATTCCTCACCAGTGCTATTTGGTAACCTTGCATAGCCTCCTGATCTGAAAGAAGAAACTGAGGCGTTTCGTGGTCCCTGGTTTACCCCGGGAGAGAACAGGTTCATCAACCCTCTGATGCGGGCATTTGTGACGGGTGAGCGCGGCTCCGTCCCTCAGTATCTCAGAGGGCGGTTGTCTTCACGTCTTCCCTTCACCATGGATGTAAAAGTTATTATGTAGAAACCCCCCGAATGTCAAATCGAAAGCGATTTAAAGCCCGGGGGCGCTGCTCCGTTCCCTGCCTGACGCGGCGGGGGGCGCCCTCCCGCGCCCAGCCGTTACCCCGGCAACGCGTCGGGCTGTGTGGAAATGGCGGGTCCTTCCTGAGGCGCCTTGTGGCGAGGAGCGCCGTCATGGCGTGGTGGATGCGCCCGGTCAGTGGGGCGCCGCGGGGCAGCTCCTCAGCGCCCTCCCGACCTCGCATTCATTATCCTGGGGGCCCTGTGGTTTGTATGGAAGTGACGGAGCTTCGTTTCCAGCCGCTGTCTGGAGGTGGAGAGTGGAGGACTCTGAAGGCTAATGACAAGCGTTTGGGAGCCCCCAGCCCGAGAATGGCAGGTGGGAGAAATGACAGGAACGGGAGGCTTTGGGCAAAAGAGCCGTGAATAGTGCCGGAAAGAGCAGAAGGAAGGAGGGAGCCTCTACAGAGGTTGAAAACGTGACTAGGAAAAGAGTAGTGCGTACGAGAAAAATGGATGTGAAATGACCAAATGTGGGGGAAATTGTGAGGAAGCTGAAGAAAAGAACAAGTAAAATATGAAGAGACAAAATTATTATCTTACAATATAAGAAACATAGAACCGTTAGGGTTGGAAGGACCTAAAGATCATCTAGTTCCAAGCCCCTAATCTAAATAATCAGTGAATCACTGCCTGACCAGTAGATCTTTAAATATGAAAAAAAATATAAAAATTAAAACCAGGCATGCAATGAGCATATTTTTATGCCTAAACTCATTAACTAACACTACTGAGGTCATCTGCAGTTGCTAGGAAGTCCTGTGGGTATTTTACACCATGGCATGAAGACTGAGTCACAAGCACCCTTACCAGGAGATGGGGTTTGGGGACATCCTGAAGTGCATTTACTCAAATATTTGCATGCAAATCTGTTAAAAGTTCTAGGACTGAAAGAGTCCCCGTCCCGCTGGCTGTTGCTTAATCCTTGTTAAAAACATTCCTTCCTTTTAATGACAGCAGAACTATTTATATGAGAAAAATACTTTAAATTCTCTTTGTAATTTTCTCCACATAATGAGACACATGTGTTTGGTTGTTCTTTTTAGTTTTCCACTGCGGTCTTAATTAGGGCTTTTTTTAGCTTATGGTCTCTCCAGAAGTCTTAAGCCAATCACTTAGAGTCAACAGACATGATTAATGCTTAACTAATAAAATTGTGTGAGCTTCCTCATACAGTAAGGCAGATTCACAAGGTCATGAACTGAGGTAAACTCTTACAGTTCTATTTTCTTGTTAATGTTGCATCTTCATTTGGATCCCTATATTTAAAACAAACCAAAAAACTCACAAGCCAAAACGCAACCACAAAGCACCTTCCCAAATGTCACATCTCTGTTCAGTGGACCTTGCAGCCTTTTGGAAATTATTTACTCATCTTAAACATCAAATGTCCTTGATACAAGTCTGTGAATCATGCAACTTTCATCTTACTAAAGACTGTGCATGCTGGTTAGGAGAAGACAGTATTTGGTAGAGAGGATCGATACCATTGTTCTTTAACAGAATCATAGAATCATAGAAGAGTTAGGGTTGGAAAGGACTTTAAGATCATCTAGTTCCAACCCCCCTGCCAGGGGCAGGGACACCCCACAATAAACCATGTCACCCAAGGCTATGTACAATCCAGCCTTGAACACCGCCAGCAATGGAGCATTCACAACTTCCCTGGGCAACCCATTCCAGTGCCTCACCACCCTTACAGTAAAGAATTTCTTCCTCATATCCAACCTAAACTTCCCCTGTTTAAGTTTGAACCTGTTACCACTTGTCCTATCACTACAGTCCCTAAGGAAGAATCACTCCCCAGCATCCGTACAGGCCCCCTTCAGATACTGGAAGTTTGCTCTGAGGTCTCCACACAGCCTTCTCTTCTCCAGGCTGAACAGCCCCAACTTTCTCAGCTATCTTCATACGGAAGGTGCTCCAGTCCCCTGATCATCCTCGTGGCCCTCCTCTGGACTTGTTCCAACAGTTCCATGTCCTTTTGATGTTGAGGACACCAGAACTGCACGCCATACTCCAAGTGAGGTCTCACAAGAGCAGAGTAGAGCGGCAGGATCACCTCCCTTGACCTGCTGGTCATGCTCCTTTTGATGCAGCCCAGGGTACGGTTGGCTTTCTGGGCTGCGAGCGCACACTGCAGGCTCATGTTCATTTTCTCATTGACCAACACCCCCAAGACCTTCTTTGAAGGACTGCTCTGAATCTCTTCTCTGCCCAGCCTGGAGCTGTGCCTGGGATTGCTCAGACCCAGGTGTAGGACCTTGCACTTGGCATGGTTAAACTTCATCAGGTTGGCATCAGCCCACCTCACAAGCATGTCAAGGTCCCTCTGGATGGCATTCCTTCACTGCAGCGTATCAACCGAACCACACAGCTTGGTGTCATTGGCAAGCTTGCTGAGGGTGCACTCAATCCCACTGTCCATGTCACTGACAAAGATGTTGAACAAGACCGGTCCCAACACCGATCCCTGATGGACACCACTCATTACTGGTCTCCAGCTGGACATTGAGCCATTGAGCACAACTCTTTGCGTGTGGCCATCCAGCCAGTTCTTTATCCACCGAGTGGTCCACCTATCAAATTTGTGTCTCTCCAACTCAGAGACAAGGATGTCATGTGAGACACTGTCGAACGCTTTGCACAAGTCCAAGTAGGTGACATCAACTGCTCTGCCCCTGTCCATCAGTTCCGTAGCCCCATCATAGAAGGCCACCAGATTGGTCAGGCAGGATTTCCCCTTAGTGAAGCCATGCTGGCTGTCACCAACCACCTTGTTGGTTTTCATGTGCCTCAGCATGCCTTCTAGGAGAATTTGCTCCAAGATTTTGCCAGGCACAGAGGTGAGGCTGACTGGTCTGTAGTTCCCTGGCTCATCCATTTTGCCCTTCTTGAAAATGGGGGTTATATTCCCCTTTTTCCAGCCATCGGGAACTTCACCTGGCTGCCATGATTTTTCAAACATGATGGACAGTGGCTTAGCAACTTCATTTGCCAGCTCCTTCAGGACCCGTGGATGGATTTCATCAGGTCCCATGGACTTGTATACATTCAGGTTCCTAAGATGGTCTCAAACCAGATCCTCTCCTGCAGTGGGCCCAGAGTCTTCATTATCATTGTCCCTGCGTCTGCCTTCCAAGTCTTGGGTGGTGTGGTCAGAGCATTTTCCGGTGAAGACTGAGGCAAAGAAGTCATTAAGAAACTCAGCCTTCTCCAAATCCAGGGTAGCCAGTTCTCCCGATAGCTTCTGGAGAGGGCCCACATTGTCCCTAGTCTGCCTTTTATTTGCAGTGTACCTATAGAATCCCTTCCTGTTATCCTTAACATCTCTAGCAAAGTTTAATTCTAAGTGGGCCTTAGCTTTCCTAACCTGATCCCTAGCTTCCCGGACAACATCCCTGTATTCTTCCCAGGCCGCCTGTCCTTGCTTCCACCTTTTATAAGCCTCTTTTTTCCTTTGAATTTTCCTCAGAAGCTCCTTATCCATCCAAGGAGGTCTCCTGGCCCTCCTACAGCACTTCCTTCTCGTAGGGATGTATCGCTCCTGAGCTTGCAGCAGGTGATCCTTGAATACCAACCAAGAGTCTTGGGCCCCCCTGCCCTCTAGGGCTATATCCCATGGAATCTTACTGAGCAGGTTCCAGAAGAGGCCAAAGTCTGCTCTCTTGAAGTCCAGGGCAGTGAGCTTGCTGCACACTCTTCTCACTGTCCTGAGGATCTCGAATTCAACCATCTCACGATCGCTGCAATCAAGGTTGCACCGGAGCGTCACATCTCCAACCAGCCCTTCTCTGTCGGTGAGCATGAGGTCAAGCATGGCACCTCTCCTTGTCGGCTCCTCTATTACTTGCAGAAGGAAGCTGTCTTCCACACAATTGAGGAACTTCCTGGATTGCTTGTGCCGGGCCATACCATCCCTCCAACAGATATCAGGGTGGTTGAAGTCCCCCATGAGAACAAGGGCCTGCGAGCGTGAGGCTGTTCCTATCTGTCTATAGAGCACTTCATCCACAGAGTCCTCTTGGTCAGGTGGTCTGTAACAGATCCCCACAATAATATCTCCCATCGCTGTTCTCCCTTTTACCCTGACCCGTAAACTCTCTGTCGACTGCTCACCTGTCCCCAGGCACAGTTCCATACTCTCCAGCCTATCCCTAACATAAATAGCAACTCCCCCTCCCCGCCTTCCAGGCCTGTCTTTCCTAAAGAGCCTGTAACCTTCCATTCCAACACACCAGTCATAGGAGCCATCCCACCATGTTTCTGTGATGCCTATGATGTCATACGCCCATAGACGTGCACACATCTCTAATTTCTCTTGTTTGTTCCCCATGCTACGGGCATTTTTATAGAGACATCTGAGCTGAGCTCCAGTTGAAGCCGGCTCATTGGCTGGAGCAGCTGCAATATCTCTACATTGCTCTGAACGTTTACTATAGGCGCTGGCAACTGACTGGGTGTGTTGGGATGGAATGAAGCCCCCCTCCCCCAATACTTCATTATTTTTTTTTCGTATATGCCTTAAGCATATTACCTAGTTCTAATGTGGCACTTCTCTGAGATATGACTAAGATATTTTCCTGGTGAAATAAATGAAGTCTGAGTTAATTGTTACTGTGAAACGGTGTGGGAAGGTATTTTAAAGTGTAAGCATGCAAAACGAGTGTCTCACGCAAGGCTTACAAACTGTCAGTGTAAATATGATTGTCAGATTCATGTAGTCATGTAGGATTATTAAACTCCCGGATGAAACTCTGGTGTAACACCTACATAGTTCATCAGCTTTGGAAGAGCTGTGCGGGTACAAATGAGAGTAGGAGCTGACCTTTCCAATTCATGCACTGAGTCACAACTCCATCTCTAGAGCTGACATAATTGTAATGCACTTTGCCTTTACATCCATTTTATCTTCCTACAATTCTCATTACTAAAAATAAACTTGTTCTGGGAAGTTAAAGTGGACATGTGACAGTGGCCACTTTGGATAAGCCCCAGCACTCAGACAAGCCTCCCTATTAATGGTTCCATTGTCATTCTGCTTAATGCTCCCCAGCACTAGCATCTGCTTTCTCCTAGATTACCTGGAGTCAAGACAATTGATAAATGCAGCAGAAGAAAGCTCCCAGTTCATTGCCTGCATTGGTTTTGCCTTTGTGAATCTTTTAAATCTAAAGAAAAGAGGGAACCATACATCTCTGTTCAACTATCTGGAAATTCTCAGGCATCAGATGGACTTTGAATGCGGTTTGGCACAGCAGAAATGTCAGGGTCATTCAGTGCTACGTATGCAGAACAAGAGGCTGTCTCTAAAATTCTTGATGTCAACGGGAAGATTCAGACAAGTCAACAAAATATTGTTATGACAATGTTATTACGACAAACTTTTATCCTATGACTGTGCTATTTAAATCTGCAAAGGGAGAGGAATCTGAAGGAATGAAAACAGTGCCTGAGTGCCAGTTCCGATGTCTGTTGACACTAATTGTGATGTAAGACCTCCTTCTTTTCTTACCCTGTAACACAGCAGCACTGTATAGCTCTAGAATTTACATTACTACTGCTCTATTCCTGCTGGAACCTTCAGAATTATCCTGTCATAAAAATATTATTTCCCAGTGAAAAGACAATAGGTATTTTTTTAAAGGGGCTAGCGAGGTCAGTACTAACAATTTCTTTGTCAGCTTGGATATTTACAATATTCTTTAGAAAAGAACCTTGGATAATTATCTTACTACAGCACTATAAATTAACAGATGGATTAAATTTTTAAACTTACATATCCTAAATATTGTGAACTAAATTAAGCTGCGGGTGGGGTGGGGTGTTGATGGATGCATATTGCTGCATATATTAAGCCATGGTTTCTGCATGTGTGGTAGTCCTTCCTTGCTTCTAAGGGTTTAAACATTTGCTGTGTATAAATATTTACAGTAGGCAAAACCAAAAGAACTTCCTTTTACAAATGGTGTCAGACACTTCCCATTTTGAACTTTTGTAGCACAGCTTCCACATCACAGAAGGATGCACAAGGCTGCAGGCTATTTGAGGGCATGTCTATGTGTATGTTTGTTAAATTTCAGTGCTAGAAACTTTCATTTATTATATCTATCTTAAATTCATCAGAGGCAAAAGACCAGCCTAGTAATAAGGACACCCCCATTAGTGGCAGATGTGGGTAAGTGTTCCCACAGCTTTACCCATAACAAGTAAGCAAGAGAGTAAAAAGAAAGCAGCAACATACCTCCCATTCATAGATTCTGTGAGACAAGCTGGGAATGTTCAGATCAAGAGAAAAAAAGAAGAGAGAAATGCTTTTGCTATGGATTCTGGTAGAGTTTACATGGGGACAGTGCTCCACAGAGATGAGGCTGAGGTGCCCCTGTGTGTGCCAGGACTTGAGGTGTCAGGGGTAAATTGCAGGTGAAATTTTGCACTCCTCCATAATTAGCTGGTGAATTGATGTTTTGATTTAGTACCATTTCATTCTGATCTTTTGAAAGCTTGTAAGTGGCTGTCTTCCACTCTACTCCACAAGGTTAGCCTGTGGAATCATGTACAGTAGGCATGTATTTACATCAAGTCTCTTTCTATCCTTTTCTCTACTATCCACATGCTCATATAGTATTTTCATTCTCTTGCAAAGCCAAAGAACACCAGGTTTTACCTGAAGATGACAAGAGCTGACCTTAATTGAAATTTCTGTCTTCTCATCAAGTCTATCAGTTTATATGGGTGTTCATCTGCATCACGCTTTGCCTTAACCTGGCTAGTCCAAAGTTTAGTATGTTGGTTTGTTTAGTTTTAGTTATCACAGGATTTTCTCATTTTTTATTCCACTTTTTTGATAACTAACTTTGGGGAATCTGCATTTTCAACTCAATTATGTGAGCTACATCACCTACAATCACTAGTGAAGAAAGGAGCTGCTTTTTCTTTTTTGTTCCATGAAATAATACCCAGATTTTGGGAGAAAAGAGAAGGTCTGGAAAAGATGAAAAGCAGGAGTATTACACAAGTTTATGACAAGGAGAAGTTGGGCAACTGAAATTACCAGAAGGGAAGTCAACTGCTAAGGCACCCCAACTGTGTAAAGTATAACTGTAACTGAAGTTAAACTACTGCAAATTCATGTTCCTCATGTGCACATATTCAAAACTGACAGAATGTGTAATCAGGTTTAAGCTGATTTAGCATGTTAGTTCAGTTAGTTTCACAACAGTTTACAAACGCAAAGACTTTGCATTTTCTTACCATTTGCTGGTTTTAAAGTGAAATTATCATCAGCAAAACCAAGTGTTAATTCCTTAGAAAATTTTCATTACAACAGGTGGAAATTACTGAAAAATAGCTCAAATTATGTAGCATTGAAGCCTGTTCAAACAAATTGCTGGCTCTGTTCTTTTTCTCCACCAGATCAGTATGAGTAGACAAAAACCATCCAGGAGATCATGTTATTTTCCTGAAATACGCATTTCTGGGAGGGAAGCATAAGAAAGAGGACTAACGAGTCTTGCCTGTAGTATGCCTTAAAAGACAAGTGAGACAATTTTAAGATCCTGGACTAACAAATTCAGATGTAATTCTTTATGTCTTTCCTACCTGATTTTTCAAAACCTATGATCATCCCATGAGTGTAAGACAATGACATGACAAATCACTGGAAAGCGTAATGGTGTCAAGTTCACCACTGCAGGGCATCATTTTTCATTCCCTGCTTAGGAACCATCTGTCATTAAAAAGATTTGGAACCCAGCAGCAATAACTTCGGAATTATTTTCTACTTTTTAAATAAGGGAGTTGAAGCTGATAGTTCTAATGTGAGCCAGTTGGGAGATTTTCATTGTCTTCTAGTGACTTTCCTTCTTTAACTCTTGGCCCCTGTCAGGACCTATTGGGTTTACTTGTTCCATTCTTAATCTCATCAGCTGCATTTCCTCTCCCTAGACTTTCAAAGGAACACCAAGTGCTGCAGACAAAATGATGAAGGTGTAAAAGCTCCTGCCCGGAAGCTAAATCAGAATCAGACGTCAACACAGGTCAGGCTCGGTCTCTGGCAGGATGGTAGGATCATTGTTTTTAATGCAATTTGCTAATTAAAAATTAGTACCAGATTACGGGAAGTCTGGAATGAAGCGGCTTACTAAAATAGTGTTTAGCTCCTTGAACTGGCTGCATCAGAGTCTGCTTTTCATTAAGCTTTAATTCACTTGAATATCGCTTGGCAACTATCAAATACTCTTTTGAAAGGAGCAGAGGCGGTTCTGGTGCAGAGCCGCCTTCCGTGTTTAGGCTGCAGCCGCTTCAACTGCAGATGTAAATCTATAGCAGGGCTGCAGCAGGCGTATTTTATTCAGCAGATGTACTGTAAACGCATTACAGCAGATTAGCTGGATTTTTTCCTTTAAATGTACACTGCGAGGTCCAGCTTACGAGCCAGCTCTTTCTTACCGGCCCTTGTAACCTTCTAGAGCCTGGCTCGGCGTCCTCCTTCAGCTGCTATTTCTGTAACGGATCGGACGAGCGGCAGCGCCGTGATGAATTCTAATGCTTCCACGGGGGAATCCCTCCCGCCTCCTCTTTCTGTATGAGTTCCTCGAGGAAAGACCCAGAACACAGCGAGGAGGAGGAGGAGGGGGACAGGGTAGCCGCGGTATTGGGGAGAGCGGGCGGTGAAAGCCGCCGGGAGAGAGGGGCCTGCCGCCGGCGGGGTGCAATTAGGGAAGGTGGCGAGGACGACCCCGAGGCGGGCAGAAGGGCGGCTGGGGAGAGCGGAGCGATGGGGGAGGAAGAAGGATGACTCGGGGCGTATTTCGGTGCCTGACCCCTGCACGTCAGCAGCTGCAGCCGCCGGAGCGCCGCGGTCCCGCCGCCTCCAGTGGACACATGCACCCGCCGGCAGCCCCGGGCGCCGGCAGCGACGGGGACAACGCCGAGGTCATCCCACTGGCACCGGGTCTAAGCGAGAGGCAGAGCCCGCGGCAAGGGCTCTAGACCGCCTCGCCATCCTCACGCAGCAGTCCGAGAGGAGGAGCCCCGGCCGGACGGCGGGCCCTGGGTCCTGCGCCAGCCGCCGGCACAGCCGCCGTTCCCACCGGCTCCCCCATGGATAAGGCTGGCTCGCTGCACACCTCGGTGCCCACACCGCCTCCTCGGCTCTACCTGCCGCGCAACTTCAGCTGCAGCGCCTGCCTCTATGGCAGCCTGGCCGAGCAGTGCAGGGCGGGCTGCAGCCCCGACGGCGACGCTGTGACCCCGCCCGTGGTGCGGGAAGCGGCGGACGAGAAGCCGAAGCCACAGCCCCGCGGCCGGGAGCCTGCGCTGCCCGCCGTGCCGCCCAGCCCCACGCAGCGCCGCCGCGCCAAGTCATTGCCCACGCCCGGCGACCGCAGCCTTCGCCCGGCGCTGCAGCAGAGCCCGTCCCGCCGCAAGACGGTGCGGTTCGCCGACTCCCTCGGCCTGGAGCTCACCTCCGTGCGTCACTTCTGCGAGGCCGACCTGCCTCAGGTGCCTCTGCCCGCCCCGCCGCCGCCGCGCGCCGCAGACCTCTTCAAGACGAGGAAGCCACCGGCGCTGGGCGACTTGGAGCCCGTGCTGTTCGGGCCGCCGCTGCCGCTGCTGGAACCGCTCTTCCCGCCGCAGCCCGGCTCCAGCCCCGGCTTCACGGAGCGGGTGCGGCAGCACAAGGTGAGGTTGGAGTGGGTGCGGGCCGAGCCGGCGGGGCTGCGCGGCGCCGTGCGCGTCCTCAACCTCGCCTACGAGAAGGCCGTGACTGTGCGCTACACGCTCAACAGCTGGGCCAGCTGCGCAGAGGTGTCCGCTGCCTACCAGGCACCCGGCCCGGCGGACGGCATCACCGACCGCTTCACCTTTCTCCTGCCCCTGGGCGCTGCCGCCGCCGCCGCCGAGGCCTCGCTGGAGTTCGCCGTTCGCTACCACGTCGCCGGCGCCGAGTACTGGGACAACAACGAGGGCAAGAACTACCGGCTGCGAGGCCGGCAGCGCGGCCCTCCAGCCACCGGACCGCCGCAGGACCCCGACAGCTCCGCCTGGATCCACTTCATCTGAGAGGCGGAGGGAGCGCGCAGCCTCAGGGGGCCAGCGGGCCGGTCCCGCGGAGGGCTGAGACACGGCGGGTTCCCCACATGGCAGCGCTCGGCGCCTCTGCGCCCTTGCCGGCTCTCTGCCCACCCGGGGTCCGCGACCCAGCGCAGGCCCCGCTTCCAGCCGCTTCTCTGTAAGTCGCTGGGAGATACCTTCCTGAATTCTGTTTACAGACGGATTATTTATATCCTCTATCCCGCCAGCCATGCCGAGGGGATGAATGCCCGAGGGGATGCCAGAGGGGTTGCCCTCCGGGCTGCCGAAGCGGCAGCAGGCGGGAGCCGGTTTCCACCATGGTCTCCCGGTGCTCCGCGGCTCTCTCCAGCGGGAGGAGGAGGGGCAGGGAGGGCCGCAGGGCACTAGCAGAATTCCCTGGTCAGGACCAGGATCCGCGGGTGCAGACACACGCTCCCGGTCAGCACCGGTTGCAGCCCCCTCAGCAGGGTCAGGCTGTGTAACGCGCAGGGCAGTGTCGGAGGGCATCGCCCAGCCGCTCTCCTTCCCTAATCCTGCTTAAGCAAAACCCGGCTCCGGAGTGGGGCTGGATGCGTGTTCGAAGCCTCCCTGACTCACCAATGTGGGGTGGACCTGATAGGGCAGGGTTAAGGGTTAGATTGCAGTTTTGAACCCAAAGACACAAAAGTACGGATGCCCCAGGTCTACCTGTTTTACATCATGCTGTAAAAGTGATTGATGGGATTAATTATATTTTTACTTTTTTTCTTATCTTGAACCCTATTTCATGCATTTAAACTTATTTAGAAAAGCAAAGTAACGTCACACACTAACTGAAATGCAACACACTGAGGGATTTTAAAAAGCAAGTGTTCTGTTTAAAAATTCACATGGTATGTAGTCATAAAGGTTTGTCAGGATCTGTTTGTTTCAGTAAGATTGGTTCCATGAAGATGCTTGAGCTCAGGTCGGTGGGAAGGGTGTGGAATTGCACCAAAGGAACTAGAGGTTGCAAGAGCTGAAGTCATAGTTCCAGTCTACATCCCAAGAAAGACTTTCTGTTCTATTCCTGTTAACAGTTTATTTGAATTTCTTGTGCCACGGCATCAGTGCAGGAGCCTACTTTCTGAGAAACAAATGCTTCAGATGTTTCATAATAATTTTAGTAAGTGGCAGGTTTCACAAAACTGCCTAAATTTAGACATTCAAATGGAGGAAAGCCATGACTTGCCATATAAAAAATATATCAGTAAAAATTACAGAGCATGCTGACTTCTGCCTTCAAAGGTATATTTTAAATTAGCATTTCATTAGCAGTAAACAGTATTTTCCATTTTAAACTTGATTTTTCAGGAGTTTAGCTGAACACAGGGTTGTGCTGCTGCCAAATCTGAGTGCATGTTTTTGCAGGGGAAGGACCTCTACAAATACAACATCTGAGAGTGGTAAAACCAATGTCAGTGTGATCTTCTGATTATGAAGGGCTGTCAGATCAGGCCTTCAGAGCCTTGGATCTTTTGTAGATTGTTTAGGAATTAAATGTGGGTTTTAGCTGCATTTTTGTGTTCTGCAAAAGGGTTATGTGTCCCAGACATCTTGAGTAATGTCACGTTCTCATAGAACCTTTTGACTTCAGCGGGAATTGAGACACACTTTTGTCTCCTGAGGGTTTGATTTAGTCAAAATAATTACCCTAATAAATTCTGGGGGGAAAAAAGGTCTGGAAACTTGAGGGGAAAAGAGTGTTTCATTTAATGTTTCTAAGTCACTGCTTCTGTTTTAATAGAAATAATAGCAAAACTACTTTCTGTGATATTATTAACTTGGTTTTAAATTCCCAGTCAGTTTTCTAATCCCAGCTTTTTTAATAGAAAGATAATATAAACCAAATGTGCAGTAGACATCTACTGAGTATTTAATAGTTTAGAATATTAAGGCCCCGCTCTTATAATAAAGTAATACTATATATTGCTAGTACACATTTATAAAGCTAAAATTGCAGAACTTCAAAATGTTTATGATTAAAGCATATTAAGTGTTGTATTGATGAAGAAAAGTGAAAAGAAAAAAGTGAAGAAAACTAAAAGCCAAGTGTCTTTCAGTTAAACCTATTTTTTTTTACAAGTGCCTTAATACTGGAGAGAAGGAAAAAGACTTGTCTCCATTTGAAAGCACTTAGAAATCTGGTGGAAATAGAGCAGAACATCTTTTTATTTAGTGTTGTAGCTTTCCAAAACATGTTTTACTTGGTCTTTTTACCCTAAAAGTGAACCAAGGACTGTTATGCAAATTGATTAAAACACTTGGAGAAATAAAGGAGTTTCTGTGCATTTTGGATTAAGATTTAGCAAGATGTCGTTTTTACTGTTTTAATGGCTTTAGAAATGCAAATGGTGCTAAAACCATTTTTAACAGTAACTCTAATTCTAGAACTTCAAAATTATCTTCCAGTGGATGGCAGTTGTCATTGACAGTTTGATGGCAGTTCGATTTATGCAGCATCTGCAGGTCTGTAAGCATTTAAAAAATCTCCTTATAGCAACTGTGGCTTAAACTCTTTGAATCTGGAGTACCTACGTGGATGTTCATGTATCAAGTATATTAGCAAGTTGTTGAGTTACCCTGCTTTTTGTCATGGCTTAGGTGAAATTAATCTTGGTCTCTGTTGAAATGTTGTAGGCAGAACTGGGCTTTGGCTTTGTAATTCTGTTCAGGGATTGTTGCTCTATAATTTATTCCCTCCTTTGTCACACACAGATCTGAATATTAATCATTTTGAGGATGCAGAGTACCAGAGCAGTGTTTTGCAAAAAAGAGTCTCAAGCAGGTGAACCTGTCCTCCTCACTAAATTTTGTGAGTGACGGTATGGGTTTGAACATGATCATAGATTATCAATATGTGCAAGTCCAGTAAAAGACATCGCCTCCTGGAAGCATTTATAAACACCTTCTTTTTAAAGTCTGGAAAGGTAAGGTGGTTCCTGGTCAGCATTGACTAGAGAATGTTATTGATGAAGTCTGTGGAAGAAGTTCGTGGTGTTTTAATAGAAATTTATCAGGTATGTGTCAAAGCTGCACTACTTTAATTGCATATTTTTCACTTCTATCATATTAATTTATTTCCATGTGAGATTTATTCAGATTTCCAAAAACTTATTCAGTGTTCAGTTGCAATGACCATGATTGTTTTTTCCACTGGCATGTACAGTTTCCAATCCTTTAGACTTCAATCTGATGTTATCTATGTGTGGCTTGCTAGAATCATTGTGATCAGTGGAGATGAAATAAGAATTCAAAAGAATAATTATATAATATTTAGATAAATGATGACTCCAAGAAAAAAACCTGGAGAGGATATTTTTCAAGTTGGCGGGACAACAATCATTTTAATAGGAGCTGGAGCAAACCAACTTTTTAATATCACATTTCTAAAGAATATAGTTCCACAAAATGAACTGTCACAGGCAAAGCAAAATAAGTGAAAATTTTCAAGATGACATTTTTCTGGAGAACATGTCAGCTCTTTGTATTTTTATATGCATGAATAAAGCCTGTGCCGCCTTCCTTTCCAAGTGATACTAGAATGGTTTAGGCAAGGAAATAATTCTTGGGTCGTGTACTTCACTTTTAAGTGAGTTATTCATTGCTTATGTCTCTGCGGATGTAAAAATGTGTCTGCCATTAATTGTGCAAAGTTGTAGCTTTATGAGATGTGCCACGGTGTTTTATGTGTGCTATAAAGATACTTTATACAGTGGGTCAAATTGTACTGTATGTCTGATATACATCCATGTTTGCTGCTTCACACCAGAACTGGTAGATATTTTGCATGGGATTCTATGCCTTTCATAGCAATATTTTTGAATTTTACCTATATTGTTAGAAATCCTAAAAGGAATCATAACAATTAAGTGACTGTAAATGGAATTTCAGCTAGCTAAGCATATTATTATTTATTAGCATGAAACCAGTAATTGAAACTGTTGCACTCATTTTCAATAAATGCACATATTTTCAGGTAAAATATATTTTTCTTATTTTACCATAACAGGTAGCTTTTTGATGTGGATGTGTGTGCCTCAGTAAACAAGAGAATCAGTGCACACTTTTTGTTGTTTCAGCATATGTGAAGGGAAAATTTATCACTTGAATGAGCAAATGTCTGTTCATGCGTACACGTGATCTCTTTACAGAGACATGAAATGCTTTTCCATAGCATCAACAGGCAAACATCTTCTAATCCTATATTTTAATGTAACCTACAGAAATACTTAGAACTTGCTTTTTAGCATAATATCAAATATATATTGAAATTTTTATGTGCCTTTCAACATTTCCTAGGAAGAAATCTCATGGGTTCTCTAGTTCTCACCAAAAGTCCAATAATGTTTTTGTCATTAAAATGAAATTTGTACTAAAAATATAATAATCAATTCTAATTCATGATGCATTTTCAGCTGTGCCAGAAATCCTGTATCTGTAACAGCCAGAAGGATTTGATAATATTTTCCTATCTTACAGTGAAAGAAATTACAGTCAGAAATCTGTCTTCCTGGTACACCTCTACTGTTATGTAGTTAAGTATAAAACCCCAAAACTGTGACTATAGTTAATATAACAAAATATATTTATTGTATATATTAACCTCTTACACAGATATTATGAATATATATTCTATCTGAAACCAGAAGTTCTAGTTTTTTATGAACTCTATTTGTGGAGACATGGACTGGTCAGCTTTTACCGCTATTTATCTGATGCTACATAATGCGTACCATAAAAACTTTCGGATGGATTTAATCTGTCTGCACAGTTTATAACATGAGATTAAAGTGCTCACTGTAAGGAATATCTGAAGAAAATGGCTTCCAGTTATACTGCATGGCTTTTTTGGCAAATCTTCATAAACTAATTCTGTTTCCTGTATGCACTTCACGTGTACCTGTTCTGAATACATGAAAAGATTACTTACTGAAATGAAAATATTTTTGAGCACTGAAATTAAAGTTTTTCAAACAAGTAGTTTAAGGTAGGAAGTAAATATAGACATTTGTGCTGTAGAATACAGAACCCTAGCCTTACGCAGAACTGATCAGTGTTTTTCTAAAATGGAAGATGGTGACATATCTAAAATGAAACATGTTCAGGGAAACATACCTGTGTCAATAGGAAGGTTTTCTCAGGTTCAGCTTGTATGAGAGAATTGCCCTAAAACAGTTAAGCAGACAGAGTACTTCCTGAATCAGTGTATGGACTTGAATGTATGTCTTCCATGATCAAAATGAATACTGAGCTATAAACCCACGGGCTATTGGTTTAGCCAATTTATAAATACATCTTTTAAATTATTCTACAGAGAGGATTTTTGACCCTGGATTTCATACATATTGTGTATGAATATCCACCTCATTCAGCTATCCTGGGTTTTGTTTGAGCTTTCTGTTGTCGAGAAAGGTCTGATTTTATTTTTTTGTGACATA
This sequence comes from Ara ararauna, assembly GCA_028858755.1. Classification (NCBI taxonomy): domain Eukaryota; kingdom Metazoa; phylum Chordata; class Aves; order Psittaciformes; family Psittacidae; genus Ara; species Ara ararauna. The sequence goes on along the minus strand of CM054410.1, from coordinate 7,337,719 downwards.
GGAAGATTATGTTACATTGTGTTCGTAAGGGGATATGACAGGAAGACCATTTTCCTTTCAATTTTAGTTTTTTAATATTAAACAACAGCATGCAGAATAAAAATGTGCTTGAAATAATATACACTAGCGATTCCAAAGAATATAGCTAAGAAAAAAGGCAAATGTGAGATGTGCTTTAATAAAACGTATGTGCTTTGATTTAGTAAGGCAGGGAGAAACTCCTAGTCTTCAGTGCAAGTGTATTAATGCTGGGGATTTCTTTCTATGCAATATTATGGTGCACCTGGTTTTTGAGAAATTAACTTGATTGTTACAGTTGATGTATTGGTGTGTTGTGTGTAAAATATTCTGTTTAAAGTGTCATTAAGGAAACTGTATGTCCCAAATAGTGTTATATTGTTAGGCTTTTTCATGTCCAATCTGACTTCACTAGATCATAATCATACTCCTTTGAATGACAGTAAGAAGACAATATTTCATAAAATTGTGTAATGAAGTCTCACATATTATACTTCACTCTTTATCACTTTTAGGACAAAAAGTTGTGTTACTGTTGTGAGTTATAATTTTTTTGTATTTGTGTCTTTAAAATAAGCCAAATTGTATTATACTTTTAAAATCAAAAAGCTAAGATTTGCTTTTTTGTTTTTAAAGCTGACAAAAAATATTAAAACTAAAGTCAGTTGAGGTTACTCCAAGTCCAGTTTCTAAGCTCTGGTATAACAAACATACATGTACATCTTGCAACTGGCTTCCTGTAGGTGCACTCTGATGTGAGCTTCATGCATTTTAAGGTTGATACAAAATGATCTCTACCTGGGTGCAAAATCTGCCTACATCTGGACATGAATCCATGTTGTAATGGGGAAAAATGACTGCTGTGACAGAAAATTACTGTTCCTGGAATGATGTAAAGAAACCCATCTCCTCCCTTGCAGTGTTACAGTGTTACACAAACTATTTCTCTCTGTAATGGAGATGCTGTCTGTTGAAGACAGTTTTTATTACTGTTTCTTTGATTTACCTTGACTTTGTTTAAAAATGAAAGTTGTTTCTAACTGTGTATTTAACTGGTAAATTACTTTTGGTTGTAATTTCTTCCGCAATGTTTGTATTTCACCAAGTAATGTTTGTTTCTAATGTTTGTAAAAGTAATGTAATATCACCAAAAAATTCAACATCAGTGTTTTATAATAATGCCTTGTAATTTACCTAGCCTTACAGTATTTCAGATGACTTTCCACCAAAACCACATCTAGTCACTGGTTGTCACAATTATGAAAATATATATTTATAAACCTGTAGATTCGAGCTGTCATTAAAGATTAATGATAAAAATTGTGAGCGTGTGGTGAATATAAACTTTTTTTTTTTTTTTTAACTGACAAACCATGAGACCTCTTTTTGAGGATCTGAAACACTCGTGTTCTCTTCATCCATAGTGCATGTGTGAATACATGTAATGTATCCATATTTCTGTGGAAAAGTATCCAATATTTGGGCCTGATTTTCCAGCCAACTGATTTCAGGCAGTCTCCATTGAGAGTGTTCTCTGTGGAAGGAGCAGTATGATGAGTTATGGTGGTAATCTGCTCTTTGAACAGTAACTATCTTTCAAGAAGATGGAATGAGATTATCGGTGAGTGTAGATGTATGGAGCTGTGTTTATAGTCGTGTATCCTTAACACCTTTTCAGGCACGGTTTAGCAGCCTGTAGTTTAGGAAGGGTTGACTGTACTTCAGCTGGTTGTGGCTTTACTCCTTCCCAGCTCTGCGTCCTGATGGTCACTAGTAACAGTTGAAATGTTCTCAAGTGCAAATTAACATCTAGCTGCCAAAAGCCTGGGCTAGGCGCTAGAATGTACAGGAACACCAGAGGAGAGAGGGATAGGTGTGAGGGAAGACGTGGGATATGTGAAAATGACTGTGATTTGTAAATTTTTAAAAATAGCAGTTTTTCAGTGCAGAAGGACTAGAAGAAAGGTTTCTAAGCCCCATGTATATGCAGCAGCTTCTTTAACGAGCTTGTCTTCCTCCAGTGGTGAGGCAGAATAAAGGCTATCTAGGTATTGGCTAAATGAACTGTAAATACTCTTCCAAATATTCTTTCTCTGCTGATTGCTGAGTTCAAAGTATTTGCTTCTTGCATTGCTATAATGTGCTAGTTTTCATAGCCTTTCTCTGTAGACAGCATCTTACCTTACAATGGCCAGAACAGTTTCCAGCTTTTCTTTAACAACATTTTTAAAGCCTTTTTAAAAATACAGATAAAAGCCTGTCGTGGTTTAAGCCTCTCTAACCACGCAGCTCATTCTCTCCCTCACTTCCGGAGGGATGGGAAGGAGAATCGAAAAGAATGCAACTCCCACAGGTTGAGATAAGAACAGTTTAGTAACTAAAGTATAACACAAATCACTACTGCTACCACCAATAACAGCAATGACAAGGCAAATACAAGGGAAGAATACAATAGCTCACCCCTTCTAATACAAAGCCCGACTACTCACTTCCCCCTCCTTCTTCCCCCCCACTCCGAGGGGGTTGGAAAATTGGGAGAAGAATCAAAAGAATGCAACTCCCACCGGCCGAGACAAGAACAGTCCAGCAGCCAAGGTACAGCACAAACCACCACTGCCACCACCACCCACAACAATGACCAGGGAAATACAAGGAAAGAGGATACAATTGCTCACCACTCGATGACCGAGCTGTGAACTGAACTCTTCCGGGTTCCTGCCCCCAGTTTTACATCCTGGGCATGACGTGCTGTGGCATGGAATAGCTCCTTGGTCAGTTTGGGTCAGGTGTCCTGTCTCTGCCTCCTCCCGGCTCCCCCCCCGCCCCCGGCAGAGCATGAGACTCAGAAAGTCCTTGGTCGAGCCAAAACATTCTAAGCCACAACTGTAAACATCAGCGTTATCAGCGCTGCTCCCAGACTAAAAATCGAAAAACACAGCACTGCACCAGCTACCAAGGAGGAGAAAAATGACTGCTGCTGCTGAACCCAGGACATTATCCACCCCTTATTCCATACCATTCACGTCATGCTCAGATCCCATATTTTCAATATACCATCACATGTATATATATACATACACACACACACACAGAGAGGGAGAGAGATCATCCCTCAGTGCATAGACCAATCCCCACAGAGCTGCTGAGTCCATTCGGTTCATGACGTCAAGCTCCATCTCCTGTAACAGTCCTTCAGAGCAGTGGAAGCCGTGTGCAGTGTTGGATCGTTGCCTGCTGATGCTGATCATTCCTTTACTGTAGAACTCGCCCGGTTTCATTAAAGTTCATTCTCTGTTGGGATGACGATCAGAGGGCCCGTCGCTGATGACTTGAAGACATCTAGTTGTCGGGCTATGAAAGTATTACATAGCAGACAACAGCATACAATTGAGTTCATTGGCTGTTTTCCCCTAAAATCAAATCCCCTTGAGGTACACATCAGACTTCCCCATCTTCCTGCATTACCCACCAAGTATATCCAGGTCCCTGAGCAAAAGCTATCCCATGAGTGGGTTTGCCTTTATCTGAAGCAGGAATAACCCAGACTGTCTTCCCCAGCAAATTCTTTATATTCACCACAGGAACTTTGTCCCCCTCCACAGTATGTAGAAGCTCTGACTGGGCTGGGCCAGCCCTGTTGGCAGATCCTCTGTTGTTGACCAGCCAAGTGGCCTTTGGTAAATGAGTATCCCGATGTTTGAAAGTCCCACCACCCATTGCTCTCAGTGTAGTTTTTAATAGCCCATTGTACCGTTCGATTTTCCCAGAGGCCGGTGCATGGTAGGGGATGTGATATACCCATTCAATGCCATGCTCTTTGGCCCAAGTGTCTATGAGTTTGTTCCAGAAATGAGTCCCATTGTCTGGCTCAATTCTCTCTGAGGTGCCGTGTCGCCACAAAATCTGTTTTTCAAGGCCCAGGAGAGTGTTCCGGGCAGTGGCGTGCGGCACAGCATATGTTTCCAGCCATCCGGTGGTTGCTTCCACCATGGTAAGCACATGGCGCTTGCCTTGGCGGGTTGGTGGGAGTGTGATATAATCAATCTGCCAGGCCTCCCCATATTTGTATTTCAGCCATCGTCCTCCATACCAAAGAGGCTTTAACCGTTTAGCTTGCTTAATTGCAGCGCATGTTTCACAGTCATGAATAACCTGGGCAATAGTGTCCCTTGCTAAGTCCACCCCTCGATCACGAGCCCATCTGTATGTCACATCTCTGCCCTGATGGCCTGAAGTGTCAGGGGCCCACCGGGCTAAAAATAATTCACCCTTATGCTGCCAATCTAAGTCCATCTGAGCCACTTCAATCTTAGCAGCTTTATCCACTTGTTGGTTGTTCTGGTGTTCCTCAGTGGCCCGACTCTTGGGTACTTGAGTATCTACGTGGCGTACCTTGACCACCAGGTTTTGTACCTGGTCAGCGATATCTTGCCATAGTGCAGCAGCCCAGATGGGTTTACCTCTGTGTTGCCAGTTGCTCTGCTTCCATTGCTGCAACCACCCCCACAGGGCATTGGCCACCATCCATGAGTCAGTATAGAGATAAAGTACTGGCCGCTTTTCTCGTTCCGCAATGTCCAAAGCCAGCTGGATGGCTTTCACCTCAGCAAACTGACTCGATTCACCCTCTCCTTCAGCAGTTTCTGCAACTTGCTGTCGAGGACTCCATACGGCTGCCTTCCATCTACGATGCTTTCCCACTATGCGACAGGACCCATCAGTAAACAAAGCATATTGCTTTTCACTTTCTGGCAGTTCATTATATGGTGGGGCCTCTTCAGCACGCATCGCCTCCTCCTCCTCTGGTGACATTCCAAAATCTTTGCCCTCTAGCCAGTCCAAGATGGCTTCTAGAATTCCTGGATGACTGGGATTTCCTATTCGAGCTCGTTGTGTAATTAGTGCAGCCCACTTACTCCATGTAGCATCAGTTGCATGATGTGTAGAGAAGACCCTTCCTTTGAACATCCAGCCCAGCACTGGCAACCGGGGTGCTAGGAGGAGCTGTGCTTCTGTGCCAATCACTTCCGAAGCAGCTTGAACCCCTTCATAGGCTGCCAGAATCTCTTTTTCAGTTGGGGTATATCTGGCCTTGGATCCTCTGTATCTGCAACTCCAAAAGCCGAGGGGTCGGCCTCGAGTCTCCCCTGGAGCTTTCTGCCAGAGGCTCCAGGTAGGACCATTCTCCCCGGCTGCAGTGTACAGTACATTTTTAACATCTGGCCCAGTCTGGACTGGTCCAAGGGCTACCGCATGAACTATCTCTCGTTTAATTTGCTCAAAAGCTTGTTGTTGCTCAGGGCCCCATTTAAAATCATTCTTCTTCCGGGTCACATGATAGAGAGGGCTTACAATCAAACTGTAATTCGGGATGTGCATCCTCCAGAACCCCACAGCACCCAAAAAAGCTTGTGTTTCTTTCTTATTAGTTGGTGGAGACATTGCTGTTATCTTGTTGATCACATCTGTGGGGATGTGGTGATGTCCATCTTGCCATTTTACTCCCCAAAATTGAATCTCCTGTGCAGGTCTCTTGACCTTACTCCGTTTTATGGCAAAACCAGCTTCCAGCAGGATTTGGATTATTTTCCTCCGTTTCTCAAAGACTTCTTCCACTGTATTGCCCCACACAATAATGTCATCAATGTATTGCAGGTGTTCTGGAGCTTGCCCCTGTTGCAGTGCAGTCTGGATCAGTCCATGGCAGATGGTCGGGCTGTGTTTCCACCCCTGGGGCAGTCGGTTCCAAGTGTACTGGACACCCCTCCAAGTAAAAGCAAACTGTGGCCTGCATTCTGCTGCCAGAGGAATTGAGAAAAATGCATTGGCAATATCAATCGTGGCATACCACTTGGCTGCCTTTGACTCCAGTTCATACTGAAGTTCTAGCATGTCCGGTACAGCAGCACTCAAGGGTGGTGTGACTTCATTCAGGCCCCGATAGTCTACTGTTAGTCTCCACTCTCCGTTAGACTTTCGCACTGGCCATTTGGGACTGTTAAAGGGTGAGTGGGTCCTACTGATTACTCCTTGACTCTCCAATCTACAGATCAGCTTATGGATGGGAATCAGGGAGTCTCGGTTGGTGCGATATTGCCGCCGATGCACTGTTGTGGTCGCAATTGGCACTTGCTGTTCTTCGACCTTCAGCAACCCCACAACAGAAGGATCCTCTGAGAGAGCAGGCAAGGTGGACAGCTGCTCAATTTCCTCTGTCTCCAAAGCAGCAATACCAAAAGCCCATCAGTACCCTTTTGGGTCTTTGAAGTACCCTCTCCTGAGGTAGTCTATGCCAAGGATGCATGGAGCCTTTGGACCAGTCACAATGGGGTGTTTTTGCCATTCCCTCCCAGTCAGGCTGATTTCAGCCTCCAGTACAGTCAACTGTTGGGACCCTCCTGTCACTCCAGGTTACTGTTGCTAACGAGTGGGCATATGATGGGGGTGCATT